>OY728155.1:1062951219-1065451219 GCA_963277665.1 Viscum album
TTCTTTACAAATGTCATTATGATAATCCTTATTAGTGTAAATAATATGATCATCTGTTCCAATATCAGCCCAATTATAAATAATATTTCAATATGAAGACAAGATAGAAATTATTAAATCTTATTTGATAAATATGAATCTTATTTTTTGGGGATCTATACTCATTATAATATTTTATTGAAGAATGTTAGTTTATATTCATGACTAATTTAGAACTACTTCTATGTATGGTAAAAGTATATGATTTCAATAAAACTTTTTAAAAACAATTTGGAAAAAAATTAGTATTCAATTATTTAATAAGGAACTCTTGATTCCGAAAACAAATGAAATGGAAAATTCATAAGTATAAGTTTTGACACAACAATATCCACCTTTTGGAAAGAAAAACCAAAAAACATAAATAGAAAATAACTTTTCAAAACATACAATCAATTGTATTTCAATTACATTATATTTACTATTAATAAATAAATATTATATCATCCTATGTTTATAAGTCATTTGAATATGATAATGAATATGAATAATTTCCCCATAGGATAATAAATTCCCCTCAAAATCATATTATCCCCATAATAAAATCTTCTTCTTTTTAATAAATAATTTATCCTCTTATCTAGAGAATTATCTATTATAAAAAGATTTTCTCCCCCTTTGAATAATTTCTCCCCCTTTGTGATTTAAAATAAGAGTCGGAAAAGTGTTGGTGTTTCTTGAAAATTGTTATAAGGGAAATTATATTGAACAATATATTGAAATACCTAATCATCCAAAAAATAATACATTATTAAATCAACCAAAATTGGAAAACAATCAAACAAATCATATCAGGATTAAAACAACATTTATTTAAATTCGTGTTCTCAGAATATAATTACAACAAGAGTTAAAAAGAGAAAATATATTAAATATCCCTTCATCAAGGATTTCCCAATAGTCTTTATCTTCTTGAACCCATTTGGTCTTCTTCAGGCTTTGCAATGATTTCCTCTTGAGAACAATTTTTTATCTTCTTGAATCAAAAGTATTTCATCTAATACATCATTTTGATTCTTTAAATCGATGATTTTAACTTTTTCATATTTGAGTCTTGTCACTTCTGAATAAAAATATTTTATCTTCATATTTAACTCTTTCGCTTTTTCAGACCGTTAACTATTAGAATATCTGAAATGATCTATAAATTTCACCTTATCTGTCAAAACATTAGATATATTATTGAAGGCTTCTAATTATTTATTTAAAATCTTCTTCATATCTTCAATAGACTCTTCATGTATCTTGACATCAATATCAAAATTATAATACTATTTCACCACATTATTTCATGCCTTATTTTGAGCTTGTGAATTTTTTTGATGATCATTGAGATAAGACTCATTCCGAATGAGCCAATCTATCAAAATATTGATTTATTCCCATATTTGAAATTTATTTTCGTGGATCAAATCCAAATATTCTACTTGTCTCAGAAAATATGGGATTGTTACTTCAACTCTCTGTAAATCCTGAATTATAAAATCAAATCATAGCTTTGTAATCATATTCACTCATTCAGATACATTAATTTCTGGATTCTAGGTATAGTTGGTTCCTATATTTTATATTTTTCCCTTCCTTTTATCATATTTATTGGAAATTTTTTTTTCAACTCTATAACTATATTTATTTCCATCATAAATTTCAAAAATTAATTCATCATCTTTAACGGTATTATTAGATTGTGTGTTTGAGTTTTGATCTTTCTCGGATTTCTTATATGAATATACCTCCACTTTCTCTAAATATTTCTCTTTTTAAGTACTTTAAGTTTCACTATCCTTATTAGTCTTGGAAGTCATATCCAATGATGAAGCATATATTGATTTTAAATAAAACTCCTTCGATTCATCATTTTCATCTTCATCTTCTTCATCAAAATTTGTTTCTAAAGTTTCATATTAATCACCAAAAACATCTTCTTGGATATACTCTTCTTTGTATTCAATTTCTTATTGAATACATTCTCCTTAATTTTATGAATTTTAAATTCCTATAGAATATTCTTACACTGATTTGAGAAAACCCTTGTCAGTATGTTCTTCTAAACTTAAATCGGCCTCACAAACTGATTACGATTCTTATTGTATTTCTTTGTCTCATGCTGATTCCTAATCAACTACTTTATTATTTCTTTTTTCAACAACTAAGGGAACATCCACATTAACAAAATGAATTTAATGAAAAGATAATACGACATCTTGAATAATTTGACCGCAATGATATTTGGGTACAAATGAAATAACATTGGATGAATCCATTTCTACTCCTTTCATCAATTATCTCATAAAAGATATTCTATTGACATCCTTTTATTCTTATATTCCCTTCATTCCTCTTCTAGAGTATCAAAACCATTTATTTTTATAGCCAGATCCTATGTTGGGTCCATACTGAATTAAAGATCACCTTATTTTTGTTCAGACTTATTTCTAATCCATTCATCACATAATTCATCTGGTACAGTTTTTGGAATATTTTATTTCTGAGGCTAAGTAGTCTTAGCATTCCTTTTCTTTCATTGATCACCCTAATCAACTTTCTATTCCTTATTCTTATCACTATTCTCAATTTTATTATAGGGTTCTTTTTATGGAGTATTACAACTAGATATGCCAACAATAATATTTGTTTCATAATCAAAACAAAATCTTATTCTATTTATAGTACCATCAGTGATGAATTGGATTTTTGATTTATTCATCTTTGACTTACTAACAATATTGAAAAACATCATGTGTTCAATCATTTACATTGGTATGATAGATGAAAACATATTAATCTAAGACTTAATTGAACTTGACATGATATTTATGATGATAAGAAATATTTATCCACAATTATATATCTTTCTCTAATTAAAAATGAAATCAAAATCAAAAATATTATTCACCTTTAAAGTATCACGTTCTCCTTTCCTCGGAATCAAGAAGACTTCCATCTATAAGGAAAATACCTTATAATTCATTGCAAGATGAGTCACCTTCTGAAATTTTTTATAGTGATATAAAAGGAATCATATTCCTCGTTCTTAATAAAATAACCAAGAATATCATGTAATTTATGGGAAGGAAAAAAGGATTCTTCATCCAATGGAATTATACCAAAAAATACAACTTTTCTATATGACATCTGATGAGATTTTCCATATATCATGAAATATTTATTTATTTTTTCCATTATAATTATGAAAAATTACTTAACTATAAAATTATTATATGATCTCAAGTTACACTAAATCCTAATCCTCGTCATTGTTTTCTACACATAATGATTCCTAGCCATGAAATTCTATTATTTTTTTAGAGTCGAATCATAATTTTCCAAAAAGTTTTTCTCAACTAAACATTCATAGAATAAGAAAAACTCATTGAAATCCATAGATACATGAATCACATTCCAGGAAGAAACTTGAGATTTTAACAGAAGGAAATATTTTCATAATGTAGACTGTTGAGAGTAAAATTAATTCAAGGAAGAAATAATAAGATTTCTAATATGGGACTTTCCACACCATTAAATAGGTGAATGAGGTGATGGTAAAAATTTCAAATAAAATTAAAAATATAATACTAAAAATTATACAATCAGATATTGGAGAATAATAAGAAGAATTATTTAAATAATTTTTGAATTCTTGAGTTTTTTTTTAAAAAAATTATTATATTGAGACTATATATGATTTTTTTAAAGAAAAAATAAAAAATATAACAAAAAAATGTTTTAAAAATTATAATGAATTAGTGAAAATATTTAATATGTAAGAAGAATAAATTTCATAGTTGGAAGGATTTATAAATATGATAATGATTATATTCTTGAAATTTTCAAACATTTTAAATTACAATAGTTTTAAAATACCGAAAAACATTATTTTAGAAAAAAACATAAAAATTCATTTTTTTATAATTGAATATGATATTATATAAATTGATGTTCATTATGAAAAATTTTCTAAATATGAAATTTTTTATGAAAAATTCAGTACGATGAATTTGTAGTATTTCTTGATACTAGGGATTCTTTTGAAAATATTGACTCAGAGAATTTTATAACAAAACATGATTCTAGAATACTCATTAAGAGAAATAGTTTAAAAAAATAATAAAATTTAGAAAAACTAAATTTTTTGAAAAGAAACAAACATATATAATCCCACTATAAAAAGTAGTTTCTTAACAAAAGAAGATGGGTAAATAAGTAGTGGATATAAAAGATCCTTTTAAATTGATAATATATAGCTTTTATTTGTTGTATTCAAATCTATAAGAAGGTATAGGTTTTGTAAAAATATTAGAAAGTTGTTATAACATTCCGTTGAATTGTAAAATGATATCTACTTTAAGTGTGAGTCACCTAATAATGTTATTCTTGATATCTATATTCTTTTCATGGGATTGCTTTGCAGGATATTTTCTTAAGGTAATAACACTAGTATAATCACATTGTATTTGATTTTTCATAAAACTCATGCCATAGTTAGTGAGTGTCTTTTTCATTCACAACAATTCATAATATTAACATCCAGCTACTATATATTCAGATTTAGTAGTGGAATGTTTTACCAAGTTTTGTTTCTTAAAATACCATAAAACTAATTAATATTCTATGAAATAAGAATTTCCAAATGTGATTTTCAAATCCATTTTAAACCACCAGACTCATCATCTGGAAGACATTTTAATTAAAAAAATATCCAAAAACAATAAAAAAGTTCTAAATCCATAGTTCTCTTAAGATAATGAAATATTCATTTTATAAGTTTTAGATGTGATTTATTTATATTAACTTGATATCTTTCAAAAAATCATACAAAAAACATAAAGTCTTGTCAACTAGTAGTTGAGTAAAGTAAACATCTTTTCATACCTCTAATTTTGTTTACTCAAATGGTTGCCCGACCTCATCAAGATCAAGTGTTTTTTATTTACCAATGGGAGTACTAATAAATTTTTATTTTCATATCCATAATATTTAAGAATATATTCTATATTCATATGTGGAGTTAAATATGTTCCTTCTAGTTTTTTAGAAATTTGAGAACTAATAAAAATTTTAAATTACACATCACACTCATCTCAAAATCAGATTTCATAAGATCTATAAAATAATCTATTAATGATTTTTTAGCTGATTCTAATATAATGTCATCAACATAGATTTGTATGATAATAATTTTTTTAACATTATTTATAAAAAGTATTGGATCGGATGCTACCTTGAAAAAATAATTTTGTAACAAAAATCTTGTTAATCTATCATACCAGGATCTAGGGGCTTGGTAATGTACATGTAAATATTTGGTATGTTTATAATCATTTTTAAAATTTTTTTATTTTCAAAACCAAGGGTTCCTCTACATTAACTTATTCCTAAACATATCCATCAAAAAATAAAACTTCTCATCAATTTGAAAAAGTTTTAAATTAAAGAATGTTGTAAAGGCTAGTAGAATATGAATATATTCTAATATTACAATTGGTGCATAGGTTTTTTCATAGTCTATACCTTCCTATTGGTCATTACTCATAGATTCAAGTCATTAATCATTTCTAAAAATTATTTCATTTTCATCAGATTTTCATCTAAAACCCCATTTAACTGCAATTAATGAATCCTATTTTTTTTATTCAATCAAAGCTCATACTTTAATCCTATCAAATTCATTATCTTCATCTTTAAAATCCTTAATACATTCTTCATCACCTAAATCCTAATCAATACTCTTAGTTTCAAATTGGGAAATGAAAGCTGGATGTTCTGTTTTATTTCTTAATGAACATGTAGTCCTAACAGGATGGTCAACATCCCCAATGATACTATCACAATCGTGATTCCTAATAAGCAATCGACTTCTCTGGTTTTGAAAACTCTATTCATCAAAATAATGTAGGTAATATTCCTCAGTAAATATTTCATAAACTATTTCTTGAGTACTTTCCTTATACTTTTTTTAAAAAAAGGTTGAAATTTATTTTTTGAAATAAAATATGACCGGATATAGGTTGGGGTTATTTGAAACAAAGGACCAGTTTCATCAGATTTTACATGTTCTGTATCCTCAAGAGTATAATATATTTTATGAAAAACTCTATATGCCATCGAAGTAGTGTAATAACCTAAAAATAATACATCATATGATTTTGTTTAAAATTTATTTAAGTTATCTTTCTTATTCAATATGAATACATTTCATCCAAAAACTCTAAAGTAAGAAAATTTAGGGTTTTTACAATTCCACAACTCTTATGGTTTTTTATAAAGAAAATATCATCCTACAACTTGATTTATAATATATCAAGTAGTATTAACTGCTTCAGCCTAAAAATGTTTAGTAGATTAGTGTTTACTCAACATGGTACTTATTATTTCTTGAATAATATGATTTATTATTTCTACAACACCATCTTTCATAGGTGTTCTTGATGCTAAAAAGTTACATTTTGATACATTTCTTAATACAAAGAGTTTAAAAATCATAATTTAAAACATTTAAGCGATGATTACTATGAATAGTTATAAAGGGAAGGTTTTATCATTTTTTTTTTCTAAATTTTGTTTCAAATAAAAAAAGGCATCATATTTCATTAGTATCAAATAAAACCAATTGTATCTAGTGTAACAATAAATCAAAACATATACATAATATTTTCCTTAAATACTCTCAGTTTGAGAATGACCAATTAAATCCATTTCATCTAACTACAAATCATTAGTAGTTAGGACTTCACAAATTGATTTAAATGTTTTATTATATTTCTTACCGTATTAGAAAGTTTCACAGACTTTTGTAGAATAAATCCATGTTTTGGTAGATCATTAACAAGTCTTTTCTTAGTTAACATACATGATTTTATAAAGTGAAAATATCCTAACCTTTATGTAATAACCAAGATTGATCTTTCATTTCACTAAGGCATTGTAATTCTGGGTTCATAAAGTCTTTTAAGTTAAGTGTGTAAAATATTTCAGGCTGATAGGCATAATGAATAAATTCATCCTTGGAAATGTGTGCTATAGATTTTTCATTTATAAAATACACAAGGTAACCTTCATAACATAATTGTATTATTCTTATAAGGTTATTCTTAAGACCTTTAACAAGAAAACTTTTTAAATTAATGCTTTACCAATAAGAATTATGTTACCTGTACCAATAATCTACCCATGAGAATTAACATTGAAAGTAACTTTTCCACCATGCATATTGAAAATATTTTTAAAGAAATATTTATGACCATTCATATCCTTGAAAAACCACTATTCATTTACTATATATTCATTTTTCTGGTACTTTCTTTGTTTTCCTACAAATAAAAACATTATTCTATCAGAACCAAAAAACTTCTTGGGTCTAGTAGTGTTATAAAATAAATTTTATGGAATCCGAATTTCTTTTGAGAAATAAGATTTATGAAAAATTTAGGAATGAATTTTATTAAGAAAACTACTATTTTGTAAATGACTTCAACTTTTAAACTTAGTGTAAAAGGGTTCATTTTGAGGAATAATGTAATTGTTACTAAAAATGGGTTTTTATAAGTATAGACCCTTCCAGAACTAGTTCCATGGGAATAATTTTGTTTATACATCTTATCAACATTTTATTTTCCAGTATTAATGTTTGATAATAAATTTTTCAAATAATAAATTTTAGAAATTAGTTTAATAACTAAATTATTATATACTTTAGTAACAGTTTCTAAATTGAGATTTTCAAAACTAGTTTATAAAGAACTTTTCTAGGATACTAAATCATTAGAAATAGATTCTTTTTAAAGTATTTTCCTATCTATATATTTAGGCATACTTGATATTTATTTTGATAAAATAGTTGTCCTGGAATTTTCTTTTTCGTTTTTTATTATCTTTTCAAATCTCATTTTCTTGTAGTTTATCAAAACAATACACTTCATCATAAGATGGTAAGATATTATATTCTATTGATGAAGATTCCAAATTAAACGATATTATATCCTTCTCATTAGGATAATTAACATTATGAGGAATACATGTATGGTTATCAATAGTGTGTACCTTATTCATTACAAAATATTTTGTTTAGGAATTATGGAAAGATGTCTTATGTTCCACTTTCCAAAACATTCTTTATATGAAGTATTATCTATGGATTCTCATCCACTTTCACTCCAAGAATAATTATATTCGAGAACATTATTTACCTTTGATTTATAAAATCACTTAGAATTGATTTATAAATTCATATTTATTAATATATTTTCATTTTATCATTAGGTAGTTAAGTATGATATGTCCATCTTTATTGCACTAATAACAAGTAACTTCTTCCTTCTTTTCATTCATATCCTTATTACCTTTATTATATCTGTATTGGAAATCCTTGTTTCCAAAAATATTTTTCATCCTTCAAGGGAGATTATCCAATTAATTTTTAGAGGGAACAGAAGTAATATAATTTTATTGTATAATAACATTATTATTTCTTAAATATCTAACAAGTCATTCAAGAGTTTCAGATTTAGTATAGAAAGTAGTCATTGAAAAAGAACATCCATCATTATTCTTTTTCTATTTATATTCATCAATTTTTAGTATACTCTAATTATGAATCACAGTTCAGATAAGATCATCTAGGGTGATATTATTAACTGTCATTGTTTCATCATTAATTGTCCTTTTTTAGTCCAATTCATTGGGGTTGATTTCAATAATTTTCTAAACTCGAGTCTCCTAATCTAACCCTATTTAAATAATTTCTTATAGAATATTGGTGATAGTTATAAATCTATGATTCATCTTAGAGACATATTATCCATGTCTGGAATCATGATTTTGATTATCAGCTCGAATCATTTTTCTTCTTATATCAACAACTTTTGAAGTACCAAAATTTGTAATCTCACGCTTTTTCTAGGAACTAATTGGGGCCTTACAGGATGATATTTGGATATATATACTTCTAGTCATAGAACAAAATAAAGTGTTTTTTATTCTTTATTTATGTTGATACTATTAATTTTCTTGATTTTTAAATTCTATAACTTGTTAGGAATTTTTTAATCTCTATTGATCATCAAAAAGTTATCGATTTCTGTTTTCATAACGAAAGTATTCATTATGTATCTCCAATATTCATAGACAACTCCATTAAAAATAGGAGGGCTATGTGGATTATATTTTCTATGGATCCAAAATTAAAACCTTCCATATTAATAGAAAAACATTCTTTTAAATAAACACATTTGTGTAAAAAAGTTATATAAACAAAATGTTTTTAAAAAAGTATAACATACTTGAAATAGTAAAGACACAAAAGTTTACCAAGTATATGATTAGTGTGAAACTTCTCTGATAACAATTTTTGGAAATAAATAAGAGATATAATGGTATTAGGATCAAAATAATATGTTCTTGATGGCTCAATTATTAGTGGCTATGAATTTTAGTATTTAAAAAAGTTTAGTTTAAAAGAGGTTTAAACTAAAAAAATTCCCAAAGCACTTTATCTAAAAATATCATATTCAATCATAGCCCTCAACCCAATAAAATAAGCATCGAAATAATGATTTATTTCTATATATTAGAGTAAAATATAATTGATAGTGTTGATATTATTATATCATAATGAAATAATAATAATCACAAAACATTAAATTAAAACAAAATTCACATATCAGACACATAGAGGATCTGATTAACATATAAATTTTTATCGTATTTAGATACATTATTATAAAACAATAATAAGAAAAAAAATTATAAATAAGATACTTGTATGAAAAATTAAATACAATGGAAAAAAATATAAGAATGACTTATAGTTATTTAAAATAATTGACCTCTTTTAACCATAAGAGTAAGGTAGATAAAAACCTTGGATAAATGTATCCCTTGTTTTATACTTACAAGAATGTTTGCCTTTCCTCTACAAGGAAATACCTTAACATAATGATCAAATTCTTTATCTACCTATCCTCAACAGTTATCGATCTGATGGATCGGATCTATCTTTCTATCCCTATAAGCCCTCGATCATAATCACAGATTGAACGCATGATTACACTGAAAATTAATTATTAAAGGGAAAACCTGAAATGGTTCTATTAAGAAAAAAACTCTTAAAACAATTACATAAGAATGAGAATAAAATATTCATTCTTTGTAATCATCATAGATTTCACACAAATTAAATCGACCAGCATTGTAGCAACTCACAATCTGCATCAAACACATTAAATGACTGGGTATTTATAGGTGATCTTTGCAAAGATCATATTTTCTCTGAAAGTTCTAATTTTCAACAAGTTTGTCATAAGGACATGGACACCTATAATTTTATAGCCCATATCATTTTAGTGTAACAAAATTTCTGATGTCATGTTGGTTTTACGACATCATCGTATAAAAAATGTTCCATTACAATAGAAATTGGTTTTCTGTATTTAGAATTTTAACTTGGTCAGTATGATGTATTTCTTTTCAAATGTAATTATGATGATATTTATAAGTATAAATCTGATGTTCATCGGTTCCAACATCATTCCAAATATAAATAATTTTTAGTATGATGATAAGACAGAAAGTCATAAATCTCATCGGATAATGATGAATATGATGTTTCTTGGATCCGTACACATTACTATAATCATATTGAAAATTTTTAATTTATATTCATGAATACTTTAGAACAATTAATAAGTATTCTAAAAGTATATTTTTTTCTAAAAAAATTCTAAAAACACTGTTGACATAAAAATTTAGTAATCATGTATTTAATAAAGATTTTGTGGTTTCCAAGACAAAAGAAATGGAAAATTCATTACAATAACTCTTGACTAAACATTAAATAATCGGTGATTTTATTTTAGGAATAACGACTATATTTATTTTTGAAGAATTTATGTTTTTATATTGATTTTATTTAGATTTAGGACATAAATATGTTTTAAAAGAATATATGATCAAGGTATTCATATGTTTGTTATGTGAAATTGTGAGCTACATTATGTTATATGGGGTTAAATTTTAATGTTTATCTTACAAAATATATATATTATAAAATATTTTTAATTTTTGGGTTTTTAATTTAGTCATATGCATTTTGAGGAGACTTATGTTTAAGTTGAACTTTGGCGGTTATTGTGGGATTTTGAGATATTAATGTATTATATTTATCAATATTGTATTATTTGTGATAACCATTTTTGTTTTGGTAAATATTTATAGAAAGGGGGATTTCCATGTCATTTTTTTAGGTATTATGATAAATTAAAAATTAATTTTGGTGATTTAGGAATAAAATATTCACCTTGAATATTCATTTCTTTGAGTGAGATATAAAGTAGATTTAATCAAATCATAGACAAATGATGAAATTGTACATTTGAATGGAATGAAATAAAGTAAGTACATTTCCTCATGTTCTATATCATGATAGCACAAGAATAGTTTAACTCTAGGAAAATGATATTGAAATAAAAAATGGTATCCTTTTATATTCATTTTTTATGAGTTAATAGTCTTTTATCCCATCACAGATTTATGGTTTTGTGGTCATTAAATTTATCATGACCATGTTCTCTATCACTCTTTGTTAGTCCCTGAACATTATTTTTCAACTCAATATCTATATTTTTACTTCCTATAAATTCTATCCTTGTTTAGGAACCCAAGAATGATATATTTCAGGTAACCTTCATATTTCCCCCTTCCCATTTTGAAGGAATGTTTTATTATCCATTTATATGATGTGGGTTTTCAATATAGTAATTTTCAGATATTGAACCTTTAATGATCAAGATAAAATTATGAGGGTGTAATTAATATAATTTTGGTATAACATTACACCCAAAAATTTCATTAAAAAGAATAATAAGCTTGATATATTTCAAAACATGCAGCGATGAGATTTATGAAATTTGAGATAGATTACAAAAATATTATTATATAAATGTGATTATTTTCACCAAACCATTGAATTGAAATGTATGAATACTATTGAAAAAATTTGTAAAATATATTTATAGTTGTTCAACTCAATACAAATTCATTTATTAATTCTTAATAAATAATCACACAATTTCATCAAAAATTATTTTTCTTCAAAAATGTTGTCTTTCCGTCTTGTGAATGAAAATTATAGTCGATTTCTAATAATTTTAGAAATAATATTTTATAAAATGAATTTAATTTTAAAATTATAATATTTAAACTATATCAGTTTGAAAATTTTGGATTTATCTGAAATAATTGACTTTTTAGTGAATAGTGAAATACATCGACTTTTCACGTACTATCATTTGTTTTCACTAAATAAATAAATTTAAAAAGAATGATTCTATTTTTCATGTTAAATTGTAGAAAAAAGATTACCATTTTATAAATACTAATATAATTATTTCCCTTTGAATCATTAATATTCTTAATTTTTATATAAGTTATTTTTTGCATAAAAACAAATTTATCTTAAAAAATATTTTTCATCGTGTTTTAATAATTTATATAAAAATTGATTTATTACACTTATTGGAATTTAATTTTAGGAAATGGAATTAATTTTTTTATTCATCAAATAAAATTTCTCCTAGAATGATTCTTTTGAAATTTTTATGGGGTGTATATTTTGGAAAATAATTAAAAAATACAATTTTTGTGAATTATGGTATCTTTTATGACATTGAAAAGTTATAAAGGTGATATAAAAATTTATCAAAATTATATAAATAATAATTTATAAATATTAATAAAAATAATAATTTAACACATAGAAGTTGTAGTTTATTTCATGTTAAATATTAAAATTATTTTCAGTGTCGATGTAGTGCTTACACAATACTAAGAAAGTCAAATTTGGTACCCTAAAGATAATATATGAGAAGAAGGAATTATTTTATGCATTTTTTTATTTAAAATGAATTATTATTGATATATTTATGGAAATATTTTAATATTTTAGTTATATAACAAGTGACTTATCGAAATTATTGTGCAATGATTCCACATGACTAGAAAATTAAAAATAACATATTAAACTATTTTCCATGAAATAAATGTGAGTAATCATAAAATATGAATGAATATAATTTTTTATTGTTTTTATTAATTTATTTTAATTATGATTTGTTTTTAATATTTTATTGAAGAAGTATTCGTCTAAAATTCTTACGTAATGCCGATACAATGCGCGTGCAAGAACTTAAAAATTCTAGGAAATGATTTTAAATACTAAAATAGTAATATTTTTTCAGAAAGTTAATGTGTTACATGAATTTTAAAAATAAATATACCATATTATATGTTTTTTAATGGTTTATATTAAAATTACATTATTTCCATATAATTTTCAATGTCAAATTATGTGAATAGTTCATAAAATGACATTATTAGGATTTTTTGATAATATATTTTCTAAAATTGTTTAAAAATCGTAAATATATTAAAATATGACAATTAGAATGATTAATGGTATAATATTTTATCCCATGGACATTAATGATACAATTTTCACCTTTCATGTAAAATTGTAAGCATTTAATATTGTTAAAGTCATTACAACAACTAAGGTTAAAATTTGTTAACCATGTGGTTAGACGAAATGATATGGTTTAAAATGAAATATAATAATATAAAATATATATTATATGATTATATTAACACCATATATTCCATTTTTTTCCAAATAAATGTCAATTTAGACAATTTTACATATGTTAGACACATATTATATAATAATATTTCAGGTATTATGAAAAATGACATTAATGATATTTTACAATAAACAATATTGTATTTAATGATTTAAAATCCCTAAAAATTATATATTCAAAAAATGTATTCTAATAGGGTTATAATATAAATAATATATTACTTATTATCCGCTTTTCCTTTCACTGTAACATTTATGTCCAATAATGACTTCAAATTATGACATAATGGTAATCATCCAAAGGGTTAACATGGGTTAAAACTAAGGTATAAGGGTAAAAACCTGACCAAAACTCGTCCAAATATTATTATGTGAGATTATTTAGACTTATTATAATATTATATTCAAAATTTATCAGTTTTTATGTACTTTATTACTAAAAATAATTTATATTATTTTAATGCTTTAGGTAATTCCAAAGGTGACCCTCCCCTCACATATAAAAGGAACCTCCTCTGATTAATTATTGGAAATGTTAAAGCCTTCTATATTAGAAAATAACAGCCCTAATATCATTATATATGCCTTAAAAATATCCTATATCATTTTTATGTCCAAAACAACACCCATTCAAGGAATAAGGTGCAATCCAAAAGGGCTTTCTCAACAAATAAGTATAACTCTAAACAAAGAGTTTTTAATTTTATTTATTCTTCTATATACTATAAATTAATTGTATATGTTTTAAAAATATTAAGTAATAATATTATATATTTTTAGTTTTTATTATAATAATGGAACACCCATTATCCACATCCATTCTCTCATATGGGAAAAGAAAACATAGCTCGTGTGTATATGTGGGCCACATCCTCCACAAAGTGATGCGTTTATTTTTTTTATAACCACATAAAATTGATGGTTATGATGATTTAAATAAAAATATATGTGTCATAAATGATATTATTATGCTTAATATAAGTTTAATTTTTATCTACATTTTTATGTTTTGTCCATCAAAAAGTTAAAACATAGGTCCTGCATATGTACGACATACCTTCTCTATGAATTGTGTAATTAATTTTTCTAACTAAATAAATTATAAATGAATATAAATATATATATGTATTAAATATGATATTTATATCATGAAAACAATTATAGGGATGATGTAACCATGAAAAAAATTCAAGGAAAAAAACTACAATATCATAACATACATGAAAAACAAGATAGTTAAAACTATGAATTGATGATTTTATAAATGAATTATTAATAAGAATGTACTAAAATGTTATAATTAAATATTTTATGATATCATAAGTATGTATATGAAAGATTTATTAAACTATCATAAATTTAAATTTAATATATAGAAGGATAAATTTTTCCCATCTAAATGGATTCTTGAGGTAAGATGTTTCTTAACTCAATTTTCATACATGGGGTTATACTTATACATCATCAACTATGTTATTCCATGACTATATGTTAAATAAAATATTATTGTATTTTATTATATTCCATTTTTTTCATTTTTTAAACATAATCACTTCAATTATTAATTCTCAATTCAACTATACGATCTTAGTAATGGATGTATTCTAAATTTTTACTCAATGGGAAAAAAATTAGTATTATGAACCAATTTACTTTTATGTGGTGTATATAATGACCCATTGAGTAATTTAATATGATTATATTTTTATTTATGATGATTAATGATTAAATTATTTTTTACACGTTAAGGGGGTAACAATTTAAAAGTTACAAAATAAGTAAGAATTAATTTGACAATCTCATTTTTCTTGGATTGTATATATTTTTTGTTGAAGAAATATTATAATATATAATTCATAAACATAATTTGTTTTCTTATCTTATGGATTTTTATGTATTTTCCCTATTTTATTCCAACTTTTTCAGTATTTGGAACTTGAATCAAGAAAAGAAATGTTTAAAATAAAATTTGATCTTATTTCTCTTTTGATCAATATATTTTCTTCCATGCCCATATTTTGAAAAAAAAAATTATAAAAAATACCTTTTTATTCACTCAAAATATTTATTAAGGATATTTTATGTCATATTTTTCCTTTTAAATGGATTAAAATGGATTTTTCTAATTTTTTCAGAAATTATTGTTTTCATCTTTCTCTAAAAAATTAGAAAATAAATATTTCTTTTTGATGTTGTAGAAACCATATTGATAATATAAGGTCATTGTGGGGGGAGGTTAATCAGTGTTCCCATATTTTTATATAATTTTACCTTCATTCAATTATCCCCTATACTCGTGAACCTATGAAATTGTAATGAGGAATTGATATATTATTTATTTTATAAATAAAATACACTTGAAATGCAGATATTAATGATAATAGGAACACACAAATACTTTGACAAGGTTAGGTACAAATACCTACACCTTATTGTGAGCATTCTATGGTTGATTCATGGATTCTCTTGTCACTATTCATTTTCAATTATTATAAACTCTTAGAATTGGTGAAAAATGTTTATATAGGAATAAACCAATCTTCCAAAGAGTGTAGTGTTATTAATACTAGAATCAAAAGTCTTAAATGGTGTTATTTATACTTACACCACCAATTCATCTAAGATATTCAATAAACACTCTGAAAAATATTTCTCTACTATACTTGATGCCTTTTTCATCAACTAAATAATTTTATTATTCAACTGAAGGACTTTGAATACCACTAAATCAATAATATTTTATGCATTTCGATCTACTACTCTTCTATAAGTGAAGGATTAACATTAACTCTAGCTCACTGATCTTTTAGAATGATAAAAAAATTATAACCATACATTTAAAGTTGTATTATTCCTCACTATGTAAAATCCTTGAGCATATAATCCTTATTTCAATGAATTTCAAGGATTCAATTAAGATGATAGAAAGTGTTTCACACAAATTCATCAATTTTATTATGAACGAATAAATATTTTAAAACTCAATTCCTTTATATTATTGAATACTATACCCGATTAAATCATATTATTTTCATGCATTATGCACTGAATGTGAAACCCCATCAAATTCATTTTTTTCCATTTTACGTACTATCTTTTATTTAATCAGGTATATCAATTTGTTCCTTCACAAATTTATAGAATCATTCATGAAAAAATAACCTACATTTTGTTTCTTCACCCACACTTGTAAATAAACACACACTATTTGAGACATTTTTTGTTCTATATATATACCCATAAAGCGTAGCCAGAGGAAAAACCCTAGACCATTTATTTATAAAATAAATGTTCCAAAAAGAATCATCACAGACCAAACATATCAAATATATACCTCTGAAATCAAACCCATCACCATCACAATGATAGAAGGCTTCCCCAGCACTCGTCGATTCCCATTCTGAGCTTTCATAATGATTCATGAATTTGGAACACCTCCTTTAAAGGTTCAACCACTCAAAGGAAATAAATTCATTATTGATTTTCATACCTTTAGATCTAGTAGACATTGACTTCGGTAGACAAGAGTAATCCTTCCTTGATCTTCTTCGCGATGAAGCATTCATATCCTCCCGATTCTCAGGAAATACCTTCCTCCCTCCCTGAACAATGTCACTAAACGATGGCTTGATCATGCAACCCTCATTTTCTTTATCACTATCAGAAAGATCCCCCTATTTTCCATAGACATGAATCTCTTTATACTGCACAATCTGATTATGCTTAATCTGACAATTCTAATCAATCATAGAAAGATAGATTGGGTGTTACACCATATCTTCACCTTTACATATCCCATTTCTCATTTCTTCATTTACTGCAACCTCTTATTGAGGATCAATCTGCAAGTTAGCTTCTATTCCCTCCTGCTCCAACCCTTGAAATTGGTTCCCTATGGATACCGTGACTAGCACACCACCATCCTCACTAGCCTGTCCACAGCGCCCATCTGCACATAACATTTGATCTCCCATACAAAGACTAGCATCAATGTTCTTCACTACAACATGTAACCTTTTATCCTCTAAGGCAAACCCCTACTTCCCTTCAAACACACCTCCACTGCTACATCCCTTCCCCTAACTATCCATAACAGCATTTCCCTCGACAAGACCACCCTCCTTCCTGGTGACATCAAGAGGAGCAAGGACATCATGAGGGGACCCTATCTCTTGTTGTCCTTCCCCTAAAGCTCAAATCCATTGGAGGTCATACCACCAGCATTGACAGAACTCGTGATAGAAATTCCCTCACCCCCAGTCTCAATAGCACTCATGATAGCAATTCCCTCAACAACATTCCCCCTATTCATGTCATGTCTAAGCTTATTCAGCACAGTAGAAACCAAAGGATTTTTTGGAACTTCTTCTGGTTTTCTAGAACCACTGCAACCCGGACTCCCAAACCAGTTACATTGCCAAGCACATCAGGCGGAACATGAATCCTCCTCCTATCAGAAGTTTTACCTATTTTCCTCTCCAAACCTATTGGCCTCTTTCTCATCGCTCCACTAAAAAACCTATAATCTAAGTGCCCCAATCTGTTGCAGGTTGAGAAATAGTCAGTCCATAATTTGTAGACCATCGCCTACTTCCATTTTAACTCTGCACCCACCAAAATGAAGACCCATTCCACCAGAGGTTTAGAAACATCAACCTCAACACACAACCGAGGTTTGATCAGATGACTCCCAATTGATGTATGAGCATCAGAGCACAAGAAATGACCTTCCAGGTTACCAAGAATACATATAAATGATAGATTTTGGAAATTTAATGGAATGAGAGGAATACTTACCCAAATCAGGATGAAGGTTGGATAACGATTCATGTAGAGATCAAAAGACCAGCAGAGAAGAAAAAACATGCAACCGCTACAACGCCTTGGGGCACTGGACCACGCACAAATTAGATCTTCTTACAAGGAGAATCGAATCATAATGTGTTGACTATCAAGAAGGTCGAAAACCACACACTCTTGAAGATCCCGTTTTCCAAAGAAAAACTGATCAAACACATCAACCGACAGACTTCAAACATTAAATTGACCTATAATAATCAGTTCTAGGTGACACGTCGCTTGAGAGAACTCTGACAATGAGATAGGGATATGAGGATTACTGAGATAAAGATCGTGCACATGCATGCTTAAACCAATCACTGGGAACTCCTGGAGATAATTAGGGTTAGAGAAGGGTACGAATGGGATTTGTCTCTTCGGACGCGGTAGAGTCTGATGATCATCCCCCATACCACCTCCAAGAAGGGGGGTCCTCATCGGGCATGCTAGGGTTCCATTACCACTAACAGAATCTCTAGATCACCTTTCATTGTTGTAGCATCAATTATATATATATATATATATATATATATATATATGTCATGCATGTGCACATGAATGTCCTTCGTGAATGTCTGGATGTTCACACATACTACCTTCTTCACACAATGTGTGACTCAAAATTATCTTGTAAAATATTTAGAACAACCATATCAAATATTTTTTACGCAACACACATTCTTTTTATTCTTCTTTCTGGCTCACAATAATGAATTGTGCTACCACATGTTCAAGAAAACCAGGCGCACAGACTGTATGAAATAAGATTCTTGGAATAAGTATATCAAGGTGCTTCATGGATCATGTTCTCCATGAGGCACTTAAATTATAGGATGAATAATTTGAGTGATTATAGGATCCTATTTTCCCTCACACAAGAAGAGTTACATGAAAATCCATACTTGTGAAACAAGGATTCGTACATTATCTATTTTTTAGAAATAGGTGCTATCTCAAGACAATATGTGGCTCTCCAAGAGTTCATGTCAAAGTAATTATAGGCAAGGATCAATGACTTTCACATACTTTTCGATATATTCATCATGTTCATGTGATAAAAAATGCATGCCCCTATATTTTAGAAGCTTGAATATATCAATGGTTATTGGATAACTGATTTCCTCGAACAACTGTGTTTGCAGTCAGCCAAATGGAATCTTCAATTTGTTCTCATGCATGGAAGATGGAGATTTCATGCCAAGATTCTATTTGGTTTGAGAATTCTTATTCACATCAGATGGTCACTAGAGATTGTAAGATGACAAAAGAAATTAGTATTGAACTCGTTGGTGTTGGGGAAGCTTAATGTTGAAGTCATTGAACCTTTTTAAATATGCACATCATATTTTGAATACGCGTGACATTTTCAAATGAGAACTACATGAAAGGTCAATAGTTGGGATGATCTGATCGAATAACTAATGTTATATCAGTTTTTTTAATGCTGGTGAACAGTACCCAAGCTCGCCACAACCATAAAAAAGGTTTTAACTGTGCTCAAAAATGAGTTTATCAATGCTAAAAATCACTGATAATAGAGGCTCTATTGAAAGGATACCCTTCTAATAGTGATAAAAAAGCACTGATAAAGGACTTGTTTATTAGTACTAAAAAAGAGCTGATAGAAGCTGTAGTTTATCAGCAATAAAAAAATTGTAGATAAAAGGGTCCTTATAAAGTTCTTTTTTAGCAATAAAAAAAGATCCCTTTATTGGTTTTATTTAAAATCACTGATAAAAGATAATCAAAAAACACAAATTAACCTAATATACAAATTGGAGAGTTTTAATAGCACTTTACCCCCCTTTCAACATCACCTATGCACCCTATCCCCGCTGTCATGCCTGCATACCTCATCATTAATCCACTAAACCTTTAACTGCACTAGCACTCTAATCAAAATCATGCACCCCTATATCCAATTGGTTTTAAACCCGATACATCCCCATTCACCTGCATGCACCCCTGCATCCACATGGTTATTATATCCATATATTTATTTATATATTATTATATATTTTTAAAATCAGTTTTAAATACATTTATAAAATATTTTTTTTCTGTGTTTGTAAATAAAATAAATACACATATACAGCATACGTACAAACACACACACATATATATATATATTATATGTGTATATACAAGTATAATTATACATATTTATATATATTTATATATATTTTTCATATAATATATATCAATATGTATATGCATGTTTTAGAAAATATTGATAATTTATATCAGTTTGTTAATATATATACACACAAATATACACACACATTCATTATTTTGGTATATAAATACTCATATATTTGTATTTTAAATTAAATAGATATTAGTTTTTATTTAGATAAGGCTTATATATTGAGAAAAATATTTTATATATAAGTATGTTTAATTTGTAATTTATAAAATTAATTTTTTATGTGTGAAATAAAAAAATGTATATATTGTTATGTATTTGATTATAAATAACAATTAATTATTAAAAATGATAAAATTTCAAAACCATGATGTAAATATTAATGGAATCCCTAGTAATAAATTTATTCCCCATTGATAAAAGGAAAAATACCCCCTTAAACGAGTCTGTAATTCCACTGAATGTTAAAACAATTGGGTGTCCCGACTAAAAATGTGGTTTGGGATACATTCGGGGCCTTTGGGGGTGAAAAAAATGTAAAGGAGATTTAAAATTGCAAATCACGGTTAGATCATATCACAAGTTTTGATTTGATATATGGTATAGCTCAAACAGACTCTAGAATAAAAACTTATTAATATTTGATGATTGAGTTAGGATTTCAATTTATTTTAGAATATTTATTAATTTTTTTGATTTTTTGTGTCTTCAAATTGTTATAAAATGACTATTAATCAATAATAATTACTAAATTTTTAATTTTTAATATTATTTAATTATTTTATAAAGACCCCCCTTTATCAGTGCAACTAAAAAAGTACCGATAAACGGTGGCATAGTGAAAACCTGTTTTTATGGTAGTGTGTGGAATCTGATATCAATTTCTCAACAAAACATGGATTCAATTTATTATCCTAGGTGTCCCACTACTTCATATAAGTGTTATAAAGGGTCCAAAACTCACTTACACCATGCTATTCAATACCTCAACCATGTAAGCTTCTTAATGTTGGAATTATTCCAATAACCTATCACTATGTGATGGCCACTTGAACGTCTTCCTTGACATGGTTGAGGGTGACTCCCTCTCAAATGTGTGGGGTCGAGTTGGGATGAGGGTATTTTTTTGGACCAATTTTTTGAATGATTCTACAATAAATGTTTGCTAAATGTAGAAAATAAATGCCACAACTAATCCAACTTATCTTCCTTATATAATATGCAACCACATCAAAAACCTATTATCATATTAAAATAATCTTCATGAAAAATACATACATATTATTCATGGACTTTATAAAAATCATCATTAAAACACCATATTTAGGACTATATTGTTTCATGGACACCTTCAACTTCCTCCTGTAATAAATTATTTCTTACATGTAAATCGTTATTCCTTAAAAAATATTCATGAAAAGATGAACTCATATTTCTTCATAGCCTTTTTCGACACACATCTTAATGAAAATTAATATTTCCATGGTCTTCAAATATTCATTATTATTTCTGTAAAAAATGTGAGAGCTTCAAGAAACAAGTCTTAGATGATATGAAAATAGATCAACAACTGTTTTACTTTTATATAAATTATCACCTTGTGAGGCTTCTTGGACCCCCTCCTTCACAAGGTTGAGGGTGACCCCCTCTCATATGTTTTGGGTCGAGTTTGGCTATGTGTACTTGGTTGGATTAATTTTATGAATGATTCTCCAATAAAATTATGCTAAATGTAGTTAATAAATACCTCAACCAATACAACTTATCTATTCAGTAATTGTCCCCACCTCCCATCACCATGCGGGGGCTGCTTAGACCTCATCCTTCACATGGTTAAGGGTGAACCCCTCTCAATTGTGTGGGGTTGAGTTGGGATGAGTGTACTTGGTTGGCATAATTTTTTGAATGAGTCTAAAATAAAAGTATGTTAAAGGTATAAATTAAATTCCTCAACCAAACCGACTTCTCTTCCGTATATAAAATGCCAACCCATAAAAAACTCTTAACATATTAAAATCATATTCCTGAATATTGTTTTCATGGAATTAATATAAATCATCATCAATAATCTAAATGTATTACTTTATTAATTAATGGACACCTTCAGCTTCCTCATCTGATAAATTTTTCTTTCATGGAAATCATAATTCCTCAAAAAAAATGTCATGAAAAAATGAACTCATATTTCTTTATGGCCTTCTTATACACACTTATTCATGAAAATTATTATTTTAATTGCATATAATCTTCATTAGTGTTATTTTAACCAATGTTTGAGCATTATGGAACAATTATATGACAATATAAAAAAATTTCCAAAAATGATTGATTTTTAAATAAATTATCACCATGTGACGGCCATTGGGACCTCCTCCTTAACATGGTTGATGTTGACCCCCTCTCATATGTGTGGGTTCACGTTTGGGTGAGTGTCCTTGGTTGGCCTATTTTTTTTACTGAGTCTACAATAAAGGTATGCTAAATTTTGAATATAAATACCTCAACTAAGCCAACTTCTCTATGCGGGAATTCATCCATCCTCCTATCACCATGCGAGGCCCGCTTGGTCCTTGTCATTTATATGGTTAGGGTGACCCCATCGCATATGTGTAGGGTAGATTTGGGATATGTTATCCTGGTTCAACTAATTTTTTTGAATGACTATACCATAAAAGTATGCTAAATGTTGAAAATAAATACCTCAACCAATCCAACTTCTTTTCCTTAAATAATATACCAACCCATGAAAAACTCTTATCTTATTAAAATAATATTAATAAAAAAATACATATATATTTTTAATGGACTTAAAATAAATCATCATCAACACTCCATATTTATGACTATATGTTTCATGTACACGTTCAACTTCTCATAAAATAAATTATGTATTGGATGGAATTAATAATTCCTCAAAAAATCTTCATGAAAAAATGAACTACTATTTCATCATGTCCTTCTCCTACACAATTAATCATGAAAATTAATATTTTCATGGTCATAAAATATTCATTTGTGTTTTTATAAACACTGTCTGGGTTTCGTGGAAAAATCCTTTGACAATTTAAAAACAGTTCAAAAACTCTATTATTTTTAAATAAATTATCACCATGAGAGGGTCGCTTGGACCTCCTCCTTCACATGCTTATGGGTGAACCCCTATCATAAGTTTGGGGGTAGATTTTGGTTTTTTTTCCTGGTTGGCATAAATTTTTTAATTATTATATGTTAAAATCCTTCTAAAAGTAGAAAATAAATACCTCAATAAAGTCATCTTCTCTGTGATGGAAATCTTCCCACCATCTATCACCATCCGAGGGTCGCTTAGGCCTCCTCCTTCACATGGTTGAGGGTGACCCCATCTCATATGTGTGGGGTTGAGTTGGGATGAGTGTCCTTTGTTGGACAAATTTATTGAATGAGTAAATAATAATAGTATTCTAAATATTGAAATTACAATATCTTAACCAATCCAACTTCTCTTGCTTTTATAATAATCCAACCCATAAAAAATATTATCATATAAAAACCTTATTCATGAAAAATAAATATATATTTTTCATGGAATTCATAAAAATCATCATAAAAATCTGTATGTATGACTCTATTATTTAATGGACACATTGAACTTCCTCATGAAATAAACTATTTCTCGCTTGGAAATCATAATTCCTCAAAAACTATTCATGAAAAATTGAACTTATATTTCTTTATGCCCCTAATCTACACAGTTATTCATAAAAATTAATATTTCCATGGTCTTAAAATCTACATTATTGTTATTGTAAACAATTTGTGAGCTTCATTGAACAAGTCTTTGAAAATATAAAAATGGTTTAACAACTGTTTTATTTTCAAATAAAATATCACTAAGAGAGGCCTTCTTGGACCTCCTACTTCACATGGTTGATGGTGACCCCCTATCATATGTGTGTGGTCGATTTTTGGAAGATTTTACTTGGTTGACCTAAAATTTTGAATGAGTCTACAGTAAAAGTATGCTAAATTTTAAAAATAAATATCTCCATCAACCAACTTCTCTATGTGGGAATTCTTCCCACATCCTATCACTATTCAAGGGCCGCCTGGACCTCCTAATTCATATGGTTATGGTGACCCCCAATCACATGTGTGGGGTCATGTTGGAATAATTTTCCTTGTTTAGCCTAATTTTTTGTATGACTCTAGAATAAAAGTTTGTTAAATGTTTAAAATAAATTCCTCAACTAAGCCAACTTCTCTTCCTTTTATAATATTCCAACCCATAAAATAAATTCTTATTATGTTAAAATCATATTCATGAAAAATACATATATATTTAACATGGAATTAATATAAATCATCATCAACACTCCATTTGTATTAATATATTGTTTCATGGAGGCCTTCAACTTTATCATGCTATAAATTATGTCTTCCACATCAATCAAAATTACTCAAAAAATATTCATGAAAAAATGAACTATTATTTATTCATGTCCTTCACCTACAAATTTATTCATGAAAATTAATATTTTCATGGTCTTCAAATAGTAATCTGTGTTATTGTAAACAATGTGCGGGCTTCAAGGAACATTCCTTCAACAATATAATAATAGTTCAACAACAATTTCATTTTAAAATTACTTATCACCATGCATGTGCCACTTGGACCTCTTCTTTCACATGGTTGAGGATGAACCAATCTCATAAGTGTGGGGTAAAGTTTTTTTGAGTTTCCTTGGTTAGAATAAATTTTTTAGTGAGACTAAAATAAAATTATTCTAAAATAAGAAAATAAATTCCTCAACCAAGACATCTTCCCTATATGGGAACTCTTCCCACCTTTTATCTCCATGCGAGGGTTTCTTGGACCTCCTACTTCACATGGTTGAGGGTGACCCCATCTAATATGTGTGGGTTGAGTTGGTTTGAGTGTTCATGGTTGGCCTAATTTTTGTAATTATTAAACAATAAAGGTATAAGAAATTTATAAATTAATTACCTCAACTATGCAAACTTCTCTTTCATATATAATATGCCAACCCTTAAAAAAACTGAAATCATATTAAAATTAACTTCATGAAAAATACAAATACTTTTTTTATAGACATCATATAAATCATCATAAACAATCCATATGTATGACTATATTGTTTCATGTACAACTTCAACTTACGAATGCAATAAATTATTTCTTTCCTTGAAATAATAATTCCTAAAAAATTATTCACAATAAAATTAACTCCTATTTCTTTATGGCCTTCTTCTACACGCTTCTTTATAAAAATTAATATTTTAATGGCCTTGAAATATTTATCATTGTTGTAAATAATGTGTGATCTTCTTGGAATAAGTCTTTAAGAATGTAAAAAATGTTAAAACAACTATTTGATTATAAGATAACATATTACCATGCAAGGGCTGCTTGGCCCTCCTCATTCACATGGTTGAAGGTGACCCAAAATCTCATGTGTGGGGTAGAGTTTGGATTATTTTCCTTGGTTGGACAATTTGTTTTAGTGATTATACTACTAATTTTTTCTAAATGTAATAAATAAATGTATCAACCAAGCCAACTTCTATATATGAGAATTATTCCCACCTCCTATTACCATGCGAGGTCCAGTTGGACCTCCTCTTTCAATTGGTTTAGGGTGAACCCCTATCATATGTGTAGGGTAATGTTGGGATGATAGTCTATGGTTGCCCTAATTTTTTGATGAGTCTACAATAGAATAATGCTAAATTTGTAAAAAAAATTCTTCCACCCAACTTACTTATCTTTCTTATATAATATGAAAAACCATAAAAAAAACTCTTATCATATTAAAATAATATTCATGAAAAATAAATATATATTTTTCCTGGACATCATAAATATCCTAATAAACACTTCATATGTATGAATATATTGTTCCAAGTAAGCATTCAACATCCTCATGAAATAAATTATTTCTTTCATGGAAATCATAATTCCTCAAAAAACCACATTGAGAGAATGAAATCCTATTTCTTTATGGACTTATTCAATACACTTACTCGTGGAAATTTATATCTTCATGGTCTTTGAATATTCATCAGTGTTGTTGTAACCAATGTACGAGCTTCATGGAATGAGTCTTTGACAATATAAAAATGGTTTAACAACAGCTTAATTTTCAAATAAAATTGTCCAAGTGCGATATCCAATTCCATTATATGAATCCATAATAATTATTCTGAAATCATTACGATTCACCTTTCTTGAATATATCTCAAAATCATTCCATGATTAATCACAAATAACATAGGATTGCATCATACAATGACTTTTTATTCATTCTGATATATTGACAACAATGACAACCATATGCCTCACCCATATACATGGGATTTTCAATCTCCCCCTTTGGATTTTTTGTCAATACAATTTCCTTTTGGTCAATGTAATGACCCAAAATTTTGAATAATATATGTTTCCTTAATTTTTTTATTATTTTATTTTATACTCAACAAACTTATATCTTTTTATTAATGATCTGATTATAATTAAAATGAGACCATTGGGTTTTGACTTTTATATGACTGTTTGTCAATATGACCATTGGAAAAAATACACTTAACATTATGATTATTGTTTATTAATACAAATGATCATGGTTAATTAATAAATAAAGGATATTATATGCCTCATTCAGTAGACTCGAGCTGTATGAAACCCATCTGTTGGAGCTTGGGAAGGAGGTGGTATTACTATGAATTGCTCTGGACCAAACCTAAGCCAAAATCCAACACGTTTTTCTTGAATGGAATCAATTATGGGAGAAGTTCAAGCTACAAAAATCACCACATTGTCAATGTTTTCTCAGCCACCCAAGATTATATCACAATAGCATACCTTACACTTAGGACCTATACAAGTGTTATAAGGGGCTATGTAATGAGGCCTTAGTTGCTTTGTGTAAATATTTTTTTATAAACAAAATTTTAATTTCTTATTATGGTACATTTTTTCAATTTCATATGTCAAGATAAATATGGGATGAATTTATAGAAGTTTCATATTATTGTTGAATATTGGAAAAAATGTAATTTAAAATATTTTTTATGATTTAAATAATTAATAATGTTAAATGATTTTCAAAAAATGGTCTTCTACTTCTATGATCTGTAAAAATTTAGATTATAATAAGATAAACTAATTTTTTGGTGAATATTAAATTATGAATAGTAATATTAACCTTATAAATAGTAATGTGACCAATGGAATAGTAACATCACTTAAAAAGGAATAAATATTATTTAGGCATCTTGATTAGTAATGTGATATAATGGAATAAGTAAATAATTTCTTCAAAAACAATTAGTTATGTATTAGTATTTTTTCTGTTAAATAGTGTTTTTACTTAAAACATATCTCATAATTAGAAAATTATATTTATAAAATGGAGTTCATTTTTGAATTTTGAGAATCAATATTAGGTTAGGGTGAATTTATGAGATTTTTATAAAATGTTTTGTTTTTTGGTGAAAAGTAAAAATATAGTTTTGAGTTTTCGTGTGTTTAAGGACATCATTGTTTATGTAATAGTTTTGGTAAACTTGTGTAAAATAATATATGTTATAAGGTTTCCCAATTTTCCAATACTATGGGAAAATACAATAGGAAAGGTGGTGGTTTTTCAAATACCAATTATGAGGTGTCCCTTGAAAAATTAATATAATATTCCCTCACTTTTGCTATAAATACCAAAAAATTACCTCATTCCATTAATTAAAAATTCCTCCTCAATTAATATCTTGTCTTTACCTCCATATTATTCCTCTCAAGGTTCTTTTAATCCCCCCCAAGTTCCCACCCTTCGAGTTTTTGAAGTTACTCTTCCAGGTAAGGGAACCTTTCACCCTCCACTTTTAATGGAGACATCTTTTATGTTATGAATTTCATTATCCATTTTAAAATGTTGGGTATGATATTATATATCCTTATCGTGGTTCATTTTATTTCAAAATAATGAGAGACACTTTCTACTCTCATCAACTAATATTTATGAAATTTTTGAGATTCCCTTAGGCTACTAGAATTTTTGTAAGGGAATTCTAAAATTTTCTTTTCTTCATTTAGTTATCTTTTATATGATATAACATTCAAGTTTCAATACCATGATCCTATTTCAATTTTATTATGTCCCTATACTATATTATTAGTTATTTTATGTATGTTATTACCTTTCATCCTCTCTTCTTAATGTTTTCTAAAACCATGTTGTATAGTCGTTATGCTGTAGAATTTTCACCTAAAAATATCTCTCTTTTCCAAGAATTTTTTAATTTTATTATTTGAATACCATAATATGTTTCATTTCTAGGGTTATTAGTCATAATATAAAAATGATATATTTTATTCGTGAATTGACATTTATAAAACCCGTATTAACTTTCCATGGGTTATAAATGAAATAATGATCATGTTTTTAGGAACTTTTTAAAATGTCAAGATTTTGATATGGAACCCATTTCTTTCATTCAATTTGGGTTATTTATGAAATATATGATTATAAAATATGTGTACCACATAGAAATCAAGACATATTAATGTTGTTCCCTGATATCTCTCCAATTCATTAGGTAAAGAATTTAATCTCTTGAGACGACATGTTTTGCGATACATTGGTGAATAACCTTGTTAATTTTTATGAAACCGTGGGGATATACCATGGTTATATGTTCATGAAGGTATAAATTAAATGTCTTATCCACATTTTCATTTTATGATTTATGTTATTATTTCTACAATATGCCTCTTTATCATCACTTTACCATACCCCTCATGTTCTTAATGATATCGCTCAAGATCACATGTGAACTGTTTCACTTGTTTTCCTTACTGTTTCTTCTGCTCAACCTTTCCTTTGATTTATATCTCCAGGTTATGATATTAATTCAATTTACTTATGATGAACCTATTATTAATCCATACAATTTTATTATATAAATGTTTTATGTTTTCATATATTATGTTCGTGATTTCCAAGACACTAGACTTTAATGATCCTCTGTTTGTAAAATGTAATGAAAAGTTAGGTATTAAAAAGGATGGATTCCATAGAATGTATCAAAATATAATTTAGTTATTTGGGGAAATTAGGATATAAAATATTTAGGATTAACCATATAGAAAATTTTAAATATAGGAAAACTTAATAGTATTTTAAGTAAATATAATGAATGAGGTTTCTGAACAAATAAATCACTCTATGGATTCAAACATGTGGATGTGGCTCAAGGAAACATGTACCTAGTAGTGAAAACTCTAACAAGGAGTTTTGGTATAGATATAAGGTATCCTGTTACATGAAAATGTGCCTTATTGCACTTCTAGTTTGACACTCCCAAGGGATATTTTTGGTTAGTCACAAGATTTTTAGGAATCATTATAAAGAATTTATAGTGAAATGTTATTGTTGTTAAAGAATAATATGTTTATGCATAATGATTTAAGAAATAAACATCTTTATAGTTAAAAGTTTCATAAATTAAATAAGCTACTCAATATGGTTTTATTCTTTTTGAAATTGGTTGGAAAAGGGGGAACTGTGAAAATGGTGAGTGCAATAGACCCTGCGCTGACGACCATCCAATGTAAGACAAAATGGAAAATTTCATGAGAATGATGAACCAACTGACTCATGTATAAGAAATAAATTGCATCAATTGGAGAGAACTATCTCATCGTAAAGGGAAAACATTCAGTAGAGTCCATTATGCATCAACGACCACCAACCGTCAGTGGATCTACTGACCCATTGATTTTTGAATAGTGGATCAGCTCTATCGAGAAGATCTTTTCTATGCTCTACACATTGGAATAAGACAAGGTAAGCCTGGCTATTAACTTCATATAGGGAGAATCTGATCAATGGTGGGAACAAATTAAAAAAACACAAGAGTGTAGGTTGAAGCTAAGGGGTGGAAAGAGTTCATAGGTATATTATTCAATAAGTATTTCCCTCGTTCGATGACAAAAAAATGGATAAGGAGTTTCTCGAGATGAACAAGAAGGAGAATGAACCTATTAGAACCAATCAGAAGAAATTCACAAGGCTTTCCCGTTATACCTAATTATTTTTCATGGATAATAATGCTAAGTTTGTTAGATTCTTCGGTGTACTGAGACCTCATCTTTGGAAGGATCTAGCCAATCGATACTGTGATAGCTTTGAGGAGATCATGTGAAGTGCTATGAAAGTTGAAATGGATTTTGATGGGATGTAGTGGTCTCATAAATCCAATTAAATGAAGATATATATGGATTCAAGCATATAAAGGAGCTTTGATCATGGAATAGGATGCAAGAAAGTGTAATGTCCCACGTGTAATAATTGTGGGAAGAAGAATTCAGGGAACTTCTTGCTCGGGAGCGGGAAGTGCTACATGTGTGGAAGATATGGACACATTTTGAGGAATTATTTTAGTTAGGTGAAGCCAAAACTTCACAACACTAATGAAAAGGGGAAGACGGTGTTGGCCCTACCTGATTTCCAATGTTATAAGTGTGGACAACTTGGGAACCTTTCTAATCACTATCTAAATATAAGGGAAGTGGAGGGGAACCACCATCTGCCTCAAAAAAGGCCAGGGGAGCAATGTCCTTATTTTTCTATCACGGATGATAATGTTGAATCTCCAAATGATTTGGTGGAAGGTAATCTTGTTTTTATCTGAAATATAACAAGTACGATGTTTTAATCTTGTTTTATGCATTCCTTTTTTTCATCCATGTTTTCCAAGAATTTATAATCAACTACCAAATTGCTAAAATTTGAGTTATCAATCAATAATCCTAGTGGGATTATCCAAGACTCTTCAGTGTATATACACTCTTGTATTTAATTTTGTGAGAAAAATATTATTGATAGTCTAGTAGTCATTCCCATGTTGGAATTCTACATTATAGCAGGGATGGACTGGATCTCAATGTATAATGCTTAGATCAAATGTATTAGAAAATAAATATAAATAGTATTGAATGGAAAACCTGTAGTTATATTACAAGGAGAGATAACTCAACAAGATCTTTGTCTAGAAGAACCTCCTATAACCTACTTTATGGAGTTTATCAGTGAAGCAGAAGAAGGAAGTGAGAGTACAAGGCTAGAAAATGTCCCCTTCATCTAGAAATACATTTATGTATTTTATATAGAGATAGATGGACCTCCACCAAAAAGAGAGGTAGAGTTATCCATTGAACTCATACCTAGAAATATTCCGATATCAAAGACCCCATATAGAATTAAAAATGTGGTGCTAGAGGAATGAAAGAATGAACTCAAAGATATTTTAAAGAGGGGTTTTATCTGACCGAGTGAGTCTCATTGGGGAGAATGTGTTCTATATGTGAAGAAGAGAGATGGATCGATGTAGTTATGCATTGATTATAGATAACTTATTGGGATCATAATGAAGAATAGATACCTTTTCCAAGAATTGATTTTTTATTTGACCAACTTCATGGGGATCAATTCTTATACAAGATTGATCTTCAATCTGGTTATCATCAATTGATGGTGGAGAAAAAATATATTCTAAAAACTACCTTTTGATCAAGATATGGGCATTAATAGTTTTTTTATGCCATTCAGACTGACTAATGAACCTGCTATTTTTATGGATTTTATGAACAAAGTCTTTAAGGACTACTTGATAAAATTTAGGAAGTCTTTATTGATTATATTCTGATATATTCAAAAATTTGCGTGGAGCATGAGGATTATCTAAGGGTTATTTTCCAAAATCTATGGAAGGAGAGGCTTTTTGAAATGTTTAGGAAAAAAAATGTTGGTATCAATAAGTTTCTTTCTTAGGGAACATTGTGACCAATGAAGGAATCACAGTTGACACTACAAGGACAATGGTTGCAAGGGAGTGGCCTCAGCCTACAACAATAACTAAGATTCGTAGTCTACTTCTATTATCAGGATATTATACGAGGTTTTTGAAAATAAATTCAGGACTTTGTAATTAATTATCCAAGTTAACTCGAAAAGTGTCCAAGTTCATCTTGGAAAAGGAGTGTGAGGAACGTTTCCAAGACCTAAAGAATAGATTGGTTAACACACCCATGTAAACTCTGGCCTAAAGTGGAGAAGGTTTTGTTATTTTTAGCGATCCATCTATGAAAGGTCTTGGTTGCATCCTCGTTAAAAATGAAGAAGACAATGATTATGAATCTCGATAGTTGAAGCCCCATGAGCATAACTATCCTATGAATAATCTGGAGCTAGTTGTGGTCTTTTTTTCTCGGAATATATGGAGGCAAAATATTTATGGGTAGAAATGTTATATGAACATAAACCATCAATTATTGATGTATATTTTCAGAAAAAATGAAATTAACATGAGACAATGGATATGGTTGTAACTTCTTCAAGACTGTGATTGTTCAAATCAATATCATCCCGGAAGAGAAAACAAAGTCAGTGATGAAATATGTTTGAAGGACCCAGTAATTCTATCTATGATGATGATTCAAATTGATCCCTTGATCTAAGGCCTTGTAAAAATGGACATTGGAATTATAAGGGAAGGGATATCATCAAATATATCTCATATGATTTCTCAATCATCATTTCTAGAGAAGATCAAGAAGGCTCAGAAAGATTATCCTTTGTTAAAGAAGATGTTTCAGGCTATGAAGGATGGGAAGTTTCCTAAGTTCAATTTTTATCAAGAAGGTGTACTAAAATTTCGTACATGACAATGTGTTCCATCTATTCCATAAATAAAGAATTAGTTGATGGATGAATCTCATGGATCTACATTATCTATACATCCGAGAAGCAAGAAAATGTATAGGGACCTTTGTGAACAATTTTTGTGGGATAATTTAAAAAGGGAGATTGCTGACTTCACTACAATGTTCTTGGTATGTCATCAAGTGAAGGCAGAGTGATAAATTCCTAAAGGGGTATTATAACCACTACCTATACCAGCATGGAAGTGGGACAATATCACAATAGACTTTGCCACTTGTCTCTCAATAACTTCCAAAGGAATCCATGATATATTGATTATTGTGGACCATCTCACAAAGGCAACCCATTTTATCTCCATTCAAGAAGATTTATCTCTTGTTTAACTTTAATATATTTATGTGAAGGAATTGGTAAGGATTAATGTAATTCAACCTTCTATCATATCTAATCATGATCAAAGGTTCACAACAAAATTATGGAGAAGTCTTCAACATGCTTTGAGAACCAAATTGAATTTCAGTATGGCCTATCTCCCCCAAACTGATGGTAAATCTAAAATGACTATTAAAAAACTCAAGGACATGATGAGAACATTCTATATGAAATTTAAATGTGTATGGGATCAACATATCCCATTAGATGAGTTCTCTTACAACAACAGCTTCCAGTCAAGCATTCAATTGGAACACTATGAAGCTCTATATGGGTTGTAATGTAGAAACCCTACTTTTTGCGATTAAGCTGGTCAGAGAAAGATTTTTGGGCCTGATCTTTTGCAATAGAATATAGAAATGGTTCATGCCATCCATAAACTCATTAAGGTTGCTCAGAGTTAGCAAAAGAGGTGTGCCAACAGCCATTGAAGGGACTTGGAGTTTGTTGTTGGTAAAAAAAATTCTTCAAATTTAACCTTGGAAGATATTCCTAAGGGTTGGTAAGAAAGGGAAGCTCAACCCTATGTACATTGGCCCATATGAAATCCTTGATCATGTAGGAGTAGCGGCCTATTAGCTTTCACTTCCTCCAAATATAGAACAAATTCATGTTGTCTTCCATATATCCCTTTTGATGGAGTACATAACTGAACTTTAACATTTACTAAATCAATAGGTGGTATAACTGGAACCGGACCTATCTTATGAGGTGCAATCGATGGAGATCTTGGATCGTAGAGACAAGGTTCTACTCAACAGGACTACTGGCCTTGTTAAGGTGTTGTGGAGAAACCAAAAAATGTAAAGAAGCCACTTGGAAACTAGATGATTCTAAGAGGTAGAAGTACCCAAAAACATTCTCCTCTAAGGGGACAAACCTTCTTACCAGACGAAGAATGTAACGACCCTAACCATTAAATAATATTTTTTTTCTTGAATTTGATTATTATATAATTGTATACTCAACAAAACTAAATCTTTTTATAAATGAATTTAGTATAAACAAAATGGCAGCTTTGGTTTTCGACCATTATATGACCATTGGTTAATATGATCGTTGGTCAATATGACTTTTGTAAGTAATAATATTAACATTATTATTGTTGTTTATAAATACAGATGATCATATACAGAATGAAGAGTCGATGGCCTCATCCAGTAGACTCAAGCCATACAAAGCCCATCTGTAGGAGCCTAGGAAGGAGATGGCATCCCTGGGATTTTCTCTGGACTAAGACAAAGTCGAACTTCTACATGTTATTCTTGAATGGAATTTCATACTTGAGAAGTTAAAGCTGATATAAATCAACACTCGAGAAATGTTGTTCGTGCCACCCTATGATTCTATCATTGTACCACCCACACTTGTCTGATTTTGTTATATATTTAGGGGGGCCATGAATAGTGTGGAAATGCGCCTCGCATTCCCTAAAAACACTAAAAACAGAAAAAACCCTAAAACAACAAAAAACCCCAAAACGTCTAAAAATGCTAAAACCCAAAAAACCATTAAATCGTTAAAAAAATAAATACCTAAATGCCCGTAAAAAACCAAATAATACTAAAAACCCTAAAACCAAAAATATCATAAAAACCCTAAAAATAATAATAATTAAACAATACACATAAAACCTAAACCCCATACCCTATACGATATACCTCAAACGTTTAACATTACACCAAAAACCCTTATACCCTACACCCAAAAACCAAAACCCAACTTCCTTAACCCTATACCCTAAATAATAAACCCTAAACCAAACAACTTAAACCCTAAACCCTACAACCTATACAATTTACCCTACACCATACACCCTAAACCATACACCTTAAACCACGAACACACCACCCTAAACCTTAAATCCTGAAACCCAAACCCTAAAAGACCCTAAAACCCCTAAAACACTTATTGAACATAAAACCAATAAAATACATACAAAATATTAAATACACCTAAAATCCCTTATATACCCTAAAAACATGAAACAATCATAAGACATTAAAAACCCTAAAAACCCAAGAAGTCTCTAAAACCATAAAGAACCCTAAAAAGAATGAATTTTTTTTAAAGAACATAAAAACCCAAAAAACCCCAAAAAACCCCATAAAACATGTAAAGTCCCTTAAAAATCCTAAAAGAACGTAAAAGTGACCTAAAAACTAAAAAAAAGACTAATCTCAACTAATACCATAAAAACCACTAAAACCATAAAAACCTCGAAAAACCCTAAAAAACCTAAATAAACCCTAATAACCCTAAAAACTGTAAAAATCATCTAAAACCAAAAAACCCCTAGAAAGAACCTAAAAAACATAAAAGATCCTAAAACCTAAATAAAATGATAAAAATACCTTATAAAAATCTAGATACCCCTAAAACACCCCTAAAACCCCTAAATTCATAAAGAACATTAATAATCGGAAAACCCTAAGAACACTAAAAACCAAAAAACCCAAAAAAATCATAAAACCCTAAAAGACCCTAATATCCATAAAACACCCTAAAACACCATAAAAATAAAAAAACCCTTGAAAACTCTAACCCCCCCCCCCCAAATAAATATAAAACATAAGAAATCATAAAAACACCAAAAAAACTAAATATCTCAAATAATCCATACAACCCTATAAAATAATAAAAACCATAAAAATAACCTCAGAATATCTAAAATTTCTTAAAACCGCTAAAGACCCAAATAAGATGGAATCTCCACTCTCTCGCGATGGTGATTCTCCTATCCTATGGATATCTTGAAGATGACGACCATTCTTGCACCTCGCCCTTCCCCTCCATGGGGGAGGGGCCTCTATTGGTTCTGGATGATGAGTGCACATTTGTCAAATTCTTGAATCCTGATATTCTTCCCCCCTTTTGTGGGTTGACATTTTCCCAAAGGTTCCTGATTTACATGAAGGTTTCACACAGCTCCAACTATCGATTGCGGAGTTCAACGAGGCCTCCTCCCTGAATATGTTGACCTTGGTTTCTCAATAGATGAACTAGTGGCCTCTAGTGGATGTTTTTGACGGATTCTCTTTTCAACAATGGGACCTCCAAGATCATTCTACAATAGGTCTTCTTGATAGAAGACACATTTTGATCCACTTTTCATCAGATGAGGATATGATCCATGCCTGGTCTGTGGCTCTAAGAAGATGCAATGATGCCCATTTCTCCCTTTCTCGGTGGAGATTTGATCTGCATTTAAACCGTGACTCGCCGATGGGAGCATATTGGGTTAGGTTTATGGAACTCCCCCATCATTTTCAAAAAATTTCTATTATTTCCATGTTGTGGAATCTGGTGGGAAGGTTCTTATGTATGGATAGTAGATCTATGGTCCTTTTTCATCCGGTTTACCAAAGGGACTTTATTGAGATTGATGCATCTAAAGGACCATTTGATTTTGTTTGGATTTCTTTTGGTGAGAATATTCGATGGAAACAACCTCTGATCTTTGAGTAGTTGAATAATTTCTTCTCCTCCTATTGTCTACTAGGACATAGTGTTCGGGATTTCAGGTGTGGTGGAAGAAATTGTGGAGTTTTGAATCGTGCGTAGGAGGTGGCTGGTGAAGGGAAGTAGGATCGGGGCAAGGTGACGGTGGCTATGCAGATGGATCCTCAACCCTTGAATTTGGTTCAGGTTGAGTCTGGTGAAGGGGGCCAAGCTCACGTGGGGGTGCCTGTTAGGAAGGCTGTTGTGGCTGATTCAAGAAGGCATGAAAGTATTGGTGATGAGGGGGTGGAATCTACAGTTGGTGATCACAATTTAGGGAATGTGGCTATTCAGTTCCATCCAGAGCCCATGGTGAGTGATATTTTCAAGAGATTGAGGAGCGAACTGAAGCTTTTGAATATTGGAAGTTCTCTATGTAGAGAGGTTGCAACTAGTGGGAGGTCTGTTTCCTCTTATTGTAGTCTGAAACAGAGGTAGGAATCCATTTCAACATTCAACCTCTTTGATGGGATGGATCATGAATAGGGGGTACAAGGGTCTCTATTTTTTGATATTGGGAGTGCACGGACTGATGTATAGACATATAGTGAGGTGAAGTTCTTCACTGATGGGTGTGATAAAGGTAATGTGGCCCAAAATGATAGTGAATCCAAGCTAATTCTAGATACCACTGGGTACTTGGATGGTGCTATTGCGCAAGAGAAAAGGTATTTGCAGGTGATTTTTCACAACAACGATGGGTGTGTTTTGGATGAGGGGAATGTTAGCAAGTAGCCTATGGAGGAGAGGCATGGGTCTCCAGTTACGGATGTTTGGAGTTTCAGGTGTGATGTGCAAGCACTGACTGGGGTGCAAGTCAGTGTGTCCAGTTGTAGTGGAGGTAGTGTGGCCCAAAGTAAAGCTGAGCCAATGTTGGACATCATTAAGCACTCGGATGGTGCTGGTGAGCAGGATAAAAGGTTTTTGCTAGGGATTGTGCTCGACAGTGATGGGTTCGTTGTGGATGAGCCTTCATTCTAGGATAAAGGAAGTAAGATTCCTAGGGTGGCTACTAAGTAACCCTCTTTGGTAGTTAATGTGCTGTTGTGTGGGGTTTTTGCAGAATGTTCCCTAAATCAGGAATCCTCCTTCATCCCTATTCAGGAGGTTGCTAGAATGATGAATCAAAATTTGGCTATGATCATGAAGGAGAGGTCCTTTCTTGAGGTGACCATTTCATATGGGAATGAAAACAATTCCTCAGGGGCCTCTCTAGATCTATGGAAGTGGAAGCTAAGGAAGGACTATTCTACTTTTCCAAAGACAGTGTCCACGATAGCCTATTAAATGATAGGGAAGTTAACTCTTGCAGGGGAGGTAGGTATGTTAAGGCACAACTGAATGTGGAGAAGGAACATCTCATAGAGTATTACACTACTTTTTTAAACCAATATGAATCATCTGAACGGGAGTCGGGGGAAACAGATGCTACCTATGGTTAGGGTGTTGACAGGGACCCATATGGGGATGGAGACATTGATTTGTACTTCATGCTTCTTTTTCTTCTGATTTTCCGGTCTTTTAGGGTTTTTGTGTCTTGGGGGGTTCAGGGCTTTTTGGGTGTGGGTTGTTTTTTACCCACCTCGCACTTGTCTGCATTGCGTTTTCTTTGATAAATTTTGGGAGGCCAGCAATAGCCTAACCTCACACCTTCCTTTCCCTAAAGTCCCAAAAGTCCCTAAAACCCCTAAAAGATCCTAAAATACACTAAATACACTAAAACCCCCTAAAATAATCTTAAATATCCCTAAAAATATAAAAACAATCAAAACCCTAAAACCCCCAAAATCCGCAAAATACACTAAAAATTATTAAAACCCTAAAAAACCCAAAACCCCTAAAAGACGTTAAACCCCATTCTCAGTTCCTTATTTTCTTCCCCATTTTCCTCGGGTTGATATTTTCTCGAAGGTAACTGATTTGCATGAAGGATGTCCATAGCACCAGTTATCGATAGAGGAGTTCAACGAGGCCTCTGCCCTGCAAAGGCTGACCCTGGTTTCCTATTTCTAGAATTGGCGACCTCCGGTGGATGTTTTTGATTGATTCGTGTTTGAAAATTGGGATCTCCAAGATCGTGCCACAGTAGGACTTGTCGATTTCAGGCACATCTTGATTCAATTTTCTTCTGAGGAGGATATGATTCATTCCTGGTCTGCGGCTCCGAGAAGATGCAACGGTGCCCGTTTCTCTCTTTCCTGATGGATCTTTGATCTACATCTGAACCGTGAATCACCGATGGTGGAATCTTGGGTTAGATTTCTGAAACTTCCCCTTCTCTTTCAAAATTTCTCCATTATTTCTGTGTTGGGAAATCTAGTGGTAAGGCTCTTATGCGTGGACAGTAGAACGAGGTCCATTTTCCACCCAGTAGCCCCAAGGTCCTCTATTGATATTGATGCATCGAAAAAACCAGTTGATTTTGTTTGGATTGTTGTTGGTGATGATCTTAGGTGGAAGAAACCTATGATTTTTGAGTCATGGACTGATTATTTCTCCTTTTGTTCGCAATTGGGACATAGTGATCGGGATTGTAGGTGTGACAGCAGGAATTGTGGTGCTTTGCATCGAGCGCAAAAGGGGGTTGGTGAAGGGAGGCACAATCGGGGTGAGGTGTAGGAGGCTATACACACGGATCCTCTTCTCTTGAATGTGGTTTAGGTTGAGTCTGGTGAAGAGGGTCAAGCTTGGGTCAAGGTGCATGTTAAGGAGGTTGCAGTGGTTGTTTCAAGCGGGACGGAAAGTAATACCTCTGAGGGGGTGGATTCTGTATTTGGTCCCGGTTCCAGATCACTGAGCCTGAGGATTGTGTGGCCTGATCTTCTGGTTGCGCTGGGGGGCCATGGTTCTTCTAATCAAGGATTAGGGAGAATGGATGTTCAGTGCCAACTGGATCCCAAGGAGAGTGATATCTTAAAGAGACTGAGGAGAGACATGTAGTTTCTGGATGCTGGACGTTTTACAAGTAGGGAAGTTACTGCTGGTGGGATGCATATTTCCACTGATGGAAGTATAATGAGGAGGATGGATGCCTTTAAAACTTTTATTCACATTCAAGGGCTGGATACTGAGGAGGAGGAATGGTCTCACCTTTCTTACTCTAGGAGTGTGAGGTATGATGTGCAAGGGATTGAGGTGAAGGTCGTTGATGCTGGTCATGATGGAGGGAGTGTGGACCATTGCGCTAATGAAGACATGATAATGTTAGACACCGCTAGGCACCTGGATAGTGTGGTTGAGGAAGAGATAAGGGACATGCACGTACTTGTTCAATACTATGATAATGTTTTTGTGGATGAGGAGATAGTAAGAAAGGCACCTGGGGAGGAGGGTCTTGGGTCTCCTGTTGATGATGCTTGGAATGAGAGGTTGGATGCACAGTTGCTGAGTGAGGTACAGGACATTGCTCTTAGGCACGGTGGAGGGAGTGTGGACCTGAATGATAGTGTGACCGAGCCAATGTTGGACATCACTGGGAACTTGGTTGGGTATGGTGAGAAAGGGAAAAGGGCGATGTAGGGGATTATGCTGAATAATAGTGTGACTAAGCAGGGATCTTTAGGCTAGAACAGAGGGGTTGCATCCATGGTGGCTAATGCAGTACTTGAAGATCGACATGTTGGTGCCGAGATGGAGGTGGTAGTAGCTGCACCTGGAGACGTTGCTGAGCAGAGGGTGTTGGAGGAAGTTGAACAACGGGGAATGTTGGAGATGGGGTGGCATCCGAGCAGGGGGAGGGAGATAATAAGGGGGATCTTCCCGAGCAGGGGGATGTCGCTGCATAGGAGAAAGTGATGAGGCCAGTCCTAAAGGCACACGAGAAGACTCTTGCAGACAAGATTGGATGTATGGGATTGGATGAGTTGGATCTGTAGAATCTCCAGGGGGAGGAAAGAAAGTTTCCTATGGAGGAGAGGAATTTGCGGCTGACTCTCACTGGTGTGGTGTCCGCTCTTCTTACTGGTTTGGAACCTGCACCTGTGGATATTAGCATGATGTATGGTGGGGTCCTTTGGTCCTTTAATCAGGATGCCTACATCATCCCCGACCAATATTTCTTCCAGGAGGATTGTTGAAGGATGAAACAAAATATGAATATAATCCTCAAAGAGAAGGCCTTGTTTGAGGTGTCCATTCTAGATGGGAAGGAAAACAAACCTACAGGGGTCTCTTCAGATCCCCAAAAGAGTAATCCAAGGAAGGACTATTTGACTATTCCTAAGACTGTGTCCATGAGAGCCTCTTGTAAAGATAAGGAAGTTTCCTCTGGCAGGGGAGGTTGCCCTGTCAAGGCATAGATGAATGCGGAGCAGAAATGTCTCAGAGAGTATTACACCACCTTCCTACAACAATATGAATCATCTGAAAGGGATTCTGTGGAGTCAGATGCTTCCACTGGTTACGGTGCTAGTGGAGACACTCATGGGGATGGAGACATGGATTTATAACTCCTAATTTTTTCTTTTCTGAGTTTGGGTGTTTTGGGGTTTTGCTGTCATGGGGGGTTCATGGCTTTTTGGGTGTGGGCTATTTGGCCCCATCCCACCCTTGTCTACTTTTGTTTCCCTTTAATAAATTTTTGGAGGCCATTAATAGCCTTGCCTTGCACCTTCATTTCCATTAAAATCCATAATACCCTAAAAACCCTAAAAACCTTGTAAACTCTTAAAAACCAAAAATACCCTAAAGACCTTAAAAACCCTTAAGAACTCTTAAAATACACTAAGAATTCAAAAAGTCTCTAAAGATCCTATATTCCAATAAATGAACCTAAAACTCTAATAAGACTGTAAAACCCCAAAATGATAATAAAAATATTATAAAACAATAAAGACCCTAACAACCCAAGACCACAATACACCCTAAAAGACGTTAAACACCTAAAAACTATAAAATCACAATAAAATTGTAAATACCCAAAATCCTTTAAACACACTCTAAAGACCCCATAAAACCTAAAAGACACTTAATAGGATAAAATTATTTAATGATCCTAAAAATGTAAAAAACTATAAAAATCTATAAAAAACAAAATGGCCCTTAAAATAGTAAAAAATCCTAAATTTTAATAAAAAATCTTAATTGACCCTAAAAAAATACCCTTAAATTACACTAAAACCTGAATCATATTTAAAGACCATAGAAACCAAAACACCCAAACCCCCTAAAAATGATAAAAACCTAAAAAACACTAAAACCCCTAAAATCAATAAAAATTCCTAAAAACACAAAAAACCCAGAAAACCATAGAACCCTGAAATACCTTAAAACCATAAAACCAATAAAAAACAATAAAAACCCTAAAAAACCTAAAACCCAACTAAATCCCCAAATACTATAAAAAGTATTTAAAAATGTAAAAATATCGATAACCATAAAAAATCCATAAATCCCCTAAAAACCTAAAAATACTAAAAAATACCAAAAAACCCCTAAAAACCCAAAACCCCCAAAAAACATAAAAAATAGTAAACCCCATAATCACTATAAATAACATAAAAAAACTAGCAACCGTAAAAAACCCAAAACCCCCTAAAATTTTTAAGCCCTCTTAAAACACTAAAAACTAAGAAACCATAAAAACTCTAAATGCCTAAAAGACTATAAAATCCCTAATTCCCTAAAAATACTAAAAATTATAAACACCATAAAAAATCCTAAAAACCCTTAAACCATATACCCTAATTCTTAAACCATAATCCACACTCCCTAATACTTATACCATAAACCATACAGCCTACACCTGAATGCCTGTACCCTACACACAAATCCCAAAACCCTATACACTAATCTTTATACCATACACCCTAAACCATAAACCATACACCTTAAACCCAATACCCTAAACCCAAAACCCCATATCTTACACCTTAAACCCCAAAAACTACCCCCTAACACCTAAACCCTACACCCTAAACACTACAGACCCTAAATACCCTAAAATAAAATAAAAAACCCTAAGAAATTGTAAAAAATAATAAATCCACCCCCCCAAAACCCTAAAATACCTTAAAACGCATAAAATACCCAAAAAACCCCAAAAAAACATAAAATAAACTAAATCCCTGAAAGTTCATAAAATCCCTAAAAAATCTTAAAAGACCCTAAAAACCCTAACACAATCTAAAACCCCAAAAAAATATAAAAATAACTAAATGAATAATAAACCTAAAACCCCTCAAAAGGTATAAAACCCTAAACCCTAAAAATCCTTTAAAATTCTCTAAAAACCATAAAATACCTAAAACCCCTAAAGACACTAAATAATCACTAAAACACAATTTTTTAAAAAACAATTACTAAAAATCCCAAAAACCCCTAGAACCCCTAAAAAGCACACAAAACTAAAAAATCCTTTAAACACCTAAAAATAACCAACTAACTATAAAAAACCTAAAACAACCTTATAAGACCCCAAAACCCAAAAAGAACTAAACACCATAAAAAACATAAAACCCTATAACCCTAAAAGACTATAAAATTACTAAAACCCCTAAAAATTATAAACACCCCTCAAAATTCATAAAATACTAAAAACCCTAAAAACATTAAAACACTTAAAATAGTAAAAAACCCTACCCCCCCCCCCCCTATAGAATACACTAAAACCATAAAACCCCCTAAAGAACCTAAATGACCCTATAAATGGTAAATAACTATAAAATATACTGAAGACCATAAAACCCCAAACCCCCTAAAACACCCTGAATTCTCTAAAAATCTAAAAAACTTTAACAAACCTAAAAACCCATAAAATAATTCTAAAACCGCTAAAACCCACAAAAATTGTAAAAACCAATAAATTCTAACAAACCCTAAAAAATACTAAAACCCCTAAAAACTCTAATTCCACAAAGAACCAAAAAACCCATTAAAACCCCCCAAAAGACCATAAAATTCCTAAAAAATATTATAATCCAATAAAATACAAAAATAATAATAAAACCAAGTGAAACCCCTTATTAACACTACTTGAAAAACTAACCAAAATAACTATGAAGATAACTCCGGATCTTTCAGATCCCAATGAATGGTTAAAAAAGTACAAAAGAAAAATCAACAATACTACCAAAGAGCTTCGTGATAGAATAAATTCATGGACCTACATGGCCAACCTGTGCGGCGGACCTCTACGGCCGACCTGCACGACCAACCTCTATGGCCGACCTCGCGGATGACCGCCAGGGTAGATCTACGCGCCTGAAGATTTTTTATGCACCTCCACTGATGACCTACACGGCAGAGCTACGCAACTTACCACCATGGAAGAACTCCACGCCAGAAGATGCTCGATGCCACTATGTAGAGAACCTATGAGGCAGAGCTGGGCGAAGGACCTGCACAGAAACATCTCTTCGACCAGGCCCATCCGTGCCTATAAATAGAGCCCTCGGGCTCCCCATTTTTGGACTGGAAAAAGTGAAAGACTCTATCAAGCTACCATTGCATTGATCTTTCTCCTATATCCCTAAAATTGTCCCAGTTAACTCTATAAATCATGAGATAAGATATAATTAAATGTGATAAATATGTTTTTATGTTATTCAAATTCTTCAGTCATCAGCCTTACCGGCATAGTATACCTGCACGCCATACCTGCACGCCATACCTGCGCGGTATACCTACGCGCCATACCTGCACAGTATACCTGTGTGGTCTACCAATGTGGTACATCTACGTGGGGTACCTAAGAGGCACACTTACATGAGGGACCTACGCGACTAACTCAAATACCTTTTTTTAAAATCCATTCATGGATTGGTATCTTCTTCATTGGCTCCCTTATCTGAACGGGGCTAAGTTGAAGCTTCCACCAAAACCTCATGACTTCTCAAACCTTTAGGAAAGTCACATCAGTGTGTCTCCTATTTGGTTTTGTAATTATAGAGTCATAGGATTCCCAAAATTTGTTTCAAAATGGGGTTAGGATTCATGGGATATTTGTGGGTTTTTTATCCACAATCACATGGACTTTTCTCCCAAAAACAATGTTGGGAAGTTCCCAGATTGGAAGATGATTGGATACCAGCCTCGACCTTCTTAAAGAGGCGACCCGGAACCTCAAGTCTCCGGCAGAGAAGGTACACTTCGCACTTGTTGTTCCATGCAAGTATAGGAGAAGTCTCCCTCCCCTACCAGAACCAATTTCAGAGCATGCATCCTTGAATAATCCCCTCACCTTCACCCCATCTTCCTTACATTGGACCCTTGTCCAATGTAAATATAATAGAGGGAAGTTCCATCACCTCTCCCTCTTCCACGATCGATGCGCCCTCTTCCATCAGCTTAGAGGAAAAATTTGGAAGTGTGAATTCTTTTTTTGAATCTTTCACATCCTCTTGTTTCTCACACCAATAATGACACACATGGGATTAGAGATACGTGATGGTTATAACATGTGCACCAACACTCATTGGAAGGAACTACGATAACATTGATTCCTGTTCAAATCAGGATACATAGTAAGCTCTTTCAGAGCCCGAGCTCACTGGAAATCATCCTTGGGAATCCAACCATAATTCCCCAAATTTGGGAATCCTCCTTAGGAAATAATCCCTAAATTCAATCCTCAAATAATAAAGGCATCATTTTTAGGATGTAATCCCAAACTCATCTCTCTCAGAGGACCATACTCTCTTATAAGATTAATCAAACTATGTGGGCTTTGATTCCCATTAATATGGGATATGTAGGAATCCTCCTTGAGGTTCAAACCCAACACTTCAAATCAAATCTTTTCTCCTTGGGCCATATTCCCAATAGGTTCTCATCCTACTTGGAAACTTATATCCTTTATAAGTTCCTTGGGCTGCATCAGTATAAGTCCCACGCTAATTTTTGACTAAGTATCTTTCGATTTGTGGTCTTTATCACATGAACATAAAGGGTATGATGTGTCCAATGAAGCGGCACCGAACTACAAGGGTTCTAACTCCTTTCACAGGGATACGTATGTAGCTCTTTTTATGAGCATGATCCCAAGTTGAAAACAACCCTTTGTCTCCCTGGTTGATAATAAATTCTAGAGTGCCCCACTGAGTGAATTAAAAACCAGTATCATCACAATGATGATTAAAAGAATCTCTAATCAGTATATTAAAGGATACTATTGATGGAAAACCTTCAATACATAAAGATGTTTCCATTGATGAAGAACCTTGAATGCATACTGATGATTATATATTTTACACATGTTAATAAGTGATTGTAAATTCAAAGGGATACTTATGATATACTTGGAGAATTAATACGGATTCATGAAAATATTTTCACTTTACAAAGAGAGACCTGGAGTAGACAATAATTTCCCCCAAAGGGTGTTATGAGTTTGACCTACCATCCTCTCGACCAATGCATGTTCTTATGTATCGTAATGTTCAGAACCTAATGAATGCCTACCTTTGTAAGGAAGGTCCTATTTGGATAAATAAATGTTGGATGTTTCCTTTTCCATGAATAAATCAAATGGAAACCACCTAGAAACAGTGATTCTTAAAACTAGAACACATGTTTCAAGAAACTAGAAAACAAAAATGGTGAACACGACGTGAATCCTTAACCAAGTTAATAATGTTACCCTCATGTTAGTCCCCTCTAAATTGATAATGGAAGGCTAATAAAAGGAATTAATCACGCATGTATCCATCTAAAAAGATGTTACTTTAATAGAGTTCGTCATTGTTCTCAGTTTCTTATAGAACTCCCTTGAAACCAAAAAGTGGCATTTTCCCAGACAATATCTGTGAACTTCCCAATCACTGGTCAAGATGGATCTTCATCCACGGGAAGGACATCATCACCAACCCAGCATCTTCAAAGCTGGGTATCTAATGTATTGGTAAACGAATATCGCCAGAATGATACAATCCCGAATTTGAAGGCTGCTCGACAGGCCCTCTAGGTCAACAAAAATCCTTGATCATCTGGCCAGTGATGACCAATGATCAAGATGATCAAGAAGATGATGGTGAAAACCACCATCTCCAACCATCTTGGGTCCTTATCCCTAGAACACAATAACCAGTTTCTCCCATACGATAGGGAGGTGGATCAAGAGGTCACTCAATTCCTCAATTCAAGAATGCAGAAGTCCTTCCTAAGGACTCCCATCAACAATCACCACCAGAATCACATGGTAGTGAACCTCCAACATGATGGGAGTTTTCCCTCTGGACTTTTGGTCCAGGTCTCTTAGACTCGGGCACACAATACGAACCACTAGGGACAATTTCTGTTTAACAGGGAGCAAGATCTCACCTCTACCTCCTCTAGAGAAGTCCATAGTCCAAACATGATGGAAAACAACGATCAGGAACTTCCACCCATCCATACTAATTTTGTTTCTTAGTAGGCTCGTCTGACAGCAACCCACCAATCCAACCAGATAAACCCAATGGAGTATCATGAACAGGAATATACACCTTCTCACAAGTTATCATATAGTCAGCAGGCTCGTCTGACTAGAATTAAAGAGGCCGTCCAATTTAATATTGCGACAACTGGTAAATAGGAACATGCACCTGTTTACAATCACCAATTCTGTCAATAGTATCTTCCGCCAGTATTGAAGGATGTCCATCAACCACACATGATGAAAAACAGGTAGCAGTCACATACACCAGCCAATATTCATCAAGCCTTCCAACAGTCTCGTTTGGTAGCACCTGGAGAGGTCAGTCAGAATGCTCTGATGAAAAATTTGGGGCATACCCAACTCTTTACCCCCATGTGTGAGTACTTTCAATATCCATTGACAAGAAATGGAGTATAAGAGTAGGTACATACACCTACTCCAAATATATAATGGACTTATATTCTCGTTCTGGACACTGAAGTCACACAACAAATCTTATCAATGGTGAAAAGGTATACACGTATCCCTGCCCAAATTCTGGAAGCATGTCAGGATATTTTAACAACTACTTCAGTAGTATCAGGGGAAAATACATATAAACATGTCCCCACATATTGTATGACACATCAACATTCCATCCCAGAGTAGATACACACCTCTATTCAAGTCTAGGAAGGTAATGGGGCATATTCCCCCATATCATATAGATAATAGGATCAGGAACATACACCCTTTCCAATTGAATTTAGTCAGTCCATTCTGATAACTAATTCATGGCAGGCATATATTCCTACCCATTATAACGTCTTCTCCTAGTATGTGTCCCCAACTAAGTATAAGAGAACATACAAAAATAAGTCTCTCCAAATACCATTGGAAAATCAAGAGTCAATCTCTGATTTAGCTACTCTTAATGATGGAGTTCTTGAAGCCCTCAGACATTTATTTGTTTCTTCTCAAGATCCTTCCCTCTCATTACCAAATTTTGGGAGTGGTAGTTGTAATTATGATGTTTCTCATCATACACTTCATCATGAAGGATTGCTTCATTAAAATTTGGTCAATCACAAGTTTCTATCTCCAGATGAGAGCCACGGTAACCCTCAGTGTGGCCATAAGACCAGGGAGAGAGAAGATTTATCACTTGATGTAAGCCACCATATTTATCCTACCCGTGATGGAATTTTCTACGAAATTACTCTCCATAGTAGTATCTCTCAGTGCCCAAAAATTTCCATAATTGATAATGTAGCAATAAGAAATCCCTCCTATCTCGAGGCACCTGGAAACATAAGGCCAGTCATGTCTGATTCCTTTTCATTTATGGGTGAAACACTTTCTCATTCTGAAGACATCTTAAGGGAATGATAATTCTATAAACCTCCCTTGGGTCATTTATCTAATAATACACAGCATCCACTTTGGTCCGACTAAGTGGAGAAACCTCTAATGAAAGATGACTAAGACGTGATAAACAAGAGAAAAAAACTAGCTAAAGGAGAAATCCCGGTCATGTTCAGGACTTTGGAAATTCTCATTTTGATATTCTCTAATTGATGACTGAAGATTGCATTCATGACATTCTTCTCAACTTATGGAAAACTCATCATCAATTAAAAACCAAATTATTACTATATGATGAATATCAAAATCAGGTAAAGGTAATATAAGGGTTACAATTCGAAATTGACTTGGAATCTATTTCAGTTTTCCAACATCCATGGGTTGAAAAACAACAGAGAACCCTTCAGTGTCATGTATCAATTCTCTAAAGATGCTATGCCAATTAATTTCTGATTCCCCATCTAGTGGTTGCATCAGAGGATGGGGTGCATATATAGAATTGAATTTCACTACACTCCAAAATCAGCAAAGTCTTCCAAATGTGGTTTCATGCAATGTTATTACCCATGGCCGACCACAATTATTAGGTTTTTTATGTTATCAAATGTACACTCAAGAATAGGCCTCAACCAGTTCCCATCAGAATCAGGCCCCAAAAAGGAAGTTGTTGAGCTAATTTTACATCAAGCCTCTGAGAATGTTGAGCTGACATCCCATTTAGAGGATGTCAGGCGTCAGAGAATGAAAATGTCTGAAATAGCACAACAATATTCTGAAATAGATTATTTGGGTGATTTTTGGATGATGCGCCCAGCTAATGTTCAAACCAATATCCATAAAATCAGAAGAGAAGTTGCAAGAATTTCATCTATAGCGTTTCAAGAATCAGCCCAGCTTGTGTGGATGGGGGATCATTTATTACAAACTTCAATTTAATTAAACATTGATCAGATATTTGAAGAATAATAACAGGATCAACCCTAGCCTACATGGCTGGGGATTTTTCACATCTACAATCCCTTCCTCAACGGAAGTAAATTTTCTCCCGATTAGGGAAGAAGCCACAAATAAAGAGTACAACTGAACTATCCAATGATTCCCTTCATGTTACTGTCTGCAAAAACTTCCAAGGAATTATTCATATAGGATAATGGAGTCTCATGAAAGACAAAAAGGGAGACAATATAGCAAAAACACTGACAGAATGCCATCAATGCATTATGAATCAGTGAATGTTATCAATACTATTGCAGAAGATCCTCCAGAAAACATTTCCAGTTTAGGGGAATCATAAGATGGTGTTCATGTCCAAAATACGGTACAAACCGAGGAAAATGAATAAGGTGTGTGTATCTGAAAACATAGGATTACCCAGAATCTAGGTATGCCTTCATATAACCAACTCCCCCCTCTCCGAAAAGCATCTAACAAGGGGGATGGAAAAAAGTAGGATTGCATCTCAATTTTCCACTAGATAAGGTCAATCTATTTCACATGAATAAATATTTGCATAGAAAGAAAAGAAATGAAGGTGTTGAAATGAATCAATACAGAGTTTCTTCGAGACAACATTTCTTCTAGACATACTCCCCGGGAAAGTCCTCAACTTGCAAATCTTATAAGAGCTCCTCAGCAAAGGGGATTTATAGTAACTACAAATTCGGATAATTAATTTCTTTCATTGCGTACAAAATCAAGAGATGATCATGTATATCCTGATAGACCTATTCCTATGGGTTATCAAAGGTAGATATCAGCACCACCATTTGTGGTCTTACTGGTCATTGCACCGGATCAGACTCTAGTTGCTATACCTGCACAGAATCCAGCTCATTCGGATATTCCCCAAATTCTTATGAACAAAATTGAGTCATTAATGAATTGGTTGAAATTTATGGAGGAACAATGTGCAAAAGTTCAGCAGGAAAATAGAGCTTACTCTGAATGGCTAGATGCAATTCCTCCCCCACCAAATTTTGTGAATACCACATTCCCAATTTTTAATGGTTCGGGATATCCGGAACAACACTTAAAACATTTTGTTTCTCATTGTGATCCTATTATGGGAACTTCTCAACAACAAGGAGAAGTTAAGGTTAGGTGTTTTGTGCTATCATTACAAGGACTATCTTTTGTCTAGTATACAAGTTTGCAATCTCGATTAATTACTGTGTGGGAAGATATCCGTCATAAATTCCTTCTTCAATGTAGCTGAACACTACCAAAGATGACAGTTTTTTATCTAACCAATTTTAAACAAAGGTAGAATAAAAGAGTTTCTGATTTCATTGCTCGATGGAAGGTATTAACATATTCTTTATGTTTAGAACTCCCTCAAGAAAAGTTTCTACCAATCTGTGGGGAAAATCTGTGTGATGAATTACGCACACCATTGATCTCTGTGAAATACACAGGAAGGTTTCGAGACCTTACTTCAATCGATCAGCATATAGAATATTATATTATAGAAACTAAGGCTAAAACTTGTATAATTCCATTAGTTCCAGGAAGAATAATAGGAAAGGTAGAAGCTGCTACAGTCACACTCAAACAGGCACCTGTACCAGATTCTACATCATGACCATCATCATACCAAAGGGCTCCACCTCCTGAGTAACAATAGCAATGACAGCCTCATCAAGATGATCAAAGAGATCAAAGGAAGAAACAATTTTAGGAATTAATGAATAATGTTTATTCTTTCTGGAATGATCAGGTTCCAGGATACTTCATCTCAACATGAGAAAACAATTTGGTTCAGTTTCCAAGGCCAAAAAAGCCAAATAAAGATGGAGATGAAGATCATCTGAATTATTGTCCATTTTATCAAATATTGGGACACCCCATTCAGGAGTTAATTTTTTCGAATACCTTTTACAAAAGATTGTAGACTCTAGGCTAGTGAAATTTAAAAGTTCATCAGCTCAAGTAGCATGTGTTACTACTACCGATCTAGAAGAAGAGGTAGAATCGAAAGAGGTTAAATGTAAAAGTGTGAAAAAATATGATGATTCGATGATCAGGAAAAGATCATCCGGACTCATGATATTCTACGAACACATTTGAAACAACCAATTGTGTCTTATACCACTCCTTCCACAGAAAAACCTTCTTCTTCAAAAGTCCATTTCTCAAATAAATAGAGTGGTGATAAAGAAAAAGAGTAGTCAGATGTAGAAAAGCTTGTGTCAAGGCCAAAGTTGTCCTTAACCCTGGAAGATTTTACGCTATCTATTTCAAAATCACGGGTACTGCCCTGCCAAATGGTACAACCAGAAGTAAATTTTCAGGTAGAATCCTCATCAGATAAAGAATTGTTATTTGGTTCTATTAATGTTATCCATTTAACATATCCTTATACAAATGGTGATTCTGATTTTATTGAGACAGAATTCCTTATACCTAATTGGGGAACTGGAGGAAGAGTCCAAGGTCAAGGATACAAGGGAAGATGTGGGAATTCAAAAAACCACCACTTTAACTCTACCCCTGATCAAACCATATATGCGGTATAAACTCATTGAAGATCCCTTTTCTAGGCTCAACAAGAACAAGGAGTTTCTTCCAGGAAAAACATGTCTAGTTCCGGCACAGTATTTCTGGAGGACCGATTAAAAGCCACACCATCTTCTTCTCATCAGATGAATAGACTTAGTCAGTCTAATTTACCAATGTCAATAGTATTTCCTACTTCTATTTCAACACAATGTACATCTACAATAGAAGCATCAACTTCCAAAGAACCTACAAAAACCACATCTCCATGCTCGAAAATGTAGACCTTTAGATCAAAAGTATGATGTTTTTAAACAATTGGCCCAAGTACCGGTCAAGTTGTCAATTTTGGATGCTTCAAATCTATCAAAAGATCTTCTAGAGGCACTCATTGAGGCTTTTTCAAGTCCTCAAGAATTTTAACCCGAAGTCGCTGCTACTAAGGTTTATCATATAGAGAATGATTCTACAGAATTTCATGTAGTCATATCTTTTACAAATTAAGATGAAGACCATGTGGTATATGGGCATATCAATCCTTTTTATTTTTCTATCAAGGTCAATGACATAGATATCTGACGAGCCTTAATTGATTATGGCTCTGGGGTTAACCTCATTCCCATTCATACACTTCGTCAATTGGGCCTGACTAAATCTAACTTATCTCCTTCGACATTAATATTGCAAGGATATGAAAGGAATGAACAGGAACCTCTGGGAAAAATTACACTCAGAACTCAGTTTGGAGATCTTCTGTCTAATTCGATTTTCATGCTTGTTCATCAGGACACAACTTTCAATATTTTTATTGGAAGCCCTTGGTTCCATAAACATGCATCCATACCTTAGTCATACCATCAATTTCTAAAATATTGTTTCAATGGTAAAATTGGTACATTGTATGGTGACAAGGCTCCATTCAAAAATTTGAATCACAATACATTTAGGCATAGTTTAATCACACAAAAGGGACAAAGTCCATGATGAAGGAAATAACAAAATTTAATGCTCCAAATGGACTAGAGAAGATTCCAACAAATCCATTCATGCATTTGAGTACAAATTATGTGTTACCAATCAATCAAGTTGAAAGGGTAAAACTAAAATCATGCACTCATCCAGTAATTTCCATAATTTCAATTGTGGCGATTGAGCCTGATAACATGGGAGATATTATTGATACACCAATAAATGATAGAATCTTGAATGGAGATGTTCTCATTTCATCTGCTGAACTACAACTGGCCTCTACATCGTTAATCAGAATATAAGAAATTGTAAAAATGTTAGAGGAAGAAAAGGATGTTGATTCGCAATCTATCAATCCCTCTTTACCACATGAAGACCCGTCATCATCAGTAGTGTGAGATATGGTGGATTCTTCTTCGGGATGTTCAAATACTGACTCCTCCCCTAACTCTGGGAGTATTTCCTTGTCATCTACTATGAAAGTGGAAACATAATAGGTAACACATAATGTGGAAGAAGAGGAAGATCCCGGGGATACTACTAGAGCATTTGAAGAAGGTGTATCTACCATCATGGATGAACTCAGGGAAATAAATCTGGGTACAGAAGAAGATCCATTCCCTACTCTAATTAGTGTGGCCATGACCTCTGAAGAGCAAGAGGTGTATACTTTGTTTCTAAATCAACATCGAGATATATTTTCTTTTAATTATATGGAAATTATTGGTCTTAAACCTGATGTATCCACCCATCATTTGGGTTTTCCAGAATAAAATTGAGGATTAAATCAAGAAACATGGAGAACACACCCAACTCATGCCTCTAAAATTGAAGCTGAAGTTGATAAGATTATAAAGGCTAACTTTTTTAGGGACGTTCAGTATCTGAAATGGCTATCCAATATTGTCCCAGTGAAAAAGAATAATGGGAAAATTAAAGTCTGCATTGATTTTAGAGATCCTAAACTACATTTTCCTAAATATGATTTTCTAGTCCTGATTTCAGAACATCTAATTGATGCAAAGGTTGGCTATTAAGATCTTAAATTTATGAATGGTTACTATGGGTATAATAAAATTCTAGTATCCATGTAGGATGAAGAATCTACAGACTTTAGATCTCCTCAAGGTGTTTTTTTCTAAGAGTAATGCCCTTTGGCTTAATGAATGTAGACGCAACATACCAACGTGCCATGCACCATATATTGAAACCCTTCTTTGGGAAATTTGTTCAATGTTATGTGGATGATTTTGTAGTAAAATCCAAACAATGTTCCAATCAATTGGATGATTTGGAAACCATATTTCACATTCTTCGGCAACATAATTTGAAGATAAACCCCTTGAAATGTGCATTCAGGGTATCCTTAGGAATATTCCTTGGCTTTATTATACACCATTGTGGCATCGAAGTTGATCCTAAGAGAAAAAAATCAATCCTTAGTATGTCACCTCCTCAAAATTTAAAAGAATTAAGAGGACTTTAAGGACACTTGTCCTATATTCGGTTATTTATTTCCAATTTGGCAGGAAAATTTTTACCCTTCATCGGATTAATGAAGAATGGAGTCACTTACCAATGGACTGAAGATTTCCTAGAAGCATTTGATTTACTCATGAAATATCTCTTAAGTCCATCTGTATTGATGCTAACTATTGAAGGAAGACCACTTATTCTCTATGTGATAGATTTAGAGAAATCAATAGGTTCCTTCCTCGGCCAAAAGAATGTTGCTGGGAATGAAAACAACCTTTGCTATCTCAGTTGAACTATTCTTGATCCAGAAACTCGGTATTCAAATATTGAGAAGTACTGCCTTGCATTAATCTTTGAATTTCAGAAATTAAGGCACCTCCTACAACATCATGAGGTCCAATTAGTATCTCGTAATAACCCACTCAAATTAATCCTCAATCATCCTATGCTTATAGGGTATCTAGCACAGTGGGAAGTTATTTTGAAATAGTATGATATCTAGTTTGTGCCTCAAAAGGTAATAAAAGGCAATATCTAGCTGATTTCCTTGCTCAGCACCCATCTACAGAAGACACATCCTTTAATACTGAACATCTTATGAAGAGGTATTCTCTATTCAAGATAATTCCCAAATGTGGGAAATTTATTTTTATGGTGCTTCTATAATTCCAATAGGGAAGAGAATGGAAAAACCTAAACTCAACAGGGTTGGATTAGGAATTTTCCTTATTTCTCTAGAAAAATCAGTATTGCCTTATTCTTTACTATTATCAGATGGTTGTGCCAATAATGAAGCATAATATCAACCTCTCCTCGCATGTTTGGAATTGGCCCTTTAGGTGAAAATGGATCATTTAATGGTAAAAGGTGATTCGGAATTGGTAATCAAACAAATCAATGGGGAAAATTCTATTAGAAAAGAAAACTTAATCCATTTGTGTGATTATGTCAGAGGGTTAATGGATAAATTTCCATCAGATTCGATATTGTATTATGTCTCGCGATCACAAAATGCTTAAGCAGATGCACTAACTAATGCAGCTACAGCCTTGGAAGATCCAAATCGGGATGAGACGGTTATCAGTATAACCCATCGTCGTGTGGTATCACCTTTTGTTCAAACCAGAAAGGAGGAAATTAATGAAATTTGTCCTATTTCTGAACCATATGGTCATACTATGGTATATATAACATCCATCATGGAATATATTCAAAATGGGATACTTTCATCAGAAAACGCTGAGAAAGAACAGATCCAGTAACGAGCGGCTAATTTTACTCTTTATGATAGTCCAGACCACCAAAAGATCCTTTACAAGCCAGGATTTGTCGGAATTCTCCTCAGATGTATTGATGGAGAAGAGATTGTTGCTATCATGAAAGAAGTACATTCAGGAGCTTGTGGTGCCGATCAATCTAGGCATAGACTCTCTAATCATATCTGAAGGCTTGGATAATTTTGGCCTTCAATAACACATGATTGTATAGATTTTACTAAAAAATGTCTTCCAAGTCATGTGCAATCCAATTTCATTCATCAACCCCCCTGAGTTGCTACATACAGCTAAATACTCTTGGTCATTTTCCACATGGGGAATGGATGTAGTACGACCTTATCCTCCAGCCACGGTTAAGCAGTTCAAGTACATTCTCACTACTACTGACTTCTTATCTAAATGGGTTGTGGAAATACCTCTTAAGGAAGTTGGAGCCAAAAGCATTGTTAGTTTTACAAATCTAATATCATTACCAGATTTGTTGTCCCTCCTTCTATTTTGATGGACAATGACACCAATTTTTGTTCTGCTGATGTAAAAAAGTAATATCCGGAATATAATATCAAGTCCAACCACTCATATCACTATCATTCGGCGGCAAATAGACAGATAGAGGCTTTTAACAAGACCCTATCAAATATACTCCAGAAGTTAGTGGATAAAAATAATAAATCATGGCCTGATAAACTTTTGAATGCTTTATCATCTTATCGAAAAACTACCCGTACTACTACCCAAGAAACTCTTTATTCATTAGTATATGCAATTGAAGTAGTTTTTTTAATTGAAACACAATTTACTTCACATAAAGTTTCTATATGTGATCAGTTTTCTACAGATGAAATATCTCAGAAACGATTCAATGAGTTGGAATGATTAGATTAGAAAATATTGCATACTTTGCATCATTTAGAAGTCTATCAAAAAAGTATAGCATGAGCTTCTAATAATAAATTTCACCTTAGTTCATTCCTTAAAGGGGAATTGGTATTGGTCCTTAAGACTCCAATTGTACTAGGAAAGAAACCTCCAAAACATGAACCAAAATGGGAATGAACTTATTCTATACTTAAGGTATATTCAAATGGAGATTATGCCTTAATCTCGATGGATGGAGAGCTCATTACAAATATAACCAATGTGAGATTATTGAAGAAATACTTTGTGTAATTATACATCTTCGTCCTTACTGTAAGAATTTAAACTGCATAGCCCTCATTTCCTAGTTGCAGGACATTAAATTGCATAACAACCACATTAGTCCTCACTACTAGACTTTAAACTATACAATACAATGTCCTTGCTATAAGACTTAAAACTACATAGCACCCATGTCCTAGTTGCAAGACATTAAACTACATAACAACCATAAGCATCCATGTTGCATGATGTTAAAGTGCATAGCATCTTTGTCCTTCTCGCATGATGTTAAACTACATGACATCATATGTACAACTAATGTTTTCTCTCTTTGATGTTAAAAGCTTCCATAAGCCAACATCATTGATGTCATCACTACTTCTTAGTAGTACATGAGTCCCTCTCTTTACTATGTCGGAGTCAGATCTACATAGAGACCATGTTTTAAGAACTATGTATGGATTGATTCTCATTTTTCAATGAGATACTCAGAGACGCCTGAATATCCAATTCGAGCCCCACCTATAATCACAAAATCTTCTCATTTTCTTATTATCCTCTTGTATACGAATCAGATCTATACAGAGCGTTTCCTTAAGACATATGATTTGGTACTTATACCATTTTATATTTTAAGATTTCCCATTCTCTCAGAACATGTAAAAAATCCACCATTCCTCTTGTCAAACTCCATTAGAATGAGGAATGATTGTTTCAAGAACTACATATGGATTGATTATCATTTTCAATGAGATATGTAGAGACATCTAGATCTCCAATATTTGGCCCAGCCACGTGAAACCCCCCCCCCTTATTTCTTCTATAAAAAATCAAATCTTCAAAGGGAATCTTTTAAGAACTATGTATGACTTGATTATTTCCCCAACAAGACATATAGTGACACTTGGGTTTTATCCCTTAATCCAGTTACAAAATGACTTCTCTTTAATGTCGGCTCATTGTCATCCTTACCACATGACGTTAAACTGCATGGAAATCTAATACCCATATTCTTCATTTTCATCACCTTTGCATTATAAAAGAAACCCTTACTGCTCCTTGTTTCTCACACTGAGCATAGATCACGTGGGATTAGGAATTGGGTAAATGGATTCATTATTATGGTCTTTTAATTTCTTATGTGGTTAATAATTTCCTCACTGCAAGACTCAAAACTGCATAGTATAATGTCCTCACTACATGACTCGAAATTGCACAGTATAGTGTCCTCATTGCATGAATTAAAATTTCACATTACCATATTCATTCAAAGGAAATAATGAAAGTCTCCATTTTACATATTAGTCAAATCTATGTAATGGACATCAAACTCATGGTCAGTATTGATTCAAATATTACTCATAAACATTGAACATAATCCCTCATCCATATTTTACACTCTTAATATTGAATATTTACAGATCCTCATAGTCTTTCTTACAGTTTCAGGTGATAGGATTTCTAATACCTAAGAGCCCTTTTTCCTTACTATGCATTATGTGCTCTTAGGCGGCGTAGCATAATTTTCCTAAATAAGTGGACTGCCAGTCAAAAGATTCCACTATTTAGCTATGTAGCATATTCCCTAGTTGGCCCTGCATAATACAACCCCCATAACAGGTTTTTCAAGTAATTGTAACATCATTATTAGCTATAATATCTTTTTCCTCCTTAATATTTGATGAAAATATACAAGAATCTGTATTTTAAAACTGTAATCCAAGTATATTTGTCCCACTATCTTTCTCAAAATATGAAAATATTCAAGACAGTGGTTTACACATTTCCTTCACCATGTGTTCGATACACTAGGGAATAACCTTGAAATCACTTGGCCACATGTTATATATTGTTTCTATTTCTAGTCCCAGTTGTATGACTTAAAAAAACAGACACCATATCTCTTACATTTTGTTCAGACCATCACAAAATTCCTATTCCTCTGATTCTTTGGATATTTTTTATTGGAAATTCCCTTTCCATATTCAGGTACCGTTCTCCATAAATCAAACTCTATGCTACAGAGAATATAAATCTCCATAAAATTTCTTTTACTTTTAGCAATAGGATTTGAAACTTCTAAGTGCTCTTTTACCTGACTATGTAGCAGGTTCCCTTAGGTGGCATGCATAAGTTTCCTACATAATAGGCATGTCAGTCAAAAGATGCCACTATTTTTCTATGAAGTATATGCCCCAGTTGGCCCTGCATAATATAGCCCCCATAACGGGTTTTTCAAATAATGGTAACTTCGTTGTTAGAAAAGACATCCTCTAATGCTTTTTTCCCTTTTCCCTTATCATTCCTTGAATCTAGAAATGCTTAAATCACAGTTTATTGTTTTCCCTTCCATACCTAAATATGATAGTATTTTTCCAAACAAATTATCAAGAAACTGGGAGAGTTTTCTCAAACCGTTGGTCAAAGCTAAAAACATTAAATTAAAGCTTCACAATGTCCTCACGATGTGGATTAAAACTGCACAGTACCAATGTCCTCACTGCATGACTTAAAACTGCACAGTACCAATGTCTTTACTACATGACTTAAAACTGCACACTATGATATCATAAATCACCGCTTTTTCGATTAATTTTTAACCATTAATCATACAAAAAATTGGTATAAAAATGGGTTTTCTATTCATGACTTATGTTGGTCTAAAATAGCACTTTTTCATTCGTAAAATTAATTTCCTCAGAAAACCACCTACTGTGGTCTTATGTCACCCAAATCATATTTCCCTCAATCTATTGGTAGAAAATGTTAAATTCCTAATGAAATACTATTATGGACTATGTATCACGTTCCCTTAGGAGGCCTTACATAAGTTGCCCACATAATAGGCATGTCAGTCAAAAGATACACTATTTGGCTATGCAGCATATGCCCTAGTTGGCATTGCATAACAAGGCCCCCATAATGGGTTTGTTAAATAATGGTATTGTTTTTCCTAGAAAAGACACCCCTTATGTTGATACAGGCTTAAAGTTGGGGGCCATAAAAATAATGACTCAAGATTCCCCTTGAAAATATTTATTGAATATTAAAGAAATTCTTATCCACTGATTCTTGTTTGGAATCTAATTCAAAATTTATTTTCAAAGCTATTTCACCCTAAATATTAGCCCTTTATAGTCCAAAATGCATGACTCTAAACTGCCAGTAACAAAAGACTCAGTACTCATTAGATTGAGAACCTGCAAAGGGAACTCTAAACAAAAGTCGAGTCCCAACTCACTAAACATACATTTTTGTATGATTTAGGTAATATTGAGCAATAAAAAAAGAGGTCAAAAGATACAAAATTTGTGGGGCTATCCATAAAACCCTAGAAATAGTCAAATTCTTCTCATTAAGTCTCTCATATTAAAAAGAAAATTTTGAGCACTTCATTCTTATTATTATAATAATGATTGTTTAACATAAAGGAATCATTATCATTACTTACTTTTCATATTGAAATCATGAAAAATTGGAATAAATTTTTTTATATTATTGAAAACAAAATTTATTTCATTCATATGAAAATAGAGGGTCTTCTACAAAATGGAGCCTCTCTATCATGTTTTAGAATAAACTCTCAACATGAATTTTCATTTGTTAGACCACTTCAGAAGATCTATCAGCTTCCTGTTGAAGTTGAGATAGTTGAGAAACTCCAACCTCCTCTGCCCAAAAAAGTGCTTCCTTAGCAGTTGAAATGGTAGTTATCCCCTATAATTGGGTTTCCCCTAAAGTGTGATTCACTTTCTCAAGCTTGTTATGAACAACATCCAGTTTCTGTTGAAGATATAACAACTCCTTCAGGGTTTCTTTGATTTATTGTCTAATCTCAAGTGATTTCTTGTTATCATTTTCCTTTGCCTCAATTACTACAACTTGAAAACCCTCAATATTGAGGTGTCATTTAGCCTCTTCAAAATATTTTCACAGCTTATGCTCCTACTCCTATAAGTGAATAGTCTCATTCATGGCATCATAGACTGTCCAATTATTAAATCCACCAAATCCCAATATGTAGAATAATAATGGGAGTTTTGAAAAATGGGACAATAATTCATCTAAAGGATTTTTGGAAATTATGCTCCAGATATGGAGCCATGTCTTATTATGTGCCATAACAAGGGAATATTTCATCTCTATGTCTGAATCTGAGTCACTACCGTGAGCTAAAATGTACTCTATAAACAAGTCACTTATAGAGCTACCTTGTTCTACTTCTCTTGGGATAGTAGAAGCTTCACCTTATGATCTAGGAACAGATAACCCTAAAAGATAAAACCATGGTAATTATTATTTTCAAATAAAGGAAAAAAATATTATTCAAATAGTTGACTATATTTACCCAATAATATGTCAGGTACTTGATTGGATTCATTCACCATATTCTCAGCCTTAGTGTTTTGAATAGATGTTTCTTGAGAAGGGGAATTTCCTTGAATATGCTCAGTTATAACATTTGAAGGCTCTGGAATATCTCTTGATAAAGGATCCTCTGTTGATATTTCTCCAGCCCCTACAGATGGATAAAGTGGAACACACTGTTCTTAAAGAGCCTTTGCAACATTTTCAATAGATAAAGCTGCATAAGGTGAATTCAGATGTAATGAATCAAGTTGAAGAGAGATTATGTACAAAAAAATATAGGAATAGGGACTTAAGTCCTTTCAATTATTCATGAAAATCCCCAAATTCCTTTATGGAACCCAGAATATCAATATTTGGATTAAGGGTGTACATCATTTCAGTGTATATGGCCTGAAATGTTACAGAATCCTCACCATTTAAGGTATCCAACAAACATTGGTTGATGCCTAAATTGGCTATGCTGACATTTTGTTCCATTTCATCTACAATTGGTATGACATCATCAAGTCTTTCCAGCTTTGGGTCAAAATTAGCATTGATCTTAAATTTCCCTAGATCTTCATTCCTTTATTATGAAGTAATAGGAATATCAGTGTTGATTATTTTAGGATCCATTGAAAAAATAAACTGAGTAATGTATTTAATCTTACAATGGCTTTCCTCTCTCTCAGCAGATCTAGTAGAAGGTATAGCTGGATATTTTAATGATATATCTACTAAAATTTCATATTCATCAGCATGAACCTGGGTTTCCCCTAGGGATACTTTTTCTGGTCTTGAAGAATCATCTCTTAATCCCTTGAGAGAGGAGAGAGACATAGATCCTACAAGAGGATAAAATGCAGTTACTAGAATATATTGAGAAAGTTGTATGCCCTAAGGATCATATAAATACTTACACCATCGTCAAACACTTCAAATCAATCTCATTACTCTCTTGAGTTTTTGATCAAAAGCTTGGGGAGAGATTGAAACAATCCTTTTAGCAGGGGAAACTTGAGGTAATTGTTGAGGATTATCTGTCACCATTACCCCAGTCATGATTCTTCTCCTAGAGAAGGTTTTGGCGATGTGGGAGGATCATTTTTTGCAACAATAGGAGAGCATACCAGACCATACTAAGGTGTTCCAAGAATTGGTCTGGATCTTCATTCTCTACATTCAAGCTGCATAAATTTATTTTCATCATGATTAATGATGATAAATGGTAAAGCATAGTTGAGGCAAAATAAAAAGGGAAATAAATTCTCAGTATTAACAAAAATATCCCACTACTCCTCATAGTCAATAATTACCCCTTCACGGACTACTATGTTCAGAATAAGAGATACTTGTTTAGGGGCTGGGATTTGTTCGTTAGTTGCGGATATAAAAACCTCCAGCTCTAAAATATACTTCTATACTTTAGACAAGTTATTGTTCAGATTGCAATCAGAAGGTGCCTAGATATCACTAATATCTAGTATTCGAATTCCATGCTGAAGAAATTCCCTAGAGACCCTAATATCATGAGTTATACCCTCCCAATAATGAATGGATAAAGGTTGCACATAATTCAATCTTGGTATGGTTGACTGTGGAGGAGATTCAACTCCTTCTGATTAGAGAACTTCTTCAGGCCTCCTTTCTTTAGGAAGTTCAACAGATGGAATGGGAATCTCCATTTGAGGGTGGTGACTAGATCACCTTGGCGTTGGAGGTTTTGTTTCTCTAGCCCTTGTCTTCTTGGTATACCACTTCTGAATACGTTTTGAGGGCTCTAAAACCTCCAAAACATTCTTGTCATCTCTTTCCTTCAACTTCATACCATGATTTCCTTGTGCAATAGTCATTGTAGCCGGCACTCGGTATATTCCTTTAGTCAAAGCCCCTTGAAGATATGAAGAGGCCCAAGCTTTGTCACACCCAGCCACCAATCCAATAGATTTATTTAGTGCAGGTAGAATAATCAACAATTTGTATACTTCTAAAGTAGTTAGAATCCATAATTGTCGCACTACCATAGGGTGTTTCTCCTGTCTGAAATGTGCGGGTGGAAAATTATTTTATTGTTGAAGGCATCTGAACTGACGAGCAAACCTATAGGGGACATAATCCTCACAGATAATTTCACCATCAATCCTGGTTGATAATACTCCATCCCTAAATGCAATCATATTATATCTCAGCGCATAATTCATTTCTTTTCCATCATTATTAAATGTTCCAAATGGTGGGTTACCAAAAGGAAAGAAGTTGAATTCTCTTGATACATTCAACAGCTTCAGGACCTCGTTAGGTCTCAAGTTCAGAGGATTAATACCAGAATATTTCTGTAAAAATTGGGTGAATCGACTTTTGGGAACTATGACTGAATTCAACACTGAGTATGAAGAAAAATGTGCTGCAATCCAGCCCCATAACACTTGGAATGGCCCTGAAATCCTAAATGGAGCCTTACCATTGTATAAATGTTGGAGGAGATGGTAAATTCTTGCTAATATAGGGGTTTCTAACCCAATATAATTCCCCTCTACCAATTTATCTGCAATGATGAAAGTCCTTGATCTTACACCACCTCCGGATTCACCGACAGGAAGCAAATAAACACTTATCCACATAGAAATTAAGGAAGTTAAGCGTAATTTTTCATCTATATCGGGTTTGACTATATAACCTCAGTTCTTATAATCGCCTCTTTCAAGCGTAGGCCAATATGTTCCTGAACTACCTCGGTTATCTACAGAAGGGAAAATAGTAGGACGTCCACAGGTTGGACCTTCCTCTATTGTGGGTTCAAATAAGGATTCCATCCACACTCTAGAATGGATATCCTTCTTGTCCTTAGGTAAATTCTTCGCTATCTTAAATAATTCATGATCTAGTGGTGGTGTTCTAGAAGTATTACCCCATGTTGTATTAGGAGGAATGAATTCATCATAGATGTCCCCAAGAATGGGAACTCCAACTATTTGTTAAATGTCCCAGAGACTAATACCAACTTAATCGTGCGTCAAATAAAAGGAACTCATTTGTGGACTCCATCAGCTCAATAATTCAGGAATGAAGTCATTATTATAAACATAAGTTTTCCCCATCTGGACATCTGCGTAGATATGAATGTATGAAAACTCTTTTCTGAATTCCACACAATTCTGACGTACCCAGAATGCCCACATCCACTCGTGTTTTACACCCCCTCTAGAATGAAAGTCCCAATCTCCTTTCCAACCATTTGATTGATCTGTTTGAGAATCCCAGAAAGTGGAATCAAAACAATGTGGTCTTGGATAAACAACAAGATCTTTCACATCGGGAGTGAACCCACTGTGATGAAGGATGCAGCTAATAGGGACTGTTCCTTCTTGTATTGTAATCCCTATTTCACTAATATTCATGCAGTTATAGTTGGAGTATTGAAGAAACCAATTCTTCGGAAATTACATCTTATCATATGGATCGTGGGAATCTTACAAAATCCCATGACCGTACAAGGGTAAATAAGGACTTTGTACGTAGTCACTTTGGAATGAAATTTGACCCTTCCATGGCCCAGGAAGAATACTCTCAACAATGTCATAATAGTCTGGTACAACGATATTCATCATTTCATTTTGGCGAGCCTTAGGTTCTTCAGTATGAGTCATCAAATGAGTAATTCTTTCCTACAAATTAATAACAAAACTTCAATGTCATAATTTCAAAGAACAAATAAAAACAATGGTAAAAGACTCTATTCACAAAGGTCCTTCGATGTGGCCTGTCGCATAGGTCATTCGACGAGGCCTTTCGTGTAGGTCCTTCGATGAGGTTCGTCACGTAATTCCTTCACCAAGGATCTTAGTTAAATCCCATCAGTGATGTCCTTTCACATAGTTCAATCATGTAATTATGGTTACCTTGAAAAAGTTTCAGTGAAATTACGCAAGGGCACAATGCAATAAGAGTTGGGCGAACGAGCTGTGCATTGAGAGCTACAAAATTTCAGAGAAAGCACAGATGAAGAGAACAAATTGTTGAGGGTGAGACCTATTTATAGGAAACCAAAGACCTATTCATCCAGACTATGAACATCCTCTCTGTGCCTTACCTCCATGAAGCAGCTGCGCGGTAAACCACCAAGGTAAACCTACGTGGGAAACCTGTGCTGTTCGGAAACTTTTCCCTTAGGACTCGACCCTCTATGTACATTTCGGATCCAATCCTGAGGGGGGATTTTATTGACACTACATGAGAAGTTAACCAAAATTACTATAAATAGAACTCTGGATCTTTCAAATCCCAAATCAAGGTTTGAAAAGTACAAAAGGAAGATCAAAAAGTATCCCAAAGAGCTTCGTGATGGAATAAATTCACGGACCTACATGGCCGACCTACGCGGCGGACCTCCATGGCCAACCTGCACGGCCGACCTGTGTAGCTGAAATGTGCAGCCGACCTCACGACTGACCTCCTTGGTAGATCTTCGCACCTGAATATTTTTTTATACACCCTTACAGAGCACTTATGCGGCGGAGCTGCATGACTTACCTTCGTGGAAGAACTCCTCACCAAAAGATGCTTGGTGCCCCTATGAGGCGAACCTGAACAGTGGATCTGGGAAAAGGACATGTGAATGAAAAATCTCTTTGACTAGGACCATCCGTGCCTATAAATAGAGCCCTTGGCTTCCCATTTACATTCTGAAAAAAAAGTGAAAGACTCTATGAAGCTCCCATTTTGTAACTCTTTCGCCTAGATCCCTCAAATTGTCTCAGGTAGCTCTCTAAACCATGAGAGAAGAGATAATTAAATAGGATAATCATGTTTTGAAGTTATTCACATTCTTCGGTCATCATCCATACCTACATGGTACACCTGCGCGCCATACCTGCGCAGTATACTTGCGCGCCATACCTGTGCGGTATACCTGCATGTAGTACCTACGTGGTATACCTGGGCTCCAAAACTGCATGGTCTACCTACGCAATACATCTACATGGGGTAACTATGCAGCATACTTGCACGAGGGACCTACACAACTAACTTTAATACCCTTTCTTAAAATCCATTCATGGAAGGGTATCTCCTTCCTTGGATCCTTTATCTGAAAGGGGCTAAGTTGAAGCCTCCACCAAAACCTCCAGACTTTTCAAACCTCTGGGTATGTAAAATTAGTGTGTATTTTATTTTGGTTTCTATTAACACAGTCATAGGTTTCCCACATTTGTTTCATAATGGGGTTAGGATTCATGGGATGTTTGTGGGTTTGTATATCCTCATTCACATGGATTTTTCTCCCAGAAACAGTGTTGGGAAGTTCCTAGTTTGGAGGATGATTTGTTACTGGCCATGCAATTCTTAGAGAGGCGAAACAGAACCTCAGGTCTCCGGTAGAGAATGTAAAATTTGCACTTGCGGTTCTGCACAAGTATTGGAGAAGTATCCCTCCCCTACCAGATCCAATTTTAGGGCATACATCTTGGTATAATCCCCTCACCTTCACCCCTTCTTCCTTACATTGGACCATTGTACATTGTAAATAGAATAGAGTGAAGGTTCGTCGCCTCTCCCTCGTCCATGGTCGACGCACCCTCTTCCATCATCATGGAGGAAATATTTGGAAGTGTGAATTCCTTTTTTGAATATTTCACAGCCTCTTGTTTCTCACACTGAGCATGACTCACGTGGTCTAATAGAAATTTGATGGTTAAAACATGCTCACAAACACTCATTAGAATGAACTATGAGAACTCTAATTCTTGTTCAAATCAGTATACGTAGGAATCTCTTTCAGATCCCGAGCTCACTTGATATCCTCCTCAGGTATCTAACCCTAAATCCACCAAGTTGGGCATCCTCAGAAAATAAGCCCCAAATTAAATACTCAAATCATCAAGGCATCCTTTTATGGAATTAATCCCAAACTCATCTCTCTCAGAGGACCGTACTCTCATATGAGATTCATTGAACTGGGTGGGATTTGATTCCCATTAATAAGGGATATGTTGGAAGCCTTCTTGAGGTTCAAACCCAACACTTCAAATAAACTCTTTTCTCCTTGGTCCATATTCCAAATAGGGATTATCCTACTTGGAAACTCATATCCATTCCATGTTCCTCGGGCTGCTTTAGTGTAAGTCCCACACTACGTTTTGACTAATAATTTTTTGCTTAGTGGTCCTTATAACATGAACTTAAAATGTATGATGTGTCCAATTAAGTGGCACTGAACTACGAGGGTTATGATTCCATTTCACAAGGATACATAGGTAGCTCATTTTATGAGCACAATCCCAAGATCAAAACAAACCTTCATCTACCTGGATAAAAATAAATTCTAAAGTGCCCCGCTGAGTGGATTAAAAACCAGTATCATCACAACGATGATTAAATGAATCTCTAATTTGTATATTATGGGATACCATTAATGGAAAACCTCGAATACATACAGGTGTTTCCATTTATGAAGAACCTTGAATGAATACTGATGTTTTAAATTTTACACAAGTTAATAGGTGATTGTAAATTCCAAGGGATACTTATGATATACTTGGTGAATTAATAAGGATTCATGAAAATATTTTAAGTTTACAAAGAGAGTCCCAGATTAGACAATAATTTCCCCCAAATGGGTGTGATGAGTCCGACCTCCCATCCTCTCGACCAATGCACGTTCTTAAGTATCTTAATGTTCAAAACTTAATGAATGTCTGCCTTTAGAAAGTAGGTCCACTTTGGATAAAGAATTGTTGGAATTTTCCGGTTCCATGAATAAATCCAATGGAAACCACCTGGAAACAGTGATGGTTAAAAATTGAACACATGTTTCATGGAACTACAAAGCTCCCCTAAGAATCTATAAAACCATAAAAGTTAATAAAAATCTCTAAAAATACATAAAAACCCTAATAAATCATAAAACCCCAAAATCTAGTTGAAACCCTAAAACCCCCAAAAGTCTCCAAAAGTCCCTAAAAAGTCCCCAAAACCCTAAAAATCTGAAAAGTTCTCTACAATCCCAAAAATACTCGAAAAAATGAGAATGAACCTGAAAACCCTAAACCCCCTAAAACCCCAAACCACCCTCAAAACTCTAACCCTCAAAATAAAAAAAACCATAAAACAACAAGAATACCCAAAAACCACTAAACCTCCCCCAAAATAAACTACAAAAACACTTAAACCACTAAGACCCCTAAATCACCCTATAGGACCCAAAAACTACTAAAACCCTTAGAAACACTAAAACCCATAAAAAGACATTAAATCCTAAAAGATGATTAAAACCCCTTAAAACCCATAACTATCCCTAAAACCCTAGAAATCCTACAAAATCCAAATTGGTGTGAAATGATGGATGCTGACTAGTTAGGAGGTGATGGTTGATTTAATATAAGTTGTTGGGTGATTGCTACTGCTTTGATGGAATTTGATGAAGGTGATGCTTATGTTTTTGATGCTTGTAGTTATGTGTTGATGGAAGTGGAGCTGCATGGTAAGGAGGTGATGGATGATGGGAACTGTGTTGTGGGAGGCTGGTTGCTGATTGGATTGGAGGTGTTGATAGAGATGATTCTGATCTTCTTTGAAGTCTGGTTTTTTCCTGCTTTTTTCTTTGTGATGGTTGCTTCTTGGCTGCGATGTGATGAAGGTGATTTTTATGATTTTGACGTGGGTGGTTTTGTGTTGTTGTTAGTGGATATTATTGAAAAGTAGGTGATGGTTTCTAAAAAAGGTTTTACAGGATTCTTATTGTTGATCGAATGGTATATTCTGATGGAGATGATTGTGAATTTATGATTTTTCTGGTTTTGTGTGCCTTTTGGGTTTCATGGGGAATTTTTAGTTTTGTCTAGGTGTCTAGGGTTTTTGCGTGTGGGTTGATTGAACTCGCCCCTCCCTTGTCCGGTGTGTCTTTTTTCAAAAAACATATTGGGGGGGTCAGGAATAGCTTGGCTCTGCGCCTTCCTTACCCCTAAATAGGTAAAAGGCCTTTAAAAACCCTATAAACCAAAAAAGAACAGTAAAACCCTAAAGGATCTCAAAAAACCATAAAAGAATCCAATAAACCTCTAAAACATCTAAAAACCAAAAAACCCTAAAAACCTATAAATACCCAAACAATACAAGAAAATAATAAAAAAAACCTAAAAATCATAATGAAACAAAGTAAATAAAAACCTAAAACCCTAACAAATCCAAAAACTACTAAAAACACCAAAACCCCTAAAGTACCTAAAAATACTAAAATAACCTAAAAAATCCCCAAATACCTTAGAGGACACAATAAACCCTAGAAACCTAAAATACCCTAAAAACCTCTAAAAGAAATAAAAAGCATTAATGAATCTCAAAAACCATAAAACCCCTTAAACCCCTAAAAAATCCTTAAAGCACAAAAAAATCATACAAACCTAAAAAAACTAAAATAATTTAAAAAATAAATAAACCCCCTAAAATAATCCTAAAAACTCTAGAAACCCTAAAAACCCTATAACCTTAGAAGTAGTAAAAACACTAAATCCCCCTAAAAACCCTAATACCCAAAAAATGCCCCGAAACCACTAAAAAATAAAATCCATAAAAACATTAAATTATGAAAAGAATAATACCATGGAGGATACTACTACAATGGATGGAATGCCTTAAAGCTTCACAAGATCTGACCCTGCATATCAGACATGCATTTCGAGAAGCGAATGTTGTGGAAGACGCACTCTTAGAGAAAGCATTTGAAGACAGGGGTTGCATGTGTTCATTTGTCACTCCACCTTATTTTACGTCCCTTGTGGACTCAGACATGAAGGGTGATACACACACCAATTTCTATAGGCCCTCCTTGTAAGACCTTGTACCTTTCTTCTTTTAATTTAATTTGGGGACCAGGCTCTCCTGGTCCCATGCCTTATTTGCCTAACTAAAACCCTTTAAAACCACTTAATGACCCTAAAAACTCAAAATCCCCTAAAACCCATAAAAACCACTAAAATAAACTAAATTTGTAAAAACCCAAAAAATCCCAAAAAGCATTAAACCCCCAAAAGACCCTAAAACAATATAAAACCCTGTGAAATAATAAATACTATGAAAACCCAAAACCCCTAAAATTCCTAAAAACCCTAAAAAAATCCTTAAAAACTTAAAATATAAAACCCTAAAACCCCTAAAACATAAAAATCCTTAGGAACCTAAAACCCATAAAACCCCAAAACCCCATAATGACCCACAACCCCCTAAAATCCATGAAAATCCATAAAAATCCCAAAAACTCCTAAAAAATCTAAAATCGACAAAAATACTAGAACCCCAAATAACACACTAAAAACCCTAAAAATCATAAAAAACATTAAATCTAAAAAATACTTAAAACCATAAAAAACTCTGATAAATCATTTAAACCCCTAAAAACCCTAAACCCCAAAAATTTATTAATACCTAAAAACCATAAAACCCATCTAAAACCCTTAGAAACATTAAAACCCTATAAAATACCCAAATACCATAAAGAACCTAAAAACCTTAAAAACCCTAAAAACCCTAAAACACAAAAAACCCCCAAAAAACCTAAAAAACTACATAAAAATACATAATAATCCCTTAAAACCCTAAAAAACCATAAGACCATAAAAGTCCCTAAAAGAAAAAAATGAACCCTTAAAACCATTAAAGACCCTAAAACCCCAAAGAATACCCTAAAAGACCCAAAAACCTTAAATACCCCCAAAGACCCGGAAAACCATTAAACCCTAAAAGACACTAAAAACCCTAAAATACCCCAGAAAATAAAAAATCAAAATACCTCTTGAAAACTCCTAAGGGGACCTAAAAACATTAAAGTAACTAAAAACCCTAAAATACCCTAAAGGACCCTAAATACCTAAAAAACCTTAAAGGGCCTAAAAATTCCTAAAAATTTTGAAAGGTCCATTGAACTCTTAAAAACCCCTTGATGACTCTAAAACCCCTAAAGGCCCTAAGAAATAAAAAACCATAAAATAACATCAAATCCTTAAAACTTCTAAAAGACCATTAAATCCATTTGAAACACCTAAAATCCTAGAACCAACGAAACATACTTTAAAACCCCCTAAATTTTACCAAAAACCCTAAAAACCCCATTGAACACTAAAACAACCTAAAAACAAAAATATCATAAAAGACCCTAAAAACCCTTAAAACTCTAAAACCCCTAAAAAACCTATAAAACCTAAAATACCATAAAAATATTAAAATACCCAAAAAAACTAAAACAGATAAAAGTCCCTAAAAACATAAAAAACCCATAATACATTAAAAGACCCCAAAACCAAAAAATATCTAAAAACTGTAGAAAGAAATAAAAATTTCAAAATAAAAAAACCTTAAAAAATATAAAAACCATTAAAGACATTAAAACCCCTCACTACTCTAAAATTCATAAAAACCCTAAAAACAAAAAAAAACACTAAAATTCCACAAACACCACAAAAAAACTAAAAACCCTAAAAAAACAAAAAACCCTTAAAACCTTAATATACCATTAAAATAGTGAAAAACCCAAAAACCTATAAAATTACACTAAAACACCCTAAAAAACTATAAACCATAAAACCGCAAAAATTAAAAAAAACACTAAAACCATAAAACACAATAAAACACAATAAAACCCAACAAATACTAAAAGTCCATTAAAACACGTAAAAAATAATAAAAAATTAAAACATCCCCCCAAACCCCAAACCCCACTAAAAACTCTAAAAACACAAAAAAAACCAAAGAAATAAAAATAACACTAAAAACCCAATAAACATTAAAACCCTAAAACCCATAAAGACCCTAAAACCCATGACAACCTATAAACCCCCAAAAAACCTTAAAAACCCAAAAACCCTAAATACCCTAAAACCAAAAAACCCGTAAAATCCTAAAACCACTAAAAATACACTAAAATCTATAAAAACACTTTGATCCTCTCAAAACCTTTAAAACCTATAAAATATAAGGAACTAATAAAAACCCTAAAATACCACAAAAAGACAATAAAACCCCATTAAACTAGAAAAGATAAATGAAACCTTGAAAAAACTATAAAAAACTAAAAACGAAATAAATTAATAAGTCCCTATAAAACCATAAAAACCCAATAAAATCCTAAAATCCTAGAAACCCTGTAAAACACCAAAAATATCCAACAACCCCTTAAAATCCTAAGAACTCTAAAACCCTGAAAAACATTAAAACACCATTAAAACACTCTAAAATCCCTAAACACTCTTAAGAACCCTATGAAACGTAAGAAACCTAAATTAAATCTGAAACCCCAAAAAAAAATCAGAAACTCCTTAAAACACCAAAAAACCCATTAAAATCCTACAATTTATAAAAACCCTTAAGAACCCTAAATTATCTAAAAAATCATATAAACCCTAAAAAAATCTATAAACACTAAAAACCCAAAAAACAAAAAATACCGTAAAAACCACTAAAACCCTAATAAATCCTTAAAGGCCACAACTAAAGACAAGATTCTACCACTCTCTCTGGAGTTCTCCCTCCCAATGTGGCGATCTCTAGGGTTTCTTCTTGAAACCCACCTCGGTGGGTTCATTGTATTATTCCAATTCAGGATTTTTGATGGAGATGGGGTCTTGTTCGAGTGGTCCTCTTACCTCGGGCCACAATTGTTGGAGAAGATTCAAATGCTTGGTAGTAATGGGATATGGAGGTTTTGTTCAGGCAAGGGTGGTGGCGGTTTGGCTTAATATTGCAGCAGAATGTCTCAAACATGGTAGATCTAGAAACCGATCTTCCTCTGGCATTGTCTCGCTTGTTGCAGTGCCTTCATTATCATGGAGGTGGCTTTGTTCGGCTTTCTAGGCAGTGGGGTTTTTCATCAGCAAGACCCGACTCATTTCTCAATGGTATGGACAAATCTGGTTCTCAGGAGGAACTACAGATTCATGCAATGTTCAGATTCATGTGACTTATGGGGAGTCACAGAGAGGTGAGGTTTCGTGGAAGTGAGCATCAAATTTCAGTTGATGCCACTTTTTTGGTGATGCGGTCCTCCCCTTTCCAGATTTAGGGTTATTAGGATCTTGGTAGACATTCTGGAATAGTGATGGAATAAAGAGAATGGTGCCTGAATCTACTATAGGGGTTTTCAAATCTTCTCAGAGGATGCCGAAGGTTCACTTGTGGAGTTATGGGTGCTGCGATTTGGTTCTTGGCATCAGTACTGGTGTTCTTTCGTTGCTGTTGGGTGTGGACTGATGGATGATGAATGGCTCAGAGGTACTGGTTGCCGGTAATTAAGGAGATGGATGACGTTTGATGCCATGAGAGGAGTTGTTGAAGGATAGGTTTGTTGTGGTAAACTGGAGATATGGATACAAGTTAATGCTTGGTACAGACGTGATGATGTGAAGGTTGATGATTTTGGTGTTTGGGGTTCAAATTTGATGGTGGTTAATCTATTTGGTGAGGAGTCACTGGATGTTGGAAAATGTTTTGCTGGACAATGGTTTCTTCTTAGCTGGGAGGTACTGAAGGAATGTTGTGGCTGCGATGATTGGAATTGGTGCTTCTGCATGCTAGTGTTGATTGGATAAGACATGTTGAAGCTTCTGTTGTGTATGGTCATTTGTTTCTTTTTATTGTTTGTTTTCATTTTTGGGTATTTTTTTGGGTACGAGTCAATTGAATCTTCCTCTACCATTTATTCATTGTTATCATTTATATTATAATGTTTTGGGGGCCAATAATATCCTAGTCTTTCACCTTTTCTACAATAAAGGCGATAAACCCCCTATGAAACCCTTAAAAACCTAAAAATCCCTTAAACCCCATATACCCCCTAATAAACCATAAAATCCCTAAAACCCCTAAAATCCCTAAAAACCCTAAAAACCCATAAAACTCCTAATAACACCTACAAATCAATAAAACCCCAAGAACCCTACAAAACTCTAAAATAGATAAAAGAACCCTAAAAACCCTAAATCCCCCGCCCCCAACCCGTAAAAAAACAAAAAAATTCTAAGAATGATAAAGCGCATAAATACCCAAAAAACCAATCAAAACCCTATAAAATAAATTCCCAAATAGGGAACTAAATCCCATAAAAACACAAAAAACAATAAAAACACTAAAAATCCATATAAATCTAAAAACCCAACAATCCATAAAATACCTTAAAACCCACTAAACTACCCCCCAAAACCCATAAACCCATAAAAACTTTTACAAATCCTAAAATACGTAAAAATACCAAAAACACTAAACCCATGAAACCCCTAAAACCCAAAAAACCTGAAACAACTAAAATTGTAAAAAACATTAAAACCCTAAATACCCTAAAGACACTTAAAACCCATAAAATATAACTGACCCCCCAAAACTATTAAAACCACCCAAAACCCTAAGAAATCTTAAATCCCTAAGAAATAATAAAAAAATGAACAAAACCATAAAAAATATAACAAAACCCTAAAACCCCCAAAAATTATAATAAGAACCTTAACCCCTCCAATCCTTAAAACACTTAATAGCCATAAGCAAAACTTTAACCCCCTACCCAAATCCCTTAAGACCCAAAAACCCCACTAAAAACCTACTCGGCCCCCACCCCACTATAAACACCTAAATACCTCTAAAAACATTAAGAAATCACGAAACACCGCAAAATCCTAAAATCCCCCCAAAAATTTACAAAAACAATTGAAAAGATAAAAACCATAATATTAAAAAAAACCCATAAACCCCTAAAAATAGTAAAAAACATAAAACCCACTGAAGCCCTAAAAAACACTAAATACATAGTAAATCCTAAAGACCTAAATCTAAAACCCCTAAGAATATGGATGCTCTGCTCTCCAGCGATGGCGAATCTACCTCTATGAAGCTAGCTTGAAGACGTCTTCGATGTATGTGCCTTGACCTCCCCCATCTGTAGGGGGTTTACTGATTCTTGATAAAGATAGAACTTTTATCCATTTTGTAGATCTTAACTCAATTATAGCTTTTCGTTGGATTGAGATTTTCCTTAAGGTTCTAGGCTTTCACGAAGTTCTTCTTATTCTTTCACTATCGATTGTGGATTTCAACATGGATCCTTACTTACATAATCTGACTCTAGTAGCTAGATACTTGAATTGGTTCCCCTGGTTGATGTTTTTGATAGGTTTGTGTTTGAACACAGGGATCTCTGGGATGATTCCACTTTTGTCTTAGTTGATTCCTATCACATTTTTATTCGGTTCTTTTCTGAGGAGGATCTTATTTAGGCCTGGTCTGCAGCTCTTCGTGGATGTGATGTTGGGTACTTTTCCCTCATATGGTGGAGATTTGACTTCCATCTGCATCGTTATTCCCTGTTTATGGATATTTGGGTGAGGTTTCCTAAGCCCCCCTTTCCATTTAAAACCTTTATATTATTTAAATGTTAGGAAATTTTGTTGGAAGTTATTGGGGTGTGGATAGCAGAACTAGGGCCCTCTACCCCCCGGTTTCTCTGAGGGTCTATATTGAAGTTGATGTTTCTGAGGAGCTGGTTGATGTTGTTTGGATTGAAATTGGTGAGGGTCTTTGTTGGAATAAACCAGTGGTGTTCAAATCTTGGGTGAGCTACTGTGAATCTTTCTTTACACATGTCCATGTAAAAAAGTATTGTAGACATAGGGGTGGTGAGAATCTTGTGGCTATGAGTGAACAGTGAGTTACCTTCCCATGGTTGGGGTTGACAACCAAGATTGAGGCAAGGAAGGGAACTCTGGGGCATACCCTACTGGGCTTAGGGAGGGATGCTAGGTTTGAAGAAGGGGGCCTTCCTCCCAGAAAAGTACTGAAGGGAATCAATCGGAAGCTAAGGTATAGGACATCATCAAGCATATTAAGGGTGACATGGGACTTGTGGGTGACACCACTTCCTCCAGTGAGGTGGGGGGAGGCACCTAATGAATATGGGGATGTGTCAATTAATTTGAAGTTTGATTCTATTAGGGATGATAGTGAGCACCCGGGCCTATTGGTTAATGGATAGAGAGGGAGCCTTTGCGAAATCCATCAGCCATTGTTGTGAAAGGAAAGACCCTAGGACAAGACTTGATGTTAAACTCAAATTAGTTCACAGGCATGGACTCAATAGAATTTTGGGAAAATAAGAGGGGAGTCTTAATAGCTAGTAATTACAAGTCGTGGTGGTTAATGTTGATTTTGAACACCTTGTATACCTAGAAGAGATGGCTCTGCTTCCCTTTTGTGAAGGGATGAAGCAAGTAGGAGTAGACATAATCCCTTACCAGCTAAGAAAATGCCGAGGTAGGTGTTGGTTGCTTCTGCTGAGTTTGGTAACCTTGAAGACTGTGGATAAACTTGATACAAGCCTTGCCCTTGTTGTGATTAAGAATCTCCCTCGGTGTGTTTAGTAGTCTGAAAAGATAATGCGGGATTGTTTGGAAATCCCTTTTGATAAGAATCAAAAAGAGATCCAGCATAAGCTAGTCCTACAATAGGATGTGATCTTCGTTTGGGATGAGGATGATGAAACTATAAGGTTGGGGGACATCTTCTGGCTTTGACTCATGTCCCCGAAAGAGGAATCCCCAATCTGGAAATGAACTTATTCTGGGACCTAGTAGTTAGAGTGGTGTGGATGAGCCTACCGTTGTTGACCACAGGAAAGATGGGAATTTAAAACATAGGGGTGTCGAGTGCTGATGATGTGATGCAATGAAATAAGGCGGGTCTTGGAGAACCCCGAGTGAAACGGAGATCAAAGAGATACTATTCATACCTCCCTATACCAATTGCTACAAGAGGCTCCTCCAAGGCCGGCAAAGCTGAACATGTTTATGGTAGGGAAGGATAGTATGGCAAGGTGTAGCTAAATATGGAGAAACGATATCTCAGAGAGTATTACACAACCTTCCTTAATAAATATGAATCTTCTGAATAGGATTCGGTAGAGTCAGATGCTTCCTATGGTTATGGTACTTATGGGGATCCTTATGGGGATAGAGAAGTTGATTAGTAACTCATTCTTCCTTTTTTTTGTATTTTGGGTCTTTTGGGATTTGATGTCTGGGGGGTTCAGGGCTTTTTTCTGTGGGTCGTTTGACCCCACCCGCCCTTGTCTCCTCTATTTTCCTTTTATAAATTTTAGGGGGGCTAAGAATTTACTATCCCTGAACCTCCCATTGCCTAAATCCCTAAAAATCCCTTAAAACCTTAAAAAAATCCTAAAACTAAAATACCCCTAAAATCGAAAATAACCGTAAAAACTCTAGAACCCCTAGAACCTTAAAAACCATAAAAACACTAAAAGCACTAAAAAAGAAAAAAGACCCAAAAACCATAGAAACCCAAAAAAGATCATAATACCCCTTAAAACTTAATAAAAAATAAAACCAATCAAATGCCCTAGAAACCCCTTAAACACTGTGAAAACCCATAAAACCAGAAAAACACTTATAAATCTAAATGCCTTAAAAACCCTACAAACCCTAAAAGACCCTAAAAACCTTAAAAGGAAATAAAAACCCTAAACCCTAAAATAACACTAAAACCCCCATTACCCACTAAAATCCACAAAACCCCTAAAAACCCAACAAAACACATAAATATACCTACACTCCCTAAAAACCATAAACCCCAAAAAACTAATAATAACCTTGAAAACCATAATAAACCCTAAAAATATATAAAACCCATAAAAACCTAAATATAATAAAATTTTAATAATACACAAAAAATGAAAAAACCCCTTAAAACATTTTAAAACCCTAAAAATCCTAAAAACCAATATATAGTAAAATGACAAAGAAAACCCTAAAACCCCTTAAGAAACCCTAAAAAACTCAATAAAACATTAAAAGCCCTTGAATCCCAAAAAAACCAAAACACCAAAACAATAACAATACCTTATAGGACACTAAACACACTAGAAAACCACAATAGGCCCTAAATCCCCTAAAAACCTAAACAAACCCACCCTAAAAACACTAAAAACCCCTTAATATCACTATTAATCTCTAAAATTTCATAAAAGACCATAAAAATACTAAAAACATTAAAAGAAACTAAAAATCATAAAAAAATATAAAAATAATAAAAAATCTTAAAATCCCTTTAAAACCCCTAATAAATCCTGAATAACCTAAAAAACATAAAAATTATTAAAAAAATTTAAACCCAAAAACCCCTGAAAATATAAAACTCCATAAAAACTCTAAATGTCATAAAAAACCTTTAAAAACCTTTGAAACCCTAAAAACCCTAAAATATTACAAAAAACCATAAAAACCAAAAAACCAAAAAAACCCCTAAACCCCCTTAAAAATAAAAAAAACCAAAATCAAATAAAGGACCCAAAATACCCATAAAACTTCATAAAGGAATCAAAGAAACCCTAAATTCGCAAAGTACACAAAACACCCTAAAAACTAAAATAGACTATATGAACCCCCAAAAAATCTATTAAATTCCTAAAACCCCAAAAAAACCCTAAAATCCTAAAACCCCCTAAAACCCTAAAAGTCCATATGACCCTAATAACTCCCTAAATAATTCTAAGAGCCCTAAAACATCAAAAGACCCTAACAACTCCTAACCCCCCCCCCCCCCGTAAACCCTAAAACACACTAAAATGCATTAAAATAACCTAAAAAAATAAAATACATAAAAATATCATAAAACCACCTCCAAAACATGAAGAATCATTAAAACCCCCCAAACCCTTAAAATCCTGAAAAATAATTAAAAGATTGAAAACCCTGGTAAGCCCTAAAACTTGAAATCCCAAAAAACCATAAAAACCATAAAAACACTAAATCCCCAAAAAAACCTAAACCCCTAAAACCCCTAAAAACATACAAAAAAACCTAAAATAATAAAAAGGTGTAATGATCCCTAATAAACCCTAAAAACCATAAAAACCTTGTTATTCCCTAAAAACACTAAAACACCTAACAAACCATAAACACTGTAAAGACCCTAAACAACCTAAAAACTCCAAGAAGACTTGGAAGAACCCTAAAAACCCTAAAATCCCCTAAAACCATAAAAATCTAAAACCATAAAAATTCATGAAATGTCCTAAAACCCATAAAACCTCTAAGATCTGTAGAAAACCAAAAATAAACTCTAAAACACTAAAACCCCTCTAAAACTGCAAAAAACCCATAAGGAACCTAAACATACAAAAAAGAAACAACAAAACCCTAAAACCATAAAAAACATATAGAACACCTAAAAACCGTAAAAAACCCATAAAAAAATAAATACACTAAAACCTCCTTGAAAACCTAAATTCCATAAAAACCATAAAAACCCCAAAAGACTCTAAAACCCTAAAAACATAAAATTCCTTATAACCCCAAATAAAGACCCCCCAAACACCGTATAATATACCATAAATCCTTAATCAACCTAACAACCCTGAAAACCCAATAAAACATAAAAAACATAAAAAACCATGAAAATCCCCAAAACCCAAAAATTCTAAAAGATTGTAAAAAACAAAAAAAACATTAAAGCTCACTTAAAATGATAATACCCCTAAAAAACCTAAAAACATTAAGAAAACAAAAAATATTAAGAAAATTTAAAAACCCTAAAACCAGAAAAAACATAAAAATCCTAAGAACGTTAAAAACCATAAAACCCTTAAAAATTAACAAAATCCCCAAATGTCCCAGAAAACCCTAAAATCATAAAAACCCAAAGAAAACCCTACAAATAATAAATCCATAAGAAAAATATATGAAACCAAAAAACCCTATAACACTAAAAAACCTAAAAACCCATAAAAACCTAAAAAACCTTAAACAATATAAATCTCAAAAACCATGTAAAAACCCTAAAAAACTAAAAATCCTAAAACATTATAAATCACAAAAACTATGTAAAAATCCAATAAACCCTAAAACCACAAAACCCCTAAAACCTTAAATAACCTAAAATAATAAAAAAACCCCTAAAAACCTCAAACTAGCCAAAAATCTCTAAAAACATTAAAAACCTGAAAACCTAAAAAACCCATAAAAACCCCTAAAACCCTAGAAAATTATAAAAATAATAAAATACACTAAAAACCTAGAAACCCTAAAACATCCTAAAGTAACTTTAAACCCCCCAAAACCGAAAGGGAACATGAAACCAAAAAAACCACTAAAATACATGAAAACCCCTAAATACCTTAAAAACAAAAAACCCTAAAACCCCTAAAAACCCTAAATTCCTAAAAACCCCTAAATAAACATAAAAACCCAAAGAGGAAAACAAAAAAAACACTAAAAGACCCTAAACACTCTGAAAATATTAAAAGACCCTAAAAACCCTAAAACCCACTAAAAACCATAAAAACCTTAAAATACCAAAAAATATCCTAAACCCCCAAAAAAATCTAAATGCCCTAAATACCCAAAAGAAAAATAAATAACCTAAAAGGACATAAAACACTATAAAACCCTTTAAGGACCCTTGTTGACACTTCTTATGAAGGAAAAAAGATTATGAATAAGTTCTTCATATATTTCAAATTATCAAAAAAAAGCTAATGGAAGAAAAAGACATAAAGTGTTGGGGACATACATGGGACACCTACACCTGGGACCAATGAAGCATTCCTATGAATCCATAAAACCAACACACGATCCGCTCATATAGACTAGTGTGCACCCCATGCACCGCTGACCTACACTACAGATCTACGTAGAAGAGCTATGTGGAAATATAATTTATGTACCCCTATGTGGAGGAGCTACGCTGAAGACCTACATGACCATCCTATGCCAAAAAACTCATTTAAACTATCCCCTTCCTTTCTGGTAAAAAGGTCCCTTGGTCTCCCCATTTGAAGATTGAAAAATGTTGGAAGAACTCTTGAAACTCCCATTATGGATCTCTTTCCCCTAGGTCCCCCAAATTTTTTTAGGTAGACCTCTGAAACACGAGAGAATATATAATTATATGGGATAAGAAAGAATGAAATACTTTAATAGTTTGAAACAAATAACCATCTAATTAAGGACCCTTTTTTCATAAAGGAGAATCTACCTACATAAGGCATATTCATTAAGGACCTACGTGGGGATCTTTCAAAGCCACCAAAGGAGACCCGAGGTGTTTAGATTTAAATCTTTCCCAGGTGTTGTCTTCATGGTGGTCATTTTTTTTAATAATTTTTAGGCATAGTTCTCTTGTGTTAATCATTTTTCATTCATTACTAGGACTTGCATGGCACACCTACGTGACATACCTATGTAGTAGTGGTATGCTACATAACTATGCCCAGGACCTACACATATAACCTTGTAAACCCTCTTCAAAGCCACTTATGGAAGGGTATCTCCTTACTTGGTTCCCTTATCTAAAAGGGTCAAAGTTGAAGCCTCCACCAAACCCTCCCAACATATTAAAGCTTTGGGAAAGGCATATTCACATGTTTCCCATTAAGGTTTTTATATCTAAAGTCAAGGGTTTCCCACATTTGTCTTCTATGGGAGTGAGGATCCTTGGGATGTTTGTAGGTTTGTATATCTACAGTCACATGGATCATTACCCAATATATATTTTTTGGATGTTCCTAGTCTTGGATTCTATGGGTGAGACTCTTTCCTCCCCTATTTTTCTGTAAGATCCAGAGCCTTCGGTTCCCAATAGGGAGAGTGAGGGTCAAAAAGAAAAGTCTCCCTCTATGATTGAGATCCACTAATGGAATCCTCCTTGGATAAATCCCCAAGTATTTCGGGAAGGACCCAATGAACATAATTTTAATTTCACAGTAAATGGTATATTTCTCCACACCCTCACCCACCGTTGCCTCGAATTCTTTCTCCGTAGGCCCAACCTCTTCCATCAGTGGAAGAGAAAGTGTGGGGTTTATTGAATCTTTCACATCCTATTTTTTCTCACATCAATCATTAATCATGCGGGATTAAAGATTTATGATGAATACAACATCCCCACAATCCACTACATATCATTAACTATAAGAAATTTGATTCCCACCATAATAGGGATATGTAGGAAGCCTTCACCTAGGGCTTGAGCTCACCGGATATCCTCATTAGGAATCCAACCCTAATACCCTTGACCTGGACATGCTCCTTAGGATTATTCCAAGAATTAATCACTCTAAAGCTACATGAGTTAAGACATCTCTCATGGAACTTGTTATAAGGGAATCATCCTTAGTATTAATCACCAACCATTTTCTCTTAAAGGGTCATACATCCCGACGGGATTTACCGAACTACTTGTGCTCTGATTCCCATTTGAGTGGGATACTTAGGAAGCCTCCTTGAGGTTCAAGCCCATCACTCCAAATCAACCATGTCCTTCATGGGCCATATTACCAATAGGGTCTAATCCAAATTGAAAACCCATATCCTTTCCATGTTCTTTGGGATGTTTAGGCATTGGTCCCACACCAATATTTGACTAAGCACCTCCTAATTAGATGTCCTTTCCACATGACATTAAATTGTACAATTAGGTCTTTATCTCATGAACTTAAAAGGTATGATGTGTCCCATTAAGTGGCACCGAAATATGATAGTTTTAATTCCTTTCATAGGGATGTGTAGGTAGCCAATTTATGGGTACGATCCCAACAAAAAAACAATCCTTCGTCTCCCTAGATGACAATAAATTCCAGAGTGCCCCACTGAGTAGTTTAAAAACCATCATCATTGTAACAACACATAAACGAAACTATAAATAGTAAATGAGAGTATACCATTGATGGAGAACCTCGAATACAAAATGATATATCTATTAATAAAGAACCTCAAATACATAGGAATGATTCTTAATTTTACACATGCTAATAATTTATTGCAAATTTACAGGGAATCCTACATTATACTTGGTATGTAAATAAATATTCTTGAATATATCTTAAATATATAAGAGATTCTTAGAGGAGGAAATAATTCCCCACAAAAGGGTGTGACGAGCCCGATCTCCCATCCTCTAGACCAATGTGAGTTCTCAATTATCATAGGTCCAAACCAAAAAAATGCCTAACTTTGGAAAGAAGGTACCTTTGGATACAAAACTGTTGGTTGTTTCTTGTTTCATAAATAAATATGATGGAAACTATCCATGAATTAGTGATTCCTAACTGGTACACACATTACAGCAGAGGGAAACCAAAAAACGGAGAACCTTAAATGAATCCTTAACCAAGATGATAGTGTTACCCATCAATCAGAACCCTATTAATTGATAATGGAGGGACAGAAGAGGGAATCAATCATGCATGTGTTCATATAAAATATTCTTATTTAATGGATTTCATTGTTTTTATTTTTTATATACACATGCAATTTTTTTATAACTCCCTCCATTACAAATAGATTCTTTCAAGTTTGCACCTATGAATGCCTCAACTGCTGCTCAAGCTGGATCTTCATCCACTCGAAGGATGTTATCACAAACTCATTGTAATCAATACTACGTATCCAATTAATTATTCTCAGAGTACCATCAACACAGTATTATCCCATCCTCGATGGTTGTCTAATAATCCCTCCAAATCAAGAATAACCCTCGGTAGTCCAGTCAATGATGACTAGTGGTTTAGAAGTAGATGGTGCTAACCACCATCTTCAACCATATCAAATTTTTATCCTTAGAGTGAATCACCAATCCATACCTTATTCTAGGAAGGATGACCACAAGGCCCCCTATTGCCTTGTCCCAAATACATAGGGTTCCTTCCCGAGGACTCCTTCCAACAATCACTACCTCCAACACCATGTGGTCGAAAACCCTCAACATGATGAGGGTGTTATATTTGGATATTTAGACCAAGTCCCTCAGACCTATACACAAAAGAAAAACTACAGAGGGAAACAACAAACCAATAAGGAGAAGGTACCTACCTTTTCCCCCTTCAGAGAAGTCCATCAATCCAACTTGGTGGAAAACAATAAATGGGCACATACACCCATTCGCCATAATTCTACGAACCAGAAGACTCAACTTGCAGCACCCAACCAATCTCATCATTCAAATATGGTGACTACAATGATCGGGCACATAAAACTACGTACAAGATATCATCCAGTTAGTATACTTGTTTGGCTGCATTCAAGGAAGCTCACCAACAAAATGTTGTGGTAACATGTCAGCATCAAGATAGACCTACCAACACTCTCCAATCCTTCCAAAAGTCTCATCTGTAATCATTGGAATTAGTCCCTCAACTATGCTTTGTGGAAAATATCTAGCAGGAATGTACATCTTCTCGAATCCATCAAGCATTCCAACAGTCTCGTTTGGCAGCACTCAAAGGTGTCAACTGGAAAGATCTGATGACAAACATGGGGCACACTCGATTCTCTTTCCCCGAAAATGAGAATTATCACTATACAATTATAGGAAAGAGAGGATAATATTAGGTACACAAACCTACTCCAGATACAGTATGGACATATATTCCCATTCCGGCCACTAATGTCACCAAACACATTTTATCAATGGTGAAAGGGAAGACCAAAATTCCTACCCATATCTTGGAATCCTTCTAGAATATCATAACTGAAAATTCAGTAGTACCAGAGGGACAGTCACATGATTCTATCCCCACACCTATGAAAACTAATAATCATGTCATCCAGAAGTAGATGCATACCAATGTTCTAGTCGAGGAGGGTTATGGTGCACACTCCCCCATATCATATAGACAAATAGATCAAGAACATACACTCATTCCAATTTGAGATAATCATCTTATTCAGATACCCACTTCGAAGAAGACACATACAACTACTTATGATAACTACTTCTCCAAGGAAGTGTCCCCAATTATGTGTAAAACAACATCTAAGAAAAATCCTCTCTAAGAACAATGGTAAAATCAAGAGTCAATCTATGATATGGATCCTCTTAATGCTACATTTCATAAATACCTTAGAAACTTATCTAATGTAGCACAATATCCTACCCTCCCATTACATAATTGTGGGAGTAATAGCACCTAGACTTCATCATGAAGGCTTGATTCATGACAATTTCGTCAATTTAGATAACCTATCTCTGGATGAGAACTGTTGTAACCCTCCATATGGCTAGAAGACCATGGTGCGATATGATTTATCCCACGCTGTAATACACTATGGAGGTCCTCCCCATGATGGAATTCTATGAGAATGATCTCTATGTCGTAGTGTTTCTCATTATCAAGATAATTCTACAATTGACAATGTAGTGATGAGAAATATCTCTTACCTTAAGGAACTTTCTAGAAAAAGGCCAATCATGTCTGATGCCTTATTACTAACAGTTTCTCAACCGGTAGACATCCCAAGGTGATTTCCATTATCAAAACCTCCCTCAGGTCATTTTACTTCTAATATAGTAGAGGAAAAAATAATTTATCCTATTTATTATGATAAAACAATTGATAAGCATCCACTCTAGTAAGACAAATTTCTGAAACCTCTATCCAAAGATGATGAGGATATGTTGAATCTGAGAAAACAGCTGGCTAAGGGTGAAACACTAGTCATGTTCTGGCCTTTGGAAACCTCTCAATATTATATTCCAAAATTTATGGTATAAGATTTCATTAATGATGTACACCTTAACATATGGAAAACTCTTCATCATTTCAAAGACTATTTGTACCATATTATGAATATCATCATCATTTCAAGTTAATAGAAGTGTTACCACACCAAATTTATTTGGCATATCTCTAGGTTTCCTAACATCCAATGGTCAAGAAGAAAAAAGTATCTATTCAATGTGCCTACATTAATGAATTAATGAAGTTTCAACAATTGATTGAAGAAACCCCATATGGTGTTCATATAATAATATGGGGTTCACATGGAGCATTTCACTTCACTGCACTCTAAAATCCGAAAATCCTGATGAAAGTGGCCATATGTAATGCTATTACCCTAGGCCAGCTAAAACAAAGAAATTATATTCATAACCGAAGAAATGATCCGCAAGAACATGATTCAATTAGTTTTCACCAATGTCAAACCCAAAGAGATAAATCTATCAAGATACTTTTTCATCATGCATCTAAGAACATTATGTAGGCCTTCCTCTTGGGGGATGTCAGTCATCAGATTGTGTAAATTTCTGAAATAGCACACTGGTATTCCAAAAATAGGTGATTAAGTGGTTGTTGGATAATGAACCCAGCCAATGTTAAGACCAAAATTCATAAAATTAGAATATTAGTTGCATTAATATCCACCATAGTAGTTCAAGAACCACCATATCCTACAAGGATAAAGGATTTTTTAACCCAACCCTCAGATTCAACAAGAAGATCCCAAAGGATTGATTAATAAGAACATGAATAGACCTAGGCTACAAGGCTAGGGGATTTTTCATATTTACAATCCCCTCCTAAATAGAAGTATGTTGTCTGCCGATTAGAGAAGAAGCCAAAAATTTAATGCACAATTGAACTATCCAAGGATTACCTTTAAATTACTATCAATCAAAAAGTTTCTAGGAAATCAGAACATAAGAGAATAAAGTCTCATGGAGTTCACAGAAAGAAACAATCTTACAAAGATACTGACATAATGTCATCAATGCATTATGTGTCAGTGAATTCCATTAATTCCATTATGGAAGATACTTTATAAAATGATTCTAGTTCTAGGGAGTTAGAGGATGAAGTTCTTATTCATAATATGGTACACACTAAAGAAAATGATGGAGGTGTGCATATCTGATATTTGAGGATTTCCCAAAATCTTGGTATCCCCTTAAGTAACAAACTAGCACCTATTTGAAAGGAATATAACAAGGGTAAATGTAAAGGTCAGATCATATGCCACTTTTCCACTTGAGACGGTCAATCAATTTTGATTGAAGAATGATTTTCCAAAGAATAGGAGGAAATTAATGAGTTCAAAAGACTCAATGAAGAGAAACTATGAAGCAACATTCCTACCATAAATGATCCACAAACAGATCCTTATCTTGCACATCTAGTAGGAGATCCCCAGAAAATAGGGTTTATTGCAACTAAAGATGTGGATAATGAATTCCCTCCATTGGGTACACAACTAGAACATGATCAAATATATCCTTACCAGAATGTACCAATGGGTTTTCCATGAAAAATACTATCAGTGCCACCACTAGTAATTTTATTAGTCCTCATGCAAGTTCAGGCTCCAAATGTTGTACCTTTGTATGTCCTAACTCATCCAGAAACTCTTCAAATTCCTATGAACACAATTTAGGTATTAACAACTCGATTGGAAGCTATGAAATAATGAATTGCACCAGTAAAACTAGAAAATAATTATTACTCTGAATTGGTATATCTGATCTCTACCCCCACAAAACTTTTTGAATACCAAATATCCAATCTTTGATGGTTTTATATTTATGAAACATCACTTAACAAATTTTTTTCTATTTTTTATCTTATGATGGGTACCCCTCAACAATAATAATTAGTAAAGATCAGATTTTGTGCAATCACTACAAGGGCCAGCTTTTGATTGGTACATAAGTTTGCAATCTCGATCAATTACTAGATGGGAAGACCTTCGTTAGAAATTGTTTCTGTAATTTAGCTCAACACTAAAAAATACAACAATATTTGATCTTCTAAAATGAAAAAAAAAGGATAATGAAAGAGTTTTAGATTCCATCGATTGATGGAAAGGACTAACATTTTCCTTAAACATGCCACTCCCTTAAGAAGAGTTTCTACCAACTTTTGTGGAAAATCTCCGTGATGAGCTATGAACACCAATATTCCATGTGAAATACACATGAGGGTTTCAATACCTTTCTTTAATCACCCATAAAGTGGATAATTCTATTATGAAAACCAAATCTATGCCTTGTGTAATCCCATTAGCTTTGGCAAGGATAATAGGAAAAGTAAAGGCTGCTATAGTTACACTCAAGAAAGAACATGTTCCTACTTCTACTTCAAAACCATCATCATGTCATAAGGCTCCACCTCCTAAGAATTAGAAGCAATGACCGCCTGGTCATGATGATCAAAAAAATCAATGGTAGAGATAGTTTGAGGAATTAAATAACCATGTCTATTATTTTCAAAATGAAAAGGTTTCTGGTTACTTCATTTCATCTTTGGAAAACAATTTAGTTTAGTTGACAATAATGAAGAAACTAAATAAAGGAGATGAAGATCTCCCAAATTATTTCCCCTTTCATCAAATGTTGGGGCACTCTATTACAGAGTGTTATATTTTCAAAGATATTCTTTAAGAAATGGTGGACTCTGGACAAGTGAAACTAACAAGTTCATCATCCTTAGTAGCATGTGTTATTACTACTGATCGAGAAGAAAAAGGCAGGTGGAAGGAAGATAAAAGAAGAAATTCACAGAATTATAATGATTGTATGGTTATGAAAATGACCAATCGAACTCATGCCATTTTATGAACATAGTTGAAACAACAAATTGTGCCTCTTTCCACTTCCACCACAGCAAAACCATCTTCATCAAAAGACTAGTCCTCTAAAGTCCAATCCTAAAAGAAGAAACATAGTCAGATGGATACAGAGTATTTAGGTTAAAATGAGCTCATTTCAAGGATATAGTTGTCTTTGAATTTGGTAGATTTTAGGCTAATTATATCAAAATCACAGGCACCACCCCACCAAATGGCACAATAAGAACTGACCTGTCAAGAAGAATCTTCATCAGATGAGGAATTAGTCTTTTGTTTTGTTATTTTTTCCCCTTAATAGACCCCTATTCAAATGATGATTCTAGTTATGATCTTGATTTCCCTATGACTGATTGGGGAACTAGGGGATGAAGTCCAAGTCAAGGATATAGGGGAAGACATGGATATATTGGAAGCCACTATTTTAACTACACCTCTTCTCGAACTTTTAATGTGGAAGAAACTCCTGGGACATCCCTTCAGTGGGATCAGTGAGATCAAGGTAACCCTCCTACACATGACAGAATCAACCCCGACATGATCATCTTGGATGATTTATTAGAGCCTATCCCACCTCTCTCTCGGTTGGTAGAGAAACCTAGTCAGCCTAGTATACCAAGAGAAATATTAGTTCCAACTTCTTCCTTGATACATGGTACATCTACATTAGGAGCATCAACGTCCAAGACACCTACAAAATATCACCTCCATATTGGAAAATGTAGGACTTTGGACCAAAAGAATGATGTTTTGAAACAACTAGACATAGTACCATCCATGTTATCAATTCTGGATGATTTGAATCTGTCAAAAGATCTTTGAGAACCGCTTATTGAGACTTTTTCAATTCCTCGGGAGTTTGAAACCAAAGTTACTGCTTCTGAGGTTTTCCACCTAGATAATGATCATATAGAATGTCATTAAGTTATATCTTTCACAGATCAAGATGATAGCGATGTTTTATATAGACACATAAGGCCCTTGTATTTATCTGGAAAGGTTAATGATGCAGATATTTCACGAGCCTGTACTGATAATTTATTAGGAGTAAGCCTCATTCTCATTAGTACACTTTATCGATTAGGTCTCATTGAATCTAGATTTTCTCCTTATAGATTTATGTTGCAAGGTTATGAAAAGAATGAACAATAACCTCAAAGTGAGATTACCCTCAGAACTTATTTTGAGAAGATTTTAGCTAATTTAGATTTCATGGTTGTATGATAGGACACAACATTCAACATTTTCCTTGTAAGGCCTTGGAAATATCAACATGCATCCATTCCTTCATCATACCGCTAATGTCTCAAGTATTTCTTCAACGATAAAATTTGGAAATTTCATGGTGAAGAAGCCCCGTTAAAAACATGTGATTCTCAATATATTGAGGTAGAGTTCTTTCCCACAAAGGGAACAAGGTCCATAGAAAATGATATAACAAGAATCAATGCTCTGAATTGTCTAGAAAAGATCCCATCGGACCCCTTCAAACATGTCTGTGTAGATTACATGTTGCATATCAATCAAATTGAAAGGATAAAGCCAAATATAAAAAATCAACCAATGAATAATATAATGTCAGTTGTGGAAATTGAGCTTGATAGCATGGAATAAATTGTTGATTTACCAAGTGGTGGTGAAATCTTAAATGGATTTGTCTTCATTTCATCCACCTAACTTTAAAAAGTAATTTATTTATCAATAATTATATAAGAATTTGTGAAATTAAAAAAATATGAGGATATTGATTCCAAACCCATAATTTTCTCTTCAATGCTCCAGGAATACCCTTCATTGTCACTAGGGTCATAAATGGTTGCCTCTTCTTTAGGATGTCACAATAATGAATCCTTCCCTAGCTTTGAAATTATTTCAACATCACCCACCCTTCAAGAAGAAATAGAATGGGTAACACATGAAGAAGAATAAGATGATTATGATCTCAAGGACACCCCTCTAGCATTTGAGGAAGGAATCTCTACCACTGTGGATGAACTCAGAGAAATAAATCTGGGTACATAAGAAGATCCCCTCCCCAGTTTAATTAGTACGACCAAGACTTATAAAGAGAAAGAGATGTATAAATAATTTATAAAGAATCACTAAAATTCATTTAAATAGAAGTATACTGAAATTCAAGGCCTTGATCCCGATGTGTTCACTCATCATTTGGGTTTTCCAGAAGATCATCAAGGATTTAAGCAGGTAGCAAGAAGAACGCACCCAACTCAAGCCTCTAAAATTGAGGATGAAGTGGAAAATCTTATCAAAGATGAATTTATAAGGGATGTGAAATATCTAAAATGGATATCCAATATTGTTCAATTGAAATATAAGAATAGGAAAATCATAGTTTTGATTGATTTTCGAGATCTTAACCAACATTTCCCCAAGTATGATATTCCTCTTCCAATAATAGAACTTTTAATTTATGCAATGGCTAGATACAAAGCTCCCTACTTAATGGATGACTACTCTAGGTATAACCAAATTAGAATGGCCATAGAATATGAGGATTATATATATTTTAGATCCCATGAAGGAATATTTTTTTGTTGATTAATCCCCTTTGGATTGAAGAAAGCTGGTGCAACATGTCAACATGCAATGCACCATATACTCAAACCCTTCTTAGAGAAATTCAGTGAATTATTTGTAAATAATATAGTGGTTAATTTCAAAAAACTTTTTTATCAATTTTTTTATCTGGAGACTATAGTCATCAAGCTTCGTCTACATAATTTTATGATGAACCCCTTGAAATGTGCTTTCGGGGTAACCTCGGGAAAATTTCTAGTTTTTGTTGTACTCCATCGTGGTATCGAAGTTGAACCTGATAATCTAATAACATCCTTGGTATGTCACATCATTGAAACTTGAAAAAATTGAGAGTAATTCAATTATACATGTCCTATATCCAGATATTAATATCCAATTTTAACGGAAAGTGTTTTCCCTTCACCAAATTGATGATGAAATGTGTCACATATCAATGGACCAATGACTTCTGAGAATCATTTGATATCTTCAAGAAATACCTCTTGAGTTCACCAATATTGATTCCAACTATTGAATTAATGATGCTCATTTTTTATGAGACATTATTGGAGTGATCACTAGGAATCTTCCTTGTGAAAAATAATGATAATGGGAATGAAAATAACCTTTACTATCTTAGTGAGACCATGATCGATGCAGAGACTCGATAATTAAATATTGAGAGATGCTACGTAGAATTAATCTTTGCAGTTCAGAAATTTTGGCACTATTTGCAGCATCATGAGGTCCACTTGTTATCTCACAATAACCTACCCAAATTTTTCCTTAGTAGTTCTATATTTATTGGAAATTTGGAATGGTGGCTGGTTATTCTCCAATAGTTTGATATACAGTTTGTACCTCAGAAAGAAAGAAAAGGCCAAGATTTAGCATATTTCCTTGTTGAGAACCCATATGTGTAATAGATAGCATTTAATAATAAATTTCATGATGAATAGATATTTTCTATTCAAGAAAGTCCTCGAATATGGGAAATTTACTTTGATGGTGCTTCCAGAAGTCCAATAGGGAAGATAATGAAAGACTCTAAACTCAACAATGTTCTATTAGGAATTGTTCTTGTCTCTCTAGAGAAGGAATTAATCTCACATTCCTTTCTTTTATTAGAAGGTGGTACCAAAAATGAAACAGAATATAAATCACTCATTGCAATCCTGTAATTAACACTCTAAGTACCAATGGACTACCTAGAGGTGAAAGGGGATTAATAATTTATAATAATACAAATCAATGGGGATTACTCCATCAAAAAAGAGGAACTACTTCCCCTATGTGATTATGTTTTAGGGTTAATGGAGGAATTTCCCTCAAATACCACACTGTCTTATATCCCATGATATCAAAATACCCAATTTGATGCATTGGAAAATACAGATGCAACCCTAGCATATCCAAATCGGGATGAAACAATCATTATCATTTCTCATCATTGTTTAGTTTCACCTTTTTTAAAATTATAACACAGTAAACAAATGAAATCAATATCATTTCTAAGCCATGTGGTCATACCACAGGATGGATGACACCCATCATATAATATCTTAAAAATGGAGTACATTAACTAGAAAACATTAAAATATAATAGATCGAGCTATGAGCAATTATTTTCACTCTTAATGATGGTCAAGATCATAAAAATATCCTTTATAGATGTGGCATCGACATAATTCTTTTCAGAAGCATTAATGGGGATGAAACCACTGCTGTCATGAAAGAAGTACATGTAGAAGCATGTGGGGCTCATGAGTTTGGGTATATTCTTTTTGATAAAATCTGAAGGATTGGATACTATTAGGATTTGATGACACAATATTGAACATATTTCACTATGAAGTTTCATCCCTCTTAGGTAGAAGAAAACTTCATTAATCAACCCCATAGTTTCTATATATAGATAAATACTCTTATCCATTAGCTACATGGGGAATGGATGTAATAGGACATTATCCTCTAGCTACGGCTAAATAGTTCCAGTATATTCTTAATGGTAATGATTTATTCTCCAAATGTGTTGAGGAAATACAACTCAATGTTTTTAGTGACAAAATCATTGTTTTCATTGTCAAAGCAAATATAATTACTAGAATTGGTGTCTCTCATACAATATTGATGGACAATGACACCACTTTCTATTCGGTTGAGATAAACAAGTAATATTAGGAACACAATAAGAAATCCAACCATTTATCTCGGTATCATGAAGCAACCAATGGATATATAGAGCCTTTAAAAAAGAACCTATCAAATATAATCTAGAAAATTGTGGATAAAGATAAGAAATCCTGGTCTGATAAAATTTTTCATTCTTTAAGGTCTTATCAAACTACTACCCATACATCCACACTAGAAACTCCATACTAATTGGTATATGAAGAATGATATGGTTCTTATTGAATTTTGGATATCATTCACAACAAGTTTCCATCTGGGATTAGTTATATATTGATGAGCAATCTCATAAGTTATTTGATGAGCTAGAACGATTATACGAAAAGTTTTTTTAAATTTTTCATCATTTGGAAGTCTATTAGAATAAAATTTCACAATATTTAAACAATAAAGTTTTCCTCTGCTCATTTCTTCAATGTGAATTTGTATTAGTCCTCCAGAATCTGATGAGTCCAATAAAGTAGCCTCCAAATATTTATCCAAAGTGGGAAGTACCATATCCCATTCATAAGGTCTACCCAAATGGATCTTACTCCCTAATATAAATGGATGGAGAACTTATTAAAATTCCAACCAATGAAAGATTCTTGAACTAGTACTTTGTATAATCATACAGAGTAATGTCCTTGTTGCAAGACCTAAAACTACATAACAACCATATGCGTCCATGTCCAACGATGTTAAATTTCATGATATCATTAGTCCTAAATACTTTATATTAAAATATATGATTAACGACTTCTTCATTTGATTTTAATAAAATCCCTAAGATAATGCAAATTATAATTTTTTTGGATCTTTAAAAAATGAGTAACTCCCTTGTGTAATAATTACTCACATCATTATTACTTCATAGTAGATCTTGAATTGAATTTCTCTCTAAGTTTGAATCAGATCTACATAGTGACCTCATTTCAAGAACTATGTGTGTCTTGATTCTCATTCCAATGGGATACGTAGAGATTCCTTGATTTCCAATTCTGGGTCCAACTGCAACCATAAAGAAATTTATTTTGGTTTTCCACCAGTATATGAATAAAATTTATTCAGAGTACTCTTCTAGGATACATGGTTTAATCTTCAAACCATATTGTGTCTTATGTTTAACAATTATTCATGAATTTTTAAAAAAACCCCATCTCTCACGTCAAACTCAATTGGTGTGAGGAATGATTTTATTGAGAACTACGTTTGGCTTGATTCTCATTTCAATGGGATTCATAGAGATGCTTAGATCTTCATTATTGGGCCCAACCATAATAAAAAATCACTCTTCCCTACATCAAAATTTGATTGATATGGGTAAAAATCTTAATAACTATGAATGGCATGATTTTTTCTTTAGAAAGATACACAGTGACACCTCAGTCATATTCTCTCGTCATGACACAATAGTTATTTTCATGTTGGAATCACTTCATGTCTTCACAACATGATAATAAATTGTATGGACCTGCAAGAACTATGTGTTGATTGATTATCATCCTATTGAGATACGTAGTGAAAACTAATAATTATATCCTAGTTTCATCTATTGGATTAGAGAAAATTCTATATCTCTCACATACAAATAAAAAAATCCATATAGAAGCCCTTTATTTTGTGTCTTATCCTTAGAGAGAACAGTAAGGAAATAAAATATATTACCATTATATATATGAGTTTCATCTATGTAGGGGACTCTAAACTCATGGCCAATGTTGATTCAAATATTTTCCTTATTCATTGAACATCACACCTTTCACATTTCACACTCTTAATCTTGAATAATTTCATATCTTCATAATCATTCTTCGGTTTCTGTTGGTAGAATTTCTGATACTTGAGAAATTTTTTACATAACTATACAGTACATGCCCCTATGTGACCTTGAATAAGTCACATACCTAATGGGCATGTCAGCTAAAGGATGTCCCTATTTGGATAAGCAACACATTCCCCAGTTGGCCCTATGTAATATAGCCCCCATAACAGGTTTTTCTAAACAATGGTAACTTCATTATGGCTAAAATAATCCCCTTTATACTTAAAATTTTGATGAAAATATACACGAATCGATATTTTGAAGTATCCATCCATTGTATATTTGTCCCATATCCATTATCTCGACTTGAATACCTTAATGACCATGGTTTAAAAATTTTCCCATTCTATTTGTTCAAAGCATATTGAAATAACCATGGGTCAATTGATCACATATTATAAGTTGTTTCTATGATATTATGGTCCTAGTTGTAAGACCTAAAACTACAGCACCATACTCCCTATGTTTGATCCACACCTTTATAGAGAATCAATTACTCCTTTTATTTGGAAATCATGACTAGAAATACTCTTTCTATATTCCGATATTTTACTTCATAACTAAACTCTATGTTTTGGAAAATATTAATCTCCATAAATATCCTTCAGTTTTTATCAATAGAATGTCTAATACCTAGTATCTATTTTTCCTGACGATGTAGTACATGAACCTAGGTGACCTTGCATAAGTCGCCTATATAACAGGCATATCAACCGAAATATGCCTCTTTATTTCTACGCATCACATTCCCAAGTTGGACCTGTATAATACAACCCATATAAGGGGTTTATCAAATATAGGTAATCTCATTCATGGAAAAGAATATCTCTAATGCCTTTAGCACTTTTCCAATGCCATTATTTAGAATATAAAATTCACATATCACAATTTAAAATTCATCCTTTACATTACTGAACATGGTATTATGTTTCTAAAAAATATCATGAAATTGGAGGATAATAAACCATTATTCAGGGAAAAAGACCTTAAATTAATGCCCTCAAATTTCTTTGTTGCATGACTTGAAATTTCACAACATAATGTCCTTGTAGGATGACTTTAATCCGCATAGTATAATATCAGAAAAATATTTCTTGAAAAATATACCATCCTTTGAATACCTAATTCATATAGGAGTGGTTCTTAATTCATAGTCTATACCAGCATGGATGATCCCTTATATTCTCAAATACCTTTCTGTGGAAAATCCACCAACTGTGGTCTTGAGACATCTAAATATAAACCCCATTTGTATATCAATATTAGAATGTCAGGATTCTTCAGATCTCTTTTTCTTAAATATACAGTACGTGCCTATATGTGACCTTTTACAAGTCACCAACAAAACAAGTCTGATATTCCATAGATTCCACTATATGACTATGCAACATATACCCAAGTTGGCCATGCACAATATATCCCCCATAATGGGTTTTTCAAATAGAGGTAACACTATTCTCATAGGAGACATTCTATACTATGATACATCAAATTCATGTTTTTGGTAACCATAAAGAAAATAAATAAAATAATGACTCAATATTCCCCTTGGAAGTATATAAGAAAATACTGGGGCATTCTAGCAATTAGGCTTTGATTAAATTTTAATCTCAAAATTCATTATCAAAGATATTCAACCTAAAACATTATCTTTATTAGTCTCACATGAATGAAATCAAACTGCCTACTAAAAAAAGAAATGGTACTCACCAGGTTGAAAACCAGTAAATAACACTCTTGAAAAAAGTTTAGTCTCAGCTCGCTAGACCTACACTTTTTATGGTTTAATCAATATCAAGTAATAAAAATCCAAAAGACACAATGTTTGTGGGGTTGTCCGTATGACCCTAGAAATAGTTAAAATGCATTCACTATGCACCTTGTCTTAGATAAAAGTTAATTTTCCCCTATTCATATTAATGTAATTAGGATTATCTGACATAAAAATGTCATGTTATAAAAATAAAATTTTATTTTTCAATTATAAAAAAAAAAGTAGGGATTTAAACATATATATATGATTGTAGACAAAATCATTATTATTTTTTATGGAAACAATATAGGAACATCCATATAATGGAGTCTCTCTATCATCTAATACAAAAAGATTTCAACTTGAATCATTATTTTCTGTGTAGCATCATGGCCTTTTCACCCGCTTGTTGAAGATCGGCTAGTTGAGAAATTTCATCCTCCTCATCTAGGAAAAGTTCATTATTGGTAGTTTCAATTGTTGTTACCCCTTCCAATTGGGATTCTCCCAACGATTGGTTCATTTTCTCAAGCCTATTTTGGACAAAATCCATTTTTTGTTGAAGATGTACCATTTACCTCATTATCTCTTTAATTGGGTGATTGAATTCATCAACTTTTTTCTATGCTTGAATTTCAACATGGATCCTACAGCTCAAAGACTCTCAACATTGGTAAGCAGTTTAGCCTTTGAAAGTTTTTTGTTGTAATTTGTGTTCCTACCCCCATTGGAGAATGATTTATTTCACAACATTGTAATCTGAACAGTAATCAAATCCAAAAAATCCCATTACACTAAATAATGCTGGAGGTCAACCAAATGAAAGATCAAATCATCCAATGGTTTCTCAAATATTAGATCCCAAATGAATTTACATGTTTTTTACGTGAAATAATGATAACATAATATATCTCTAAATCCAAATCGGAATCACTACCATGAGGTGGAATATACTCTGGAATTATATTCCTCCAGGAGGTTCTTAGCTCTTCTTTTTTCGAAGTAGAAGGTTCTCCATATTCTATTATTGGTTGAGCCAACGTAGGAGCTTCACCTTCAGACTCAATCATAGGAGATGATATGCCCAAATGGTAGATTAGAATGATTGTTAGCTTCAAAAGTATAGCAAGCATAAATCATTATTAAGGAATTCAATTATATTTACCCAGTAATAAGTTGACTTCTAATGTAAATTCCTCCTCGTTATTCCTAGTTTCAATAGTTTGACTAAGTACTTATTGAGGAGGAGTAATCTTTGGAGCATTTCTAGTCTCCATAACCATAGTCTCTAGAGTATCTCCCTACATTAGATATTCATAGGACATCTCTTCAGCCTTAGAAAAAGAAGGATAGAGTAAGATTCCTTGTTCTTGAAGGTCCTTCTCAACGTTCTCAGTAGATAAAGCTCCATAAATTGAGTTTTAATTCAAAGTATCAAGTAAAAGAATAATTATGTATGGAAAATGAATCAATGAGAAATTACGTCCTCTCAATTCCATATGGAGTTCCCCAAACTCCATGATTGAACCTGGAATATCAATTTTTGGATTTAGGGAGTCCATCATTTCAATGTATACAACTTGGTATGTTATAGATTCCTCACCATTTAAGGTATCCATAAAATGTTGTTCAATGACCAAATTGGCCCCACTGACATTTTTTCCATCAATTCATCAATTGGTGAAATGTCATCAGGTCTTTCCAATACAAGATCATCACTGGTATCTGCTTCAGTTTTCCCAAGATACTCAATTTCTTCCTTTCGAATCAATAGGAATATCAGTAATGATTATCATAGGATCCATTAGCACATGCAACTGATATGAGATATTATGGAGAAAATAATGTTATAAACAACATGTGGTACATAGATAATATGAATTTGATATTACCATGGCCATTTTCTCTCTCTATAGAAATAAAATAAGATGAATCCATATCCCTTGGTACTCCGTCTATTAAGGTAATAGATTCATCCTCATGAATTTGTACTAATCTTTGAGTTTCTTTCTCTATCCTTAAAGGATAGGTTTTTAATACCTTAAGAGAAGAAAGATATGTAGATCCTATGAGAAGATAAACATGGTCACCAAGGTGTATCAAACAAGTCAATATACTAGTGTACAACATGAATTCTTACTTTTTGATGTAAACATCATAACAATATCAATGCTCTTGCATTTATTTTGATAAGACAATTGAGATATTGAAATAATCCTCTTAGTAGTAGAAACCTGAGGTAGAGGATGAGGATTTTATGTTTCCATCACTTCGATCATGGGTTTCCCTCTGGGGGAAAGTCCTGGAGACCTAATGGTTTCATCCAATGTATAAATATGGGTGCTTGTGGGTCCATATTTTGGTGACTCGAGAACCTTTCATGAGGTTCCTTCCTTAATTTCAAGCTGAAAAATGAAATCTCATCAAGATTAATTATGGTGAATAATGAATAAAAATTGAAACAAACATAGATGGAAATATATTCTCAATATTAACATCAATGTCCCATTTCTCTTTAGGGTGAACAATTACACCTTCACGTGTCCCTCGATCCATCATATCAGATACTCATTTTGAGGAGGTGACATGGTGATCGGTTTCATATATAAAGGTCTTCATCTATGCAATATACTCTCGTACATCATCCATATTACTATACGAATAACAATCAAAAGGTTCTTTAATATAACCCACATCTGGTATTCGAAGGATATATTGAAGGAATACCCATAAATCCCTAAGTTCATGAGTCAATATTTTCCCATATTTAATAGCTAAAGGCCACACAAAATTCGGTTTTGAAATAGTTTTCTATGGAGAAAACTCAACACCCTCTGATTGGAAGGCCTCTTTAGGCCTTTCTTCTTCAGAAGAAGAATCAAAAGATGGGGTGGTAATCTCTATTTGATAAAAGTGACTAGATCACCTTTGTATATGTGGTATTGTCTCCATAGCCATGGTTTTCTTGGATGATCTTATGTGGAGATGTTTTGAAGGTTATAAAGCATCTGAATCCTCTACATAATATTTTCCATTAGACCTTTTACCATGGTTTCTATGATCAACAGTTTTTGTGGCCGCTACCGGATATATTCCTTTTGTTAATGTCCCTTAAGGGTATGAAGAATACCAAGAATTGGAATATCCAGCCTCTAATCCAATTAACTTTTCTGATAGAGGCAATGTAATTGATAATTTGGATGTCCGTAAAGACATCATAATCCACAATTTTTAGGATACCATTGTATTTTTCTCATACCTAACATATGTTGGAGGAAATGTTCTTGATTGTTGAATACATTTGAACTGTTGAGAAAACCTATAAGGTATATATGCCTCATAGATTATTTCACCATCAATCCAGGTTGATAACATTCTATCCCTGAATTCAATCATATAATCCCTCATCTAATAATTTTCTTAATTACCATCGTCAATAAATGTTCCAGTTGGTGGGTTACCAAAAGGAAAGAAGCTGAATTCTATCAACGAGTTATATTCCCTCAATACTTCATCGTGTTTTATGTTCAAATGTTGAAAACCAAAGGCTTTATATACTAATGGTGTTAATCTATCATTAGGAAATCTAACTGAATTCAACACTGAATAAGAACAAAAGTGTGCTGAAATCCTGCCACGCAACACTTGAAATGGTCCTACAAGTCCAAATTGAGCCATCCCATTTTACAAATGTAGTAGGGTATGATATATAATTTGTAATAAATGGGTTGACAACCCAATATATTTCCCCTAGACCCACTTGGATGCAATAATGATATAACCTAGCCTTATAGTGTCATCAGACTCATGGAATAGAAGCACGTAAATGCTTAGACACATGGAAAGAAAGCTGGATAATCATACCTTGGCATCAATATCATACTTTAATTCATAACCCTGGTGCTTGTAGTCACCTATCTTCAATGTGGGATATTATGTTATTGAAATACCTTAATTTTTCTTAATTGTGAAAATGGTAGGACATCCACAGGTAAGACCTTTCTCTTTCATTGGTTATAAAAAAGCTTCCATCCATACTCTTGCATGATTGTCATCTCTAGAGTGAAGATCTTTCTTTTCTTTTGTAAATTTCTTTTCTATTTTGAATAATTCATGAGACGATGGAGGAATCATAGTAATATCACCCCATATTGGTACTATTGGAATGAATTCATCATATATATCCCCAATAATGGGAATCCCAGATATTTGGTAGATTTCTTATAAAATGACGACAACCTCACCATGCGTTAAGTGGAAAAAAATTGTTTGTAGACTTCATAAACTCAAAAATGTAGGAATGAAGTCATTTTTGTAAAAACAAGTTTGTACTATCCAAATAGATTCATAAATGTGATCATTTTTTAGTTCTTTCCAAAATTATGCATAAGTTCGACATACCAAAAACACCCATATCTATATTGGTTTAAACCCTCCTTTAGAATGAATGTCCCAATATTACTTCTAGCCATTAAACTGATCTGTTTTTGAAGCATGAAAGGTTGAATCATAACAATGTGGAATTGTCTCTACAACATGATCTTTTATATTAGGGGTACGACCGCTATTTTTTAGGATGCATCTGATAGTGACGGTTCCCTCATGAGCATCCATACCCTTCATAGTAATATTTATTTAATGAAAGTTTGAGTGTTGGATAAACCAAGTCTTTCGAAAATTTCACATATAATCTAGAGTGTGGGAATCATTCAAAATCCCATGTGTGTACAGAGGCAGATAGTGGCTTCATGGATATTCACATTTTTATGGAATCAATTCTTTCAACATCCCATGGATGGTACTCTCAACAACGTCATAATAGTATGGTCCAACAATTTTCATCATCTCGTATTGAAGAACATTATCTTCCTCATGTGAGGCCATCAATTGAGACATTTTCTAACAAAATAATTATCAATTGTTTCCTATTAAGTTTTAATTTTGAATTAAGAATGTTCAAATTTTAACTTAAATGAATTTAAGAATTTGGGAAATGAAATCTCTGCATAGATCCTTTGATGAGGTCATCCGCATAGGTCCTTCGACAAGGATCCCAGTGCATTCCTTTGATGAAGTCCTTCCACATAGCTCCAACTCAAAAATGGTTTTACCTCGAGAAATTTTCAAGGGACCTACATGAGATCACAACATGGTAAATCTAGACGAACGTGATACACAAAAAGTGTGAACAAATTTGATATTTGAGGAGAATAAAATTGCAATGGAACATGGGTATTTATAGATGCCACCAATAATTATCAATGGAACATGGTAAATTTAAGTCTTTAGGATATTTGAAAGTATCAGAAAATAAAAAAAAGAAGAAAAATATAGAAATTGAAAGGCTCCTATGTGGGACACCTACACCGGTGACCTATGCATCCTACCTCTGCATCCAATAAACCAACACACATTCTACTCATACAACATAGTACACAACCACTATGCTACCGACCTACAATGTAGAGATACATATAAGAACTATTATGCAATATAATTTCTATACCCCTACACGGAGGAGCTACACTAAAGTCTACGTGTCCAACCTACGTCGACAAAATCCTTTCAACCATTATCCTTACTTTCCTATAAATAGGCCCCTTGGGCTCCCCATTTGAGGACTGAAAAAAGTTGGAAGAACTCTTGAAGCTCTAATTACGTAGCTCTTTTACCCAAGTCCCCCAGTTTTTTAGGTAGATCTTTAAAACACAAGAGAAGATAGAATTTAATGGGATAAGTAAGTTTGAAATCCATTCATAGTTTGAAACACAGAACAATTTACTAAGGACCATTCATCCATAAAGAAGAAGCATCTTATGCATGGCCTACTCCTTAAAAACCTACACAGGGCTCTTCTAAAGACACTAAAAGAGACCTGGTGATTTTTTATTTAAATCTCACCCCAGTGTTTACTTCTTGGTAGTCCATTTTTAATCTTTGAAAGGATTATTTCTCCTATTTTAATCATTTTCTGGTCATTACTAGGACTTGTGCAGCACACCTATGTGACATACCTATGCGGTAGAGCTACACTGCATAACTACACCCAGGACCTATGGATATCACCTTGTAAACCCTTTTCAAATACACACATGTAAGGGTATATCCTTCCTTGGTTTCCTTATATAAGAGTAACTATGTGGAAGACTCCTCCAAAACCTCCTGAGTTATCAAACCTTTTGGAATGGCACATTAGTGTGTCTCCAATTTGGGTTTTTATATCTATAGTCAATGGCATCCCACATTAATCTTCTAAGAGAGTCAGGATCCTAAGGATATTTATAGTTTTGTATATCTATAGTCACATTCATATTTACCATAGAGATTGTGTTGGGATGTCCCCAGTCTTGGATTCTGGGGGTGGGACTCTTTCCTCCCATTTTCATCTCTAAGTTACAGAGCCTCTAGTTCCAAATATGGAGAGTGGGGGTCCAAAAGAAAAGTCCCACACCACTCCCAGTATCCACTAAAGGAATCCCTCCTAGATTAATCCCCTAGTTATTGATCCAGACCCAATTACATTCACATTCATCACATTAAGGGTTTATTTCTCTGCACCCTCACCCCCAATTGCCTCATCTTTTTTTCACCGTAGGCCCAACCTCTTCTATAAGAAGAATAGAAGGTGTGTGGTTTGTTGAATATTTCACATCCTCAAGTTTCTCACATCGATCAGGACTCACATGGGCTTATAGATTTTTTATGAATACGAAATTTTCACAATCCACGTCAAATATTGGACTATGATAACTATAATTCCCACCATAATTGGGGTACTTATGAAGCCTTCACTCAGGACCTGAGCTCCCAGGATATCCTCTTCAGGAATACAACCCAAATTCCCTTGATCTGAGAATCCCCCTTAAAAGTAAGCCCCAAATTAATTCCCCTAAATCTCCATGAGTGAATACATATCTCATGGATGTTTTTACAAGGGAATCCTCTTTTTGAGTTATCCCCGACCTATTTCTGTCCAAGGGTCATACACCCCTAAAAGCTTTAACGAACTATGTGTGATTTGATTCCCATCCAAGTGGGATACATAGAAAGACTAATTGAGGTTAAAACCCAACACTCTAAATCAATGTTGTCCTTCTAGGTACATATTCCTAATATGGTCTAATCTAACTTGGAAACTCATATCATTTCCAAGTTCCATCGGTTGTTTAGGCATAGGTCTCACACCATGCTTTGAGTAAGCACCATCGGCTTAGATGTCTTTACCACATGACATTAAACTATACGATTAAGTCCTTATCACATGACCTTAAAAGGTATGATGTTTTCCCTTAAGATAAAAAGAACTATGAGGTTTTTGATTCCTTTCATATGGATACGTAGGTAGCAAATTTATGGGTAGGATCCCATCATCAAAACAAACCTTTGTCTCCCTAGATGAAAATAAATTCTAGAGTGCCCCACTAAGTGGCTTAAAAACCTATATCATTGTATAAATGGATAAAGGAATCTCCAGATAGTATATGAGAGGATACCACTATTAGAGAACCTGAAATAAATATGGATATATTCATTATTGGACAACCTCGAATACAAATGGATGATTATAAATGTCACATATGTTAATAATTGATTGTAATTTCACGGGACACCTACATTATACATGGGAAATTTATAATTATTCATGAACATATCTTATATATATAAGAGAGTCCTAAAGTAGGCAATAATTCTCCCAAAAATGGTGTGATGAACCCGATCTCCCATCTTCTCGACCAATATTAGTTCTCTAGTATCGTAGGTATAAACCTAACGAATGCCTTACATAAGAAAGAAGTTCACTTTAGATACATCATTATTGGATATTTCTATTTCCATATGTAAATCCAATAGAACCCATCTAAAAGTAGGGATTCCTAACCAGTACCCACGTTCTAGGTGAGGTAAACAACCCTAAAAACCCCAAAGAATCCTAAAATCCATAATGAACCCTAAAACCCCCCTAAAATTCTATGTTGCCCTAAAACCCCTAAAGAACCCTAAATACCCTAAAAACAATAAAGGAACCTAAAATCCCTAAATAACACTAAAAACCCTAAAATACCCTAAAAACCCTAAAAGCCTAAACAACTGTAAAAATTCAAAAAATTCACAAAAAACCCTAAGACACCGTAAAAACCCTTAAAGAACCTAAAACTCCATAATGTCCACAAAACCCCTAAAAGTCCCAAAAATACTAAAAAGAACCTAAAACCCCAAATAACATTAACTTACCCTAAACTCCATAAAACCACTAAAAACAAGAAAACCCTAAAAGTCATAAAAAACCTTAAAACATCTAAAGAAATAAACACCTTAAAATCCTAAAAATGCTATATTTCATAAAAATATCTCTTTATTTAGGATTTTTTAGCACTTTTAAAAGAACCCTTTATGATAACATTTTTATAGCACAATTAAAAGGAATATTTCATAAAAAATGTCATTAAAAATTATATTTTAAACTATTATTATATTTATATTGTAATAAAAATAATATACTTTCTAAAATATTATTTATGTAAGGTTAAATAGGAATTTACACTTAATATATAAAATATTTGTTAAAAATATATTATAAAATGACTAAAAATGAATATTAGTTAACAATTGACTAACTAGTATCATGTAATAAACAATAAGAAATAATTTTTTGTTTGAAAAAAATTAATAATTAAAATAAAACCATAAGATAAGTTTAAAACCTATCTTGAAAAACCCCTAAAAACCCCCTGAAACCCTCAAAAACCCAAAAAAACAAAAAAACTCTAAAAAATAAAACCCTAAAACCCCCTAAAAATTGTAAAACCATTAAAACCCATAAAACCCCATTAAAACATTCAAATCTGAAAACCCTTCAAACCTTAAAAACACTAAAAACCATAAAAATACCATAAAATAGTAAATAATGTAAAATCTATACAGTCCTAAAAGGTCCCTGTTTTGTAGTTCCATGAAATGTGTGTTCTAATTTTAAAAATCACTGCTTCCAGGTGGCTTCCATTGGATTTATTCATGGAACCAGAAACATTCAAAAGTTATTTATCCAAGAGGTACCTTCATTCTAAAGGCAGAAGTTTGTCCAGATTGAACATTACGATACTTAAGAACATGAATATGTCGAGAGGATGGGATTTAAGACTCATCACACCATTTTGGGGGTAATTATTGTCTAATCGGAGACACTCTTTATAAATGTAAGAAATTTTCATGAATCCTTATTAATTCACCAAGTATGACATAAGTTCCTCTTGGAATTTGGAATCAGTTATTAATATGTGTAAAATTTAGAATCATCTGTATGTATTCAAGGATCTTCACTAATGGGGATACCCTCGCATATAATACTTCGAGATTATTTTAATCATATTTACGATGATACTAGTTTTTAATCCACTCAGTGGGGCACTCTAGAATTTATTTTCATCCAGGGATATGAAGGTTTGTTTTAATATAGGGATTGTATCCATGAAATGGGCTACCTATGTATCCTTGTGAAAGGAATCAGAACCCTCATAGTTTGGTGCCACTTAATGGGACACATCATACCTTTTAATTTCATGTTATAAGGACCTAGACATAATGTTTAATGTCATGTGGTATGGAAATCTATGTGAAAGGTGCTTAATATGAGTTTGGTGTGGGACTTATGCCGAAATAGCCCAAGGAAATTGCAATGGATATGGGTTTCCAAGGAATATTATACCATGTTGGGAATATGGCCTGAGGAGAACAAGGATGATTTGATGTGTTCGGTTTGAACCTCAAGGAGGGTTCCATAATATCCCATGCTGATGGGAATCAAATCCCATGTAGTTCAATGAGTCTCATAGAAGAGTATAGTCCTTTGATATAAATGATTTTGGACTTACTTCTTGAAAATGATTCCTTGAGAATTTGGGGGATTATTCCTAAGCAGGATGCCCAAATTCAGAGGATTAGGGTTGGATTCTTAAAGAGGATATCTACTGAGCTCGGGCCCTGAGAAGGCTTCCTATGTATCCTAATTCTGGTGGGAATCATTTTTCTCATAGTTAATTCACCATGGGTGTTTGTTCAAATGTTGTGATCACCAAAAATATCTAAGCCCACGGGATTCATGCCCAGTGTGAGAAATAAGTGGATATGAAATATTCAACAATGACACACACACTTTTCCTCCTCCGTTGGTGGAAGTGGTCTCACCTACGGAAGCGATGATGGATGAGGTCAAGACGACAATGGAAGAGGGAGAGGTGGAAAGCCCTTCCTCAATTCACTTTACATTATACAATGGTCCAATGATTGTATGGTGGGATAAAGGTTAGGGGATTATACCAATATGGATTCCCTAGAGATTTGGTTGGGGATTACTTTTAAGGAGAATGCCCATTTGAGATTGCTTGGGGCTTAATCCTAATGAGGATGACCATTTGGGAATATTTTGGGTCTTACTCATAAAGAGGATGCCCGTTTGAGATTTCTTGGGGCTTACTTCTAAGGAGGAAGCCCATTTGAGATTTAACCTGGCATAGGAGACGAGTGATGAAGTTTGAGGAGTTTCTTGTGGAGTGTATCAACTAAAGGTAATCATAGGAATCCATAAGGAGAGTCCAAACTCATAACATGTAAAGGGAACCAAGAGGTGTATGTAGACTTAAGGAACTTCATTGAGTTAGATAGAGTGTCTCAAATCTTGGTATTCCATTGTTGGAAGTTGGGTGACATAAGGGGAGCAACGGAAAATGTTTTCGAGCGGACTCAAAAAGTTCATGGTGAGACTCTCCATTTTTCATAGGGTCGGTGAGGGAAGTGAAGGGAGCGGCCCAATGGACCAGGACCGCAGCCCGTCAAGGACCCCGAGCGGGGGTACAGGGGTACAGACCCCCACGGTATGGACCAATAGGACCCCACATGTTCTCCGCTATGGTGCTCCGTGCAGGTTCATCATGCAGATGCTCCATGTAGGTGTGTCGCGAAGGTGCTCCGTGTAGGTGCCTCGTGCGTATGTGTCGCACCGGTGCTCCGTGCAGGGGCGGGGCACAGGTGCTCCGTGCAGGCGCTCCGTGCAGGTTCTCTTTACAGGAGCCCTGCACAGGTGCGTCGCACAAGATGTCTATGTATCTCAATGTGTTCTAGACCATGATGGGACTTTGGACCATGTTTCCCCATTTAATTGTCACTTCTCTTGTGTTTTAGAGAGCTACTTGAGAAAATTTGGGGGATCATGGAGAAAGAGATACACAACAGGATCTTTGGGACCTCTTCCAAATTTTTCCATTTTTGAAATGGGGAGCCCAAGGGTTCTATTTATAGGCATGGAGGGGACCTGGTCGAATAAAAAATGTCTGCGTAGGTCCTCTATGTAGGTACTCCATGCATCTCTTCCGTTTGGGGGTGTATATATTATATTACCGTGTAGGTCCTCCACATAGGTCCTCCACGTAAGTCCCTTTGTGTAATTTTTCCATCTTTCCAGTGCCATAACTTTAGATCTTTGTGTTTGTTTGGGATCCATGACTAGTCAAATTGAAGGTCATGGTGAGATATACACTTCTTGAGATGGTAAATACACCATGTCTTCTCAGAAGAAACTCTGAAATTGATATTAATGTGTCAATATATTTTTTTCATCGATTTTATAAATCTACTACCTACTCCTAGAGATTCCACTTATCCATCTGTATGGAGTAGTATTTTGGCACATAGAAATCCAGCCTGCATCTTCTTCCTTCCTGGTGAAAACATATTTACTCATACTTGACATTTATTATCTATGGGAGAATCATATCTTCACTCTACGAAAAAGTACATAGAACACATTTGGATAGTGTCTATAGTTTTTAAACACCCTAAAACCACATTAAACCCCTAAAAACCAAAAAAACATCTGAAATACCCTAAAACCACTAAAAAACTTAAAATACCCTAAAAAGCCTAAATTACCATAAAGAAACACCTTAAACCCTAAAACCCTAAAAGACACTAAAACCCCTAAAATGAACTAAAGCCCTAAAACCCCCACACACAAATACCCTAAGACCTTTAAAAACCCTAAAATATGATAAAAAATAAAAAAACCCGAAAACATTGAAAATACCCTAAATCCCTAAATTACGCTAAAAACACTATGTGCAGTAAAAATAACTAAAGGACATTAAAAGACCTAAAACACATAAAAGAAACCTAAAACCCCTAAATAATCCTAAAAACTATAAAAGGCCATAAAAACCCTAAAATACCTAAAGGGCCTAAAACCCCTAAAATGCCCAACCCCCCCCCCCCCTAAAACCAAAAAGACCATAAAAACTATATAAAACCCCTAAAGTCCCTAAAAACCCTAAGCACCCTAAAATCTCAACCCCCTCCCAAAATAACTCTAAAATCTCATAAACCTCCCTAAAACCCCTACAAGAACATAGAAATTACTAAAACCCCCTAAAAGACCCTAAAATACTAAAAAATTAAATAACCCTAAAATCACATGATAGCCAAACAAAACCCAAAAAGAGACTAAAACCCCTAGAAATATAAAGGACCCTAAAACCCTAAAATCAGTAAAAACACATAAAACCTCTAAAAGTAAATAAAAACCCTAAAACCCTAAAAACCCCAGTATAATTCAAAAAACCCTAAAACCCAAAAACCCCTAAAAACCTAGAAAACACTAAAATGTATAAAAACAATAAAATCCAAAAACAAAAAAAAACATTAAAAGCACTAAAAAAATTTAAATACCCTTAAACCCAAAGATACCCCTAAAGCCGCTTAATAAACAAAAAAACCATAAAGAGATCTATAACTCACTAAAAATACCTAAATCCCTAAAAGAAGTAAAAACCGTAAAACAACTTAAAGCCCTAAAACACCTAAAACCACTCAAAGTACCTTAAAAATCCCTAAATCCTTTAAAGAAACTTAAAAATTCAAAATAAAACCCTTAAAACAATAAAACTATAAAAAAATCTAAAACCCTAAAGAATCCTAAAAGCCCTCAAAAACCAAAAAGCTCCTAAGAAACCCTAAAAACCTCTATAACTCCATAAAACCATAAAGGACCCTAAAACTCAAAAAAACTAAAAGACCCCTATACCAATGATAAAACTGTAAAAGACTCTAGAAAACCCTAAAAGACCCAAAACATCATAAATGACCCTAAAAATACTTAAATGAGTAAAAAACCCAAAATCACCCTAAAAACTTGTAAAAGACTCTAAAAATTCAAAAGGACTCTAAAAACCCTAAAAGAACCATAAAAATCCAAAAAGGCCAAAAGAACCTTAAAACCCCTAAAGGACCCTAAAATCCCTAAAAACCATAAAAGACCCTAAAAACTCTAAATTTTTTAAAATACCTTAAAAACCAAAAAAATCCCCAAAAAAACCCCTAAAACCCCTAAAATTCTAAAAGACCCTAAAACCCACTTAAAAAATCCTAAAACCCCTAAAAACCACAAATAAACTCTAAAAACACCAAATACTATTAAAACACCAGAATTGGCCTTATAAAACCGTAAAACCACTAAAAACTATAAAAATATGAAAGATCACTAAAAACACTACAAGTACCTAAAAATACTAAAACCCTTTAAACCCCTAAAACCCTAAAAGACCATAAAAATATAAAAACATGATAAGAAAATATAAATACTAAAAATAATATAAAATCCTAAAAATCCTAAAGTTCCCTAAAAATCCTAAAAACACTAAAAACCCCCCAAATCCCCTAAAACACTAAAAACCACTAATATACCCTAAAACCCAAACAAATCCCTAAAAACTAAATACTTAAAAAACCATAAAAATTTTAAAAACATTAAAAAACCATAAAACCCCTAAACCCCCCTAAAAATCCTAAAAGCCCAAAAAACCCTAAAAACATTTAAAGCCTAAAATACCCTAAAACCCACTAAACACCCTAAAAATACCCCTCAAATACTAAAAAACCTAAAACACCAAAAAAACCCTAAAAACTATAAAAACCCCAACCCCCCCCCCCCCACCCCTAAACCACCTAAAAACCCCTAAAACCCCTAAAAATTCTAAATCACCTAAAAACGAAAAAACCACCTAAAAACATAAAAACACAATAAAACCATTAAAACCTCAAAAAATCCCTAAAACCCTAAAAACCATAACCCCACCTAGAAGAATCCAAATAAATACATATAAAACATAAAAACCCTAAACCCCCAAAAAACCATAAAAATCCAAAAAAAATACTTAAAACATTTAAAAAACCTAAAAATTCCTGAAAACCCTACAATACCCTTAAATTCCATAAAAACTAAAATATATAAAAACCCTAAAAATCCAAAAAAATACTAAAAACCCATAATAACCAATATAAAGCCCTTAAACCCCTAAAAGGTTTTTTAAAAAAATCCAAAAATCCATAAAAATAAAAAAAAATACCTCTAAATTACCCTAGAAAATCTAAAATAAATTAAAACCCAAAACCCACCTAAAACCCCTAAAACACTAAAACCCCTAAAAACTCCAAAAACTGAAAAACCCTTAAAACCCCTCAAAACTCTAACAACACTAATATATCTCTAAAAACCCTAAAAATACTAAAACCCCCTAAAAACCATAAAAATATAAAACAACCCTAAAAATGATAATTCTAAAAACCTCACAAAACCTAAAAATCATAAAAAACCCTTACAAACTCTAAAACCCATTTAATCCGAAAAAGAATCTAAAAACCATAAACCCTGTAAAAAATGAAATATAACCTAAAATACCTAAAACACCCTAGAAACCATAAAAAGCTAAAAACCCCTAAAACACCATTAAATCATAAAAACCCTGAAACACTAAAGATATTATAATCCCATTAAACCCCTAAAATACCCTAAAAATCCTAAAGCACTAAAAGATCCTAATTACCCAAAAAACACAATAAAATCTTAAAAGACTCTAAAATATCTTAATCACATTAAGAAACCCTAATAACCCTAAAAACTCTAAAACATCCTAAAAGCCTTATAATCCCTAAAAACCATAATATTTTATAAAACCCCTAAAATACCTTAAAACCCCTAAAGAATTCTGAAAATCAATAAATTTAAAAATAAAAAACTAAAAGACCTAAAAAACTAAAACCCTTACATAGCTCACAAAAAATCCTATAAAAACTAAATTAATAATAAAACCCAAAAAACCCCAAAAAAATCTAATGCCCTAAAAACCATTAAAATCCTTGAAAACCCCTAAATACCCATAAAATACTAAAAACCCTAAAAAACCTAAAAACCATTAAGAACTATAAAAAACCTAAAAAATAAAACACTTAAAAACCTAAAAACCCTAAAAACCCATAAAACCTTAAATATCGTAACAATACCATAAAAATATTAAAGATCCTAAAAAACCCTAAAAACCAAAAAAACAAAAATGTCCCTAAAAACACTAAAACCCCTAAAACCTAAAAAAAACTAAAAACCCTAAACCACTAGAACCCTAAAAACCTATTGAACAACAAAATAACCCAAAAACCTAAAAACCCAAAAAACATTAAAAATCTCTAAAGGAACCCCAAAACCATAAAAAACTCTAAAATAATCTAAAACACTAAAATACTCTAAAACAACTAAACGTCACTAATAACCTTAAAACCTGTAAATGTAAAGGTTTTAAATATTATAGAGCCTTACTTTTCCATCAAAGGGTGTTTCTTAGTGATTCCAAGGTTCATGTGTTTTTGAAAAATATTAAAAGTGGATTTCAATGGGGTTGATAATTTATTAGTATTAATTTTGATGTTTTAAAATTTATCTTGGATGTTGTTAAAATGATTTAATTTGGTAAGATTAATTTGATTGAAATCAATACAATATTAATGTATTTAAATATGTTTTTCAAAATTTTAATTAATTGTGCTATATTAAACATTATATAACATATTATACACACCTGTAAAAATGTATATTTACATGTGTCATGTTGTGATTAAACATTTCAAAATGTTTGTGTTATTAATGTTACACACACACACACAGACACACACACACTAATTTTTTATATAAATACATGTGTGTTTGTGTTCCACATCTATATGTTATGCATACAAACACACACAAACACATGTATATATGAATATATATTTAATATGATAAAAAATGATCATGTTTATAAATTATTTGGAACATATGCATATACCAAAATATTAATATAAAAATTAAAATATTTATTTATTGTGTATATATATTTATATCACATTTTTTATATATATTGCATTAAAAAAATGATGACTTTTGTTTTTGAAAGATATGCAATATGAAACGATCATTTTCATGTTTTACATTTAAAAAATTTATGAGATTTATATGTGTGGGGATAGAATAAAAAAGAGATAAATTTTAAATTAAATTTTGTACTCATGAATAGTTAGTGTGTGTGGGATTTTTGATTTTAATGATAAAAAATGTGTGAATAAATAGGTTGGAGATAAAATCATTACAATGAAAAAATATATATGGTTCGTTGTTACAAATATTATTCAGAAATTAATGAACTTTTTTAAAAAAAGTTTAAAAATATTTTATACATAAAATAAAGAACTTGCATATAGGGTTTTGAGAGTTCTATAAAATCTGCATGTTAATAAAATATTGTTTCACACATCAAGTTTGCATATTATATATGTAAATAAAAATAATAAATATATATCATCATATTAATATTTATTAATATATATATATATACATATATGATTTTATGGGATTTATATAAATATATATAATCATGTTTTTTAAATAAAAGTCAAAAGATGTTGAAAAAAATATTAATGTTTATATTTATATATATAGTGATAAAATATATAATGATTTAATAAAAAGAAAAAAACTCTACATTAAAGAAACTCATAGAAAATGTATTTTAAAAAATTTACTTTTTATTTTAAATAGTAAAAAATATGTGTAAATGAATTTAGAAAAAAAAATCATCAAATAAAGTAGAAAAGATAGAGGATAAAACATGTGAGATGAGATAAATGAGAGATAGAGTTTTAATGGGGAGGTGTGGGCACACTGATAAAGCCCATTTGGGGTGTCGAAATAATAATAATAATAATAATAATAACAATAATAATAATAAATAAATAAATAAAATCAATAGATAAAACATGTAAGATATTGGTGCACACAATGTAATGATCTGAGATGGAAAAAAATTGGAACGATAGAATACCGCATATGGGAGTAGAAAATTTTAAAAAAACAATACACCTAATAAGCTTAAAATGGGGAATCTAAAAATTGACATGTTTTAAAGTAGTCCAATAAAATGTGTCAAATTAATTAAAAATATGTTTTATAAATTAAATGGTATTTTAAAATTAAAATTGATCGAATTAATTATGATAATTCATTTTAAAATCGGGTAATTAAGTACTCTAATTTATTCAACTTATTTCCACCTTATCTCCCTAAATATTAATCAGAATGATCCCCGATCAGTTATATTGGATTGATATTGATGATTATAAGGTAAAAGAATAATTTTTTATTAAAAAATTATTGACGTATACTTTTCAGATTTAATTAAATCCTATTTTTTACAATTAAATTATTAAAGATTGAGAATCTAAGAATAAAGTTTTTGCGTTGGGAGTTGTAAACCTTGTTTCTAATTCCTGTTGGGTTTGAAAATTGTGGTATAGAATCCTTCAGATTTATTATTTGAGTATCATGTGTGAGGGTTATACTCATGTTATCCATAGGTAATATAGTTTCATTGTATTAATAAAGAATAATAATTGATTGATTAAAATTTATGGGGAATGAGGGAATTTCACCAATATTTTTAAGTGATTTCTTCATGTTATAGTTAATTATTTCCATAAAAAGTAGGATAGAGTTCATAGAGTATTATTATCCTTATTATCACATTTTTTTAATTTAGATAATTTAATGATTATCCTGGAGAGATAAAGTGATAATCATATGAATTAAATTAATATTTTCTTCAATAAAAGGAAGCTCTCACATGTTATTACATATATTGTAATGAAATTTAAATGATTATGCATTTATGATGCCTCATTGAAAGTCATGGTTGTTATAAGACATTTTTTGTACTATTTTGAGATGTATTCTGAAATATTAATTTGTGTTATTGTTTAGCATCAATTTAAATGAAATTGGTTAATAAATTATATTTTATTCATAAAATGGTAACTTTAGGATTTAAGACTTGCGTGAGAATTCACTTAAATAAATAAGTGGAATTTGATGAAAGTCCCTTTTTACTAAATCTGAAAAATTTTATGTTTGTGTGATGTGTGGATGTGATATGAGGTGGATGATATGAGAATTTTTTGTATTGTGAGAAGTTCCTTGGCAGTATTAAAATTAAATGATAATGTTAAATTGATATGAAATGGGATAAAATGGATAATGAAAGGATAAATTTAATTGAGAAGTGTGGATTAAGCGATTGATGTTTATATGTGAAATAATGGGACAAATAAATAAATGGTCTTAAGGAATGCAATTGGTTGGTAAATAGGAAATATAGAAATTGGTTTATTTTAAATTAAATGTGGCTTCTTTATGTGATGTTGTGATTTTAGGGGTGGAAATGAAAGTGGTAATGTTGTGAATTAGATGGTCCTATTATTTTAAAACCATATGTCACGGTTGTGTGTTATGATATTATATATGTACTATATTTCCTTTTTATTTTTTATATACACCCCACCAGCATCACGCACCATATGCTGAATACAAATGTTTTGGGGTGTTTTTTCCAACATCATGGTGGGAGGATTGATGACTAGCTACTCAATCTTCTGCTCTCCCTCTTCTAGGTGATGAAGATATGAACTGGTTGTGATCGCTAGAAGTCAAAAGTTTCATTGTCTACATGTGATGTGATGAGATGTGATGAACCAAGTGTCTTTGGCGCGAGATGTGATGAGATGACTTATGGTGGGGTTTGTTTTTGGTAGGAGGAGGCCATGAGGTTGATATCCTTAAAGTTCATGATACCCTAATACAGTAGTTATGAGATGTGATGTTATCTGATGTGATGTACTAGGTGTTTGTGAGTGAGATGTTATGTGACGTGATATCCTAGGTGTCTACGGGAAAGATGAGATGTCATGCAGTGTTACTCGGAAGGGTTTGGAGCACCAGGTTATACGATGTTAGGGTGTGTGAGTAAAAAATCTGTGGTAAAGTAGTACAGGGTACCCTAAATTGATATAAATTATATTATATTATTATACATGGATATTTTATTTAGTGAGGGAGATTTGGAGAGTTTAGGGATTGGTTTGTTGACCAGATTAGGTGTTGTTGGTTCTTTGGTTTTCTCACAGGTACATTAGTATGATCTTTTATCATGTACATGAGAGACTTTGGTTTCTTATTGAGTATACCTATATTCTCAACCTATATATATAAAGTCTTTTTCATGTTTCCAATATGATTTCCTATACCATGTGGAATATTACTGGCTGAGAGCCTTGGAGTTGTAGTTGTGTCACTACCTTAGCTTTTTTTGAGTTTTTATTTTGGATACTTTTAGCTGTATCTGTTTTATTCATATAGCAATTGTAGGATAATTTGGGTTTCTTTTTATATTATTTCATGGAGTTTATTTTTGATGATTCATCTTATCTCCTAGCCCAATATTATTATTTAGGGTAATGCCTCCCATTTCATTAGATTTTTATACCCTCGGTTCTAGTCGCTAACCTAAGGCCTACTGGAGGTGAGAATCAGAGTTCATTGTCTCTATTCCTTAAATGTGGTATCTTTGGAGGTATGGGGTCATTATAGAGTGTTATCAGATGTGATGGTTGATAGATAGGATAAATATTGGAGTTATGCATAGTCAGGATTTCATGGGATGTTATGGTAACAGTTCCAGTTGACCTTGGTGCATGATATAGGCTAGGGAGGTTAGATAGGGCACAATATTTTAGGGCCCCCTTGATCTTGTGTGTGAATAATGAACATTTTTAACAACCAATTGATGTGTCACTAATTGTAGGATAGAGACCTAGGAGAGGAACATGCATCATGATTGCTTACTCTTATTATTGATTGAGGTGGTTTGGAGAATTCAATAATTAAGTTAAATAAATTATGAAATTTATGTGTGTTTCTATTAATTTTTACACACTTTAGTAGCTATTGAATTTCAATTTTATGATAAATTAGTCGTATAACCTAAAATTAAAGAGTAAAATTATGGTTAAAATCCCATGTTATTTTTTAATAACCTTGTTGAGGCTTGAATATGTTATTCCCTTTCCTGTTATAGTATGATTATTAATGAATTGAATTTTTTCCTTTGTTAAAATGTATAGCAATACATTTATATTTTCTAATGTTTTAAATTATTAGAAAATCATGCATAGTGCATTTTGTTTTGAACAACTATTCAATTTTGAAAACCCTTATGAATCTTGTAACCTATAGTATATTTCATATTAGAATGATAAAATGAATTATTTTGAAACAATTTTTAGAAGTATTAAAGTTTCCCTGTGAGTTAATAGGTCATGAGTTTCTTTCCATTTGTAATTTATCATGAGCATTTGTTATTAACATGTTGTAAAACATGATTTTGGACATTCAAATTATGAAATTTCTAAAAAAAATTACCAACTTGATTGTTTATAATTCTATTGAATTTACAGATCCCTGAAAATAATAACAAGAAACTTATTTTTTCATTATTTTATTTCTAAAGTATTAATGAAATCATATGTCGTAATCATGTTTTAATTTGTAAATTATGGTGAAATTGTTTCTAGATTTTTGGAAAATGGTAATAAATCATTGTGGTAACATATTGACACATAAAATTGTTTAAATGATTATAATTAATATTAGTATGGCTGATAAGAATTTTCATTTACTAAAATAACCATTCCTCACTTGTTAAGTCATGAGTTGTTTGTTATAGAAAGCATTCTTAATGTTGAAAAAATTTGTTAGTGGACTAGAGAAATCATATTATTTGAGACATGATCTTGTAGAATGTAGAATATGCAATATTTAAATATAAAAGTAGAATAAAGTTATCTTTATTTCATTACATGAGCATGTTTTCCAGAGTAAAGAAATGAATAAAGAATATTTATTCTAAACATGATGGATCATGAAATATTTTAATATAACATGTGTCGTTCTAATTTTATGATATGGGAGCATGTTTTATTTTTGAAAATTTAGAATGAATTATTTATATGTTATGGGGTATTTTAATTGAACAAAAAACCTATTAAATACAAATTTTTAAATGAAGTATCAAATATTATGTTTTGTTTGTGGTTTCATTGTTATTATTTCACTGAAGTGTTGATATGAATTTCTGAAAATAATGGTTTTTGGAAATCTTATTTCTACTGTGATTATCTTGTATTATGATACCATTTATGTGAATTCTATATTAATATCACCATGTATAAAAATGAAAACCAATTATATATTTTTAATGAACAGTTTATCCATGGAAAATTTTAATATTGTTTGTGGATACCCTTGCTAAATAATGAGTTGAAGTAATGTAATCCCATGAATAATTGGGGAATCCATAATGTATTGTTGTTATTTGTGGTTATTCTTGTTGTGTTTACATGTGTGATGTGTAATTAAAAAAACATCAATCATATAAGTAGGGGGAACCCAATCCTTAATTGGGACGAATTATAATTTGACATGAATTAAAGTGTGTGGGTGAGTTAGTGCCACCCAAAGCAGATAATATCGCGACATGAGTGAGGGAATTCATTTAATTGAATGTTTGTTGATTTGATGTGTGATGATAGTGGTGATCGATGGGTTGGGGGAAGTGTAACGCCCCGACCCTAGTTACCCAGAGTCGGTGCATTATTACATTACATTGGCATGATCACAAGAAAGATCAAATCTCGAAAGACTGATTGGTTTAGTAGCCTTGGAAACACTAGATATATTCATAAAGTTTTACATTACATCATAAAGTGAAAAACTACAACAACAACATAGTCTCCATATTCCACACTCATATCCCCACATACTATCCCTATTGGTCATTCATAAATTACTTCTTCATATCCTGGGAAAAAATAAAACATAGAAAAGGGGTGAGCTCAAATGCCTAGTAAGGATAACAATATTGCGGAAACTTTCAAAAATAAGCATAAACATTTAAGGCAATGTATAAATAAAACAAAATCCTTTTAAACTTGAACTTCAACATAGTATGGAAAAAGTAAAATGAAATAATTCCATTTACTTATTCACATGGATATTCTACTAATCGAATAATCACATGTAATATCAATAACCACTTTCATAATGATGGAATGCATAATTCTAGACTATCATAACCACATAGACAAGGCCTCGTTCCAAGACTACAAATAAGATTTTTCCAAGGCCTTGTGCCAAGACACTATTTTGTCTCATGAGATCTACCGATGCATCGAGGAGCTATAGCAGGCTCCACCCGTCACATATTAGGTCCAATGCATTCCCATATGAAAAGGTTTAAACATAACATAAACATTCGTATTAAAACTAGCAGACGAAATGTAAATACTTTCACCATAAACTATGAATGGTATAAAAATATCACATCCACAGTCAAACATTATCACAAAACCTTCAATACAATATAGATGTTTTGTATCATAATAAATCAACTTCAAATAAGCGTAAAATCCATCAAAGTATGTTGACATAGATGAAATCAAAACTCTTTTTAGAGAAATATATCTTTCTATTTTGAAATCATTTAAGAGTCCTATATTTATAAAATAAAACATTTTCTTTGAAAATATTCTTATAAGCTTTTAAGGGAAGCTTCGACGATTTTATAATGGCGGAAAATAACTGCACCTGCCGTATAAGTTAAAAAAACATTCTTACCTTAATTCTGTCGAAAAGGTTAAAAATCACCTTGTTTGGAAAATGACGGAATGGTTCCTTTATAAAACTCTTATAAAAAGTAAAAAAAGGGTATAAATGACTTTAACCCATATTCTTTTAAATAGTAATTTTTTTTTTGAAATACATTTTTAAGAAACATGGATATGGATGATAAAGAGATCCCAGTAGATTATTACGTATAAACAACCTCGGATAATGAAGAGATTGTGTAATAAAGCGTACCTTGCACTTTTCCTTGGTTGAGGTTAGGTTAACCTCCTGTATAATGGTGAAATAATTGTTATTAAATTATACAAGAATCATATATATTAATATGATATCATATATGATCTTTTAACATTGATTTGTTAATAATATCTTACAATTATCGTCGTTTCAGGTGTTAACTTACTCGTTTTCTTTTATATGTTTTGTTACGTAACACATGTTTGTAATGGATAGGTTGCATCTTAATCATATCCAGAGTGATATCAAGTCCTTATATACTATTATTAATCATCAAATGAGAATTATACTTGAATGGATACGATGGAGAATGAATCTCATCGTGTTCGTGGAGACGGTAGTCCGTACGTACGCACGAGCGACAATATCATTCTTTTGATATTAAAATAAAATATAATTGCATGGTATATAATATATACATAATCATTATCATGTTATATTTCTTATTTACATGAGTTTCACATCATTATTATACTCATCCAAATAATAATTTATTGAATAACAATTACACCACGACGTGGAGACGGTAAGCCGTACGTACGCACGTATGGTGACATGTTATTAAAAGGATGGATAGAATAGTGAATATGGTTGTAAAATATTTATAATTACATCACAGTATATATATTATACTGGAGTTATTATTTTATAATGGTAACAACAAATGAAGAAGAAGTGGAAGAAGAAAAGAACTTGAAAAAGGGTGGTGAAAACATTACCTCTTCTTCGGGTTCTTACTTTTGATTTGATCAAAAGGGAACATTAGGTTGGCTTTATGATCAAAATAAGGCCTCTAGGTTGTATTGAGGGAAGTTGGGAGAGTATTTGGGTAGAGTTTGGCCGAACCAAAAGGCTTCGAAGGTGTTAAGTAATGAGAAGGGGGAGTGCCCTTTTATAAGAGGGGTGAGGGGCACCTTTGGAAAAGCTAGTAATATTATTTTATAATAAATTCATATTCGGTTTCTAATTGCTCCAAAGTTGATTATTCAAAGGTTAATGTGGGGATGGGTCGAAAACCACCCAACCAATAGAATTTAGATAGGTTTGGGTTCTTATATTAACCTTATCTTTAAGTATTAACTCTAAGTTAATTAGTTTCACTTTTACAATGTCTCTTTGTATTTTTATATTATATGGTTAATAAACATACTATATACATCCAAGAGACCCCCAAGTGGTCCATTAATGATACACCTATCATGATATAAGTCTCTTGGACGAACATTAGATTTTAAGTAATTTAATATCAATTAATAATATAATATTTGTTTTAAAAACTCTTTTATGTCAATTTTGACACTATTCAATAGTTGATTTTTGTGAAACTCATAACAGAATGATTACTTCGAAAACCTTTAATTATATCATTAATAACATGTCATATTAACCTATAAAATTAGTTTAATTCATTCAAAGTCTCAAATTATATTTATTTGGGTATTTATAATATCATTTATTTTAATTATTCACTATTATGGTAATTACTGCATCATAATTGTGTCATATATAAATTAAATTATTTAAAGTGTAAAAATTAAAAATAAAATATCATTATGTCAGAAATTGTTTTATCTTTCTAATTAATATTTATAGTCTAAAATCCAACATATATAACCCTATGTAAAAATTGTTTTTTTAAACGATATATGCTTGTGTCATTTTTGTATTCATTTTAACGTAATTAAAATTAAGTGTCCCTATCACCTACAAGTGGCTCCATGGGGTCCCAAAATCGACCCAAAGATGTCTATGGTCGAACATGTATCAACCAATAAGTCTAAGACACGTTTTAGGGTAATTTAGTATTATTATAATATTATTTTTTAGCCCTTATTTACTGGATTTACCCTTAACCATGGTAAATAAAATATTTACCGAAGTAATTATTCAAAATGTCTAAAAATAAAAGTTACCTATTTACACAATATGAACATCCTGATTCCAAATATGGAATACATTTTTCTAAATTCAAAACACAGAAGTGGAAGAAATTAATTTAAAATTAATTCCTGTTGTTAAAACAAAAAGCGTGTTTTTAAGAGATAATAACTATCAAAAGATTGACACTTGTTTATGTCCGGTTTAATTTTAAAATTATGTCCACTGACAAATATTGTATTAAATGGTAAAAATATATTCTAAATATACTTTAAAACCACTCAAATTCATAATTTATCACTATTAATTATTTTGACTAAAAAAGTTGTTTTTAATTAAAATTTAGTATTTTTCACTATTCATCAAAATATTAAAGTTATCCGAAAAGTACCAAAATTTCACCTTAGGATAAATTCGATATTCTGAATCCAAAAATGAATTCCATTTTGAAATATAAAATATATATAATATCAGAAAGTAGGTATTACTATTCATAACAGCTAGTTTGATATGTTATGGTGTGTTAGAACCCGTTGTTGCGTACAACACACGCTATCACATTATTCAAAGAGAATCATACCGTAGAAGCTTAGGGTGTTACATTTTCCCATCCTTCAAATAATTTCGTCCTCTAAATTTCTAGAATACTTATCACATGAAAATACTCAGGTGGTTCTTCATCATAAGTTCCTCGGGTTCCCACGTTGCCTATTCCATCTTATGGTTTCTCCACAAAAATTTTACCAGACGCGTCGTCCGGTTTCTCGGTACATGTTCTCTTGTATCAAGAATCCTAACATGCTCTTCACAATAAGACAGATCGGGTTCCATTTCTAATTCTTCATAGGTGAGTACATGTGTTGGGTCAGGCATGTATTTTCTCAACAAAAATACGTGGAACACATCGTGAACTTTGGAGAGACTTGGCGGCATTGCCAATCGGTAAGCTACAGCCCCAATTCGTTCTAGAATTTTGAAAGGTCCGATGTACCTGGGACTCAATTTACCTTTCTTACCAAAACGTATGACTCCCTTCCAGGGAGATACCTTTAGGAAAACATGATCACCGACTTGAAATTCCAAATCCTTCCTTCGATTATCAGCATAGCTCTTCTGCCTACTTTGAGATGCTTTGATGTGATTTTGGATTACCTTCACCTTTTCCATCATTTCCTCCACCAGTTCTGGGCCTACAAGTTTTCTTTCACCAATGTCATCCCAACAGGTTGGTGTATGACATGTCTTTCCATATAACGCTTCATATGGTGCCATCTGAATACTCGAATGGAATCTATTGTTATAGGAAAATTATACCAGAGGTAAATACTGATCCCACATACCCTGAAAGTCAAGTGAGTAGGATCTCAACATGTCTTCTAAGGTTTGAATAGTCTGTTCTGATTGTTCGTCTGTCTGAGGGTGGTAAGCAGTCCTCAAATGAAGTTTAGTATCTAGGGATTTCTGAAGTCTCTTCCAGAATCTTGAAATAAAACGGGGATCACGATCAGAAAAAATCGATAGGGGTACTCCATGAAGTCTTACAACTTCATTAATATAAAGTCTTGCTAGACGTTCCAGTGGTAGATCTTCTCTGATAGCAAGAAAATGTGCTGACTTGGTAAGACGATCAACAATAACCCATATTTCATCGTTCCTTCTAGGAGTCTTTTGTAGCCCCATGACAAAGTCCATCATAATATTGTCCCATTTCCACTCCAGTATGGGAAGAGGTTGCATGACTCCTCCAGGGTGTTTCCTTCCAGCTTTCACTTGTTGACAAACCATACATCTTGACAAAAAATCAGCAATCTCCCTCTTCATATTGTCCCACCAAAAATGTTCCTTAAAATCTCTATACATTTTGGTGCTCCCAGGGTGTATAGAGAAATTGGAACTATGAGCATCATCCAGCAATTCCGTTTTTAGATCAGGTATATCGGGAACACAAAGTCTCTTCCCAAATTTCAAAATTCCATCTTCATACACAAAGTCTCTCAGTCTCCCATCATTCACAGCTTTAATCTTCTTTTGAAATTCTTCATCATTGGTCTAAGAACTCTTAATACTTTCTAGTAAAGATGGTTTGGAAACCATTTGAAAAAGAATTGATGTTTCGCCTTCCCTGGTTATTCCCATGTCCATCTTCACTAGATCCATGAAAATTGGATCCCTTTCAATTCTCATATTGTTCAAAACTCAATGGTCTTTTCTTCTCAAAGCATCCGCCATTCTGTTTGCCTTCCCTGGGTGTTAGTGTATCATGCAATAATAATCCTTGAGTAATTCAAGCCATCTCCTTTGCCTCATGTTGAGTTCTTTTTGTGATAAAATATACTTCAAACTCTTGTGATCTGTATAAATCTCACATTTTTAACCATAGAGGTAGTGCCTCCATATCTTCAAAGCAAAGATCACAGCTGCTAACTCGAGATCATGAGTAGGATAGTTTTGTTCATGAATTTTCAACTATCGTGATTCATAGGCAATAACCCTATCATTCTTCATAAGGACACAACCAAGTCCTTTCTTCGATGCATCACTACAAATAATGAACCCATCATTCCCCGATGGTAGAGTCAATATAGGAGCATTGACTAATCTTCTATTCAGTTCTTCAAAAAATTCTTCACACTCTTTTGTCCAAACAAATTTAACCCCATTACGTGTAAGCTTCATTAATGGGTTAGCCAATCGGGCAAAATTCTGGACGAAACGTCGATAATAACCTACCAAACCAATAAAACTATGAACCTCAGTTATACTCGTAGGTGCTGGACATTCTTGGATTGGCTTGGTCTTAGAAGGATCAATATAGATTCCTTCTTTAGAGACAATATGGCCATGAAAAGAAATCTCCTGAAGCCAGAATTCACACTTGCTAAACTTCCCATATAATTCATGTCTTCTCAGAGTCTTTAGGATAATGCGCAAGTGATTTTCATGATCTTCGTAGCTTTTGGAGTATACCAAGATATCATCAATAAATGCCACCACAAATTCATCGTGATACTGCTTGAAAACTCTATTCATCATATCCATGAATACGGAGGGTGCATTAGTCAATCCAAAAGGCATTACAGTAAACTTGTAATGCCCGTACCTGGTTCAAAATGCTGTCTTCGGAATGTATTCCTTCTTCACACACAACTGATGGTATCCAGATCGAAGGTAAATCTTTGAAAAGTATTGAGCTCCATGCAGTGGTTCAAATAAATCATCAATTCAAGGTAGGGGATACTTTTTCTTTATTGTTATGGCCTTAATCTCCCTATAGTCGATACATAACCTCATAGATCCATCTTTCTTTTTAACAAAAAGAACATGGGCTATCCATGGAGAAACACTAGGGAGAATAAATCCCTTATTACTCAATTCCTCTAGTTGTTTCTTTAGTTCAACTAATTCTAAAGTGGCAATTCTATAAGGGGTCTTTGATATAGGCCTTGATCCATGATTTAAATCAATGGAAAACTCAACTTCTCGTTCTAGAGGATGTCCAGGTAAATCTTCCGGAAATACATCTACAAATTCTTTCACAATAGGTACATCCTCTATTTGAACATTCCTTTCCTCACCCACAGTTATTTCATTCTCCTCCTCCCCAATAAATGAATTTAGTTGAGCTACTGGGGGTGGATCTAAATAAGAATTAGGTGGTGACGATTCTGCTCTAAAGATAAGGTGTTCCTTATCATCATCATCAAGAATCATAATCTCTTTCTTCTTACAATAAATCTACGCATCATAGTCCGAAATCCAGTCCATACCGAGGATTATATCAAACTCAATCATAGGTATGAAGACGAGATCAGCAGATAAGGAACATTTATGTGCTCTAATGGGGACTGATTCACAAAACATTGTTGCAGTGATACTTTCCTTAGGAGTTTTAACTGACATCTCCCTTGTTAAATCAAATTGGAAATATCTAATTTTCTTAGCAAACAGGGAAGATATGAAACAATGCGATGATACAGAATCAAATAATGCATTTTCTAAACTTGAGGAGCCCATTAAATTACCTGCCACCACGTCTTTCGGAGCTTCTACCTCAACAGTAGTGATAGCATAAGCTTGGCCTTGATCCCTTGTCCTTTTCTGAGGTAAGTTCTCCTGACACTTAGGACATTCATTTGCATAATGCCCCATCTCCCTGCAATTGTAGCACTGAACATTGGTAGCTTCCTTCTTCCCCTTGCAATCACGAGCTTGGTGGCCTTTTTCACCACACTTGTAACATACTCATGTTCCCTTCAAGAAAGTACGAGGTGTTTCTTACCACATTTACCAAAGGATGGATATTCAACCATTCCCTTCTTCCCCTTATTTCCATTCCCAGATTGATCAGCAGGTCTCTTCTTCTCTTTCTTTGATTTAAAGTCATAAGACTTAGAGATTTCCTTTTCGGTCTTGATAGCACATAAGACCATGTCTTCGTACGATGAGAAGGATTGTGAGACTAATGCTCGACGAAGAAATGGTTTTAACCCATCAATGAAACGATCAATCTTACTTCTTGGGTTACGTATATAATCTCCAGCATACCTTGATAACCTTGTAAAGTTAGCCTCATACTTTGTGAAATTCTCATCCTCCTTTTGTCTCAGACTCATAAATTGCCTTTCCATATCTTCTCGATGGTCGCAAGGAAAGTATTTTTCTAAAAACAGATCTTTGAACTCCCTCCATTCCATATTTGATACTTCATCATCTTCCTTCATGTTTTTAATCAATGACCGCTATTGATCAGCATCTCCAGTGAGTCCGTAAACTACCATGATAACTTTTTCCCTTTCACTACTCCCCAAAGCCTGAAATATTTTCTCTAGGGAATTTATCCATTGCACAAATACTAAGGGATTTGTACTCCCATTGAAAGTTTGTGGTTATAGCCTCATGAATAGATCTAACATTTATCCTACATGCTGCGGATCAGGGTGATCCATACGAGTAAGGTTATTATTCATAACCTGAGTGAGTTGACCCAGTATGGTGATTAGTTGATCGGCACCAGTTGCATCACCATCTCCACTATAATTATTTTGAGTTGGAGGGAAATCCCCACATGGAGTGCGTGCATTGATACGGTTTCCATTTCTTCCACTAGGCGCCATTTCTAAACAATGGCATAAACTAGATCAGTTTATGAATCAAAATACATAATCCCATACTTATAAAACACTTAACATAAATTGAACTATTTATGGATATAATCCATAATCATAAAAATGTTTTCTTTGAGGAAGTATATACTCATAAACCCTTCATAATGATTTTTAAAGAAAATGAGAGTTATCCCAAGCATATCCCCCGGGAGTGTCGTAACCAAGAGTGCAGCAAGGCCTGTTGTCGTGCACCAGTTCCCGTTCGAGTCCAGCTCAAAGCGGTGTTTTTGGGTTTTACCCCTAGGTACATCTATGCTAGAGCCGCCTCTACCTGCTCATATCCAGACAGGGATGTATTTCTCGGAAAACTCACAAAATCTCTACAATACCAAAATTCTTGGATGTTCTTCTATACTAATCCTCAAAGTTCATCTTAGGTATACGTGCTCTAGTCAGAGTTTATCTAAATATAGCTTCCAAGGTTTGTACTAAACTTCCTCTGATACCAACTGTAACGCCCCGACCTTAGTTACCCAGATTCGGTGCATTATTACATTACATTGGCATGATCACAAGAAAGATTAAATCTTGAAAGACCGATTGGTTTAGTAGCCTTGGAAACACTAGATATATTCATAAAGTTTTACATTACATCATAAAGTGAAAAACTACTACAACAATATAGTCTCCATATTCCACACTCATATCCCCACATACTATCGCTGTAGGTCATTCATAACTTACTTCTTCACATCCTGGGAAAAAATAAAACATAGAAAAGGGGTGAGCTCAAATGCCCCGTAAGGATAACAATATAGCGAAAACTTTCAAAAATAAGCATTAAAGCAATGTATAACTAAAATAGAATCCTTTCAAACATGAAATTGAACATAGTATGGAAAAAGTAAAATGAAATAATTCCATTTTCTTATTCACATGGATATTCTACTAATCGAATAATCACATGCAATATCAATAACCACTTTCATAATGATGGAATGCATAATGCCAAACTATCATAATCACATAGCCAAGGCCTCGTGCCAAGACTACAAATAAGATTTTGCCAAGGCCTTGTGCCAAGACACTAGTTTGTCTCAGGAGACCTACTGATGCATCGAGGAGCTATAGAGGGCTCCACCCGTAACATATTAAGTCCAATGCATTCCCATATGAAAAGGATTAAACATAACATAAACATTCGTGTCAAAACTAGCAGACGAAATGTCAATACTTTCACCATAAACTATGAATGGTATAAAAATAGCACATCCACAGTCAAACATATCAAAAAAACTTAAATACAATATAGAAGTTTTGTATCATAATAAATCAACTTCAAATAAGCGTAAAATCTATCAAAGGATGTTGACATAGATGAAATCAAATCTCTTTTTAGAGAAATATATCTTTCTATTTTGAAATAATTTAAGAGTCATATATTTATAAAATAAAACATTTTCTTTGAAAATATTCTTATAAGCTTGTAAGGAAAGCTTCAAAAAATTTATAACGGTGGAAAATAACCGCACCCGCCGTATAAGTTAAAAAACATTCTTACCTTAATTCTGTCGAAAAGGTTAAAAAGCACCTTGTTTGGAAAACAACGGAAAGGTTCCTTTATAAAACTCTTATAAAAAGTCAAACAAGGGTATAAATGACTTTAACCCATATTCTTTTAAATAGTAAAAATGTTTTGAAATACATTTTTAAGAAACATGGATATGGATGATAAAGAGATCCCAATAGATTATTACGTATAAACAACCTCGGATAATGAAGAGATTGTGAAATAACTCTTACCTTGCACTTTTCCTTGGTTGAGGGTAGGTTAACCTCCTGTATAATGGTGAAATAATTGTTCTTAAATTATACAAGAATCGTATATATTAATATGATATCATATATGATCTTTTAATATTGATTTGTTAATAATATCTTAGAATTATCGTCGTTTCAGGTGTTAACTTAGTCGTTTTCTTTAATATGTTTTGTTACGTAAGCCATGTTTGTAATGGATAGTTTGTATCTTAATCATATCTAGAATTATATCAAGTCCTTAGATACTACTATTAATCATCAAATGAGAATTTTACTTGAATGGATACGATGGAGAATGAATCTCATCATGTTCGTGGAGACGGTAGTCCGTACGTACGCACGAGAGACAATATCATTCTTTTGATATTAAAATAATATATAATTGGATGGTATATCATATATACAGAATCATTATCATGTTATATTTGTTATTTAAATTAGTTACACATCATTATTATACCCATCCAAATAATAATTTATTGAATAACAATTACACCACGACGTGGAGACGGTAAGCCGTACGAACGCACGTATGATGACATGTTATTCAAAGGATGGATAGAATAGTGAATATGGTTGTACCATATTTATAATAACATCACAGTATATATATGATACTGGAGTTATTATTTTATAATGGTAACAACAAAGGAAGAAGAAGTGGAAGAAGAAAAGAACTTGAAAAGGGTGGTGAAAACATTACCTCTTCTTTGGGTTCTTCCTTTTGATTTGATCAAAAGGGCTCCTTAGGTTGGCTTTCGGATCAAAATAAGGCCTCTAGGTTGTACTGATAAAAGTTGGGAGAGTATTTGGGCAGAGTTTGGCCGAACCAAAAGGCTTTTAAGGTGTGAAGTAATGAGAAGGGGGAGTGCCCTTTTATAAGAGGGGTGAGGGGTACCTTTGGAAAAGCTAGAAATATTATTTTATAATAAATTCATATTCGGTTTCTAATGGCTCAAAAGTTTATTATTAAAATTTTAAGGTGGGTATGGGTATAATACCACTCAACCAATAGAATTTAGACATGTTTGGGTACTTATATTAACCTTATCTTTAAGTATTAACTCTAAGTTAATTAGTTTCACTTTTTCAATGTCTCTTTGTATTTTTATATTATATGGTTAATAAACATACTATATACATCCAAGAGACCCCCAAGTGGTCCATTAATGATACAACTATCATGATATAAGTCTCGTGGCCGAAAATTATATTTTTAGGAATTTAATATCAATTAATAATATAATATTTGTTTTAAAATCTCTTTTATGTCAATTTTGACACTATTCAATAGTTGATTTTTGTGAAACTCATAACAGAATGATTACTTCGAAAAAATTTAATTAAATCATTCCTCACATGTCTTATTAACCTAGAAAATTATTTTAATTCATTAAAAGTCTCAAATTATATTTATTTGGTTATTTATAATATCATTTATTTTAATTTGTCACTATTATGGTAATTACTACATCATAATTGTGTCATACATAAATTAAATTATTTAAAGTATAAAAATTAATAATAAAATATGATTATGTAGGAAATATTTTTTTATTTCTAATTAATATTTATAGTCGAAACTCCGACATATATAACCCTATGTAAAAATTGTTTTTCTAAAAGATATACGCTTGTGTCATTTTTGTATTCATTTTATCTTAATTAAAATTAAGTGTCCCTATCACCTACAAGTGGCTCCATGGGGTCCCAAAATCGACCCAAATATGATTATGGTCGAACATGTATCAACAAATAAGGCTAGGACACGTTTTAGGGTAATTTAGTATTATTATAATATTATTTGTTAACCCTTATTTATTGGATTTACCCTTAACCATGGTAAATAAAATATTTACCGAAGTAATTATTCAAAATGTCTAAAAATAAAAGTTAACTATTTACACAATTTTAACATCCTGATTCCAAATATGGAATCCATTTTTCTAAACTCAAAACACATAAGTTGTAGAAATTAATTTAAAATTAATTCCCGTTGTTAAAACAAAAAGTGTGTTTTTAAGAGATAATAACTATCAAAAGATTGACACCTGTTTATGTCCGGTTTAAATGTAAAATTATGTCCAATTACCAACATTGTATTAAATGGTAAAAATATATTCTAAATATACTCTAAAACCACTCAAACTCATAATTTATAACTATTAATTATTTTGATTAAAAAAGTTGTTTTTAATTAAAATTTAGTAATTTTCACTATTCATCAAAATTTTAAAGTTATCAGAAAAGTACCAAAATTTCACCTTAGGCTAAATTCGATATTCCAAATCCAAAAATGAAGTCCATTTTGAAATATAAAATATATATAATTTTAAAAAGTAGGTATTACTATTCATAACGGAAAGTTTGATTGGTTATGGTGTGTTAGAACTCGGTGTTGCGTACAACACACGCTATCACACTATTCAAAGAGAAGCGTACCGTAAAATCATGGGGTGTTACAGGAAGTGTGCATGATGATATGGAATAGGTGGTTATGTGGAAATGGTGGTTTCTTTCTAATTATAATGTAGTGTGGTGATGTGGTTGTGTGAAATGTCTGGTGGCTATTTTTGTTGGTTAGTGAGTTTGAGCTAGTGGTTGTTTTGTGAAGTGGTGGTGACGTGTGGTGGCTGACACGTGTGGTTTTTGTGGTTAGATTACATGTGTTGTGTTGTGGTGTGGATTTTTTTATTTAATAACACACCACTTGTAATAAATTTAATCACATCAACTTGGTAATAAAAGGAAAATAGTTGTTTGTAAAATCTTGATTTTTTTAATACGGGATTGTCTCCCACACCAAAATCTTTTTATGAAGGATGTGATGATATTTTTTATTTATTACATTTTTGGTTGTTTTTTTTTTGTGTTTCATATTATGTTTGTCACACATGATTATTACCTCAAAAATAAGAACATAGGGAAAATCTTTCCCGCATCAAGATGTGTTATATTATTGCAAATTTTAAAACTGTGTTGGTGACTCAGTTCTGCCCAAAGGAAAAAATATCCAACTATGGAGGATCAGTTTCTTTCATTTTTTTGATTTCAGTACTTATATATATTTTTATATGTATTCTTGTGTTGGTTGAGGAATTTTATGTTTCGTTAATATGAAAACTCTTGAAATTAAGAGGCCTCCACCTATGATAAATGATAAATGGAATGTTATATCCTTTGTAGTTTTTAATGAGAATTCCCTTGATGAATAAATATTGTTAACAAACTTATATATATAATTTTGATATAGTTGATTGTTTAAATCTCATGATTTATTTTTAATGCAGTTCATACCTCAAAATTGGAACACTTGAAGAAACAATTATTTGAAATAAAAGACATGAGTTTTCAAAAAGAAATATTTTAATGTTTCATTTTGAAATAAATTGCATGGAATTTTGAAATAAAACAATTTTTTAAATTATTTTAAATTATTTGGTGGATAAAAAAATTATCTTATAATGAAAACTAAATTGATAATGTTTCTTCATTGTAGATTAAAAATGTCTTTAAATGAAGGGTGATTTTGAAATACATGTACTTATTTAAAACTATGAATAGTGAATTGAGTTTAAAAGTATGTTTTCATCAAAATTGTTTGATAGGTTTATATTGTAAAGGTCTGAAATTTTATTGGGTCTTCCTTTTTCATTATAAGGTGTTTCTTACTAATTCTGAGGTTCAGGTGTTTTTATAAAAAGTTAAAATAGGTTTAAAATGGGTTTGTTAATTTATTAATATTAATTTTTAAGTTTTGAAATTTATTTTGGATGTTTTTAAAATGATTTAATTTAGTATTATTTATTTAATTGTAATGAATTCAATATTATTGAATTTAAATATGATTTTAAAAATTTTATTTAAGTTTGGTATATTAAACATTATACAACATACCACACACATGGGTAAATATGTATAATTACATGTGTCTTGTTGTGATTAAACATTTCAAAATGTTTATGTTATGAATGTTATATATATATACACACAACATTATTATATAAATAATTATGTGTGTGTGTGTGTTGTGTAGATATATAGTATGCATATATAACAAATATATATGTATGTTTATTTAATATGATAAAAAATGTTCAATTGTGTGCATTATTTTGTACATATACATATAGACAAATATATTTATATAAATGAATATATTTATTTATTTTATATATATATATTTATATCACTATATATGTAAATATATGGAGTTGAAATAATGATGATTTAAGTTTTTGAAATGGATGCAATATGAAAAGATTATTTTTGTGTTTTACATTTATAAAATTTATGATATTTAATCTTCACAATTTGTACTTGTGCTCAGTTTTCCATTTGAAAATTAATTTTTAGAAAACCAACAACATAAAAATGGTCAATAAAACTTCCTCTGGAAAATAAGGAAAAATAAATACAAAGGTAATATGGAATAATTGTGTGGGAGTTATGATTTTAAAGAGATAAAAACGTGTGAATAAATAGTTTGAGAGAGAATTTGTAAAATGAAACAAAATATATGGGTTCATCAAAGTTATTGTACAATAACTATTAATTTTTTTCACACAAAATGTTAATTCAATATTCAAAGAGATATGTTAAATAAAATTTTAAAATATATTATATATAAAATAATGTCCGTGCGTATGGGGTTTTGACAGATATGGAAACTCTTCATGTTAATAAAAAATTGTTTCACACATTATGTTTTCATATTATATATATAAATAATAATAATACATTTATATCATATTATTAATATTTTTTTATGTAATCTATATATAAATGTAATCATGTTTTATTTTAAAAAAGGGAAAAGATGTTAAAAAAGAGTAACTTGTGATAAAAAAAATATAATGATTTAATAAAAAAAATGATGCATTTAAGCAACTCTTTAAAAAAATAAATTTAAAAAAAATATTGATTTCTTATTTATGGATTCAAAAAAGTGTGTGAATTAATTTAGAAAAAATCACAACATATAAATTAGAAAAAATTGGGATAAACCATGTGAGATGAGATAGATGAGAGAGGGTGTTTTATTGGGGAGGTTTAGGTAAATTGATGGAGCCCATTTGGGGCGTTGAAAAAAAATTATAATAAAAATAATAATAATGAAAATAAAATAATAAAATAGGTTGGATATCGGTACACATAATGGAAGGATCTGAGAGAGAAAAAAATTTGGAAAGAGAGAGGACCGCATAAGGGAGTTCAAAATTTAAAAAAATAATGTATCTAAAATGTAAAAAAGGGGGAATTTATAAAATGAAAGGTTTTAAAGGGTTTAATAAATGCATATCATTAATTATAAATACTTTTTTTTCAAATTAATTGTGATTTTATAATTAAAATAATTTTAATTAATTATGAAAAATCATTTTAAAATCATGAAAATATATATGCAAGTTTATTCAACTTATTTTGGAAATATCTACATCAATATTAATCAGAATTTAACATCATCAGTTCTATTAGATTCATCTTGACTATTTGAACGTAAGAGCCAAGTTTTCTTATTTATTCACTGAGTTATAAATTCCCTATTTAATTAAATTTTATTTTTTTATATTTTATTTATTGATTATTGAGAATCAGATTAGTATGGTTTCATGTTGAGACTTACAAACGTTGTTTCTCATCTTAGTTGGTTCGAATTTTCGAGGTAGGGAATCATTCATCTTTCTTCTTTGTGTATAATGTGGTAGTGATATAATCATTTATACTTTGGGAATATTGTTCCATCGACTTAATAAAAATTAATATTTTATTAATTGTAATTAATGGAGAATGAGGTAATTTCTCTTGTATTTTTATATGGTTTCTTGATGTTGTGGAAAATTGTTTCCATAAAAAGTATTATTGCATACTTAGTGAATTATTACTCTTATCATCACATGTTATGTAAAAATAAATAATTTAATGATTATCATAGAGAGAAAAAGTGATAATCACATGAATGTAATTATTATTTTTTCTATAAAAAAGAAGCACTAACATGTTTTTAATTGTGTTGTAATATTTTTCATAGGATTATGAATGCTTGATGCCTCATTGGAAATCATGGATGTTTGAAGTCTTTGTTTTATCTATTTTGATATGTGTTGTAAAATCTTTTTTTTTTGTATTTTTTTGGCATAACATTAAATGTAATTGGTTAATAACATATATTTGGTGAGTGAAATGGTTGGACCATGATGTATGGCTTGTTTGAGAATGCCATTAATCAAATAAGTGGAATTTGATGAGAGCCCCTTATTCCTAAATCTGAAAAATGTTATCCTTATGTGATGTGTGGTTGTGATATGAGGTAGATGAGACTAGAATAGGTTGTATTGTGGTAAATTCCTAGGTATTAATGAAATTTAATGATACTATTAGATTAATATTCCAAGGGTTGAAATGGATAATGAAAGTATGAATTCAATTGAGAAGAATGGTTTAAGAAATTGATGCTTATATGCGAAAGAATGAGCTATATAAATAAATTGGATTAATTAATGGAATTGGGTGGTAAATGGAAAATTTGAAATTAAATGTGGCTAGTTTCATGTATCTTTTTTATGTGATGTTGTGATTTTATTTGAGGTAGTGAAAGTGACAATTTTTTGAATTGGATTGTCATCTTGTTAGAAACCTATAGGTTGTGGTTGTCTATTATGATATTATATAAAAAGTTTAATTCATTTTGATTTTATATAGGCTCCCCACTAGCATCGAGCACCATGTATCAACACCAAATGTAGAGGGGGTGTTTTTTCAACATATTGGGGGTAGGATGGATGGTTGTCTACCCACACTTCCCTACTCACTCTTCCAAGTGTAGGTAATATACACATGTTTTGATGGAAGAAATTCAAAGGTTTCATTGTATACATATGTTGTGATGAGATTTGATGACCCAAGAATCCTCAGTAGAGAATTGATGAGTTGGTTTATGGTGGGGTTGTTCATTGAATGAGGAGGGAATGAGGTTTGTTTCTTTCTTGTTCATGATATCCTTCTACATAGGTTATGAGATATGATTTTATTTGATGTGATGGACTATATTTTTCAGGTTATTTTTGATGTGAAGTGGTGACCTCAATGTCTGTGTGTGGGATATGATGTGATGTGGTATTATTTGGAAGGTGTGGGGGTGCCAGGACATATGAAATAGGTGCGTGAGAATGGAAAACGAGTGGGAAAGTGGTGTGGGTGCCCTTTATCTATATTCTTCATATAATATTATTAAACATGGAAGTTTTATTTGGTGAGTAAGCCTTAGTGAGGTTTTTGGTTTTGTTAGTTGACATGATTAGGTCTTATTGTTTCTTTTGTTTTCTCATAGCTGCATTAGTATTTTCTTTTGAAATGATCGTGAGAGAATTTGGTTTTTCTAATGAGTAAACGTTCATACTCACCCTATGTATATAAAACTATTGGTTTCTAGGAAGACTTCATTAACCATGATAAACATTACTGGCTTGGACCATTGGAGTTGTTGTTGTGCCACTACCTAAGCTTTTATTTTGAGTTTTACTTTTGGAGACTTTTATTTGTCTATGTTTTATTTGTAGATGCATTGTGGGTTTATTTTGGTTTCTTTTTATATTATTTCATGGAGTTACTTTTGTATGATTAATATTATCCCCGAAACCAATATTATTATATAGAGTAATGCCTCATATTTAATTATATTTTTATACACTCAGTGCCTGTCCCAAACTCGATGCCTATTAGAGGCGTGACTCAGAGGTCATTATCTCTCTTATTTCTTTGAAATACCTTTGGATAGAGGGGTTCATGACACTAAAATAAAGTAAAGACACATAAAACCCCTAAAAGACCCAAATATACCCTTAAATTCTATAAAAACCCAAAAAGTCCCTAAAACCCCTAAAAACGATGAAGGACCCAAAATACCCCTAAACCCTCTAACGGACCCAAAAAAACCCTAAAGGACTCTGAAAAACCATAAGAACCTCATGGGAACCTAAACACCCAAAAACCCAAAAAACCCAAAAACCCTAAAAACATAAAAGATCCTAAAACACCATACAAAAACCCTAAATACTAAAAAAACCCTTAAACATCCTAAAACCCCCAAACTGTGAAAAAATCTAAAAACTCAAAACCCCTTAAAACCCGAAACGAACCTACAAAACTCTTAAATCCTCTAAATACCATAAAATCTACAATATTATAACCCTCAAAATATTTAAAACACCTAAAACCCTGAAAAACCCTAAAACCCCCCCAAAACATAATAGATCCTAAAAACATAAAAAACATTATAAGACCTTAAAAACTTTTAAAACATATAAAATACACTAATATACTATAAAAACCGGAAACCCCTAAAAAGATAAAAAAATAATTAAAACCCTAATAACCCGTAAAACCATGAAAACACTAAAAACATTGAAAACACTTGAAAACCCTAAAATCACAAAATAACCCTAAAAACCCTAAAATACGAAAAACCCAAAAACCACTACCCCCCCCCCCCAAAAAAAACCCCCTTAAAACCTATGAAAACCTGTAAAATCTATTAAACCCCTAAAAACCCATGAAAGTACATAAAAACTCAAAAAATCCTAAAACCCCTTAAAATACCTTAAAATGTCATAAAACCCCTAAAACACAAAAGACCACTACGAAAAATCCCTACAATCCCCCTAAAATGCTAAAAGGCCCTATAAAACCCAAAAAACCAAAAAGACGGTAAAAACCCTTAAAAATCCTAAAACCCTAAAAACCTAAAAATGATCAAAGAACCAAAAAACTTAAAAAAGTAAGAAAACTAAAAAACCTAAAAAAACATAAAAACCCAAAAAACCAAAAAAAACACAAAAACCCATAAAACCCTATACAAATTATAAAAACCCCAAAAAACACCAAAACCCCCCAAACAACCAAGAAAACACCTAAAAATCTAAAAAACTAAAAAATCCAAAAAACCTCGAACCCATAAAACTCAGAAACACCCTAGAAAACCAAAAAACTCTAAAACCCCAAAAAAATCCAAAATATTTTAAAAGTCCAAAAAATTCTTAAAAAACCTAAAAATTATAAAAACATTAAAAACTCAAAAAACATTAAAAATATTAAAAGACATTTGAAATTCTAAAATCCCTATAAACCATTAATCTCCTTAAACACACTAAAAATAGAAAAAACACAATACACCCTAGAAAATCATGAAATCTCTTAAAACATAAAATACATTGATGAACCTATAAAATAATAAAGTCAATAAAACCCTAAAAACATTTAAAAACGCTAAAAACCCTAACCCCCCCCCAAAACACTAAAATCACTAAAACCTATAAACACACTAAACTCCCCTAAAACCCCTAAAAACATAAAAACCCCTAAAAACATTAAAATCCCTAAAAAAATCCAGCCCTAAGATGGATTCTCTGGTCTGCTCCCACAATGGCGTCCATGCCGCTTTGTTTCTGGATTGAAGTCGTCACTGATGGTTGTGCCCTGACCTCCCCCCTCTACGGAGGAGGGGCCGTCTCTACTCCCTGTTAAACACAGATTCTTACCTTTCTCAGATCCTAACTCACTTCCATCTTTCCCGTGGATTGAACTTTTCCCTAATGTTCCAGGTTTTCATGAAGGTCTTTTGATGCTTCCACTGTCGATTTTGGAGTTCAAAAATGCCTCTACCCTCCATAATCTGACCCTAGTAGCCAGGTTTTTGAACTGACATCCCTCGGTTGATGTTTTTGACAGATTTGTATTTGAGCATTAGAATCCATGAGATCCCACCACTGTTGGATTGGTGGACTTTGGTCACATTTTTTTCGGTTCTCTTTGGAGGAGGATCTTATTCGGGCCTGGTCAATAGCTCCCCGCAGGTGTGATGCTGCTCGCATTTCCCTCTTCCATGGGAACTTTGATTTTCATCTGAATCATGATTCCCCACTGATGGAAATTTGTGTAAGGTTTCATAAGCTCCCCATACACTTTCAAAACATGTGTGTCATTACTATACTGGGAAATTTGGTTGGAAGGTTTTTGTGTGTGGACAGTAGAACTAGGGCCCTCTGTCATCTAGTTTCTATGAGGGTCTGTGTTGAAATTTATGTCTCGAAAGAGAAAATTGACTTTATCTGGATTGAAATTTGTGAAGGGCTTCGGTGGAAGAAAACGGTGGTGTTGGAATCATGGGTGAGCTATTGTGGCTCATGCTTTACTCTTGGCCATGTGAAAAGGGACAGTAGATGTAGTGAAAGTGTGGTGGTTGGGCATGTCCATGAGTTCATCTCTCCAAAGTTGTCCTCAAAAGTGGAGATGGAGGTGAGGAAAGATGATCTTTGGGACTCTCTACTGGATGAAGGGAGTATTTTCATGGTGGAGGAAGGGGGATCACCCCCCCCCCGGTAGGGTGATGAGGGAAAAACCTCGGTTAAGGAAAGTTTCAAGTGACTGATGGGTGACATGGGACTAGGGGTTGATTCCCCTCCAGATGTGGGGGATGATGCTCCTGGTGAAGTTGGGGCAGTGGTCTTACATGCCGATCCAGTCAGGGACACGATCATGATATCAAGACCAACTTTCCATGGTGTGGAGAGGGAGACTTCGTCAAGCCCTCCAACAGCTGTTCATGGAAAAATTCATGTACAAGAGTTGGTTTTAACCTCTAATCGGTTCACGGGCATGGATCCATTTGGACTTTGTGGGAATTGAGGAAGGGGGTTTGGTGGGTCAAGAAATGCAGGATGTGGAGGCTATGATTGATCATGTTGACCTCTAGGATGTGGATCTGCCTTCCTTTTGTGATAGATCGAGGGTCTCGAGAGAGGAACACCCTGCCCACAATGCATTCACCAGAGGAAGTTTTGACTGACGCTATTGTGCTAGGATTTGGTCTGAGTGATTCCCCTCAGCCTGAGAATCAGTCAGATAGTCTTCATGCTGATGGGAGGAGTATTTAGCAGCAGGATCTGATCTCTGCTCTTGTTCTGTTCGAGCATTTACCCTCTGTGTTGGGCTGTCTTAACATATTATGTTGGACTGCTCAAAAATCCCTCTTGAGTAGCATCTAAAAGAGATATTCCAAAAGCTAGACTGGCAACTTTTGGTCTTTCTTGGGGTTGAGAATGATGAACACAAAGGTTGGGAAAAAATTTTGGGGCACGCGATGACCTTATGTATGCTAGATTGTCTAGGATTAGGAGGGAGAAAGAGATGATGAGTCTTTCTGGTTCCTCTGGCTGCAACCATAAGAGAAATTCGCAGTCTATCCCTGGAATTGGCAGACAGGGAGACATAGTTATGTCTGTTGCAATAGCTCAGAGAAAGGCCAAGGCAATGAGTGCTAATGATGTGGTTCAAAGAAATAGGGTGGAGAAGAATACATCTCTACTGAAACAGAGGGAAAAGAGGGACTACTTCTCCATTCCTAGGCCAACGGCTACCAGATCCTCCTCCAAGGATAGTGAAGGTGTAGGAAATTCCCATGGTAGAGAATATTGGGTTGGAAAAGTGAAGCCGGATGTGGAACAGAGGAAGTATTATATAGCCTTCCTCAAGCCATATGAATCTTCTGAATGAGAGTCAGTGGAATCAGATGCTTCCTATGGTTATGGTACTGAAGGAGATCCTTATTGGGATGGTGAATTTGGTTTGTAGCTGTCTTTTCTTTTGAATTTTGGGAGTTTTTGACTTCGTTGTGTGGGGTTTTGGACTTTGGTGTGGGTCACTTTACCCCACCCTCCCTTGATTGCTTGTTTTTTTTATATATTTTTGGGGGTCAGGACTAGTCCGGCCTCGCACCTTCCTTTCCTAAAAACCCTAAAACCCACTAAAACCCCTAAAAACCTCAAAAAAATCTCCAATCCCCCAAAAACCCCAAAAAACCTTAAAATTCATAAAAACACTAAAAAACCATAAAACCCTAAACAACCTAAAAATCCTTAAAACCACATAAAAACTGTAAAAACCAAAAAAGAACCCAAAATCCCCAAAATCACCTAAAAACCCTAAAAATACCTAAAACCTCAAAAACCAAAAATATACCTAAATAACCCTAAGACACCTAAAAACCCAAAAAAACCCCAAAAACACGTAAAAACCCTGAAATCCCAAGAACACACAAAACCACCTAAAACCCTTAAAAGCATAAAACCCCTAGAACACTCTTAAAGGACCACAAAACCCCTTTAAAACCCTAAAAGACTCTAAAACTATAAAAACCATAAATGTCCATAAAACCATAAAAGACACTATAAACCCATATAAAACCCTAAACATCCCAAAAAACACTTAAAATGCTCTAAAAATGCAATCCCCCCTAAAATCCCAAAAACACTAAAAAAATAAAAAACCCAAAAAAATATAAAAACCATTACACCTTTTAATGCCCTAAAACCTTAAAACCCATAAAACACCTGAAATCACCCCAAAACTGGAAACCCCTAAAACCCTATAAAAACCCAAAAAACACCATAAGAATCCCAAAACAACCCTAAAAAATATGAAAACCCCCAAAGTACAGTAAAACCCCAAAAACATTAAAAACTATAAAAACCTTATAAACATTTAAATCCATAAAAATTTAAAATCCCTAAAAAACTGAAACCCTAATAACACAAAAAAACATAAAATACTAATAAAATCCTAAAAAACCCCCAAACTCTATGGAACCCTGATAAATCTCTAAAAACCTTAAAAATCATAAAAACCCTATATCCACTACAAAATCATAAAAATCCCTAATAAATCATTAAAACCCTTAAAACCCTAAAACATCCTAAAAACCTATAAAACCATATTAAACCCTAAAAAATAGTAAAACCCCAGAAAACCCCTAAAAATCCCTAAAAATCCTACAAAGTACTAAAACCCAATAAAACCTATATGAACACTAAAAGACAAAAAATAACCCTAAAACCCGTAAAAATACACTAAAAACCATAAAATCCCTAAAAATACTAAAAAAATAAACAACATAAAAATACAATAAAAAATAAAAAACACTTCTTAACCCTTAAAACCCTAAACAATTATTGTGCCATTGTAATCTTTTGTGTTTGCTTAAACCACTACTAAATCACTTCACAATGTTTTTGGGATACTCCTACTAAATCACTTGTTACTAACGATCAAGATACAGTTTTCAAAAATGCTATGAAATGATTTAGTATATGTTTTTTATTTATTATTTACATAATTAATAATTTTATTATTATTAATTTAAAATTTATTTCATATTTAATATTTTTTGGTATTTATTGTTAATTATTTTTATTTATTTTTTATTTTTTTTATTTATTACCATGAATATTTTATCCATGAATATTCAATATATTCCATTAATAAATTTAGCATATATATTTGATGGGTGAGATTTGAACCCCTTACATCTTGGTTATTCTACAATGACATTACCACTCCAACATTCTCTTCATGTGGTGAGTAAAAAAACTAAAAAAGTTATGAATATTGATTAAAAATATTAATATTAAAGACTATTAATAATTAATATAGAAAAAAAATAAAAAATAACAGATAATAAATAAATACGAACTAAATAATTTTTAATTATTAATTAGCTTATTTTAAAGTGAAAGGATGGAAGTCTGGGAGAGATGCAACCATGGTTATTCGATGAGTGATTAAAGTCTGTTGAGTTCAATGCATTTTGCACAAGATGATGATGTTGAGGTCAAATGACTCTTTTTTGGAGGAAGTCTCTTGAGTGTGAGGGAAGATTCATAAGATATTGATAACCCTAGGAGAAAATTAAATCTTGGTACACATTGATCTGAATTTGAAATGAAAGTGGGGGATTAACCAATAAATGATTTTCAAAACACCTTAAGAAATAGATTCTGGAAGCATTATTAAAAATTTATTCAATTATTATTTCAATGATATGTTATATGTGAACATTGAATGATTAGTTAAATGCAAGTACTTTGTCATTGGATGAGTTTCCCTTACTCAAGTACAAATTTGTCGAATCATGATGTTCATGTTCATCATTAATCCTTTATTTAGGGCTTTTCAAACTGGTGTTGCATACTAGTTGGTCATGGTTGTTTTCACTTCCTTTTCCCCAATGAAAATATTAAGAATATAGATTATGGACATTGTTCCATTTCCCTTAAACCGGGTTTTCTCCAAATTCATGAATGGTGTTTTAGTTTCAATCCTATTCAAATCAAAAATATTTTTATCAAGTCTGGGTCAAAATCATTAGTTTGAATTAGATATTGTGTCATCCCCAAATCCTTTATGATATTTATCCTTCAATTTTAATCCCCATTAAAATGGACAGTGAGTCAAAACAACCAAGATTTGGACACTTTTCATGGGTGTTAGTGGATGGATATCTCAATTTAGTACTAACAAAAATGTGATTTTGGAAACATCTGATGATGAGTTAACTCTTAGACTTGTCCATGATAAGATTACTGGGTATTTAACTAATTTTAAGATCATAGGATATCAAAAATAAAAATGTAGGAGGTCAGTCACTTGCATATTTTGTTCCTTAATTGGTCATGATGAGGAAAATTTTAGGAAGAAAGGATCCTCGAATATGAGATATAAGGCTAGATTTTCTTGTGATGGTGATCAACTTGGAGATCCTTCACACTCTTCGAATAATTCTTGACAATAAGGTGTTTATTTGAGTCAGATTCTTCTTGGGAATACTTAGGTTATTAATGTTCTAGGTTCAAGTGGAGCCTCTGTTGTGTTTCTTAGTTCTGAGAAGGGGAATACTACTTCTCATGTAATGGCGCAGGTCTTAGGAAATTCATGTCAGGACCATCCGGGGGTGTGAACAAAGTCTTAATAATTCTTGTGTGTTGGAGGGAAATGTACTAGTACAAGAACTGGATATCTTGAATATAAGGGCTACAACCTTGTCTTATGAGTCAATTTCTCCATATGAAAGTGTCACTAGATAGGGGAACATATTTGTGGATGTTGATTCCATTGATGATTGGAAAACTTGGTTTGATCTAAATAAATCCACTCAAGGAGAGGATAAAAGACAATCCTAGCTTTAAGTTTCACATAGATAGGTGAGTACATCCACTAAACATCAAAAAGTAGATTGTGACCTATCTCATGTAGGAACTCGGATCATGAATGAGTTGAACAAGAAATGGGAGTTGAATAATGGTAGAGGAAAATGGGTAGACATAGAGGATGATTATTATTCACTAAAGATCTCTTACATGGATATTCTTTCCAAGGGATATATGAAAGATAATGAATCTTTTTCATCGATTCCTATAAACAAGTCAATGCCAAGGAGAGATCACTCACATCTCATGCCTGCCATGAGAACCAATTCAATGCCTCTTGCTGATGGGAGGAAACTGCATACCAACTACTTAAACTTTTTAAAAGATGATTTGGACTCAGAGAGGGACTGTGAGGATTACAGTAGTCTATATTGTGATCTCTGTGGTATTTATCCTACTGAATGAGGATATTTGGTGTTTTTTTGAGACCCCATTCCTTATAATTCATTCTTTTTTATTTTCTTAATAAAAGGGGCCTAACCCTACTGTTTTCTAAAATTAATGTAATAATAATTAATAATTAGTAAATAAATACCAAATGATTAATAAAAAAATTATATGGTAATAAATAGGAAATAATAAATAATAAATATTAAGTAATAAATAATAAATAATAAATGATAAATAGTCGTCGATAATCAATAAGGAATAAATGAATAATTAATTATTAATGATTAATAAATAAATAATGAATATATATTGAATAATTAAAGAATAATTAATAAGTTAATAAAAAATGATAAATTAAAATATGATAAATCAATAATAAATTAATAAATATTAGATAATATATAATATATATAGAATAAATATATAATGAATATATAAAGCATATATAATAAATAATAAATAATAAAAATAATAAATAATAAATAAATAATAAATAATTCAGTAATATAAAATTAATAATAAAATATAGAAAATTTTATAAAATTAACAATAAATATATAGACAATAAATAAATTGTGACTAAATAAATAATAAATAAATTGATAATAAATGAATATAATTTAATAATGTAAAATAAATCAATATAAAATAAATAAGTAGTAAATAAAAAAATCAATATATAATAATTATATAGTAAATAAATAATAAATAAATAAATAATAAGAAAATTACAAAAAAATAATAAATAATTGTTATATAATAAATTGATAATAAATAATAAAAAATATGTTATAATATATAATAAATATTAAATAATAAGATAACAATAATTTAATAATAAATAATAATTCCATATATAATATATAAGTATTAAATAAATCAATAAATAATATGTAATATATAATAATTAATAACTGAAAAATATTAAATTGATATAAATATCTATAAATATAAATACATATAAAAAAAATTTAGATAAATAAATAGAAGCATACATTTATGTTACATAAATATATATAAATGTGGCTATACATATATAATTGTATATTAATATAAAAAAATATATTTTAACAAGTAAATATATATATATACCCATATAATATATACAATGTTAAAAATTATATACATAGAATTATTTACAAATATATAGAAATGTAGAAAGGTTTTCATAAATATCTATAAATATCCATGAATTTATACAATTATATAGAATTTTCAATAAAAATTCATATATATATATATTATAAATAAATATACAAAAATTTATAGAAATGTATAAAAATAATATATAATAGATAATAAATCACCAAAAGAAGTGAAACCACAATAATTTCAATTCCAACAAAAAAATAGTGATTTAAATTAATGTAATAAAGTCATAAGAAACCTAACAAGAATATGAAGACACCATTAAATGAATGTTAAATCACATCTAATGTTAAAAAATTAATGTATTCGAATAAAAGAAATCAGTTTTGAAGGCCTTATAGGGTTATTAACATTAAAAAACAATGGATAGGGGTTTCCCCAATCAATATGGAATAAATTTTGGTGTAGGCTTTGATTCGATATCTGGTAGAGTCCAATTAAACACCCAAAATAAATGTTACTATCGTTTGATATTAAAGTTCATTTTATAACTTCTCTTAAAATAATAATAAACTTTATTCTATTTAGCATTACCAATTATTTTCTTATAACATTATAGAGTATATAATAAGCTTCAAGGTGAAAAGTTTTGGAGTTAAAATGAACACCTACATCATATATTATTATCATTTGATGTTGAAGTCTGATTCTAAACTTATCAAATTATAATTTTAGGTTTCAAATAATTACTAAATAACAATTATAAATAATTATTAATTTACACATTATAATTAATTAAAATTTTAAATAATAAAAAATTTATTATAAATAATAAATAATTATTATAAATAATAAATCATAATTAAATTTATATAATTTAATATTATTCCCTATTAAATTAATTGTAGTTTTTAAAAAACCACTGTTGATTAGCATCGTTTTTTACCAACAACCCCTAAAAATAATTTTAAAAAAATAAGAAAAATAAAAAATCTTATTTTGCAATGGTTTTTCATAAACAGTTGTTAAAAATTGAAAAAAAAACATTTAGTGACGGTTTATAAAACCACTTCACAAAAATCATTGGGAAATAATTTTTTCTAAAATATTTAGCGGTGATTTTGAAAACGAACCCTAAAAAATTTTCATGAACTTTTTTTCTCCTATAATGTAATACTAAAACTTGTAAAAAACTATAAAGACACTAAAAACCCAAAAAACCCAAAAAACCCTAAAAACCCCAAATAGAACCCCAATGCCCTTAAAACCCCTTAAAACCCCTAAAAACCCCAATGACGAAGCTCCCTATGTCCCCTTCTCTCCTAATGGCTCCTTGATGGCGCCGATGTTGATCCTTCCCCCCCCCCCTATGAGGGAGTGTTCTTTGCTTAGTCACGATCAGGACCTTGCCTTCATATCTCCTCTTGTGCCTCTTTATCTTCCCCCTTCCCTCAAATTTAACTTTTCCTAAATGTTATTGATTTTTAGGAAGGCTAACCTCACTTACCATTCTCGGAATCAGAGTTCCATGCGGCCTCTGCTCATCATGGATTGACCTTAGTTCCCCGGTTCGTGAAGCAACCACCCTCGGTGGAGTCATTTGACAGACTCCTTTTTGGATATTGGAACCTTCACGATTGGGCGACGATATGGTTATTTTATGTTTGCCATTTTATGATCTGGTTCTCAATGGAGTAAGATCTAATCCATGCTTGGTCTGTAGCCCCACGAATCCTAAATGGTGTCAGACTATTCCTCTTTTGATGGAGCATTAACTTTCACATGAACAAAGACTTTTCGCTGATTGCTTCATGGGTATGGTTCCTAGAACATCCTCTTACATTTCAAGATCCATCCATTATTTGTATGCTTGGGAATATTGTTGGCTGGTATTTGTTTTCAGACACCTAGACTCAAGCGATTTTCCACCCAGTTTCCCCAAGATTTTTTGTTGAATTGGATGTCTCAAAACCTACGATCAAGTTTGTGTGAATTATTGTCGGTAGGGAGTTCCATTTCAAACAGCAGGTAATTTTGGAGTTCTCTGTTGCATTCTGCTTTATATGTAGGTGACTGGGTCATTTTAGCATTGATTGTAGAAAAAGGGGTAGCAGTTCATGAGTTATAGATTGTGAACAACCGGTGATGGCATAAGATCAAAGTAATGTTGTGACAGGGACTCCTCTGATAAAGGTAATGTCGCAGAAATCCGCTGGGTTGAAGGTATCTCTAGTGTCTGATATATTGAAGAGAGATATAGTGATTGAGCGTGAGAAGGGAGGAGTGGAGACTGAGGAAGGTGTGAGGTCCCCTAGGTTTTACTGTGATGTTTTTCAGAAGCAGGGGCGGGATAGAAGAGTGGAGGAACATGCTTTGGGTGGGAAGGGAATGAAGGTGAAGTCCTTGGAGGGGGAGGCTGTTGCACAGGGTCTGTTGATAGCGTCACCCTTCGGTGGTATAGACGTAAAGGATCCTCTGAATGGTAGCGGGCATGAAGAGGGTGGTACAACTTCTTGGGAATCGGGGGGATGCTCGTGGCCTGTGAGGGGTGGATGAGGGTCAAGAGGCTATGATCTCGTATTGTGGGCATGCTGGGTATAGGGAGGCGTTGGTCTTGGATGGTTCCCGCTTGTGTAATAGATTTTGTTGTCTTAGTTATGTGGAGTCAGAGGACAAGGATGATGCAGAGGGGGATATGGAGGAGTAGGGGGTGACAGAGGATATGGGGGAGGTTGCTGATACAAGGGATGTGTCTGCAGCTAGGCCCGGTACCCTTATGGAAGAAAATAGTCCCTCAGTGGATCCTCTTCCTGGTTATGTTTTCCATAGATAGGATGTGCTGGATTTTCCCCTGATTATGGCTCATGGTGATGGTGCAGGGGCTGAGGAAGGCTAAATCAGTGAGGCTTCAATGGTCCCTGGAAGTGATCTGCAGGATGGGGTATGGGAATTGTGTGGTGGAGAAAGGGTGGCTCAGATGGGGGAGGAGGATATGTAGGGGGAGGTACCTAGGCGAGGGGAGTTGGAGGAGCATTTGGGGATGGAGGGCTCCCCGAGGCATGGGCTGGAGCCTGTGGCTTTACTGGTGCATGAGGGGTTTCTATTGGTGTGTCTTCTTCTGAATCTTTGTATGGGGATCTGGATATAATTTCTCATGAGCATAGGGAGGCCACTGAACCTAGGGAGGTGATGGAGTCGGCTATGGAGGGCTGCAATATGACTAGGGAGGAGGTGTGATTGCAGCTAACCCTAACTAGTGTGGTGCCTAGCATGCCGCAGTGCGGGGTTCCTGCTGCCGTCTCCCTAAATCAAGAAGCCTCCATCAACATTGATCAGGTTTTTTTCAGGAGGATGCTCAACGAATGAATTATAATACGACTATGATCATTAAGGACAGGGCCTTGCAAGAGGTGGCCATTCCATATGCGAAGGAAAACAAGTCTACAGGGGTCTCTTTAGACCCCCCAACGAGAAAACCGAGGAAGGACTATTCCACTTTTCCTAAGACAATGTCCATGAGAGCCTCTTGCAAATCTATGGAAGTTGCCTATGGCATGGGAGGTCGTCCTTTCAAGGCATAGCTTAATGTGGAGCAGAAACACCTTAGAGAGTACTACACTACCTTCCTAAAGCAATATGAATCGTCTGAATGGGAGTCGGTGGAGTCGGATGCCTCATTTTGTTATGGTACTGAGGGGGTCCATATAGGGATGGAGACGTTGATATTTAGTTCATGCTTCTTTCTCTTCTGCTCTTCGGGTCTTTTGGGGTTTTGGTGTCTTGGGGGGTCAAGGGTCTTCGGGGTGGGCTGTTTGGCCCCACCCCACACTTGTCTGCTTTGCTTTTCTTTTAATTGATTTTGAGGGACCAGGAATAGCCTGGACTCACACCTTCATTAACCTAAAAACCCCAATAAACCCATGAAACCCTAAAAATAACATAAAAACCTAAAACCCCTAAAAATCGACAAAACCCCTAAAAACCCTAAAAACCCTGAAAACTCCTAAAATCTATAAATAACCCTAAAAACGCTAAAAAACCCTGAAAACCCATAATATAATGTAAAAAACTCTAAACCCCTAAAAAACTTTAAAATCTAAAAACCTTGAAAACACTGAGGAAAGCCTAAAAACCCCTAAAATCCAAAACCCCATAAACCTAAAAACCCAGAAAACCCTTAAACACAAAAAAAATCCTAAAAACCATAAAACATTAAAAACATAAAAAACACTAAAAATAATTAAAACCCCTATAAAACCCAAAAAAATATTTAAAACCCAAAAAAACCCCAAAACACTATAAAAACCATAAAACCGATTAAAATCATAGAACACCCCAATTCCCTAAAAACACTAAGGACCCTAAAAATGCATAAAAAATAAAAAATACACAAAACTCGTAAACACACAAAAAAACATTAAACCCAGGAAAACCTAAAAACCCAAAACATCCTAAAAACCCAAAAAACTCAAAAAAAAACAATCATAAATTAAGAAAACTCAAAAAAACATTATACAATCCTAAAATTCTAAATCCCATAAAAAACAAAAAAACGTTGAAAAATTAAAATGTAAACCCGCTAAAAAACATAAAAACCATTAAAACCATAAAACCCTAAAAAACCCATGAAAACTAAAAACCCTAAAAAATTCACTAAAACCCCTTAAGAACCAAAAAATTATTAAAAATATCTAAAAATATCTAAAAACACCTAAAATATCTAAAACCATAAACACTATAAAACCCCCAAAACACATAAAAACCATAAGAACTGTAAAAACCATAAAAACCCTTAAACCCCTAAATAAATTTTAATCCCTTAAAAACCATAAAAACAATAAAAGATTCTAAAAACCCCAAAACCCTAAAAACCCCTAATAAGCTCAAAAACCCAAAAACCCATTAAAACCCCTAAAACTCTTTAAAAACCGAAAAAACTCATGAAAACACTAAACACAATAAAAACCTCTAAAAGACCAAAAAACCCCTAAACGACCCTAAAAAGTGTAAAAAAACCTAAAAACCCTAAAACTGACTTTTAAAACCTCATAAATACCCAAAAAACCCCTGAAAACCCAAAAAACTAAATAAATATGAAAACCCCTATAACACATAAAAACCCTAAAACCTTAAAATGCTAAAAACCTAAAAATGCATAAGAAATTTTAAAACCCTCCAAAATCCTAGAAAAACCCCTAAATCACCTAATATATTTTAAAAAACCCCAAAAAACATAAAACGCTTATAATATATCTAAAAATATGATGAACCCCTAAAACCCCTAAAAATCCCCCCCAAAACCCCCAAAAAAACTAAACAATTGAAATCACTAAAACCCCTAAAAACCTAAAAACACTAAAACCATAGAAACCAAAAAACAACATAAAACCCTAAAAACATTTGAAATAAAAAACCCTTAAAACCCCCTAAAAATCCTATAACCCCCTAAAAACCCTAAAATCCCTAAAAACTCATTAAAATAATAAAAATTATTAAAACCCTTCAAAGCCCTAAAGCTGTTAAAAACATTATAACCCATAAGGCCACTAAAACCCTAAAATCTTAAAAAACTGAAAACTATTAAAAATAAACCCTTAAATGTTTTAAAACCCCTTAAAAATGTTAAAACCGCTTAAAACCCTTAAAAACTCTAAAACCCCCAAAAATCATAAGACCCAAAGAATAAAAAAACACCTAAACCCCATAAAAACCCAAAGAAAAAAAATCTAGAAAAGCCCAAACACCCAAAAAACCCTAAAAACACTAAAACTCTAAACATCCTAAAAAGCCCTTAAATACCATAAAATCTAAAAATACTAAAAGACCCTTGAAACCATAAATCCCATAAAAGAACCTAATTCTCCAAACACCTAATAGACCCTAAAAAATAAGAAAATCTTAAAATACCAAGACAATACCATACAAAAAATAAAATACTAAAACACCTAGAAAAATATAAAGGAACTTAAAACCCTTAAAACCTAAAAAAACCTTGACCCTAAAACACCCTAAAACCCATAAATTAAAATAAAAACCCTAAATGACCCTAAACCCACTAAAACACCTTAACAATAATAAAAACCCTAAAAAGACCCTAAAACCCCTAAAAAACCCTGAAACCCCAAAAGAACTTAAAATCCCTAATAACCATAAAAACCCCTAAAAACCTAAAATGATACAATACCCCTAAAACCGTAAAGAACCCGAAAAATTAATAAAACCCTTAAAATATGAAAAACCCCTAAAAATCCTAAATGGCCATTAAATTCCCTAAAACTCCCTAAGAACCATAAGAACCCAAAACCCCATAAAATCATAAAAACATTAAAAGACCCTAAATCCCATAAAAATTGTTAAATACTATAAATCCTCTAAAATACCATAAAAGATCCTAAAACCCCAAAAACCCAAAAACCCCTACGAACCACAAAAGACCCTAAAAACCCCAAAAATAGAAAAAAAAATAAAATCCTTAAAAAAAATCATAAAAAACCTAAAACTCCTAAAAATATTAAAAAATATAAAAACCCCTAAAACCCAAAAATAACCTTACAACCCCCAAGAAATCTCTAAAGGGTAAAAAAACCAAAAGACCCAAAAACCTATAAAAGACCCTAAAATCCAAAAAATCCAAAATTACACTAAAACCCTTAAAATAAACATAAACAACCCTACAAACACTAAAAACACACAAAAACACAAAAATACCTTAAAAATTTAAAAGAACCAAAATATTGTAAAACCCATTAAAAACCATAAAACAATAAAAGGCCTTAAAACCCCAAAACACCCCATAACAACTCTAAAAGCAATAAAACAATAAAAAAATTCTTAAAACCATAAAAACCATATAGACCATAAAACCCATTAAAACCCTAAAATCCACAAAAACCCTTAAAACTAAAAACTCTAAAAAATCATACCAACAAAAAAGACACAAAAAACATAAAAAGTCCTAAAAACCTATAAGAACTTGAAAAAAACCATGAAAAACCCTAAAATACTTAAAAACCCATGTTGACACCATGAAATTTGTTCTAGTCACATAATAAAAAAATTGAATATGTGAACCTCACTTAGATAAAAAAATAGTTACTTTAAGTAGAAATACATATTAATATTGGAAGAAGGGGTAAATTGGATTTCTAAGTGTCCTGATAAAAAAAGACCTAAATTGAGATAGAAAAGTTCAAGGTACAACACAGTATTTTTCATTAGGGTCAATGATGGTTGCAAAGAAACCAGCCCAATGGGCTAGGACTAGAGTCGAGAACTGATCTTGAGAAGGGGTGTGGGGGTACAACCCCAATGGTATGGAGAAACATTTTCACCAATTTCCCAAAAACACTTTCTTCTTTGACAATCCATTCTAACTTATTTATGAAAAAGTGAAAAAGTAAAATGTCTTGGAAAGGGTTGTATAAAATATATGGATAATTATAAGATTTGTAAAGGCTAAATTTTGGTTCCCCCAAGGAATCCTGAATGTCCGGCTGTGCACGACCACATTCTCACACCTCACTTGCATGCCACCTCATCACTTGTGTTCCAAGTAATCGTCACTTAGGGTACCATATTTTTTCTATAAATAGACACTTGGGGTCTTCATTTGTATGGATGAATTTTACTGAAGTTTGATTGCTGCTCTGGTCACCCTAGTGCTTCACCCAAGTCCTCTAAAATATCTATGATAGTTCCATAAAACCTAAAGTGATGGATTTAAATGGGGATAGTGAGACTTAGGTTATATAAGTGTTAAAAATTAATAACACTTTCATGACCCATTCTCCCAAAACAATGATTTAATAACACTTGAGTAACTTCCCTACCTCAAATAGGAAGGTGTGCTCCTCACTTCTAGGAATACCTTTGAAGAACCTCAAAGGATTGAGCCAAGTATTTCACATGTGTAGTCATTTTGTTTTTTCATCACCTAAGTTTCAACAAAATTTCACAATCCTACTTGTGCACCACATACCTATGTGCTAGTTACTTGAGCACCCCTTCCTGGTTCCCCTCACCCCTTCATCCTGCTCGAGCCTTTCCTGAAGACTCCTTCAAAGACACTCAGGGAAGATCCTCTACTTCATTGGATCCCTATTCCAAAATGGATGTTTTTGAAACCTCCACCAAGACCTCATGATTTACTAAATCTTGGTGAAAGTCACACCAGTGTGTATCCCATTTAGATTTGTATTTCTACAGCCAGAGCTTTCAAAAATTAGTCCTACCAAAGGGTCATGATCCTTAGGAAATCTGTAGGTTTTTAAATCTACGGTCATGTAGACCCTTACTATAGGGACATTATTGAGGAGTTCCAAGTCTCAGATTTTGGGGATTGGACTCTATCCTCCCCTTTTCATATCCAAGACTTGGATCCTCTAGTCCCTGGTAGGGAGGTTAAGGATCACACTTCCTTTTCCTTTTTGACAAATGATAAGTCTCCCTCCCTACTATGAGACCCTTTTTAGGGCATACATCCTGGTGTAAGACCCTATCCTTTCATATAGAAGGTTTAAGTGTCACTCCTCTATAATCCCTTCACCATCATCCCTTCCTTACCTTGAACCCTCATCCAATGTAATGAGAATAGAGGGAAGTGTTGCAGCTCCGACCTTTTCTATCGCAGCCCCTTCGTCTTCTATCATTAAAGGATGGAATGTGCATAGTTTGTTTAATCTTTAAAATCCTCTTATTTATCACATAGAGCATGACTCACTTGGGCTTAGAGGTTTTTAATGATCACAACATCCACTTAAATATACCTAAAGGAATGAAATATGATAACTACAATTCCCTCCATAACTGGTATACATAGGAATCCTTCTCAAGGACTGAGATCTATATCATTTCATACATGAAATTAGAAATTCTACCCCCATACCTTTCATCATCCTCTGTGTAATAACTAAATAAAATTAACTATGAGAACACTAATTACCACCATAACTGGGATACGTGGGAAGCCTTCACCTAGGGCCTGATCTTAGTGGGCATCCTCTATAAAAGTCCAATCCTGATTCCCTTAATACAGGATTCCTAATTAAGAGTATTCCCCAAATTAAAACCCCCTTTAATATCTATGAGTAAATACATATCTCAGGGACCCTATTAAATGGTCATCCTCTTTAGGAGTAATCCCCAACCTATTTCTCTCAATATGCCATACTACCCTGTGAGACATGCCAAACTACGTGGGATTTGATTCCCATCCAAACAAGATGTGTAAGAAGCCTCCCTAAGGTTAAAACCTAACACTCCAAATCAACCATGTTCTCTCTAGGAAACATTTTTAGTAGCATTTAATTTAACTGGGAAACTCAATATCCCATCCAATTACCTTGGTCTATTCCAATATAAGTCCCATAAAAAACATTTACTAGGAACCTTCCACCTAGATGTTCTTACCACATGACATTAAACATAACAGTTGGGTCCTTATCACACGAACTTAAAAGGTACGATGTTTCCAATTAAATTATTCCAAACTACATGAGTTTTGATTCATTTATCAATGATATTTAGGAATCCCACCTATGGGTTTGATCCCATCATCAAAACACCTTATGTATCCCTGGATGATGTTAAACTACATAGTAAACATCCATCTCCATAGATGACGATAAATTCCATAGTGACATTCGTCCAATTAGATAACTATTAACTATAGAGTTCCCCACTGAGTTTCATTAAAACAATAATTGTCATGATAATGAAAAAAGAATCTCTAAGTAGAATATAAGAGGATATTACCAATGGAGAACCCCAAATACACACAAATATCTCTATTGATGAAGAACCTCGAATACATAAAAATGATTTTGAATTCCATACATGCTAATTATTGATTTCTAGTATTTGGATAATCAATATCATAATTGATAATTAATGAAGCATTAATGAACATATCTTAAATATATAATAGAGTCCCGAAATAGGAAATAATTCTCCCCCAAAATGGTGTGATAAGACTGACATCACATTTTATTGACCAATATAGGTTCCTAAGTATCATATGTCAATAAACCTAACAAAAAACTGCCTTTGGAAAGAAGGTCCCTTGGGATACAGAACCTTTGGGTGTTTCGGGTTTCCTAAAAAAATCTATTGGAAATCATTCAAAAATAATGATTCATAACCAGAACACATGTTCTGAGGGGAACACCCCATAAAACCCTTAAAATCAAAACAAACCAAAACACCCCCCAAAAAACATAACAATTTATAAAAACCAAAAAACCCCTTAAAACACAAGAAACCCCTAAAACCCGTAAAAGAAAATAAAAACCCTAAATCAAAAAACCATTTAAAATGTTAAAACCCTAAAACTGTATAAAAAACCCAAAAAACAATAAAAACCTAAAAACACTACAAAATCTAAATCAACCGTAAACCCCTAAAAACGTAAAAACCCTAAAACCCTAAAAACCCCTAAAACACTTAAAAACTAAAAATCCTAAATAACCATAAAATCCATAAAATCCATAATAACACAAAAAAATCCCAAATTTCCCTAAAAATCTAAAAACCCCAAAAACCTTCAAATCCCTAAAACACCATAATACCAATAAAACACATAAAAATTCCAAAAACACATAAATATCCCTAGAAACCCCTAAAACCCACCAAAACCTTATGAAAACACTTAAAGCCCCAAAAAATAAAACATTAAATAATTAAAAAGAAAACCCTATAACCCCTTGAACCCCCTAAGGAGTCCTAAAAACCATTTAGAACCTCAAAACCATTAAATCGTTGGAATGAATAAAAATTCCAAAAAATATAAATACACTAAAACCACCTAAAAACACTAAAAAAATAAAAAACCAAAAAACCCAATACTCTAAAATCCCTTAAACCCCATGAAACCCTTAAAACCCCTAAAACACCTAAACCCTCCAAAACTCCCAAAAAACTCTTAAATACCTAAAAATCTTAAGAAATCCCTAAAACCCTAATAACCAAAAAACCATAAAAACACTAAAACCTCAAAAAAACCCTAAACACCAAAAAAACCCTAAAACCCCTAAAAACATAAAAAACCTAAAAACACTAGGAAACCCTAGAAACATAAAACCCAAAAAAACATTAATTGTTTTAAACCCCCTAAAATACCTGAAAAGAAAAAACATAATAATACTAAAAAACACATAAAAATTCCTAAAACACAAAAATTTATAATAAATATAAAAACACTAAAACCTAAAATCCCATAAAGCCCTTAAAAAAATAAAAAAACTAAAAACCCATAAGGTTTTATAATTGAATGAAGGTCTTCTGAAGCTTCCACTAATTATTACAGAGTTCAACATGGCTTCTACCCTACATAATCTGACTCTGATATCTATATTCTTGAATTAGCACCCCCAGTGTATGTTTTTGATAGGTTTACGTTTGAACATTGGGATCTCAGGGATCATGCCACTATCATCTTGGTTTATTCTTATGACATTTTTATTTGGTTCACTTCTGAGGAAGATTTTATTCAGGCTAGGTCTATAGATCTTCGTAGATGTGATGTTTCATGTTTTTCCCTCTTCCGGTGTAGTTTTTACTTCCATATGCATCATGATTCCTCATTGATGGTGATTTGGGTGAGGTTTTCTGAGATCCCCTCCCCTTACAAAACCTGTAAATTATTTCAATGTTAGGAAATTTGGTTGGAAGGTTTTTGTCTGTGGATAGCAGAACTGGGGCCCTCTTCCACCCGGTTGCTCAGAGTTTCTGTGTTGAAGTCAACGTTTCGAAGTATCTGGTTGATTTTTTTTGGAATAAAATTTCTGAGGAGCTTAATTGGAAGAAACATTTGGTGTTTGACTCATGGGTGAGATATTGTGAATATTTCTTTAAACATGGCCTTCTAAAAAGGGATTTCAAGTTGTGGGGGTGGTGTGCGTCTTGTGGAGGGGAGTAAACAATGAGTTACCTCCCTGAGGTTGGGGATGACAAAAGAGATTGAGGCAAGGAAGGGAATTATAAGGGATACCTTGTTGGGAGTAGGGAGGGATGCTAGTGTAGAAGAAGGGGGACCCTCCTACCTGTAGAGTGCTAAAGGGAATCAATATGAAGCTATGGTAAATGAAATTTTCAAGCATATAAAGGGTGAACTAGTAATCGCGGGTGACGCCCCTTCCTCCAGTGAGGTGGGGGTGAGTCTCTTGATGAAGATGGGGTTTTGCCCCTTAATTCGAAGGATTATTCTATTAGGGATGACAGTGAGTACCCAAACATCATTGGTGAAGAGATGGAGAGGGATCCATTTCCAAATACTGCAGTTGTTGTTGTGCAAGGGAAGACCCTGGGATAGGACTTGATCTTAACATCTAATCGATTTGTGGGATTGTATTAGATGGAATATATGGGTAAAGAGGAGGGGAGTCTTGAGAGCCAGTAATTGAAGGTCATGGGGGTTAATGATGATTATGAACACCTTTTTGACCTTCTGAAGATGGATCCTCTTCCCTTTTATGAAGGGATGAGGCAAGTGGGGGTGGAGCATAATTCCATACCAACTAATCAAGTGCTAGAGCAGGTGTGGGCTGTTGCAGTTGAGTTTAGAAACCTTACTGATATTAGGAGGACAGTTGAGAAACATGATCCGAGCCATGACCTTGTTGTGTTTCGGACTCTACCTCCATGTGTAGAGTTGCCTAAAAAGATAATGTTGGATTGATAGGAAACCCCTTTTGAACAGCATCAGAAAGAGATCTTGTAGAATCTAGTCCAGCAACAGGATGTGATCTTCTTTTGGGATGAGGATGATGAAACTATAAAGTCGAGGGACATCTTCGAGGATCGTGATGACATCATGAATACTAATTTTTCTAGGATAAGGATGGAGAAGGATTTGATGGGTCCCCCTGGTTCTTCTGGCTTGGACTCATGTCCCCATAATATGAATCTGTGATCTAACAAAGACTTTCCAAATAGAAATGGTAGTCAGATAGGTGGGTTGGAACCTTCCACTATTTACCATAATAAATATGGGAATCTCAAGCCTAGGGCGTCGAGTGCAAATGATGTTTTGAAATGAAAGAAATCAGGGCTTGGAGCACCTTCGGTGAAGCGGATATCAAATAGGGACTATTCTTCCCTTCCCAAGCCAATTGCTACCAGAGCCTCCTCCAGTGACTGAAAAGCTATGGAAGATGTTCATGGCAGGGAAGGTCAGTCTGGAAAGGTGCAGCTGAATGCGGAGAAACGACATCTAAGAGAGTATTACATAGCCATCCTTAAGAAATATGAATCTTCTGAATGGGATTCGGCGGAGTCAGACTCTTCCTCTAGTTATGGTGCTGATTGGGATCCTTATGGGGATGTAGATGTTGATTTGTAAATCATGCTTTCTTCTCATTTTATTTTTGGTCTTTTGGGATTTTGTGTTTTGGGGGTTCAGTGCTTTTGTTGTGGGTCGTTTGACCCCACATGCCCTTGTCTTATTTTTTTTATAAATTTTGGGGGCCAGGATTTTCCTAGTCATACACCTCCCTTTCCCTAAAAATTCTAAAAATAGTAAAAATCCTTAAAAAAACTTATGAACTTTTAAAACCCACTAAAATTCCAAAAAAGTATCTAAAAAACATAAACATAGTAAATGACCCTAAAACACAAAAAGATCATTAAAAAAATCCAAAATACCCTAATACCCCTAAGAAACCTAAAACCTCTAAAAGGCCTTAAAACCTCGATAAACACAAAAATAACAAAAAAACCTAAAAGGCACTAAAATCCTTACAACCCCTAAAACACTTTAAATACCTTAAAATCGTAAAAGACTCTAAAAACTCTAAAGGTCCCTAAAAACCCAAAAAAACCAAAATACCATAAACACCTAAAAACCATAAAGGACCCTAAATATCATAAAATACCTAAAGGTCCCTAAATACCAAAAAGAATTATAAAAACCCTAAAACACCCAACAATCCTTAAAAACACTATACCCCTAAAAACCCTAAAACCCTAAAACCCTCAAATATACTAACAACCCATCAAAAAACCAAAATAACCCTAAAACACTAAAAACACTAAAAACAATAAAAGAAACTAAAAACCCTAATATAACCCTAATGGAAAAAATCATAAAACCCTAAAAGACACTAAAACCATTAAAACCCTCTAAACCCATAAAATACCCTAAACCCCCTAGAAACCCTAAAAAACAATACAAACCCTAAATCCTTAAAAACCCAAAAAACACAATAAAAATCATATAACCCTAAAACCACTAAAAACATACAAACTCCTATAACAACTGTGAAGATGATGGGAAGTAGATAACGATGCTGGTCCCCTGCGAACGATGTCATTCGCGAAAAGCTGCAGAGAAATTTTCCTCGTGTACCATTTTTTGGCTCATGGTTGAGGAAAAGGGAATGGTGTCCTACGAATGATGTCATTCACAGGACTAAGGCATTGATTTATGCCTCCATGAACCACAACTCTCAAGAGCCTCTATTGAATGAGTTATCTATGGGCTGGGTGATTCTTCTGCAGGCTTGTACAAAATCTATTTTGCGACCCACCAAAATAACTCATCCCTTATTCTATTAAAGGAACCTGAGGGGGACAGAAATAGGGGTTAAAAAACATTGATAGTTCAGGAGAATGGATTTTTGAGTTTTTAAGGCACAAAATAAGGAAAGCACCACAAAAGAAAAACTCTTTTGTTGTGTCCCTGTAGGTATGGACTATCGTTTACCATGAAATAATAAAATATAATAAGAATGTGTATAACATGAACCTAACTTCCTTCATGGATGAAATTTATATGATGTGCAGGACCAATTCCTATTCTCCAAATCGGTTCCCTACATAGAGGAAGACAATATAGGAGGAACCATGTACTGCATAGCAAATTACTATGTAGATAGAACTCATCCCTGCATACCACCATGATACGTGATAATAACATATCCCCATATAGAAAAGTGCTACATAGGTGGAACTCAACCCCACACAGAAAATCACTATGTGGGTGGATCCTGGTTCCATGTTGAGAAATGATAAGTGGTTTAATTCAAGATCCACCTAACATTATGGTATATAGATGATTCCCCCACCCACATAGAAATACTCTATGTGGAGGAATTCCCATCCCATATGAGAAGATGGTACGCGAAATGGGTTATTTTCGGGTCTTCCATCCTCCGACTCCAACCATTTCCTTCCATTTCCATCGCACCACCCATAGCCTCTCCTCTAGCTAGTCCAATGATATATGGTCAAATCCCCTTCTAATGCTAGCGGACAAGTTTGATAGTATCTTTATGAACAATAGAATTCCCTTTTGTGTTTACATCCCCATGGTAAGTAGAGTCACGTGGGTAATCCCCACAATGGTGAAGACCCCTATAATTTACATAATATTACATTACCATGGTAACCGAGGGTCCAACATTGTGATAAAAACATGAACCCCCCATGTTCTATAGATTAAGGGTAATCATTGGGTTTTCCCTTCAATGAGGGAAAATTATAAATGAAGGAGATTACTCTTGCATTTCCTTTTGATAAGAAATAATGCTTCACCCATTTCCCTGAACTAGTATCTGGGCATCCCTCTTGGAGTGATCCAATTTGATAGTAGGGAAATGTGAGCTCATCCCAACCTCTTCCATTTTCGTTCTCCTCCATTTATATCTCTGGATAATAGAAATATTGTGGTTTTCAGGATCTATGGCCTTCAATTTTTTCTCAGAGCAAACATGGATCATGCAGGCTTATAGGTTAATGATGTTCATAGGGTCCATGCCATCCAAAAATTAAACTATGATAACACTGATTTTTACCCAAATTAGGATACGTAGGATGCCTTTCTAAGTATTGAGCCCAAAGGGAATCCTTTTCAAAGGTTAGCCCCAATCATGACCCCCAATTCATCAAGGGCTCCTTTATAAGTCCCAACTCTGACTAAAAAATGGTCTTCTCCATCGATATAAGCCCCAAATCATGACTCCTTTATGGGATGCCTCAACATATGTTTGTTTTGCAGTTCCGTGAAACATGTGTTCAAGTTTTAAGAATCACAGTTTCTAAGCGATTTCCATTGGATTTATTTATTGAATCGGAAAATTCCAACAGTTCTTTATCCAAAGGGGACCTACTTTCCAAAGGTAGGAATTCGTCATGTTTTAACATTACGATACTTAGGAATGTACATTAGTCGAGTAGATGGGAAGTCGGACTCATCAAACCATTTTGGGGGGAATTATTGTCTATTCTGGGACTCTCTTTGTAAATTTAAGGCATTTTCATAAATCCTTATTAATTCACGAAGCATAACATAAGATACCCTTGGAATTTTCAATCACTTATTATCATGTGTAAAATTTAGAATCATAAGTATGTATTCAAGGTTCTTCATTAATGGAGATATTTGTATGTATTTTAAATTCTCTATCAATGGTATCCACTCATTTACTATTTAAATATTCTTTTAATCATCTTTATGATGATACTGGTTTTTAATCCAATCAGCGGAGCACATTAGGGTTTATTGTCATCTAAGGAGACAAAGGTTTTTTTGTATATTAGGATCATACCTGAGAAATGGGTTACCTACATAACCTTGTGAAAGGAATCAGAACCCTCGTAGTTTGGTGTCACTTAATGGGACACACCATACCTTTTATGGTCATGTGATAAGGACCTAGTCATACAATTTAATGTCATGTGGTATGGTCATCTAATTGAAAGGTGCTTAGTCAAAGTTTGGTTTGGGACTTATGCCAAAACATCCCAATAAACATGGAAAGGAGATGGGTTTCCATGTTAGATGAGACCCTCTTGAGAATATTCCCTAAGGAGAACGGGGTTAATTTGAAATGTTGGGTTTGAACCTCAAGGAGGCTTCCTACGTATACCATGTGGATGGGAATTGTAGATACCTGAATCTTGACATAGATGGAAATTACATTAATTTTGAGTAATACTTAACACATAACAAAAATAGACACGAAAGTACTGTAATAGTTTAGTATCTTTGGAAACTTGGAATATAAACATCTAACCATGTTGAAAGATCTTCAACATCTCCCATAATGATCTTCCCCTTTTTGTTTCATTACCTAAAACCTTTCTTTATTTCCTGGGGAAAATATAACATAAAAAGGGTGAGCTCAAATGCTCAGTAAGGGAAAACATAGAGAACATAAAACAATCCATAAACATTCGAAATCAAAAACTTGAACATGAAATATAAACATTAAAACCTTGAGAAAAGACATAAATTTTGGAAGTACGTAAGGCATATATCATAAAGGAACATCAATCATGATACAATAGTATGGGAATAAAACATGTAATTGTGGCAACCATTTAGCACTTGTTATGATATCCATAGTAGCCAAGGCATTTCTGCCAAGACCATCTTAGTGGACAAAGTCCCTTTCTGAATCGAGTTCACTCCTCGTTCCAGTCCTGTATCATTGAAATAGAATAACTTACTGTTCCATCCATGTCTATATCATGAGATATAAATCTTTACCCAATTCATTGGAGGTAGATATAGGTCCCACCCATCTCATAATGAAATCATTCTTATGTGTGCCACAACATAAACGTAAATCATTCATCAAAACCCAAAGAATAAAATGGGTTTCATAAACATCATACCATCATAAAATAATCTATATGAAACAAATGGATATCATTTCATCAAAAGATAAGTGAAACCATGTAAATTATAGAGACATCATACTTGAAACATATACATATGAAATAATTTCATCTTATATAGAAAATGTTTTTGATAAAACACTTGAAATGAATTCTTGAGGAAAATATCCTTTCTTCTTTAAAATCATTTTCTTTTCACAAAATGTCATGCATGTTTAAAAGAAAGGGATTTTGTTGAAAATAGTCATGAAATATTTTACATGAAGCATCATGAAAATATGTCTTTATAAAACTTTAAAAATTCTTTCATTTCGTATAAGTTAAAAAAACAGTCTTCTCGTACTTTTGCCGAAAAAGTCAAAAAGTACCTCGTATGGTAAAAAGGAAAAGAAAGATTCCATACATACAATGTAGTAAAAGTCAAAAATGGGTAAAAAGGACATTAAAAATACATGAAACCATTTTTAGGAAACATGGACATTGATGAGTACAATAACCCTAATAAATACTTACGAATAAACAATCTCAGATAGGAACGGGATTGGAAAAGTTATCCCTTACCTTAGGTCTGATATGCTTCGTACGTATCCGAACCTCCTGTATAATGATTTAAATAGTGTCATTGACTTATTAAATAATTTTATTCATTGTTATGATATCATATATGTTTCACTTATGACTTTATATTACCCATTCTATTGTAAATTCCATGTTAAAGCGGCGTTTTGGGTAAAATCATTTCATTTATCGTATGTGTTTCGACTTTTCGTTCCTGATATTATTACTTATATCCTGATTTACATAATTCTAGAATGTAAAAAATGATTTATATATAATATATATTCATCATATACATATATATTATAGATCGATAAAAGGAATGAAATACACCGTTCATGGAGACGGTAGGCCGTACGTACGCATGAACGTTGTTTTCATTTCCTTATTGAATTGAATGAAACTAAATAGATGACATACATATATATATACACATAAATCCAGTTTCATTTTTATGTCATATATTTCATGATTACTTTTTATATATACTTTGTAATCATTAATGAATGGTTAATATGGAGAATGAATCTCATTACGTCGTGGAGATGGTAGTCCGTACGTACGCACGACCGATGATATCATTCCCATGATCATGGAATTTTATTGAAGTGTATATATAATATTTCAGAATCAATATCACTTTACAATAATCATATATAGTGGTCTATTTATACAATTATAACCATCCATGTAAGGTGGTCGTCGAAAACAGATTACACCATGGGGTGGAGACGGTATTCCGTACGTACACACACGCGGTGATTTAATTTTCCGTAGGATGGATAGATGGTGAAAAAGGGTTGTTTCATAATTATAATAACATATCAGTATATGAGTGACACTAATGTTATTACATCATAATGAAAAAACTAAAGAAGAAGAAGTAGATGAAGAAATAAAGTTGAAAGAATCAGTAACGGACATTACCTCTTCTTTGAAGCGCCTCTTATTAACCTCCTCTTCGGGAACTAAAGATGGTCTTTCAAGAAAACCAGAACCTCTATTATGTTTCTATGGAAGTGGATAAGAGAAATTGGTAGGGTTTTGCCAATCTTGAAGGCTCAAAGTGGTGTGAGGAAGAGAGGGAGGAGATGACCTTTTATAAGGGAGGAGAGGGGCACCTTTGGAAATATAAGAAATATAAGTTTATATTAAATTCCAACCCCACATAAAAACTTCAAAAATGACTCATATCCAAATATTAGATGAGATAGGGTTGTAATCTCATCAACCAAAAAAATTTAGACATGTGAGGAATCTATTTTAAACATTATCAACATGATTTATCCTTATTTATCAATTTAATTTTATTTGTGGTAATAATATTTTAAATTTTAAATTATTATAAATAATTAAATATGTGTTGTGAATTTTCCGTAATTTGACACATTATGACATTTTCGACCATATAAATTTAAATTTATAATTTTTAAATAGTTTTGTGATTTTTAAACAATTTTATAATATGTTATTTTTATAAAATAACAATAGTGTCAATTTTGACACTATTCATTTATATGAATTTAAATAAACAACATACAGAAGATATGTTCGAACTAAAAGATTTAATAGATCCATAACATGTCATATTTATCTTGAAAATTAATGGAGCACATTAAATAGTTCATATAATATTTATTTTAATATTTTTAAATCCATTTATTTGATATTTCTCTTAATAAAATAATTTCAACATCACTTTTAGTCATCCAATATGATTTTGGAAGGTGTTAGGGTAATTTTATATTCTTATATTTACCCTTAATTACACGATTTACCTTTAACTAAGGTAAATAAAATTTATCATAGTTACTATTCATAATACCCAAATAATAAATTTAGCTTATTAACATAATTTGGACCCACTGATTCCAAATATGGAATCCATTTTTCCAAATTCAATACAAAAAAGATGCAGAAATTAAATTAAAATTAATCTCGTTTTTGAAAGAAAACGGGTTTTTGTTTAAAACATTGCAAAAGATTGAATTGATTTAACCTACGAATTCAAGGTAAAATCAATGCTAATGACATACATAACATTAAATGGTAAAAATATATTCTATTTATACTTTAAAACCATTCAATATTATAATTTAACAATATAAATTATTACGATGAAAAAAGTTGTTTTTAATTAAAATATAGCGTGTTTTTACTATTCATTAAAATATGAAAGTTATCAGAAAAATATCAAAACTTTATCCAATGTAAATTTTTTTATCCTGATTAAAAAAAAGAAGTTTATTTTGTATAATTGAATTTATAAACATGTCAAAAACTAGATTTAATGTGGGTGCACCATTAAAAGGCAACAAAACTGCTTTTTTTTAATACTTATTTTACCCAAAAAAATTTATTTTTTTCACATAAAATGTTTTAGAAAATTTATAAGATGAATAATAATGTTATAAAATTCAAAATTTACTTAATAAAATTCATAATGGCTAGTCCATATTATAATAATATATTGTCGTTTAGTGAAACTTGGTATTGCGTACAACACACGCTATCGAGGAAGGTTGTGATTGTGTGTAATGTAAGCCAGGTCAGTGTTGCGTGTAGTGAAATATCCCTTTGGTGTTTTGTATAACATAATTCAAAACTTGTTTAATTTATACATTAAAAAAAATCTATACTTAATGTTTCATAGAATAATTTCTACAAAACGAACATGATATTGTGTGTAACACGAGCCATGAATAGTGTTGCGTATACTGTATGCTAATACGGTGTTGCGTATAGTGCAAGATAATCTTGGTGTAGCATACAGTAGAAGATATGAAAGAGATTAAAAATAATATATTGTTGGGAAAAAATCCCTCAAGGTAACATTGCAGTATTTTTGGGTTGGTTGTGTTTGTTGACAATGCAGGTTTTCATGGATATTTGTCAAGTTCCTGAGAAGTTGTTGACAATCAATGTTGACAAAGAACGATGACAAAGGAAAGGACGATCTGGAGGCGGTACAAAAGAGCAGTACAAGGTGGCGCCGTTTCCCAGTGTTTGCCAAATTTTTGGGGTCCAAAATTTGGAGTTTGGTGAGCATCGCGAAAAGTGGATTCCCATGAAGAGCATAATTTAATATGTCAAAGGCATGAATTTTGCGAAGATATGATGCATGGTTTGGAAATCGTGGAGACCAGAAGAATGGAGGCGGTGATTCTTCGCGATTACGTCATGCTTCGCGAACGGCAGAGGCTGAAGCGCATCGCGGCGATGAAGGGCTTTGCGAGGGAGCTTCACGGTGAAGGCGCGAAGGAATGTTGGGCTTCGCGAGGGAGCTTCGCGGCGAAGTCGCGTAGGTATGTTGATGGTGATTCTTCGCGACTACGTCAAGCTCCGCGAACAGAAAATTGCCGTGGAGCTTCGCGATTTGGACAGAATTCCGACAGAAACTTTGGAGCTTCGCGATTTGAGGTGACGTGGCGTTGACTTCGCGCGGAAAGGACGAGGGTCGGTGGAATTTCCTATAAATAGAGGCCGACCCCTTCGAGTGAAGTAGAGAGCATTTTCATAGAAGATCATTCGCTCTCGATTTGCAAAGGTGGTTCGCGGAGCCAGTGTGCTTCGCGAAAGAGGTGCTTCGCGGCGGCTATTGTAGCTCCGCGAAACCTGCGAGCTCCGCGTTGGATTACTTAGCTTCGCGAGGGTCATTTCTTTGCGACGACTTGAGCATCGCGAGAGTGCTTCATGAGGGTGCTTCGCGAGTGAGCTTCATGAAAAGGCAGGAGCTTCGCGAAGGCTTGTTGAGCTTCGCGAAATTGGGAGCTTCGCGAAGCAGGGTGCTTTGCGAAGGTGTTTCCAAAGGTTGTTGCCCAGTGTTCAGAGGCAAAGTGGTATTCATCAGTGGATGAAAGTTGGACTATAACAGAGCATCCATCAACACTTAAGGATGCATGTATTCATGAAAATGAAGAGACCTACAGGTCTATAAACTGTGAGTGAATCCCTTCAAAGAGCAGAGAGCTTAGGAAGAGGAAGAAAGTGATCCTCTCCACCGGCAGTGAGCCAGAGAGAGAGAAACAGGGAGTGACCCTTGGGAAAGCAGTGAACTGACCCTAAACATTGTATAGGCAGTGAGTCTGGGCATATAATTGATCTAGCCCGAACATTGTAATCCACAGCTAGTGAAGTCTAGTGGAATTTGGTACGAACCGGAAACTTGTCGGCGTATGCTCCTTGGACGTAGCCCTTAGCGGTGAACCAAGTAAAAATCTCTGTGTCTTCCTGCTTACATCCCTGCATTGCATTCAAAGCATCATCATTAGGTAAAGGAGACAAGTGATCACAGTAACCACACAAGTGAAAACGAAGTGACCCTTGTAACAAAGAGGTCAAGATCCAGTGGGGTAGAAAGAACTTTGAAAAAGAATATCCATACCTGATTCACCCCCCCCCCCCCCCCCTCTCAGGGTATATAGGCCCCTATTGGCCCTAACATATATCTTATAAAATCTCGGGGTGTTACAGGAATCAAATACCATATAGTTAGATAAGTCTCATAGGAGAGTATAGTCCTTTGAGAGGAATGATTATGGGCTTACTTCCTGAAAAATGAGTCCTTGATGATTTGGGGGATTATTTTGGGGATTATTCCTAAAGAGGATACCTAGATTAAGGGAATGAAGGTTGGATTCGTGAAGAGTATATTCATTGAGCTCTGACCCTAAAAGGGCTTCATATGTATCCTAGTTTGAATCGGAATCGGATTTCGAGTAGTTCCTTCACCGTGGGTGTTTTTAAAATGTTATAACAATAAAAAATCTCTATGTCCACATGAGTCTTGCTCAGTGTTAGAAACAATAGGATTTGAATGATCCAACAATTACTCATACTCTTTCCCTCCTCTGCTGGTGGAGGAGGGAGAGCCTACGGTGGTCAGGATGGATAATGGAGAGGCGATGATACCTCCCCCTATTCTATTCACATTGGACAAGGTTCCAATTAAATGAACAAGGGATGAAGGTTGGGGGTTTACACCAGGATGGTTGCCAAAAAATTGATCCTGTTAAGGCACGAACACTTCTCATATACTCAAAATGAAGAAAAGTAGGTGTGAACCATACTTTCCCTACCAGAGATCTGAGGTTCCATATCTTTGAGAAGGGAGAGGTTGAGACCTAAACCCTAATTCTCAAATCCTCGAACATCCCAGCACAGTTCCGGGGAGAAAGGTCTATGTGACTATGGAAATAGAAACCTAAAGGCACTCCATGAATCCTAACCCCATTGTGAAAAAAATCTGGGAAACCTCTGCATATGGATATACAAACCCAAATAGGAGACACGTTGATATGTATTTCCCAAATGTTTGATAAGTCTGGAGGTTTTTTTGGAGGTCTCAACAAAATCCCTTTCAATCAAGGGATCCAATAAAGAAAAATCCTAACCATGGGTTGATTTGATGAGGGATTGATGGCCATTAAACTGAAGAGAGTAAGTGAATCAAAGAGGGGTGCCCAATTAGGAAAGGGCGCATAAGTATGGGTGCGCAAATAGGCTTGAGAGGCCTAATGTTAACTTAAGTGACAAACAATATGTATGGTAATACTTGGGCGAGACCCGACTCAAGCCTTCAGAAGTATTCATAGGTGATCCTAGGAGTGGGGTGCTAATGTTCCTATAAAAGGAATAGGAGGTGCACAAGTATTTATAATTTAGGTAGTTTGGGCGCTTTAGGTGCACAATTGTTATGGTTTTCAAAAACTAAAAGGAATTATGTACAATGAACCTCATTTAAATCCTCCGCTCAAGGTGTTTAAGAACTACCTTGACAATTTCAGAAGATTTGGGCAAAGTACTAGGGCGACCAGAGCAACAATTGGTCTTCAGGGAAATTTTTTATTACAAATGAAGACCCTGTGGGTATATTTATTGAAGAAAATATGACCTTGGTCTAAAAGAGTTTAGGGGTGCAAGTAGGGTGCACAAAGGATTGGGGCACTCAAGTAGGCTTCACACTGACAACTTTTTTCCTGACTAAGGTGACCCAAAACTCCTGACTTTGAAAATATTAATTTCATCATGTATTTTCCCTTTTTTTCTATGTTGTTTCCCTTTTTCATTTTTGGTACTCTTTGATGGAACAAAGTTTCAAAAAAATCCCCCCCTAGAATTGGATCCAGAATGACAAAAGGATCTTATGCTAAGGTAAATTAATGAAGGATAAAGAAGAGAGTATTGGGGCACGCTAGTGTTATTCGTGTGAGGAAACTAGTCACACATGTTTGCAGTGCACAGGATTTTGGCACGCAGGGTGACATGTATCGCCTATATATAGTGACTTAACATCCTCAAAAAGCCTTGAAACTTCTAAAATTTCACCTCACTGTGCAAGTATTTGTTCACTCAGACTCTTCTATTGTTTCACGCATATTCTGTACATTTTTTTGTTGCCCACTATAACTGGGGAGCCAAACATGCGTGCCAACTTATATTTGCATGCAAATATTATACCTGCATGCCTTCATGCCTTTTCCAATTTTTTTGTCGAACAATAAAATTAAGTTACTTAAAATTATGATTTCTAACTTTTTGTAGGTTCAATGGCTCCCAAACTAATTGGAACTTCTCATGAGCTCTCCAGAAATAGGATTGATGACATGATGAATGTAATTGGTCCTGATTACTTCGACGTTTGCGATAAAACCCTTATAAACATAGAAAAATATTTGGAGAAGTATCATTTCATCTTTCCCTAAAGCACCCATCTGCTTCTGTATAGCTATGTACGTTTACAGGATGTTAATATTTCATACACAAAGAACTATGTCCCACCTTTTCGGTTTCAAGATTATACCAACTTCTCATCGGCCAATTTTTCTGTTGGGGGCTCATTTTCTATTGCTGGGATAGTAGAGAAATATCATAATATGAATCACAACCTGTATGCTCCAGATTTGAAATCACACACACCAGAGCTACAGCCATAATGTTATTCATCCATATTTTAGGATTCTAAAACGGATCAATCCAAGGGTTGGAAGAAAATTTGGGATTTCCACCCAGGAGGAGGTGTAAAACCCACATGTATTTGGGCATACTGGGTTCTCAAGGCCTGTGGAAAATTTACATATGACTTGAAAGGCATCGGGGTTTATGAGGCTATCAGGGTTGGGAAAACATATGTGTACATGAATGATGATTTCATGCCAGAATTGTTAAGTCGATGGGGCCTAGAGACTAACTCCTTTCATTTAACACATGGAGACGTAGGCATCAGCTTTTGGGATGTTTACAAGATTTCTGGAGCTCCAATCCTTGGTTACATGTATGATGAGTTTATTCTTACGAAGGTGACATGGAATGACTTGGAAAAGACACAAGATTTGGTTCGTGAGTTGATGAAAATATTTAACAAAATCAAGTGCAATACCACCATGAAGTCTTGCACGAGGTGAGATATTAATCCAGAGGAATGGATGGAAATATTTTTGATAATGAAGAAGGAAAAGGGTCCCACTTACACCCGTCCAACAAGATATCCATGGGCAGAAAAGAGAGTTACCCCTGATACCTTTTATAAAACATTGGAGAATAGAGAATTTGACAAATAGGGATATGAATTCAATCCAAAAATCCCTTTAAAGACCTGTCTGGATGGTTTCTTGGCCATGTGCCTTAGTGTGTATTTACTACCAGTTCGAGACTCCAAATGAGGTGTTAGGCTGGGAACTTTTGTTATTGCAGCCAAGCCGGCTGAGAAAAGGATGGTAGGGTTGGCCACTCCTATTTTGGCCAAGATTCATAGGATCTTGCTGCATATTTACAGAGGGAATTATCCTTTAAGAATAGTGTTACCACTTTAGGTGTTATGGGGGTGGATCTCTACTCACATCAGAACATATGTTGCACAAAGATGAGTACATGTTATTGAAAATTATTTCCGACCATCTGTTCAATCTTTCTCTAGTATCTCACCCTTATCTCGAAATGCATATGACATTAAGGATAGATTGAGCTTGCATAAGGTCTTCCATTTCATTCTTTATGGGAATCCTCCTATGGGGCGATTCATTGATGATGGGATGACAAGTTTAGAGTCAAGGGTATACATGATAGCTTGCAGAGATGGCATATTGGCTATCAGAATCGATGGAGAAATCATATGTGAGGCATATGAACCTTATATATTTGCAACTCAATTCAAATATCTTCAATAGAATACAGTATCCCCTCTTATGCATGTCATATTAGAGTAACACCCAATGGTTTCATGACAAATATGGTTGTTGATATTTGTAGAGAAGACTGGGACAATTTTTAAATTACATTCTACTAATACTGTAATCATATTAACTATTTGGAATGCACAAAACCGGGTCACATCTTACCCTGAATGGGTATTAAATCAATATTTCCCTCGAGTGGAGGTGAAGAGAAGTAGCAGGAGGGATCCCCTTCATGTGGAAGGTAACTCTTCATCATTAGGGGTTGAATCACAAGAGTCATAGGGTGAAGGTAAAGATGCTCCAAATTTATCGATGCAGCCTTGTGCCAGATATAACCCCCTCTAGAGTTAAGAGAGCCACCCCATCAATCACTACTGAAGCTGTATCGAGGAAATCTAGTCACTATCATTCTGAAGAGTGGTGAGTTCCATTTTCTAATACCTCATCTATGACTATAAATGTTGGGAAGAAACTCAAATCCAAGGATACATGATCCTCTTCACAACCCTCTGACATACACTCTAAATATATATGACCAGAGGTTGTTCAAATATGGTAGAGTAGGTATTGTGATACTAAAACCGTGTGGATGGATCTGCTTGAAGGACTGAATGTTCCAAGAATAGGGGATTTACAGGATTCTTCTGACATTATTTTTAAAGAAAATCTGAATGAAGTAAGGACCTACATTTGAGAGATGGAAAATGATCATATTTGCAATAGATGAATTAATTCCCACCATGATGCGGGTGAAATAAATGATAGATCGTGGTAAAACTGAAGGGATTAGTCCTTATTTAGATAAATAATGGTGTCACTTGGTGGATCTAGAGGATGTATGTTTCCTTTTTCTGACATTTTTGTGTTCTTTGAAATTGTAATTTTGATCAAATCATTGCTACTCTGGGGAAGTGTCATCTTAACATAAAACTAGTAAAATGAAGAACAACTAAAGTTCCCTCCCCATAGTATAACCCTGGAGGCACTTCTCTTGGAGCTACTAGATCACCCCATGAATCGAGAGAAATATCTCTAGGGAAACATGTCATGGATGATGAGATAGAGAGGGTATTTCAATCTCTAATACCTGTCTTTAGAGATGATGATGCAAGACCTCATAAGAAGGAGAAGAAGAAAAAGAACTGAAGAAAGGGAGCCATGGTTATGTGCTTTCTTAATAGTGTTAAGACTCCATGATAATCATGAATTTTAGTCTTTATTCATGAAAAAGTGTTTAAACTTCATAGGATTATAGGGGATTCTTCTGTTACTTATTTGAAAGAAACTACAGATAAGATTCAAGGAACCATGGAGGGTGTTTCCGAACATACACAAATTCCTACAAATTCGGTGGTTTTTGAGGAGGAATTGAAGCCAAAAGAAGTGACATATGTTCCCAGCACTTCCCCCATTCCTGCTATCAGATGAGTGGATGCTTCTAGTAAATCAAAAATTCTTTATAAGATATCAAATGTGACAATAATTGATATCCATCCAGCGATCCTTTAGGTTCATCAGATGCACCATAACATCCGGCAATGACTGATGTTGACACCACAACTATTGCTAAGGAAGTTATATAGGGTCAAACTTTTTTGGAGGAAGTTTGCGAAGAAAACACGCCAAGATCTCCCACGTGTGAGACTAACCAGGGATATAGGATATCATTGGATGCAATGATGAATCTTGTCATTTCTTTTGAAGAAGTATTACAACATGTTAATATACCAAATTCTTTAGAAGATTTTGGAGTTCCTTATATAGAATCAAATGGGTGTTATTTTTTATTATTCATCCTGTTAATCTTCTTATGATTATCTTTCTATCCATTTTGAGTTGAAATATGCATTTCCATATAAATAAATGATTTCCACAAAGACAGATGAAGGAAGTATTGATATTAATGTCAATCCCATCATTATAGAGACATTGGCTCAGGTGAATCATGAGACAGAAAATCTTCCTGAGATTCATTCAGAAGATTATGAGCCAATTAAAGATAACACTATCCACCCAAAAACATCAGACAGAAATGTTGAAACTGAAAATATTAGGGAGGAGTCTTCCCAAGATTCTTAACTACTATTAGGTAAGAGATATTGATATTGTGATTGTACTCACGTTTTTTATCCCTTGAAACTAATCACAACCATAATTTTCTTAATTAACCCTATAGGGCTATCGACTTCAATGGATAGGTCTAGAGGTGTGGCCTCTGTATCTACTCAAATGGTACTAGAAGGTGAAGAAACCATTGTTTAGCAAGGAACAGAACATGGAACGTATTTAAGTGCATTAACCCCAGAATACATTTCTCTTTATGACAGTGATTCTGAATCAGACCCAGAACTGAAAAAGGCTATTGTTCTTTCACGTCTCAAACCATGGTAACATATATGGAAGATAATATATGAGATTCCCCTTAAGGAACTACCTTCATGAATTCCATGACTCTCACCTCAATTTATCACAATAGGATTTGGCGGTTTTGAATACCGAAAAAATCATATTGTGTTGAAGGAGAATATTCGGAGGAGGAAGAAAGAGAAAAAGCTTCAGTAAGACTTGATAAAAGAAAAATATTGGATCAACACTGAACAATTTCAAGCAACGTTGTCCTGGGTTGAGGCAGGTCACACTATAAAGTTGAAGGGACTAAAGTAGAAAATCAATGAAAAGACTATTTATCTGTTGCGTCTTCAATAAGAATTAGATGTCATTATAGGGGAGCTTGACCAGATTCATAGCTCATTACGAGAAGTCCAGAAGGATGGTGTAAAGGCCATTGCAGATGCTAGAGAAGCACTTCATCATGTTGAAGAGAATGAAGATGGTCAAATAAAAGATCTTCAACGGGCAGTACATGGGGCTCAATAGGATGTTATCCAAATAAATATCTATGTAGAAAACATTTTGTGATTTTTTATAAGATAAAGACTCCAATTATTGGTTTCTCCTCAATGAAATTTTTTTTCTTCATAAATGAAAATCACTTGTATATAATCATCTGTGTTTTTATTCTCACTAGCTTCTTTTCTATTACCTAATCCATTGGGCTTAGTAAGAATAATTTGATTTTTTCTAGGGTCTTATAGAAAAACCCACAAAAATTATATATTTTTACATTTTTATTGCTAACTATTGCCTAAATTATACAGAAATGTATGTTTAGTGAGTTGGGACTCAACTTTTTATTAGAGTTCCCTTTGCGGGTTCTCATTCTATTGAGTAACAATTCTCTTGTTTCTAGAAGTTTGGAGTCATGCATGTTTTACTAAAAAAGGATAGTATTTTTTGTTGAACATTTTTTACAATAAATTTTGAAATTTGATCTGAAATAAGACTCAGTGGATAAAAATTGCTTTAATATTCTTTAAATATTTCCAAGGGGAATCTTGAGCAATGATTTTTATGGTCACAAAATTTAAAACCTGTTTGAACATAATGGGAGTCTCTTCCAAGAATGATGTTACCATTTTTTGAAAAACTCGTTATGAGAGTTGTGTTAAGAAATGCCAAATAAGACATATGCTACATAGACAAATAGTGGAATCTTTAGGATGACAGTCCAATTATGTAGGAAACTTATGAAATTTCACTTAAGGGCACATACTATATAGGAATTAAAAAAGCTCTTAAAAATTTAACATTTCACTGTTTATAGAAAAGAGAAAATAAGGTTTGGGTGATTCAAGACCATAGTGGGTGGTTTTTCCAACGAATGTGATTTTAAGAATAAAAGGGATATTTTATGTCGACAAGTGTCATGAATAGGAAACCACTTCTATACAAATTTGGTGTATGAAGAATAATAGAAATTTATCAGAAAGGGGAATTTGTGATATAAGATTGTGTAGCTTTAAGTCATGCAGTGAGGACATTGTACTGTGCATTTTTATGTCATGCAGTGAGGACATTGTACTGTGGAGTTTGATGTCATGTATTGAGAACATTTTACTATGTAGTTTTAAGTCATGTAGTGTGGACATTGTGTTTTGAAGTTTTAATTCATTCAGTGAGGAAATTGTTCGGTTTTAATTTAAGGTCTTTATATTTGACCAAATATATCACACTCTTCCAATTTTTTGATAATTTGTTTGGAAACATACTTCCATATTCACGTATGAATGGTAAAATTGTAAACTGTTATTTGGGAATTTCTAGATCTAAATAATGATATGGAAAAAGGGATAAATATATAAGATGTCTTTTCCAAGAACAAAGTTGCAATTATTTAAAAAAACCGTTACGGGGGATGAATTATGCAGGCCAACTAGGGCATATACTGCATATCCAAATAGTGGAATCTTTTTATTGAAATTCCCATTAGGTAGGAAACTTATGCAAGGCCACCTAAGGGAACAGGATGAATTTTCAAGAAAAAGAGATCTTAAGAATGTTGACATTGTATTGCTAAAATATGAATACTGTTTATGGAGATTCAGATTTTCTGAACCACAGAGTTTGGTTTATGTAGAAAGGTACCATAATATGGAGAGGGTATTTCCAACAAAGATTTCCAAATAATCATATGAATAAGACTTTTACAAAGGTCAGATCCAAGCGTAGGAGTTGTGGTGTCTTTAGTTTTAGGTCATTCAACTGGGAAAAGAAATGGAAATGGTATATGATATGCGGCCAAGTGATTCCAAGGTTATTTCATATTACATTGTACACATGGATAGGTAAATGTGTAATCTATGGTCTAGAAAACTTTTTAATCGAGAGAAATGAAATGGTAAAAATATACCTGAATGAATATTTTTTAAAATACAGATTCGTGTATATTGCCATCAAAGTTTGAATGGGATAAAGATAGTATATCCAAGAACGAAATTACTATCAGTTGAAAACCCTGTTATGGGAGCTGTATCATGAAGGGGCAACTGGGGCATATGCTGCATAGCCAAATAGTGGCATCTTTTTACTCACATGCACGTTATGTAAGAAACTTATGCAAGGCCACCTTAGGGCATATTCTGCATAGTCAAGAAAAAGAGTTCTCAGATATTAGAAACTGTATCGCTAGAAATTGTAATAAGGATTATAAATATCTGAAAAATATTCAAGATTAAGAGTGTGAAATATAGAAGGGGGTTATGATCAATATACGTAAGAAATAATTGAATCAATATTTTCCATGAATATGAATCCCATTAAATATATCTTACATATATGTAAAATGGAGACTTTATTTGTTTCCTTTTGAATTAATATTATGATGTGCAATTCAAATTCATGTAGTGAGGACATTATACTATGATGTTTTAAGTCATTCAGGGAGGACATTATACTGTATATTTTTAATTCATGCAGTGAGGACATTGATAGCCCCATAATAAATTGAGACATCATATTTATATAAAGATGAATTTTACTCACTTTCTAATCCAACATGAGCTGTGATTGGTGTTAGAAATAAGTAGCAGTAAGGTTTTCTTCTATAACACAAAGGTGAAACAAGTGAAGAATAGGTGTGTTAGATTTCCATGAAGTTAAAAGTCATGTGGTAAGGATAGAGATGAAATGATGTGAAAAGAAAGACATATTGTAACTGGACTAACAGATAAATCCCAATTTTCACTATGTGACTTGTTGGGGGGGAAAGAATCAAGCCATACATAATTCTTTAAACATTCCTTATGTAGGTTTGATTCTTATATAAGTAATAAAGGGGTTTTGTTTTGTTGTTGTGGCTGGTCCTAAGATTGTAGATCTAGGCATCTCTTCATATCTCATATAGATTATAATCAAGCCACACATAGTTCATTAAACAATAATTTCACATATTAATCCAGTTTGACATTGGATATGGGGGATTTAATACATTATAGAAGAATGATTAAATTTAAGACATAAGATGACATGAAAATAAAATCATGTATCATAAAATAGCACCCTATATAGATCTAGTTCATATATAGGAGAAGAAAAGAGAAATAAAATTTTGTGGTTGTAGTTGGGCCCAAGATTGGAGATCCGTGCGTCTCTTCCTAACTAATTTAAATGAGAATCAATCCACACATTGTTCTTGAAACAAGGTCCCTATGTAGATCTGACTTAGAAATGGGGATGGGAGGAACTCATGTGCCACTAATGAGTAGTAATTATGTCCATGATTCTTTCTTATGGAATCTCCTACCGTTAAGTAGAGAATACGTTAACCATAGAGTTTAATTTCGTGTAACAAGGACAAATGGTGTCATGCTGTTTAACGTCCTGTGACAAGGAGAAAAATGCTATGAATTTTAACGTCATGTAGCATGGACACTTATGGTTGTTATACAGTTTAATGTCTTGCAACTAGGACTTCGTACTGTGTAGTTTAATGTCTTGCAGTAAGAACATGGGGGCTGTGCAGTTTTTAGTCTTGCAGCGAGGACAAAGGGATGAAATTAAACAAATTATATCATCAAGAATCACGCATTGGTTGGAGTTGTAATAAGATCTCCATCGATTGATATTCATGCATAAGATCCATTTGAGTAGACCTTATGTATGGAATAATGTCCTTCCCACTTCATCTCAAGATTTGGCTGTTTGTTTCTTGGTATTGTTGGATTCCTGAGGACCAATACCAATTATCCTTGATGAAATGAATGGAGGTGAACATTCTTGTCAAAAGCTCTCACAATTATATTCTTATAGACTTCTAAATGATTAAATGTATGAAATATTTTCTCATCTAATTTTTCTAGCTTATTAAACCATTTCTGAGACCTCTCATATGTAGAAAATTTACCACATATTTCAAATCTGAGTGAAGGAAGTTTCATTTCAATTGGAAATAATTCTTATGTTCTGTATACCAATAAATAATGGGTTTATTGGGTGGTAGTATGGGTAGTAGTCTCATAAGCCCATAAATCATGCAAAATTTTATCATGCCAAGATTTATTATCTTTATCCACCATATTCTAGAGTACATTTGATAAGGTCTTATTGAAAGCCTATATCTTTCCTTTAGTTGCCGCATGATAGAGAGATGAATGGTTGGACTTTATAATTTTCTCCTGATATAACTTATTTACCTCAATATAATGGAAATTGGTGCTATTTTCCATTAATATAGTATGAGGGAAACCAAATATAGTGATGATGTTAGTTTTGACAAAACTAACAATGCTTTTGGATCTGACTTCTTTTAGAGGAATTGCCTCATCCCATTTATAAAAGAAGTCAGTAGAAGTAAGAATATACTGAAACTGCTTAGCTGTAGTTGGAGGATAAGGTCCTACTACATCCATTCCCCATATAGAAAATGGCTAGGATTATTTATCTATATCTAGAAACTCCTAGGGTAGATGAATGATGTTGGAATTCACTTGTCAGTGATGACATTTCTTAGTGAAATCTGTGCAATCTTGCATCATTGAAGGCCAAAAGTATCCAAGCATTCGGATTTTATCAGAAAGCCTATTCCCAGACTGGTGAGCACCACAAACTCTTGAATGTACTTCTTTCATAACAGATGCAGTTTCTTCTCCATCAATACGTTTGAAGATGATTCCATCAAAGACTCATTTTTAGAGGATCTTCTAGTGATCTGGACTATCATAAAGAGTAAAATTGGCCACTCACCATCAGATCTATTCTGCTTAATCCCTATTTGGTGTAAGAACTCCATTTTAAATATATTCCATGATGGTTGTTCTCCATCTTATGGTATGAACATATGACTCAGAAATAAGGCTAATTTCATTAATTTCCTCCATTATGGTTTGAGAAAAATGTGATACCATATGATGATGAGCTATGATGGTGATTGTCTCATCCCAATTTGAATATGCCAAGGTTGTAGCTGCATTATCCAATGCATCAGCTTGGGAATTTTGTGATTGCGAGACATTAGATAATGTCAGATCTGAGGGAAATTCAGCCATTAATCCACTGATGTAATCACACAGAGGGATTAACTCTTCTTTTCTAATTGAATATTCCCCATTGATTTGTTTCATTACCAATACTAAATCTCATTTTACTTTAAAGTGACTCACTTTCACCTAAATTTCCAATTCCAAGCCAACAATGAGAGCTTGATATTATCCTTCATTGTTGGTACCGCCTTATGATAGTAGAAAGTAATAAGGCAATACTTCCTTTTATAGGGAAATAAAGGCAATTCCTAACCCAACTTTGTTGAGTTTAGGTTTTTCCATTCTCTTCCCTTTTGGAATTATGGAGGTACTATCAAAATACATTTCCCATGTTTGGGAATTGTCTTGAATAGAGAAGTCTTCTTCATCTAGAAGTTCAGTATTCAATTGTGTATCTTCCACATATGGATCTTCTGCAAGGAATTCATCTAGATCATGGCCTTTTATAGCCTTCTGGGCCATAAACTGTATATCAAACTGTTGCAAAATAACAACCCACTATACGAGATGCCTTGTAAGAAAAGGATGACTGAGGTTAAATTTGAGCAGGTTATTGTGAGATACCAATTGGACCTCATGATGTTGCAGGTAGTGACACAATTTATGAACTCCAAAGATTAATTCTAGATATCACTTTTCAATACTTGAATACTAAGTTTCTTCATCAAGAATAGTTCGACTGAGATAGTTAAGGATGTTCTCATTCTGATCATCGTTCTTATGAGCATGGAAGGCACCCAGTGATCACTCTAAAGCTGTCACATAGAGAATAAGAGGTATTCCTTCAACAGGAGGCATTAATACCGGGGGAATCAAGTGATATCTCTTGAGGTTATCAAATTCTTCTTGGGAGTCCTCATTACATTGATAGGTGACCCCCTTCTTCATTAATCTAGTGAAGGAAAAACAGTTTCCTTCCAAATTGGTGACAGAACGCCGTATATAGGCCATGTTTCCTTGGTTTCCTCTTAATTATTTCATGTTTTTTGAAGTTTACATACCAAGGATTGATTTTTTTTTCTCGGGATAAACATCGATACAATAATGGCGTACAACAAAGCCAATGAAATTTCCTGAGGTTACCCTGAAAGCACATTTCAATGGATTCATCTTCAAACTGTGTTGCCGAAGTTTATTGAATATGGTTTCTATATTTTCCATGTGAATGGAACGTTTTCTAGATTTGAACACCAAATCATTCACATAACATTCGGAAAAATTCTGTAAAAAGGGTTTGTAGATATTGTGCATGGCACATTTGTATGTTGCACCTTCATTATTTAATCCAACGGGCATTAACCAATAGAAAAACACACCTTGAAAAGCTTTGAAGGCTGTAGATTTTTCATCCTCTAAGGCCATATAGATTTTATTATACCTAGAGTATCCATCTATGATGGAAAGATCGTCATATCCAGCTTTTGTACCAATTTAAAGTGATGTAATTGGAACTGTAAAATCATATTTAGGAAAGTGCCGATTAAGAAATCTAAAATCAATGCAAACTCTGATTTTTCCCATTCTTCATTCTCAATGGGACAATGTCTGCCAGCCATTTGGGATATATAACTTCCCTGAAAAAGTTATCCATTACAAGCTTATCATATTCAGATTCAATTTTAGAGGCCTGAGTTGGGTGTGTTCGTCTTCCTGCCTACTTGAATCCTCAATGTTCTTTTGGAAAACCCAAATGATGAGTGGCTACATTGGGATTAAGACTTGAAATTTCTATATAATTCCATAAAAATATATCTTTATGTATATTTTGAAATGAAGTATAAACCTATTTCTCTTACGAGGTCATGGCCGCACTAATTAGAGTGGGGCGTGGATCTTCTTTTGTTCCCAGATTTATTTCTCTAAGCTCATCCATAGTGGTAGAGACACCTTCCTCAAATGCGGGAGGAGAATCCATAAGATCTTAATCTTCTTATTCATTATGTATTATTTATTTTGTTTCTAATTACATATTAGATGACGAAACTAAATTTTCTGAGTTAGGAGAAGAGTTAGTATTTAAACATCCTGAAGAAAAGGCCACCATTTCTGGCCCTACTGAGGATAAAGGGTCTTTCTGGGGTAATAAAGAGGAGATGATGGATTGGGAATCAAAATCATTGTCTTACACTATAATTGGTACAAATTATTCAACTCTGATTGAAGAATTATAGTCTTCTGTAGTTCAGCGGATGATATGAAGACATCTCCATTTAAGCTTCCATAAATACATAGTGAATCAATAATTTCTCCCATTCTAAGAGGCTCGATTGCCGCAATTGACATTATGGAAGTTATTGGACAAGTGCATGGATTTTATTTTACCCATTCAATTTGATTGATTGGTATCATGTAATCTATACACAAATGTATGAATGGGTTTGTTGGGATCATTTCTAGTCCATTCAGAGCATTAACTCTAGTTATCTCCTTTATCGTGGACTTTGTTCCTTTTGTATGATAAAACTCTGTCTCAATCTATTGAGATTCACATGTTTTCATGGGATCCTTGTCATCATAAAATTTTCCTATTTTACCATTGAAATTTTACTTAATAAATCAGTGGTATGATGAAGCTATGGCCGCATGTTGATGTAACCAAGTCCTTCCAAGCAGAATGTTGAAGGATGTTTCCAGATGAACAACCATGAAATCTGAATTAAACACAAGATCTCCAAATTGAGTTCTAATTGTAATCATTCCCAAAGGTTCTTTCTCATTCTTGTCATATCCTTGCAACATGAAATTAGAAAGAGATAAGTCTTATTCAGTCAGGCCCAATCGACAAAGGGTACGAATGGGAATGAGGTTGACTCTAGATCCATTATCAATGAAGGCCCGTCGGATGTCTATATCGTTAACCTTGTCAGATAAATACATGGGTATGATATGTCCATGTAAAACATCATCTTCATCTTCATCTGTAAAAGATATGACTGCATGAAATTCTGCAGGATCATTCTTTGAATGGTAAACCTCAGTAGCAGAAACTTCTGTTTCAAACTCTTGAGGAATTGAGAAATCCTCAATAAGTTCTTCTTGAAGATATTTTGATAGATTCATGGAATAAATAATCGATATCTTTTCTGGTAATTGAGCTACTGGTTTCAAAACATTATATTTTTGATCCATAGGACTATGTTTCCCATTATGGAAATTCAGTTTTGTAGGTATCTTGGAAGTTTATGCTTCCGATGTAGATGTACCCTGTGTTGGATTAGAAGCTAGAAATACTCCTAGATCTAGTGGATTAGACTGACTAGTTCTATCCACTTGATGAGGGGAAGATTGTGTGACTTCTAATCGGTCCTCCAAAATAATCATCTCAGAACTGAACCTGTCTTGCATAGAGGAAACACATTATTCTTTTTGATCCCACTGAAGGGGTCTTCCATGAGTTTCTACCGCATATATGGTTAATGAAGCGGTAGAGTTAAAATGGTTATTTCTGGAATTCACATGTCTTCCCTGTATCATTGACCTTGTCCCATTCCTTTAGTTCCCAAATTAGGTAGAAGGAAATATGGCTCATTATAATTAGAATCACCATTGGTATATGAATCCATTAAATGGATAACATTGATAGAACCAAAGATCCATTCTTCATCTAATGAAGATTCTGCCTGATAGTTTAGTTCTGGTTGTGCCATTTGGTGGGGTGGTTCCCATGCTTTTGAAGCAGATGGCATGAAATGTTCCAGGGTCAAGGACAACTTTGGCCTTAACAGGATCTTGTCCTCTTCAAACTACTCTTTTTTCCTTCTGATCACCTTGTTTCCTTGAGGATAGACATTTATATGAATGTGGTTTCACTATGGTAGGAGTAGCAGATGGCACAATCGGTTGTTTCAACTATGTTTTTAAAATGTCATGAGTTTGGTTGATCGGTTTCCTGATCATCCAATCATCATATTTCTACACATTTTTTTTGACTTCCTTCCATTCGCATTCTTCCTCTGGATCAGTAGTAGTAACAGATGCTACTTGAGCTGATGAACTTTTCAGATTCACATGTCCAGAGTCTACCATTTTTTGCAGGTGGTCCTTGAAAATAAAACACTCATGAATGGGATGCCACAAAATCTGGTGAAAGGGACAATAATTCGGAAGATCTTCATCTCCTTCTTTGATTGGATTATTTGGGCTTGGAAACTGAACCAAAATATTTTCCAGATATGAGATGACGTAACTGGGAACTTTTTCATTTCAAAAGGAATAAAATTTTCTTTTTAATTACTAAAACTATTTCCGTCTTTAATCTCTTTGATCATATTGATGAGGCAGTCATTTTTGCTGACACTCTGGAGGTGGAGCCCTTTGATATGGCGAACGTTTTGAATTGGAAGTAGTTACAAGTGCTTGCTTGAGTGTAACGGTAGCAGCCTCTTCTTTCCCTATTCTCCTTCCCAGAGTTGATGGAATTACATGAGTTTAAGCCTTAGTCTCTATAATATAATCAATTATTTATTGGGAAATTGAAGTAAGGTATCGAAAACCTCCTGTGTATTTGACAAGGATCATTGGTGTGAGTAACTCACCATGTAGTTTTTCCACAAAAATTGGAAGAAACTCTTCTTAAGGGAGTCCCATATTTAAGGAATATGTTAATCCTTTCCATCGCTCAATGAAATATTAAAGTATTTCATTCTCCCTTTGTTTACAATTAGTAATATCATAAATTTTCATCTTCGGTAGCATAGAGCTAAATTGAAGAAGGAATTCTAGGCATAGATCTTCTCATCCAGTAATGGATCGGGATTGAAAACATGTATACCAGACAAAAGCTTGTCCCTGTAACGACTGAACAAAACACCTAATATTTACTACATCTTGTTGTTGAGGAGTTCCCATAATGGGATCACAAAGAGAAAAAAAATGTGTTAAGTGTTGTTCTTGATCTCCATAACTATTAAATATTGGAAATGTCATATTCAAAAAATATGTTGTGGTAGGAATCAGATCCACCCACTCTGGGTAAGATTTCTTTTCTAGTTGAACTAGTGCATTTTGTTCCTCCATAGCTTCCAATAGATTCGTTAATGCCTCAATTTTTTTTATAAAAATGGAGGAAATATTAGGATGAGCTGGAACCTGTGATGGTATAGGAACTAGAGTTTGAGCTGGTGCGATGACCGGAAAAACCACTAGTGATGGTGCTGGTATTTGCCTTGGATAACCCATGGGAATAGGCTTATTAGGATGTGTTTGATCCTACCTTGGTTGTGTACCCAATGGAGATAATTTATTATCCACATCTATATTTACTACAAATTCTCTTTCCTAAGGAGGTATTAAAGGATTTTCAAGTTGAGGATCTGCCTGGGGAGTATGTCTAGTAAAATTTCTAATTCAAATAAATTCTGTATTGAGTCTTTTCAACTCATTCATCTCCTCTTCTAGTTGTAAATATATCTCTTTAAGCAAAAGATATTGACATTCCCTAGTGGAGAAGGGAGATGAAATCTGACTTTTACCATTCCCCTTGTTAGATTCCTTTCCGAGGGGTGGGAGTTGGTTATTTGATGGCATACCATGATTTTGGGTAAGACTCTGATTTTTGGTATATACACCTTCTTCATTTGCCTCAGTGCATACCGTATTATGGATAAGAACTTCATATTCTGATACCCCTGAACTAGACTCATTTTCTTGGGGATCTTCTACAATGTTGTTAATGAAACATTCTTATGCATAATGAATTGATGATATTTTTTAAGTATCTTTGTGAGATTGTCTCCCTCTGTATCTTCCATGAGACTTTTTTCCCTTGTATGATGAATTCCCAGGAACTTTTTGGAAGACAGTAACCCTAATGGAATCCTTGGATAGTTCATTTGTGCGCTCTCTTTGTGGATTCTTCCCTAATCAGGAGAAAACTGACTTCTATTGAGGAGGGTACTGTAGATGTAAAAAAATCCCCCAACCTTATAGGTTGGGGATATTCCTATTCTTATTTTTCAAATATTTGACCTTTGTTTAATGAATTTGATATTTGAATTAAATGAGCCCCCAACCATGCAATCATGGGATATTATTGAACTTCTATAGCTGAGATTCGTGAAACTACTCTTTGGATTTTACGAATTTTGATTCAGTCATTAGCTGGGTGCATTATCCGACAACCACTAAAATCACCTGTTTCATAATATCATTGTGTTATTCCAGACATTTTCATTCTATGACCAATTACATACTCTATGTGGGATTCCTGCTCAAGATTCTTGTTTTCTTGCTGTAAAATTAACTCAAAAACTTCTTTTCTTTGGGCCTGACTCTGATGAAAGCTAGTTGAGGCATGTTCTTGAAAATATATTTGATTACATAAAATATCTATTGATTATATCCAACCATGGGAAATAACATTTCATGGGACCTATTTTGGTGTAATTTTCTTATTTTAGAGTGCAGTGAAACGAAATGCTCCATGTTCACCCCATCCTCTGATATTAACACCCGATGGGGTGTCATAAACTAACCGGATCATCCTCTATATAGCCTTAAGGCATGCACGCTGAAGGGTTATCTGCTGTTTTTCAACCATTGGATGTTGGGAAACTAAGAGATATGCCATTTCAATTTGGCATTTCAACCCTTCTATTACCTTTACATGATTTTGATATTCATCATATAGTAATATTTTTTGTTTTAAAATGACGAATAGTATTCCATAAGTTGAGGCGGATATCATGAATACAATCTTCTTCAATGAATTCTGGAATGTTATAATGATAATTTTAAAAAGTCCTGAACATGATTGGTATTTATCCTTTTGCTAATTGTTTTCACATGTTTAACATATCTTCATCATCTTTCACTAGAGATTTCTCCACTTGGTCTGACCGGAGTGGACACTCTATATTAGAATATCAATGACCCAAGGGAGGTTTAGAGAATGATTGTTCCATTAAGTTGTCTTTTTGTTGAGAATTTTTTTCACCTGTCAATGACAAGTCATTAGACATGACTAACCTTTAATGGAAAGTGACTCGAGATAAGAGGGATTTCTCATCGCTGCATTATTAATTATAGAACTATCTTGACAATGCGAAACACTAATGCCGAGAGGACTTTCATAGAAAATGAAATCATGGGGAGGGCCACCATGGTGGATTACAACAAGGGATGAATCTTCTTACTCCTTGGTCTTCTGGCCACACAGAGGGTTGTTGTGGCTCTCATACATAGATAGTCTCTCTGGATTAACCAAATTTTCATGAAGAAATCCTTCATGATTAAGTGTCTGATGGTGAATAATATAATTACTACTACCACTCCTATAATTTTGTAATGAGAGGATACAATCTTGAGCTGTAATATATAAATGTCAAAGTTTTTCAAGTAATACATCATTAAGAGGATCCAAATTGCAGTTTTACTCTTGATTTTCCTACAGTTATTTGAGAGAATTCTTCTTGCATGTTCTCTTATACTTAGTTGGGGTAAATTGCTAAGAGAATTGGTCATCGGGGGCAGGTTTATGTGCCTTCATTGGAATGACCATCATAATGGACTGATTACATTAAATTTAAAAGGTTTTATGTTCCTGATTTTGTTGTCTATATGAAATGGGGGAGTGTGCCCCATGACCCACTTGAACTGGAATAGAGGTGTGTATCTTCTCTAGAATGGAATACCAATTTTTCATCCCATGTGTGGGGAAATATTTATTTGTATGTTCCCCTAGTACTTCTGAAGTAGTTGTTATAATATCCTGGAATGCTTCCAAAATATGGGCAGGAATTTTTGTATTCCCTTTCACCATTGATAATATGTTCTTGGTGACATTATCATCCTGAATGGGAATATATTTCCATTCTGTATCGGGAGTAGGTGTATGTGCCTGCTCATGTCCTCTTTTTCTTATCAATAGGTATTGAAAGTAATCATGAATGGGGGAAGAGAGTTGGGTCTACCCTAGATATTTCATCGGATCTTTCCTACTAACTTTACCAGGTGTTTCCAAATGAGACTGTTATTAGGCTTGATGAACGTTTCCAGGTGTATGTGCATGATGGCTATTTCCCATCAAGTATGGTTGGAAGAATTCCTTAAACACTAGAAGATGAGACTGCTAGAAGAATTGAGGATTGTCAGCAGGTGAATATTCATGTTTACCAATTTCCACCACATTATATTGGAGGACTTCTTTAAATTCAGTCAGACGAGCATACTGAGTGGTTGATAACTTGTAAGCAGTTGTATATGCCTATTCAAAGTACTCCACCAGATTTATCTAGTAGGATTGGTGGGTTGCTACCAGAAAAGTTTTCTGGACAGAAAAGAAATTAGTACAGACGGGTCTATATGCCCACTCATTCTTTTCCATCAAGTTAGGTTGATGGACTTCTCTAGAGGGAGAAGAGGTAAGAACCTTCTCCATGTTGACCAAAAATTGTCCCCTGTGGTTCGTCTTGCATACCTAGGTCTGAGAGACATGGGCCGAACGTCCATAGGTAACACCCCCATCATGTTGGGGGTTCACTACCACACAATTCTGTTGGAGGTGATTATTGGTGGTAATCCATAGGAAGTATCCATTCATCTTTTAATTAAGGCACAGAGTGATAACTTGATCCACCTCCCAGTAGTATCGGAGGTACTAGTTTTTTCATTATGGGGATAAGGACCTAAAACTATTGAAAAACTTGGTTGGAAACATCTGCTTCTTGATCGTCAGTTGTCATTGGCTACATGATCGAGGATTATTATTGACTTGGTGGACCTGTCGGGCAGCCTCCTATGTCAGGATTGTATCATGATTATGATAATGCTTTACCAAAACATTGTATACCCAACATTGAAAACACTTGGTGGTGATGAATTCCTCCTCGTGGATAAAGATCCATCTTGAGTTGTGGTTGAGAAGTTCCCAGATGTCGTCTTGAAGAAAACCATTTTAGACTGAAGGGAGTTTTGAGAAAAAAACCTGAAAATAATAAACCCCATAAAAGATACATCTGTTAGATAAATACATGTGTGATTGATTCATTTTTTTGTCCTTCCTTTATCAATTTATTGGGGGCTGACATGTGGGTAAAATTATTAACTTGGTTAAGGATTCACGTAAGGTTCACCATTTTTTTTATTAGTTCCTTGAAACGTGTGTTCTAGTTTTAAGAATAACCTTTTCTAGGTGGTTTCCATTGGATTTATTCATGGATCCAGAAACTTCCAATAGTTCTTTATCCAAATGGGACCTTCTTTACAAAGGCATGAGTTCGTTACTTTTGAACGTTACGATACTTAGGAAAATACATTGGTTGAGGGGATGGGAGTTCGGACTCATCACACCCTTTTGGGTGTAATTATTGTCTACTCTGGGACTGTCTTTGTAAATTTATGATATTTTCATGAATCCTTATTAATTAACCAAGTATAACCTAAGTTCCCCTTGTAATTTTCAATCAATTATTAACATGCATAAAATTTAGAATCATAAGTACATTTTCAAGATTCTTCATTAATGGGGATATCTGTATGTATTTGAGATTCTACATCAATGGTATCCTCTCATATAATATTTAAAGATTATTTTAATCATATTTAGGATTATACAAGTTTTTAAACCATGTAGTGGGGCACTCTGTATTTCTTTATCATCCAGGGATATGAAAGTTTGTTTTGATATTGGTATCATACCCATGAAATGGGTTACCTACATATCGTTGTGAAAGTAATCATAACCCTCGTAGTTTGGTGTAACTTAATGGGACACATCATACCTTTTAAGGTCGTGTGATAAGGTCCTAGACATACAGTTTAATTTCATGTGGTATGGACATCTAATTGATAGGTTTATAGTGAAAGTTTGGTGTGGGAATTATTCCAAAACATCCCAATGAACCTAGAATGGATATGGGTTTCCAAGTTATATTAGACCCTGTTGGGAATATGGCATAAGGAGAACACGGTTAATTTGAAATGATGGGTTTGAACCTCAAGGAGTCTTCCTACCTATCCCATATGGATGGGAATCAAAACCCACATAGTTCTACTTGTCTCATAAGAGAGTATAGTCCTTTAATAGAAATGATTTTGGGCTTACTTCTTAAAAAGGGATGCCTTCATGATTTAGGGGGTTTAATTTGGGGATTATTCCTAAGGAGGATGCCCGAATTATGTGAATTATGGTTGGATTTTCAAAGAGGATATCCAATGAGATTGGGCCCTAAAAGGGCTTCCTATGTATACTGGTTTGAATAGGAATCATAGTTCTCGTAGTTCCTTTACTTTGGGTTTTTGTGAAAATGTTGTAATCATAAAAAATAACTAAACCCATGGGATTCATGCTTGGTGTGAGAAATAAGTTAATTTTAAAGATTCAACTACGACAAAGACACATTTCCTCCTCTGCTGGTGGAGGAGGGAAAGCCTACGGCGACCAGTAATAACGAGGGTGAGGAGATGAGGCCTCCCCCTATTCTCCTCACATTGGAAAAGTGTCCAATGAAAGGAAGTAGGGATGATGTTTAGGGGATTACACAAGGTTGGATGCCCTAAAATTGATCGGTGTAGGGGATGGAGACTTCTCCTTTGCTCAAAAAGAAGAAACGTATCTGTGAACCATACATTCCCTACCAGAGATATGAGGTTCCATATCTTTGATAAGGGAGAGTTTGATACCTAAACCCTAATTCTCAAAGCCTAGAACATCCCAGCACTATTCTTGGGAGAATAGTCCATGTGATTGTGGATATAGAAACCCACAAACACACCGTGAATCCTAACCCCATTGTGAAACAAATTTTGTAAACCTATGAGTGTGGATATACAAACCCAAATAAGAGACATGTTGATGTGTCTTTCCCAATGGTTTGATACGTCATGAGGTTTTGGTGGAGGCCTCAACAGAATCCCTTTCAAACAAGGGATCCAATGAAGAAGAATACTTTCCATGGATGGCTTTGAAGAGGTCTTGATGGATAATACACTAAGGAGAGTAAGTGAATAAAAGAGGGCCCCCAAGTATGTAAAGGCATGCATATATGGGCTCACAAGTAGGCTTGGGCAACCTGATGTTCACTTTAGTGACAACCAACCTGTATGGTAATACAAGGGTGAGACCTGGATCTAACCTTCAAGAGTATTCACAGGTGATCACAGAAGTGGGGCGCTCAAGTTCCTGTAAAAGGAATGGGTTACGTGAAAGTATTTTTAATTTAGGGAGGTTGGACGCTTTAGGCAGACAAGTGTTATGGTTTACAAACACTAAAAGGACTTAAGTGCAATGATCCTCCTTTCAATCCTCCACTGAAGGTGTTGAAGAACTACCTCAACAATTTTGAAAGATTGGGGAAAAGTACTAGGGAGACCAGAGCATCCATTGGTCTTCAAAGACTTTTTTTTACAAATAAAGACCACAAGGGTATATTTATAGGAAACAATAAGACCTTGGGAGAAAAAAGTTTGGGCACGTAGGTAGGTTGCGTGATAGATTGGGGCGCGCAAGTTGGTTGTGCTCGACGCCCTTTTTTCCTGACTAAGGAGACCCAAAACTCATACCTCTACAAATCTTGATTTTCATCATGTATTTCCCCTTTTATTTCATAGGTATTTACCTTTTTCATTTTTAGACTCTTTGACTAAATAGAGTGTCATCAAAGTACCACATCAAATCTTCACTATGCACCTTCCTCTTAGACGTCCTTACAACATGATTTTGAAATGCAGTGATGGGTCCTCACCATATGACCCTAAAAGGTGATGTGTCTAGTTAAGTAGCACTAAAAAATGTGGGATTTGATTCCTCTCATGAGGATATATAGGAATCACATCTTATGGGTTAGAACCTTAAATTGAAAAAATTCTCATCCCCCTGGAGGACGATAAACTCCCAACACCTCATCATATGGATTAAACCCATGTTGTCTCAATGAATAGTGAAGAAATTATTATTCTATCCATGGAAGGGTGACATTGTTGAATAACCAATTTGTATTTATTATTGATCATATGACCCATGGGTAATTTTTGGGCACATTCATGGGAATGAACTAAGGATTCATGAACATATGAACATATCATAAATCTATTTAGGATTCCTAGAATATGAAATACTTCCCCCCAAAATGGCGTGATGAGGTTGAGTTCCCATATTCTCGATCAATGTGAGTCTTTAAGATTCATTGGCCAAATCATCATCCAACAAGAACATGCCTTTGGAACGAAGGTCCATAAATCAATTATAAAGGGTCTTTGGGTGCTTCTTGCTCTGTGAATCAACCCATTAGAGACCATCTGAAGATGTTTCACGTAACATGGAGTGATTGCATAAACACTTAAACCCCTAAAATCGCTCACTAGGACCACTCAAATGTTGAACCTCCTTCATAATATAAAAATGATACACCGTCCTAGTCTTCGATTGACCATTTCCATTATTGGGGTAAAATGAAGTGCCTTGAGTCCAAATAAGAACGGTTAACCCAACGTGAATCCTTAACCAAGGTGGTGGGTTACCCCACCTCAATCTCCTTTAATATCTAAAAAGAGTTATTCCAATCATGATCATCAATTACGCATGTGGTCATGAGATTCTAATTTGATGTGGTTCTGTTGTTTTACTTTTCATATATATTACATGTAATTCACAATGAAACCTTCTGTCCAATGGAATCTTGATAGTTTTGTTAAACAAGTGTGTTCCCAACTTCATAGGAAACTGGGTCCTTAATGTAGATCATGACACCATAGACCACCCAACGTATTCAATGATGGGTTTTATATTCTTTTATTAAGGTGTACCATAAAAATGGTACTCTACCCAGTATGGAGGTAGAAAGGAAATTCCTCTCGGCCATAAATCCCAACCATTCACCCACGAAATGGAAGATGATGGTCTAGAACTAGGAGGCCCCACTTTCCGTCCACAACCATTCTGGGAGCCTATCCACAAAACGCGATAATGAGTAGCTACCTTATCTTAGGGAGGAAGATGAAATCAACACCGGTGACTTCATCCCAATTGCTCTTGGGTGTAATTCAATAACCCCTACCAAAATATGTCACTATCAATAACATGCACCCTAGTATCCTCATTCTGAGGAGGACACCATATCAAGGTCCCCACATGAAGTCCAACAGACACATGCCCCTTGTTCTTCTCATGGAGGGAAGTGAACATATAATCAAGAGCAGGTCATCACCCTGATTCTTGAGGAGGAGATATGTCGTACAAAAATATTAGCATGTTCCAGATAGGTACACAATACTACCCCCTCTTTCAAATCCCACCACAGATATAAAGTGGCACATTACGAGTAGGACAAAATTTCTGCCAATGATCACCGGTCCTGCCGCTCAAATAGAGAAAAAATTATAGGAAGATGCAAATAAATTCTAATGCACATTAATCACATCATCAAAATAGGATGGCAACCAACAATGATCAGAGTTAAATTCCTACAAATTTATGCCAAGCCAATCATCCAAATATGGTGGAAATCTACAGCTAGGGGAACATCCATGTCAATGAATATGATTCCCACCAGTAAAATTAGGTGGCAATAAAGTGTGGGAAGAGTCAAATTCATACCCCCTCATATCAAGCCCACTAGTAAAATATTGTGGAAATCAATGAGAGGATGAAAATTCCTATCTACACCATGGAATACCACTTTTTAAATATGGTGGAATGAAAATATGAGTACAGTCAAATTCCTACTAATACATACCATGCCTGTCATCCAAGTCGAGTGGTAAGATACACACAGATGCACATCCATGTCGATGAATATAAAGCCCAATGGTCAAATAAGGAGGAAATAAAGCATTACTATAGTAAATTTATCCACCCATTATATCAGGCCAACTATTAAAATATGGTAGAAATCAACGAGCAGATGAAAATTATTATCTACCAAAAAGAATTCCACCAGTCACATACTGTTTCAAGATAATATAAGGAGAGTGAAATTCATGGGGATGCATTTCATGCTCGTGAGACATATACATTGTCAAATGAGAAGATGAAAATTCATACTCTCAAATATAAATATCATTATCCAAATAGGAAAAAAACTGGGGAAAAAAGATGGTGTATCCTGACAATAAACTAGGGGAAGACTCATTCCTCTACCCCGACATAGAATAACTTCCAGTACCCACTAGAAACACATGTATGACTAGAGTTGTATCATACTCTTTCCCTAACATCATATTGGGAATTTATACCTTTTACAGCCAAATATATATCCTATCACATCATGGAAATTATGGAGGATCAAATATCAATTCCAAATCATATACTCCAGACCTTTCATGATGTAATTGTTCCCACCAAAAAGCAAGGAGTTAATTACACCAGCCTATCTCCCTATGTGGAGTGATTTATCACCAAAATATGATAGTCACATTAGAGAATATCTGCATCCCTATTCTAGTCTAGGAGGTTCTCCAACAATATTATGTGATACACGGAAAATCAGATAGTGAACCAATACTCATTGGAACTTTTGTACATTGGTCTTACTTGGTATTCTCTCAAATGAAGGAATATATCCCTTCTAGAATTAAATATGTCTTTCAGTATATACCAGTAGCATCATGGGAACCACTCAAATAAGAACCCATATAGAACAGTCATTACCAATAGCAGGTGGACCTAGTTTCCATGAAGAGAGCACCAAAAATTAAATTACCCCAAGGGAAACTGAAAATTTTAGAGCATATCTACAATACTTCTCTATTGGAAGATGGAGTTATTTATTCCATCAAAAAATAATCAATAGATTCTCATGATCCAATCGATGCATTACCAAATTATGGAAGTGTCTATAGTAGTTGCGAAGGTCCTTCTCACAATGTTACTATTAGCAGCTCTGAAGGTCCTCCCCAGAGCACCCATAGATGATTAACGTGTGGTAAAGAACCAATTAATCGTGAGACCCTATATCATGATGAGTGTCATGGTATAAATCCCCTTAACTAAAATATTATACAGAAATAAGTTCATCCCCTTAATTTCATCCACCCTGATGATCCTCCCCATGGTATATGTTGCAGAAATTCTCATTGGAATTAGAAGTTGAGCAATGATGATCTCGCCATGATGGAAGCCACTACAAAGGCCCTCCCCAAAATGGCACCAAGAAACAAGAAGTTCCTCAACTTTTTGTAGTATATCCTAAATGCCCTACCTAGGTTTCACACTATAGATATTCTCCTTGCAGCTGGATATCAATCTATTATGGTAGTCCTCTCCATGAAGGAAGACATCGTAAATATCCTCCCCACAACAAAAAAATAATAAAAAGAAGTTCCTCCCCTTATTTTGATTGACCATAATTGTCCTCACTAGGGTATACTCTGTTTAACATCTCCCTGTGGTTGGACACTAATCTACAATTGTAGTCCTCACCACCAAAGCATCGGTTGTGAAGGTCCTCCCCATAGTCAAAAGTCACATCAATAGTAAGGTCCTCCTATCTCCGGATCAAATTTGAGAAAGCCCTTATATTTTGAGGTTCTTGGAAGGACGAGGTTGGATATGCTAGAAACTCTATCAATGAAAAGTGACATTCATTCAATATAGAAGATTTCCTAGAGCCACATTCATCTTCTGATCCACGTCCTCACTGCTCACCTATTAATGAACTCTATACTATTCCCACTACTCATGACGAAATCACCACAAAGAATCCAAGTTGGGAACACTAAGTAGAGGAATCCCTAGTGGAAGATAAAAAAGAAATTTTTCTCATGAGAACAAAACTATCCAAGGGTAAAATATCCATTATGTTCTAGACCACATCCACCTCTTAGTTAGACATACTGAGAGAGTTTTCTGAGGAATCCATACATTATATTCGTTGCATCATCTGGAAAACTCTCTTCCATTTGACAGAAAAGTATTTACCCTATAAAGGGTATGCAGAACATGTCAATATTGTGGGGGGGAGGGGGCTTCACTACAAAATTGACCTAGAAGCTCCTCTTTCTACACAGTGGCCACAATCTGAGAGTCAAAACAAAGATCTTGAATTGGTATACCTCCAATCACTGCACAAGTTGTGTTGCATTATCAATGAAACACCATATAGTGTTAATATCAAGGGTTGGGGAGAGCATGGATCACTTCACTTCACCCCACTTCCCTTAGAGAATAGTCCACTGGAAATGGAATATTCCATTTTCATCATCCCAAGACAACATCCAAATGAAATTTCTATATAGGAATGATGTCATGATTAAAAGGAACCCGTTAGGAGTAAGTCTCAAAAGCATCATGCCTCACGAGAGAGATCCATTGATGAACTCCTAAAGTAGGAAATTGAGAACATCCAGCAGGCTTCTGGCCTATGGGAATCTAATCATCACGAAATGATCATGTCCTTAAAAGCACATAGTTCACACGTAGACCGGAAACTATATCTAGTTCACCCTAAAATAGTAATGTGTGAAATCAAGAATGTTGAAATAACAGTAGTGACAACTGTAGTATGGGGAAAAAACCCATCCTATAAGGATGGGGGAATTTTTAACACAATACACACCTATAAGACCAGAAAATCTAGGATGAGGTATAATAGAAAAAGAACTAGAGAAACCCCGACCCATAGGCTTGGGTTCATTTTTACCTCAAAAGCATAACCAGCAGATGTCATTATTTTCCTGCTTGGGAAGATCAACGAATAGGGAGGTTACCTTTTCTATCCCATATAATGACACCCATCTCCCAAAAAATAGACATATGACCAGGTCATGTCATGGTTCCCTTCGAGTTACCCTTCATCAAGAAACCCAAATAGGACCCAGAAGTAGAAGGAGAAGATCAAAAAAAGGATGTAATAATCCCTCCTACCATTGAGCACCCAGTATTCCACCTGTGGTGCGGTATGCATCAGTGAATATCATGGTTTTCATTCCCACAGACGTCACTTCAAATAATATATTTGATGATTATGTGAGAGAAGACGGTTCTTTCCAGGAGGTGATACACACCGAGCTTAATGGTGTGATTACCCAGAACCAATGGGCAACCCAAAATTTGAGTTCCCCCCTTATCCAATCCATCATTAACTCATTTTAGAACTGCTAAAAATCATAATAATAAGAGTAAGTTCCTATAGAACACACCTCCTCCTCAACATGAAAAGTCATCCCTTCTGCTTGAGGATAGATTCTCTCAGTAGGAGGAATAAATGAAAGTTATAAGGTGAATCAACGTTGAACTGCTCTAAGAGAGTCATCCTACCATATATGTTCCTCAAGTAGGGAATCAATACACTCTTCTAATAGGGGTGACTCTACACTGGGTCTCATATTGGAATATGAAACAAGGCAGGAAATATCATTCAAGGAAGCACCGGGACCATTAGTCTACCGTAAAGAAATCCCAACAGGATACCATGATTTCCCTTCATTGATAAAAAAACTATAAAAAATTCAGGTGAATCCACAAAGTATTTCCCTGGTCATGTATCCACCTCAAATTCTAGTAGCACCAGTCTGAAAAAATACTGCCCCCGACTATGCCCACCCTTGCCAAGAATCAACAAGACAGTCATCAAAGGATCATGAATACCATCGAGTCATTTGTAGCTCAATTTGTAGCTATGGAAGGGAATGTGCCCCAATACTGTCGTAATGAAAACCATATCCCAATTGGGTAACTAATATCCCACTGCCACTAAATTTTTGGAACCATGTATTCTCAGTGTTCAATGGTTCACGTGACCTAGATCAACATCTGACACACTAGGAATATTACTGTGAACTCCATATGGGGACCCCATAACAACAAGAAGAAGTGAGTCTCAGATGCTTCATGTGAACCTTTCATGGTCCATCCTTAGTATGGTATACCAGTTTTCCAGCTAATTTGATAACAGGCTAGAAGGACCTTCGGCGGTAGTTCCTCTTCCAGTTCAGTTCAACATTTCTAAAAACAAAAGTTATTGAACTTATGAACTAAAAAAATGGGAGAATGAAATATTTTCAGACTTCTTTTCAAGATAGATATGGCTCACTTATTCCAGGAATTGGCCTCTCCCCCAAGATAAGATTTTTTCCATATGGAACGACAATCTCTATGATGAGATATGAACACCACTCATCCTGGTGAAGTAAAGAAGTGGTTTCCAGTATTTCTAGTCCATTACCCAGATAATAGAGGATTCTTTAAAATTAAATAATCTAAAGTCCCAGACAACCCCATCATTCCTAGGAAAAAAAGAGTAGTAAGGGATAAATCAACATTCATTATGCTTAATCCACCCCTCCACCATCTCCAGATCCAAGTCTTACACCTAATCGTGAAAGGCCTCCAAGACATAAATAGGTGACCTACCCCAAAAATAATAGTGGAGGGGAGATAGAAGAAATAAATTTGAGAATAAAATGGATAAAGTATACTCTTTCTGAGATGATTAATTAAGTGGATACTTTGTAGATGCCATGAATTTCAACCTCCTACGGCTACCAGATCCAAAGAGGGAAGAAGAAGTAGGTCTCAATGAATAGGTAGATTATTTTACCTTCCACTGGATACGGGGACACACCATTCAAGAGTGTTTTGTATTAAAATATCTCCTATAAAGGATGATAGATTCTCGGAAAGACAAGATATGACCATCGCCATTACAAGTGGAATATGTTTCCACCACTGAACAGGATGAAGAAGGAGAGTGGAAAATAGACATTAGAAAAAAGGAGCAGAAGTTCTATAGTTGGATGAATCATATAATAGTTAGTTGACCTCATGGAATACTCCATGTGCAGCTGAATAAACTAATTATATCCCTAAAATATCCTGACATGGAATAACCAACATCCGTGCACCAATAATTCTTCAGGGGTCAAATAGATCAAGTGAATGAAGAAAAACCTACACCAAGGAAAAATTTGGTGTTGACACTCTTATATTTCATGCCAGCAGATATGAGGAAATGGGAACTGCCCCACCAAAAGGTTCCACTGGAAGAAGTAAATTTAGTAGACTCATCATCAGATGAGGAAATGATCTTTAACTCCATTAATTTCATTCATTTAATGGACCCCTTATCTGATGAAAAATATGCATATAAACTAGAGTCCTTGTACCCAATAGGGTAAATGGTGGAAGAGGCCATAAAATCCAAGGATACCAAGGAAGACCCATCCATGGGAGAAATAAATCTTTTTATCACTCTCTGACACAAACTATCAACATTGTAGAAACCTATGAAAGAACTCATCAATGGACCCAATAAGGATAGGAAAATTATATGACCCCCACTAGAAGCCACACTGGCCCATTCATCTTGGATCATCAATCAGAATAAGTAGACGTCTAGTCTCCCATGGAATATAGGTATACTGCCTTAGAAAAATTTAAAAAATACAGAAGCCTCACCAAATCCTGTTCTAAGAGCCAACCCCTCTACATCCAGAGTTCAATCCCCTATAGTGCCTATGAAAGAGCATCCCCAAGTTCGGAGGCACTGACCTCTACATTAGAAATGTGATATTATAAATCATTTAGCCTCTGTACCAGCATAGAAAGAAATTCTAGATGCACTAAATATGTCAGAATATTTTAGGAAAACACTCAAAGAATCTTTGCTAAGCCCTAAGGATATTGAAGCTGAAGTGGCCACCGATGATGTTTATCGAACATATAAATATCCTATATAATTCAATGAAGTTATGTCCTTCACAAATCAAGAAGAATACTCCATTATATAGGGACAAACCAGAACATTATATGTGTCTGGTGGGATAAATGATATCGATGTCAGAAATGTATTCATTGAAAATGGATCTGGAGGAAATATCATTCTACTATAGACACATGACCATCTAGGCTTTAGTGAGGATAACTTGACAACCTATACCACAACTCTGTTGGGTTATGAAAAGAGTGATAAGAATATTTTTGGAAAAATTAAGCTAAAAACTCAGTTTGATGATCTCGTTGCTAAATCATAATTTCTTATAGTTTGGAAACATAGGACCTTAAAAGTCCTTTTTGGAAGTCCCTTGATATATCATCTTGTGTAAATTCCCTCATATTTCCACAAGTTCATCAAATATTTCCTTAATGGATAGAGTGGGACATTTCACACTAATAAGTCCCCATTTGACTCATGTGAATCACACAATATTGTTGTAGAATTCTATAATAGGAAAGAGAGTAAACCCTTAGTCTATGGATGTTATTGGGTCTCCACCCCCAAATAGTTTAGAAATGTTTTCTACAGACATCTTCAAGTAACTTGGTGTGGAATATGTACTTCCCATCAATCAAATTGGGTTCAAAAGTCCAGATTGAGATGATTGTTCCACAGTACTTATGATTTTGTTCATGGACACCAAGCCTGATAGTAAAACTACACTGATCCCCTTGATGGTGGATGATTTTCAAATAAAAATTCCCTTGAACTATCCTCATAGCTCTAGAAAGTACATGCCTCACCCACCAAGGAAAATGATGACGAAATCACCCTTCCACCCCTCACTCCATCCTCTCTGATAAAGTCCTCCCTGACATTCGGACCAGAAGAAGTCGACTTAGCCTCCTAATTCAAAAATATTGACTCGTATCTCAACTCTAAAGAGCTCATCTCAATAATTGTGTCCCCATCAGAAGAAGAGGAAGATGATGAGGATGATGAGAGAGAATACCTTAGGGATACCCCTCTGACATTTTAGGAGGGTGTCTCTCCCACCATTGAAAAACCTAGGGAAATAAATCTGGGTACCGAAAAAGACCCTCAACCCACTCTAATTAGTGTGTCCATGACTATTGAGGACCAAGAGGCATACACATACTTAATAAAGTAGAATCCATATATTTTTTCATGGAACTTAACAAAAATTCCAATCCTAGATCATGAGGTGTCCACTCACAACTTAGTTATACTGTAAGACCATCATGGTTACAAGCAAGTAGCCAGAAGGACACACATGGAACATCATTCAAAAATAGAGTTTGAAGTCTACAATATCATAAGATATTACTTTATACAGGTGGTCAAATATTCCATCTAGCTATCCAAAATTGTCCCCTTCAAAAAAATGATGGGAAAATTAAATTCTTTATTGATTTTAGGGATCTCAATCAGCACTACCCAAAAGATGATTTCCTAGTTCCGATCATGAAACTGTTGATCGATGCAATTGATGGATATGAGGATCTCTATTTCATGGATGAATATTTAGGATAAAATCAAATATGAATAGTGTAGGAAGATGAATAATCAACTTCTTTTAGATCCCGCCAGGGGGTATTTTTCTACAAGATGATTCCATTTTGTTTGAAAAATGCTGGCGCCACATACCAATGTAACATGAATAACATATTTATTCCCTTCCTAGGAAAGTTCATGGAATTCCTTTTTGATGATATGGTGGATAAATGACAAAAAACCTCCAACCACCTGACAAATCCTAAAATAGTCTTAAATAAAATGCAATATCACAAATTTAAAATGAACTCCTGAAATGCGATTTCAGCATTACCTCTGAGAAATTCCTCATATTTTTTGTACACCATCATGAAATAAAATTTGAACCTTAGAAGAAAAAGGGTATCCTTAAAATGACACCTCCTCACAGCCTCACTGAGTTGAGAGGAACTCAAGTACATTTTTCCTACATTAGTCTTTTTATAGGCATCCTTGTAGGAAAATGTTTTCCCTACACTAGGTTAATGAAAAATGAAGTAGAATATAAACTGACTGATGACTATCAAAATGAATTTGAATATATCAAGAGATATCTTGTAAGATCACTAGTGCTAATGACTCCTGTCGAAGGAAGGCCACTCATTCTATATGGGACAGATTTGGAATAGTCACTAGGTGCCTTCCTCAAACCAAATAATGATGCCAACAGTGATAATAGTTTTTATTATCTTATCTAAACCATGATCTATACTAATAATCTGTATTCAAATATCAATAAGATTTGCATGGACTTTATCTTTGAAGTAGGGAAGCAGAGACATTATCTACAACACCATGAGGTCCATTTGTTCACTGGAAGTAACCCTCTAAAGTATATTCTCATCCATCCAATGTTTAATTGGAGCCTATCATGGTCGGCGTCCATCCTGATAAAATTCAACATACGTTTCATGCCTCAAAAAATCGATCAAAGGACAAGTGTTAGAATATTTCCTAGAGGAGCACCCTTCAGAAGAAATAACCCCATTGGATGTTGAATTACAAGATGAAGAAGTGATCTCTATTCAAGAAGACTCTCAAACATGGGAGATGCATATTGAAGGTGCATCCAAAAGTCTAATAGGAAAAAGGTTGGAAGACCCCATGTTCAGAAAAGTAGGGTTGGTGGTTATACCCATATCTACAAAAAATGGTTTGTCTTACATTACTCCTACATATTGTCAGAGGGGTGTACAAAAAATCAAGTAGAGTATTAGGCTCTCATCACAGGCCTAGATCTCTCAATTCATGTACAAGAAGAAAAATTTAAGATAAAAGGTGACTTATAGGTGATCATCAAGAAAGTCAAAGGGGACTATAATATCCAAAAATAGGAGTGAATCCCTTTAATGTACCACATCCATGAACTGATGGCAGAATTCCCATTAGACCCAATATTATCTCATGTCCCCCGATCACAAAATGTGCAAGCTGAGGCATTAGAAAATGCAACCACAGCTCTGAATGACCCATACTAGGATGAGATGGTCATCAGCATTTCCCATCGATGTATGGTCTTACTATTCTTCCAGACTAACATGGATGAAATCAATGAGGTAAGCCCCATAACCATATCATATGGTTCCCCCACCGGCTGGATGACTCCCACCGCATATTACCTTCCAAAGGGAGAACTCTCACAAGGTAGGGTTAGAAGGGAGCAAATATAGACACAGGAAATCATCTTCATTATGTACGATAGAACGAATCTGAAAAAGGTCCTTTACATGTAAGGCTATTGATGGGATCTATATCTGAGATATTGATGGTGAAGGGACTACTACCTTCATGAATAAAGTGCATGTTATAGCCTATGGTTCACATCAATTAGGATCCGAGTGCTCCTATAAATTTTAAGGCTTGGATACTATTGGCCCACTATGATGTAGGATTCTGACACATTCACAATGAAATGTAACTCTAGTCAAGTTCATTCTAATTTCATCCACTTTCCCCTAGAGTTACTTCACACATCCATGTACTATTTCACATTTTCCATATGGGGAGTGGACATCATGGGACCCTATCCCCCAACTACAAACAATAAATTAAAATATATTATCATAGGGATTGAGTTCTTTTTCAAATCGGTAGAATCCACACCCCTCAAAGAGGTTAGATCAAGAACCGTTATCATAATTATGAAAGAAAATATAATCACTAGATTTGGTGTACCTCATACAATACCTATGGACAAGGGAACAAATTTCATCTATACTAAATTGGAAAAATTATATCAGGAGTATAGTATCAAGACCAATCATTCATCCCACTACCATGAAGCGGAAAACAGACTGATAGATGCCTTCAACAAGACTCTATCTAATATACTTCATGGGATGGAAGAAAAAGACAAGAAATCATGGATAAAAAAGATTCAATATTCTCTCTGATATTATTAGACCATGACTCACACCGCTAACTGAGTAACCCTGTATTCTTTGGTATATGAGATGAAAGTGGTTCTACCAATTGAACTCCAACTACCCGCACTCTGTGTTTCCATCAATCGTCAACTATCTACAGAAGTGAAATCCGTGAAATAAATTGCTGAGTTAGAGTGATTGGATGAAAAAACATTGCACACCCTGCACTGTTTTTAATTTTATCAAAACCTGATTTCATGAACATTCAACAAAAGGTTCACCTTCGGTCTTTACTCAAATGAGAAATGGTGTTGGTCCTCAGATCTCTTTTGATACTTGGGAAGAAACCTCCCAAAATAGAACCAAAGAGGGAAGGACCATACATCATACATAAGGTCTACTCCAATGGATCATATTCACTAATTTTAATGGACAGACAACTTACCCTAGATCCCACCAATGTAAGGTTTCTAAAGAAATACTTCATGTAATCATATAAAGTCCATCTTAGATTAATGATGTTAAACTAAATAATTCGATACGTTTCCATGATGTATGATGTTAAACTATTTAGTATCAACATCATTTTCACATGATGTTAAACTACATGGTGATCATTGCATCCTGAACAACGATGCATCACACATGAGCCATATTTCTGTGGGTGAAAGACAAAGTTCCCCTATTCCTATGTGAAATCGATATCCACATGGGAACTCTTGAATTAAAAGAACTACATACATCTTGATTCCCATTTTTCAATGGGTTACATAGAGATGACTTTCCCCTAAGTCTTGGTCTAGCCACCACATGATACAAATCCCACCATTTCACCCTTCTGTGCCTCTATATTGCGAAGGAAGACTCTTTTATTCCATTTTTTTCACACCAATATTGGATCACATGAGTATAGGAATGGTAGTAATAATTTCTATAGCACAAACAGATAGTAAAGTTACCTGATATGATCATCACGTCAAAACAGTGATTTAAAATCCCCCCTCCCTATGTATGGGTCGAACTGGTATAGGGATTTTACCCAAGAACTAACTTTGGCTTGATTTCTTCCCTCACATGATAGGTAGTGATTCTCAGATTCCACATTATGGTCCTACCACCATTCAAAAACAATTCCCCTACATATGGGTCAGACTTGCATAATGGGGAATTCATGGAACTACATATGATTCTCATCCCTGGGGGGAGATGTAGTGGAACTCAGATCTCCAATTCTAGGCCTATCCACAACAAAAATATTGTAAAGCTCCACCATTCTTTGTTATGTTGTCCTCATATGGATAAATAATACTCTACTACCCCTTGTTTCTCACATCTATCATTGATCACATGGGCATATGGGTTTGTTTGGGAGTTCCCTACATGGTCGAGGCATATCACTCTGCAGTAGGGTTTCCATAGTCCTAGTAGCAAGACCTTAAAAGGAATGATTGGGTCCTCCACTACACATTGAGGAAACTAATTTCCTAACCACAAGATGTTAAACTACACTATGCCACTATAACTACGTATGACTTGATTCTTTCCCTTGTAGGATATGTAGTGATTCCTAAATTCCACATCCTGGTTCATCCTCCATAAACAAATGCCTCTCTACCTATGTAAGGACCATGATTAAGCAGGGAGACCAATTATGAGAACAAAATGTGGCATGATTTATATTATCATAGGATATGTTCTGACACTCAAATCTCATATTTTGGTCCCAGTAATTAAAAACTAAAAAGAAATGAAAAGGGTCCCCAATATCTTCTGCATAAATACATATCTACACGGAAGAGTCCAAATGAAGATTTTTACAAAAATGACTAGTTAAATATCATTCCCATTGGAAACAAGTGATATCTATGTAGGGAATTCCATATTTTACAACTAATCATTGTCTGGATATTCCCCACATACCTGGATGTCTCTTTTAAATCCATCAAACTCTCTAACATGGACAATCATGGATCCTAAAAAATTTACACATCCATTAGAAGTGGAGGGTCAGTGTCCTGCAAATACATTTGATTGCATATACACATAATTCCTCAGAAACTCCGCATAAACTTCCCACAAAAAAGGGCCTATTAAACGAAGTAAAATTCATCCTTACAAGAGGCTTTTCTTACATCCATACACCCAATGGGTCCTATGACCCATATCATTTCTTTCGATTAGAGATATCCCAGAGTCATAGTTTACACTATCTCCCTTCCTCATTTCCTAGGTATGAAATAATATCCTAGACCAATTAGCCCGTATTTTATCATGGTTTCTATAAAAACTTGTCCCTACAACATGATGATAAACTATGCAGCCAATGTCTATACTAAAAACCGTAAAACTGTAGGGATCCATAACATCTATCTCTAATCATGTCGATTCACCCATGTATTTTCTGCATGATGTTAAACTACAAGGTTTATCCATAACTACGTGTGGATTGATTATTGAACTTATAAGATACGTAGAGATTCCTGATCTTTCATTTAGTTTTAGCCACCCTGATGAGAAAAAAAGGTCATTCCCACCTTTGTGTATGGGCTAGAGCAACGTAGGAGGAAGCTCTATCTAAAAGAACTACATTTGGCTTTATTCATACTCAGATAGGGTACACAATGATTCTCGTATCCTATGATCTATAACTATCCAAGGAATGCATAAAAATACCCCCCCCCCCTTATATCAAAATAAGGAACTCCCAAATAATCTCTATATGTAGGGTCATCTTAAGATCAATCGAATGCCCCCTTTCACAATAGGTCATCAGCGTCCTCATCGTATGATGATACACTACATGGTACCCATGTCCTTTCTGCACAATGATAAACTGAATAGGGATTTTCCAAATCATTTGATGTTAAAAAACATGATAATGTGTCCTTGTTATATGATTTTAAACTACAAAACATCACTCGAAGGATAAAACGCCCCTTTCCTTGATTATGCTAACCTTAGGTAAGAGATTTAACCCTCGTTTCCCCTTGTTTCCCACCCCAAGCACATATCAAGTGGTCTTAGGGACCTCAAAAAGGGATTCCCCACAAATCCATGGAAACTAAATCCACAATGGTTGGCCTATGGGGAATAATCCTAAATGTATTATTGGGGTTCTCCCCTTCACAATTGTGAGACCAAGGACATATCTGCATGACATTAAAATGTAAGGTACTTAAAGAACTACATCTAGATTGATTCATTTTCACACCAGACACATTGTGGCATTGGGAAAAAAATTCCATGATTATCCATCCTGAAAGAGGAAATATATAGCTAAGATGCCCTCCCCTCTCTATATACAAACCAAACCTATACAAGTGGATTAATTTCAAGACTCCTGAATATTCAAACCAGGCTCTAGCTCCAAATAAAGAATCATAATTCCCCACCCTATATATGAGTATGATCTATCTAGGGGGTTTCACATTCCGTGGGAAATCATGGATGGAATGTTTCTAATATGTTTAGAGACATTCTTTCCATATATAAAACTCCGTGATTTGAGCATTTATGGATCTTCATAATCATCCATGGAAATTGAAAATGGAATTCCAATCTCATGTGGAAACCTTTGTTTGACTATGAACACAATTCCCCAATGGATATGCATAAGTTTCCCATAAGAAAGTCATATCAACCAAAAGAAAATTCTTCCTTGGGAGAGGCATTTCTTTCTTATGTACGAAAAATGGATTCCAATCCCCATATCATTTTCCCCGATCCAAGATCCCTCAGAGCCATCGTTTACACTTCCCTTCCAACCCACATCTTGGACAGGTTAGTACATCCCGACCTGGTTATCCTAATGTTAGTTGGAACTTTTAAATCAACGCCCTAATCACACGAAATTAATAATGTTTGAAGAATGAAACCTAATGTTCACCATTGGGTATAGAAATATCAAAGCATATCTCTCTCATGGTCATACATGTGATATATATCCACATTGTAAAATCTGTTATGATACCCGCCTCATGGGTTATCTCATCTATAAGATTAAAATTCATCATTCATATGTGTGAATTAGATCCGAATAAGTATAAAACTTAAGAGAACTACATACCTCTTTATTCCTATCATAATAATATATTTAGTGAAACATGATCCTTATATCACGGGTCCAGTAGTGAAATAAAATTTCCCCTCTTCCCTATGCATGGGTTAGACCTATGCAGGGAGCCTCCTTACATCTGTGTGGGGAAAGAAATGGTACCAACTTCCACAAAAGTCCTACTTGAAATGACATATTTCATATTAACAAAAAATATTTTTAAAAAACTATACTTTTTATAGAGAAAGATTTATATCCCCATAATCATCCATGAATATTGAAAATGGAAGGTCAGATTCTTGAGTACTCCACTGTTTGACTATGTAGAAAATGCTCTCGGGGCTCTCCATACGTTGTCAACAAGAAAGGGAATGTCAACCAAAGGAAAATTCATTCTATGGAGAGGCTTCTCTTACCTCCATACACCACAATGACAGTTACGTCCCACCACTCTTCCTGGTTTTGGAAACCACATGGACTACATTTTACACCTTTTCTCCTCATTTATGCATGAAAATGATAGAACATTCCTAGTCAGAATACCATAAAAGAGGTTGACAGCTTATCCCCTTGGTTATAGAAAACTAACTTTATATCACAAGTCACAAATTTCATTGATTCACGATGTTAAAATGCATCGTGCTTTAACACTTCCTTACAAAGGCCAAATACATGTACAAGTGGTCTTTCATTCAAGATCATCATCGATAAAAATTCCCTAATACTTTTCAGGCACCACTCTATTGAGAATACACCCTTAGTGTCTTTGAAACATCCACATCTCTATTAAATTACATGGCCATAGTAAATGGAAGGCCAGAGTCCCGCAGAAACCATTGATTGACTACACACACAATACACCAACAACTTTGTATATGTTTTCCATGGAAAATGGATTTTCAACCAAAGTAAAATTTATCCTTGCGATAGTATTTTCTGGATTTCATATTCCCCATGGATCCCATGCCCCATATCATGTCTCATATCCAATTCCTACCTTTATAAACTTCAAAACCAGGGTTAATAAAAATCCCTAATTCATATCGGAATGTATTGGGAAATCCTTGGTCCATAGACCGTAATTTGGTCCTTTACCCGTAAGTCATGGTCAAAGTTTTTCAGCCTAAAAAATCAGTCATGGTAAAATATATTTGACCAAAAACAATAGTAACGACAATCTAGTTCACAAGACATAAAATTGCCCCGGGAAAAGAGACAAAACTCCCTTGGATGAAAACTTGTAAAGAGATCCCTTGATAAGAGTCAAGTACTAGCTCACTAAACCTATGATACATATGGGTTGAGAACAATATTAAACAATAAAAAAATAAAAAAATAAAAAAATACACAAAGAATGTTAGGTTGAAAACCCACAAAGGGATTCCTAACAAAACTTCATGTTATACCCACTAAACCCACATAATATAAGGTCTAGGAAAAATTAATATTATAATAGAAAACAACTCAAATATTGTGGGATTGTTCATGTGACCCTAGAAATAGCCAATTTATACTCACTAATCCCCTCAACATAGAGAGAAGTTAGTGAATGTTTTGATAAAATATCTCATATTTTGGCCCAAATTGGCATCTGGTTGATATTATTGTTTAAAATGTAGTTAATCATAATTGATTGAAATTTTAGGAAAAGATAATGAATAAATAATTATAGATACAAATATTTTCATTCCATTAAAATGAAAATGTTGGGAGATATCCACAATCTAGAGTGTCCCCCCAATGATATAGTGGAAAGAAACAATAACACACGATAATAAAACATATTACAATGAATCTCGATTAGCTCTTTCCAGTAGATCAATAATTGTACCACAAGGTCCATCAAGAACGTATTCCAAAGAAGTTCTCTATGTATCTTAAACGTAAACCGCTGGGTGTTATCATTTCATAATGGCTCAGTGACCTCTACCATTCTATTTTATAGCTTCATAAATGGAATTTATTGATGTAAGTTAGTCCCTTATCTTGGCCACACAATCCTTTTACTCCTACAGCTCTTCTGTTTGGGCAATCACATGGACATGAGAATCTGCCTCCTCATCCATTAAGTGGTGAAGCTCTTAGGATTTATCCTAAAATGTCTTTTTTGGTGATGCCAGGAATTAAACTAAGCCAAGATTCCTTCATGAACATTTGGATCCTCTCTTGTTAAAACAATTTGGTATGAAAGGTGGTGCAGTTGTAGGTAGTTAAATACACCTAAACACAAGTCAATAAATAATTGTTAGATAGTTTCCACCTCATTAGAAAATTCTGGAAGAGTATTTTCAGTGACAATAGTACATATTTGAATCCACACCCATCTCTTCATGGTTCAAAATATCCTAATGAAATTTTAACATAGGTATTTTCCCCCATCGTAACTTGTACATAGTCATGGAATGAAATCATGAAAGATGGAGTTACCCTTAGCTAGCTCACCCAAGCGGGGGAACCTTTCCTCTTTTTTGACGACTCGACATCTAAAAAGAAACATAGGGGGTTGAATATGACTTTAGTGGTACCCAATAACATTCCACTTGGTCCGACATTATTAGGACGATGAACTGTATCACCTAGAGATAGGGGTTCTGAGTCGCTCTCCATGGATATGGGTAATGTAGAGAAACTCCCCTTTGAAGGCATGCAATGGCGGATGGAGCATCGTCTATCAATAATAATGGAGGGATATGGTGTAGTTGGCATGATTGAAATGGGACCTGTGGTAGTCAAATGGAACTTTCACCCATCGGATTGGTCCAGCCAGTGTTCCATCAGAGTAGCAGGCCACCCATTGTTTGGCATAATCCTATGATAAGTGAGTACATGCTGTTGTGGGAGGAATAAATACTTGTATACCAAATTCCTCTTGCATCATCATCAACCAGAGTAAGAGAAGGATTACCAGATTATAATCCCTATTAACCTTGTTGTCTGGGGTAATGCAACCCACTACAAATATCTGAATTGTCTAGAGAACCTATAATAAATATATGGATCGCATATATTTATTCTATATACTTGAGCTGTCAAGAATTTTTCCTAAAGTGAGATGGTGTAAGAACACAATTTGGAAGTTCCCCACCCATTATCTATTACTACCCCACATGGAACACAGTACGGAACAAAAATAAAATACGAAATATCACTCAAAAATTCAGTTACACTATCAACGCCTAAAGACATGGAGAAAATAACAATTATGTTAAGTAGATATGAATGGGGACCATAATAAGGGATCATCATGATATATCAATATTCATCACAAGGGAAGTGAGTTGTTATCCAACCATATAGAAATTGAAATGGTCTACTAAGACAATGTGTGGGAATTCCTTCCTATATCTTCCCTAGAATCTCAAAAAAACAGGTAGGGATAGGGATGGCTAAATTAATGGTATTTCCCTCTACTAGTGCAGTTTCAATCATTAAATTGAATACCTGGATGCTATTATAAATGTTGCGAAGAGTGAAGATTCACTAGCTTAAAAACATGGAAAAATCCTGACCAATCTATGTTCAAGAGATATTTATGTTCAGACCACATAATATTAGGAAGTGTATCAACCCTCCTCGAGGGAAGCACAGTAAAATCCAAGAATGAGTCGTGATTGTTGAGTGGGATGTTTTCATCTTTGGGGAACTCTTGGTCTTGGCTTGTTCCCCTGTAGGAATAGTCATGTTCAATCCTCAAATTTGATAACTGAGTGAGCATGAAGATTCTTACCAAGTAGTCTCTATACCATGATTATTAAATACCTCTACAATATAGATACTTGCTTATAATTTTCCCAGGTATTGTCCACTAGTAAAAATTCATTGTACATATTGCAGAGAATGGTAATTTTCACTATCTGGTATATATCCTGTAAGCTGATCCCCACTTCACCATGGGATAAATGAATGGTGTTATTACCTGAACACCAGTGGATTAGCAGTATGGGTAGTATCTCCCCTGATGAATAAATGTAAAATTTGGTAACCAACATAGCTTGGTATACATTGAAAGCTTCCAGTGTAGTAGATGATTCAAAGTAATTATAATGAACCCAGAATGCTTAAGAACACTCATAGAAAAAGTACCCTTAAGACCATAGATCCCAATTGTATCTTCGTCCTCCACTTGGATCATTTCAAGGACGATTTAAAATGGAAATATAGACAGTGACAGAAGATTCAGAAGATATGATAAAGCGGAATCAATTTATCTTCATCCAGATATATCCATTCAAAAAAAATATCTTCTTAGATCAAAGCATTTGTGATCTCCCATGGTAGAAATATTTTCCTAGTCATATTCTCAATATTTCCCAAGATGAATAATGAAGTCGATTCAGTCAACCGATGGTGGGGAGTTTCCCTGGAGACCGATGTTGTAAAGTGAAAACCAATTATAAAATGTGTTGGCCATGATTATTTGTTAAATAAGATCCCTAAGACTACTGTCTTGATGAGTAAAGTAAGACGGGAGATCAGCTCCAATGTTCTCGAACATAGCCTCCCTTCTTCTAATCGGATTCATATAGATAAGAGGAATAATCATCGTTTTTCTAAAAGGATTAAGAAAAACATAGCCTCCAAAAATTTTAAAATGACTAAATGAAATTAAACATATTGAAGGCTCTATGTACAAATGGTCTTTGGGAATTACCTTCAATGAATCGATAGTCCACAGAAATCATCATCTGCAAATCAATAGTTTAGGGAAGCTCGGAAGGCATTGGCCCACAAAGAATTGTCCAGAAAACCGGAGATTTGAAGAACATGAAAGTCACACTCCTACCCTCACTATGTGAAGATTATTACTCACCAATCGAAGGATCAATGTTTAGTTTGCAGATTCAAAGTCCTGTACGAGGATGAAGCATACTGTGAAGGATTTTTGATACGTGGAAGCGAATGAGTGAGAAATCTATTGGAGCATTGAAGCCGCTGAAAAAAAATGGTAAAATAAATATGATTTGAGACCCCTTTATATAGGTGTGGTCCCATCATATGAGTCTACCATTATATCACAAACTGACTTATGTTAGGGAGGATTTCTACATCTGAATAGCCTCTAATTCATCATGATCGGAGTCCATTCTGATGGAGGGAAATTCTTGGGTCTTGAAAATATGGAATTGTAAATTAAAATACTCCCATAAATATGGAAAATGAATAAAAATGAACCCATTGAAGATTCAAAGAAGGATATTTAAAATAAATAAAAAACTGGCAATGGGAATCGCTAGACCGTGATGTGGAAATTTTTTTTGTAGATTGACTCTCTCCATGGTGGTCCATGTTGTGAACCTTACACAAACCATTTGTGAACCAAATGGTTCATGTGAAGCTTAATATGGTGTTGGTACCCCAAAAATGATGTTGTTAAAAAACAAATACATAAAAATTCACCCTGCATACCATTTTTCATAGTTCATGGGCGTGGTGAAGGGAATGGAATCCCGTGAATGATGTTCTTCGTGGGACCAAGGTGGTGATTTACGACTCCGTGATCCACAACTCCTATAGGCCTCTATTGACCAAGAAATATTTAGGCCAGGTGATTCTTTTGTAGGCTTCCCCAAATGAGTTTGTGTGACCCACCGACCCAAATCGTCCATTCTTATATAAAAGGAACTCAAGGGGGACTGAAAGAGGGGATAAAAAACGTTGACACTTTTAGAGAACATATTTCAGAATTTCAAAGGAATGAAAGAAGGATATCCTCAAAAAATACATAATTTTTTGAATATTACCCCCAAGTATAGCCCACCATATACCATAAAAAAAGAAAATATAATAATAATGGATAGACCGTGAACCTAACTTCCTTCACGGATGAACTTCCTACAAAATGTAGCACCAATTACCCTTCTTTAAATCGGTACCCCACATAGAATAACTCTATGTTGTAGGAACCTTTCCCTACATATAAAATCTCTTTGCAGACATAACTCATTCCTGTGAACCACCGTGATATGCAGTCAGAACTCATCCCCATGTAGTAATGCTCTGCATAGGAGGAACTCAGTCCCATATATCAAAGTGCCACACAAGTGGAACCTTCTTATGTGTACTGAAACACTATGCATACCACTTTTATAACCACATACCATCAAGATTCATGGAAGATTCCCACACCCATAGATAAATATGCTATGTGGGAGAAACACCAACCTACATGAGAAAATGGTATAAAAATTGGGGTATTCTTGGGTGTTCCTTCCTCCAACTCCAACCATTTCTGTCTATTTTCATTATAGCACCCGTAGACCCTCTATTTTGTAGTCCAATGGAATTAGGCTAAATACCCTTCCAAAACAATAGGAACTTTATGATATAATCATTGGGTGCATCAGTGTTCCCTTCTATGTTTGCATACATATGGTAAGAGGAGTCACATGGGAAATCTCCGCAATGGTGCGGACCACCAGAATGACCCTAAGTTTACATTCCCATGGTAACCCGAGTTCAAATCATGGTATACTAACATGAATCTTCCCATTCTAGGGATTATGGGTAATCACTGGATTTTCCCTTCCATGAAATCCAATTATAAATGAAAGAGATCCCGCATGTATTTCCTTTTGATAAGGAATGATGCTTCTCCCATTTCCCTGAACCAGTATCAGGGAATCCCTCTTAGTGTAAGAGCATTTCATAGTAGGGGAATGTGTGATCATCCTAGACTCTTCCCCCAATTATTATCTTCCCTTTCCATTAGCAGATAAGGTAAATCATGTGATATGACATATCTACCGCTTACTCTTGTTTCTCACACCGAGCACGACTCATGTGGGCTTAGAGGTTAATGATGATTAATACATCCCCACAATCCAAAAATTAAACTATGAGAACTCTGATTTCTACCCCAAACATGATACATAGGATTTTTTTCTATGGTCCGATCTCAAAGGGAATCCTTTTCATGGATTTCCCCAATCCTGACCCACCAATTTATCAAGGCTTCATTTACAGAATAAGTCCTAAATCTGACTCAAAAAGGACCTTCTCCTTCAATGTAATCCCCAGATTATTCCTTGTTTATGGTCCACCTTGAGGTAAGTCTCATATCATATCTTGAATAGGAACCTTTCCCTATATGCCATTACCACATGACGTTAAACTGCATGGATGGGTCCTTATCACAAGACCCTAAAAGGGGATGTGTCCAGTTAAGTGGCACCGAACTATGTGGGATCTAATTACTCTCTTGAGGATACGTACAAAGCTCGTCTTATGGGTTTGACCCTAACATCAGAAGAATTATTGTACCCCTTGGATGACGATAAACTCTAGAGCACCTCATCATATGTCTTAAACCTGTGTTGTCTCTTTGAACATTGAAGGAATTCCTGATCTATCCCCAAAATGGCGATAATGATGAAGAACTCATGTGTATTTAAGATTGATCTTGTAACCCAGGGGAAATATGCAGACACATTCTTGGGGATGAATTGAGGATTCATGAACATTTGAACATAGTCTAAAACTATAAGGGAGTCTTGAAATAGGCAATACATCCCCCCAAAAGGGCGTGATGATCCCGAGTTCCCATTATCACGACCAATGTGAGTACTTAAGTGTAATTTTCCAAATCATCATCCAACAAGTGCCTGACTTTAGAAATAAGGTTCATGAATCATTGATAAGGGGTCATTGGGTGTTTCGGGATCTGCAAATATACCCATTAGAGACCATTTGAGGAGATTTTACCCGGCATGGAGCGATTTCACAGACACATAACCCCATGCAATCACTCGCAGACAAACCTCAATTGTGGCACCTCCTTTGTAATAAAAAAGGATACACTGTTCCAACCCTTAATGGTTCATTTTCATCCCATGGGGTACAAAGAAATGCCTTTGGTCAAAACAACCCTAAAACACTAAAAACCCTAACCCCTAGAAAACTTCAAAAACACCTAAAAATGTAAATAACACTAAAACCCCTAAAAACCCTAAAACCCCCAAAAGACCACAAAACATTGATAAAAATCCTAAATGACCCTTAAAACCCTTAAAACCTGAAAACACTAAAAACCATAAAACCCTAAACACCCTAGAAAACCTAAAAACCATACAAACCATAAAAAACCATAAAACCCTAAAAATCCTAAATCCCATAAAAAACCTAAAAACCATAAAAACCTAAAAAACCCCTGTAACACTAAAAACCGTAGAAAACGCTAAAAACCCTAAAATATGAAAAAACCTAAAACCCATAAAACTTCTAAATGGTTTAAAACAATTAAACCCCAAAACCCTTAAAACCCACTAAAAGACCTAAAAATTACTAAAAAACACCAAAAGGCCTTAAACCCTATAAAAACCCTTAAAGGCCATTAAAGACACATAAACAACATAAAACCCCATAAAAACCCTAAATACCATTAAAACCTCTAAAAACCCTTAAACCCCTAAAATCTTTAAGAAACTATAAAAAAATATCAAAAAACCTAAAAACCCTAAAAAAACCTAAAACACAATAAACACCTAAAAATTATAGAAAACCCTAAAACCCTTGAAGATGATAAAAATATAAAACCCTAAAACCCTAAAAACCCAAAAAAAAAATCATAAAAAAAACCTAAAACCCATAAAACACTAAAAACCCTAAAAACATTAACACACATAAAACACTAAAACCCTAAAAATAATAAAAATCCCTAAAATCACAAAAAAACCATAAAAACATAAAACCACTAATAACACTAAATCCCTAAGAAAACCCTTAAACACTAAGAAACCCCAGAAAACTATAAAACCCCTAAAAATGAAAAAAACCAAAACCCTAAAAATTCTGTAATCACCTAAAAAGACAAAAAAAAAACCATTAAAACCAATAATACCATAAAAACCATAACCCCTCACCTAAAAAACTCAAAAAACCCTCAAAACCCTAAAAACTCTAAAAAACACTAAAACCCCTAAAAATCCTAAAACCCTAGAACACTAAAAATGCGTAAAAACACTACAATCCCTAGTAACCTTAATGTTCCCTAAAAACCTTGAAAACACCCTAAAACCACCCAAAATACTAAAAAACCATAAAACCCATAAAATCACTAACACCCCCCCCCCTCAAATGTTAAAAAATTCCTAAAGGAACCTAAAATCAGTAAAAACCTTAAAACCCTAAAAATCCTAAAAAATTAAAAAGAAACTAACAACAGTAAAAAATACTAAATCATCAAAAACCCATAAACAACTCTAAAAACCCTAAACCCTTAAAGGACCCTAAATTCCATAAAATGGAAAACTACCTTAAAAATACTAAAAAGAACTAATGGATCCTAAATACTCTAAATAAACCAAATACTACTAAAACCCATGAAAACACTTAAGGGCTCAAAAAACACTTAAAACCTTAAAAAAATCCAAAAAAAAACGGAAACCCCTAAAACACCTAAAACCAACTAAAAACTTTAAAATTCCCAAAAAAAATTGTGAAGTCCCCTAGAGACACTATAGGACCATAAAAAAATAAAAACCACTAAAGGGCCATAATAAAAAAAAGACCATAGAATTCTAAAAAATAGTAATGGACCAAAAAGGATATTGAAAACCCCAAATGACCCAAAAAAACCCTAGAAAACCCTAAAACACTAAAATCACCAAAAAAAAACAAAAGAACCTCAAAACCCTAAAACACTCTAAAAGGCCTTAAAACCACTAAAACCAGGAAACACACTAAAATCACTAAAATCCATAAAACCCTAAAACACCTAAAACAACCTAAAAATTCATAAAACCCATAATAACTACCAAAAACAAAAAACCCCTTAAAGGCCCAAAAACCCTAAAAACTGTTAAAACTCGTCAAAAATTCGTAAGAACCCTAAGAAACCCTAAAAACTCTGAAAATCATAAAAATCTATAAAAATTCCTAACTCCCCTTAAAATTCTAAAAACCCTAAACACATTAAAAACCCCAAAAATCCTAAAAACAATATAAATTCCTTAAAACATAAAAAAACTTGAATACCCCAAAAACACTATAAACCTAAAAACCCCTAAAAAACATAAAATATCATAAAAATCATTTAAAAACCCGAAAAAACTAGAAAAACCTAAAAACATGAAAAACCAACAAAAAACCTAAAAATCCTAAAGACTATAAAAAATCATAAAACCCAAAAAAAAACCCAGAAACCCCCATAAAACATAAAAACATTAAATAATACCCCAAAACCCAATATCTCCCAAAAAACCCTAAAACCCCTTTAAAACACCTTAACCCCCGAAATCTTCCTCAAAAACCTATAAAACCCTTAAAACCCAAAAAACCCTAAAACCTGAAAAAAACATGAAACCCTAAAAATAAAAAAACACTAAACCAATAAAATTCTATAAACCCCCCAAAAAACTAAAGAACCCTAAAAACCCTAAAATACCATCAAACCCCTAAAAACCATCAAATAAATAAATACCCTAATAAACATAAAAACCCGAATAATCTTAAAATATAAAAAACAAATAAACCCTAAAACCCTAAAAACCCATTTAAAACCCTAGAAACCCATATAATCACTAAAAATCCAAAAAATCCTTCAAAACAACCTAAAAAACTAAAATTCCTTAAAAACAATAAAACCCCTTTAAATATGTTAAAAACCTTAATGACCCCAAAACCCCAAAATCCCTAAAAACACTAAAACCTCTAAAAATTCTAAAAAACCCTTAAACCTAGATAAAACCTCTAAAGGACACCTAAAACCCATATACCCCTTAAATACCCAAAAACAATAAATATTCCAAAAAAACCTGAAGACCCTAAAACCCCTTTAAAACTCCCAAAAGACCCTCAAATCCTTGAAAACCCCTAAAACCATAAAATAACCCTAAAAGACTATAACACCCTTAAAAACCTAAAAGATTGAAAAAACAATAAGAATCATATAAAACATAAAACACATAAAAATATTAAAAACACCCTTAAATCCATAAATGTTCATAAAACCCCTAAAACCCCAAAACCATAAAAACCCTACAGTATACTATATACCCCCAAAACTCTTAAAAATACTAAAAGTCCTTAAAAACACAGAAAACCCTAAAAACCATAAAAACTGTAAAAACCATAAAACACTAAATACATTAAATAAAATATAAAACATTCAAAACCCTAAAAACACCTTAAAACATAAAACCCTAGAAACCCTAAAACTAGCTAAAATTCCCGAAACATTAAAAAACATTCAAATTAAAAAATCCCTAAAAACCATTAAAACCCCAAAAAACCTAAAACAGCATTAAATCCTAAAGACATAAAAAGCCTAAAAATGAATAAAAACATTAAAACCCATAAAACCCATAAACCCCTTAAAACACCTACCCCCCAACATAAAAAATACCCTAAAAAACAAAAAAAAACATAAACCCCTAAAATTTTTAAAACACTAAAAAACATTAAAGACCACAAAATCCATTAAAATCCTAAAACCCATAAATGAACTTAAATTAAATAAAATCCCTAAAAATACTAATGAATCATAAAACCCCTAAAATGTATAAAACCCCCCTGAAAACCAAAAACCCACAATACTCTAAAAATACATAACAATGTAAACCCCCTACCCCCCCCCCCCCTAAAACACCCATAAAAGAACCCAAAACCCATTAAAACCCTAAAAGACCATAAAACCCATAAAATTCACTAAAATCCAAGGGGTGTTGCTTAGGGGGACTGTTGGAGGTGACTGTCAGGTGTATAAGTAGGAGAAGGTGGAGGAGCAGGGGAAAATGGACAATTTGGAGGAGGCGGTTGAACAAGGGGGATCGTTGGGGGACAGGATGGCGTGTGGGTAGGGGGAGTGAGCTGAGAAGGGGGATTATCCCAAGAAGGGGGATTATCCCAAGCAGGGGTATGCCTCCGCATATGAGAAGGTGATAGGGCCTGTTCTGGAGGAACATGAGGAGACTCTAGTTGATAGGCCTGGCTATATGGGCTTGTTTGAGTTGCAAGGGGATGAAAGTAAGAAGACTAGGGAGGAGGGGAAATTGTAGATGGCCCTGGCTGGTGTGGTGTCCCCTCCTTATTTGGCTATGGAGGAACCCGCCCTGGTGGTTCCTTGCATGCCCCAGTGTGGGATCCATTGTTCCATTAATCATGAATCCACCTTATCCATGACTACTTATAAGAGGATCGTAGAAGGATGAATCACAATATGACTATGATAATCAAAGAGAAGGCCTTTCTTGAGGTGGACATGCAAGATGGGAAGGAAAACAAACCTGCAGGGGTCTCTTTAGATCCCTGAAAGAGGAAGCTGAGGAAGGACTATTTGACTTTTCCTAAGATAGTGTCCACGAGAGCCTCTTGCAAAGCTAAGGCAGTCTCCTCTGGCATGGGAGGTAGTCCTGTCAAGGCACAACTGAATTCGGAGAAGCAACATATCAGAGAGTATTACACTTTCATCCTAAAGCAATATGATTCATCTGAATGGGAGTCAATGGAGTCAGATGCTTCCTCTGGTTATGGTGCTGATGGGGACCCTTATGGGGATGGAGACGTTGACTTGTTGTTCCTGCTTTTTTCTATTCTACTTTTGGGTGTTTTGGGGTTTTGGTGTCTTTGAGGTCTTTGGCCTTTTGGGTGTCGGATATTTGTCCCCACCCTTCCCTTGTATTATTTTATTTTTCTTTAATAATTTTTGGTAGGCCAGGAATAGCCTGACCTCGCACCTTCCTTTCCCAAATAAGCCCTAAAACCCATAAAACCGTAAAAACCACCAAACAACTTAAAAACTTTGAAAATCCCAAAAAACCCATAAACCCATTTAATAACACTAAAAAAACCAAAATACCAGAAAAAATCTATAAAAAACCTAAATTCCCTAAAAACCCTAAAAACCCTTAAAACGCTAAAACCCTTAAATTCCATAAAAACCTTTAAACATACTAAAAACATAAAAACCATTAAAAAGTTAAAAATTTTTAAATATCTAAAACCCTAGAAACCCATAGAAGCATTATAAACTAAAAAACTGATAAAAAGATAAAGAATATTAAAACCTTAAGAACATCATAAAACCCATAAAACACTTCAAAAATCGTAAAACCCTAAAAATGTTAAAACATTAAAAAATACTAAAACCCCATAGAACCCTAAAACCTTAAAAGACACTTAAAACCTGTAAAACCCATAAAAACCAATAAAACCCTACAAGAATCCAAAAAATAAATCAAGAATGACCTTAACCCCTAAACACCTCGAAAACCCATAATATTACTAAAACCCAATAAAAGAACCATAAAATACTAAAATAACCCAAAAAACCCTAAAAATACACTAAATACCAAAAAAAACATATAAACCCCAGATGGGTCCTGAAAAAATTGTAAAGGGAGAGTAAATAATCCAATGATTTTGGAAAATGAAGGAAAATGAATTGAATGAAGATTTTAAAGAAGAGTGTTGAAGAAGCCAAATTCGGTAAAGGGAATGAGATGAGCCACAAACCGCAAAACCTTCTTCAACCACCGCTCTGCATGGTGGTCCCCAGCCTTGAAAAGTAGCAACAAACCAAGTGGGTAACGAAACATAGATGATGGTGCAGTTTCCTGAGAACAGTTTTGTTAGTGAAGTAGAGGTGAAAAAATCTACTCCACATATATCCCCCACGAATGGTGCCATTGGCATAATTAAGGTGGAGAAACTCACCCATGTATTCCATCCCCATGAACTAAATGATTCCCAAGAAAGGTGAAGCCAATGGTGTCTCTCGAATGAGGCATACTCATTCCCGGAAGCCTTCCTCATGCTCGATCTCCATGACATATCATCCATGAAATGAGAAATTATGCCTCCCTAAAATGGGCCTCCTATGAGTTTTAATCCCTAATAAATTCAACTTTCCCCTTAATGGACCTCATAGATGGTGTAATCCCCAAATTCATTGAACTTTGAGAACTCTAATTATTTCCCCAAATAGGATACATAGGATGTTTGTCTAAGGCCCGAGTTCAAAGGGGGTACTTTTTAAATGTTAACCCCAATCATTCCCCCTTAATGGGCCTCCTAGAAGGTGTAATCCCCAAATTCATGGAACTATGAGAACTCAGATTCCTAGCCCAAATAGGATACGTAGGATTCCTGTCTATGGCCAATCTTAATGGGGATACTTTTTAAAGGCTAAACCCAATCATGCACTTTTATGGGCATCCTATAAGGTTTAACCCCCAAATGCATTGAACTATGAGAACTATGATTCCTTCCCCAAGCAGGATAAAGAGGATTCCTATCTAAGTCTCAAGATCTAAGGGTTCCTTTTCAATGTTTAATCCCTATCATTCCACATTTATGGGCCTCCTAGAAGGTGTAATCCCCAAATTCATTGAACTACGAAAACTCTAATTCCTTCCCCAAAACAGGATATGTTGGATGCCTATCTAGGGCCCGATATCAAAGGGGATCCTTTTAGAAGTTTAACCCCAATCATTCCCCCTTTATGGGATTCCTTGAGGGTGTAAGATTGAGCTCAAACCAAACTACAAGGGCATTGATTCCCAACCAATTGGGATATGTAGGAAGCCTCCCTGAGGTCCAAACTCGACACCCATATCATCATAATGTTATCTGAGCCATATCCCTGGCTGGGTCATATCCACACAAGAGAGCATATCTCTTCTTGAAATCCCATAAAGCCTTAGCATATGACCCATATTGATTCTTGACTAGGAACCTTTCACCTATACGACCTTGCCGCATGACGTTAAACTTCGTGGATGGGTCCCTGTCACACTACCTTAAAAGCACATGTGTCCAGTTAAGTGGCACCGAACTACATGGTATTTGATTCCTATCATGAGGATATGATATATGCCAATATTATGGGTTATATCCCAATATCGAAACAACTTTTTTCCCCCCGTGATGACGATTTACTCCATAGGACCTCATCACGTGGCTTAAGCTAGCGTTGTCTCAGTAATTTCCAATGCATGTAAATCCATGATTGATCTTGAGACCCAAGCGTAATTTGGGGACATAAGATCAGGAATGAACCAAGGATTCCTAAACATATGAAAATTACTTAAATCTATATTAGAGTTCCAAAATAGCCAATAATTCCCCCCAAAATTGTGTGATGATCCCTACCTCCTATCCTCTCTTCCAATGGAATCCTTATGTGTTTTTGGCCAAATAATCATCCAACGAGCACCTTCCTTTGGAAATAAGGACCATGAATCCAGGATAAAAGGGTCTTTGGGTGTTTTTTCTCTATAAATAAACTCATTGGAGACCATATGAGGACATTTTACCCAACTTGGACTGATTTCACAAATAGTTAACCCTTTGCAATCACCCACCACGACCATTTAACTATGGAACATCCTTCACAACATAAAAAGAACACACTACCTATTCCCCACAGGACCATCTCAGTCCATGAAAGGGGTATGACATGAATTAGGTCAAAACAAAAATGGTGAACCCAATGTGAATCCTTCACCAAGTTGGAGTGTTACCCCAATAAAATCCCCTTTCACGTTCAAAAGGAATAGGGACAAGTAAGATAATCAATTATACATGTGATCATGTGATGCTAATTTTAAGGGTTTTGTTTTTTACATTTAATATATATTTTATGTGATTCACAGAGAAACCTTCAATCCAATGGCATCTTGAAAACTTACTCATACATGTGCATCCATGACCACACAGGCGGTTGGGTCCCCAATGAATAAAAAGACTCCATATCCTACCCAACATCTTCATTGCTGGGTTTACAACAAACTAAGAAAGAAGTTACCTCTGAATGGTACTCTCCCCATGGAGGTGGCCGCCAAAAAGGACCTCTGGTTGTTTAAATCCTTCCAACCACCACTTTAGTCGTGACCGACACTCTAGACCCATGCAGCTCCACTTCCCATATACAATCGTTTTAGGGGCCTATCCTGAAAATATGACAACAAGTACCTCCCTTTTCTTAGGTATATATATGAGGCAAATACTGAGGACTTTATCACATAAGTATAGAGGTATTACCCATAGAACTCTATCGAATGACACCGTCGCCAATGCGGTGCAACCCAGTATCCTCATTCTGAGGAGGATACCACACTGAGGGCTCCTACTGAAGTCCAAAGAACACTGGCAACTTAGGCTACCCACCAGGGGTGGAAAATAGACAATTAGTATAAATTAATTACCCTTGTTCATAAAGATGAGATCCTCTATAAAAACATGAATAAATACCACATGTAGATATAAAAATATTCCTCCTCTTCTGAAGCCCTCTGTTGAAATATGTGAAAAAACTTTCAGCAGATGCATATTCCTACTCGTTCTTAAAAATTCCAACACATATATATAGTGGAAAACTATGGGAATTCATATAATAATGGAAATGATTATAAATCCCACCAGTCAAATAAGGTGATAATCAATAGCTAGATACAACTTCCGGCCTACCACAAAAAATACCACCAGTTAAATATAGTGGAAAGTAGATATAAGAAGAGTCAAATTCCTATGGATCTATATCAAGCATGTGAGAAAAATATAGCAAAAAACAAACAGAACCAAATTATTTCTCACAAATATAAATCTTACAAGAAAAATACTGTGAAACTATAGAAATCAGTAGGTGTATCCCAACTAGAAGCCATGATATGACTCAATCCTCCCCCTTGATGCAGGAGAACTGCTAGTACCCACTGGAAACACTTGGACGACCAGAGACGGAACAAACTCCTACTCTGACATCAGAATGAGCATTTATACCCATTCCATCCAAAGACATATATCAACACATCCATGAAATGTTGAAGTATCAAACATCAATTCCAATTCATATTCTCTATACCTATCAAAATGTAATTTAATTTGAGGAAAGGGTGAGAATTTGGGCCCACAACCAGGTATCCTTGAGTTGGGTGAGTCATCTAGAAAATCATATAGTCACTCTAGAGATAACATGTATTTTTACTCTAGTCTGGTAGAGTAGATAACCATATTCTATTATACAAGGACAAAAGGAACGGGAACAAATACCCATTCCAACTCGGGGTTACCGGTCCAACGTGGTGGCCACTCTAGGGTTGGCATATTTCACTTAGATAACTCAAGATGATCATTGGTGTATCCCAATGAAATTGAGGGAACCAAACAAATAGGGGACCACATATGAAGGTCATTACCAATAGTAGGCATCCCCATCATCCCACAAAAGAGCACCCAAAAACTAAATACACCAAAGGAAACAGAAAAAGTAAAGACAACAGTCATGATTCTACTTTATTGGAAGTTATATTTCTTGAAGCCATAATACACCAATAAATTGAGGCTCAAGATCCTGAAGATCCATTAAAAAATTATGTATGTGAAGGAATAAGTTTCAACGGTCCTCCCTATAATGTTTCTACTAGCAGCTCGGAAGGTCCTCCCCAAAGCACCCATGGGGGCTTACTCTGTGGGTTTGAAATGATCAATTGTGAGATCCAATCTCCTAATACGTGTCAGGGTAACCCTACCATTAAATATAAGATTGAATAGAAAAAAGTTCCTCCCCAAGATTTCTCATCCCTGATGGTTCTCCCATGGGAATATGTTGTTGATATTATTCTCCCAGTAGTCGGATGTCAATCTATGACAGTAGTCCTCCCCATGATAGTAGTTTCTATGAAGGACATCCCCGTAGTTACATCAATAAATGAGAAGTCCCTCCCATAATTTTAGTACATAATTATGGTCCTCTTCAGAACATACACTACAACTATATTCTACTTGTTCCATATATCAATCCATGAGGGTAATATTTTCCATAATCGATGTCATTGTGAAGGTCCTCCCCAAAACGACATCAAGTAGGATGAAGGCCCTCCCCTCGCAGTGTTTCACCCTAAAAGTCTTTCCCAGGGTATACACTATAGGGGAACTCTTGTTGGTCATATAGTAATCTGAAATTGGATACCTCACCATTGTAGCACTAACTGCCTAGGTCCTCCTAGAAATCAAAATCCACAATGACAAGAAGTACCTCCCTTCACCAATCCAACTATGATGAATCCCTCATATGACGAGGAAATCATAAATATGAAGTCATACATGTTAGACACGCTGTATATGATGAGAGACATCCCTTATCAACCAGAGGATGGTCTAGGTCCATTCTCATCCTCCGAGCCACCCTCGTGCTACTCACTTATTAATGAAACTCTTACTAGTCACGTTGCATGGAATGAAATGTCTAAGGAGTTTTCAAACAAGGAAGGCCAAGCAGAGGAATCCCTAAAGAAAAAACAACACGATATGTTTTTTATGAGAAGAACACTAGATAGTGATAACATACAAGGGATTTATTGGCCCCAGAACACTTCTCAGTTCATCATACCAAGACAGTTTTCAGAATAATTCATGCATATAATTCACCTCAATATCTAGACAACTATTATCCAATTGAAATAAAAGTTTTCCCCTATGATGGTTACATAGACCATGTCAATATATTGGAAGATATTTTCCATTAGATTGTCCATGATGTACTTCTATCTGCACAACAACCTCAATCAGTGATGTGGAGGAAAGTCCTTGAACTACAATGTCTCCATGCACCATAGAAGTTGCATTGTCTGATCGGCAACGCACAATCTAGTGTTCATATCTAGGGATGGGGAGAACATGGAACTTTACACTTAACCACATTCCCCATCCAGTAGAGCCTAGTTAAGATGGATTCCTGCAATTTCATTATCCCTAGATGGAATTCAAATGAAATACATGACCAGGGAAGATGGCATACTCGGTAAGAAATAGACAAGAGTAAGTCTCAAAAAAATCAAGACAGATTAGAGAAATCCATTGAGAATCTCCTGAACCAAGTCACCAAGAACATTCAGAAGGATTCTCTCCTAAGGGAAGATAATGAATTAGCACTAATAATGTTCTCAGAAGCATGAAATTCACATACAGACCTGACACTATATTTGGATCATTCCTGAATCGGAATGCATGAGATTAATAATGTGTCTATAACCACATAAATATCTTTAGTATGGGATAATCCATAACCCCTAGTGATGGGGGTATTTTAAACACAAAATTCCTCTATAAGACAAGAAAATTTGGGTCGTGATACAATGACAATTGAATTGGAGAAACCCCATCCCATAGGGTTGGGTGTATTTTTTCCTCGATAACATGACCAGGGGATGTTAGTCTTTTCCCACATGGGGAGAACAATTAATTGAGAGTTTACCCATTATGTCCAGTATCGTGATTTACATCCCTCAAAAAGGATACATACGACCAGGCAATGTCAAGGTTCCCTTCAAGTTACCCTTTATCAAGAAACCAGAAGAGGACCCTAGAATGGATGGAGATGATCCAAAAATGGACTCAAGAATCTCTCCTACCATTCAACACTTGGTAAGCCACCCCTAATGCGGTATTAATTGGTGATCTTCATGGATGTAAATCTCACAGACCATACTAAATATAATAAAAGTGATGAGGATTAAAGAGAATATGGTTACCTCCTGAAGGTGGTACAAATCCAGTATGATGGTTTGTGTAATCAGAACCAACATTTCGCCTTAAATGTGGGTGCTACCTTGGTTAATCCATCACTACCTCCCTTGTAAATCCACAACAACCGGAAGAGTAATAAAAATGTTGCATATGACCCACCTCCACATCCTAATGCTAATGTGTACTTGATGATCAAGAATAGATTCACTTGGAAAGAGGTGGAAATGAAAGAGCTAAAGAGAATCAACATTGAGATGCTATAGGAGATCCGTCCTTCAGAATATGTTCCCCATGTAGAGCATTAGCACACACTTACAATAGAGGTGCCTCTACCACTTGGACTCATCCTGACAGATGATGTAAGGATGAAAAGATATTTCATGTAATTAATAGGACTATCAATATACCTGATCCCAATCCTATTAGGTTACATGATTTCCCTCTATTGGGTAAGAAACCAAAATAGATTCAGGAAAATCCAAAAAAGGTTCCCCTAGATGAGTATCTTCCTCATGTTCTTGTAGTGTCGACTTGTCCAACCCTACCCCATGCTACACCTGCTCATGCTCAGGTTAGGCATGACATGCATCAAGATCCCACAAATAAGATCTATTCATTGATGACACGATTTGAAGCCATGGAATGATGGTGCACTCTAATGCAACAGGAAAAAAAATCCCTACCCCAACTAGGTATGCAACCTCCCACTACCTCCAAATTCTAGGAGACCTATATTCCCAGTGTTCAATGGATTAGGGGAATCTAGTAAATATATGATGCACTATGCATCTTACAATGATCCCATGATGGGAACCCCAGAGTAGTAAGAAGCTGTGAAACGTAGATCCTTTGAGAAAACACTTCAAGGTTCATCATTTATATAGTATACCATCTTTCCAACTAATTCTATAATAGGATAGGAGGAACCCTGGTGGTAATTCATCTTCAAGTATAATTCAATATTGTCAAAGAAAATAGACGAAGACCTTATGAACTACAAACAATGGGTGAACTAAAGAGTTTCAGACTTCTTTTCTGGAAAGATAGGTTTGGAATACTCCTTGAGCCGAACACTCCCCTAAGATGAGATGCATTCTATGTTCATCGACAATATCTGTGATGATCTGTGAACACCCCTCATATCGGTGAAATATACTAGTGGGTTCTGGTATTTATATTCCATTGATCAAAGAATAAAGGTTTCATTACATCATATTGATCTCAAGTCCCAAGTGTCCACATCATCCCTAGGTAAAATGGTGGGAAGAGATGAAGCGTGTTTTATTACACTTAAGCCAGCCCTTGCACCATCTCCAGCTCCATGGCCCACACCAAACCATGCAGTCCACCCTAGATGTCAATAGACACCCCCACCTCTACAATAAAATAAAAGGGGTGTCATAAGAAACCAATTCAATTAGATAAGGAATAAATTGTATTAATTCTAAGATGATCTAGTATGTGGCCACATTATATCTTCCATGAAAAAAACATTATTCAGCTATCACAAGTGAAGAGGGGTGATGAAGCATGTCTCGATGATGGGAAAAATTAATTTACCTACCATCAGAGACTAGGAAACACAATCCCGGAGTGTTTTGTATTCAATGACCTCCTAAAAAGGATGATATATTCTAGAAAATTCAAACTAGGACCATGGAAGTCACAAGTGTAGTATGGTTCCACCATTGACCCTAGTGATGAAAGGGAATAGAAAAAAGTCATCTGTAAAAAGTTTTGGAAGTTTGATTGTTAGATGACTCAAAAAACTATCAACTAATCCATTCATATCCTCCAAGAATAGTTAAAAAAATATATTGTTTCCTCAATAGCTCCTGGTATTGCATATCCAACATCCTTGGACCTATGATCCTTCAAGGTTCGAGATGATCTAATTCAAGAAGTTGAACCGACACCATGGGCAATTTTTGATTTCCAGCTATCAGATTTTATGAAAATAGATCTACAGATACAGTAACTTCACTAAAAAACATCATAACAAGCACCACCCCCACCAAATGGAACAATGGGAATCACCCCACCAAATGAAACAATGGTCACTACCCCACCAAATGACAGTAGTGGAAGAAGTTGACTGGGTAAATTCATCAATAGAAGAGGAACTAATCTTCATCTTCGTTAATTTCATTCACATAGTGGATCCTTTCTTTGATAAAGAGTATATACATACACTCGAGTACCCCACGACCAATTAGGGATCTATGGTAAGAGGATTTTAAATCCATAGATACCAAGGTAGACACATCCATGGATGAAACCAAATTCATGGCAGTATTTCTACTCAACCCGTCAATGTTGCAGAAACTCACAGAAGAGAACTTATGCAGACCAGAGAGGACGGGGAAAATTATTCCACCCCCATTGAAGGAAACTCTATATTAATCATCCTAAAGTATCCGTCAAAAAAGTAATATCTGCATAACCTACTTTGGTGTTTTGGTAGGCATGCTCGTCCAAATTCAAAAATCTTATAATTAGCACCAGTTCTTGTCTCGGGAGTTGGTCCCTCTTAACAAAAAGATCACGTATCTAAAGCACCTTTGAAATAGTATCCATGATCCATGAAGCACTAGACTTTAGAGTGAAAACATTACATCAGGAAAATGTTAGCCTTGGTACCAGCCAAGTGGTCAATCTTGGATGCACAAAATCTATCAGTTGACCTCAGGGAAGCACTCATTGAAGCTCTATTGATACCCTAAGAGTTTGAATCCAATGTAGCCTCCAGTGGATTCTATCAGACATATATTGGTCCTATAGAATTCCAGGATATCACCTCCTTTTTGGATCAAGATTAATACACCATTATGAAAGGGGACATCAAACCCGTCTATGGGTCTTCTAAGAATAACAATGTCGATATTTGAAAAGATTTCATTGACAATGGATTCAATGTTAATCTCATTCCACTATGGACAATTCATTTATTGGTATGCAATGAGGAAAATCTGATTCCCTAAACCAAAACCATTTTGGGTTATGATAAAATTGAGAAGATTCCATTTGGAAAAATCAAGCTTAAAACTTGTCTTGGAGACGTCGTAGCTAACTCATAATTCTTGGTGGTCCAAAAAAACAAGGCCTTCAATGTCCTTCTAGGAAGGCCCTGGCTACAACATCATATAGAGATCCCCTCATCATACCATCAATGAATCAAATATATAATTAATGGTAATAAGGTGACATTGTATGCAAATAAGTCCCCATTTGAATCTTACGAGTTTCACTACATTGATGTAGGATTTTATGAGTCGAATGGGAAGCAACCCTTAGTAGATAGGGTTGATTGGGTCACTGCACCAAATAGACTGAAGGTGGTTCCCTCCAACCCTATCAGGAAACTCCATGAAGAATATGTACTTCCCATTAATCTGTTGGATTTCATGCCATCTTCATGATCTCGGTCGTGGCCACAGATCCCAATAGTGTTGAAAAGTGTAATATCCCCCATGACAATGGAGAGTGCTTAAAAAATGTCCTAAACCCATATTTTGGGATATAGTGTTTTTTGCCTCCCCAGAAAAGAAAAATAGGATGTCTCATCACCAAAATAAGGTGAGGAAACTATTCCACCTTTCACTCCACCCTCTCCAAAGAATTCCTTACAGTCATTCGGGATTGAAGAAGATATTTAAGCCTCCAAATACGAGAGTTGTGACTCCTCTCCCAATTCTGAATAGCTCATCACAAGAATTGTATACCCCTTAAAGGAATATGAGTATTGAGAGGATGTGGGGGAGGAATAAGATCTTAGGGATAACCCTCTCACATTACAGGGGGGTTTCTCTACCACCATTGATGAACTTAGGGAAATAGACCTGGGTACTGAAGAAGACTCGCAGCCCACTCTAAATTGTGTGGCTATGTCTTCTAAATAGTAAGATATATATACATCCTTCCTAAATAAGAATCAATATTTTTTCACTTGTGACTATATAGAAATGCAAGGCCTCAATCCTAAGGTGTCCAACCAACACCTAGGCCTTCTAAAGTCTATCGTTGTTACAAGAAAGCCACCATAAGTACTCACCTGACACATGATTCCAAAATAGAGGCTAAAGTCGAAAATATCATCAGATATAACATCATTTGGGAGGTCTCATATCCCATTTGGATAGACAAAATTGTTCTCGTTAAGAAGAAAAATGAGAAAATCAACGTCTGTATCGATTTCATGGATCTCAATCGGCACTGCCCCAAAGATGATTTTCTAGTCCTGATTACAAAATTTCGGATTGACGCAACAGCTGTAAATGAGGCTCTCTCCTTCATGGACCATTATTCAGGATATAACTAGATATGAACGGATCGAGGAGATGAATAATCCACCACCTTCAGGGACCCCCAAAGAGTATTTTTTTACAAGTTAATTCCCTTTGGTTTGAAAAAAATCATGTTCTACATATCAATGCTCCATGCACTTCATCTTCAAACCCTTCATGGGAATGTTCGTCAAATTCTATGTAGATGATTTGGTGGTTAAGTCACAAAAGTGATCCGACTAACTATCAGATATTGATACAGTATTTAATAAACTATGACAACACAATTTTAAAATAAACCCCCTGAAATGTTCTTTTGGTATCACCTAAACAGAATTCCTCGGTTTCATTGTGCACCATCATGGAATCAAATTTGACCATAAGAAGATAAAGGATATCCTTTGAATGTCACCTCCTCAAAACCAGATTGAGTTGAGAGTACATTAAGCACACTTTTCCTATATTCGTCACTTCATATCCAACCTCATAGGAAATTTATTTCCCATGACCAAGTCGATGAAAAAAGGGGTAGAATATCAATGGACTGGTGATTGTTAGGATGAATTTAACCATCTCAAGAGATATCTCTTAAGCCCACTTGTGATAATGCTGACCATCAAAGGAAGAACACTAATTTTGTTTATGACTACCTTGGAGTGATCCCTAGGAGCCTTCATGGAACATAAGAATGATGTCAGCAACAAAAATAGTATTTATTACCTCTGTTGAACCCTAGTCGATTCTGAGACTTGGTATTCAAATATCAAAAATAGATACCTATCCCTGTTATTTGATTTATAAAAGCTGAAGAATTACTTTCAGAACCATGAGGTTCATTTATTCTCATTTAGAAACCTACTCAAGTATATTATTATCTTTCTAATATTGACTAGACACCTATCATGGTGGACGGTCATCCTAATGTAGTTAAATATATAGTTCATACCACATAAATCTATCAAAGGGAAAGAATTAGCAAATTTCATGGAAGAGAATCCCTCAAGAGAAGTGGCTCCATTTGATTCTATGATACCCGATGAAAAATTGTTCTCTGTTCAATAGAACCCCCAAAGAGGTAAAATTCACTTCGATTGTGCATGCACCCGACTGAAAAAAAGGATGGAAGACCCTAGAATCAAAAAAGTGGGTTTGGGAGTCATACTCAAATCCCAAGAAAAGGAAGTCCCGTACTACTCCTTAATAGTATTCGTGGGGTCTACCAAAACTGAAGCAGAATAACAGGATTGTATTTCTGGCCTGGAGGTGGCACTTCAAGTACAAGCCAAACACCTAAAGATAAAACGAGATTTAGAACTGGTCATCATGAAATTCAATGGTTATTATTCTATTATGAAAGAGGAGATGATCCCTTTGATGTACCATGTTTGATAACTGATGGCATAATTCTGGTCAGATCTGATATTGACTTATTTCCCTCAGTCACAAAATGTGCAAGATGATGCGTTAGTAAATGTAGCCACACCTCTCACCGTCTCAGATCAGAATGAAATTGTTATCAACATTGCCCACTAGAGAATTATTTTATCATATTTCATGTAAAAGATGGAATAAATCAATGTGATTAGTCCCATATTTAAACCACACAGTCATAACATGGGTTGGATGACTCCCATTGCAGATTACCATCAAATTGGTGAACTCCCACCAGATTTGGATGCAAGGGAGAAAATTCAAAGATAGGAAACTGTCTTCATCCTATATAATGGAAAGAACCAACTAAAGGATCACTACAAGGGAGGACTCTATGGAGTCCTTCTCAGGTGCATTGATGGAGAAGAGACTGTCTTCATCATGAAAAAAGTGCATGCTAGATTTTTGTGATCGAATCAATCATATTCCATGATCTCTCACAAAATTTGATGTCTTCGGTACAATTGTCCTGTAATGATGTAGGATTGTAATTAGTTCACCAAGATGTTACACTCCTTCCATGTTCATGATAATTTCATCCACTATCCCATGGGGTAGCTTCACACAAACATGTACTCCTACCCATTTTCCATATGGGGAATGTATTTTAGGGGACCATATCCTTCTGCCACATCCAGACACATGTATATTCTCACAGAAACCAACTTCTTTTCCAAACGGGAAGAGGCTATAATCCTTAAAGATGACGAGGTAGGTAGAATTGTCATCATTTTGAAATCTAACATCATCACCTAATTTTGTCTCCCTCATTCAATATTGATGGAAAATGGTACCAATTTTTTCTCTCTTAAATTGGACAAGCTATACCTGGAGTATGGTATCAAGGCCAACCTCTCATCCCACTACCATGTTGTAGCTGATAGGTGGGTATATGACTTCAAAAAATAACTTATCCAATATACTCCATAAGATGGTGGATAATGATAAGATATCATAGAAATATAATCTCCTCCATTATCTATGAGATAACTATACCAAAACACGCTCCCCCACTCAAGCAACCCCATACTCATTAGTATACAAGACGAAGGCAATTCTACCCATTGAAGTTCAACTACTATTACTCTATGTCACCGTCTGTGATCAATTGTCCACATATGAATAGTAATATAAATGATTCTATGAGTTAGAGTCACTGTATTAGAAAATATTGCACCCTCATCACCATTTGGATGTCTAAAAAAATTCAATGGGACTTTAACAAAAAGGTCTGTCTTTGGTCTTTCCTCAATGGAGAAATGGTGTTGGTCCTCAGAAATATGATGATAATCAGAATGAATCCTTAGAAATTAGAGCCAAAATGCGATGGACCATATTTCATACACAGGGTCTAATCCAAGAGAGCATATGCCTTAATTTCAATATATGAAAAGATCACTATATCTCCCTCCAATGTGAGGTTCCTGAAGAAATACATTGTGTAATTATTCTATCTTCATCTTAGCTACATGGCATTAAAATACATAGCTCCATATACGTAAATGTTTCGTGATGTTAAACTGTTCAACACCTTATTCCTAATTGCATGACGTTAAAATGCATGATAATGTTTCCTTACCACGTGACATTAAACTATATGGGTATAAAATTCTTGTCCACTCCTGTTGGGTGAACTTCATCCCTATTGGATGACATAAAACTACATGATCCAATATCCTAACTTCATGACATTAAACTACATGGAATCTATCATCCCAACTACAAAACGTTAAAATCTATGAGGTATATTTGTTTTTGAGAAATGATTCAGCACACATGAGTCATATCTATTCTAGAGAAAGGAAAAATCACCCCATCCTCTGTGTAAGTTTCCCATGTGAGTGTCAGATCCACATGCGAGCCCTTTCTTCAGAACTACGATTGGCCTGATTCCTTCCCCTATAGGATATGTAGTGATTCCCAGATCTTATTTCCAACCCTAACCACCCACCACAGAACAAAAATTATCTTTACCCCTACTTATGGACCATACCTACACAGTGAGGTCTCTATTTTGTACAACCTGTGTCTTGATTCCTACCCTCGTGGGATATGTAGTGATGCCTAGATTTTTCATCCTAGTTCGACCATGACCAAATTAAAATTCACCATCCCTATGCATGTGCTCGACCAGTACAGGGATCCTTAGAAATATCTGTGGCTTGATTCCTTCCCTCTCAGGATACATAGTGATGCCTGGATCATACCTCTTGGTTCATCAACTACCAAAATAAAAATTCATGTTTTCCCTACTTATGGATCAGACCTCTTCATGGAAGTTACTTCCAAAACTATGTATGGATCGATTCCTGACATTATTGGATACGTAGTGATGTCGAGATCTTATATAATGTCCCATTCACTACCTAAAACAATAGATGCCCCTTCACTATGCATGGGTTATACTAGCATAGAGAACATCCATTTTAGAACTATTTGTGGCTTGATTCCTATCATTACATGATACGTAGTGACACCTGAATTCCATATCCTTGGGCCTAGCCACCACTAGATCAAAATGAATTTTCCCCATATTCAAGTACATCATACATAGATAAATATATAGAATAGAATTTGGTTTTATTACCATCAATATAGGGTATGAAAGCAGCATCTGATTCTTCAAACATGGTCCTGATTGAGAAAAAATATTCATGGACAAAATTCCACCATCCTTCATCATGTTCCCCATGTGTGGCAGAGTAATCTCTTTTTCATCTCTTATTTCTCACTATGTTCCACCGAAATGTTCCTAGAAATTTCGGTAATGGATTCCTTATAAGAATATAAATTCACTACAACCCTGATTCCTTACCACAATACATGAAACCTCAAGGCCCATGTCTTTACCGCAAGACATAAAAATATATGGCCCAAGTCCTCACCGCATGCAGTTAAACTGAAAGGTACAACAAGAACTAAGTTTGGCTTGACTCTCAATATAATGAGATATGTAGTGATGTCTATATAGACAAAACTGGGACTAGCCACATAAAATGAAAAAATAAAAAATCCCCAATCTCCTTCACAAGAATGAAAATACGGGCGGTATATTCCAAACATTTATCCCCACAACAGGGGTTTGTCAAAGTATCATTCTCCCCTTACAAATATGTTTGATCTATGTAATGGATTTCATGATTCAAAGCTAATAATGGTCTATATATTCCCAATGTACCCAAACATTACCTTTCCATCCATCAAATTACATAACTCAGGAAATGTTTGATCCCCACAAACATCCACGACCATCAGAAATGGAAGGTCAGTGTCCTTTGAACACCTTTGTTTGACTGTCTGAACAATGCCCCGACTTCTCTACATATGTTTCCTAGAAAAAAGGCTTGTTAAGGTAATTTTTTCCTTATGAGAGACTGTTACTACCCCCGTACTCCAAATGAATCCCAAGCCTCGTATCATTCCACCTGAGACAAGGACCCCCAAGATCATGGTTTAAATTTTATTTCCCCCCTCACATTTGTGACACACTAGAATATCACATTCTAATTAGCCCATACTTATTCATAACCTTTCTATAACATTTAGTGTCTTCAACGTCAGGTTAAACCATGGCGGCAATGTCCTCACAGCATAATGATATTTTTCATGGCCCAAAAATGTTCTCACTTGAGAGGATATTGCCTCTGGAATCACTCACCTAACATGAAATGTCCTATAACTATGTTTAGATTAATTTCTACTCTCACAGGATATGTTGAGACCCCTAGAATATCATCCTAGTCCAGCCACCCCAAAATAAAAAAATTCCCTCTCTCTATGTATAAGTCAGACCTACATGCAGTAATTTTTATAAAAAAACAATATGTTGTATAATTATTATCATTCCATGGTATACATTGTGATACCTAGATCCTATGATTCAGATACGGTCTTAGAATGTAGAAAAACAAAAAAAATTCCTTTCTATACATAGACTAGGTCAAAGCAAAAGGCTCCCAAATAGGCCCTATTCACATGATCTTATCAAGAATAATCACATGTCGTCCTTTCAGGTCAGTTCACCTATATCCTTCCCATATGACGTTAAACTATATGGAAATGGTTATAATCATATGATGTTAAACTATATGAAGAAACATCCATGGTGCATGATGATAAACTACACAACATCACCTGAGTATAAAATAATCCTTTCTTTGATTATGTATTTCCCTAGTGGGTGAATTGTAACCCTTCATCCCCTTGTTTCTCACACCAAGAACAACCTACATATGATTATATATTTTGGCAGGGAATCCCCTAGGGATCCATAAAAAACCTAATCCCTAGTAGCGGGTCCTGGTTCCACGACCTTAAAAGGAACAATGTGTTTTTCCCCCATGACAGAGAACCCAATGTCTTAACCGTGTGAAATTAAACTTCAAGGTACCCTAAATATTTCTAAAATGCCTCACCCTATATGCATTGAACAAACCTATTAAGGGAGCCTAATTTCCAGACATCTGAATCTCTAAGATAGGATTCGAACCCAAAAATGGAATAAAAATGCCCCAAATCCCTATGCATGAACCGAGACTGTATATGTATTCTGATTTCGGGATACCAATATCTTCACAACTAGGCCCTTATCAACATAGGGAATCAAATTGTCCAACCCCATATACTGGTCAGGTCTGTGTGGAGATACTCCCAATTACATGGATAATCATGACCAAAGTGTTTCTAATATGTCCAAATAAATCCTCTACATACATCAATATCTATGCTTTGAGGCTTTTTGGATCCAAATAAACCTCCTAGACCATTGGGAATGGAAGGCCAGTGTCATATGGACACCCTTTTTTTGACTATGAACACAAATCCCCAATGGATTTTCATAAGGTGCCCACATAAAGCCCTTGTCAACCAAAGAATTTTTTTCCTCGGGATAGGATATTCTTATTTACATATTTCCAATAGATTCAAAGACCCATATCATTTATCCCAGTCCGAATTACCTTGAAACAATGTCTAACACATTCATTCTTACTCACATCTTAGACATGTTGGAATACATTAGCCTGATTATCCTCTAGTCACTTGGGGCTTCTATATTAATGTCCTAATCATATGACATTAAAACTACATGATACCTAATACTCTATCCATTATCAGGCCTTGATACACCAAATAATGTATTCCTTTCATGATCATATGAATTAAGTTAATTTTCAAAGGAAAGTCCATCATGAGTCTCAACTTATTGGCAGAGCTCATACATGAAACAAAAATTCCCCACACATATGTGTGAATAAAATCCCCATATGAGAAAAATTTAAAAACACTCTGTATGGATTGATTATTATCATCATCATAAGAATATGTAGTGACATCAGATTCGTACATATCGAGCCCATCCATGCTATAAAATCATCCCATCCCTTAATGTGTAAGGGTTAGTCCTACGTAAGGAACCCCCCTCCCCCCCGCACACACACACCTATGTGGTGAGAACGTCTTTACCTATTCTTGGGATATTTTGGGTTGATATACCCCCTTCCATGTACAATCACTCCTTTTTTAGGACCCATACCCTGTGTTTAGATGCGTATGAATCCCCATAATTATCCATGGATATTGATGATGGAAGGTCAGTGTCCTTTGGAAACCTTTGTTTGACTATAAAAAAATTACATGACAACTATGTATAAGTTTTCCTCAAAACGGGGTGGCAACCAACAGAATTTTTTTCTTATGACATGCTTTTCCTACATTGGTATTCCCTATGAAATTTATGTCTCAACTCATTCCTTGGATTTATAAACCCCCCAGATTAAATTTTACATCCTTTCCCCCCTCTCGTTCCTGGAGATAATAGAGCATTTCTGGTCAGACTGCCATGTAAGGGATGAGTCTTTTACCACTATTCCTGTTTAGAGTGAGATGAATTTAAATCCTATGTCTCAAATTTCGTGGTTGTAATATGTTAAAATGTACTATGCTTCTTCCCTCTTGTACACATGTCAAATTCGTGTGGGACAAGTTTCTCAACTAAATTAAATACAAATGCCCTCATACTTTTAGACATTGATCCATAAATAGGATTCCCACTCTAGTATTCAAAAGAAAACAAATAAAAACATCCATAAATCTACTTGGACATCAAAATTGGGAGTTCACTGACTTAAGGAAACCTTTTTTAACTAATTCACTCAATTCCCCAGTAGTTCTGCCTATGTTGACCCACAAAAGGGTCTGTAAACTAAAGGAAAAATCATCCTCATAAGAGGGAACTCCCATCTTCAAACACCCATGGGTTCTATGCCCCATGTTATATCCCATAATAAGAAACCAAAAGTTCAGGGTCCATAAAAATCCTTTATTAATGTTTTAACGCTATTAGGACATCTTCATTTAATGAATCCTAAATTGGGGCCCTCACCCTGCAAATAATAGTCAAATCTGTTCAACATAAAAAATCAGTAATGATAGTCTGGTTCACAAGACTTTAAAATTACCATGAAAAAGAAACACAAAGCTCCCTAGGATGAAAACCTGAAAATGAAACCCTAGACAAAAGTTGAACACCAGCTTGATAAACCTACAACATGTATGGTTTAGGAAATATTTGATCAATCAAAAAATCAAGATACAAAAAATATTTTCAGGTAAAAAATCCACAAAGGGTGGCCTAAGAAATATCCATGTTATACCCGCCAAGCCCACACCATAATGGGCTTAGGAAAAAATTAGTGTTGTAATAGAAAAGATGAAATGTTTGTAGGGTTTTCATGTAACCCTATAAATAGTCAATATACACTCTCTTATTCCCTCAGATTATGAAAAAATTAGAGAATGACTTAATTATTTAAAATTAGTAATCCTAGATTATAATTCAAATTGACATCTAGTAGAGATTACTATTTAGATGTGGTTGATTATAAAAGAGTGACATTATAGGAAAAGATGGAGGAGAAGAACTACATGGAAAAATGTTTCTATTCCATCAAATGAAACAAAAAATGGGGGAACGTCCACAATATTGAGTCTCTATCTAACATAAAAACCATGGTATTACAGGGTCACCCAATGGATTACAAATAAACCATACATTCTCTTTCCAACAGATTAATGATCGCCTGACATGGGCCATCAAGGTCTTATTCCAAAGTAGTCCTCTATTCAACTTCAACATTAACAATTGAACGTACTCATTTCAGGACAGCCCTAAGGTCTCACCATTTCTGTTTGGAATCCTCCTAATTGGAACATGATAATTCCAGTTGTGCCTTCAGTCTGGCCATACGATCCTCACACTCACATATTTCCTCTATTGAGGTAATCACCTGATCATGACCATCTACTTCCTCCACCTCTAGATGGTGAAACTTGTTAGTAACATCTTGAAATGACTTCATTTGATGTTGTGAAGAGTTTAAATTAGCATGGTTACCTTTAAAAGTAGAGATAACATCTTGTGCTATGACAATTTGGAAAATATGGATATGTAGGTGTCAGTTGTCAAAACCACCCGAACCCATGTCAACGAATATTCCTCAAAAGTTCTCTCCCTAATTAACAAAAACTGGTGGGGGGTTTCTATGGAATGGTTATAGATTTTATTCCATACTTGTTTTTTCACAACTTGATGCCTCTTAATAGAATTAATTTATTGACTCCCCCCCATCATTGTAGGAATATAATCAATAAGATTCATTGCAGAAGATAGGGGAAACTTGAGTTGAGTAACCCAATTGGGACGAAATTCCCTCTAGCTAGATGGTTTGGTCTCTAGAACTAGGCATGGGGGACTGGCTATAACATCAAGAATGCCTAGCGATTTCCCACTTAGATCAGCCTAAGTAGGACCAAGGAACATATTAATTGAAGTTACAGGGTTTGAATCACTATCTATTGGGATTTGATGAGTAGAATAATCCCACACCCCTGAATGTATGTGGAAAAAATATAATTCCTTATTCGAGAAGGAATAAAAAGAGGTGGCACAACTAGAATAATTGGTATGGGATTGGCAGCAGCCAATAGATTCTGAACTGGCTGAAATGGCCTCATCAATACCCAATTATGGTAAAAATCCACCCATGGCCAAGCATTTTCTAGTGATAGATAAGTTGAACCCACTGTGGGAGGAATAAGGACTTCCACAATAGCATACTCCCACATCAACAGGATGATATTCCTTTTTAACTGGGGTAGCAGGGAAAGATGTGATTTTTTGAAGGCATACGAATTGTTTATATAACCTATAAGGGATGTAGGGTTCTAAAATAGACACTCTGTCTATTCAAATAGTTAGTAATCCATCCCATATTTCAATGATATAAGAGTGTTCTTCTGGGGATCCCCTCTCATCGTCCATTATTGTTCCATGGGGCGTAGTCTAGGGTGCAAAGGAGAACAGGGAGAAATGACTTAGTAGTTTGACTACACCATCAATGCTCTAAGAATAAGGATGAAAAACAACAATATTGATAATATCTTGATGAAATTCAAAATGAGGAACCCATATAGTATGCTGATACTCATAACAAGGGAAGTGCTCCACCATCCAGCCACATGGGAATTGAAAATTCCCACTAAGGTGATGCAGATAAATTCCCTCCTATATATGCCCCAATAGTTCATAGATACAGGAAAGGGTTGGGATAACCAGATTGATGGGTTTCCCATTCTCTAATGTATCTTCCATCATTAATGTTCAAGATTAGACACCAGTGTATATATCACGGGAAGGTAAAATCCATCCACTAAGGAACATGGCTATAAAACCCACCAATCTGAGCTCGAGCGATGTGTCGGACTGATTCTCATAACCCCAAGTGGCGTATCAGACCACCTTGAGGGTAGAATAATAAGATCACAAAATATTACATTACTTTTGAGTAGGATGTGTTAAGATACATAAAACTTTTGGCTTTGTTTCAATCACATTCAAGAACAACCCTATCGAGTCCTCAAATGAAATAAGAGAGTGAGCAAGGAGAGGCCATCCAAGTAGTCCCACTACAATAATCATCAAATTCATCACCAAATGAGATACCTAATTCATATTCTCCTAGGTATTTGACACTAGAAATAACTCATCATGAATATTACCAATGATGGGATTTCATCCCAGTTGGAAGAGGCCCCATAAGATAATTCCAACTTTCCTGTGTGATAAGTGGAATGTGTTGGTGCTCGAACCCCAACGACTATGTAGTTCAGGTAGTATTTCACTTGGTGAATAAATAAAAAATTTGGAAAACCATATTGACATATATAGATTTATATCCTCCAACCATTTAGGGTATTTAAAATAGATTTGGTTCACCCAAAATGCCCAGGCCCAATAATTTGAGAAGCACCCCCAGATCGCAGGTCTCATTTGAAGTTCCACCCTCCATTGGGATTCTCCCACGACTTGTTGAAAATATATGTGTAGTCTTGAGTGACTGATGCCAGAGAAGTTTGATGACCACATTGGTTACTTGGAATGAACATGAAGAAATCCAAAATAAATGTATCCTATTGGCTAAATATAGATCTGATTTATCCCATAATAGAGATATTTTCTAGATTATGTTCTTGATATGATTCCAGGCGAATACTAATGTTGTTTTAGTCAAACCATAGTAGGGAAACATCATCTTGGAGTCCAAAGTTGTAAAGTGCCAACTAGTTAGATGGAAGATAATCCATAAGCTTCAGTGAACAGAGATATCTAAGAGTACCCCTTCGATGTTAAACATAAGAATGAAGTTTATCTTCAATATTCTCAACCATAGACACCCTTATTTTGGCCACACCCATTTCAATAAGAAGAATATCCATTGTTGTCCTGTATAAAAAGACCACACAAAATGGTTATTACCAAAAGATTTGGCAAAGTACCTAAAGTTTCCCGCAGACCAAAGTCCATAGATGGTTCACATAAAGTGTTGTCTATAAACCGACAGTTTAGGGAAAATCATGAGGCACACGCCCATGGTGTGTTGGACAGTGAACCAACTACTTGTATAATAAGAAATATGCATACAAAACCCACTAAATGGAAATCCGATCTCACCATTTAAAGATTCAAAGTCCCATTTTTGGATTTAAAATTTAGTTCACAGATGAAGGAGATAATGAATTGTTTTCATCTTGTGGGATTCAAGTATCATTTCATGGATGATGGCAGTTTCAAAGCACCATGGTCCACAAAAGAAAGGAGAGTAAGAGAAATTCGAGAGAACTGAGTTCACTAAGAAAAATGTTAAATGAAAAATGGTATTGGTCCCCCCTATGTAGGTGTGGTACCCTCCTATGGGTATAACATTATACCAAAAACTGACTTATTTCAGGACTTTTTTACATTTGAATAGCCTCCTCTTTGTCCTGATCAAATCCCATTCCAATGGGGGTATTTTTTGTGTCCTGAAAACATTTCAAAGGGGAAGTAAATAGTCCCATGATTTAGGAAAAGGAATGAAAATAAATTGAATGAATAATTTAAATGAAGAACGCCAAAGATGAAAAATAAGATAAAGTGAATGAGAGGTGAACCAAACCATATACCGTTTACAAGCCGTCGCTCTGCATGGCGGTCGACAACTATACAAATTAGTTGTAAACCAAATGGTTCATGGAACAGAGATAACGGTAACGGATCCCATGAACTATGTCATTGGTAGAATGGAGTTGGAAAAATATTCTCCGTATATATCCCCCAATAATGGCGTTGTTAGTGGAATAGAGGAAAAGAATCTCACCCCTGTATACCATCCCAGAAACTAAATGTTTCACCGGAAAGGCGAAGTTGGAAGTTTCTTGCAAATGAGAAAAAAATCATTCATAGAATTGAGGCAGATATTTCTGCCTCCATGAACCACAACCCAGCGGGTCTATATTGATCGAGTCATCTATAGGTCGGGTGATTTATCCATGGGATTCCAAAAAAGGTGTCATGAAGCCCATAGATATTGATTCCCTAACACTCTATAAAAGAATTTCGAGGGATCAAAAAAAGGGGGATGAACAGAAAAACTTAGGGGAAGATGGACTTCCATACATTGAGAATTTAGAGGATGATTTTGAGAAAAAAAAATAAAGAATTAAGGAACTAAGAATGATTCCCATAAGGTATAAACCCGCCACATACAATAAAAATAAGGAAACATAATATTAATTGGCCGATGATAAAACTAGTTTGAAAACCGCGAACCATATCCCGATGGTGTATGAACTAACCACGAACCGCAGGATCAATGACCCTTATTCAATCTGGTGATCTGTATAGCACATCACTATGAGTACAAAACCCTACCCCACATTTCATCCAACTATACGGATGGAATCCATCACTGTATATCACTATGCTATGTGGACGAAACCTGGGGTTGCATACCACCATGGTATGTGTACCACATCTAGGACCATGTATAACTTTGGTACATGGCCAACCTCTCTATCCACATAGAAACACGGTATGCATTGAATACCCTATCCCACATGAAAAAATGGTACGTGTAATGGGGAACCAATTGGTGTTATACCATCCACCTCTGATCGTTTCCTTCCATTTTTGTTTCCTTGTACATAGTACCTTCGAAAATTAGTCCAATGGAATTAGGCCAAATCCCCTTCCAATTCCTGCAGATCTATATGATGGAACCATCAGGTGAATTAGTGAACCCTTTTGATTTTACATAACCATGGTAAGAGAAGTCACTTAGGTAATCCCTGCAATGGTTTGGATCCCCAGAATGTCCATAATTTTACTTTCCCATGGTAACCCAAGTTCCATCCTTTGGATACTAATGTGAACCTCTATTTTCAAGGGATCAAGGGTAATCATTAGCATTTCCCTTTGATGAGGGTCATTGATATACAAGGTAAATCATGCTTGTTTTTCCCTTTGATGAGAAGCAACATTCCCCACTTTCCCAGAACCAATTTTAGGGCATCCCTTCTAGAGTAATCACCTTTGGTCATAGGAGGTGTTGACCTCACCCCAGCCCCTTCTGCCATTATTATGATGCTTTTACATCAGCAGAGAAGAGAACATGTGTGGATATTTGAATCTTTCACAAACTACTTTTTGTCACACTAAGTATGACTCACGTGGGATTAGAGGCTAGTGATGATCACTACACCCACACAATCCACTTCTAACATTGAACTACAAGAACTATGATTCCCACCATAAATGGGATATATAAGAATCCATCCTATGGCCCGAGATCAATGCCATCTCATTTACAAATAGGAAATTATTCCTCCCACAAATGGGCCTCCTAGAAGGTTTAATCCCCAATCAATTCAATTTTCCCTTTAATGGGCCTGTTGTAAGGTGCAATACCCAAATGCATTGAACTAAAAGAACTTTTATTCCTATCCTAAATAGGATACGTAGGATTCTTGTTTAATAACTGGGCTCAAAGAGGATTCTTTTCAAAGGTTAACACCAATAATTCCCTGTTAATGGTCCTCTTATAAGGTGTATGTTCCAAATGAATTAAACTATGAGACCTCTATGTCTTTCCCCAAATAGGATATGTAAGACACCTATCTAATGCCTAAGATAAAAGGGTATCATTTTTAAAGGTTTACCCCAATCATTCTCCTTTTATGGACCTCCTATAAAGTGTAAGCCATGAATATATTGAATTATGAGAACTCTGATTTTTCCCCCAAATTGGATACGTAGGACACTTGTATAAGGCCCGACCAGAATGGGGATCCTTTAAAAAGGTTAACCCCAATATTTTCCCCTTTATGGTCCTCATAGATGATGTATGACCGAAATGAATGGAGCTAAGGTAACTCTATTTCCTACCCAATAAAAGATACATAGGAAGCCTATCTAATTCCTAGCTCAAAGGGGATCCTTTTTAATGGTTAACCCCAATCATGCCCCCATTATGTGTTTCCTAGAGGGTGTGAGTAATGACTCAAACAAAACTATGAGGACTTCGATTTCCAACCAACTAGTATACATAGGAATCCTCAATGTGGTCCAAAATCAAAACCCATATCATCCTAATGTTCTTTGGGCCATATCTACAGTAGGTTCATATCCACCCCGGAGACTGTATCTCTTCTAGGCATCCAGGTCCACATCAGTGTAAGCCCGACATAAAATCTTGACTAGGAACCTTTCACCTAGATGTCATTACTACATGATGTTAAACCACATGGATGGGTCCCCATTACACGACCTTGAATGTTGATGTGTCCAGTTAAGTGGCACTAAACTCTGTGGGCTCTAAATTCTTTTCACAAGGTACATATGAATCCCATATTATGGGTTAGATCCGGATTTCGAAATAACTCTTGTCCCTCTCGATGAAGATAAACTCTATAGTGGCTCATGACATGGCTTAAGAAAGAATTGTCTAAGTAATTCCGGACTCATGTATATCCATGATTGACCTTGCGAACTAGGAGTAATCTGTATACACACTCTTGGGAATGATCAAAGGATTCATGAACATATAAACATTTCTTAAATCTATAAAAGAGTCCCAAAATACGAAATAATTCCTCCCAAAAGGGTTTGATGAGCCTGAACTCCCACCCTCTCGACCAATGGAGTCCTTAAGTGTTGTTGTCCAAGTCATCATCCAACAAACGTGTGCCTTTGGAAAGTAGTTCCATTAATCATGAATAAAAGGTTAGTTGGGAGTTTCTAGCTCAAAGAATAAACTTGTTCGAAACCATACTAGGACATTGTACCCAACATGGGATAATTTCACAAACACTTAACCCCCTACAATCACATGCCCAGACCATTCAATAGTGGAACTTCTTTCACAACATCAAAAGGACACACTGCCCAGTCCTTGTGGGGCTATCTCAGTCCATGAAAGGGGTACGATGAGAGTCAGGTCAAAACAACCCTAAAATCCTAAAAACCCTTATAAAATTAAATACCCTAATAACACTAAAAACCCTAAAACCCTAAATCCCCAAAAAAACACCATGCCATATTTATATTTTAGCCTCATTTTAAACTACCACTAAATCATGTGTCATTAATCATTTACTAATATTTTTTGGAAAAACTGGGAGAATCATTTAGTGGCGGTTTTTTTATTTTCATTATTTGTACACTATTTTTTTATATGTAATAATTAATAATTGATAATTAATAATTTTTTTTCATATTTATTATTAATTATAATTTATTTTTATTTATTATTTATTATTATTTATTTGTTACCAAGAATAAGTCATATATGCAATAATTACTAATAAATAATAAATAAATAAATAATAAATAGTATAAATTTAATATATAATAAATAATAAGTAAATAAATAATAAATAAAAATTTAAAATTAATTAAAAATTTAAAATTAATCAACAGAAAATAATTATGTAGTATATAAATAATAAATTATAAATAACAAATAATAAATGATAAATGATAAATGATACATCAATTATTCCTAGTAAGTGGAACAGATGATGGAAAAGACTACCCCAGTTTTCCAAAAAATATGGTGACTCAGTTAGTAAGGAAAACCATATATTCCAAGGATCATAGGGTCATAAATAAACATTATAATCATTACTATAGTCAGAGACTCTGTAAGAATAATGGAGATATGGTGGAAATTAGCGAGGCCATGGGGGACCAAGAGCAGCGTGAAACTGGGGTCCAAGAATTTTTTTAACCTAAAGTGATTGAGGGCCTTGAGGAAGAGGCATATGAGGATATCCCTTAAAATTGTGATGAATTAATGGCCTAGGGATGAGGAGACCTGAATCCAACATGTAAATCCCTTGAGGATATGATTTTCTTATAGGTGGCCAATTAAGAATTTACAGTTAAAGATGAAGACTCAAAGGTATTGGGAGATCCCGGGCCAAGTAATGTTTAAAGGATAACCTACTATCCCTCAAACTTATTAGGAACAAAACAAATCACATATGATATAATTGGAATGGCTTCAAAAGAAATGTTATTAAGATAACAATTCAGAAAGACATCAGAGAATGAGGAAAAATGAATAAGGATATATTTCCATGGTGGTTCATCCACAACTCTTGTACTTGTTTAAATTGCACCTTTTGTATACTTTAGAGGTGCTGGAATTTGTCTCTCTTTCCAAGGGTGATTCTCACAAGGTAATGGAATTAATTTCATGCAATATTGAAGAATCTATAAGGATCAATCCAAAAATTGACATTAGGAAACTATCTTGGAAGTATATTTTTCTTCCCCTTAGCTATGTCGCATTCACTAGGTTTGGTGTTAGTGTCTTGTTTAGCCCGGTATGTTTTCTCATGGTTTTTGTTGTTGGTTTGGTGGTGGTTTAGTGTTGGTTTTGTTTAGGTTCCCAATTAACCCTTAAAACTTGTTGTTTCTTTTGAAAATCAAATAAAAATGGAACTTTGAGGAATAAATGAATTAAATAATAATAATAATAAATTAATTAATAATACACAATAAATTATTAATAATATATAATAATATATAATAAATATTAAATAAATATTAAATAATACTTGAACAAAAAATTAATAATAAATAATAAATCAATATATAATGAGTATGCTTAAAATAAATTAATAAATAATAAATAATAAGTGGATAAATAAAAAATGGATATAAATATCTATAAATATATATATCTCCATATAGTGAAATTTAAATAAATATATATAAATATACATTTATGTTACATAAATATATATATAAACACATATATATTATTGTATATTTATATAAAAATATATATAATCACAAGTAAATATAAATATCTATATCTATATATAATAATATAAGATAAAAAATATATAAACATAAATACAAATCAATATTTAAAAAAGTATATAAATACAATAAAATATTCATAAATACATATATATATATCCCCGAATTTATACAATTATATATAAATTTAAATAAATACTGATGAATATATATAAATTATACATAAATATACGTAAATGTATATAAATACATACAAATAAAAAAACACATATATAATATAATAAATCACAAAAGGAGGTAGAAACCCCAAAAAAATCAATTCCATAATATCAATAAGAGTGTAAATATTTGGAATAAAATAATATAAAACCTAAAAATCATATGAAAGAACACTTAAATGAATATGAAATCTCATTAAATGTTCAAAAATCATGGTATCTGAAACAAAAAAAAATCAGTTTTGGAGGCCTTCTGGTGATTTTATATGTCAAAAAAACTATGATTGGGGATTCCCCAATCAATTTAGTGTATATATAATCATAGACTTTGATTTGATATATTTTAGAGCCTAAATATACACAAGGGTCAATATTTAAGTTCATTTAAAGATGAAGTTCCATTTTCAACATCCCTTAAAAAATAATAAAATTAAATCTATTTAATATTACTGAGTTATTATATAATTTCATTTTATATCATTTCATAACCCTCATTTTTACTGGTTATAGAGCTAAAATGGACACCCTGATCAAAATTTATGGTCATTTGATGTGAAATTGTGATTTTAAACATATCCTATAATTAATTTGTGTTTTAAATATATACAAATTATTAATTATAAATAATTAATAATTATCACATTATAATTAACTGAAATAGTTAATAATAAAAAATGAATTATTATGAATAATTAATATAATTATAAATATTAAATCATAATTACATATGTAACATTTAATAATTTATTCACCCTAATTTATTGGTGATTATTTTAAAATCACCGCTAATTCATGGTGAAATTTATAAATTTCCCCTAAAAATAAAATAAAAAAATAAGAAATCTGATTTAGAAGTGGTTTTTCAAAAACCCATGATGAAAATAAATAAAAATATAAATAAATAAATAAATAATTTAAAGTAGCTTTCCCAAATAGCCTTTAAAAAGTGTTCGTGAAATAATTATTCATAAAATATTTAGCGGCTTATTTAAAACCACTACAAAATCCATTTTTCCCTGTATTGAAACCCTTAAAACCCATAAAAACTATAAAAACACTAAAAACATTAAAATCCTATTAAGACCACCTAAAAGTCCCAAAAGAACTTTAAAAACACCTTAAAGACCATAAAACCCCTAAATCCCTCAAAAACCCTAAAAACCCTCGAAACCATAAAAAAACTAAAAGCTCTATAAAATATTAAAAAATTCTAAAAAATACGAAGACACTAAAAAGACACTAAAATCATTAAAAACCATTGAAAAACTATAAAAACTACTAAAACCCTAAAACCCTTAAAACCCCAAAACCCAAAAAAAATCCTAAAAACCTTAAAAACCCTTAAACATCCCTAAAAAACTAAAAATAATAATAGCCTTACGAAACTATACAAACAAAAAAACACCCAAAAACAATGAAAACCCTAAAACACTAAAATCTCTTAAAACAATGGGAAATCCTAAAAACCCGGAAAACCCTAATGAAATACTAAAAATAATAAAACTATAGAAAACCTAACCCCCATAACCCCTAAAAACCCTAAAAACCCCAAAAACCTTAAAAATCATAAAACCATAAAAACCATATAGAACCAGAAAACCCTAAAAACATAAACAACACTTAACCCCCCCCCCCCCCCCCCAAACAATATAAAACCCTAAAACCCTAAAATAAAATAAATGTTCCTAAAAAACACTAGAAATCCTAAAAACCATATAAAACCCCAAAAAAGTCCATAAAAATCCTTAAAGACCCTAAAAACTAGAAAACACATAAAACACCTAAAAAATACCAAACTAGCCTTGACAGAAGCAATAAATTATTACGATTTATTAAATAAAATGAAAATAAACTCCAAAGAGAGTTGGAATGGTAGAAAAAGTTTCCCCTATGTAGCATGCAACAAACATACATGTCATAGTATAAAATATCATGTTCATAAGATAATTTATCCACAATTTTCCACTTAGATTGAGAATTACCTTTATTGAATATTTTGAGGATCTTAGCATTGGCCCTTCTTGAAACCTTTCATGAGAATCTAGTGGAGACTATCCGTGGTAGGTTAGAGTAATCCTTCCATGGTCTTCTCTTCATGGGAGAAGATGTGAAATTTTCATTATCAGCCATCTTTTTCTTCCCATTCAGAAAAGAATACCCGAATGAGTCATAACCACCACTCAAATCTTTAAGATATGTATTTTCCATCTTATTTTTATAATAAGTAACATTCCCCCAATTATCTATATATTCTGGAAGAGATAAAGATATTCTGAATCTCCTTCTAGTAGTTATCATGTAGTTATTAAGTGTTTAGGTCATCATCTTGTAGGAAAATTCCTAATATATCAGAACCCCCCAGTTGCACAAACCCTCACTCCATAAACTGGGGTTGAGGATGAATGTTTTCTAATACCATGACATGAGTGGCCTCACTAGTGACCTGTTCAGTAGGAATCACCTTATTCACCTCACCTTCTTGGTGGTCTAAAGAAGTAATGTATAGAAGATCCAAGGAGACCTCCATGACAGCAGAATCCTGCGACATATCCTATTCCAATTACTATCTCGGGAATTCAACCCCAAGACATTCAAAGTGATTATAGATGTTAATAGTTGAGGTTTTTCCTCCCAATCCCCCCTCCACTTATTTCCTTCACGAATCCCTCGTTACCATCACTGTGAGTACATACCATTTCATTTTTTTCTCCTTCATTCTTCACTCCCACTGAAAATTCATTGGATGTATCCAACCCCTCAATCTTGAATTCGCAAACTCAGTTCCACACATCACCCCCAGATCACTCTAAAATTTATCAAATATACTAGGAAATGTCTGGTCAGTAAGTATCAATCATGTGTCCTTCTTTGAAATAAAATCTTTACATGAAATTCCATCATTGGGATTTATATGAAGACTAGACCCTGCCAACCCCCACACTCCTTCTGGCTTGAATTCGACTAGATACAGCTCCTCGATCATTTCCCTTCCTACCACTATCCAAAAAACTAGCCTCATCAACCCTCCGCATGTGAAAATGGGTTGGGGAGATTGATGAAGAGAATGGATCTGTGGACCATGATGCACAGTGGGGGTTCCTAGGTCACTGCCTACTAGGTCCCATCATGGTTGGGGTTAGAGAGAACATCGACCGAGGCAGTCATACCTACACATCCTTACATCATAAAAGAGACCTCTTTTATGATGTGGGGTCAGTATATGTATGAGTTTCACATTCGGCGTTCTGTCTAACCCCTCCCATGATAGGACCCATTAGGAAGCAACCTAGGAACCCGTCCTAGGAGTCCTGGTCCCCATATTCCTACTATAGTAGTAATCACCCCAACTCATCTCTGCAAGCGGGAAGTTGTTGAGGCAACGTTTCGAACCCTGGACCTCCTTAAGTACCATGCCCATGGAACTGTTTACCAACCCATAAAACGTATAAAAATCAATAAAATAATCCAAAAAACCTTAAACCCCCTAATAACATATGACCCCTAAAAACCATAGAACCCATAAAAACACTAAAAAATTTTAAAACCCAAAAAACCTTAACAAGCACAAAAGTCATGGAGAACCCTTAAAAATCCTATAATCCCAAAAAACACAAATAATCCAAAAAATTGCTAAAAAATCCCTAAAACCATTAAAAAACCAAAATAGCTAAAAAGAACTAAAATGATCTTAAATTCAAAAAAAACATATGAACCATGAAAAACCTTAAAACCCCTGAAAACTATTTAAAACCATTAAAACCACTTAAAGCTCTAAAAACCCTAAAAACCCATAAAATACCTAAAAACCCTATATAACCATAACACGACATAAAAAACAATTTTAACCTTAAAAAAAGCTAAAAACACACCAAAATATAAAAAACAGAAATGCCTAAAACCCCTAAAAACCATATTAACTTTAAAAACCATAAAAACCCTTAAAAATAAAAAAAACACCAAAGGACCCTAAAAACCCTAACCCCCACCCCCAAAGACACTATAACCCTAAAAAGACTTAAAAGACCATAAAACTCCACCAAAACCCCAATAAGATGCAAAAAACCCTTAAACTCCCAAAAACACTAATGAAACCAAAAAACCCAGAAAACCACTAAATCAATCCTGAAAACCTCTAATACCACCAAAAAACCCTAAAACCCTAAAAATCAAAATATCCTTGAAACCCACTAAAAATCCTCAAACCCCATAAAAACCCTAAAACCCCTATAACCCAATAAGAAGCCCTAAAAATACAAATAAAAATCCAAAAAATCCCAAAAAATTATAGAAAATCCATAAAACTCTAAAAACCATAATACCACTAAAAACATTAAAACCTCATAATATCCTGAATAACATTAAAACCCCTAAAACCAAGAAAATGCTAAAAACACTAAAAACTATAAAACATTTAAAAAATATAAAAAACCGAATAACCCTAAAACCCTAAAAACCTTTAAAACCATAAAACCCCTAATAACTCTAGAAACCCTAGAACCCACCTAAAACCCATAAAAACAATAAAACCACTAGAAACCCTAAAAACCAAGGAAAACATAAAAAACCATAAACACCCTAAATACCCTAAAACCCCTAAAACCCCCTTAAATACAATAAAGTCCTAATAATCCTAAAGGAGCCTAAATACCAAAGAACATTTAAGTCCCTGAAATACCTTAATAACCCTAATGACCCCAAAAAACCCTAAGAAAACCCTAAAACACCATAAAAATACTAAAAGACCCCAAAAAACCCAAAAGGACCCTATAACCCCGAAATCCCTAAAATAACCTAAAAACCCTAAAGGACACTGAAAACTCATAAAACCCCTAAAGGACCTTATAAAACCTAAAAACACCAAAAAGTACACAAGCCCTGAAAAACCTAAAAGTCCTCAAAGAACCCTAAAAACCTCAACGGACCCATAAACCCCCTCAAACCCCTAAAGGACCCCAAAACCCAAAAATACTTTAATACCCCTATAATAATATACCACCCAAAAATCTGTAAAAAATGATAAAACCCAATATAAACTGTAAAAACAATAAAATCATATAGTCCCCAAAATAACCCAAAAACCCCAAAAACCCTAAAACATCAAACATACCAAAAAACACATAAAAGAAAGTATAACCCCTAAAAAATTAAAAGAATCTAAAAATCTGAAAAAACCCATAAAATACCTAAAAAACTAAAAGACCCTAAAAACCATAAAAAGTATAAAAATACTAAAAACCTTTAAACCCCTAAAACCCATGGAAAACCTTGAAAACCATAAAATATAAAAACTCAAAAACCCAAAAACCTCAAAAACCCTAAAAGTCCTAAAAAACTCAAAACTCTACAAAGCTCATTTAAATACCCAAAACCCTAAATTCCCTCTTAAAACCCATAAAAAATAAAAAATTAAAGGGGCACCAAAACTCTAAAAGAACCTAAAACCCCAAAAGGCCCTAAAAGCACTAAAAACTCGTAAAAACCCCTAAAACCACTAAACACGCTAAATGACCCTAGAAACACCTAAAAACCATAAACATCCATAAAACACTAAAATAACTAGAGAAGACCATAAAACCCTCGAAAAAACCCCTAAAAACACTAAAAACAAAAAAACCCTTTAAAACATTTTATGACCCTAAAAACGCTAAAAACCCTAAAATCCCTAAAACACCATATTAGACCCTAAAAACAGATAAAACCCCTAGAACATCTGAAAAAACCAAAAAAATAAATTAAAAATCTAAAAACATAAAAAACCTTAAAATCCATAAAATCCACTACAAACCCTGAAACGCCCAACAACCCTAAAAACACTTAAAAGACACTAAAAAATATTTAAAAAAAACACTAACCCCCCTCCCAAATCCAAAAACCCTAAAAACCCCTAAAACCCCCTAAAACCCTTAAAATGATTAAAACCCCCCAAAAAAAATACCCAAAAAGAACATAAAATCCATAAAACCCCCAAGAAACTAAACCCCCCCCAGACCGTATAAACCCTAAAAACCTTATAAAACCCTTAAATCCAAAAAAAATTGTAAAAAATAAAATGAAAAAAGAACTATAAAACCCATGAAACCCATAAAATCCTAAAACCATAACAACCCTAAAAAAATAAAACCCTAAAAATAGTTTAAAACACTAAAAACAAAAAAAAATCCAAAAAAACCAAAAACTATAAAAAATCAAAATACCCGAAAAAACCCTAAAATCCCCAAAACTCCTAAAAACCAAATAAATATAAAATAACATAAAACCCCTAAAACACTAAAAACCCAATAATAAAAATAAAAACCCCAAAACCCTAAATAATATGGAAACCCCAAAAAATCCTAAAAACCCTAAAAACATAAAAAACCATAAAAACCAAAAATCCCAAACCACCACTAAAAACCATAAAAAACATAAAAACCTTTAGAAAACCCAATGAACCCTACAATCCAAAGAAATCCCTATAACCACTATGAAATCCATAATAATGCTGAAAACCTGGAAGAGTCCTTATACCCCCAAAAAATCCCACAAACCATCATAAAAACCCTAAACCACATAAAAATCATTAAAAATATAAAAACCATAAAAACACTAAAAACCACAAAAAACTCTTAAAAACACTAAAATCCATAAATCCATTATAAAGCCCTAAAAACACTAAATAATATAAAAACCAAAAAACCCTTAAAATCCCTCCAAAACACTAAATAAGATTTATAATATTTTAAAACCCTAAAACCCATAAAACAGTAAAACAACTAAAGCCTTATAACCCAAAAAATACCCAAAAAACACTAAAACCCATAAAAACCCCAAAAAACTAAAAACCCTGAAAAATAAAAAAATACCAAAAATACTTAAAAACCATAAAAACATTAATAACCCTAATAACTTTTAAAACCCCTAAAAACCTTAAAAACAATAAAACCCCTTAATGCCCCTAAAAATACAATAAACCCTTTAAACTCTTACAAACACTAAAACCCCTAAAAACCTTTAAAAACAACAAAAACCCTCAAAATCCTAAAATTTCAAACCACCCTAAAACCCATAAAACTAAAGGACAATAAAAACCGTAAACATACCTAGAAACCTTTAAAATTTCTAAATACCCTAAAATCCCAAGAAACTTAAAACCCAGAAAAACCATAAGAACCCAAAAGCATTATAAACTCCAAAACCCCAGAAAACCGATGAAAGACTTTAAAATCCCCCCAAAACAATAAAAACCCCTAAAATTATTAAAACCAGAAAGAACCTAAATATCCCTAAAACATTAATGGACCCTAAAAATCCAAAAAAACCTGAAAGCCCCTAAATATTCTAAAAACTAGTAAAAGACATTGAAATCCCTAATGACACTAAAAGACACTAAAACCCCCTTAAAGACTAAAAAATACCCTAAAAACTCTATATTACTCTAAAAATCCCTAAAACCCCTAAAGCACCCTAAAACCCCTAAAAACAATAAAAGACCCTAAAACCCTAAACTACCATAAAAACCTAAAACCCACTAAAGAACCTACAAAAATAAGAATCCTTTAAAACCCCTGAAAAACCCTAAAACTCCAAAAAGTTCCCTAAAAACCATAAACCCCCTAAAACCCCAAAATACCATAAAACCCTAAAAAACCTCGAAAGGAGATAATAACCCAAAAACCCTAAAAGTCCCTAAATACCATAAAAAACTAAAAACATTAAAAGAAACCTAAAGGAAAATAAAAAACCCTAAAACCCATAAAATACTTTAAATCCAAAAGAAATCATAAAATACCCTTAAAACTCTAAAAAAACCCTATAATCCCCCTAAAAATCCTAAAAATTCAAAAAATCCAAAAAACCAAAAACCACCTTAATGACCCTAAAAACCCTAAAAACCCTCAAAGTCCCTAAAAAACCTAAAAAATTAAAATACCTTAAAACCCTTTAAACTGCCTAAAAATCCTTAAAAGTTAAAAGGGCAAATAAAACCCAAAAAACCAAAAATACCCTAAGAAGTTCTAGGTTCTAGTCCCTCACAAAGAAATTCTTATTATATTCCATTATAACCACACATGGTCCCCTATAACCCATTTTTAATTGGATTAAGACCATGGTTGGCCACCTTGGATCTCGCTGGGATGTGTGGCGCACATGTGGGGAGGCCGCACCTATACCTTGTTACCCAAATACTCATTTTTTACATGTGGGGCATGGGTGAGTTTGTTACTATCAGTGTCATCCTCACCTCATGGATTCGTTTTTGAGTCCGTCACAAATAAACATTCACTATATTCCATTATAACCTCTCATGGGCCCCTCAACCCCATTGGGAACAATCCTAAGACCTAGGTTGGAAATCATGGGTCTCACTAGGGACGTGTGTTGCACAGGTGGTAAGGCAACACATATACCTCATTACCCGAATACATGTTTTCCCTTTTGGAATAGGTGATTTGGTTACTAGTAGGGTCATCCTAACCCCGAGGTTTCTGGTTTGAGTCCCTCACAAGGAAATGTGCACTATATGTCATTATGACCTCTCATGGGCCCCTCTATCCTATTGGGAACAAGCATAAGCCCAAGGGTTTACACCATGTGTCTTGATGGGTATGTGTGGAATGAATTTGGTGAGGCTGAACTTATAACTCATTACCCAAATATACATTTTGGAGGATATATGGAGCTCATGGTGAGAGATCGCTTTTGAATTCCTTGACAGCGAAGGCCACCGTGACCCTCCTTCCCCCCTCCATGGGGGAGGGATCCTCATTATTTCTTAATGATGCTTAGAATATTTCCTTCAATCACTTATATATCCCTAATCTTCTACCTTCATTTCATTAGATTCAACTTTTTTCAAAGGTAACAAATTTTTATTAGGGTCACCCACAACTTTCCATCTTGATTTTAGAGTTCAACGAGGCCTCTTCGCTTCACATCTTTACACTGATAACTAACTTCATGAATAGATGAACTTCAGTGGACTCTTTTGAGAGGTTTATATTCGTATCATCGAATATTTAGTAATGTTTCACGCTAGGGTTAGTCAAAGGATGCCATATCATGATTCATTTTTCATAAGAGGAGGATATGACCCACTTATGGTCCTTGAACCCTTGAAAATTCAATAGAGTTAGATTCTTCCTTTTCCAGTGTTGTTTTGATCATTATATGAATCAAAATTTTACATTGATCACTATATGAGTTAGATTTCTGGAGCATCCCCTTCCATTAAAAATCATTTCTATTATTTATACGCTCAGAAATATTGTGGGACACTATTTTTGCTCGGACAGAAGGTCTCAAGTGATTTTTGATCCTGTTTCTCCAAGAGTCAATGTTGAAGTGGATCCATCTAGAGCCCCAATTGATTTTGTGTTGATTTTTTTTGGGGAGTTGTTCCATTACAAGTTACCAGTCATATTTGAATTGTCTATGGAATTTTCATACTCCAGTAAAATATTAGGTCACTCTTGTATGGTTTGTAGGCATGGGAGAAGGAACAGAGGAGGTGTGGGGATGGTTTGAGGAACATGTTCTAATCCGGTTAAACACTCTTTGGTTATCTCAATTGATGATCAGGTTGTGGTGATAGGGGATGGATTCCCTCTAAATATTTCTCAACGAATTTCCCCAGAGCCGAAGGTGAGTGTAGTGTTTGTGGATCTAAAACGTGACATGGGAGTTGGATGTGATAATGGGTTGGTGGAATCTAAAGAAGTTAATGGTGAATTGAAGTCTTATTTGATCTGTAGTGATGAGTTTGTGTTCGGTACATGATTTGTACATGTTGATGCAGGTGTCTTGGTTTTACCGGTTCAAGTGGAGGAGATATATGAAGAGATGTCACCTTATGTATTGAGGCCTCCCCTATTGGTGGATTCCCTGGGGTATTTGTGGGACAATAGAGGCATCACATATAGGAAATCATCCCATGAGAACATTGGCAGCCTGATGTATACACAAGCTAATATCCCATTATACAACTGGTTTGAAGGTTTTTACTCTTAGGTGCTGAGTCATTAGATATAGGGTACACTGTAGGAGTAGGTTTTAGTAATGGGTCACTTTAATATTTCCCTAGATGTGGTGTCTACATTGGAGGTTGATATGGGAGAGGGGAAAAAATTTGATTATTGGCATGAGGACAGGCATTTGGATCCATGTTCTTGCCCTAGGAATAAGGAGAGGCATTCAGATGTTGGGAATGTGTAGGTCTTGCCTCTGACTAATTGTGTTGGGTAGGAGCAGAGTGAGGTAGATATAATGCCTCCAGATGTTTTTAATGGTCTTGAGAAGATTGAAGTGTAGGTCCTACCTCTGATTCTGACCTCTTGTGATGGGAATGAAGAAAATATGTGAGGCAAGAATGACAGTGTTGGGCATGAGGAAAGCCAATTGGATTAGATTTACTACTATGGGAATGAGAAAAGGAATATGCGTGTTGGGAAGGTGGATAAGCAATTGGACTAGAAGAATTTGGACTAGATTACTTGTGTTGATCACGAGGGGAGGGAGGTTTAGGTCAAGCAGTTTCTTCCAGTGGTGAATGAAGGGGTCTCTTCTGGTAATTTTTCTTGTGTGGTTCTAGAGGACATGGATCTAGAGGATACAAATGTGTATTCACAGTTTATGGGGTGCGGTTTTTGTAGATGGTACATGTTCTAGGTGTTGGAGATCATGGACTAAATATTAAAAAAAGTTAATTTTAAGGAGGAAATTCATAGGCTTCATAGTTGTTTGAACATTTCTAACAAATGGGAGTATGTCATTGATGATGAAAATAATGATGGTAACAAAAATTTGAATCCTTGAGTTGTGATAAATCCTCATCTAGTGATTTCATCAGGCATGGGATGGAGAAGACACTTACAGGGTTCATTTCTTCTCCCCCAGAGAGGAGGCTGAGGAAGGATTATTCCAATTTTCCAAGGACTGTGTCTACCATGTCCACTTTGAATTCTTCTAAAAAGAAGAACTCTAATCCCAATTTAGGGCATAATAAAAGTTTTATTCCAAACCTCAGGTTTATTTGGATAAGTAATGGATTAGGGAGATGTATTCTATACTCTTCATGTAGGAAGAATATGATTGGGAGTCGGAGGATTCCAGTGAAACATTTTATTGTGGTGAGGGTGATGATGGTGACCCCTATGATTTTTTTTATTTGGATCTTGGAGTGGGTTTTTTTACTCTTCCTCTTTATTGTATGATTTTATTTACTTTTTTTTAATAATGTTTGGGGGGCCAATAATGCTTGGTCCCATGCCTTCTTTTCCCAATAAAAACCTCTAAAAACCCTAAAACCCTAAACCCCCCCTAGAATCTCTAAAAGATCCTAAAAAGAATTAATGACTATAAAAACCCTAAAAAATATAAAAGATCCTAAATACCATAAACCACTAAAAGACTCTAAAACCTGATACCCCCCCCCCCTCCAACCCCATAAACCCCCGTAAAGACCTAAAAACCCTAAAGGCCATGAAAATCCTAATAAACCCTAAAAACCATAAAAATCTCAAGAAACCCTAAAAACGCCCCAAAAGGCCCTAAAAACCCTAAAAACAAAAAATACCATAAAACCCCTAATAAACACAAAAATACACTAATTCCCTATAAAAATTCTGAAAGGCCCTTAAAATCCTTAAACACTTAAACACCGAGAAATAATAAAAAAATGTATAAATCACAAAAATCCCAAAATCCCTAAAACCCTTATGAAAAGATAAAATCCATAAGAAATGTTAAAAATCCTAAAAACCCCTAAAACACCATAAATACCATAAAATGATAAAAACCCTAAAAACCATTAAAATGCTAAAAACCGTAGAAAACCCCAAAAACCCTTGTAAACGTGTAAAATTCTGAAAACCATAAAACCCTAAAAACCTAATGATTCTAAAAATCCATAAAAAACTTTTGGAAAATCCTAAAACCCTATGAAAACCTTAAAAACCCATAACACCATAAAAATCCCTAAAAACCATAAAAACCCTAAAACCCTAAAACCACTAAAATCCTAAAATCCTAACATAAAAAAGACTCTTAAAACCCATAAAAACCTAAAAACCTAAAAACCAAAAATTTGAAAAAAAAAACCCTAAACCCCCCAAAACACAAAAACCCTAATAACCTAAAAAAAGTCGAAAATTCCAAAAAGGACCCTAAAATCCCTTAAAGACCCTAAAAACCCAAAAAAATCATGGAAAACACTAAATCGCCATTAAAATCCCATAAAACCTTAATATCCATAAAAGCCCTAATACCTTAATACCCCTAGAGGCTTTTATGAACCCTAAAAATCTTATCAAATCCTAAAAAACCATAAAAACCCTTAAAATCTATTAAAACCCTAAAAACCACCAAGAAAACCATAAATAATTATATTACCCAAAAAATCAAATAAACACTTAAAAACTATAGGGGGCCATAAAAACCCAAAAAATCCCTAAAACCCCTAAAGCAATGAAATCATTAAAAACAACAAAAACCCTAAAACGCATAAAATCATAAGACATTAAACACCCTAAAACCCCTAAAAACTATAAAGTTATCCTAAAAAACTTGAAGTAATATAAAATACTGAAAAACACTAATGGGCCCTAAGAAGCATAAAAATTCATAAGAGACTCTCAATAAACTAAAAACATAAAAGAACCCTTAAAACCCTAAAGGACCCAAAAACCCTAAAAATAAATCTAAAAGCCAAAAAAACAAAAAAAATCCTAAAGACCTAAAAACCCTAACACCCTAAAAAACCATTAAAAACATAAAAATCCATAAAACCCCGTAAAACCCCTAAAACCCTAAAAATCCAAAAATCCTTGAAAACCCTAAAAATACCTAAACCCCCTAAAAACATAAATCCCTAAAAACCCTAAAAACATAATTCCACCTAAAATCACTACAGCACTAAAAATCGTAAAAATAAGAAAAATACTAATGGTTATTAAAAACCCATAGAAACACTAAAAATAATGAAAAATCAAAAAAATTAAAATACTGTAAAAGTACCTAAATAACGAAAAACCTAAAAACCCTAAAACCAGTAGAAAACCCTAAAAACCCAAGAATCTTTAAATAACCCCTCAAAACCAAAAATATTAAATTACTAAAAACACCAGAAAAACCCCTAAAACCCTAAATCCCCTGAAAACTTATAAAAACCTAAAAACCTAAAACCCCCCAAAAAACTAAAAACCTTAACAAACCCCAAAAATCCCTAAAAACAATAAATCCCAAAAAAACACCTAAACCCCAAAAAAAACTGAAACCACAAAAACCCTAAACACTTCCAAACCATAAAAACCGTAAAACCCTTAATACCCTTAAAATCCCACGGAAATCGCAAAAACACCATGGAACCCCTAAAACTCCTTAAAACCCTAAAATCCCTAAGAACCCTTAAAAACATAAAATTCTGTAAAATTTCTAAAGACCCTTAACAACCCATAAAAGTCCCTACAACCCTAAAAGCATTCAAAAACCAAAAACCCCAACAACCCCAGAAGCCCAAAAGAGACACTAAACCCCCCCCCCCCAACCTCCTAATAATCTAATAAAAACGCTAGACCCCTAAAACCCATAAACAACCTAAAAACACTAAAAAACCAAAAAATTCTTAAAACCCCTTTAAACACAAAAAAATCCTTAAAACCCCTAAAAATCCCTAAAACATTAAATAACCCCTGAAAACCCTAAACCCCTAAAAACTATAAAAACCCATAAAACACTAAAAATCCTAGGAATACCCAAAAAGAACTCTAAAATCCTTAAAAACACGAAAACCTAGAAAACCCTGAAAATACCTATAAAAACCCAAAACCCCCCCAAAAATCCTAATAACCCTAAAATAACGTCAATACCCTAAAACCCACCTCAAACCTCCAAAAACCCTTGAAAACCCTAGAAATACTAAAACCCTAAGAACCCCTAAAAATCATAAAAATCCAAAAATAAACCCTAAAACTCCTAAACCCCGTAAATGACCATAAAACCCATTAAATTATAAAAATCCCCAAAGGACCATAAAACAACCTTAAAATGGTAAAAATAACATAAACCCTTAAAACCTAAAAACACTAAATCATTAAAAACTTTTAAAAAACTAAAAACCATAAACACTGAAAAACCCCTAAACTCCCTAAAATACCTAAAAACCCCTCAAATTGAAAATAACCCCTAAAACCCCAAATAAAACCCTAAAAACCCTAATCCCTTAGAAAAACATAAAACCCTAAAAATATTAAGAAAACCCTAAAATCCATAAAAAACCTGAAACCCCTAAAATCCCCAAAAAATATTAATAACACTAAAAACCTAAACCCCTAAAAACCTAAAAAAAATTTAAACCTTAAAATCCTTAAAATAAATAAATCCTAAAAAACACAAAGTCCGTAAAAAAACCAAAAACCCATGAAAATCCTAAAAACCATAAAAACCATTAAAAACCCTTAAAACCCCTAAAAACATGAAAAAATATGTAATAAACTTGATACCCCTAAAAACCGTAAAAGCTATTAAAAACCATAAAACCATAAAAAACCCCAAATGACAAAAAACCGAATAAAGAAACTAAAAATTCATGATACATTTAAAAAAACTAAAAACATTTAAAATCGTTAAACCCCTAAAAACCATTAAAAATTCGAAAACCATGAAGAAAATCATAAAACCCATAAAACTCATAAAGGACCTAAAAAACCTCTAAAACCCTAAAAACAACTATAACTATAAAAATCCAAAAAACACTTAAAGCCCATAAATACCCAAAACAAATTTAATCATTAGAAACCAAAAAATTCACTAAAAACCCTAAAATACCATAAAACCCTAAAATATTTAAAAGACCATAAGACCCCAAAATCCCCTAAAAGACCCCAAAAACACTAAAATCTTTAAAGGCTTTAAAAAGTACTAAAAAACCTAAAAGAACATGAAACCCTAAAAACCCTTAAAATTATAAAAGAAAATGAAAACCCTAAAACCTCTAAAATACCATAAAATTACATAAAACCCCTAAAAAGATCTAGGTGCATCCCCTGGAGGCTCTTTACCCCGTGGATGGACTACCTGGCCATGTGCCAAAGGCTGAATCTCACTGTGACACATGCCTACTGGGAGGCCAATGCAGTTGCGGATGCTCTCTCCATGCAAGATATTGTGGAGTAGTGCTCGTTGTGGTCCTTTGTTGCCATGCCCCACTGCTCCTCTTTCATCGTGTCCGACTTGAAGGGTGAGGTGCACACCTAGTTATGTAATCCCTCCTTGTAGCACTCTGTTTGTCCTTTTCCTTTTTGGTTAATTTTGGGGTGTCCAGGCTTGCCTGGTCCTGAGCCTTCCTTGCCCTAAAAACCCTAAAGGACCATAAAACCCTAAAAACCCTAAAAACATTAAAAACCTAAAAACAACTAAATTTTCATAAATAATATAAAACCTCTAAATAGCCCTAGAAAAACCCTAAAAACATTTAAAAACCCTAAAAATCCCAAAAAACAATCAGAAAACCCTAAAAAACCTAAATACCACTTGAACCCTAAATGGACTTTTACAACCCTAAACACCCTAAATGAAACTAAAATCCAGAAACACCTAAAAGGCCATTAAAAAATCTAAAACCCATAAAATCAGAAAACACCCATAAACCCCTTAAAAGAACTCTAATACACAACAAAGAACCCTAAAAACATATAATATTCTAAATCACTAAAAGATTTTAAAACGAAACTACTAAAACCTTTGAAAACCCATAAAAGACCCTAAAGCCCAAAAAGATCCCTAAAAGCCCTTATATCCCGAAAAACCCTAGAAGAACCTAAAAACTGTAAAAAACCAAAAACCCTCAAAACACTCTAAAAGACCATTTGAACACCTAAAAACCCATAAAGGGACTAAAAAACTATAAAACCCCCTTAAAAAATCCTAAAAACCCTAAAAACCTAAAAAAACTAACAACACTAAAAACCCTTAACACCCTTAAAAAACACATAAACCCCCAAACCCCCCTGCCAAACCCCTAACAATCATAAAAGCCCCTAAAAACACTATAAAAATAAAAAAAACCCTAATACCACTAAATAACTCTTAAAAACCCTAGACACCCTAAAAACAATAAAAAACCAAAAGGACCCTAAAAAACCTAAAAATCAAAAAAACCTTAAAAAAACCGTAAAACCCCTAAAAGACATTAAAAACCCAACCACCCCCAAATAGACCATGAAATACCAAAAACCCCTCTTAAATTGTTCTAAAACCCCTAAAAATCCATAAAGGACCCTAAAACCCCTAAACCCCCAAAAGAAACAAAAAAACCTAAAACCCTAAAGGACTTTAAAAACCATAAAGGACCCAAAAACCCACTAAAACCCTCTAAAGAAACCTTAAAACACAAAAAATCCTAAACCCCCAAAAAACCTAAATGACCTCAAAAGCTATAAAAGTCTCTAAAGGTCCCTAAAAACCCTTAAAACCCTAATGGACATTAAAAACCCGGAAGGGACCTAACCCCCCACCCCCCACCCCTCACCCCCTCCCCACAAAACCCTAAAAGAACATAAAAACCCTATAACAATAAAGGACCCAAAAAACATAAAAAATCATAAAATTCATAAAGTCCTTAAAACCATTAAATACCCTAAAAACCCTTAAAAACTCTTAAAAGACACTAAAAACCCAAAAGAAACTATAATAGTCACTAAAATTCCAAAAACCCTAAAAACCATTAAACCCCCTAAAATACCCTATAAAACTCAAAACCATTAAAAGACACTAAAAACTGTAAAAAACCTAAAAATCCAAAATGGACCGTAAAAATTGTAAAAACACTAAAAACCCCTAATGCCCTAAAAACCTTAAAATTTTGATAAAACCTCAAAACCCCTAAAACCATAAAACCATAAAAAAATAAAAAACCATAAAAAACCATAAAATCCCTAAAACCCCTAAAAACAAAAAAAAAACTTAAAAAAACCTAAAAAACTAAAAATACTAGAAAATAAAAAAACCCTAAATAAGTCTAAAAAACCAAAAAACCCAAATAAACATAAAAACCCAAATAATACCAAAGAATCCTAAAAAACATTAAAAAAATAAACCCCTATAAACCCCAAAAATACCCAAAACCCCATAAAAATCATAAAAACCTAAAACCCCCCTAAAAATCCTAAAAACCCTAAACCCCTAAAACCCCTAAAAACCCTAAAAATAAGAAAAACCCCCAAAATAGATTAAAACCCTAAAAAACCCTACAAACATATAAATCCCCCCTAAAAACAATAAAAACCTATGAAACCATTAAAATCCCTTAAACCCTATAAATCCCCTCAAACCACAAAAAAACTTTTAAACCCCTAAAACCATAAAAGTTTTATAAACCCTAAAATCGTGAAATCCCATTTAAGAACCCTAAAAACCATAAAACACCTAAAACAACATTAAATACTTAAAACCCATTTAAACACTAAAACATGCTAAAAACACACAAAAAAAATTAAACCCTAAGAACATAAAATCACCTAAAACCATACCACCCTATAATACCCTAAAATCCCTAAAAGACCCCATAACACTTTAAACACCCTAAAAGCACTAAAACGCTTCAAAATTCCCAAAAATTCTTAAAAATATAAAAACCAATACAAACCCATTAATGATATAAGAAACCCAAAACCCCCAAAACCTCTCAATCCCCTAAAAACCCAAAAAACCCTAAAAAATTAAAAAAAACTTTTAAACCCCAAAAATCTTTAAAAACCCCTTAAAACTATAAAACACCCTAAAATTCATCAAATATCCTAAAACCCTAAAACTAAAAAAACCTAAAATCCTTAAAACCTCAATAAAACCCTATAAAATCTGAAGAAACCTTTAAAAATAAATAAAACTGCTAAAAACATTAAAGACCCCAAAGCCCTATAAACCCCTAAAAACCTAAAACCCTAAAAATTAGTAAAATCTTAAAAACTCTTCTAAAACCATAAATACCTAAAAACCCTATAAATACCTACAAAACATAAACAACCCTATCAAATTATAAGAACCCTAAAACACATAAAAATCCCAAAAATTATTAGAAACCCAAAAAAATCGAAAAACTCAAAAAGAACCCTAAAAACACTAAAACTTAATAACCTAAGAAACATATAAACACCCTAATGAACCCTAAACCCCTAAAATTCAATAAAAATCCATAAAAATACCTTAAAATTTTTTTAAAACTGAAACACTATAAACTCTTTAAAAACCCTAAAAACTCTAAAAAATATAAAAAAACCCTAGAACCCATAAAAACCCTAAAAACTAAAAAACCAAAAAAACACTACAAACCCTAAATAGCCTTAAAAATTATAAAACCCCAAGAAACCATGAATCTCTAGACACCCTAAATATCCTAAAAATTATAAAACCCTAAAACTATAAAAATTACTAAAAACCCTTAAAAGCCAAAGACCCTAAAACCCTAAAAACCCTCAAACCCTAAAACCCTGTAAAATCCATGAAAACCTTTAAAACTCTAAAAACCCCCAAAAATCCTAAAAACACTAACATCCCTTAAAACCCCTAAAAACCCAAAAAAACCTAAACCAACAAAAAACCTAAAAATCCATAAACACTTCTGAAAAATCGAAAAGCCCTAAAACCCCTTAAAACCAAAAAATTCTTAAAAACACTAAAACACCTAAAAACCAGAGAAACCCTAAAAAAAACCCTATAACCATAAAAAACCCTAAAGACCCTAAAATTATGAAAACCCCTAAAAACCATACAACATTAAACCCTATAAACCCCTAAATCCCTTAAAACCCTAAAAAATAACAACCCAAAAAACTCTACATAACCTAAAAAACCCCAAAAAACCATCAGAATAGTAAAAACCCATAAAACCCATAATAACAATCTAAAATCCCATAAAACCTAACAAATAGTAAAAAATAAAAAAAACTACAACCTATTAAAACCTAAAATGTTATTAAAACCACTAAAAACATTAAAAACCATAGAAACCCCTTAAAAATCCTGAAACCCCTACAAAACAAAAAAAAACCCAAAAAAACCAAAAACCCTAAAAACCAAAAAATACCCCAAGAACCCTAAAAAACTCTAAAACCCTGAAAAATCCTAAAAAACATAAAAACTATTAAAACCCTAAAACCCTAAAATATATAAAACCCATAAAAACATAAAACCCCTAAAAGAAACTAAAACCCCTAAAAACACATAAAATATCCTAAAAACACCTTAAACACTAAAATCCCTAAAACCTCTAAACCATAAAAACATAAAAAACAAAAAAGAAACCCTAAATGCCTTAAAACACCTAAAAATACTAAAAACTAAAAAAACAATACCTATTTTATAAAACCCTAAAATTCCATAAAATTCCTAAAAACAAAAAAAACCCATAAAATATTACAAAACATAAAAAAATCACAAAACCCATATAGGAAGAAAACCCCAAAACTGAAAAAACCCAAACCTCCTAAAATCTCAAAATCCCAAAAACCCTAAAAAATCCTTAAAACCCCTAAAAACAGAAAACCAAATGGGTAAAATATCTCAAAACCCTTTAAAACAATAAATACCCTGAAGATATCCTAAAAACAATGAAAACCAATAAAACCACCTAAAAACCCATAAAAATATTAAGAAAACCCTAAAAACCTTTAAAACCCCTAATAACCATAGAAAACACATAAATGAAAGATTATAGTAAGATCTGATCTCCTTCCCCATTTCCTGATGACTCCATGATGGCACTGACGATGATCCTTCCTCCCCCCATATGGGGGAAAGGTTTTCACTTTATGGTGATTGGGATTTGGCCTTAATCTCTCCTATTGTACCTGATGTTCTACCCATTTCCCTTGAATTGATCTTCTCCCAAAGGTTCCTGATTTATATGATGGTTTCTCCCAATAATCTTTATCGGACTCAGAGTTTCATACAACCTCTACGCCTCATAGCTTGTACTTGGTTTCTCGTTTCATGAAGTACCGACCCTCAGTGGCATCTTTTGAAAGATTTGTATTTTGATCTTGGAATATTCAAGATTAGAAAATGGTAGGGTTACTGGATTCCCAACAATTTATGATTCAGTTTTCAGTGGAGGAAGGTTTCATCCGCATTTGGTATGTGGCCCCTTAAAGCTTCAATGGACTCAGATTCATTCTCTTCAGGTAGATATTTGACATGCACATGAACTGGGACTCATTGTTGATTGATTCACGGGTTAGGGTACCAGAACACCCTCTTCCATTTTAGAATCCATCTATTATCTATATGCTTGGGAATCTTTTAGGCTAGTATTTGTGTTTGAACAGCCAGACTCAAGTGATCTTCTACCCAGTTTCCCCAAGAGTCTATGTTGGGCTATATGTTTCAAAGCCTTTGATTGAATTTTTGTGGATCACTGTTGAAAAGGAGTTTTCTTTAAAATATCCGGTGGTGGTTGAGTCATCTGATGCGTTTTGTTATATATGTAAGTGCCTGGGACATTCTATAACTTCTTTTAGAAGAGGGGGTAGCAACACAAGATCTATGGAGGGGGATTATGGGGTGGTTGGTTTAGTTTATAGGCCATTGATGGTGGATGAGCAAGGTAATGTTGTGAAAATGAATCCTTTGCTGAAGAAAATTATACAAATATCCACTGGGCCGAAGGTATCTCAGTTGTATGAGAGATTAAAGCGGGATATGGGGAGTGTTTGTGATAAGGGAGTAATGGAGAAAGAGTAAGGTGTTAGGATCCTTACGACAGAATTAGGTTTCAATGACATCGTCGAGGTTTTGGGTGTGCAAAATAAAGAGGGGGTAGCAGATAAGGAGTATGGACTTCCATTAATTAGGTTGAGTAGTGAAGAATTATAGGAGCAGGGAAAAGCTGGAAGATTAGAGGAACATGCTTCGGGAGAGAAGGAAAGAATTTTAAAGGTTCATGTTTTGAGTGGTGTTTCATTGTTAAATAAGTTTGGTTCTATAGAGTCGGAGGGGAAGGATGTTTCTTAGGGGATGATTACAGAGTCACCCTCAGGTGGTATGGACCTGGAGGCTCCTTCGAATTGTAGTGGAAATTAATGGGCTGCATAGAGGGTGGTGCATATTATTGGGAATCTGGAGAATGAAGTTTGCTTGGGAGAGGTGGTTAAGGGCCAAGAGGTTGTGATCCTTAACAGTGAGCATGCTGGAAGTAGGGAGGAACTAGTTTTGGGTGGTTCTACCTTTTGTAAGAGGTTTGATTGTATTGGTTTAGTGGATTCATAGGGCGGGTATGATGAAAAAGGGGATGTGGAGGAGTAGGGGAGGGGGAGGAACATGGGGAGGTAGCTGATAACATGGTTGTGATGGATGATGTCGGGAATATGGAGTATGATGAGGGAAGGAGGGGTGATGTTAGTGATGGATTTGTAAGTGAACGACCTAGGATAAAAGCTTCCTCTAGGATTGAGAGTGTTGTTTACGAAGGGGAAGCTAGAGGATTAAAACAGGACTTAGTCTTGGGTGCTATAGTGTTGGCTGGATAAGGAGGCTTGTGTGACTCACGGATTGTGTTTTTTGCTAGTAGGCATAGTGCCATCATTTGTGAAAAGGGTCCCTCCGTGTAAATGGAGCCTTTGTTTAGGGATGATAGCCATGGGTGTGAAGTGTTGGATCTTCCCTTGATTAAGTCCCATGGTTATGATGTGGGGGCTAAGGACGACCGGATGATCAGTGAGGCTTCACTGGTCCCTAGATGTGATATGCAGGATGGTACATGGGCTAGGAATGGTGGAGGGATTGTGTCTCAAAATTCCATTGAAGTCGAGGTAATGATGGACACCATTGGGCGCTCGAATGGTGCTGGTGTGTAGGAGAAAAGGTCGTTGCAGGTTCTTGTGCACAATAGTGATGGGGTTGTTGAGAATGAACCTTCTTGCTAGGGGAATGTAAGCAAGTTGCATATGGATGAGGGGAAATTTAATCTTACTCTACTTGAAGTTGAGGTGGATAAAAAAGTTTGTGATGTGGTTTGGCCTAGCTTTGAAGGAGGATAAGGGCCTACAGCTAGTGTTGGCTGGTGTGGTGCCCTCTCCTTGTCTAGATCCCGAGGAACCTATCCTGGTGGTTCCTAGCGTTCCGCAGGGTGGGGTCCATGTTGTTTGTTACCTAAAACATGAAGCTTTCCTCATCCCCAATCAAGAAATTTTCTATGAGGATGGTAGAAGGATGAATCACAATATGGATATGATCATTAAGGAGAGGGCCTTTCTAGAGGATTCCATTCCTATTTGGAAGGAAAACAAATCTGCAGGGGTCTCTTTAGATCCCTGAAAGAGGAAGTTGAGGAAGGAATATTCAACTTTTGCAAACACCGTGTCCACAAGAGCCTATTGCAAAGCGATGGAAGATGTCTATGGCAGGGGAGGATGGTCTATCAAGGCGTAGCTAAATATGGAGCTGCAAAATCTCCTAGTGTATTAAACTACCTTCCTCAGGAAATATGAATCATCTGAAGGGAGTTGGTGGATTTGAATGCTTCTTCTAGTTGTGTTTCTAATGGGGATCCTTTTAGGGATGGATATGTTAATTTTCAGTTAATTTTTATTTTTATTTTATTGGTGTTTTTTGGTGTCTTGGGGGGTCTTGGGTTTTTCGGTGTGGGTAGTTTGACCCCACCCCACCCTAGTATTCTTTGTTTCCTTTTCATTTATTAAATTTTTGGGGCCCAGGAATAGCCAAGCCATGCACCTTCCTTTCCCTAAAAACCACATATAACTATTAAAACTCAAAACCCCCAAAAAACCCCAAGAAACCCTTAAATCCCCAAAAATCCCTAAATAACCCTAAAAACATTTAACCTCGTACATTTCTCCATTAACCCTACACACTACACCCTAATCCCTATAACCTACACCCTAAAGTGTGCCCCCAAAACACTGTATCCTACACCCTAAACCCTGTTTCGTTAACCCTATACTCTACACCCTAAACCCAAAACCCAAAACCCTATACCATAAACTCTAAAATACCTTAAAACCCTAAAAGAACTTAAAACCCTAAAAGACATCAAAAAAAATAAACCCCCTAAAAACAATAAAATACAATAAAACCCCCTAGAACCCATAAAAGATAAAAAAATCCCTAAAAGCTCTAGAAAACCCCCTTAAACTCTAAAAACATAAAATACCCCCAAAACACATTAAAACCCCAGAAAAACCAAAAAACCCCAAAATAATCCTTAATAACATAAAAACACTGAAAAATACTAAAAACCCCTAAAACCTCAAAAACCTAAAAATCCAAAAAAATCCAAAAAACAATAAACACCTTAAAAATCTAAAAGAGCTTAAAACCCCTAAAAACATAAAAAAACCCTAATACGCATAGAAACACTGAAACCCCTAAAACACCAAAAATACCAGATAAAACTACAACAAGACCCTAAAAATGCCAAAAAAACAGTAAAACCCTTTAAAATCCCAAAAAATATAAAAAGCCTAAATACCATAAAAGACCCATAAAACCCGAAAAAACATGAAACCATTTTAAAAACCTTTAAACCCCTAAAAACCATAAAAACTCAAAAATATCATAAAGGGTCCCAAACCCCTAGAATCTCTAAAAACCCCTACAATCGGTAAAACACCTAGAACCCATAACACCCCTTAAAACTCTAAAAATCCATAAAAAACCCAAAAACCCCTTAAAATAATAAAAAACATAACAACACTAATATAACCTCAAAACACTAAAAGACCCTAAAATACCATAAAATTCTAAAAACCCTAAAAAACTCTAAAATCCTTTATAAACCCTAAAAACCCTAACAATCCCTAAATCACAAAAAAAAAAGCAGTCCTAAAACCCCTAAAACACTACTAAATACGAAAACCCATAAAAATAATGAAACCCCAAAACCCCCATAAAAAATCCCAAAAAACCTTGAACATTTTTTGGAAAAACCAAAATCCTATAAAACTAAAAAAACAGAAAACTCCTAAAAATTCAAAACACCAAAAAATCCTTGAAACCATAAATACATAAAAATCCCTACAACCCCTAAAAATATATAAAACTCTAAAAACCTTTAAAAACCCCTAAAAACCCAAGAAAACCCTAAATACCCTAAAAACCCCTTAAAGACACACAAAAATCCTAAAAGACCCTAAACACACTAAAACCCCCTAAAACCCCTATAAATCCCTAAAACACCCCAAAATCCCAAAATATCTAAAAAATACCTTAAACTCTCTAAAAACACTAAAAACCATAAAATCCCAAAATAACCCAAAAAACACAAAAAAAAACCCATTTAAACAATAAAAACACCAAAACCATTAAAAACCTAAAATCCCTAAATATAAAAAAATCCCTAAAAAACTAAATAGCCCTAAAAACCCTTAACACACATAAAAACCTTAAAACCCTAAATACACTAAAACCATGAAAAACCCAAAAAATACACTATAATAATAAATAACCTAAAACCCCTAAAACCGTAAAGGCTCCTACAACCCCTAAAACTTCTAAATGCACTAAAACCCTAAAAAATTATTACAATAGAAAACCGAAAAACCCTAAAAACCCTAAAAAATCCATAGAACCCTAAAAACTCTTAAATAATTTAAAACCCCTAAATGTCCTTTAAAATACCATAAAACCCCTAAAAACACTAAAAGGCCCCAAAACCCAAAAAACCGAAAAGGTTTTCAAAAACCCAAAAGACCCTATCACCTTGGAAATTCCCTAAAACCCTAAAAACTCATAAAAGACAATAAAAACACTTAAAAAACCTAAAATACCCTAAAATTAACTAAAAATACTAAAATTATCAAACCACTCAAATATACATTAATAACCCTAAAGAACTCTAAAAACCTTAAAACCCTAAAGAACACTAAAAAACCTAAAAACCCCTCTTTCCGACTATTTCACTTGGGTGTGTCCGGTCATTGTGTATTCATTATGTTCACTGAGAGACTGGATTAAACCAAGAATTACATATTTCCAAAGTGGGGAAACATTCATCACTTCTTCAGAGATGTCTTCTCTTTGATCAAATTGGGATGATGGGATGTCAGTTCCTCCTTCAATGGATTCCTCCTTTGAATTTATCACCTAGTTCTTGTCTTCACCGTAGATTAATATGTTGTTCATGAAACTCATTATTGGTTCCATCTCTTTGTGGTTTTCAGTTATTTACTCTACCTCTATCTAGATATTACAAGGGGCTAGTCAGGGCATCAACCTCCAATCAAGAGAGTAGTCACATTGGGAATTAGTGGAATGATCAAAAGGTGTCTTAGGCTTGAGGAATATCTTCCATGGTTTTCCTCAGGCATCACATGTTTAATATGGGGTGGGATATGAGTTTAGTGCCTTGTGGAGAGAGCTCATAGAGATTTCATTGTCTCATAAGACCAGATTAGAGAGGTGGATCCCATAGAGGGAGAACCTAGAAGGTTTACCATATGGATGGTTCAAAATGCCCAAGGAAAATGGGTCTTAGGTGTTGGGTTTCATAAAGAGAATATTTCACACAGTGACTACTGATCCGGACAACACTGAGGGAGAATTAGGTAGGTAGACCCCAAAGATAGGTACGCTGAAATTTACCATTGGCTTGGATTGGACCTTGTATAGGCTTCCAACATACACTATTAGGAATATAGGGATCATAACCCATGTAGTTAAAAGGGTTGATGTGGAGCTTACACATTTCTAGCTACCCTTTATAAGTGGATCACTCTTGTTTCGATAGATATGGATTGTGTGGGGCTTATGCATGGTTAGCTTTCCTGGTGAATCTAGGAGAAGCGGTGATGTGGATGGATATTTCATGATGATACAACCTAGATGGATGGAATGATCTCTCCAATATGTAGTAGCTCAGATAAGAAATGGGATGGAGATGGAGGAAGTTTTCAAGGGTGATAGATGGAATGTATGGAATGGATGGAGTGTGAAGGGTGACAGGTTTGAACCTCAAATAGGCTTCCTATGTATCCTAGTGTCTAGGAATCAAAGTATGTGTAGTTCAAGATGGTATCAAGTCTTACACATGGCTAGATCCCATTTGAAATGATGGGAATTATTCATGATTAGAAACAAAAGTGTATGGAGGTGGATGAAGTGATCTCATGGGGATAAGGGGGAGGTGATGGATAAGGTGATGGAAGATGGATCAGAACACCTTAGGGAGGTAGATTCGGGGGATGTGTACTATAAAGGGAAGATTTCAAATCATGTGGGTAGGTCCCTAGGAGGGAGCATTATAGTTTACTATTTATTAGTATTGAAACACGTAGAGGCTTCTTGCATACCTTGATTAGAATAAAAGGGTAGAACCCCTTGTAGTTCGGCATTCAGGGGCATGGGTATTACGCACTTAGGCAGACCATTTGGAATATTTATCACAATTAATCTCTAATCCCACAAGTTTCATGCCTGATGTGAGAAAAAATGTGTATTACTATACATGAAGATCATCCATGAAAGGTGATGTGAGGATTATGAACTGAGACAACCCAGGGAGATGGAGATTGGGGCTTAATCCAGGAGGGATTCCCAAAGAGGATCTCATCCTGCATTAGGAGGATATCATTCCCTACTAGGAGGGAGAGGAATATCTCGCTCCCATAGAGATGAGTGGGTGTATATAATTCATGTGGAGTGACAAACCATGTGCGTTGAATGAGGTAAGTCTATAGTTTAATGTCGTGTGTTGGTGATAATGGGTATTGGTAGTTTAACATCCTATTGCTCGGATAGGGAGGAATCTCTCCTCACCCCTTTGACTTACATAACTAATATCCACCCACACTTGGGTAAGGGAAGGAATCATCAATTCAAGATGAGATTGAGGCCAAGGAGTGGTCATTTGTGGGGTCCATGTTAGCATGTCTATGCAAAACAAAATACCATTAGAGTACCTATGACAAAAACCCAAAGGTAAAGAATCACAATAAGGGATCTCCCATGAGGGATTAGAAAATTACTTTGTACATTTTTGGAGGGCCGCATAAAATATGTGTAGACAAGAAATGGGGAATTTGTAAAATAGATGTTCAAACATGGTTTTTAGAAGTACATGAAACCCATGGAGTCCTAAAGAGGGGGTGCACACAAGATTGGGGGATTGCACACAAAATAAGGGGAGTTGAGTGAATATGGAAGTGAATAAGGGAATGTGGTGCATGCAAGATGGGTATTTTCATGCACCAAAATTAGGCTAAAAATTAAATAGGTGAGGGTCAAGCCATTTGGGGCCCACATGAAGGGGGACCCAAGGGGGACCTTTCACACAAGATTTCATACCTCGAAGCCATGAATTGCACGTAGTGGAAGAAGGGGTCGTCTTTCATGCATGGGAGTGTTGGTTCGACTCTCAGATCATTATCCTGAAAAGGGAGGGGAAATTTTATATATAGGAAAAATTCTTGGTGGCGGTGCAGGAAAACGATGGCATGAAAGATGACGTTTGACATCGCATTGGGAATGTAATAGGATGACTCGTGTTCAATACTGTTGTGCACAATATGATTCTTTTTCATGAATTTTCTTCAAGTTTTTTCATATGGTCATGGTAGAAGATATATATTGACATCCCCTTGGGCACATAAGGACATTGAACATGAGTTTTTATATGGAATACATGTCTCCAAACATACACGCGGATCCCTTATACATCTCAAAATAGTAAGTTGAGTCAAGGAGTGGCTTCTGTTTTCTCAAAGATTCTCATTTTTGGCCTCAAGTGAAATTCGATGCTAAAAAATTACCAACCTTAGCATCTGAGCTAAATGTGGACCAGAAGTTTTGGTTTGGAGGGGAATTCCGAAAAGGACAACACATTCTTGGAGGTTCACAAAAAATACAACAGTCAGTGTGTAGGTCCTCTTTCATGCACATGAAGTACTGGGTTCATTCCTATAAATATATGGGTGGGGGAAAAGGTATAGTACTTTGACATTACAGAAAACAAACTACTTTTATCTTATGTGCGTAAGTTCCTGATTCCTATCCGTAAATACCTACATTCAGTTGTTTCTTTAAACGCAACCTCTAAATATTTTTCCCTTTTGAAATTTCCTGATTTAATGCATTCATAATCTATTCTAATGGGAAAGAACATTTTTTTCATAATAACCTTAATCCCTTCATGCACCACCCTTACGGCTTTTAAAAATAATTTAAGATGGATGAGAAACTAACTAATAATGAGAGGGAAGCCTCAAATGTTGCGCAGAGGGAAGATATGATTGAGAATACCCAAATACATCATGCCATAAGGGTTATATCAGATAATCAGATACTATTGATAATGATGACACAATATCAGAAATCTTACATGTTAAGAGACAGTCTCCCACTATAAAATTTTGGGACATTGGATGAAGAGGTTATCCTAGGCTTTGAGACAGACTCACCATGGTCATGGATCACACGTGATGATATCCTCCAGTGGTAAAACATCAAAAATAATGACCAAACTTCTAGGGAGACTCAGTATATTGCTATCTATGTTTTAAATCTGAATAATAGGATGATCATAGGGAAGGAACCAGTCACTAAAGAATTACACGCCCACTATGCAAGCACCTTATGAAGTTGTATAATAAATGAATGTGTGGGCTGGAAGAAAGATTGAGACATGAGGTCTACAAGGAACTTCATAGGTGAATGGGCTTGTGTATACAGGGTCCTCCAAACATGAAAAGAGTTTGAAGAAGATTTGTTAACCATCAGGCTTTTTGAATCTATATGGACATAAAAATTCCACTTATACTGCCAATAAGAACTCGTTTCGGAGTTGTTTAGCTAGTGGTCCCCTAACACAAACACATTCCACCTCTGTAATTCCCTGACCCCAAAATCTTGAATTCGGTGTATTATTTTAATAAATTATCTTGAATACAAGCAATCAAGTCCCGAAGGACCAATCAGTTTAGAAGTCTTGGAAAATAGATTACATACATGAATGTTACATTACACTTTCTAACATACAAAACATCATAAATAATCCTTTTAGAATTACATTGTTCCCTTTTCTTAACCCTGCATAACAATCATAAAACACTTCTTGGGATCCTAGGAAAATAAAACATAAGAAATGGGTGAGCTCAAATGCTCAGTAAGAGTATGAAATACATTAGAAGATAACATAAACATTTGGCATGGTGAATAATTGAAAACACATTCCTTAACAAATAAAAAACATGAAAACATTATGGATGAATTTTGAGATGAGTAAATAATGCCATAATAAAACATAGTCATGGGTATTCTACTAGTCGAATAACCACATGAACTATCAATAATATTTTCATAATGAGGGAATTTATAATGCGGGACATTCTGAAACATTTTGTCAAAGCGTCATCCAAGACATCTAAAAATTATTAAGTCCTTGGCCAAAACCATATAACAAATTGGGAAAGTCCACATCCAATTCCATGTCTAATTATCTCATGAAACCTACCGATGCACCGAGGATCTACAGCAGGCTCCACTCATTACTTACTATGTCCAATACATTCCTCATATGAAAAGGTTGAAACATAACATAAACAATCGTATTAAAACTAACATACAAAATGTCAATACTTTAACCATAATCCATGAATGGTACAAAAATAACACATCCATAGTCAAAGATATCACAAAACTTTAAATACAATATGAATGATTTGTATCATAATAAATCAACATCAAATAAGTGTAAAATTTATCAAAGGATATTGACATAGATGAAATCAAAATTATTTGAGAGAAATATCTCTTTCTATTTTGAAATAATTTAAGATTCACATAATTATAAATTAAGTAATTTAAAATGGATTTTTTAATCAAAGTGTCCCATAAAACTTTGAAACTTTTGAAAGGAATTAACGTTTTAAAACAATCATGTCTATATATATAAATCCTTAAAACCATTTAGAAAGAATGGACATTAATGAGAAAAATATAGATGAAAAAATATTTAAAACATTTAAAATGATGTTTTAGTTAAAGTTTACCTTAAAATAATCATATTGAAATGTCTTTTATGAAACATAGACATGGATAATAAATATGTCACAAAAAATACTTACACATAAACAATCTCGGATAATACTGACATTGAAGAATTAAGCCTTACCTTGTATTTTTCCTTGGTTGAGGGTAAATTAACCTCTTGTATAATAGATAAATAATCATTATTAAATTATTCAATAACTACATACATAAATATGATATCATATATTTTCTTCTAATAGTTTTTTTAATAATATTTTAGTAGTATCATTGTTTCGTGTGTTAGCTGATTCATTTTACTTTATATGTTTTGTTACGTAAGTCTTGTTTGTTATGGATATGATGTATTTGATTTATATCCAGAAGGATATTATGTTCTTAAATATTATTTTTAATAATCAAATGAAAATTATTTTTGAAGGGTTACGATGGGGAATGAATCTCATCGAGTTTATGGGGACGGTAATCTGTTCGTACGCACGAACACTACTTCCATTTTTTTATTTTAAAAGAAAAGAAAACCAAATGATACATAGGTATATTATTATTCCATTGTAATATAATATTTTATATATGTTTCTTATGTTCACTAACTCTGTCTTTTATACGTTCCTTGTATGGTATGAACGAGTCATATCACCTTGAGGTGGTGGTAGTCTGCACTTCCTCAAAGGAAATTATCGTATATATACAACATGAAAAGAATAAAGGTATGTAATAAAAGAATCCTTAAGAACATTATAGATAAAATAAATATCATAAATATTATATATAATTAGATTTACATCATAATGGACACCATAAGAGGTGGTATTAGAAGATTGAACACTCATCATTTTGTTAGGCATTAGTTCGCCGTCCACATAAACATTACGTTCTATACCCATTAGATGGAGGTGTGTGTAAGTGTAGTTAAAATATTTCTCATAAAACAACCTATTATATTAATTATACAAGTGTTTTTATAAAATATATTAATAAATAGATTTTAGAGGGTTGTAGATGTAAAATAAAAGAAAAGAACTTAAGATGAGATGTTACCTCAAAATCGGGTAAATCCCTTTGGTTTGAATCAAAATGCTTCCTTGAGTGCCTTATATATAAGCTAATGCTTATAAGAAGAAGATAGGTATATAAGGAGATTAATTGGATAGAGGTTTGTGAGCCAAGGTTCTTGAGAGTTGTGAGAAATGGGTTAGAGGTGAGGCCTTTTTATAAGGAGGTGGAGGGGCTCTTTAGGAATGTTTGAAAATATAATTTTATTATATAATGATTTTCATTTTAAAAAGGTCAAAAACTCATTATAGTCTAAGATAAGATGAATCATGTTCGAAATAAAATCATCCAATAATAATTTGATAGGTTTTGGATATTTTTGTAATTTTTATAATCTCATTTATTTAAATCATTCATTAATGACGTAAACACTACATCATTATTGTGTCATAAATAATTTTATTTATTTGATGCCTAAAATTTTAAAAAAATACAATGATGTAGGAAATTTTTTAATATTTCTAATTAATACTTATAGTCGAAGATATAACTTATTTAACCCCTTGTAAAAATTATTTTACTAAAAGATATATGTTTATGACATTGTTGTCTTTACTTTAAATTAATTAATATAAAGTTTCATTATCACTCTCAAGTGGATCCATGTGGTCCAAAAATCGACTAAAGGATTCCCATGGTCTTACATGTATCAACCAATAGGAATAGAACACATGTTTGGGTAATTTTATATTATTATAATAATATTTGTTTACCCTTATTTACCAGATTTACCGTTTAACCATGGTAAATAAAATATTTACTGAAGTAAATATTCATAATGTCTAAAAATAAAAGTTACCTATATAAAAATTATGTACCTTCTAATTCCAATTATTGAATTCATTCTTCCAAATTGAAAACATATAAGTGGAAGAAATTAATTTAAAATTAATTCATGTTGTCAAAAAAAGCTTGTTTTTAAGAAATAATAACTATCAAAAGATTGACACTTATTTATGTCTAGTTTAAATGTGAAATTAAATCCAATGACTTAAATTATAATAAATGATAAAAATATAATATAATGATACTTTATAACCACTCAAATGTATAATTTAACACTAAATTATTTCGATTAAAAAAGTTGTTTTCAATTAAAATTTAGTATTTTTCACTATTATTCAAAATATGAAAGTTATCAGAAAAGTACCAAAAATTTATCCAAACTAAATTTTTATGTCTCGATTCTAAATAATAATTTAATTTCATTAAATTGAATATATAAAAGTGTAAAATATTGGTTTATTAAAAAAATTTCACCATTAAAAGGTGTTAAAATTGCATTTTTATTTTGAAAAATACTTCCAATATCTGAAAAAAAATGAATTTGTTCTTATATTATGTCTAAGAAACACATAATATGGATTATAAAATTATATGTAGTATATAAAATTCATAATATAGTTAATACTATTCATAACCACTTTTTGAACTACTAGTTTGGTAAGTTGTGGTGCGCTCAAACTCGGTGTTTCTTGTAGCGCAAGTTATTGAATTTCTTTGAAGAGATAACATACTATGAAATCATGGGGTGTTAAATTCTACCCTCCATAAAAAAATTGCATCCTCTAAATTTGAAATATTTATTTTAAAATGAATGGTTAAAAATAGATAAATACCTTTGTGGAAAACCCACATTGGAAATTGGGTTAATGAAATTTAGTCTTAATAAGAGGGAAAGAGAAATGAAAAAGTCACCACCAAATTATGATCTCGATTAAGAGAACATTGGTGGAAATTAGAGACACAGAATTGGAGGAAAAACGTAAATATTTATAGGGATTGATTGAGGTCATCAATCACAAACAAGTGTAAAATTGAGGGCTTCAAATCCATCAATCTATGATGATTTAAAATATCATTGGTTCAACAAAACATAAGGTATTAGGAAAACACATTTTTGGCCTTAAGATCCCTTCCGGAAAGTCTAAGAATTAATTTATTCATAGAATAAGAGGAAAAAATATACTTGACATGTAGAGTTTCATCCTTCAACTAATTCCCACCACAAACTCATCTTTCAATCCAAAAGACAATAAAATTCAAAAATATTCTATTGATCCAAAGCGTATAGGGTTCCAAAAATACTGAATTTATAATTCATTTTTTATACTATTTAAAAAACTACATTATACAAACTAGGACATCACATAGGCTAGTGGTAGGATATGCACCCTTGTCACCCTTTGGTTGTGGGTTTGATTCCTACAGCCTTGCCGGATGCGATGGGTTGTCGGCCGACCTCTAGGTTGTTCATTTTATGACAATACAAAAATAATATTAAGAAATGATTTAACATTAACATTAGTTTCCAATGTAAAACATAATCTATCCCTACCATTATGCTTGCCCACAATACATTTGTCCGAACTCACTATCCAAAATTTATACGGAAGGTTACATAATATACATGTGAATACCTTCATCATGTATTCTCTTAAAATGTGGTAATAAAATGAATTTCTAGAAGACCCTATTTTAATAGGTATGTACTTCATTATTCTTTATATAAATCATAGAATACTAGATATACTCCTTAAATCCAAATATGTTGTAATCACCAACAACGATGGAATAAAAAAATCATTAATTAGTTCGAATGTAGTCAATAATATCCAATATATTTTATCCAAATCAATCGTCTATTATTCCAAAATCAATACCACAATATCAGGACAATATTAAAGTTTACCTTTCCTTTAACCATGAATTTTTGAAAAAGATTAACTTTTTATTGATCACTTTTCTTAGTACCACACAATCTCAATTCCTTAATGAAATAGTACTACAGTACAATCCTTATATACTCCATAATTATTATTACTAGTACATCATTAATGCAACACTCAAATGACATAATTATTTAATATCTACATAACCAAACTAGTTATTACTCATCATCTATGGTAATATCATAACTTGATTATTATCTAACAACATCATCTGTGGTATACTCTGATTATTGGGACATTGATTTGCATAGTGTCCCAAATCCTCGTTGATGAAACATTGTACATTTGAAACCTTTTAATTACCCTTGCAATCATGTACTTTGTGTCCTTTTTCTCTACACTTATCACAAACTCACATTCCCTTCAAGAATTTACCATGTTGATTCTTTTTGCACTTATCACCTATGGGAAAATCCTTCATTCCATTATTCTCTTTATCCATCTTTCTCTCTACAATCCTTTTCTTTTCTAGCTTCCCTTCAAAGCCATAGGACTCAGAGAATTATTTAATTATCTTATTAACACATGATACTATTTCTTCATATGATGATAATACGTGGGAGACTATTTCCTCTCTAAATGTTGGATTAATACCATGAAATATATGATCCCTCTTACTCTTTGGATCATGCGTATTGCTGGAGTTATCATTCCCTCTACAGGGCACCATTTCTAAATAATGGCATACACTATGTTAGTTTATGAATCACAATTCATAATTCCAAACTTTTAAAATATCTAACATAAATTGAAAAGATTATGAATATGATCAATAATCATAAAAAATGTTTTCTTTGAGGATGTATTTACTTATAAATCCTTCATAATGGATTCTAATGAAATTGTGAATTATCCTAAGAATATCCCCCAGGAGTGTTGTAACCAAGAGTACAGCAAGGCCCATTGTCATGTACAAGGATACCCCGGGTCAAGCCTGAAACTCCTTGTCGGAGTTTTCACTCCTAGGTAAATCTGTGCCAGAGCCACCTCTACCTGCTCGTGTCCAAACAGGGATGTATTTCTTGTAAAATTCATAAAATTTCTACATTACCAAAATTCATGGATGTTCTTCTATACAAATCATCAAATTATATCTTAGGCTAATGTTCTCTAATCATATTTTTTTCTAAATATTTTTCCCAAATTTATTACTAAAATTCCTCTAATACCAACTATAATGCCCTGACCCCAGAAGCCCGGAGTTAGAGCATTATTTTAATATATTGGCATGATTACAAGGAATCAAGTCCTGAAGGACTAATCAGTTTAGTAGTCTTGGAAAATAGATTACATACATGAATGATACATTACACTTTCTAACATAAAACACACCATAAATAATCCTTTTAGAATTTCATTTTTCCCTTATATTAACCCTTCATATCAATCATAAAACACTTCTTGGGATCCTAGGAAAATAAAACATAAGAAAGGGGTGATATCAAATGCTTAGTAAGAGTAAGCAATACATCAGAAGATAACATAAACAGTAGGCACAGTGAATAATTAATAAGACATGCCTTTAAAAATAATAAACATGAACAATTTATGATATGAATACGAGTTGACTAAATAATTCCATAATAAAACATAGTCATGGGTATTCTACTAGTCGAATAATTACATGAACCATCAATAATATTTTCATAAGGAGGGAATTTTTAATGTGGGAAATTCTGAAACATTTTTTCAAGGCCTCGGCCAAGACACCTAAAAATGATTAAGGCCTCGACAAAAACCATATATCAAATTGGGAAGGGCCTTAGCCAATTATACATCTAATTTTCTCTTGATACCTACCGATTCACCAAGGAGCTATATCGGGCTCCACCTGTCACATACTAAGTCCAATACATTCCTCATATGAAAATATTGAAACATAAAATAAACATTTGTATTAAGACTAGCAAATAAAATGTCAATACTTTAACCATAATCCATGAATGGTATAAAAATTACACATCCACAGTCAAACATATCACAAAACCTTAAATACAATATGTATGATTTGTATCATAATAAATCAACTTCAAACAAGTGTAAAATTTATGAAAGTATTTTGACATAAATGAAATCAAAACTGTTTGAGAGAAATATCTGTTTCAATTTTGAAATAATTTAAGAGTCACATAATTATAAAGGAACTAATTTAGAAGATATTCATGAATCAAAGTGTCCCATACCACTTTGAAACATTTGAAAGGAATTAACATTTTAAAACAATCATGTCCACATAAATAAATCCCTAAAAACATTTTGAAAGCATGGACATTAATGAGAATGATTTAGAATAAAAAATATTTAAAAAATTTAAAATGGTGTTTTAGTTAAATATTACCTTAAAATAATCATTTTAAAATGTCTTTTATGAAACATGGACATGGATAATAAATATTTCCCAGAAAATACTTCCACATAAACAATCCCGGATAATAATGAGATTGAGAAATTAACCATTACCTTGTACTTTTCCTTGGTTGAGGGTACATTAACCTCCAGTATAATAGTTAAATAATTGTTATTAAATTATTCAATAACTGCATACATAAATATTATATCATATATGATCTTCTAATATTTCTTTATTAATAATATTTTAGTAGTATCATTGTTTTGGGTGTTAACTGATTCGTTTTCCTTTATAATATTTGTTACGTATGTCATGTTTATTATGGATAGGATGTATTTGATTTATATCCATAATGATATTATGTTCTTAAATATTATTTTTATCAATCAAATTAAATTATTCTTTAAAGGGTACAATGGGAATGAATCTCATCGCGTTCGTGGAGACGAACGGTACTTCCATTTTTTTATTTTAAGAGGAAAAAAACAAAATCATAAATAGGTATATTATTATTATAGTATAATATAATATTTTATATATGTTAGGTAATTTCATTAACACTATCCTTTATATGTTCCATGCATGGTATGAACGACTCATATCACTTTGAGGGGGCGGTAGTCCGCACTTCCTCAAATAAAATTATCATATACATACAACATGAAAAGAATAATGGTATGTGAAAAAGAGAATTACAGAAGCTTATAGATAAAATAAATATCATATATATCATATATAATTAGATTTCTATCATAATGGACACAATAAGAGGTGGTAGTAGAAGATTGAACGATCATCGTTTCATGAGGCAGTAGTTCACTGTCCACAGAAACATTATGTTCTATACCCATTAGATGGAGGTTTGAGTTAGTATAGTTAAAATCCTTATCATTAAAAAACCCAGTATTTTTATGATACTATTTTTTTTATAAAATAAATTAATAAAGAGAGTTTAGGTGTTCGAAAAGTAAAATAAAATAAAAGAACTTAAGAGGAGATGTTACCTTTAAATTGGGTAACTCCCTTTAGTTTGAACAAAAAGGTTTCTTGAAGTTTCTACTATATAAGGTACGACATCTAGGTGGAAGAGATGGATGTAGGGATCTTAATTGGGCATATTTTGGATGAGGCAAGGGACTTGAGAGGTATGAGAAATGGGATAGAGGTGAGATCTTTTTATAAGGGGGAGGAGGGGCTCTTTAGGAAAGTTCGAAAATATTATTTTATTATATAATTATTTTAGGTTTATAAAGGTCCAAAACTCATTAAAGTCTAAGATAAGATGACTCATGTTTGAAATAAAATCATACAATAATAATTGGACAGGTTTTGGATAATTTTTTAATTTTTATAATTTCATTTATTTAAATCATTCATTAATGAGCTTAACACTGCAACATTATTGTGTCATAAATAATTTTATTTATTTGATGTCTTAAAATTATCAAAAAATATCATGATGTAGGAAATATTTTTGTATTTAAAATAAATATTTATATTTGAAAATATAACTTATATAACCGCATGTAAAATTTGTTTTACTAAAAGTTATATGTTTATGTCATTTTTGTCTTTACTTTAAATTAGTTAGTATAAAGTATCATTGTCACTCTCAAGTGTATCCATGTGGTCCTAAAATAAACAAAAGGATTCCAATGGCCGTAAATGTATCAACCAATAGTAATAGGACACATTTTAGGGTAATTTTATATTATTATAGTAATATTTGTTTACCCTTATTTACCAGATTTACCCTTTAACCATGGTAAATAAAATATTTACTGAAATAAATATTCATATTGTATAAAAATAAAACTTACCTATTTACAAAATTTGGACCTCCTGATTTCAAATATTGAATCCATTTTTCCAAATTCAAAACACAGAAGTGGCAGAAATTAATTTAAAATTAATTCTCTTTGTCAAACCAAAAGAGCTTGTTTTTAAGAAATAATAACTATCAAAAGATTGACACTTGTTTATGTCTAGTTTAAATGTGAAATTAAATCCAATGAACTAAATTATATTAAATTATAAAAATATAATCTAATGGTACTTTAAAACCAATCAAATTTATAATTTAACACTAAATTATTTCCATTAAAAAAGTTGTTTCAATTAATATTTTGTATTTTCACTATTCATCAAAATATAAAAGTTATCGGAAAAGAACCAAAAAATTATCGAAAATAAATTTTCATGTCAAAATTATAAAGAATAATTTAATTTCATTAAATTTAATATATAAAAGTTTCAAATATTTGTTTTTAAATAAAGGTCCACTATTAAAAGGCGGTAAAATTGCATTTTTTCAAAAATACTTCATTTGTCTGAAAAATGATTTTCTTCTTATATTATGTCTAAAAAACACATAATATGGATTGTAAAATTCTATGGAGTATATAAAATTCAAAATTTAGTTAATAATATTCATAACTGCTTTTTGAACGGCTAGTTTGGTAAGTCGTGGTGCGCTCGAACTTGGTGTTGCGTGTAGCGCAAGTTATTGAATTTCTTTGAAGAGATAACGTACAATGAAATTTTGGGGAGTTATAACCTCCACTATGGGGATTTCAATAATGGTCTATAGTATATCCATTTCATTGGAGTAATTCTTTGGATTTATATTAATATGATGAGTTCCTACTAATAGAGAATATATCGGAGAATACAGCATAAACCCCCCATCCTAATATGTCATATGCTATATGCAACGAATCATAAGTTGGGAATCAAAAACATCATGATGGATATCAAATAAGTATCATGTTTTATCCTATTTTATAAAATCTATAATAGTGCGATGATATCACGATGAGGGCGGCAGTGCCTGACTACGTCCCAAAGGGTCAAGGAAGGATTGAATTGGGTGGTCCTAGAGGCAGAATAATATTCATAATGGGGCTACAAAATGGATGAGATATGGGATCTAAAATTCTGATATGCCTCTTTCCTCGCTACATTATAGAGTGTTTGGATGCTACTGATGATGGAAACAAGGAATGGGGTCCATCCAGGGACCCTAGTAATGGATGGGGTCATGGAAGCCCGCAAAAAGGTCAATCTGGATGTGCCTGTATTAGTGAGGATTTATAGTATTGTGGGGTGTATCAAAATGGGAGGCATGCCCAGGAGAATTTGTGGACCATTCCAGATCCTCCATGGCTGGATTATAGCTCACTTTAGTGGATATTAACTCCCAAATTCCTTCCATCCTGTAGAAAATATCCTACGTTATTCATCATTAAAAATTGATGGGGTCCATCCACTAACACCCAATGATGAAGGGGTCAAGCTCTGGACTGGAAATCATGAAAATTTCGACTTCCACCCTTTCCACACTCTTGTAGGACATATAGTGGATGACCTATGAGGTTCACTGTATAAGAGGGAATATTTTCAGATTATCAAGGGCGGCGTGCTGGTAGCTGAGACTGACTAAAATATTATTTATGAACTGTATATTCCATCCCACATTGATAGACAGTTTGAATACCTATAACAATTGTCTAAGAAAATGTATATAGAATTTCATAAATAGAAGAAACCTTGTATCCTCCATTATTTTTTGTGCATGTTTATGACTTCTGGATTTTTCGAAATAATCTCACTTCCCCCGCTGATGTTGATGTTGTCCTGTCAATAGAATATGATACACATCGGGTGGAAACATATCTAGAAGAAATTATTTGGGAATTAATTTGGATGATCAAGGTAGAATGAATAGATTCTGGGCAGGGAGAAAGTAGGTGACCTTCCACTAGAGAGGAAATACAAGAGGCATTCTAGGATGTTGGGATAACAGGAGCTAGAGATTCGATGGTAGGAATGTTGGGAGGTGCGTCTGTACCTTCATCTTTTGACAAGAGGTGTTCCTAAATATGGCCTTTCGGGCTATCCATAAAAGACCCAAGGAAAAAATTGAAACATATAATTCAATATACAACTGACATAATATTCATCACACTTTGGTCATCTTGGAAAACACTATAGAATTCAATAAATCTAGATGACCTGTGGAGGAATTTGATGTGAGGTGAGATCCAACTACCATATGTTGGGACTATCCAGGTCACAAAAAGAGTATATTTTAAATGAATATAGGCATATATGATTTCCATGGACATATATGCATACCAAAGGTGGAAATATGAAGATCCACACATCCTGGTGAGAGTGATTCATGGTCAGAAGCATGATCCGAAGTAGCTGTCACATGTGGATGACAATGATTTTGAATAATAAGAAAAATAAGCAGTTGAAAAAGAAAGCGAGGAAGTCAAAGAAAAAGAAGAAGTTTAGGAATAAGAGATTTAAGGTTAGGGATATAAAGTGATAGTGACTCATCAAGGGAGTCTGCTGGAGAGATGAGAGATGATGGACTCTGTAGAAAGACTCACTAAGTATCTATTGGTAAGACTTACTTACACCTTCCTGGTCCCTTATCTTTTGAAACTCAAATCCAATAATCAGAACATTTCATATACAGGAACATATTGTTGGTGATCAGAAATATACCATTGTAGGAGTGAGAACATTCCAATGAATGCATAGATATGTGTCCCAAAATCCGGCATCTAGGGCTGAGTAAGGCAGCGACTGATTGTGGTCGAGGTAGTTAGTGGTGGTCCAGTAGAAGGGGTCAATGTGACAACCTCAAAATCCACAACTGTTCCCTTAATTCCTAAGTATCTAGTTTATATTATCAAAATAACATGCATTTAAGGGTATACAATGAATTAAGTCTCTATGGTAACTCATGCACTTGATCCGGCTGCACATAGATCTCATAAGTTTTTACCTTCATAGATTCATACCCATTGCACGAGGATATGGATAACATAGGTTTATACTCCATGCAATGATCATGAGACTACAATCCTAGAAAAAAGACCAGTCTAGGACATCTATGAGAGCCCTCCCAATGGATGTACTTGTCTGCAAAGAGTCAGTCACTCAAACTGATGTGTCCTTGGCACCTAGTGAGCTGGAGGTTGTGCCTACAGGTGATTCCACTACTAAGGTGGAACCTAAATCTAGTGAAGGTGAGGTTTCTTAGGAGGAAATGAGTGAAAAAGGACTCCCACATGCTATATATATCATTCCCTTAGAGAGTATGCCTGATGAAATCCCACCATGGAGATTATTTATATCATTTTGGAATACGAACCCCGAGACCCTAAGGAGATGAAATATTATGATTTAGATGTATCTAAGGAGAGTTTCATGAATCTGTGTAGGGAATGGATGTGTATCAAGCATTTCATTGTTTCCCCAAAGGCATAATGGATAATCCAATAGGGTAAAACTGTATATAGTTGTGTTGTCTCTATATTGGAGGGGTGGATTTTCCCCATATTCATTTGAGGATCCATTATTACCTTGCAGAGAAGATGCAGGAAAGTAGACATCACTTAGATTCTTCCTTGTGCCAAAAGAAATATGACGAAATCTAGAAACTCCAGAAGGTCGAGTAGATGATTCGGAACCTAGAAGTATAAGAAAATGAGCATTCCACCCTTTTCGCCAATATATTGGAACTCATTTCATTATTTATGTTCCATATGGCGGAGGACCAAGAGTAACTAAAAATAGGCCAACCATCAAGTTGAAAATCATTGGTCTAAACATGACTAGTCAAAAATCAAGTCTAATGAGATTTTCTCTGTATCTACCCATGAAGAGAGGGAAATACGGAAGTTGGAAGATACTCTATGGGCCACTCATCAGAAAGTGGTGGTGCTAATGAGCACTGTTATTGGGGTAGATCCATAAGGGTCGTGTTTTGGACAAAATTATGAAACATATTTATTTGTATTCTTGTTTCCAACAGTGTGAATAGACACCTCCCTTGTTTGTTTCAATTACTTAACCTAGATCATATTTTTGAAGATACTAATGATAAATCCCTAAGATTAGGAGGGTCATTCATGATGTTAGAAACAAGAGATGACCACATAACTACTCACTTTTTCAAGAGAGTCCTACCCAATCATCAAATACTTGGGGTATGCTATTATTGACCGACCACCTAGAGTGTTCGGGTTGATAAAGGTTGTAAATGGGTAATATGTCCTTCAGAACATCTAATTAACTTATACAAATGTGTTCTAGATCATGAGTGGGATAATTCCAGGGGTTTTGGAATCAATCCGAATAAAGGAGGAATGAGAAGTTTGAATCAAAATGCCCAAAATTTAGAATCACAAGGAGGATGGAATTATAGTACATGAATAATGCTAACCATGTTCGAAATATATAATCCATAACACTATCCTGAAATGAGGACAAAAAATGAAAGCTAAATACAGACCATATTAGAAAAATGATACCCAACTCGAAATGTCATCTGATATCTTCCAGGGAATTGGCCCAAGATGGTAGGTGAGCCGTTGTGGCATAACCAGTCTGTTAGGAGGTACCTTCATATGTCAAAGACGATGATGATCCAAATAAGGGGCATGAAAAGTGTGTGGTGGAGGGATGGAATGTTAAAATGGATTCAAATAATCTTGATGTTATGCCACCATGTCATAGAGTACATTGGTGTGAGCTTACAAGTCTGAACAAAGATCAATCATATTTTCTAGGAAGGAAATCTATAGTGAGAGCCTAGGGTGCCTTGTAGTTTTAGGTTATGTAGGTGAGGATGATGAATTTTTTTTTAACATCATACGTTGATGACAATACATGGTACAATTTAACATCATATGATCATGGTACGTATTATAGTTTAACCTTATGTGACAGGGATGTTTCACACAGTTTAAATTCAGACTGCCTGGACCATGGAAAACAGTAAGGAGCCGTGTTGCATAAACTATGGAAATGTCCGTTCTTGGAATATTTATGTGAAAAAGAGGAAATATACCAGACATGAATGAGCCAAAGGAGGATCACACACTATAAAAGTATTAGGGAATAAATGGGAAGTAATCACATGTGATATGGAAAGGGGAAAATATCACAGTGAAACTTTTAGTTTAAGGTCATAAATTTCATACCATAATTGAGGTTGAAGGGGAAAAAAGGTTAACAAAGTTGTGGATGGCCCTGCGACACAATGTTCTAGAATCTCTACATATCCTACAAAGAGATGAATCAATCCAGACATATTTATTGAAACAAAACTTAGTAAGAGAGTAACACTGGTGGGGGAAATCTTCTCTAGCGAGGAAACTGAAGCATTTTATAATTCTCATGGGGAATCCAAAACATGCTAACGGAATGGTTTCAGTTCATTTTCATGTATTGAGGATGATGGGTTCTTAGAATACAGTCATTTGGAACATTGAGTAATCTCAAAAGGGGTGTATATTATTGGGTTTCCTGATAGAACTAACATGAATTATAACCAAATAGGTCCACATCACGTAACATATCTCGAAAGTGGCCTAGAAACAGTTTAAAGTCACGGTTTCTAGACTTGACTGCCTAGTTTAAGGCCATATTTTATGGACTATGGGGAAGTTACTCCAAGAGGAATGTGTGTAATGTGGTGTCATAACAAAACTGACATGAATAAGGACTATGGAGGTCCACACACACCACATATGAATTCCTAAGGAAGCTTATGTATAGTTTTAAGTCATACAACATGGACAATAAGGATAAACACTCTCCCAAGGGCATATAGGTGACACAAAAGAGATAAAACTTGATGTGTGTGAGGACTATGATGCCCACATGACACATAGTTCCCTCAAGATGAACGTCCTATGCTTTAAGGTCATAGAGCGTGGACCATGATTAGTGAAAAAGGGGAAATGGTTTGAGAGGCTTTATGGATGGACCAAAAGACAAAGTGTCTAAGAATTACTACATATCCCATATAGATAGGAATAAATCCATACACAGTTCTCAAATTCTATATAGTTTAACAGTATGTGGTAAGGAATAAGGTGAATCCTGGTAAAATGGGGAAATAATGGTGTGGTTGGACCTAAGATCAATGATCTAGGAATCACTACGTATCCCAAAGGGATGGGAATCAGTTCATGTGTACGTGTTGGAAGGAAATTTTACCATGCAATTCTGACCCAAACACGTCAAGAGGGAGCATTAGTTATTTCTTTTATGTTATTTTATTGAGTGACTAGACTAAGATAAAATATATGGGTTCTTCTATAAGAATAATTTCATATGATTGTCTTGAAAGGTGGAAGGGTAGATGACCAGTACCAATGGTGATTTTCTCTCAAGTGATAACATCACAATGTTATTCCATTTTTCTTCATGCCACCAGGGTGATGATACCATAGTTTAAGGTCATATGACAATACTTGCCCACACATTAAACATCATGTGATGAGGACACTGGAAGAAGGTGTTTTAGTAGGGGTGTCCATGGAATGGTTATTAAAAATCCAGTGTGAATGGGAACCAAAGAGGTCCACACAACACCACGTACTCCCAAGAAAACCAATAAGAGGATCTTAGTTTAAGGTCATATATTTTGGATCATATGGATTCTTATTTAAGGTCATAGTGGTTAGACCATAATGTCACACAATTTCTCCATGTGGGTTTAACCCCTAACAAGAATCTAAATCCCGCATGATTCATGCTTGGTGTGGGAAACAATGAGTGGTGTCAAGAATTCCCTTTCACACAAAGAAGTTTGAAACCCAAGATTTTCTCACTCATTGTGTGTAAGTGAACTGAGGAGAAAAACCAGATGTGTTTGAGTTCCACTAGAACATATGGAAGTGTAAATGATGTAAATTAAAACATAAAAGGTCTGGTTTAGCAAAAGTACAACTGAAGAGTAGGATAACTATTGACTATTTTCGACACACAGGATCAAAATTTTCATTTGTTAAGGATGGGGAATGAGAACACAAAATTAACTATTGACCAAGTTCAAAACATAGGATTTAATGTTATTTTTTGGAAATACATTAGGGTGTTTTCCTTGGATGGTAGGTGAGTTGAACCGGCAAGATACCAACATCATTAGGGGGTCCTTCTGGATGTGAAATGTGGTGGAAATCCATACCCAGAAAGACTAAAATTTTGGATAGGTTATGGGGATATATTCGTATGTAACTGAACACTTTTTGGTCTCACACTCTAGCGCATTATGGAATTTCAGTGGTAGGACCCATCTAAACCTGGGATAAAAGACCCTAGTTTTGAAAATATTTTAAGGTTATATTTCTTGGACCAATTTAGAGCGGGTATCTATGGTAGACATATAAAGTGTGGAGGAGTGAAAACCCCGACATGAATGATCCAAAGAGCCTCAATTCAACACAACATAATCCAATTAGAATCATGAGGAGGCTCTTATATTAAGGTCATGGAGTGTATACCAGAGGATTGGGAATCTTCTCTATGTGGGTATAAACCCTACCAAGACACCTAAACCAACATGATCTATGCTTGTTGTGGGAAACAAGGAGTGATGTCAGTATTTCCCATCATATGGGAGAATAGAAACATGAAAAGGAAATGTTGGGTGCAAAAATTCACAACCACGTTAACATTTCCACTCAACACGCATAGATACATGGAGGGACAACAAAAGTGGTGTTGAAAATCCACCAGAATATAAGGAGGTAAAAGGTGTGAGACACTAAACCTAGTATCTTGAATAAAATGATGATGGATAAAGATGGAGGATAATGACTAACATTATTTAAAACATAACATTCATATCATGTTACTAGGGATGGGGATGGAAAAATGAGGGTGGACTGCTGACCATATTCAAAGCATAGGACCTGTATCATGATGTAACCCAATGTCTTCCAAGGAATGGGCCTAGAATGTTAGGTGAGTCTATGTATCATAGCTACACCTTTAGGGGGTCCCTTAAGATGTTTAAGGGGATGGATATCCAGGTAAAGAGATGCGTTAATCATGGAAATAAAAAGGGGGAATGTACTTGTGAAATCCAACACTCCATGTCTCATAATCATCATCTAGATTTTTATAAAAAGAGGAGGGGAAAATTAAGAACAAGGGGAACCAGGCTACGACGGACAGAAGTGGTGAAGCCCAAGGGAATCCCCTCAAATGATATTAGTCCCTGCTTGAGCCAGGCTAGGAAGATTGTGTATAAAGAGACTCTCCGATCTGTGAATGTCGTAGGAAGCCAAATAGTCTCCCACCTTGTTTCCCTCCCACAGGGTGTGGGATACTTTTGTATTGTTGTCAAGGAGGTCAAGGAATTTCTAGATGACGTACTCAATGGACCAAGGGATGACATCAAGACCCTTGAGGGAATTGTGGACAATTATAGAATTTGTTTCCGCTTCTGTGAGGATGATTCCCCTCTACTGACATATTGATACACCCTTGAGAATGGTGTTTTTATATGCTAAAATTGACGTGTCGTTTCCTAACCGGGTGGAGAAGGATAGTATGACCGATCCACTAGAGTCGCAGATCATCCCCCACCACACATGAGCCCCGTGACACAGGACCCATCAATGTTAAGCATGAGGACCTGTAGCGGGTGGTGCCACCTGACCCATCTGCTGGCTGAGTTGCTGACGATGGGATCATGGCCATGAGGGTGGTGCGAGATTTGTTGAAGAGTGGGAGCCTCCCATACTATGTTCACCACCTTTACCAGATTTAGTAGAATATTTTTAGTCTTGATCACGATCGCACGGGCGGAGGAGGACTCACCATCATGAATGAGTATGTTACTGGCCTGCCATATGCACCAGCAACCTACATTCAGAACCATAGCACGTGCTCTTTTCTCTGGTCTTTGGGACCCTGAGCCATAGAACCAGTGTGCAAGAAAGAGTTTCTCTTCCAAGTCAAGAACTGATAGACCAGTTAAGTCACCAAAGCAAGTCCATATGCCTTTCACCCACTCACTCTCGAAGAATAGATGGTCCATCCTCTCCTCCTTGTGCTCCTTACAATTGACACAGTGTCAGGCCATGTTCAAGACACAACACTTGACATTATCATCAGTGGGAAGGGCTCTATGAAAAATCCTCCACGTGAGGAAGTTGAACTTCATAGGGATGGCGTGATCCTATAGTTCATTGTTCTATTCTTCCACCTCCACCTACGGGTGGGAGATTCACCAATACTCCTTAGAGGAAAAGGATCCATAAGGGGATGGGGTGAACACACACCAGTCCGGTGAGGAAGACATCGCGATGAGATGGAACACATCCAGGTGAGCTCTATTAAGTATTTCATTGATGAAGGGAGGATAGTTGCTGGCCTCCATGAAGGATATGCTCGTGGTTGGGAAGCTTGGGTATCCGATTTTCTACCCACACCAGTTGTAATTCGAGAAGGAAATCCCCCCTGTTCGGATGATCCATTGAGAGTGATCCATAAGCAAGGTGGTGAGGGGGGAGATCCCATGCCATAAGGGGGAGGTGCGATGGTCCCTGTCAACCCCTACCTTTTCGTAATCGGTGTTCATGGATCTTCCCCAGAGGGTACTCTTTTCCAACACCTCCCAATCCAATTTTTCATGCATGCATTCCATATATTCTTTGAGACTTCAGACGTTGATTCCACCATCGGTAAAAGGTCTTGCTAACTTAATCTAGGAGGCCTAGTGCCTCCTTCCCTCGGACTGTGGATCCCACACGAACCCCACAATGATTCTATCCATGTGTTGAAGGAGGCCCAATGCCTCCTTCCCTTAGACTTTCGGTAGGTAGGATCTGATCTGTCTTCAAGGATTGGGTTCCTAAGGAGTCGAAGGACATGATGGTACTTAGAGTAAGGGTCCCTAGTGTTATGAAAAGTTTCAGGTCATGATACTTGGACTAGGATTCTCTTAGTTTACGGTCATTGTCTATTAACCAATGGAATCTAGTTTATTGTCATGTGGGAATGATGAAAATGCTATGCAGTTTATTAACATTAAACTAAGACATTATATGAGAGAAATGCATCCCAAAGGAGAAGTGTGTAGTATGGAAAATATCTCTATGTGAATGGGGAACATAGAGATCCACATTGTTCCACACACATTCAAAGGGAAACTCAGGACAAAGGTCTGGAAAGGTTTGTGAACCTACAGTCAGGCCCAAAGACATAATTATAGGGCGTCTCTATGTATCCTTGAAGGATAGTAATAAATCCACATGTAGTTCTGGAATTTCGTGTTGTTTATCATCATGTGGTAAAGTCATGAAGAAAAATTTAATTTCATGTAGGACATTGTGTTTTAGTGTCATGTGTGATGAGATTTTTTATGCAGTTTATCATCATGAAACTAGGATTAAATTGTTGGGAAAAAATCTCTCAAGGTAACATTGTAGTATTTTGGGTTGATTGTGTTTGTTGACAAAGCAGGTTTCAATGGAGAATTTTCATGTTCCAGAGATATTTTTGACAATCAATGTTGAAAAAGAACCATGAAAAGGGAATGGATGATTTGGAGGTGGCATAAAAGAATAGATACAAGGTGGCGTTGTTTTCTAGTGTTTGCCAAATTTTTGGCATAAAACATTTGGAGTTTGGTGAGTATCGTGAAAAGTGGACATATTTTAAGATCTCATTTTAATATGAAAAGGGCATGATTTTAGCGAATATAGGCTTCATGGATTGGATTTCGGGAAAAACAGAAGAATTTTGACCATGATGCTTCACGATTACGATGAGCTTTGCGAACAGAAGTGTTGAATAGAATTGTGGTGGAGAAGGGATTCAAGAGGGGAGATTCGTGGTGAAGATTCAAATTAAATGATTGAATTCTCCATTATTATGATGAGCTCCGTGATCAGAAAATTGTCATGGTGCTTCATGATTATGAGAGTTTTTCAGTGGGAACTTCGGAGCTTCGCGATTTATGATGATGTGGCGTTGACTTCGTGCGGAAAGTTCAATGGTTAGTGGAATCACCTATAAATAGAACTCGACCCCCTCGAGCAAAGTAGAGAAAAGGAGAGAAAATTTTTGAAGAAATTTTTTTTCTCTAGGTTCACGAAGATGGTTCGTGAAGGTAGCATGCTTCGCGAAAGAATAGCTTCACGGCAGCTATTCTAGCTCCGCGAAAGTTACGAGCTCCACTTTGGCTCAATGAGCTTTATGAGGGATGTCTCTCTGTGATGAATTGATCTTCATGAGAGTGCTTTGTGAAAATTCAAGAGCTTTGCGAAGGCTTGTTTGAGCTTCGTGAAATTAGGAGCCTTGCAAAGTATGGTTCTTTGCGAAGGTATTTCCAAAGGAATTTCCTAGTGTTCAGAGGAAAATCGGGGTTCATCTGTGGATTAAAGTTGGACTTCAACAGATTATCTATCAACATTTGAGGATGCATGTATTCATGAAAATAAAGAGACCTATAGGTCTATAAACTGTTAGTGGATCCCTTCCAAGTGCTGTGAACCAAGGAAGAGGAAGAAGGTAATTCTTTCTACCGGCAGTGAGCTAGTGAGAGAGAAATAGGGAGTGACCCTTGGGAATGTAGTGAGCTGACCCTAATAATTATAAAGGCAGTGATCATGGGCATAGAAGTGATCTATCCCAAACATTATTGGTAGTGATATTTAGTGGATTTGGTACAGTGGAACATCATTGTTGTATGCTCCTTGGACGTATCCCAGTGTGGGTGATCCAAGTAAAAATCTTTGTGTATTATTAGTTGCTTCCCTGCATTGCATCTAAAGAATAACCATCAGATAAATATAAAAAGAAGTGATCAACATAAACACATAAGAGAAAACCAAGTGACCCTTATAATATAGAGGTCATGATCCAGTGGGGCAAGAAGGATTTGGAAATCAATAAAATATCCATACCCTGATTCACCCCCCCCCCCCTCTCAGGGTATCGAGGACCCTTTTGGTCCTAACAACAATGGAAAGAATGATTTAATAGGGATTTTCATTGTGTGGGAACTATAACCTGATGTGAATGAGGACCAAAGATATCCACACCACTACACACATTATTGAGGAGGAAACCCAATCCATGGGGAAAAAGGCTTGTGATTCTACAACTGGGCCTGCAGACAAAATGTATGGGCAACACTACATATCCCATAAGTATGGGAATCAATCCACATATTGTTAAAAAATGGAATTCTAGATAAGCGATGCAAGGAGGGGTCTATGTCCTCTCATAAGAGAATATCATGGTTTTTACATAGATTATTATCAAGTGACTAGGACACAGAAAATCATAGTTTAAGGAGACATAGTTTAGACTATTGAATGGGATTCTCAATGTAGACATATGTAGTGAGGTAACATAGAGAACCCCAATGTGAATGGGGACAAGGAGGCCCAATCCACACAACATATTCTTGAGAATAATTCTCAAATAGTTTAATGTAGTGATTCTTGGACAATAAGAGAGGGGTATAATAGGGATATGTGTAGTTGTTTCATCTCCCCCTGAAATGTGTGTTCTGGTTAGGAATCACTACTTCTTCGCATTCTCTATTGGATTTATTTATAGAACCATAAACATCAAACATTTATTTATCCAAAGGGACCAACTTTCCATATGTAGGTTCTCATTAGGTTTATTCCTCTGATAATTAAGAACAAACATTGGTCAAGAGGATGGGCGGATAGACTCATCACACTCTTTTGGGGGGAATTATTTTCTACCCTGATACTCTCTTATATATTTAAGATAGATTCATGAATACTTTTTAATTAACCAAGTATAATGTATGTCACACTTGTAATTTTCAATCAATTATTAGCATGTGCGAAATTTAGAATCATCCTTATTTATTCTTGGTTCTTCATTAATAGAGATATTCGTATGTATTTGAGTTTCTCCATCAATGGTATCCTCTAATATAATATTTATAGATTCCTTTAACCATTTTTATGATGATATTTGTTTTTAAGCCACTCAGTGGGGCACTCTGGAATTTATTGTCATCCAAGGAGATGAAAGTTTATTTTGATGTTGGGATTATACTCATAAATGGGATACCTATGTATCCTTGTGAAAGGAATCAGAACCCTTGTAATTTGGGTCCACTTAGTTGGACACATCATACCTTTTAAGGTCATGTTATATGGACATAACCATATAGTTTAATTTCACGTGGTAAGTACATCTAAGCGGAAGGTTCTTAGTCAAAGAATGGTGTGGGACTTATACATAAGTAGCCCAAGGAACCTGGAAAATATATGATTTTACAAGTTGAATTAGACCCCATTGGGAATATGGCCCAGAAAGAATATGGTTTTTTGGAGTGTTGGGTTTGAACCTTAGAGAGGCTTCCTACATATCCAATTCGAATGGGAATCAATCCCACGTAGTTCAGTGAGTCTCTCAAGGGTGTATAATCATTTGAGAGAAATATGTTGGAGATTACTAAGTAGGATTACATTGTAACAAGGTCCACAAGAGATGTATTAACTCATGGATATTTAGGGGGGTTTAATTATGGTCTTATTACTAAGGAGGATGTCTGGATTAAGGGAATTGAGGCTGGATTTCTAAAGAGGATATCTAGTAAGCTCGAGCCCTAGGTGAAGGCTTCTTATATATCCCAATTATAGCGAGAATAATAATTCTTGTAGTTCAAGAAATGGGGTATTGTGCTGATGTTGTTATCATCACAAATCTCTAAGCCCATGTGGGCCATTCTTGGTGTCAGAAATAATTGGATTTAAAAGATTCAACAAACCACTCTCTTTCTCTTCCGCTAATGGAAGAGGGGCCTACGATGAAAGAAGCTGAGGAGATGGTGGGAGAGGGCGTGGAGAAATGAACCCTTAAATGTGAAATAAAATTGAAGGTTATTAGATCTGGACCATAAGGATAGGGAATTACTCTAGGATTAATGCCCTAAAATTGGTCTGGATAGAGGATAGAGACTTTTATTTTTCTCAAAAGGAAAAGTAGGTTAAAACTTTACCTTTCCTATGAGGGACCTGAGGCTCCAGGTTTTAGAGATGATAAGGGAAAGGAAGAGCCCGATCCATAATCCTCCAAACTGGGAACTCCCCAATACTAGTCCTGGGAGAAAATTCCATGTGTCTTCTGATATAGAAACCCACATACACTCCATGAATATCTACCCCATAATAAAAAATGTGGGAAACCTCTGAATGTGGATATACCTACCCAATGGGGAGACATGTTGATGTTCCTTTCCTGTGGGTTTGGTATGTCATGAGGTTTTGACATAGGGTTTAACATAATACCTTTCAGAAAAGGGATCCAATGAAGAGGAAGCATTTCCCAGAATGAATTTGAATAAGGCTTGATGAAAGGAATGTATAGGTTGAAGGCATAAGGTGAATCAAATAGGGGTTCCCAAGTAGGTATCTGGTGCACAGGTTTGGGTGCACATGTAGGATTGGACGACCTGAAGTTTACATATGTGATGAACAACCTCTATGTAAAAATATGGGTGAAGCTTAACTAAAGACTTAAATAGTATTCATAGGTATTACCATAAGTCGATTCCTCAAGTTCTTTTGAGAGGAATGGGTGGTGTGCAAGTGTTTTCAATTTATTGAGGTTAGGTGCATTAGGTGAACATGTGTTATGGATTTCAAACACTGAAGGAACATAAGTCCTATTATCCTCCTTTTATTCTTCCTCCCTATGTGTTAATGAACTACCTTTAAGGTTTCTAAAGACTTGGGTAAAGCACTAGGGCAACCAGTTCATCAATTGGTATTTAGGGAAATTATTCCTTCACAAATGAAGACCCCATGTGTCTATTTATAGGAAAAATATGTGACCCTGGGTGAAAGACTTTGGTTGCGCAAGTCGGTTGAGTTCCAACATTGGGGAGCACAAGTGGATGCATGCCGATGGTTATTTGGCTCAACTGGTGTAATTTCAAACATGACCCTTTGCAAATCGTGAAATTCTCCATGTATTTTCTCCTCTTTTTTCTAAGGAATTTCCATTTGTCAATTTTTTATCGATGTGATGGAACTGAGTTTCTACAAAAGCCCCCTCATAATTGGATATAAAATGATGATAGGGTCTTATACGGAGTTAATGTTATGAAAATGGTCAAAGAGTATGATGTGGTGCACAAACCGACAGAACACGAGGTACAAGAATGAATGTTCATGGAACAAAGGTTATTCATAATTGATTATATATAGTGGCTTCACTTCAGTGAAAATTAGAAAGGATTCTAGAAATCCAGCTCTTGATGTAGAGGTGTTTTAGTTCAGACACTCCTACTGAAAATCTCAGTCATGCTTCTTATGTATGTTTTTTATTTTTGAACCACAAATTGGGCATTGTACTTGTGCACTAGATTTACAATTTCATGCCAAATCCATTCCTGTGTTCCTTAATTCCTTTGTCAAATCCTCTTAATTCCTTTGTCAAATATTCTTAATTCCATAGTAAAAAATCTAAAATGATATCACTTTAAGGTTAATTTTGATCTTTTTTTGTAGGATCAATGACTCCCAAGAGAATCAGAACTGCTGAAGAATTAGCTAGCAAGAGAATCGAAAATATGATGATTATTGTCATGCATGAATACGTTGACATCTATGAAACTAATCTCCCAGTTTTTTAAAATCATTTGAGGAAATATCATCTCGATTTTATAAGGAGTATTTATTTTCCTCTGTCTGGTTATAGCCATCTACAAGATGCCAAGATACCGGATCCAAAGAATTGCATTCGCCTTTCATGGTTTCAATACCAAAATTATTTCCCATCTGCCAATATTTCTATTGCGGGCACATATATCAATGTTGGGATAGATGCTAAGGCCTATTTCCTACATCACTGCCCATGTGCTCCAAATTTGAAAGCACATACACCCGACTAATAGTCTCACTACTATTCATCCATTTTTTAAGATTCTCAGATAGATCAATCAAAGGTCTAGAATAAAAGTTGGTATTTTCACCCATGAGGGGGTGATAAACCCATATATATGTGGCCATATTGGTGGTACAACACATGTGAGGTGTTTATGGATGACTTAAAAGGCGTCAGAATTTAAGAGGTTCTATGTGTCGGGCAAACCTATGTATATAGGAATGAAGATTTAATGCCAGAGTTGTTGACCCAATAGATTATAGAGAATAATTCCTTCCATTTGACACATGGATATGTAGGTATTTGTTTTAGGGATGTCTATAAGATCAATGGAGCTCCAATCCTTAGATACATGTATGAAAATTTATTCCTCCATAGGCGACATGGAATGACTCAGAAAATATACCATCCTTGGTTCATGAGTTAATGTAGATATTTTGTAAAATCAAGAATAAAAACACAATAATGTCCCACAGAATAAGGTATATTAACCCAGAGGAGTGGATATAAATATTCCTGATGAAGAAGAATGAGAAAAGTCCCACTTACACTCATCCAAAAAGCCATCCGAAGGAAAAAAAGAGACGTACACCCAACACTTTCTGAACTACATTAGTGAAGGGAGAGTTTCAAAAGTGGGGGTATGAATTCAACTCCAAAATTCCTACAAAGACATGTCTTTAGGGTTTTCTAGCCATGTGGCTCAGTGTATATCTGTTGTCTGTCCGAGATTCCATGGGCGACGTAAGTTCGGGAAATTTTGTTATAGAGGCCAAGATGTTAGAGAAGAGGATGGTAGGGTTAGATACCCTTATTCTAGAAAATATCCATAGGATCTTGTTTCATAACTATATAGGGAAGTCTCTTTCAGAATAGAAGGACCATTCCATGTTTTATGGGGGTAGATCACCACTCATTTCAGAACTAATGTTGTTCGAAGTGAGTTCAGGTCCTTGGAAGTTTGTTCCAACCATCTATTCAAGATTTTTCTAGTATTTCTGTTCTTCTATTGAATTTTTTAGACATTAAGGCTAGGTTATGTATATACAAGGAATTTTATTTTTTCCTTTCTGTGAATTAGCCTACGGGGTGATTCTTTTATGACAGGATGACCAACTTAGATCTAAGAGTGTATATGTTAGCATGTAGGGATGACGTACTGGACACTACATTTGATGGGGGAAATCATATGCGAGTCCAATATCATTATATATTTGTACATCAATTCAAATGTCTGAAAACAATTACCATATATCCTTTAGTGTATGTCAGATTAAAGAAACATCCAATGGTGGACCAACAAATATGGTTGCTGACAACTGAAGAGAAAACTGGGGTAATATTTAACTTATCTTCTATTGATGCAATAATTAGATTGACTATCTGGTATGCTGAGATCTGTGTTGCATCAAACCCTAAAGGGTGCTAAACCATGTTGTCCCTTTGGTTGGCGTAATTAGAGGCAGAAGAAAATAAAACACTCATTTGGAAGGTAATTCCTCATCATAAAATGTTAATTCATTAGAGTAAGAGGGTGGGAGTGATGAGGTCCAAGCTCACCAAAGAAACCTCATGTATGATAAAATCCACCTATGATAGTCAATAGAGATACACCATCAGTACCAATAGAAGTTATACTGAGGTTTTCTAGTCTCCATCGTTCAAAAGAGAAAAAGGTCCCATTTTCTCATCCACCATCTGTGATGGTAGGAGTTTGGAAGAAGCTCAAATCTCAAATTGTGGGATAATCTTCAAAACCCTCTAGAATGAACTCTGAATATGTAATACTAGAGACAATTCAAACATAAAAAATATTACTTTTTGATGCTGAAGCCACGTGGATAAATTTATGTGAAGGGTTGCGTATTCTGGGAATGGGGGATCTTCAAGCCTCCTCAAATATTATTTTTAATAAAAACCTTCTTAAACTAAGAACATATATTTGGTAAAAGGATATTCTCATATATATAACTAATTATTCAATTCCCACAAAAAACAAGTAAAAGAAATAATAGATCGTGGTTCTGCTAAAAGGATCGTCCCATCATTTGATGAGGAATGGAATGATTTTGTTGATCGTTAAGATGTAAGTTTTCTTTTTCGCAAATTATATTCTGATTTTCACTCTGAATTTAGTCAAATAAATATTGATCATGGGAAATACTATTTTAACTTGTAGTTGAATAAGGGAAAATTGACTAATGTTTTGTCACCATAGTATAGCCCTAGTGGTACTGCACATGGAGCTGTTGGATTACCCTGTGAGTCGGGAGAGATATCTCTAGGACAATAGGCCATGGAAGATGATATGTTATGGGGATTGTGGTTTCCAATACCTATTTTCGTAGATGATAGTGCATTTCCTCCCAATAAAGAAAAGAAACAGAAACATCAAAGAATGAAAATAGCGGTGAAACATTTTCTCAATAATGGTAAGCATTCTAGATATCCTGAATATTATATTTATTAATAGAAAGTATTTAAACATCATAGAACTAAATAAACTTCTTGTATTCCTTATATTATATAAATTACTGCTGAGCCTTGAAGAACCATGGAGGGTGTTTTTGAAAAAGCACAAATTCCCTCCAACCAATTGGATCCTTTGACTGAAGGGGAATTTAGGTAGATGATAAAACATATATCCCTAGAACTTCTCCTGATACTTTTACTAGGAGAGAGGAGAAATCTAGTAAATCAGAAGTGCTTCATGAGAAAATATGTGTAACAATAACTAACTTCTACTCTGTGGTGATTTAGGTTCATTTAATGCACCATAAAATCCTACCACAATTGCTGATGACCCCACAACTATTATTAAAGAAGTTTTTCAGGGTAAGAATTTGTAAGAGGATGGTCATGAATCAGCCACTCCAAGTGCTCCCACGGGTGAGACTAACATGGGATTTTGGATAACATTAGATTCTATGATGAATCTTGGAATGTCTTTTGATGCATTATTAGAACACATTAATATGCCAAATATTCTAGACGATTTTGAAGTTACCTTTATAAATCAAAATAGATGTGTGTTTTTATTGTTCATCATATAAATCTTCTTATGATTAATTTTCTAACCATGATCAATTGAAATATACATTTTCATCTACATAAACTGTTTCATTGAGGATGCATGTGGGAAGCATCGATATCACTATCAATCCCACTATTGTGAAGATGTTGGATTAGGTCACCTTTGAAATGGAAAATTTTCCTGAGATTCATTTGTAAAATCCTATGTTGGTTAAAGAAATCATTCCCCACCAAAATATGTCAACCAAAACCACTGAATTTGGTGATATTAGGATGCTTCTTCTCAAGATGCCAATCTATTATTAGGTAAGGTTTACCAATATGGTGATTATGATCACTCTTGTTATTATTTTGAAACTACAAATAATTTTAATTAACCACATATTATTATCTAAGTAAATGGATAGATCTAGATGTGAATCTTCTGTGTCATCTCCAACAACATTAGGAAGTTAAGTGACTATTGTCATGGAAGGAGCAAAACAGGACACTTCATTATGTGCATTAATATCAGAATATATTCCCACTTATTTAAGAAATTCTGAATCATAACATGATCTACAGAAGGATATTCACCTTGCACATCATAAGGAATGGTATAACATATGTAAAATTATATCTAAAATAACCCTTGAGTAACTGTCACCGCGAATTCCATGGCTTTCATCTTTATTCAATATGTTGGTATTTGGTGGTTTTGAATACTATGAAATCCATAATGTAGTGAAAGAAATCATCTAAAAGGGGATCAAGAGAAGAAACATTGAAAAGATCAAATAAAATCTAGACTGTTTCACAACATTGACAAATTACAATTTGTATTACCCCAAGCTGAGGCCAATCATACTACAAATTTGACAGAACTAAAATAGAAAGTTAAATAAAAGATTGTTCAACAGTTTCATCTTCAATAGGAGTTGGATATTGTTATAGGGGATCCTAAACAACTTCATGATTCAATAGAATATGTCCATAAATATGGTTCAAAATCATTTTGGATTCCAAGGAAGCACTTCATCAAGCTGAAAATAATGAGACCGGTTGGCTAACTGAAATTCAACAGTTAGCTGATGGAGTTGAAGAGACCATTAATCAAATAGGAGGTTGGGTAAAAAATAGCTTTTTATTTATGATAGAGAGGATCTAGTTTTTGGATGTTCCTCTGGGGATTTTTTACTCACAAATGAAAATAAATATGTCTATAATCATCTACGTCTTCATCCTTTCTTCCTTTTAATTGTAATGATAATTTTGACTTCTATAATATGATATTTTCATATTGGATAACCATAATTACAATGATAGGGATGGAATTCACTCTTTTTTACCTAATCCAATGGTCCTAGTGAACGTAATTTCATTTTTTCAAGGTTTGTGCAAATAAAATCACAAACATTCTATATTTATAATTTTTATTTCTCAATATTTCCTAAATCATAAAAAATTGAGGTCTAGAGTGTTGAGACATCGACTTTTGTCCAGAGTTCCCTTTTTAGGATTTCAATATGGTGAGTACCATGTCTTTTTTTAAGGAATGTTTAGAGTCATGTATATTTTATTAATAAGGCTAGTGTTTAAGGTCGAATAGATGTGACCCTAAATTTTGAAATTAGATCCCAAATAAGGATTAGTGTTTATGGATTTCACTAATATTCTTTAGAAACATTCATGGGGAATCATGAGCCATGGTTTTTATGGTCACCAAATACAAAAAATAAATTATAAACATAGAGGATATCTTTTCCAAGAACTAATTAACCATTTCTTGAAAAATATATTACAGGGGTTGTATTATGCAGGTCCAATAGGGGCATGTGCTGCATAACCAAACAGTGGTATCCTTTGACATAAAGGACCATTATGTAGGAAACTTTTATGCAAGGCCACCTAAGGGCACATACTTTATATCTAGACAAAGGAGATCTAAAAAAATTGACATTTTATTGTTGATAGACAAGGTAAATTATGATTTGGGTGACTGAAGACCATAGTGGGTGGTTTTTACAAGTAAATAGATTTAAGAATAGAGGTCCATATGTGATGACATAGGTTATGAATGGGGAAACAACTCAGACACAAATTTTTTGAGTTAAGAATGGTTAAAATTGTTCAGAAATAGGATTTTGGACATTGCATTGTGTAGTTTAGAGTCATGCAACAAGGAAATTATGTTGTACAGTTTCAAGACATGCTGCAACGACATTGGATGGATTTAATTTAAGGTCATTAGCTTTGAACAATGGTTTATGAGTCTCCAATTTCATGATAATTATTCTGGAAACATGCTACCATATTCCTGTATGGTAAGGGGGAAATGTAAATTGTGATTTGGAAATTTCTTGATCTGAAGAATGACCTATAAAACGGGATAATAGAATTTTAAGAGATCTCTTCCAAAAAAAACAAAGTTACCATTGTTTAAAGAACCCATTATGGAAAAGTTTTTATGTAGGGTCAACTGGGGGAATGTGTTGAATATCCAAATAGGGGTATCCTTTGAATGATAGACCTGTTATGTAGGAAAATTTTATACAAGGCCACTGGGGCATGTACTACATAGTCAGGAAAAAGAGCTCTCGAGAATTTGGCATTTTATTATTAAAAGTTGATGAAAGTTTATGAAGATTCAGATTTTACCAAGAACATAGTTTGTTTTATGGAGAAAAATACATCAATACAAAAAGAATATTTCTAATCAGGATTTCCAAGGAATCACAGGAATAAGATTTCCATGAAGCTTTGACTCAAATGTTGGATTTATGGCATCTATAGTTTTAGTTCATGCAACTAGGACTAGAATATTATAGAAACAATGGATGATATGTGGTCCATTGATCCATAGTTATTTCAAGATTCTTTGAAAATATGGAGATGGAAAATGTGAAAACCATATTCTTGGAAAATTTCAGGTTGGGAGAGAGGATATGAGACAAGTATAGGAAGGATGAACACTTTAAACTATGAGTTTCGGCATATTGTTATTAACATTTAAATGGACAGATGATTCTTCTCCTAAGAATGATGTAACCACTATTTGCAAAAGCCAGTATGGGGGGTTATATTATTTAGTTCCAACTGGGGGCATATGATGCATAGTAAAATAGTGGAATACTTTGACTGATAGACCCATTAGGTAGCCAACTTTTATGCAAGTCCACCTATGGGAATGTACTACATAGTTATGAAAAGGATCTTCGAGGTATTAGATATTATATCACTGAAAACCAAATTAAGGTTATGAAGGTCTAAAAGGACTCAATATTAGGAGTATGAAATGGGAAAGGGGTAATGTAAAATGTAAAAGGAATTTATTTAGAATGATATTGGATATAAATTTTGAGTTCCTTACATGGATCTGACTCGTATGTAAAATAGAGACATTTCTTGTTTCCTTGATGGGATCTCTGAAAAGAGGACCCAACATAAGAGCTTCTGCACAGATTTTAAATTGTATGCGGGGGAGGGTGAATTTATTTTTTCTCATGGATGGGACTAAAGGATAAGGCCTATTCTTCACTATGTATCTCATTGAAATGAGAATCAATCAAAACATACTTCCTGATAAAATTTTCCCCCACAAAAATTTAGTTTGATGTGAGTGACGAGGGCTTCTATCTAGCCAATATCAAATTTTTATTCCAGAAGAAAACCATGGAACAAACAAAGGAGACGAGAAACAAAACAAGATACAAGAAACATAGTCACTTAGGACTAGGGTGGCCTAAAGTAATGTAAACCAAGATCATATCCTCTAATAAAATTAACCCCCTCGGGTTTAAGAAATTAATCGAAGGGAGGAAAGTGATGTTGGTGCCTGAGCTTGCTATGGAAATAATATGATCTGTAACTTTGTTCCCCTCATGCCATGTGTGGTTCACCCTAACATTGTGAATGATAATATTACATTTCCTCAACATTTCGGATATCGACCAAGGTATATGAATTTTACCATTCATATATTTATGAGGAATTAATGAATCGGTCTCAGTTTGAGTGATCGCAATATTCCTTAGTTTCAAAATAGATAGCATTGTATGCAGTGATTTGGCATCTGCCTAAAACAGAGATCCATTCCCATAATTGGTAGTGAAATCCATCACAACACTACCACACATGTCCCGAACCACACCCCCTCCTCTCATGTCTCCCATCAAACATGAACCATCTGAGTTAGGCATATAGCCCGATACCGGAGGGCACTATTATATCCATCGTCCCTATGGCCTATTGTGGAAGGAGTTAACTGAGGGAGATTTGACCTACAACAACCTCAACAAAAGATCCTCCCAACAGTTATGGAATACCATAACCAGGTCCACCAATAGATTTTGTGTGCGCATGATAATGGATCTTGTTGTAGGCATAACCCCTTAGAATAGAGCTTGGTTCCTGGATTTCCACATACACTAACACACTGCACTGATGATCATGGATCGTGCCATCCTTTCCATGTATGAAAGATTCATCTTATGGAACCATCTATCCAGGAAAGAAACATCATCATGAGATCTTAAGGATAATGTCATGTGGGTTCCAAAGAAAGAACAACAATTATGGGCCCACTCACTTTCAATGAACAAGTGAATTGTGCTCTCTTTTCACTGAATACAATAGTAGTGACGTTTGGAGTCCATACTGATACCATCCTTCTTGATATTCTCCTCTGTGGCCACAACATGATTTCTAATCCTCCTTGTTATAAAATTGTATTTCGATGGGATCTTATTGCACTAATCTATGGAATTCTAGATATCATGATGTCCTTGAGAAGTCGAGAACTTGTAGTAATCCTTCGTTGAGAATCTCCTTGAGGATGAAGCAGTGAATATGCATGTGTCGGGGTCCAAGTTGAAATCAATTGACTCAAATTTCTCCTATTGTTCTGTGTCTAGCATAACTTTGATGAATGGTTGGTGGAGTCTAGATTCTTTGAAGGAGATCAAGGGAGTCGGGAAACCTAGAAAACCAATAACAGAACCTAACCAATTATTCCACCAGAAGAGAATATTACCTTCCCCCAAAATCCAGTGGGAGTTCTATTTAATGATGTTGATGAGTTGGTAAATTCTAGATTAGAATGTGGTGTGTTACAACCAATATACTTCTGATAAACCACCAAAATATAGGACATATACTTCCCCCATAAGGTTTTCCCTTCGATAACTTCCCATGAAAGCTTGTAATATATACAATGTAGCGTGGAGTCTAGGATCCTCATATCAACTCCCCCCTTGATGGGATTTTCCATTCTTTCCCACAAAACCTAGTGACACTTACATTTAGAAAGATAATCCCACAAGAAAAAATCAAAGATCTTATCAATAGTATAGATGACACCTTTAGGAACAACAATGGAGGCCATTGCATGAATATGGATGGCTGATAATACACTATTAACCAGGGTAATATGCCCCCCACTGGAAAGGAATTTGTTCATCCAATTGAGAACCATACCTATGATCTTGCTCACAATATGATCAATGTCACGAATCCTATGTCTCCTAGAAGATATTGGAGTTCTAAGGTAATCCCTGGGAAAGGATCCACGCTACATTTCAATCCTGCTGCAAAGATAATTGGCCCTTCCAGGTAGACACTTGTTAAAGATGTAATGTTTATGTTTAGAATATTGATAACCTGCCCACTCTAGTAGAAATATTCCTAAATATTTTACTTAATACCATTAACATATTTCCATCCAATATTAATGAAAACAAAAGTATCAACTGTAATCAACATGTGGGAAACTGGAAAAAGGTTCAATTTCCTATGATAAGGAAGTAAGTCGACATTGGACAAACCCATGTTAATGAGGTGGCTAAGCCTGTCTTATGAAAGAATGAAAATTACAGGAGAGATTGGGTCTCCCTATTAGAGCCCTCGAGTACCCTTGAAGAACCCATAATTCTTTCCCATGAATGAGAAAGCTATCCAGGAGGAGCTGAAGCATCTAAAGATGAGATCTGAGGCCTTATAAGAGAGCCCTATCACTGCAAGCACTCTATTAATTAATCCCCACTTTATCCAATCATAGGACTTATTCATATCCCATTTGATATCCACATTAGAGCCATGAATCTTTGTGTTAATATCTCTCAAAAGTTCTTTATCCATGATAATGGCCCCTTGTATAGACCATCCCTTAACAAACCCATGTTGTTCAATGGAATTCCACCGAGGAAGGAGTTTGCAAAACCTGGAGTTGATGATACTATCCAGGATCATGTAGGTAAAAAAACACATACTCATTGGTATATCATGTGAGGGAGAAGAGTGGTATCTATCTTTCAGAATGAGAACTAAGGTTGTAGCATATCCCACAGAAGGATACCACCATGAAATAAATCGTGAACAGTAGTAGTGATATCATCCTTAACCCCCTCCTAGGCATCCCTGTAAAAAGAACCAGGGAAGTCATCAAGGCTAGGGGCGCTCTCTGGATTGCGATTCATTATGGAAAAGTGAATTTCTGCCTTGATAGGGATACTTTCTAAACAATTGTTATCTCTTTTAGAGATAGAGGTGACCACTTCTTCCTAGATGTCCGCATTTCCACTAGGATACCTCATGGACATCCTCAGTTTAGGACCATCCCAGAGATCCCAGAATAATGTATGTGCCATGCTCCCCACCATGTCTCTATCATACGTGTATATAACATCATCAAGCATAATGTTTGGTTTCATGGGACTCCTTCGTTCCTTCAAGTAGCCATGGTAGAAATCTGAGTTCTTAACACCCTCATGCAGCCACTTTATCTAAGATAATTTTCATTCCACACATTCCTACTTAACAATAATCTCCTATGATGATTTATTCCTGACTAAGAGATCCTTAAAAATTGAGTCACTCAAATTCTCTTCTAGAATAGATTCCAGACTTTCGATACTCTGTTTCATTGCCTTCATGTTCTGGTCGGGATGATGTAGATCATTTCCCCACACCCTCAACCCAAAATTCAGTTGTCATAGTTTGTTGTGATCTGTATCACATGAGTTCCCCTGCGTCGGCTCACCCCATAGCTCATTGATGATCTGTTTTATCTGAGGGTGAAGTTCCAGTAGTGATAGAACATAAAACCCTCAGATGTCTCCGGATTGGGGGATAGGTAAATATATAGTGGTGAGAGGTATGAGATACCACAAACAAGGTGCTTCACCTTAGCATTGGGAAACATGGATATGGAATTGATGTTATCAAGGCAATGGTCAAGCCAGATCCAACACCTTTTATTTCCTCTATGGTTATTACACCATGTGAAGGGGTCTCTAGAGAACCCTATGTCCAGCAAACAATTCTCATCCATGAAGTGGTCTATTTCCAAGCTAGCCCTCCTAGGAAATTCCGCTCAGCCATTCTTCTCCTCAGGATCAACAATGACATTAAATTCCTCACCCATTATCTTGGTATAATACCTCTAATCAAAAGAGAAAAAATATTTCCACAACCATTCATGAAAATTGGTGTTGCAGCTACCATACATGAAGGAAACCAACTCACTATCCCCACCCTCCATCACCTTCACCTTGAGGAACTGTCACCTGAACAAATCAAATCGACCGAGATATTATTAGATAAGAATAGCCATATGATCATGTTAACCGGATCTGATTTCATGGCACCACACATCTGGATCTTATGACAAAAATACTAAATATTTTATGGATTCTTCTTATTCTTGAGGATAGAAACCAAATATTCTTGGTACTTACTAATATTGGTAGAAATGAAGCCATATCTCACACAAGCTCCGAGACCATGGGAGTTTTAGCTAATTAGGGATAACATTTAAACAATAAATGTCATTGATTTCCCCTAGGTTCCTCAGATTATCTAAAGTGGAAGAAAAACTTATCCCTAATCTACCTTAGTTTCAATCAGGTACAAACCCTAGGAATCAAATCAGGGTGATATGTTTCATGCGAAGCCACTGTGCGGTCTATTTTTATGGTCTTTCCTCTCACAGCATTAGGAGGGGGAAAATATTGAGGTTCTAGTATAGCAGGGGCCAGAGGATCTGAGCCATCCGACTAAGGTACACTTGAAGTAGTCTTCACACTATCACCAATCAGATAAGGAATGAATAACACTAACCTGGAATCCTTCATCCATCTGAGAGCATTAGGGGGGCCTTTATCTATAGGGGGTATCACCTAAGGCACTATGAACCAAATAAGGTAACTCTGGTCTCTTTCCAATAGACTCACTTCCAAAATAATCTGACTTGGGTTAAAGAAGTAATCAAATAATACATGATACAAAAGGAAGGAGGCCATCGGTACATGATGCACTATCTCCTGATAGTTAGATACAACAATTAGAGGGGGAATGAGGGGACAAAACTTGTTCTCCAGGATAGGGGAAACTGGCTTGGCCACAACCAAAGCATGAGGGGAAACCAAGAATAGTCTAGGATCAATAGCATCTGAAATTTAGGGAACAATGCTAGGGGAGGGCCGAAGGGAGTGACTCCAACCACCTTGTCTTCATTACCTGCAAAGTGGAACAGAATGTACTTAGAGAGTGCATGAAGTGTAGTACCTAAGAAACACCAAGATGACTAAGTCCTGCCTCCATGCTAGTGATCCTTTCACTTTCAAGGATATACTATCTGGGGGAGGGAGGGAGATTTCAATGTCCCCACATATCCGAGCTTCCATAAAATACACACTGGAATGGGTAATATCATCTGAACAAAGGAAATACCCTAGAGAGTCCCTAATAGCCTTGAGTAAGGCTCTGTTCTAAAAGGGTAGAGGGAGGCCCGAGAGACAGAACCGACCATAGCTCGGGGACTCTCCTTCCCACGATGCGAATTCATGAACCAATATGATAGGTTAAAGCACCAGCGACCTAAGTACCGTGGAAAAATACACCAAGCATGAAAAAAATCCTTTTCTAAACCCAAAACTAGACTGAAATAATTATAGTAAAGTGAGGAAATCCTCACTTGATCATGAAAACCCAAGGAATCCAGGAAATGCATGAAGGATGGGAGAGACGGCTTCAAAGATCCAAAAAGAGCCACAAGGGTCCACCAGAGGCACTCCACCACATCATCGAACGTCGTTGAAGGGATCTCTAGTGAAATTCAAGATCCCCCCCCCCTCGTGACACTAACAGAGAGATTGGATAGATTTCTGGGAAGCATGCTTGCTGGACATGAGACAAGTCACAAAATGCATCCCTAAAAGAGAAATCCTGCGGAAAGAGCTAAGGAGAAACCTCTGACAGTAGTGGTGTCTCGATATAAAATGGATCATGGCCAGTATTGAAGGACCACAAGGATGGGATCTCCACCAGAGTGAATGTGTCTTCTGTGGAAATGGGTGGGAAGGTTTGATAAATAGAAGGTTCTTGGGGCATATTCCTTACCAAATCCATTTTATCTATGAGGGATTATTTCACATTCCGTAATAATGGATAATCATAAGACACAAGATGGTATAAATATCAAACCATGTCTCCTGGAAGAATACTCCGTAAAGTTTTGGTTCATATACAGGAAGAAAAGGGAAATAAATTTCTTTATGGTTGCAGTTGGGCCCAAGATTAGAGATCCATGAATCTCAAGATACCCCATTGGAATGAGAATCAAGCTACACATAGTTCTGGAAATGGGGTCTCTATACCAATTTAATTTAAACCTATGTAGAAATGGAACTCATGATCCACTAAGGAGTATCAATGATGTGAGTAATTCTTGTGCTTGTAAGCAACTAATATTTTTTTAAAGAACCATAAGGAATACCAATTTGTGGTATCTTATGGGGTTTTTTAATTTCAAATGAAAAAGATACTAACCATATAGTTTAATGTCGTGTAGCAAGGAGAAATGATGTCATTGAGTTTAACATCGTGTTATAAGGAAAAAATATGCTACACATTTTAATGTCGTGAAACATATATGAATATGGTTGTTATGCAGTTTAATGTCTTACAAATAGGATATTATGTTGTGCAGTTTCAAGTTATGTAGTGAGAACATATGATCTGTGTGATTACAAAAAGTACTTATTCAACTATGTTTCATTGTTTGCAGTTGTAATAAGTTCTCCAGCCATTGAGATTAGAGAATAAGCTCCATTACAGTAGACCTTATTTACAGAGTATGGTCCTTCCCACTTTGGCTCATGCTTTGGAGGCATCATTCCTATTATCATCTGAGTCCTAAGAACTAATACCAATTCTCTTTGAATAATTGAGTAGAGGAAAACATTATTGTTAATATATCATGATATTCTGTTCTAATGGACTTCCAAATGATGCAAAGTATACAATCTATTTTTTTCTAATCATTCCAGCTCAACCAATCACTTCTAAGACTTTTCATATGTAGATAACTGATCATAGATTGTAACTCAGAGTGAAGGATATTGAATTTCAATAGAAAAAACTACTCCTATTCTATACACCAATGAAAATGGAGTTTCTTGGGTGGGTTATGGGTAGTAGTCTGATAATCCCATAAATCATGAAAATTTTTATCAAGCCAAGATTTCTTATCTTTATCCACCATTTTCTATATTATATTGGATATGGTCTTATTGAAAGCATATATCTATCCATTGGCCACTTCATGAAAGCAAGATGAATGGTTGAATTTCATATTGTGCTCCTGATATAACTTATTTACCTCAACAAAATAAAAATTGGTTCTATTTTCTTCCAATATGGTTTGAGGGACACCAAATATGGAAATGATATTAGCTTTGAAAAAGATAACAATGCTTTTGGCTCTAAATTATTTGAGAGGTACTTCCTCATCCCATTTGGAAAATAAATCAGTATCAGTAAGAATATACTTAAATTGTGTAGTCATAGCTATAGGATAATCTCACACTACATTCATTCCCCATATACAGAATGGACATGTGTATTTAGATATGTGTAAAAACTCTAGGTGTTGATGAATGAAGTTGGAATGCACTTGACCGGGGCGACACTTCTTGGTGAAATCTGTGAAATTATATATCATTTAAGGCTAGAAGTATCCAAGCCTTTGGATTTGATTAGAAAGCCTTTGCCTAGACTGGTGAGCACCACAAGCTCCTACATGTACTTCTTTCAAGACAACTTTAGTTTCTTCTACATCAATATACCTGAAGAGGACTTCATCAAAACCTCATTTGTAGAGGATATTTTGTTAATATAAGCAATCATAAAGAGTGAAATTGACCACTTGTTGATAGATTTTCTCTTTGTCAGCTCTATCAGGTTAAATTATTCCATTTTAAATGTATTCAATGATAGGTGTCATCTATCCTGTAGTATTATAACGACCCACACTTTTATTAATCAAAAATCATATTGATCTAATTAAATGTATTATTATGTAATATGGTTATATAACTTATTCACTTCCTTGGTTTTATGTTATTGGATTTTAAAATACCATTAATAATTGTGATCATTGCTAATATAGTCATTGAATAGTAATCGCATGATTAGTATAAATGTAGGGATTTAAAAAATCCAATTTACTTAGAAAATTGAAGTGATCGCCTCATCTAGTATAATTGATCTATATAAAGCCTAATTTTTTTAGCTCAGAAAGGAGGCAGCGTCATTGGGCTTCACTCTGGACCAAGCCCAGTCTGAGCTTCAACACGTTAAGCTTACCTACGGGAGAAGTGTTAGTTGATAGATATTACCACCCGAGCGATGTTATTCGAGACACCCCAAGAGTATGTCACCATCACACACCTTACCCTTCGGTCTTATGCGGGTGGTATAAGGGGTTATAAAACAATACCCTAGCACTATGAATATGTGTATTATTTTTTGTATAGAATAAAGAATATACATTCATTTTTTTATTGTTACTTTGTAAATAGTGTTTAAATAAAAAATAGTACTTTCAGTTAATATTCAATTAAGTTATATTTTTTGATGAATTAATGGATTTTTTAATTATATAATATTTTAAAAAAAATATTATTACTAAATTACATTTTATTAGATGTAAATCATTGTATAATTTTTATGAATACAGTTGTGATTTTTATTAAGGTTTGAAAGCTGTTTTTGTCAAAACCCATGAATTTTATATAAATATACGTTTTTATTTTAAAATTAAAATTTGAAATATTTATAATATTAGTTAGATAAAATGAATTTTATTTTTGGAATCAGAACGGAGAAATTATCAAACGGTGAATTTTTCATAATTTTCTAAGATAGTCGAATTTTTGGGTAAAAATTAAATACCAATTAATTATATAATGTGTTTTATGACATTAGAATGTCCTAATAGTGATATAATAAAATACTATAAATGGGATTTTTCATCCAATATATGTTTTAACATTAAAATAATGTGATTTTAGGTTTGTGTGATTTATTTTACAAAGCTTTTGTGGACCCTCCAAGGATTATAAAATATTTTAACCTTTTCAAATGTTTCCTTTAGAGTGTGACTCACCTCAATATAAGAAAAGCCTATTATTTTAAGAAGTTTGGAAATTGGACTTATAAACTAATTTTTTCCACTCCACTTTTGAAAAAACAATGGGAAAAACCAAGGGCTGGTTTTTGGATTTGATTAGATTAATGTGTGGTGTCCAAAACCTAAATAATAAAGAATTCCCTCCCTTTCCCTATAAAAACCCACCCCAGCTCCCACTTAGCTTGAATCAAAGCCTTTGGAGCTCGACCAATCTCTGATCTCTTCTCTCTAGGATCCTTCAAAGGATCCCCAACCTCCAATGAAGCCTCTCTCAATCCCCTCCCAAGCCTTTGGGATCACACTTTCAAGTAAAGTATTTCTTCTTTTCTCACTTTTTTCCAATTTTCATTAAGTTGTTATACCTTTTTATTTTAAATTATAAATTTTGGGGTATGATTTCTCACCTCACCTATATTGTCCTACTTATTTTTGAATGATTATATACCCCTTTATCTTTCATTAATGTCACCCATGTACATCGGTTACCATGTTGAAATTTTGTAAGGAATTTCCCTCTTCTCATTTACATTCAAGAAATTATCTTGTATTATGAATATAAATTCCATTACATTTATGGGGACATGTATCTATATGAACAAAATATTTTCCATTTAATTTAAATATGATGAGACACCCCTTTCTCTCTAATCAACCATTTTTAGAAATTCTTATGTCACGTCGTTATGCTGCCGGAATTGCACTGCAAATTTCCATTCCAAGTCATTGTGTAGTGAATACCATGCCCATTTATCTATCAATGGTATTCACCTCTATGCACATTCACTTATTTATTAAATAGTTTCATGTACGAATTCCAAATTCCTTTATCATGGAATAAATGATGATTTTTAATGAATCTATGTTATATGATCCATGTGGCACACTTATGCATTAAACGAAATGATTAAGAAGGGTGTGCCCGGATAGCACTCCATTGAATTGGGTAAAGAATACTATCATGATATGTAAAGTTCAATGAGGGTTTACTAATGCTAATTCATGTGCAATGAGGGTTTACTCATGCTCCATGTGTAATGAGCCTTGTCTCATGCTAATATCATGTTAAATGTTGATGCCACATTTCCTTGTTATGATAATTAGGGTATATCATGCCTTTATGTTCATATATCTATTATAATCCATTGATATACCTATTTCCTAAAATTTAATGTATTCTTCATATTATGAATTTTTTACTCCCTTACAGGGCTTTATAGCTCACCCTTTTTCTTATTCAAGTCCTCGGGTTATCCCTTGCAATGCTATGTACGAAGGAATGTGTGTGGTTAGATAAAAGAAGGTTTCAATAAAGTTGTGTATTTCATGTTTTAATTTTTTATGTAATGTTCTTAATAACCATAGACAATATACCTCTTTATATTCTATGTTGTATCAAGTGAAGAGTTTATGTAATAAATTATTTTTAAGTGTGAAATAAAGTGCATGGTTGTTATAGCTAGTATCAAAGGATAAGTTAAGTTATTTTTGGGATTATGATTAGAAAATAATAGTGAAATACTTAGCTATAAGACTACATATAATAAATAAATCCCTATATTTTGTTGATTATTGATTAAGTTATTTATCAATAAAATACATCCCTTTTTGGATACGATCAGGTAGAGGCAGCTCTGGAACATATGTATCTAAGGGTAAAACCCAAAAACACCACTTTGAGCTAGACTCGAATGGGAAATGGTGAACGAAAACGGGCCTTGATCACTCTTGGTTAGGAAACTCTCAGGGGATATTATTTTTTAAATTCATAATATGAGTTCGAACCATTATTAAGGGAATAAAAAAATTCCCCTAAGAGTATATGTTGGGAAGTAGATAATGGATAACATAGATTAAAACCTATAAATTCATAAGTTAAGGAAATAAAAGTAATTTATAAGTCATCTATTTTTATATTTGGATTACCCTTTATGTGTTACCCCTAACTTTCCTTTTATTCCAGTCAATGGATACTAATAGGAGGACTCAGGATAACAACCAATGTGAAGATCAGTGAGATGACTGTTTTAATGAGCTGCCCAATCCGATGGGAGAGGGAATCATGAACTTTGTCACGAAACTCTTAGTTAACTCAAGTTTTTAATAGAAACATGGGTCAAGAGGAACATTCAAACCCCCTAATAAATAAAAATTCACAATCGAGAGATTCATGATACAAAGGCCTTCTACTTTTAATGGATCATTTGATCTCTCAATCGTCAAAAAATGAATCAACTCCATTGAAAAGATCTTCTCCGTCCATCAATGTTTTTAATAAAAGAAGGTACATCTGGATGCTTATTGTATGGAGGGTGAAGTTGGTCAATGATGGATATTGATAAAAGATATGATTCTTGAGGAGGAGAACAATTCATTGGAATAGAAGGATTTCTAGAAAATGTTTTTCGAAAAATATTTTCCTCGCACCCTCTGGATTAAGATAGAAATGGACTTCATTTACCTTAAAGAAAATGATAACGAATCAATCAAATAATATGAGGAAAACTTCACAGGGCTTTCACAATACACCTTCGCCTTTTTTGTACCCCCTAATTCAAGGTTTACCTCTTTTTTGGTGGGATAAAACCTAGCCTACGGAAATACCTAGTGATCCATGAATTCGAGAGCTAGGAGGAAATTTTCCGATGTGACTTCAAGGTCGAAATGGAGATTGGTGAATCTTAGGGGTATCATGGGGATAAAGAAGTGTACAGTGGACTTTAATTCTGGTGATCCCATGGATAAATCCAACGATGCTAAGAAAATACAGCACCCCACTTGAAAAAGGTGCAGAAAGATTCACCGTAGAAATATCCTAAAGGGGATGAGGAAATTATTTAGGTATGGAAGTGAAGGGAACCTAGAAATTAACTACCGGCAAGAAACACACGCGGCTGCGACAGAGTAGAGGAATTCACCATTCGATCCTAAACGTGTTGTTCATTGCTTCAACTACAAAGAACCAGGGAACATTGCAAAATAGTTCCCAAAGAAAATGGTTTTTAGAGGCGACCAACAACCTCCATGGAAGAAAGGGAGTGATTTTTCCATCACTACTACCAAAGTGAACCCCAAAAATGAAGAGATGACAAGTACTCCAGTTATTCGTTGATGAATAGAAAACGTACATTTTGATTTTGGTTCTACACATTTTTTATATCCCAAATGTTTAGTAGAACAATCCCAACACCACCAAAAATCATGGATGTAATGATTTTAGTGATAATGGAAAATTGGGAAATCATTTCATCCCATGAATATAACTCTTCCCCTATCATAATTTGTGGTTTTAACTTCTCGGAAAACCTCTTCAAACTCCCTTTGTTGGAATTTGATGCAATTATTAGAATGGATTTTCTTTCCATATATAGAGCCAACATAAATTTCTATGAGAGGGAAATCACTCTCCATATGTTGAATCGATCCCCGATTATGTACAAGTGAAATGATGAGGATGAATCTTATTTAGAACCATCATCTCATTCATGGATATTATTTCCCTACGAGCATGTGTATCATTCTATGTTGATTGATTCTAAAGAAGAAACCATACTTGAAGACATGCCTATAATTATGGAATTTTCTAAAGTGTTTCTCGAGGAATTACCCGGTCTTCCTCCTAATGATATGTTCAATTCTAAATTGATCTTATACAAGGGGTGTTTTTAATAACTAAGACTCCGTATAGAATAGATGTTCTAGAGTTTTAGGAGTTGAAGAAACAACTACATGAGAATTTAGATAAATGTTTTATACACCCAAATGCTTCACCATGGGGTGTACCATTCCTATTCGTCATGAAGAAGGATGGGCCAGTGCTCCTTTGCATTGATTATTGTGAGATCAAAAAAATCATGATAAATAACATGTATCCTCTGCCACGAATTGATGACTAGTTCGATTAGCTACATGGATCACAATACTTCTCCAAGGTGGATTTGTAGTTAGGAAATTACCAAGTAAAGGTGAAGAATGAGGATATCCCCAAGACTGATTTTCGTACAAGATACAAGAACTATGAATTCATAGTAATGCCTTTCAGACTCACTCATTCTCCAAAAATATTCATGGTCTTGAGGAAAAATGTCTTCAGATATTACCTTGACAAATTTGTGGTATTCTTTATAGAAGATATTAAAATATAATCCAAAACCAAGGAGGATCATGACGAGCATCTAACAACTATACTAGAGACATTTTGAAAGGATACGCTCTATGAAAAGTACTGAAAGTGTGAGTTCGGGTTAAAGGAAGTCTCTTTCTTGGGTCATATCATCACAAGTAATGGGATATATATGGATCCCTCCAAGACAGTTGCAATTGATAGATGGATGAGGCCAACATTGGTAATGGATAACTATAGATTCTTGGGGTTAGCTGGATATTATCACCGATTTTTTAGAAATTTCTCACGATTTTCAAACCTTCTTACCAAGAAAACTCAGAAGGGAGTCATGTTTTTTTGGAGTGATGAATGCGAAAAGAGCTTCAAGGAGTTGAAAAGGAGGCTTATCACTACACTTGTTCTCACACTACCCACAATTTTAGAAGGTTTGGTGGTATTTAGTGATGCTTTGAAGAAGGGAATGGGTTTTGTGTTGATGAAAAATGTCAAATTCATTGCCTATGCTTCAAAGAAATTGAATGTTCCTGATAAAAAATATATCCATCACATGATCTGGAGTTGGATGCAGTAATCTTCACTTTAAAAAATTAGTGACACTACCTATTTGGGGAGAAGTGTGAAATATATACGGATCACAAAATCCTCAAGTATATATTCACACAGAAAGAGTTTAATATGTTCCAATGATGATAGTTAGAGTTCATCAAAGACTATGATGGCTCAATCCATTACCACCCTGGGAAAGCGAACAAGGTAGATAATGCTCAAAGTAGAAAGGACCTAACAATTCTATCATTGACGAGAATTGAAAAGGATCCAATATTCTTAGATTTGATGAAGATAGACATAGGAATCATAAAGAATGGAACATCATCAATCATTTAACAAATGATTTCTCAACCATATATCTTAGAAAGGTTAAAGGATGGTCAAATGGATGATGAGTGAAATCAGAAGAAAGTGGAAACTATCAGGAAAATAAAATCCTCATATTTAAATGTTAATGAAGAAGGAATTGTGAGATTTGGTACAATACTATGTGTTCAATCAAATACGGAGTTAAAGAATGAACTTTTGGATGATGCACATAGTTCAAATATCTCCATTCAACTATGAAATAAAAAGATGTATTGAGATCTCCGAGAGCTTTATTGGGGGGATAACATGAAGAAGGAGATCGCTGAGTATACATAAAAGTGTCTGGTATGTCAACAAGTGAAGGTTGAGAGGCAGAAGTATAAGGGGATGATGAAACGATTACCCATACCAACATAGAAATGGGAGAACATCACCATTGAATTTATCACCGTACATCCGAACACATCCAAAGGAAACAATTCTATCTAGGTTTATTTGGATCATCTTACAAATACTACACACTTCACTACAATTCGAGAGGATTTATCATTGGATCAATTGGAACGGATATATATCAAAGAAGTAGTAAGGCTACATGGAGTACCACTATGGATTATATATGATTGAGATCCAATATTCACCTATATATTTTTTAAGAGTCTTGAACATGCTCTAAATACTGAGATGAAATTCAGTACAAATTATCATTCTCAAACTGATGGCCAATCTGAGTAGACAATCCAAACACTTGAGTACATGTTGAGATCATGCTCAATAAACTTTAAAGGAGGATGGGATCAACATCTTCATCTGATTGAGTTCTCTTACAATAATAGTTTCCACTCTATCATCCAAATGGATCCTTACGAAGCCCTGTATGGGAATTGGTGCAGAACACCGACATGTTGGGATGAAGTTGGGTAGTGAAAACTCCTTGGTCTAAAAATTGTTGAAGAAATGGTGGAGAAGTTTAAGACCATCTAACATCACATTAAAGCTACCGAGAGTTGACAAAAGAGTCGTGCTGATAATCGTCAATGATACCTAGAGTTTCATGTTGGGGACATGGTATTCCTCTGCATATCATCGTGGATCAGAGTTATAAGATTTGTAAAGAAGGTAAATCATATTCAAAGGTACATCGTCTCTTTTTAGATCCTTGATCACATTGGAGCAGTGGCCTATTGACTAGAACTCCCACCAATCCTATCTGGAGTACATGATGTATTCCATGTACCACTCTTGAGGAATTACAAACTTGACCCTTTGCATGTACTCAATCCTGAGGTGGTACCATTGGAGATTGACCTCTCCTATGAAGATAAGATGGTGAAGATCTTATATCGTAGGGAAAAAGTTTTATGAAATAAGAAAATTTCCCCCATCAAGGTTTTGTGGTGAATCCACAAGTTTGAAGAGGCAACGTGGGAGTCGGAGGAAGTGATGAAACAAAGTTACCCACATCTGTTTTAGTGTGGTAAAATGAAATTTTGAGGAAAACATTTCATATGGAGGGAAGATTGTAATGACCCTAACATTTATTAATGAAAATTTCTCTTGATAAAATTAAATGTATTATTATATAAAATGGTTATAAAAAATATAAACTTTCTTTATTTTATGATTTTTGATTTTAAAATACCATTAAGAATTTTGATTGTTTCTAATAAATCCATTGAACAATGATCACATGATTAGTATAAATAAAGGGATTTAACAAATCTAATTTACGTAGAAAAAGGAAGTGATGGCCTCATCTAGTAGAATTTCTCCATATGAATCCTATTTTTCAGAGCTCAGAAGGAGGTGTAGTCAATGGGCTTCTCTCTTGAACAAGACAAATATGCACTTAAACACATTAATCTCAAAAGTAAATTCTTACGCAAGAAGTGGAAGTTGATAGAGATTACCACCCGAGCGATGTTATCTGAGCCACCCCAAGAGTCTATCACCATCACACACCTTACCCTTCGGTCTTGTGAGTGTGTTATAAGTGGTCATGTAAGAAGAACCTAGTACTATGATTATGTGTATTAATTTTGTTATAGAATAAATAATATACATTCATTTTATTATTGTTACTTTGTAAATAGTTTTTAAAGCACAAATAGTACTTTTAGTAAATATTCAATTAAGGAATATTTTTTTTGAATTTATGGATTTTTTAATTAAATAGTAATTTAATAAAATATTATTAATAAATTAATTTTTATTAAATATAAATTATTTTATAATTTTTATGAATACAATTGTGATTTTTATTAAGGATTGAGAGTTGTTTTTGTCAAAACCCATTAATTTTTTATAAATGTCAGTTTTTATTTAAAAAGTAAAAATTCACATATTTATAAAATTATTTAGATAAAATTAATATTATTTTCAGAATTAGGATGTTGAAATTTTCAAATGGTGAATTTTTCGTAATTTTCTGAGACAATCGAATTTTTGGGTAAAAATTAAATACCATTTAATTTTATAATGTGTTTGAGGATATCATAATGAACCAATAGTAATGTAATAAAATACTAAAAAAATTTTGTTCCAAAAATATATGTTTTACCATGAAAATAATTTTATTTTAGTCTTTTTGATTTATTTTACAAAGTTTTAGTGGACCCTCTAAGGCTTATAAAATATTTTAACCTTTTAAAATGTTTTCCTTTAGAGTGTGAATCACCTCTATATAATCAAGCCTAATATTATAAGTAGTTCATAAATTGGAATTATAAAATAACGTTTTCCACTCCTCTTTGGTAAAATACATGGGCAAAAACCATGGTCTGGTTTGTGGTTTTGATTAGTTTAATTTGTGGTGTCCAAAACCTAAATAATAAAGAATTCCCTCCCTTTTCCTATATAAACCCACCCAAACTTCCACTTTTCTTCACTCAAAGCCTCTGGATATCGACCAAAATATTCCCTCATCTCTCTATAATCCTTCCAAGTAGTCCCTAACTCTCATAAATCCTCTCTCAAGCCCCTCCCAAGCCTTTGGGATCTCACTTCCAAGTAAGGGATTTCTTCCTTTCTCATTTTTGTCCAAGTTTCTTTATATTGCTATACCTTTTTAGTTTCATTTAAAAATGATGACTGTATGACCTCTCACTTCCAACATACTTCCCTATTTATTTTTGAATGATTAGAGACCCCTTTATCGCTCATTAATTCCTCCCATGTACATGTGTTACCATGCCAAAATTCCATAAAGAATTTCTCTCTTCTTATTTAAATTCAAGAAAACATTTTATATTATGAATATAAATTTTGATACATATGTTGGTAAATGTATCTATATGACCCCCTTAATATATATTTTATGTAAATATGATGATACAACCCATTCCCTCTCATCAACCATTTTTATGAATTCTTATGTCACGCTGTTATGTTGCTGAAATTGCATCCCGATTTTCCAAGCCAAAGTCATTGTGTAGTGAATACCGTTCCCATTTCTCTATTAAGGGTATTCACATTTAGGCACATTTACGTATTGATTATGTATTTTCATGTATATATTCCACATTTTTTTATCGTGGAATAAATGATTATGTTTAATGAATCCATGTTATATGATCCATGTGGCACACATATGCCAGAAATGAAATGATTAAAAAGGGTGATCTGTAACAGCACTCCAGTGCATTGGTTAAATACTAGTATCATGATACATCATGTGAAATGAGGGTTTACTCATGATAATTAAAGTGCAATGAGGGTTTCATCATGCTCGATGTGAAATGAGACTTATCTTATGCTAATATAATGTTAAATGATGATGCCACATTTCCATGTTATGATAATCATGCTATATCTTGCTTTTATTTTCATGTTTATCTTATGATCCATTGATATTACTATTGCCTATCATGTACTATATTCTTCATTTTATTCCATGTTTACTCCCTTACTGGGCTTTATAGCTCACCCTTTTCTTATGAATATCCTCAGGTTGTCCTATGCAATGCTAAGTACAAAGTAATGTGTGTGGTCATGTAAAAGAAGTTTTCAACAAAGATGTGTATTTAATATTTTAAGTTGTTATGTAATATTCCTAATACCCAAAAAAACTATTCCTCTCGATATTCTATGTTGTATAAAGTGAAGATTTTATGTATTAAATTATGTTTAACTGTGAAATAAAGAGTAGGGTTGTTATAAGTATGACCATATGGCATGAAAATAGGTCTAATTTAATTAATTTCCTCCATTATATGTGAAGAAAAGGAAAAACCACACAGTGATGGGCTCTAGTAAGGATTTTATCATACCAATTTAGCTCTTCCATGGATGTGGATGCAATAGGTAATGCATTATCTTGGGTATTTTATGATCACGGGACATATGAAAATATTGGATATGATGGAAATTAATCCATTAACCCTTGGAAATAATCACACAAATGGATTAACTCACCTTTTCTAATAGAATAATCCATATTCATCTATTTTGATTACCAATTCTGAATCACCTTTCACTTTCAAGTGGTTCACTTTACCTGGAGTGCCAATTCCAGGCTTGTAATGAGAGCTTGATATTCTGCCTCATTGTTGGTACTAACTTTTGATAAAAGGAATGAATATGGTAACAATGATTTTTCTAGAGAGATAAGAACAATTACTAACCCATCATTTTTGAGTTTTGGATCTTCCATTCTCTTCCCCCTTGGACTTCTGGATGCAGCATCTAATTACATCTACCAAATTTGGGGACTATCTTAAATAGAGAATATTTATTCATCATGAACTCCAGTATTCAAAGATGTATCTTCTTTAGATGGTTTTTTATCAAGGAATTCTTCTAAGGGTTGGCATTTTACTAATTTATGAGGAAAAAAATTGATATCGAACTATTGGAAAATAATTTCCCATCGTGCCAGACATCCTATCAATATTGGACGACTGAGGATAAATTTGTGTGGGTTATTGCGAGATATCAAGTGGACCTCATGATGCTACAGGCAGTGTAGAGACTTCTGAATTGAAAACATTAAATCTATGTATCTTATCACAATACTTTAATATCAAGTCTCTATTTCAGCCATTGTTCAACTGAGATAATACATTCTTTTTTCATTCCCAACATCATTCTTTTGTGCATGGAAGGAACCCAATGATCGCTCTAAAGCATTCACATAGAGAACGAGTGACTTTTCTTCATCAGGTGGAATTAATACCAGTGGGCTCAAGATATATTCCTTGAGGGTATCAAATGCCTTTTGGCAGTCTTCGATCCATTGATATGTGATTCCATTCTTCATTAATTTTGTGAAGGGTAGACACTTGGCTGCTAGATTAGCCATCAAGCATCGAATATAATCCAAATGTCCTTGAATTCCTCTTAATTCTTTCAAATTTTGAGGAGGTGACATGTGAAGGACAATTTTTTTCTTATTAGGATAAACATTGATGTCATGATGGCATACAATGAAGCTGAGGAATTTTCCTGAGGTAACCTTGAAAGAAAATTTTAGGGGTTCATCTTCAGATTATGTTTCCTAGGATTACTAAATATGGTCTCAAGATGGGCCAAGTGATTAGAACATTATCTATATTTCACCATTAAATCATCCACATAACATTAAACAAAAATATTCCATGATGGGTTTAAATACATGGTGCATGGCACGTTGATATGTTGCCCCATTATTTTTCAAGAGATAGGAAATTATCTGATAGAAAAGTACACCACGAGGGGATTTGAAGGCTATAGACTCATTTTATTCTAGGGACATGTGGATTTGGTTATAACAAGAGTATCTATACATGAAGGAAATAGTTTCATAACCTGTTGTTACATCTATTAAGTGCTCTGTGATTGGAATCGGGAAGTCGTATTTGGGACAATACCAGTTGATATCTCTAATATCAGTGAAAACTATGATTTTTCCATTCTTATTTTTCATAGGTAAAATGTTAACCAGTCATTTCGGATATTGAACCTCACTGAAAAATTTATCTTTGATAAACTTTTTGACTTCTGCTTCAATTTTAGAGGTGCGAGTTGGGTGTGTTCGTCTTGATACCTGCTTAAATCCATGATGCTATTCTAGAAAACCCAAATTATGAGTGGCTACATCAGGAATAAATCCTAGAATCTCATTATAGTTTTAAGAAAATACATCTTGATGTTTCTTTATAAATTAAGTATACATATATTTCTCTTCATAAACCATGGATGCACTAATTAGTGTAGGGAATGGATCTTCTTCAGTACCCAGATTTATTTCTCTAAACTCATCCACAGTGGTGGAGACACCTTCCTCAAATTATGGAGGGTAATCCTTAAGATATTCTTCTTCTTCCTCCTCACATATCACATGTTCTATTTTTTCTTGAAGGGTATGTGATGAAGAAAAACATTCAGAGCTTGGCGAGTAGTTAGAATTTGGACATCGTGAAGAAGAGGCAACCATTTATAACCCTTCTGATGATGAATGGTCTTCCAAGAGTATTGATGAGATAATGATGGGTTGGGAATCGACATCCCTTTATTACTTTATTAATGAGACAACTTCTTCTAACATGACTGATGAAGCAAAGATTGTTGAAGGTCGGTGGATGAGATGACGACATATACATTTAATCTTTCAATATCAACAATTTCTCCCCTGATGTCAGGCTATATTGCCACAACTAAAATTATGGAAGTCACATTAAGAGTGCTTGGATTTGGTTCTATCTTTTCAATTTTATTGATAGGAAACATGTAATCTATACTCAGATGTTTGAGTGGGTTATCCCAGATTTTTTCCAGACCCTTCGGCGCATTGATTCTTGTAACATCTTTTTCAACGAACCTTTTTTCCTTTGTGTGACATAATTCTGCCTTGATATATTGAAATTCACACATTTTTGAATAGATCTTTGTCACCATAAAATATCCCAATTTGACCATTCAAGAAATACTCGAGACATTGGTGATATGATGAATGAACGGTAGCATGTTTATGTAGCCAAGGCCTTCCAAGTAGAATGTTGAAAGTTGTGTTCTGTCATACAACCATGAAATATAAATTAGAAAAAAGATCCCCAAACTACGTTCTGAGTGTAACCTTTCTTAGAGGTTATTTTTCATTCTTTTCATATCCTTTCAACATTAGAGTGGAAGTAGATAAGTCAAATTTAGTGAAACCCAATCGAAAAAGTGTACGGATGTGAATGAGTTTGAATCATGAGCCATTATCAATGAAGTATCATCGGATGTATGTATCATTAACCTAGCTAGATTGATATAAGGGTTGGATGTGTCCTTGTAAAAAATCATCCTCATCTTGATCCATGAAATATATAACTGCATTACATTTGGCAAGATGATTCTCTATATAGTAAACCTCAAGAGCAGCAACTTCAGTTTCAAACTCTTTAGGACTTGACAAAGCCTAAATAAGTTCTTCATGAAGAAATTTTTAATGATTCAAAGAATCCTGGAATAATAGTATGGTTGGTAAATGGGATATTTGTTTCAAATCATCATACTTTTGGTCCAAAGGCGTGTGTTTTCTAGAATGGAAATGCAGTTTTGTAGGTGCCTTGGAAGTTTATGTTGTTGATGTAGATGTATCATATGTTGTGGAAGAAGACTGAAATACTTCTTCTCATTGTATATTAGACTGACTATATTTCTCTACCTTCCAAGATAGTGATTGTGTAACCTTCAATCAGTCTTCAGATATGATAATATCAGGGATGATCAAATAATGTGAGGATGAGTTCCCTTGTTCTTGCTGAGCTCGCTGAAGGGCTCTCCCATGAGTTTTTTCTACATAAATGGTTTGATCAGGGTTATAGTTAAAATAATGGCCTCGAGAATAAACATGTATTCCCCTATATCCTCAACCTTGAAATAATCCCCTAGTTCTCCAATCAGGTGTAGGGAATTCAGGTTCATAACTAGAATCATCATTTGCATAGTTATATGTCAAGGGGAAAATTTTAACAGAACTGAAGGTCCATTCCTCATCTAATAAAGATTATTCTTGACAAGTCGGTTATTTTGATCTATTTGATGGGACAATGCACATGATTTTGACACAGTTGGCATGAAATATACCAAATTCAAGGACAAATTTGTCCATGACATGAGCTCATCTTCTTCTGACTGCTCTTTACCTTTCTGATCATGTCGTTTCTCTGAGGATTGAAATTTGGAGGACTGATCCTTTGATGAAGACAACTTTGCTGTAGTGGAAGTGTTAGGAGGAATAGTTGGTTGTTTCAACTATGTTTGTAGAATGGAATCTGTTCAGTTGACTATTTTCATGACCATATAATCATCATACTTCGGTGCATTTTTTCTTTTGACTTCCTGCCATCATCCTGCTTCCTTTGGATTGGCAGTACTAAAACATGCTACTTGGGATGATGAACTTTTTAGTTTCACTTATCCAGAGTCAACAATTTTTTAAGGAAGTATTTTAAAACAAATAACTTCTAAAAGGGATATCCAAATATTTGATGAATGGTTCAATAATTTGGGAGATCTTCATCTGCTTTTTTTGTTTGGATTCTTGGGCCTTGGAAACTAAACTAATTTTTTTAAAAAGATAATTTGATGTAACTGGGAATATTTAATTCTTAAATGAATAAAAAATTTCTTTAATTCCCCAAATTTTAATAGTATTTGATCTTTTTTATCATCTTGATGAGGAGGTCATTTTTGTTGACGCTCGGGAGTTGGATCCCTTCAGTATGATGAAGGTTTGGAAGTTGAAGAAGGTATATGTTCTTGATTGAGTGTAACAGTATCAGCCTCTGCATTACCTGTTCTCCCAAACAGAGCTAATGGGATTACATGAGATTTATCTTTGGTTACCATAATGAAATCCTCCACTTGTTGGGTGATTGAATCAAGGTCTCGAAACCCTCCTGTGTATTTCACTTGTATTAGTGGTGTGTGTAACTCATCACACATATTTTCTATGCAAATTGGCAGCAACTCTTGTTGAGGGAGTGGTATATTTAAGGAAGATGTTAATAATTTACATAGAGAAATAAAATCTGAAACTCTTTCATTCTACCTTTGTTTAAAATTTGTATGATCAAAAAATATTGTCTTGGGAATAATTGACTTGAATTGGAAATGGAATTTTTGATGGAGGTCTTCTCATCCATTAATTGATCGAGACTACAAACTTGTATACCAAACAAAGTGTGGCCCCAGTAATTATTGTAGAAAACATCTAAGATTTACTACTTCTTTTCATTGAGGGGTACCCATCATGGGATCACATCAAGAAAAAAAATGTGTTAAGTGATTCTATAGATCTTCCGAACTATTAATGATTCAAAATTTGGTATTCACAATGTTTTGTGGGGGAGGGATCAGATCTACCCATTCTGGGTAAGCTTTATTTTTTGGTTGTATAGGTGAGCGTCATTCTTTCATAGCATCCTATTGAGTTGTTAATGTATCAACTGTATTCATAATAATTTGGAGAATATATGGATGATATGGGACTTCTATAGGTATAACAACTAGAGATTTAACTAGTACGATGACTAGAAAACCAACTATTGGTGGTCCTTCTGTTATTTATCTTGGATAACCCATGTGGACAGGCCTGTAAAGACACATTTGATCCTATTATGGTTTTGTACCAAATGGAGGTAATTCATTTTCCACCTCTTTAGTGGAAAAAAACACTCTTGGTGAGGATCTCCTATAAGATGTGCAAGCTAAGGATCTGTTTGAGGAGTACGACTAGCAGAAATCCTGCTTTGAAGTAACTCTGCATTGATTCTTTTCAACTCCTTCATCTCCTCCTCTTGCTGAGAAAATATTTATTAAAGAGAAAGATATTGAACTTCTGCAGTGGTAATGTGACACATGATCTGACCATTACCTTTCCCTTTGTTAGATGTCTTTTGAAGAGGTGGGAGTTGGTTACTTGAAGGAAAACCTAGATTCTAGGTAAGCCTCTGATTTTGGGTATGCACACCTCCTTCATTTGCTTCAGTGTCTACCATATTATGAACAACAACATCATCCTATGACTCTCCCAAACTGGACTCATTTTTTGGAGTATCTTCTATAATGGTGTTAATGAAATTCACTGACGCTTAAGGCATTGACTTCATTCTGTTAGTATCTCAGTAAGATCATTTCCTTATGTGCCCTCCATGAGACTTTGAGCTCCAATATTCTGATCTCATGGGAACTGTTTGACAGATAGTAACCTAAAGGGAATCCTTGTATAGTTTAGTTTTGTGTTCACTTTGTGGATTCTTCCCTAATAAAGAGAAAATTGACTTTTGGTGAGGAGGGGATTGTGGATGTGATGAATCCCGCAGCCCTGTAGGCTGAGGTTGTTCCTATTCTTCTTCTTCAAAAATTTGAACATTGTTTGTTGAATTTGAAGGTTGGGATAAAAAATCCCCCAGCCCTTCTGGCTTAGGTGGATCCTAAACTTCTTTGGATGAGCTTTGCATAGTTTCACTTCTAATTTTACGAATTCTGGTTTGAACATTGGCTGGGTGAATTACCCAAAAACCACTTAAATCACCTATCTTGGATGACTGTTGTGCTATTTTAGACATTTGTGTAATCTTATTGGTGAAATCCTCTAAGAGAGGGGTCTTCATAATGTTCTCAAATTCTTGATGTAAAATTCTCTCAATAGCTTACTCTATTTGGGCATGACTTTGCTGAAAACTAATCGAGGCATGTTCTTGCTTTGCATTTCATCGGTTATGAACATAATTCCTTTGTTGTGTTCGGCCTGCTGTAATAACATTTAATGAAACCACTTTTGGTGGGCTTTTCTGATTTTGGAGTTCGATGAAATGAAATTCTCTGTGTTCACCCAATCCTCTAATATGAACACTATATGGGGTTTCCACAATCAATTTTCACAACTTCATTAATGCATTGATCCATACACATTGAAGAGATACTTGTTGCTTCTCGACCATTGGATGTCCGAAAACCTAGAGGCATTCCAAGTCTATTTGGCATTGTAACACTTATATTACATTAACATGACTTTTATATTCATCATATGGTAATACATTGTATTTTAGGTGATGAAGAGTCTTCCATATTTTGAGGTGGATATCATGAATGTTATCTTCTTCCATCAATTATGAAATGTTGTATTGAGATGTTTCCAAAGGCTAGAACATGAGTGATATTTAACCCTTAGATAGTTATTTTCACATATTCAACACATCCTCCTCATCTTTTTCTAGAGGTTTCTCAACTAGATTTGAACAAAGCGGAATCCTCTCAAATATTATATTATAAAAAATAGGATCAATTATTTTTTCCTCTTCCATATCAAAAGGAAATTGACCAAAGGGAGGTTCGGAGAATGACATTCACCTTAGGATGTCTTTTGGTTGAGAATGTACTTCACCTATTAGTAACAAGGCATCAGACATGACTGGACTTATGTTGGAAAGTTCCTCGAGATAAGAGGGAATTCTCATCACTACATTGTCAATTAGAGAATTATTTTAAATATGTGAAACACTACTGTGGAGAGAACATTTGTAGTGAATGCCATCATGGTGAGGACCACCATTGTGGATTATAGTAGGGGATAAATCCTCTTTCTCCTTGGTCTTCTAGCCACACGGATGGTTGTTGTGGCTCTCATATAGAGATATCTCCTCTAGAATGACCTAATTTTTATGAAGAAAGCCTTCGTGATGTAGTGTCTGATGGGGAACTTCAAAATTACTAGTACCACTCCCATAATTTGGTAATGGGATAATAGGATCTTGAGCATCAATAGATAAATGTATGAGGGCTTCAAGAACTCCAACATTAACATGAGCTAGATCATAGAATGGCTCTTAATTTTCCAACTGTGTTTAGAGAGACATATTATTAGATGCTCTTTTACAAGTAGTTGGGAAAACTTTCTAGGAGAAGTGGTTATCATGGGCCGGTGTATGTTCCTACCATGTAGTGGTTAACAGAATAAAGATATTATCTCCAATTGGAAAGGGTATATGTTCCTGATCCGATTGACCGTATGATATGGGGGAGTATTCCCCATAACACTCCTGGACTGGAACAGAGGTATGTATCTACTCCGGGAAGGATGTCGATGAGTCATCATAGGTGTGGATATAGAATTATGTGTCTATCCCCCTACTATTAATGATGTTTCCTTTACAATAATCTCGTAGGCTTCCAGAATATGGTAAGAAATTTGTTTCCTCCCATTCACCATTTTTATAATTTGTTTGGTTACATCAATTGCTAGAACAGGAATATTTGTCCATTCTATATCTAGAGTTGGTGTATGTGCCTATGCCTTTCCTCCCTTTCCTTTATGTGGATACTGATAGTACTCATGTGTGGGGACAGAGAGTTGGGTTTACCCCAGACTTGTCATTAGAGATTTCTGACAGACTTCTCTAGGTGCTGTGAAATGAGACTTCTGGATGGAATGATGGATGTTGGCATGTGCATGTGTATGCCGGCTATTTTTCACCAAGTATGGTGGACAGAATTCTTTCAGTAGTGATAGAAAAGATTGCTTGCATGATTTTTGAGTGCAGGCAGGTGTGTGTTCCTACTTACAAGTTACCACCATATTTGATTAGAATGTTTCCTTGAATTCATCCAGACAAGTCTGCTGACTGGATGATAGTTTTCAAGTAGGTGTATGTGCCTACTCACGGTACTCCACCATATTTAAATGGCGGGATTGGTTGGGTGCCTCTAGACGATTTTGATGGCTGGAGGAATTAGGTCAGATTGGTGAATGTGACTATTTGTTATTTACCACCAAGTTAGGTTGATGGACTTCTCTGGAGGACAAAAAGTTTAGAGGTCTCTCCCTGTTTGATGTATTTTGTCCTCAAAAGTTCATCTCAGGTGCTCGGTTCTAAGGTATCCAGGCCAAACAACCGAAGGAAATTCCCCCATCATGTTGGAGGTTCACTACCAAATGATTATGTTGGCGTATATTTTTAGTGGGATCCCTATAAAAGGACACATGTGTCTTTGTGTTGAGGCCATGAGTGACCTTCTAATATAACTACCTATAGTATGGGAGGGATGGGTTATTGCATTCCAAGGATAAGGAACCAAAATGGTTGAAGATTGTGGTTGGTACCATCTACTTCTTGACCACTGTTCATCATTAACTGGATGATTGGGGGTTGTTGTTTACTTGGAGAGCCTATTAGGAAGCCTTTAGGGTTGGGATGGTACCTTGTTGATGGTATTCCTGAACCAATACATTTTAGACCTGGCGTTGAAGAAGGTGGGTTGGTGATGAAGGCCTTCCAGTGGATACGGATCCATCTTGAGCAGCAACTGGGGCATTCATAGGTGAAAACTTTAAGGAATCCATTTGTAGTGAAGGGAGTTCTTGAAAAATTTTGAAAAATACAAACAAATTAATTTCATTAAAGTAGTTTCTTTTAAATATACACATACATGATGGATTGTTTTTATGGCCATCCTTTATCAATTGGTAGGGGCCTGACATATGGGTAATACTATCAACTAGGTTAAGGATTCGTGTTGGGTTTACCATTTTTGTTTTTTCTCCCCCTATAATATTTGTTCTAGTTAAGAGTCACTACTTTCGGTCAGTTTCCATTCGATTGACTTATGGATCCAGAAAAATCCAATTGTTCTTTATCCAAAGGAACCTAATTTCAAAATGTAGATGTTCGTTAGGTTTGGAACTATGATACTTAAGAACATACATAGTTTGAGAGTATGGGAGGTTGGACTCGTCACACCTTTTTGAGGGGAATTATTTACTAATCTGGGACTATCTTATATATTTGAGATATTTTCATGAATCCTTATTATTTCACCAAGTATAATGTATGTCTCCCTTGGAATTTTCAATCAATTATTAGCATGAGTAAAATTTTAAATCATCCATATGTATTCAAGGTTCTTCATTAATGGAGATATCCATATGTATTAAAGGATCTCCATTAATGATATCCTTATATATACTATTTAGATATTCATTAAACAGTTGTTATAATGATAATGGTTTTTAAGCCACATAGTGGGGCACTATGGAATTTATTATTGTTCAGGGAGACCAAAGCTTGTTTTGATGTTATGTTCATACCCATAAATGGGATACCAATGTATTTTTGTGAAGGGAATTAGAACCCTTTAGTTTGGTTCTACTTAATTGGACACATCATACCATTTAAGGTCATGTGATAAGGACCTAACAATATGGTTTAATGTCATGTGGTATGGATATCTATGCGGAAGGTGCTTAGTCAAAGCTTGGTGTGGGACTTATGCATAACCAGCCCAAGGAGCCTATAAAAGGTATGGGTTTCCAAGTTGGATTATACCCTATTGAGAATATAACCCAATCAGAATAGGTTTTTTGTTGGATTGTGGGTTTTGAACCTTGGGGAGGCTTCATATGTATCCCATTCAGACTGGAATCAAATCCCACATAGTGTGGTGAGTCTCATAGGGGTGAATGATCCTTTGAGGGAAATAGGTTTGAGCATACTCCTAAATAGGATGACCTTGTACAAGGTCTATGAGATATTTATTAACTCATTAAGATTTAGGGGGGGGGGGTTAATTTGGGTCTTATTCCTATGGTGGATGCCTGGATTAAGGGAATTGAGGTTGGATTCTTAAAGAGGATATCTTGTGAGATCATGCCCTGTGTAAAGGCTTCTTACATATCCCAATTATAGTGGGAATCATAATTCTCATAGTTCATGAAATGGGGGACTGTGCATATGTTGTGATCATCTCAGATCTCTAAGACCACGTGATTCATGCTCTGTGTGAGAAACAAGAGGATGTAAAAGATTCAAAAAACCACACATTCTCTCTTCCTCTCATGGAAGATGGAACAGAGCAATGAACCCTACAATGTGAAATGAAATTGAAGGTCGTTAGATCTATCCCAAAAGTCAAGGGGCTTACACCAGTAGGAATGCCCTAAAATAGGTCCTAGTAGGGGAGGGAAACTTTTCTTTTGTTCAAAACGAAAATTAGGTTTGATCCATACCTTTCCTACCAGGGACTTGAGGCTCCAAGTTTTGGAGACGACAAGGGATGTGCATGGCCCGAACCCTAATCCTCAAAATCAATAACCCCCCAACACTATTTATGGGATAAAGGTCCATGTTACTGTGGATATAGAAACCCATAGACACTTTATGAATCGTGTCCCCATTATAAGACAAATGTGGGAAAACTTTGATTATGGATATACAAACCCAAATAGGTGACATGATGATGTGTCTTTCCCAAGGTTGTGGTATTTTAGGAGGTTTTGGAGGAGGTTTCAACATAATCTCTTTCAGACAAGGGAGTCGTTGAAGAAGAAGCATTTCCATGAATAACTTTCAAGAAGGCTTGTTTAAAGGCTTGTATAGGCTAAAGGGATAAAGTGAATCAAAATGGGGCGCCCAAGTAGGTATCTGGCATGAAGGTATGGTCATAAAGGTGGGATTGAGAGACCTGATGTTTACTTAAGTTATGAACAACATGGATGTTAAAACATGGACGATAGTTGACTCAAGACTTCAAGAGTATTCAGAGGTATTCCCATGAGTGGGTTACTCAAGTTCCTTTGAGAGGAAAGGGTGGTGCGCAAGTGTTTCTGATTTAGGGAGGTTGGGAACTTTAGGTGTCAAAGTGTTATGGATTTCAAACACTGAAGGGACCCAATTCCTATGATACTTCTTTATTGAATCTTCCCTAGGTGTTAAACAACTACCTTGAAGGTTTTGGAAGACTTGGGTGAAGCAGTTGGGAAACCATTTTAGGGAAGTTATTTTATCACAATTGAAGACCCAAAGGGTATAATTATAGGAAAAATATGTGACCTTGGGTGAAGTATTTTGGTTTCTCAAGTGGGTTTCATTCCAATATTATGGTGCACAAGTGGTTGTGCATTTATGGTGACTTGGATAAACTGGGGAGATTTCAAACATGAACCTTTTCAAATCTTGAAATTATCCATGTATTTTCTACTCTTTTTTCTAAGTCATTTTCCTTTTTCACTTTTTTATCGACGTGATGGAATGTAGTGTCAGCAGTAGAATAATAGGAATAAACCAATTTGAATGAGGCTGAAGAGGGTCATTCTACATGACACATCTTCAAGGAAAATCCACACATAGTTTAGAGTTGTATGGATTAGACGTGGAATTCCATGCAATTTAACATTATGAGGTAAGGACAATACAGTTCTTAGTATAAGGTCATAAAATTTAGACCATTGGAAGAAGCTTCTGAAGTGGAATTTTTTAGTGTGGTGCTATAAAGAAACCCCAAGTTAATGAGGGATAAGTGGGCCCAATACTGCATGACACATTCTCGAATAGAACCCAAACCAAATGGGAAAGATGGATTGAGTTTGTGTATAGTACCAAAGGTGATGTGTATGGGATTTCCTACATATTTCAAAAGGATGGTAATCAATCTTTACATAGTTTATAATGATGGCATGGTAGGGGACTAATTATAGGGGAAATGTATCCTCAGATGATGACATCATAGTGATGTGTAGTTCATCATCATATAGCCAAATAATTGGAGATCTTAGTTTATGTTCATAGATCTTATACCATGGGATGAGGCTTCTAAAGTGGAAATATGTAGTGAAATGCCATGAATCAATCCAGTGTGAATGATCAATAAGAATGTCGAACACCGAGTGAAAAATTCTTTAGAATAACGCACAAATAGTTTAACATCATGGGGGATGAGGAAAAAGGTTTGGGAATGTTTGTGTGGATGGGACCAAAGACGAAATGACTGGGAATTTATACGTATCCCATAAGGATAAGAATCAATCCATACATAGTGATAAAATACCGTGTAGTTTAACTTCATGTTGGATGAAGAGGTGAAAACATATCATCCCAGAATGATTTTAATACATGTAAGGAATAACCTAAAGTGAATGAGGACAAAGAGGCCCACACTATTCCATATGATCTTGAGGAGAATAAAACACATTTTATATTTATGATGTTTAGTCTTGAGTGCCCATTTTAACTACATTTTCCTAGGACATGAACTCCTAGTTTAAGGTCTTTTTCAGCTCGAGGTGTGTGTGGCGGAGCAAACAAAACGGACCAACAGATAGGAATTAATTTTCATCCATTATAGAGAGTTCCAAGTCAGGTTCACAATTTTTTTCGACCCCATTAACATCATATAGATTTTTGGTGGGTGAGATGGTCCCATAGGATGGGGTAGTATATCCCTCTTGTGTTATAAAGTATTTTCCACAGTTGAGTGGTCTCGACGGGTGATTTAAGGGGTTAAGTGTTTGCGAAATCAGAAAGTGTTGGGTATCAGGTCCTCAGATGGTCTCCAACGGGTTTATTCATAGAGACAAAAATACCCAAAATACCTTTTATCCATGATTCATGGATCTGATTTCTAAAGGAAGGTTCTTATTGGATGAATTGGCTAACAGCATTTAAGGACTACATTGGTCGAGAGGATGAGAGTCCAGGATCACCACACCCTTTTGTGGGGAATTATTACCTATTACTACACTCTCTTATAGATTTATGCAATTTTCATATGTTCATGAATCCTTGGTTTATTCCCAAGCATGTGTCTATAGTATATTCATAGTGGAGAAATATCAAAAAATGTATGAATGGGTTTTGTCTTTGTTGAGACAATGCTAACATGATCCAAATAGTAAGGCACTCTAAAGTTTTTCATCATCCAGGGGGGATATGGGCTATTTTGATGTTGGGGTTGAACCCATGAGACGAGATTTCTACATGTCACCGTGAGAGAAAGAAACACCCAAAAATGTCATTTGGGTAGTGCTTACACGTGGACGCAGCCCACTTGATGGGATATGGTTGGGACTTACCCTGTAGAGGAGGCCTTTTTGTAAAAATCATGTCGGGGATTATACATGAAGGGGATTAGCTAGTGAGCTAGGGGGATTTTATTGACACTGAATTTTAAGGAGAATGACCCATGAACTTGGGCCTTAGGTAGGATTCCTATGTATCCAAGTAATATTAGGAATTAGAGTTCTTGTAGTTTAATGAGGCATGGAATATGATTCATACTTGTGCATGGGAGCTTCCATTTCATCTTGGGCCTTCAGATAAGTGACCTATGTATCCTAGTTAGAGAAGGAATCAGACTTCTAATAGTTCATTGACGTATGGTATGGTTGTTGTGATCATCATCAACCACTAAGCCCATGTGAGTCATGCTCGGTGAGATAAATAAGAGGAAACAATATATTTGACATACCACACACCTTCCCTTCTCCGCTGATGGAAAATGAGGAAGATGGTGGAAGAGGCCGAGGTGACGGATCAACAAGAGAGAGAGATGGGATTTTAATGTTCCAATTTACTCACCCATGTTGATATCCAGGATATTCATGTTTGTAAATCTATCCATACATGTCTCAGGCCGAGCCTGAGAGGAGAAAGGGAGACACCTCCCACAGAAATTCTAGGGACTTACCTTAGTGTTAGTTCACTTTTGGGTTCTTCAGAAAAAGTAGGGAATGTTTCTTTTCATAAAATAGAAAATAAAAAATTATTTCCACTTTGTATCACTGGACCTCCTCACAGGAAAAGACCAGTGATTACCCTTGATCCATATAATGGTGAGGTTCACATGTGTATTCCAAGGTTACGCCCCCAGTTACCATGGGAATGAAAACACAAAGACATACCGAGGGTCCGCACCATTGGGAGTATTAACCACATGACTCCTCTTACCAAGGGAATATAAAATTAGAAGGATGAATGGAAGTTATTGATGGTTTTATCCTATGGGTCTGGTGGCTTTGGAAGAGGCTTTGGCCTAATGTCGATGGACTGGTTAGTGGAGGGGATTCAGAGGACAAGATGGAAATGGGACGGTATAATTGGGATAGAAAGGTGGAAAGACCAAAGGTACCCCCATTCTGTGTATCATTCATTCATGTGGGGTGGGGTAACCTCCACATGGTGTATTGCTATGTGGGTGGAGGGTTCGTCCACGTACTGAGGTGCTATGCATGGCTGGATGTGTTCCATATACCATAGTAGTACACGACCCTACGTTTCATCTGCTTAGGGTGGTGCTACGTGGTGATGGATTCCATCTGCGTAGTGAAGCACTACGTGGTACAGGGTTTCTTCCTTATAATGATAAACTATGTGGTACACCATATTAAAGAAGGGGAATTGAACTTGAAGTTCATGGGAATTTCATAATTGAAGTGAATATGGTTCATAGTTCTCCAATTAGGTTCACATCTAATAAATTATTATTATTATGCTTCCTTCCATTCATGGTATATGATAGGTTTATACCTACTGGAAACCATTCAATGTTCCGTACTTCGTCAGTCGTTTGTCTTTGAAATCTTCTGTTCGTAAAATACAAGACACCGCAAAAATTTCATCCATTTATGATCTCCCTTTCGTGTACTTTTCTAGAGTGATGAGGAGGCTGTATCTATGGGTCACGTGACACATTTTTGCAGGATCCCACAAAGAGATCACCCAGCCTGTAGATGACTTGGTCAAGCGAGATTTGCGGGACTGAGGTCTGCGGTGGCTATAGTTCATGGTAGCGGTGGTCCATGGTGGTGGTTTTTTGATGATGGTGGTAATCATCACTTCAATCCTGTGAATGGATTGTCTTGTTCATAGGATTATTTCATATTAACCTCTCTCACAAACCATTTTGGTTTGAGGGCGCAGTTCGTGGTAGTGTATCGCTCAGTCTCATTTTCACCAATGACACCATTCATGGTGGAGTCATACATAGAGGTGAAATTATCTTCCTCCATTTTTTCAATTATACAGTTTTCGGTAGCTACTGGATTATTTGTCTTCGTTCTGCATACTACTCAGTTCACGGGTGATGCCTCCCACGAACCATTTTGGGGATTTAGTATTCGGATCATTTGGGGTCCTTCACCAAATTTGGATTCATTAAAAATTTTCTATAAATATTTCGTCCAATTTTTTTCTTTACCTTACCAAAATTATGGGAGCATTTACTTTAACTTTTCTATTTTTTCAGGACCCTACAAATTCCCCCTATCAGAATGGGTTCTGATTGGGATGAAAAGGAGGCTATTTTGATGTAGAAACCAGTCCTAAACTAAATTGGTTTTTAATATAAGGGTGGAACCATAGTGGTACCACACCTATATATAGGGTGCCTAGGTCATTTTTATTTTACCATAATTCCCAAAGAAAATCACTCCAAAAACTACTATCACCTCTCCTTTCTTCTTTGTACTGAAGACACTTCCTGAAATCCTTCATCTGAAAACTATGATTTTCATTTAGTTAATCAAAAACCATTATGGTATTCTTCATCCATGATCTATTTTTATTAAATCCAAAAACATGTCTTTTTATTTTCCAACTGAACATTAAGTATTCATACTGTATGCTTTAGATAATCATGTAGCAAGGATCAGTGCACAACTCAACCAATACATGAACCATTTATTTTTCTAGCCAATGATTTGTGGGAAAATGCCTCATGGGTCATTCCATGAACTATCAGTTCATGGGAAATGTACTTCGTGAAGTATTGGTTCATGGGGAATGCCTTTTGTGAACAATTTTCAGGGTTCAGTATGTAGGCTTCTTTGTTATACATACTTCTTTAGTCCTTTTCCATTTTTTGGTCTTTTACAAATGATTTTATTGGACCGACCTTTTATATGGTCTTTCTATGCAGAAAAGAGATGGATCTTCCCAAGGATATTGCTGATGATGTTGTGGTCACTGGTTTTGTCATCTCTCCCCTTTCAGATACTGATGTAAAACAGAAGAATATGGAGAACTTTGTTGACGATAAGAACCTTGTTTTCTCACATCATAAATACTTAGTGAATCTTGTTAATGTGGGTTAGAGGTAGTATCCAATTTCAAACAGGCATCACATTTATGGATTTGTTCTACGGTCTAATTCTGCAATTCTGACACCATGTCGGGTTCACCAACCTGCTACCTGGAAATTTGATAGCACCATTCCTAAGTCACTTATTTTAGTAAAAGGATGATTCATATAGAAGGATACGACTACTAGGTCCTTATTGAACAATACCCCTCGATCTCCAGAGGGTGCACAATGGATACCAGATGAAACATCCCATTTCTACCATAACATTGGATGGAGGGACAAAGAAAATGAACAACCTGGCTGGTTATCAAAGTGGGACCTTTGTTATGAAAATTCATTTGGTTTTTCTTAGGGGTGGCCTTTCTGGGTTAATCAGAGCTATAGATAATTATAAGATGAATTGAAGATCATGGGGTCATATGAGGTTGTCTGGGTATCCCAGACCTATGATCATTGAAGTGGCACATTTATCCTACATCTTCAGGGTAGATGGAGTCCAGATACCAATAACTTTCATTTATTCCATGTCATGTTGTCATTATCTTATAGGATGGTTGACGACTTTCATGGGTCCCCATTTTAAGGGATATGTATGATGAGTTTCTTACTCCTCCTTCCACCTTGGATGATTAAGAGAGGACTCCTCCACCAGCTAATAGGCTCATTGCCCAAGTAAAAAAACATTCAAAGGACATCAAAACTTACCTAAAGTAAGAAATTTACTTTTCAGACTGGATTAATGCCTTTTATAAGAGAAGTAGTCCATAGATTCGTGCATGAAAACCTAGGTCCTTCCCAACCATGGAAACATTAATGAAAGTAGGTTACTACTGGCCTACCATGGAGTAGGTCTAATTTCACGAGTGGGGATGCAATCTTTTCCCTGATGATGATCAATTGTTCCATTTGGAAGCCTTCTTGGACATGTTTATGAGAGGCTATATATTACTAATATGAGACTCTGGTGGTGCGAGAGTCACAAACTTTTTCATGGTGGCTCAAGTAGACACTGGAAAATGTATTAACTTTTCAATTCCTGTATTGGCCAAAATCTACCACTTACCTGGCCGGGTTAGCGAGGGGAGGCAACCTCAGTAGGTGATTGGGCCTTTTCCAAGACTTCTGGGGCTGGATAGGAGCCCACATAGGGAAGGTATAATTTTATCAATCCCCTTATGATTCCACATGTTTTTCCTCGACCATATCTTCATATTATTAGTGGGGTTATACCGACGGGTTGGGCCAGACAAGATAAGTAGGAAGACTAGGCCAAACAGAATGAATGATAATTTTTTACTCGAATAAAAATCCATGACCGATTTACCTATCACCCTTACACTTCCTCTAATTCTACCATTGTGAATGATGAATCAGAAGACTTTATTATCCAAGGATATTTATTTTCTTTAATAGAGGTTATTTTGGTTTCCCTGATTGATGGGGAACTTATCTGTGATAGATATGCACCTTTTAGATTTAGCCATTATTTTAACTGTGTTCAATTGCTATGTCCTCCTGCTCTCAACAGGGAGTGCCAGGAAAAACATCTTATGATAGTACAATAGTTGTGGATATTGTTTACCTGAGAGGATACTCGATGTAAGATCAAGATTCAAGAATCTTAGGGTTTTGTATCTTTCCTCACAAATGGTTATGCTGATGTCTGGGTTCAATCATATCTAGATGGTCAGCTGGCATATTTAGTTACAATTGTTATGATTCCTAAGGCATCTCGGTAGAAGGGGATGTAAAAGGAAACTACTGAGAATTCACTTACATGGAAAGTCCTTCATAATCCTCTCGGTTCTGAAACCCCCAAGGAAGGTCATGAGAGACTGGGATGTGACCTGACAAGCCATCGAGGCTACTGCTGAGATCCAACCACCCATTCCTTATGATGGTGACTTTCTAGTGTCCTAGAGAAAAAGGTATATTTAGAGGATTCCCCAATCTCTTCATGATTAGTCCCCCCATACCTTGTAGTGGTTCCTCCAAGAGAGGTAGGTTTCCCTTACCAAACATTGTTATGTGTCACTGTAACGACCCGAAATTTTGAAAAAATATTGTTTCCTAATTTTGTGTGTTATTTTATTTTTATACTCAACAAAACTGTTTCATTTGATAACATGAGTATAATTAAAATGAGACCATTAGGTTTTGACTGTTATATGACCATTGGTCAATATGATCGCCGGAAACTAATCTTTTCGATTATTGTCTCTAAATACAAGTGATCTTGGTTAATTAATGTAGAAAGAAGATTTGATGGCCTCATCCAGTAGTCTCGGGCCAATCGAAGCCCATCTAACGGAACATGGGAAGGAGGTAGAACCACTGGGCTTTGCTCTGGACCAAACCCAAGCCGAACTTCATCGTGTGAAGCTAGAACGAAATTGCCTTCGCGAGAAGTTCAAACTGATAGAAATTAATACTCATGCAATGTTGGCTGAGCTGCCCTCAGATTCTCTCACCATAGCACACCTTACACTTAGATCCTATGCTGGGGTTATAAGGGGATACGTAAGGAGACCGTAACTGCCTTGTGTAATCCTTTGTTTTAAATAAAATTTTGATTTCTTATTATGATGAAGTTTATGAATTTTCAAATGTCCGGATAAATAAAGTGTGCATATTTTTCATGCATTTTAGAGAAAGGATATTTTAAAAATGTTTATTTAAACCTTAAATAATTAAAAATGTGTAATGATTTTCAAAAAATGGTCTTCTACAATTATGTTCAGTATGAAATTTAGAGTCTAATAAGATCAACTTAATTTTTGATGAATAGTAAATTATGAATAGTGATTTTATGCGTAGGATTAGTAATGTGACCGAATGGATTAGTAATCTCACTTAAAGAAATTATTAATATAATCTAGGCACCTTGATTATGTAATGTGATTCAATAAAATGGTTGAATAACAATTTCATAAATTATTAGTAAAGTATTAGTTTTTCGGGTGAATAGTGTTTTTTTATTTAAAAATTAAATTAAAAATATTTAGAAAATTATTTTTAAAAAATGGAGTTCATTTTTTAAATCAGAGAATTGATATTTGGTAAAGGTGAAATTTTGGGATTTTTCTGAGAAAGTTGAATTTTTGATGAATAGTGAGAATACATTTTTTAAGTTACATGTGTTTAATGACATCATTAAATGATGTATTAAGTATGTAATAAATATGGTCGACTTATTAATAGTAAGATAAGTTATGAGGTGTCCCAAGTGTACAATACCATGGGAAAATACCATGGGCAAGCCCATGGTTTTTCCAAAACCACCAATGAGGTGTCCCTTGGCCGTTAATGCCTTGTCCCCTCACATTCCCTATAAATACCAAGACATCCTCTCATTCATTCGACTCCAAAATCATCCTCAACGATTTTATGGTCTCCTTACCTCCCAAGGAGTCCTCCCAAGGTTCCCCTAATCCCTCAAGGTCCCATACTTTGAGTTTTAAGAGTTATGTTTAAGTTAAGGGATCCTACCTCTCCCTTTCTTTTCAAGTAATCTCTTTTTTGTCATATCTTTTATGATCCATGCTCTTATGTTGGATGATGTTCTTTTATATTCCTCTTACATACCTTTTCATGTTCATATGATGATTGAATCCCTCTTTCTCTCATCAATTAATTTTAATAATGTTTAAGTGGTGTCATTAGGCTGCCGAATTTTTAAGGGATTCGTTCACCTTTCTCATTTTTCAAAATTCTACTTTCATGTCAAGTCTTTCAAGTTCCTTTTTATTATGTTGGGGTATGATCTCTATATCTATCATACTGATATTTTATGTTCATATGATGAGAGACCTTATTTTATCTCATCAATTCATTTTTTTATGTTTAGGTGACGCCATTAGGCTGCCGAATTTTTAAGGGATTCGTTCACCTTTCTCATTTTTCAAAGTTCTACTTTCATGTAAAGTCTTTGAAGTTCCTTTTTATTATGTTGGGGTATTATCTCTATATCTATCATAATGATCTTTTATGGTCATATGATGATAAACCCTATTTGATCTCGTCAATTCATTTTTTTGATGTTTAAGTGACGTCGTTAGGCTGCCAAATTTTCATAAGAGAATTCTTATTTCTGTCTTCCTTTCATGTTCTTCATTTCATATGGTATATCTTTCAAATTTCATTACCATGTTCTTAAATCATTATATCCTGTCCCCTAATATTTTATTTATCATTTGTGAGTGGGTGAACCATGTCCCCACTCTTTTCAATGTTTTCTAAAACCTCGTAGGATAGCTGTTATGCTGTAGAATTTCCGTCTCAAAATGTCTCTCTCTTATTCCCAAATTCATTTATTTTATTAAGTGAATACTAAATGATCTTTATTATAAAGGGGTATTCACATATATAACAATATTTTCTATTTTAAATTCTTGTATTTACATACATGAGACCCGCTTTCCCTTTCTGTGGTTTTAAAGTGACATAAAGATCATGTCTTTAAAGCAGTTTTAAAAACGTTATGAATATGAAATGAAACCCATTTCTTTTATGATATATGGGATGTTTATGAAATGATTGATGATGATATATGTGGATCACATGATAATAATTACTAATTAAGTGTGCACCCTGATAGTGCTCCAATGCATTGGGTAAAGACTTAATATCTAGAGATGACCATTTTTTAACGACGCCTTGGTGAATAACCTTGGTAATTTTTTAATGACACCTTGAAGACGGACCTTGGTGAAACGGAAATGATTATCAATGCTAAATGTTGTAACGACATCTTCAAGTTATAAATTACATTATTTTTATTATGATATTCCTCGTGATTTCATTCTCATGTCTTAAAGTTCTTTTTCATGACATTGTTGATGTATCTCAAGATCACATGTTAAATGTTTCCCCTGGTTTCCTTTACTGGGCCTTATGCTCACCCATTCTTTTGATGCATGTCCCCAGGTTATGAGATGCAGTAATGAACCTAGTATTAACATAAGCAGAAGCCTCTCATGTGTTTATGAATAATGTTTTATGTTTTAATATTTTATGGTCCTGGTTTCCAAGACACTAAACCTTAAAGATCCTCAGTTTTGTATAATGTAATGAAATTTTATGTTACAAAAAGGCGGGATGGCATAGTTAGTATCAAAGTATGGTTTAGTTATTTGTGGAAATTAGGATATAAAAACTCTAGGAACAATCCTATATAAAATTTTAAATATATGAAATTTTCCATGTATTTTGATGAGTATTGAGTAAGGGATTTCCAAGAAAATACATCCTTGTCTGGATACGAGCAGGTAGAGGTGCCTCTGGAACATATCTACATAGGGGTAAAACCCAAAAATACTTCTTTGAGAAAGACTTGAATGGGAACTGGTACACGACAAAAGACCTTTCTGCACTCTTGGTTATAACACTCCTGGGGGATATTCATTGGTAAATTTATAAGCTTAGTATGAACCATTATTAAAGGGACAAAGATAAAATAAAATAAAGATTCACAAAAGAATATATGATCATGTATAACCTAGATTGGAACCTAGGGGATCAAAAGTTAGGATATACTTTTATTCTACAAGTTTATCCTTCTATTTTTAAAGATTCCTTTTAATGGTTATTGTATATGTATTTAAGCCCCAAATTATACTTTCTTTTCATAGTTAATGGTGGGAAATGGAAGAAAATGTCCCAATAACCAATGTGATAGGAAATGTGATGATTTCCCTATTAATGTGGCAGAGATGAAGAGAGATCAAGTTAAACATATTTTGATTATGCCAAACCAGCTAACAAAAATCACAATTAATAATTGGTACCTAGTTGAATTCCCAAATTCATCAAGGAATAAGAAGACAAAGTATCAAGGATGTTCATCTGATAAATTTGATAAGGGAAATAAGAACCAATTTATTTTTTTCAAAAAGTGTGCGAAGAGGCACCATGGAGAATGTCACAAAGGAACCGAGAGATGTTTTAAGTGTGGGAAGATAGGGCATAAATTAGCCAATTTCTTTAAAAAAATGGATAACGTGATGAATGGAGATAAGGTTTGATCTAATGTACCTTATACATTTCGATGTTGTAAATGTGGAGAAGTTAGACATTATACAAGGCAATGCTCTCTTGGAATGGGTGAGAAGCCTGATGAGCATCAACAATCTTCGAGGATAAGGGAACAATGCAAGTCCTATGCTGAGATGGATCATGATGACTGAAGTACATGTAACTTTTTCTCAATAATTTTCTATGTCATGTTGTATTTTAGTTCGTGCTCTATGAGAATATCTTTTATGTTTTCTAAAATCATCGAGTCACAACTTGAGATGGTTTTATATCAGTATGGAAATGATTTATTGTTATGTATAACACGTTTATGTAGTGAAGCTGTTCTTCTTAAAAAATGGGTGATTAGGGGATTAAAAGATGATTATTATTTTGGAAGACGTTCACTATTTTGGGAACCCTATTTGATCAAGGTAAATAGATTACTACGGTATTTTCTTTGAGGAGTAAAGGTTGACTTATATTTTGAATAATCAATGAATTTAAGGTGATCTTATAGAAATTTAGGTTACATATGGAAATGATTAACCTATCTTGGGGAAAATGTGATTTGGTTAGTTACTTTTGTTATAAGATGATAAGAGTGGTTGATGTTGTTTGGAGATGAATGATAAATTCTATCTTGGAAGTCTATGTTATGAGATCGTTCTTATAATTGGGTTTCAATCTTAGTTTGGTTTATTTTGAGGAATTCTAAGGACAGTTATTTATGGAATGGTCTATGATGAACTTTGGGTAGTGCCATGAAACTTTGACGATTTAAAATTTGTCTCCCTTCCTATGGGATTCTTTCTTTTTGAAGAGTTGTTTTATCTTACCCTTTCTATTTTTTGGATAATGCTTAAAGATAGAATAAATTTATGGTTAATCTTTTGTGGATTACGTGACTCTCAAGAAGATAATTATTGTGTTTTGATGAGACCAAGTGTTTTTAAATGCTCATCGTTTGGGGATAAGATTAGTTTTGGTAGAAACATATTAAAGGATGAAACTCTACTTAAAGGTAGGTTTATTTGCTTATGTTTTTATTCAATGTAGTAAATGAATTCCTCAAATTTATGAATAGGGATGTAAAACAAAAACGTTGTTGGTTTACGTTTCATACTGGGTAATCAAAGACCATTTACACACATCATAAGTTTTTGATTTTCTTGTGGTTAACTTTCTCCTAATCATGTTTTCTATCACTCTCCCTCAGAACTTGACCCTTTGTTTTATCCTCCATGTCCATGTTTTCTTACAAGGAATACTAGTGTGGGTTAACTCGGGTGACCTTTGTACTTCCCTTTCTTTCTTTTAAAGTAATAGTTTTGCTGAATCCTTTTACGATGTGGGACATTCGATGAAATTTCAGAACCCAATTTTAAAAATTCTGAGGACGAAATTTCTTAAGGGGGGAAGATTGCAACGACATGAAATTTTGAATAAATATTGTTTCCTAATTTTGTGTGTTATTATATTTTTATACTCCTCAAAATTATTTCATTTGATAACATGAGTATAATTAAAATGAGACCATTGGGTTTTGACTGTTATATGACCATTGTTCAATATGACCGTTGGAAACTAAAAGTTTCAATTATGGTCTCCAAATACAAGTGATCTTGGTTAATTAATATAGAAAGAAGATTCGATGGCCTCATCTAGTAGTCTCGAGCCAATCGAATCTCATCTAATGGAACTTGGGAAGGAGGTAGCACCACTGGGCTTTCCTCTGGACCTAACCCAAGCCGAACTTCATCGTGTGAAGCTAGAATGGAATCGCCTTCACGAGAAGTTCAAACTGATAGAAATTAATACTCGTGCAATGTTGGTTGAGCCGCCCTCAGATTCTCTCACCTTAGCACACCTTAAACTTAAGTCCTATGATGGGGTTATATGGGGCTATGTAAGGAGGTTGTAACTTACTTGTGTAATAATTTGTTTTAAATAAAAATTTTGATTTCTTCTTATGATGAAGTTTATGAATTTTCAAATGTCCGGATAAATATAGTATGCATATTTTTGATGAATTTTAGAGAAAGGATATTTTAAAAATGTTTATGTAAACCTTAAATAATTAAAAATGTGTAATGATTTTCAAAAAATGTACTTCTATAATTATGCTCAGAACGAAATTTAGAGTCTAATAAGATCAACTTAATTTTTGATGAATAGTAAATTATGAATAGTGATTTTATGCGTAGGATTAGTAATGTGAACAAATGGATTAGTAATCTCACTTAAAGAAATTATTAATATAATCTAGGCACCTTAATTAAGTAATGTGATTCAATAAAACGGTTGAATAATGGTTTCATAAATTATTATTCAATTATTAGTTTTTTCCGGTGAATAGTATTTTGTTTATTTAAAAAATAATTAAAAATATATAAAAAATTATTTTTATAAAATGGAGTTAATTTTTGAAATCAGAGCATCGATATTTGGTTGAGGTGAAATTTTGGGATTTTTCTGAGAAAGATGAATTTTCGATGAATAGTGAAAATACAGTTTTTAACTTACGGGTGTTTAATGATATCATTAAATGATGTATTAAGTATGTAATCAATATGGTCGAATTATGAATAGTAATATATGGTATGATTTGTATGAAGTGGCCAATACCATGGGAAAATACCATGGGCAAGCCCATGGTTTTTCCAAAACCACCAATGAGGTGTCCCTTGGCCATTAATGTCTTGTCCCCTCACATTCCCTATAAATACCAAGCCATCCTCTCATAAATTAGACTCCAAAATAATCCTCAAAGAATTTTTGGTCTCCTTACCTCCAAAGGAGTCCTCCCAAGGTTCCCCTAATCCCTCAAGGTACCAACCTTTGTGTTTTAAGAGTTACGTTTAAGGTAAGGGATCCTACCTCTCCCTTTCTTTTCAAGTAATCTCTTTTATGTCATTTCTTTTTTGATCCATGCTATTATGTTGTAGGATGTTCTTTTATATTCCTCTTACTGAAATTTCCATGTTAATATTATGAGAGACGCCCTCTTTCTCTCATAAATTCATTTTAATAATGTTTAAGTGGCGCTGTTAGGTTGCCGAATTTTTAAGGGATTCGTTCACCTTTTTCATTTTTCAAAGTTCTACTTTCATGTCAAGTCTTTCAAGTTCCTTTTTATTATGTTGGGATATGATCTATATAACTATCGTACATATCTTTTATGTTCATATGATTAGCGACCTTATTTGATCTCTTCAATTCATTTTTGTTGAATTTTAGGTGACGTCGTTAGGCTATCGAAGTTTTAAGGGATTTGTTTACCTTTCTCATTTTTCAAAGTTCTACTTTCATGTCAAGTATTTCATGTTCCTTTTTATTATTTTGGGGTATGATATCTATATCTATAATACTGATCTTTTATGTTCATATGATGAGAGACCCTATTTGATCTCGTCAATTCATTTTTTTGAAGTTTAAGTGATGTCGTTAGGCTGCCGAATTTTCATAAGAGAAATCTTATTTTTGTCTTCCTTTCATGTTCTTCATTTCATATGGTATATCTTTCAAATTTCGTTACCATGTTCTTAAATCCTTTATATTATGTATCCATACTATATTATGGATCATTTATGAGTGGGTTACCCATGTCCCCTCTCTTTTCAATGTTTTCTAAAACCTCGTAACATAGCCGTTATGCTGCAGAATTTCCGTCTCAAAATGTCTCTCTCTTATTTTCAAATTCATTTATTATATTAAGTGAATACTCAAATATCTTACTTCTAAAGGGGTATTCACATATATACCATGATGTTCTATTTTAAATTCTGGGATTTATATACATGAGACCCACTTTCCCTTTCTGTGGGTTTAAAGTGGCATAAAGATCATGTCTTTAAAGCAGATTTTAAAACGTTATGATTATGAAATGAAACCCATTTCTTTTATGCTATATGGGTTGTTTATGAAATGATTCATGATGATATATGTAGCGACCCCCAAACCCAGGGTGCTTAATGAGACATGATATAATTAACATTTCATTACATCATTACAAATTACATATCATGTCCCATTACTACAGAAGATCATGAGGCTCAGGATTCTGGGAAACCAGCTGCTTCTGATTAACTTCATTAGTACCAACCACACCTGAAATTTTTTTAACAAAAACGTAGGGTGAGAAAATATGCCCAGTAATGGGTTTTAAAAAAAACATTTTAAGAAAATCCTTTCTCAAAGAATTCCTTTTGAAGAGAATAAAACACTTTCCTAAAAAAAATTATCTTTTCTTAAAACATGAAATCCATCATTCCTTGAAAACCACTTGCACAAAGAATCACGTACTTGAAATAAGCTTTAAAGTAAACATGATCAGAGAGCGCAACATAAGAAAAATAAACAATGCATAATATTCAAACAAGGTTACTTAAATTCTAAAAAGAATTCTGTAACTAAGCAGAGAAAACGTGCATAACATGGTTCATGAGAATATACAGTTCTTCTAACAGTTTACCACATGAAAAACAATTCTTGTCACATAACTTACATTTTCATAGTCATGAAAGCTTTCAACTAGGGGTTGTCCTGTTAGTTGAACTAACCCCTAGTTAACCTTTATCATTACATGTAGAGGGATTGTATATTACTGGACTTTGTCAGGACCTTTCGTCAAGACCGTATAACATACATAACGGGTCAAGGCTCACTGCCCACCCCATTTCCTTGATAGCTCGAGCCATGGCTAACTGCCAAGACCGTCGCTCATAATCGTCTCATGAGACTCCTGCTTTACCCAATGCATTGGAGCACTGTATAATTTCGGGCGCACCCGTCACATCATTCTTGTGGCGCTATATAATTCCGGGTGCACCCGTAACATGTAAGTCCTATACATCCCTCACATATCTTGACATGGTCATTCGTTCATAGGGTTTCATGAATTCTTAATTAAACCCCATTTTCACACACTTATTCATAACATGAAGATAGTTTAATCATTAAAAACATGATGACATGCATGATAAAGCTCCGTGCACATAACAAGTTATCTTAACATTTGAAAACATGGGTTTCAAGAAAATGAACATAACACTTAACATTCCTTAACATCGTAATACCCAATTAAAGCATAGTCGTTCATAACATACACATATGATGATAAAAGGATATCATGGGTGTTTAATACAGGCAGTTGGTGTTACAATGTGCGTAATCAAGTCCAACTTGGGGAAATCATGTATATAATTGTGTAAACTCTACTATTAGCACTTTAAATAACAAGCCCCCTTTTCTTTATAAAGTTTTCAAACATCATAAGAGAACTCATAATTGAAGACAACATAATGATATGTATACCTACACATATGCATGGGTTCAGCACATTAAACCATACTCCAAAAATATCTATCGTGTTCTACCTTAAACAAAATTTATATTTGGTTAAAAGATCCGGAGTTCTTTTCCATAAAAGAAGAAAAAGGGGTGAACATAATTTCCATAAACCATTATTGACAGAAATTCAGCCTCGCATACAACAAGGTTGTTTCATAAACATGAGTACATACCAATGAATACATGTATGCACTTTTAAAAGTTTAAGGAGTCCATACTAACCATTTTCACAAAGCAAAATCCTGATTTATCAAGAGTAGTGATAAATGAAAATTCTCAATTACAAGAATAATTTTGAAATCAAACCAACCCATAAAACTCATCATGCTATTTTGTAATAAATTAAAAAACATGGAAACCAAGTTCATATTAATGTAGATACACATTAATAATATACCTCATTCACTTGCATAATTTTACCTATTCATTCATGTACTCAAAATCTCCATTTTTTTTATAGGCCAAAGGAAAAATCAGGGTTATAAACATTGAGAAAAGGTTGTATACTCGCGTATATCATCTTATACATATGTGTATCTAAAAGTATATATATATATATAAACATATATAAACACAAGGTGTAAAATGAAAGAACCCGCACCCAAATAAAACAGATCCTTTGAACCCTTACCCCAATTTTAGGTTTTCACAAAGAGGCTGACAAGATCGGTTCTTGGAATAGGTAAAACAGGTTTATATGGTCCTGTATATTCTTATACACAATTATACGACAAGTGTGTACAACTATATAAAACTTACAGAAATGGTAAGAAATGATGAAGTGGATTTTCCCCCTTACTCCTAATTGGTTCTTTAAGACAAGAGGGATCCCATGGTCTAAGTTTGCACCGGTTTCACACACACCATAAATGTATATATATCATGTATATTTAAATATATACATATTTATATAAAACCAAATCTTGACAAAACCAAACCGAAATTAAAACCTGTTTCTTACCTTGCTCAGATAGGTGAAGTAGATGAGGCAAGAGGAACCAAAAGATTAAAAGCAGAAGATATACGTATATATATAACATGTATGTACGTATATATAACTATATATAAAACTCGAAGTTTAAACAAAACTTAGGAAGAAAAAAAAGAACACGACCCTTACCTTTCTCGAAGAGGGGGAGGAAGAAAACGAAGCAGTGACGAGGTCCAGAAGCCGGAGAGATCAAAGAATCCGGATGCAAGCCCTTCGGTGCAACAAGGTTCTTAAAAAAGAAAAAAAATAGCAGACAAAGAAGAAGACTTCGGGGAGTCGTCGGCCCAAGGCATTCGAGGCGAGGTGGGTCAGTGTCGACTTGAGGAAAGAAGGAGACAGTCGGGCTACTCACCGGCCTAGACGAAGAAAATTGGGCCCTACACTCTACTGGTTCAGCGACGCAAAGAAGGTGGAGAAAGCGAGGCACTGGTGGAAGAAGAAGCCACGGGGAAGAAAAAATGCGAGAAACAGCGGGCAGCTGGGATCAACCTGGGGATGATCGGACGGTTCCCAAATAGAGCGGTATTAAAAGAAACGGACGACCGGGATTAGAGGAGGCTAGATCGGACGGCTGGATTCGATGCGGCATTAAAAAAACGCAGTTCACTGGGTTTTAAAACAAAAATCGTTTTATTAATATTATTAATAATTTATTATAACATTGTTTTATTATAAAAAAATTCAATTATTAAATTGACTTTTATTATTTTAATAAAAATCATTGGTCAATAAAAATTATAAATTGATTTAATTAAAACGTATTACTATATAAATATAGGTATATATATATTTTATTCTTGAAACATCAATAATTTTTATTGACCTTATTATATTATCATTATTATTGTTAAACCATAATTATTATTTACTTAAGAAGAACAAAGATTAAAAACATTGGGTAATCAAAACATAACACACAAATATATATATATATATATTATTTTACTTTATTATTTAACTACCTTAATTTTTAATAAAAGATTATTATTAAACGTAACTACATTTAATCATACTTAAAAGTGGGTCGATATAAATATCATCACCACGAAACACATAAGTAAAAGAAACCATAACTTGACGTAGTTTCCAAAACTGTTTATCCAAGCTATAAACATTTGTATTAACATTAGCCCTTAAATTTAATTTAGAGAAATGAATTATTTGATTTGATGCAATATGTATATATATATAACTCAAAGGTTAATTCATTTTTAGAAAAAATAAAAACCCATTAGCTTTAATATAATTACAACATAAAATTCTAATTTCTCAAATCAAGAAAATAAGTTTTGTGAATAATAATATTAATTTTTTATAAAACATAATTCTCATTATTTGGGAAAACAAGAAATAAATTGATTAAATTATCATTGATGTCACTTTTAAACATTAAAGCAAATTACACTATTAGCATTCCGATACTTTTGGGGTAAACCATCTTATTTCCAACGGTCAAAATAAATCATTAGATTCTTGGGGAAACCAACGGTCAAATTTATAGCCGTTTTGGGTTCAACGGTCAGATTAGGGTGCTTATAAAAGGGTCTGGTCTAGGGGTGTCCCTCGCTCCAGGTGACTGAAGAAGAAACCGAGATGGTTCATATGATTCCCCTGGTGCTCAGCACGGTTTCAGTGGCTTCGGCCATCCTCATGTTTATTATGATGGATACCTGAAACCCCTACCACATTCTTGGGATCTTAGTGGTTTTAAGCAGTCTCCCCATTATTGTAACCGGGTTCTTAGTTGGGATTTTCGGTTAGTTTATCTTCTTTTTCGGTCAGTGGATGTTGTAGCCAAAATGTTACTTATTTGAATAAAAGGAATTTTCATCCATTTGATGCATTTTATTATTAATACCATATTAGTTGTTTGTTGGTTCACTCAACGGGTGACATTGAAAAGCAAACTTGTCAAAAATCAAAACATGGTTTTCTTGGGTCGTTACATTACTTACCCCTTCAAAGAATTGCGCCCTCGCAATTCTATCATAAAAAAAACTGAAACCCCAAACATAGAACACTACCGAAACAGTGGATCTAGCTCGGTTAACGGGATACCGAAGTTGGCACACAACTCTTCTGTTTCCCTAGCCCAGATGCACCTCAAACAGTACTCCTTGAACTCCTGTTCATGCGTACAGCACATGGGCTTCCAAAGGGAGGCTCGTGCGATGAAAAGCTCGGAAACGTACGAGTAGATAAACTCCTTGATAACTCTTCTGGCCACATCACGCTCAAGGTAGTCTAGAGGGATGAAGCGGTTGAGGAGACTGAGATTCAGGACTTGGAACATGTAGGCTGCACTGAGCTGGCCATCCTGGGCGGCCACGAGGAAGCATGCTCTGGCATAAAAGTTCTGTGCCAGAGTGAAACACTGGAATAGTCCCTCAAAGTATCTTCCCCTTCACCTGTAGCAGGGGAGTTGAGCTGTGGCAACGAGGTGGAAGGCACAGTCATCCTCTTGACATAAGCGAAGGATCTTAGGACCGTTTGCTGGATTGAGCAAACGCTGGCAGGACGCTCGCAGGTGGAGAAAGGATGGATAATCCACCATGCATGCCTTGATCAAGATGACTTCTACTAGCTCATCGGGTAGGGATGAGAAGTTCGTTTGACGAGCCATCTGAAAGCAAACATCGAAGGTAAACTCTTAACAACATTGATAAGGTGGAGACAAGAAAGGAAACAAGAAACTTCCATTTTGAAAAAGTTTACATTGAATGTTCTGAGTTTACAAGACGTACGCCACAAAGAGTGGAAAAACATCCTAACTCTTCAAACCACACACAGGATGAACAAACAGGACTAAAATCATGAGAACATTTATAACGCCTCCTGAGTTTAGCGTGAGGGGTATGGAGTTGGGAAAAATCGGTATACATTTCTTGCCTAAGAGACAAACGGGTGGACTCATTTTCCAACACTCTAAAGTCCATTAACTGGCCCCAAAATCCATAGTGCAAAATCTGGCATAGGTATGTCGCTCAGAGGTCTCTAGCAGCAGCAGCTTCTTGAAAAGGGTTATCAAGCATTGTGCCAAATTCTTCACCAGTTGTGAACACTCAGAAGAGTCCTTCATGATACTTTCCCCGACGTGCATAAGAGGGAAATTGGGTCATCATCATTAGGAAATAATCCATCCCCAATCCCCGGTGAAGATTAAGCACCCTAGGTGAGTTTGACACGTCGTACAGGTTCTTACACATCTTGCGAATTTGGGCATAATTCATAAAGTTTTCACGGATATCTAGAGATATAATGTTCTCTAGAGCCTTAGTGGGAAGTGATAAAAGGTTGGTAGGTACATCAGCCATCTGAAAGTTATAACATTTTTATTTAGTCAGTCATAGTAATACATTTATATCACCTGGTTTTCCAGAGTTTCCTGAACATATCCTCTGATACCAACTGTAGCGACCCCCAAACCCAGGGTGCTTAATGAGACATGATATACTTAACATTTAATTACATCATTACAAATTACATATCATGTCCCCTTACTACAGAAGATCGTGAGGCTCAGGATTCTGGGAAACCATCTGCTTCTGATTAACTTCATTAGTACCAACCACGCCTGAAAAATTTTAAACAAAAACGTAGGGTGAGAAAATATTCCCAGTAAGGGGTTTTTAAAAAAAAAAATTAAGAAAATCCTTTCTCAAAGAAGTCCTTTTGAAGAGAATAAAACAATTTCGTAAAACAAAACATTATCTTTTCTTAAAACATGAAGTCCATCATTCCTTGAAAACCACTTGCAAAAAGAAGCACGTACTTGAAATAAGCTTCAAAGTAAACATGATCAGATAGCGCAACATAAGAAAAATAAACAATGCATAATATTCAAACAGGGTTACTTAAATTCTGAAAAGAATTCTGTAACTAAACAGGGAAAACATGAATAACATGGTTCATGAGAATATACAGTTCTTCTAACAGTTTACCACATAAAAAACAGTTCTTGTCACATAACTTACATTTTCATAGTCATGAGAGCATTCAACTAGGGGTTGTCCTGTTAGTTGAACTAACCCCTGGTTAACCTTTATCATTACATGCAGAGGGATTGTATAATACTGGACTTTGTCAAGACCTTTCTTCAAGACCGTATAACATACTTAATGGGTCAAGGCTCACTACCCACCCCATTTCCTTGATAGCTTGAGCCATGGCTAACTGCCAAGATCGTCGCACATAATCGTCTCATGAGACTCCTTCTTTACCCAATGCATTGGAGCACCATATAATTTCGGGCGCACCCGTCACATCATTCCTGTTGCGCTATATAATTCTGGGCGCACCCGTCACATGTAAGTCTTATACATCCCTCACATATCTTGACATGGTCATTCGTTCATAGGGTTTCATGTATTCTTAATTAAAACCCATTTTCACATACTTATTCATAACATGAAGATAGTTTAATCATTAAAAACATGATGAAATGCATGCTAAAGCTCCATGCACATAACAAGTTATCTTAACATTTTAAAACATGGGTTTCAAGAAAATGAACAACACACTTAACATTCCTTAACATCATAATACCCAATTAAAGCATAGTCGTTCATAACTTACACATATGATGATAAAAGGATATCATGGGTGTTTAATATAGGCAGTTGGGGTTACAATGTCCGTAATCAAGTCCATATTGGGGAAATCATGTATATAATTGTGTAAACTCTGCTATTAGCACTTTAAATAACAAGCCCCCTCTTCTTTATAATGTTTTCAAACATCATAAGAGAACTCGTAATTGAAGACAACAAATGATATGTATACCTACACATATTCATGGGTTCATCACATTAAACCATACTCCAAAAATATCTCTCATGTTCTACCTTAAACAAAATTTATATTTGGTAAAAACATCTGGAGTTCTTTTCCATAAAAGAAGAAAAAGGGGTGAACATAATTTCCATAAACCATTATTGATAGAAAGTCAGCCTCGCATACAACAAGGTTGTTTCATAAACATGAGTACATACCAATTAATACATGTATGCACTTGTAAAAGTTTAAGGAGTCCATACTAACCATTTTCATAAAGAAAAATCCTGATTTATCAAGAGTAGTGATAAATGAAAATTCTCAATTGAAAGAATAATTTTGAAACCAAACCAACCCATAAACCTCATCATGATATGTTGTAATAAATTACAAAACATGGACACCAAGTTCATATTAATGTATATACACATTAACAATATACTTCATTCACTTTCATAATTTTACCTATTCATTCAATTACTCAAAATCTCCATTTTTTTATAGGCCAAAGGAAAAAATCAGGGTTATAAACATTGAGAAAAGGATGTATACTCACGTATATCATCTTATAGATATGTGTATATAAAATTATATATATATATATATACACACATATATAAACACAAGGTGTAATATGAAATAACCTGCACCCAAATAAAATAGATCCTTCGAACCCTTACCCCAATTTTAGGTTTTCACAAAGAGGCTGTGATAAAACACTATTTTATTGAATATTTTATTGATAATAAATGAAATAATTTCCTCACATTGTGTTAAATATGTTTATTTATAAAATATTTGGGATTTGATCATTCATTTGAAAATTTGGTGAAAATTCCAGTTTTACCCTTAATAGTGCATTGTAGTATTTCGAAGATAACTATTTTTATATTTATTATTTGAATTTGAAATTTTGTAAGAGTGCTACTAACTTCAGTTTATACAACTTTAATTCAGGACACTAGAGCTAAAGAGTGCATTTGTATGGAGTAAATTATCAATTAATCCAATGGTGGGCTAGACTCGGCAGAATAGACATGGGTTCTGTATTTGGGCCATATCGTCTACATACAGGCTTGGATGGAGCCCAAATTTTGAGGAAACCTCGGGGACATGATTTTCCACAAATCATCCTTCTTTAAGGCCGGTCAATTAACGGGTTTTCGAGGTCAAATGGGCGGTTAAAGTTGGAATAAAATATTTAGCCGAGTTTTTCATTTCACACTTAAAAAGTTATGTATCCCTAGCCCTCACAAACTCTATTTAAAGGGGGTTTTAACTCTTTGAGAGGGCTGGTCGAGATTTTGGGAAGGTGTGGCCGAAAGGGTGTCTCTTGGGAGCCCCTCACAACTCTTGGAGGAAGTAAACCTTTGTGCAAACCTCTCTTCCAAAAAGGCTCTCCTCTTTCACCTCTTCTTTGTATTTCTTTTCTTTCATGTTTGTTTCTTGAATTTTTTTTCAAATAATATTTTATGTTCATCCCTCTTCTTATTATCTTAATCTTCTTAATTGGGTTGGAATCAATAGTGGATAAAAGATTGGGTTCTACCCTTTCAATCCATTGCTTATGAAAAACGTCTCCATGATGACTACACCACCCATGGAAGAGTAGTTCTTTTTAGTAATCGATCGACCTCTATCCTTCTTCATTCATTTATTTTGAATAAATGAGATACTGTAATTAACATATTATGATATATTAATTGAGTTTTTAATTTAAATGAAACTAAGCAAGAAATTGAATAGTTAACACAAAACACGCGAGGTTAGGAATTGTGTGAACTGTGAGAGAGCAACCTTAACCGGTAATTCAAAACCACACGGGATCAATTTGTAGAGTTCAAATATAATCCGTAAACTCAATTAATCCTCATTTACAGAGTGGTTATGTGCCTTAATTTACCACTGAACATAAGCTAATTTTAGAACATCAATCAAAGCAGGGTGTTGCGATTGCATGTTCCGAAGTTAGCCTAAGGTTAAATTCACTTCAATCTTCGTGGTAAAGTTAATTCTCATAGGGTTCGGGATTTAACAAATTAAGGGATCATAATTAAGTGAATATTAATTTAAATGATAATGATTAATAAATTATTGAGGAGGTAGGGTTAGATCGATTACGTCTTTTAAATATTGTCTAAACAAACTTCTTTTTGTTGTGTCATTTTAATCAAACTTCATTTCAAAACTAAAAACAAAAAAATGCAATCTTCTTCCAGCAAACTTCTTCTAGTTTCATAAACTATAAAAAACCACCCCCATCCTTTCAAGTTGTTATTTTATTCTCTTTTGTTTTATTTTTAGAATACCTCTAATAAGTAGTTAAATTCACTTCCTCCTTTGAGAGACGACCTTGGTCAGCCACTCTGCTGCACCTAAGTACCCCAAAACCATACTAATAATTTGAGGGCACCCACAACAGCGCTCTTTCAAATTGGCTCCGTTTCTGGGGAGGCAAGAAATTATTTCAACCAATTAGAGGTATTTATTTTATTTTACATTTTAATTCTCTTCCTCTCTTCTTTCTTCCATCTTTACCCAATCTGATTTTTTTCTTCTTCTTTTATCTCTTTCTACTTCTTTTTGGACCATCAACTCAAACTTCTAATTTTTATTTTACTATGGTCCACATTCCTTCTTTTCATATTTCATTGATTGATGACATGAACTAATCCCGAAGATCTCTTAGATCTTGACCCTGAGATTGAACGTAGCCTTAGGGCACGAATCAGACATTCTCAGTCTACGGGAAGTTTCAACATTCAACCAGTTGGAGAATTACTCCAATATCAGAACATTGAAATTGGAAGCAATTCAAATTCAACCATAAAACAAGAACCAATGGCTGGAAACAATGGAAATGAACTTAATAGAACCATTCGAGAATTGGATGCACCTGATATTAACTATCAACCAAATTGTATTACATACCCAAATCTCGAATCGGACTTTGAACTGAAATATGGGTTAATTCACTTACTTACAAAGTTTCATGGCCTCTCTGGTGAGGATCCAAATAAACATTTGAAAGAATTTAATGTAGTTTGCTCAACCCTAAAACCTAGAAATTTATCTGAAGATCAAATCAAACTAAGAGCATTCCCATTCTCACTTGATGGAGCTGCGAAAGATTGGATGTATTATTTACAACCCAAAGATGTAACTTGTTGGAACGATTTGAAACGTCTTTTCTTGCAGAGATTTTTTCCAGCATCAAGGACCACATCCATTCAAAAGGAGATATCGGGGATCAAGCAAGCACAAGGGGAGTCAATGTATGAGTATTGGGAGAGATTCAAGAAGTTGTGCGCAAGCTGTCCGCATCACCAAATCAGTGAGCAACTCCTCATCCAATACTTCTACGAAGGACTCACACCTATGGAGAGAATCATGGTGGATGCTGTGGCTGGAGGATAATTGGTGGACAAGACACCATTAGCTTCACGTGCGTTGATCAACAAGATGGCCCAAAACTCTCAACAATTCGGTGATAGAGGTACACCACATGTTCGAGGAGTACATCAAGTAAGTCCTTCTTCTCTTGAAAGTCATTTGATTGATACTAAGTTAGAAGAATTAACAACTATGGTGAGGCAGATTGCATTGGCTCAAAATACATCCCAACCCCCTCCTTCAAGGCCATGTGGCATTTGCACTGAGACAAGCCACCCAACTGACTATTGCCCAAAACTACAAGAGACAGAAGATTGTGCAGCAGTGTTCCCAGGGAGACCATTTCAGCAGAAACAACAACCATATCCCCAAAAGAAGTTTGATTCATTTGCTCCAACATACAACCAAGGGTGGAAAGATCAACCGGACATGAGGTATGACTCTGGAAAACAACAAAGGCCCCCTTTTCAACCAAACTTCCAGCAGCCTCCGCCTTACCAGAAGGGTTTCAAACAACCCCAAAGGAGATTTGAAGCCCAAGAATCAACAAGACAACAACAAGGGAATCCCCCACCAAAGGTAGATTCTAATACTGATGATCTTTTGAAGCAAATTGTTCTTAATCAACAGAATGAGCTGAAGAGTCAAAGTTCGGAGCTGAGGGAGTTGAAGACTCAAATGAGCCAGATTGCCACCACCCTCCATGAAATTGTGAGTAAGAATTCTGGAAATCTACCTTCCCAACCCACTCTAAATCCAAAGGGTAATGTTAGTTCCATCACATTGAGAAGTGGGAAGCAAATGAAAGATACATCTGCACCTACCATTCCACCGGGATTCACCTCAACTTCAGAGAAGCCGCATTCCATACCAACTGATGAGCAATCCATGGAGAAAGATAAAGGTAAGAAAAAGATTGATGATGTTCCTCCTAAATCCCTTCCTTTTCCAAACAGGGTTGTTCAAACCAAGAATATGGTTGAAGAAGCAATGCAAAAGGAGGTTTTGGACACATTCAAGCATGTGGAGATCAACATTCCTCTACTTGAAGCCATTAAGCAAATTCCAAGGTATGCGGAATTATTAAAAGAACATTGTACCAATCGAAGAGGGCTCAAGGGAAATGAGAGGATAAACCTTGGAAGGAATGTCTCGGCACTCATTACCCCAACTCTAGAAATGCCAACAAAGTGCAAGGATCCAGGGACATTCACCATCCCATGCACCATAGGGGAGTTTCACTTTTCTGATGCACTTTGTGATTTAGGTGCTTCCATAAATGTGATGCCTCACTCTGTATTCTCTTCCTTGCAGGTTGGTGAGTTGAAGCCAACAAGAGTAGTGGTGCAATTGCCTAATAGATCTACGACATATCCAGCTGGAGTCCTTGAGGATGTACTTGTCCGGGTAAGAGACATGATCTTTCCAGCAGACTTCTATGTGCTTAACATGGAGGATGATCAGGTAAGTTCTCATGCCCCCATTATCTTAGGTAGACCCTTCCTCAAAACTGCAAAAACTATCATAAATGTCAATGAGGGTGCACTTTCCATGGAGTTTGGAGATGAAGTTGTGATATTTAATGTTATGGATTCCATGAAGTACCCATCAGAGGACCATTCTTCTTTTTTTATCTCCCATTTTGAACCACCAAATAAAAACTCCATAGAATTTGATTGTCCTATGCTTAGGGAGATTATGAGTATTGGTTCGAGTTTGATGTCTAATAGAACTTCCGCACATGTTTCTGATACACAATCCTATCATGGATTTGATTTTGATGTGGATTCATATTCTGATTTTTATCATGTTCACTCTGATTATGAAATGGCTGTTGAGTATGCTGATGGATTTTATGCTTTATTCTATGATTTTGATGATGTCTATTCTGATACTGATGCTCTTTGTGCACATATTTCAGTTCCTTCAATGTCTCCATCCATACTACACCCTCCTTCATTATAACTCAAGCCATTGCCACCAAATCTGAAATACTCATACTTGTTGAGTGGTGAGATATTACCTGTTATCATTGCTAACAATCTCCCTTTTGAACATGAAGAAAAGCTTTTGAATATTTTGAGGCAGAACATCAAGGCGATTGGGTGGACCTTGGCTGACATATCAGGTATTAGCCCCTCCATTTTCATGCATAGGATTCTCTTGGATGATGGGGCTAAACCGGTGAGACAACCACAAAGGAGACTCAATCCCACCCTCCTGGAAGTTGTTAAAAAGGAAGTTGAGAAATTGCTCAAGGCAGGTATAATATTTCCCATTTCATATTCTCAGTGGGTAAGTCCTATTCAGGTTGTGCCTAAGAAAAGTGGTGTTACTGTTGTTAAAAATGAGAAAGATGAGTTAGTTCCAATGAGGGTGAAAAATAGTTGGAGTGTGTGTATTGATTATAGGAAACTAAATCAGTCCACTCGCAAGGACCATTTCCCCCTCCCATTTATTGATCAGATGCTTGAGAGACTAGCTGGGAAGACACACTATTGTTTCTTGGATGGATTTTCTGGCTATTTTCAGGTTCCCATTGCAGCAGAGGACCAGGAGAAGACAACATTCACCTGCCCATTCGGTACCTTTGCTTACCGAAGGATGCCATTTGGACTTGGTAATGCCCCAGGTACCTTCCAGATATGCATGGTGAGTATTTTCTCAGATTTCATTGAGACCTACATGGAGGTATTTATGGATGATTTTACAGTTTATGGGTCCTCATTTGATGAATGTCTCTCTAGTTTGGGTGATGTGTTGCATCGTTGTATTGATAAGAATCTGGTCTTAAATTTTGAAAAATGTCATTTCATGGTCGAAAAGGGAATTGTCTTAGGTCATATAGTCTCACAACATGGAATTGAAGTTGATAAATATAAGGTAGACATTATTTCATCCCTCCTATATCCTACATGTGTGTGTGATGTTCGATCATTCCTTGGGTATGCTGGATTTTATCGACGCTTCATCAGAGATTTTAGTAAGATCGCTCTACCCTTATCTCGATTACTTCAAAAAGATGTTGACTTCAATTTTGATGATTCGTGTAGGGTATCATTTGATGAGCTGAAGAAGTGTCTGACCACTCCACCAATCATACAACCCCCATGGTGGGACCTTCCATTTGAGATTATGTGTGACGCCTCCAACTTCGCGGTTGGAGCTGTCTTATCTCAGAGGGTGGAGGGACGTTCACATGTGATCACCTATGCATCGAGGATGCTTGATTCAGCCCAATAAAACTACACTACCATAGAAAAGGAGTTTCTTGCTGTCATATTTTCTTTAGATAAGTTTCTTTCATATTTATTGGTCTCTAAAGTAGTTGTTTTTTCTGACCATGCAGCTTTGAGGTACCTCCTAAAGAAGCCAGATGCAAAGCCACGACTTATCTGTTGGATGCTCCTTCTTCAAGAGTGTGACCTTGAGATAAAGGACAAGAAGGGGTCAGAGAATTTGGTGGCAGACCACATGAGTAGGCTTACTCACACACTAGAGGGTGACACCTTGGACAAGGTACCACTTCGGGACACTTTCCCCGATGCACATCTCTATACCATCTCATGTAAGCATCATTGGTATGCTGATTTAGTTAATTACATTGTTGGCTCTGAAATCCCAGTAAATTTGAAGAAGCATCAAGTCCAAAAATTAAAAAGTGAGTCTAGGTTTTATGTGTGGGATGATCCTTACCTCTGGCGCATGTGTAGTGACCAAGTTATTAGGAGGTGTATTCCTGATCATGAGTTTGAGTCTGTTTTGCAATTCTGTCATACACTTGCATGTGGTGGACACTTTGGACCCCAACGGACAGCTAGGAAAGTTTTGGACTCTGGATTATATTGGCCTAGTTTATTCCATGATGCCCATGTGTTTTGTAAGTCATGCACTCGTTGCCAACACACTGGGAACATTTCTAAGAGACATGAGATGCCCCAACAACCCATACTATTCTGTGAGATTTTTGATGTATGGGGAATCGACTTTATGGGTCCTTTTCTTAGTTCATTTGGATTTTTGTATATTTTGGTTTCTGTTGATTATGTGAGTAAATGGGTGGAGGCCAAGGCCACCAGGACTGACGATTCTCATGTTGTTGTGGACTTTGTCAAAGTACAGATTTTTTGCAGGTTTGGAGTACCAAAGGCCATCATCAGTGACCAAGGGACACACTTTTGCAATAGGAATTTTGCTTCCCTCCTTCGAAAGTATGGGGTGACACACAAAACATCAACACCATACCACCCCCAAACAAATGGCCAGGCTGAGGTTTCAAATCGTGAGTTGAAACAAATCTTGGAGAAAACCGTGCAGCCAAATAGGAAGGATTGGAGCAAGCGCTTGGATGATTCATTGTGGGCTTATAGGACAGCATACAAGACCCCCATTGGTATGTCCCCATTTCGGATTTTTTTTGGGAAAGCGTGTCATCTCCCCGTGGAAGTCGAGCATCGGGCATATTTGGCTATAAAGAAATGTAACATGGATTTGGCCCAAGCTGGAATTCAAAGGAAGTTGCAAATTCAAGAGCTTGAGGAGATTCGACTGTCATCATATGATTTCTCAAGGATCTACAAGGAAATATCAAAAGCAGATCATGACAAAATGATCCAACAAAGGGAGTTTCATGTTGGAGAGAAAGTCCTTCTCTATAGTTCATGACTGAAGTTGATGCCTGGTAAGTTGCGTTCCAGATTGTTAGGTCCTTATATTGTGTCTAATGTTTTTCCTTATGGTGCAGTGGAGATCACACAAGAGGAAACTGGAAGGAGCTTTACAGTCAATGGGAAACATTTGAAGAGATACATTGAGGGACATCCTACTGATGCAGTGGATTTTATCACACTACATGACCCCATCATCACTTGATCACATCAGGCTGTTCCTAACCCTTTCACTTTTATATTATTTGTCCTATTTAAAAATTATGCATTTCATGTGCATATATCATCTCATAGGTTCACATTTAGGACAATGCAATATTTTAAGTGTGGGGGAGGGAACCTTTTAGTTTAGTAATTTCAATTGTTTTCCTGTTTAAAAAAACCAAAAAAAATTGTCTGTTTTTCAAATTTTGTGTGTTTATTTTACAATTTTATGTTTTGTTTTGAAACATTTTGAGCTAAAATGATTCTCATCGCCATTTTTAAATCCATATCAATAAGTGAAACAATTTACCCCTTGAAACTAAGCTTAAATGAATGCTGAAATGACTTTGTTTCAAGTTCAAATATTTAGTAATTTCATGAAAAGTACGCTGAATTTTGAATCCCATGCCAATCTCACTGTCTTTATATTTGAAATCACTTTCATGTGAGGCTTCTAAACCATTATTTTCATATTCTTTACATTCACCTCACTTCTTGAGAGAACCAAACCATGCTTGATTTAACCATAATTTGATCTATTCCTGTCAAAACTTGAGGGTTTGAGGTACATATGTTTAAATGATTGAGGCATTTGTTTGGTATTAAAGCCCCTATTTCAATGAATCCTTTTTTATAATGGCATAACTTGAATATTTAATCCTTGTAGCCCATAGAATCCATGCACAACCTGTTAGGTTAAGCCACATTACAAGCCAATTTTCCCTATCCAACCAACTCTTGAAGTAAAATTGCATAATCTAGTTGAGCTTAAGTGTGGGGGAAGTTGTCTTGGGTTTTTCCACCACATTCTGTGATACTTTGGGTGGAAAATTAAATTCTGAAGAGATGTATTTACTGCTAAAGAAAGTCATTATATTGAAAGCTGTTCCTTTTGTGGAGATTTCATGACAAGTGAAGCTGTTCCTTTTCTGGAGCTTCTAATTGAGGTGGAAAGCTGTGCCCATCTGGAGCTTTCAAGAAAATCATGTTTGAGAAGATTGACATTTTTTATTCTGAAATGATGAATGGTGTAAACCTTTCATGACTTTTCATGATGATGGAGCTGAATTGATACTATGGGGATTGAAGAGAAGACCATATTTAAGTGAAAATTAGATTAATGCAATTTTTCTTCAAAAGAGACAAGCCCTCCTCATTCAGCCTCAGAGTTTTTCACATCTTAATACTACCAACCGAAAGCCACAGAACAACCCTGAAAAGTCCTCATGATAAAAATATGTCCTTGACTCACATAGGGTAGCGATGTAGGAATCTATCAAGCCTATGGTGACCCTTTTATGAGTTTGGATGAGAAAGACATTGAAAAAAAAATGATATTTCAGTGATGAGAGAAAATTCAAGCGAGGTAAGTGTTTTGTGCATGGGCGGATAAATAAAGTGGAAATATATTGAATGATATAAATGGAGAACTTGAAATAAGGTTTTTTATGAGGCATGATATCTTTTTATTCTTGGTGTGAAATTGATTGATCTTAAGGATATGTGTTTTAAAATTGGTTTTGATTTTATATTGATGTTTACTTGATATGAGGTTATTGCCCAGGTGTGCAAAATGGTAAGTGTGGGGGAGTTGATAAAACACTATTTTATTGAATATTTTATTGATAATAAATGAAATAATTTCCTCACATTGTGTTAATTATGGTTATTTATAAAATATTTGGGATTTGATCATTCATTTGAAAATTTGGTGAAAATTCCAGTTTTACCCTTAATAGTGCATTGTAGTATTTCGAAAATAAATATTTTTATATTTATTATTTGAATTTGAAATTTTGTAACAATGTTCCTAACTTCATTTGATACAACTTTCATTCAGGACACTAGAGCTATAGAGTGCATGTGTATGGAGTAAATGATCAATTAATCCAATGGTGGGCTGGACTCGGCAGAATAGACATGGGTTCTGTATTTGGGCCATATCATCTACATACGGACTTGGATTGAGCCCAAATTTTGAGGAAAGATCTGGGACATGAGTTGGCACAAATCATCCTTCTTGAAGTGCGGTCCATTCACGCGTTTTGGAGGTCAAATGGGCGGTGAAAGTTGGAATAAAATATTTGGCCGAGTTTTTCATTTCACACTTAAAAAGTTATGTATCCCTAGCCCTCACAAACTCTATTTAAAGGGGGTTTTAACTCTTTGAGAGGGATGGCAGAGGATTTTGGAAGGTGTGGTCGAAAGGGTGTCTCTCAAGAGCCCCTCACAACTCTTGGAGGAAGTAAGCCTTTGTGAAAACCTCTCTTCCTAAAAGGCTCTCCTCTCTCACCTCTTCTTTGTATTTCTTTTCTTTCATGTTTGTTTCTTGAATTTTTCTTCAAATAATATTCTGTGTTCATCCCTATTCTTCTTATATTAATGTTATTAATTGGTTTGGAATCAGGAGTGGAGAAAATATTGGGTTCTACCCTTTCAATCCGTTGCTTATGCAAAACGTCTCCACGATGACTACACCACCCATAGAAGAGTAGTTATTTTTAGTAATCGATCGACCTCTATCCTTCTTCATTAATTTATTTTGAATAAATGAGATACTGTAATTCACATATTATGATCTATTAATTTAGTTTTTAATTTAAATGAAACTAAGCAAGCAATTGAATAGTTAACACAAAACACGCGAGGTCGGGAATTGTGTGAACTGTGAGAGCGCAACCTTAACCGGTAATTCAAAACCACACGGGATCAATTTGTAGAGTTCAAATATAATCCCTAAACTCAATTAATCCTCATTTCCAGAGTGGTTATGTGCCTTAATTTACCACTGACCATAAGCTAATTTTAGAACATCAATCAAAGTAGGGTGTTGTGATTGCATGTTCCGAAGTTAGCCTAAGGTTAAATTCACTTCAATCTTCGTGGTAAAGTTAATTCTCGTAGGGTTTGGGATTTAACAAATTAAGGGATCATAATTAAGTGAATATTAATTTAAATGATAATGATTAATAAATTATTGAAGAGGTAGAGTTATATCGATTACGTCTTTTAAATATTGTCTAAACAAACATCTTTTTGTTGTGTCATTTTAATCAAACTTCATTTCAAAACTAAAAACAAAAAAAAATGCAATCTTCTTCCAGCAAACTTCTTCTAGGTTCATAAACTATAAAAAAACCACCCCCATCCTTTCAAGTAGTTATTTTATTTTATTTTATTTTATTTTTAGAATACCTCTAATAAGTAGTTAAATTCACTTTCTCCTTTGAGAGACGACCTTGGTCAGCCACTCTGCTGCACCTAAGTACCCCAAAATCATACTAATCATTTGAGGGCGCCCACGACAGCGCTCTTTCAGGCTGATAAGATCGGTTCTAGGAATAGGTAAAACAGGTTTATATGGTCCTGTATATTCTTATACACAATTATACCACAAGTGTGTACAACTATATAAAACTTACGTAAATGGTAAGAAACGATGAAGAGGATTTTCCCCCTTACTCCTAAGTGGTTCTTTAAGCCAATATGGATCCCATGGTCTAAGTTTTCACTGGTTTCACACACACCATAAATGTATATATATCATGTATATATAAATATATACATATTTATATAAAACCAAATCTTGACAAAACCAAACCGAAATTAAAACCTGTTTCTTACCTTGCTCGGAGAGGTGAAGTAGACGAGGAAAGAGGAACCAAAAGATTAAACGTAGAAGATATTCGTATATATATAACATGTATGTACGTATATATAACTATATATAAAACCCGAAGTTTAAACAAAAAATAGGAAGAAAAAAAAGAACACGACATTTACCTTGCTCGGAGAGGAGGAGGAAGAAAATGAAGCAACGACGAGGTCCAAAAGTCGGAGAGATAAAGGAAGCCGGATGCAAGCCCTTCGGTGCAACAAGGTTTTTAAAAAAGAAAAAAAATAGAAGACAAAGAAGAAGACTTCGGGGAGTCGTCGGCCCGAGGCATCCGAGGCGAGGGGGGTCAGTGTCGACTTGAGGAAAGGAGGAGACATCTGGGCTACTCACCGGCCTAGATGAAGAAAAATGGGCCCTATGATCTACTGGTTCAGCAGCGTAAAGAAGGTGAAGAAAGTGAGGCGCCGGTGGAAGAAGAAGCCGCAGGGAAGAAAAAAACGCGAGAAACAGTGGGCGGCTTGGATCTACCCGGGGATGATCGGACGGTTCACAAACAGAGCGGTATTAAAAGAAACGGACGGCTGGGATTAGAGGAGGCTGGATCAAACGACTGGATTCGATGCGGCGTTAAAAAAAACGCAGCTCACTGGGTTTTAAAACAAAAATCGTTTTATTAATATTATTATTAATTTATTATAACATTGTTTTTATTAGGAAAAAAATTCAATTATTAAATAGACTTTTATTATTTTAATAAAAATCATTGGTCAATAAAAATTATAAATTGATTTAAATAAAACGTGTTACTATATAAATATAGTTATATATGTATATATTTTATTCTTAAAACATCAATATTTTTTATTAACCTTATTATATTATCATTATTATTGTTAAACCATAATTATTATTTACTTAAGAAGAACAAAGATTAAAAACATTAGGTAATCAAAACATAACACACATATATATATATATATATTAATTTCCTTTATTTGTTAACTACCTTAATTTTTAATAAAATATTATTATTAAACGTAACTACATTTAATCATACTTAAAAGTGGGTCGATATAAATATCATCACCACGAAACACATAAGTAAAAGAAACCATAACTTGACGTAGTTTCCAAAACTGTTTATCCAAGCTATAAACATTTGTATTAACATTATCCCTTAAATTTAATTTCGAGAAAAGAATTATTTGATTTGATGCAATATGTATATATATATATATATAACTCAAAGGTTAATTCATTTTTAGACAAAATAAAAACCCATTAGCTTTAATATAATTACAACATAAAATTCTAATTGCTCAAATCAAGAAAATAAGTGTTTTGAATAATAATATTAATTTTTCATAAAACATAATTCGCATTTTTTGGGAAAACAAGAAATAAATTGATTAAATTATCATTGATGTCATTTTTAAGCATTAAAGCAAATTACATTGTTAGCATTCCAATCCTTTTGGGGTAAACCATCTTATTTCCAACGGTCAAAATAAAACATTAGATTCTTGGGGAAACCAACGGTCGAATTTATAGCCATTTGGGGTTCAACGGTCAGATTAGGGTGCTTATAAAAGGGTCTAGTCTCGGGGTGTCCCTCGCTCCAGGTGACTGAAGAAGAAACAGAGATGGTTCGTATGATTCCCCTGGTGCTCAGCACGGTTATAGTGGCTTAGGCCATCCTCATGTTTATTATGATGGACGCCCAAACCCCCTACCGCATTCTTGGGCTCTTAGTGGTTTTAAGCGGTCTCCCCATTATTGTAATCAGGTTCTTAGTTGGGATTTTCAGTTAGTTTATCTTCTTGTTCCGTCAGTGGATGTTGTAGCCAAAATGTTGCTTATTTGAATAAAAGGAATTTTCATCCATTTGATGCATTTTATTATTAATACCTTATTAGTTTTTTGTTGGTTCACTCAATGGGTGACATTGAAAAGAAAACTTGTCAAAAATAAAAACACGGTTTTCTTGGGTCGTTACATTACTTCCCCCTTCAAAGAATTGCGCCCTTGTAATTCTATCATAAAAAAAGCTGAAACCCCAAACAGAGAACACTACTGAAATAGTGGATCTGGCTCGGTTAACGGGATACCGAAGTTGGCACACAACTCTTCCATTTCCCTAGCCCAGATGCACCTCGAAAAGTACTCCTTGAACTCGTGTTCATTCGTACTGCACACAGGATTCCAAAGGGAGGCTCGTGCGATGCAAAGCTCAGAAACGTACGAGTAGATAAACTCCTTGATATCTCTTCTGGCCACATCACGCTCGAGGTAGTCAAGAGGGATGACGTGGTTGAGAAGACTGAGATTCAGGACATGGAACATGTAGGCTGCACTGAGCTGGCCATCCTGGGTGGCCACGAGGAAGCACGCTCTGGAAGAAAAATTATGTGCCAGAGTGAAACACTGGAACAGGCCCCCAAAGTATCTTCCCCTTTGCCTATAGCTGGGGAGTTGAGCCGTGGAAACGAGGTGGAAGGCACGGTTATCCTCTTGACATAAGCGAAGGATCTCGGGACTGTTTTCTAGATCAAGAAAATGCTGGCAGGACTCTCACAGGTGGAGAAAGGATGGATAATCCACCGTGCATGCCTTGATCAAGATGACTTCTACTAGCTCATCGGGTAGGGATGAGAAGTTCGTTTGACCAGCCATCTGAAAGCAAACATCGAAGGGAATCTCTTAACAACATTGATAAGGTGGAGACATGAAAGGAAACAAGAAACATCCATTTATGAAAAAGTTTACACGGCAAAGTCTGAGTTTACAAGACATACGCCACAAAGAGTGGAAAAACATCCTAACTCTTCAAACCACACACAGGATGAACATACAGGACTAAACTCATGAGAACATATATAACTCCTCCTGAGTTTAGCGTGAGGGGTATGGATTTGGGAAACATCGGTATACACTTCTTGCCTAAGAGACAAACGGGTGGACTCATTTTCCAACGCTCCAAAGTCCATTACCTGGCCCCAGAAGCCATAGTGCAAAATCTGGCACAGGTAAGCCGCTCGGAGGTCTCCAACAGCAGCAGATTCTTGAAAAGGGTTATCAAGCATTGTGCCAAATTCCTTGCTAGTTGTGAACACTCGGAAGAGTCTTTCATGATACCTTCCCCGACGTGCATAAGAGGGAAATTGGTTCATCATCATTATGAGATAATCCATCCACAATCCCCGGTAAAGACTAAGCACCCTAGGTGAGTTTGACACGTCGTACAGGTGCTTACACGTCATGCAAATTTGAGCATAATTCAGAAAGTTCTCACGACTAGCTAGAGATATAATGTTCTCTAGAGCCTCAGTGGGAAGTGATAAAAGGTCGGTAGGTACATCAGCCATCTGAAAGTTATAAAATTTTTATTTAGTCAGTCATAGTAATACATTTATATCACCTGGTTTTCCAGAGTTTCCTGAACCTATCCTCTGTTACCAACTGTAGCGACCCTCAAACCCAGGGTTCTTAATGAGACATGATATACTTAACATTTCATTACATCATTACAAATTACATATCATGTCCCATTACTACAGAAGATCGCGAGGCTCAGGATTCTGGGAAACCAGCTGCTTCTGATTAACTTCATTAGTACCAACCACGCCTGAAAATTTTTAAACAAAAACGTAGGGTGAGCAAATATTCCCAGTAAGGGGTTTTTAAAAAAACATTTTAAGAAAATCATTTCTCAGAGAAGTCCTTTTGAAGAGAATAAAACACTTTCCTAAAACAAAATATTATCTTTTCTTAAAACATGAAATCCATCATTTCTTGAAAACCACTTGCACAAAGAAGCACGTACTTGAAATAATATTTAAAGTAAACATGATCAGAGAGCGCAACATAAGAAAAATAAACAATGCATAATATTCAAACAAGGTTACTTAAATTCTAAAAAGAATTTTGTAACTAAACAGGGAAAACGTGCATAACATGGTTCATGAAAATATACAGTTCTTCTAACAGTTTACCACATAAAAAACAGTTCTTGTCACATAACTTACATTTTCATAGTCATGAGAGCTTTCAACTAGGGGTTGTCCTGTTAGTTGAACTAACCCCTGGTTAACCTTTATAATTACATTCAGAGGGATTTTATAATACTGGACTTTTTCATGACCTTTTGTCAAGACCGTATAACATATTTAACAGGTCAAGGCTCACTGCCCACCCCGTTTCCTTAATAGCTCGAGCCATGGCTAACTGCCAAGACTGTCTCATATAATCGTCTCATGAGACTCCTGCTTTACCCAATGCATTGGAGCACTGTATAATTCTGGGCGCACCCGTCACATGTAAGTCTTATACATCCCTCACATATCTTGACATGGTCATTCGTTCATAGGGTTTCATGCATTATTAATTAAACCCAATTTTCACATACTTATTCATAACATTAAGATAGTTTAATCATTAAAAAAATTATGAAATGCATGCTAAAGCTCCGTGCACATAACAAGTTATCTTAACATTTGAAAACATGGGTTTCAAGAAAATAAACATAACACTTAACATTCCTTAACATCGTAATACCCAATTAAAGCATATTCATTCATAACTTACACATATGATGATAAAAGGATATCATGGGTGTTTAATACAGGTAGTTGTGGTTACAAAGTCCATAATCAAGTCCATCTTGGGGAAATCATGTATATAATTGTGTAAGATCTACTATTAGCACTTTAAATAACAAGCCCCCTTTTCATTATAAAGTTTTCAAACACCATAAGAGAACTCGTAATTGAAGACAACATAATGATATGTATACCTACACATATGCATGGGTTCAGCACATTAAACCATACTCCAAAAATATCTCTTTTGTTCCACCTTAAACAAAATTTATATTTTGTAAAAACATCCGGAGTTATTTTCCATAAAAGAAGAAAAAGGGGTGAACATAATTTCCATAAACCATTATTGACAGAAAGTCAGCCTCGCATACAACAAGGTTGTTTCATAAACATTAGTACATACCAATGAATACATGTATGCACTTGTAAAAGTTTAAGGAGTGCATACTAACCATTTTCACAAAGCAAAATCCTGATTTATCAAGAGTAGTGATAAATGAAAATTCACAATTGCAAGAATAATTTTGAAATCAAACCAACCCATAAACCTCATCATGTTATGTTTTAATAAATTACAAAACATGGACACCATGTTCATATTAATGTATATACACATTAACAATATACTTCATTCACTTGCATAATTTTACCTATTCATTCAATTACTCATAATCTCCATTTTTTTATAGGCCAAAGGCAAAATCAGGGTTATAAACATTGAGAAAAGGATGTATACTCTCGTATATCATCTTATACATATTTGTATATAAAAGTATATATATATATATACACATATATAAACACAAGGTGTAAAATGAAAGAACCCGCACCCAAATAAAACAGATCCTTCAAACCCTTACCCAAATTTTAGGTTTTCACAAAGAGGCTGACAAGATCGGTTCTAGGAATATGTAAAACAGGTTTATATGGTCCTGTATATTCTTATACACAATTATACCACAAGTGTGTACAACTATATAAAACTTACAGAAATGGTAAGAAACTATGAAGAGGATTTTCCCCCTTACTCTTAATTGGTTCTTTAGCCAAGAGGGATCCCATGGTCTAAGTTTGCACCAGTTTCACACACACCATAAATGTATATATATCATGTATATATAAATATATACATATTTATATAAAACCGAATCTTGACAAAACCAAACCGAAATTAAAACATGTTTCTTACCTTGCTCGGAGAGGTGAAGTAGACGATGCAAGAGGAACCAAAATATTAAACGTAGAAGATATTCGTATATATATAACATGTATGTACGTATATATAACTATATATAAAACCCGAAGTTTAAACAAAACATAGGAAGAAAAAAAAAGAACACGACTGTTACCTTGCTCGGAGAGGAGGAGGAAGAAAATGAAGCAACGACGAGGTCCAGAATTCGGAGAGATCAAGGAAGCCGGATGCAAGCCCTTCGGTGCGACAAGGTTTTTAAAAAAGAAAAAAAAAACAGAAGACAAAGAAGAAGACTTCGGGGAGTCGTCGGCCCGAGGCATCCGAGGCGAGGGGGGTCAGTGTCGACTTGAGGAAAGTAGGTGACATCTGGGCTACTCACCGGCCTAGATGAAGAAAAATGGGCCCTATGATCTACTGGTTCAGTAGCGCAAAGAAGGTGAAGAAAGTGAGGCGCCGGTGGAAGAAGAAGCCGCAGGGAAGAAAAAAACGCGAGAAACAGTGGGCGGCTTGGATCTACCCGGGGATGATCGGACGGTTCACAAACAGAGAGGTATTAAAAGAAACGGATGGCCGGGATTAGAGGAGGCTAGATCAGACGGCTAGATTTGATGCGGCGTTAAAAAAACGCAGTTCATTGGGGTTTAAAACAAAAATTGTTTTATTAATATTATTATTAATTTATTATTACATTGTTTTTATTAGAAAAAAAATTCAATTATTAAACTGACTTTTATTATTTTAATAAAAATCATTGGTCAATAAGAATTATAAATTGATTTAAATAAAACGTGTTACTATATAAATATAGTTATATATGTATATATTTTATTCTTAAAACATCAATAATTTTTATTAACCTTATTATATTATCATTATTATTGTTAAACCATAATTATTATTTACTTAAGAAGAACAAAGATTAAAAACATTTGGTAATCAAAACATAACACACACATATATATATATATTAATTTCCATTATTAGTTAACTACCTTAATTTTTAATAAAATATTATTATTAAATGTAACTACATTTAATCATACTTAAAAGTGGGTCGATATAAATATCATCACCACGAAACACATAAGTAAAAGAAACCATAACTTGACGTAGTTTCCAAAACTGTTTATCCAAGATATAAACATTTGTATTAACATTATCCCTTAAATTTAATTTCGAGAAAAGAATTATTTGATTTGATGCAATATGTATATATATATATATAACTCAAAGGTTAATTCATTTTTAGACAAAATAAAAACCCATTATCTTTAATATAATTACAACATAAAATTATAATTGCTCAAATCAAGAAAATAAGTGTTTTGAATAATAATATTAATTTTTCATAAAACATAATTCGCATTTTTCGGGAAAACAAGAAATAAATTGATTAAATTATCATTGATGTCATTTTTAAGCATTAAAGCAAATTACACTATTAGCATTCCAATCCTTTTGGGGTAAACCATCTTATTTCCAATGGTCATAATAAAACATTAGATTCTTGGGGAAACCAACGATCAAATTTATAGCCATTTGGGGTTCAACGTTCAGATTAGGGTGCTTATAAAAGGGTCTAGTCTCGGGGTGTCCCTCGCTCCAGGTGACTGAAGAAGAAACAGAGATGGTTCGTATGATTCCCCTGGTGCTCAGCACGGTTACAGTGGCTTAGGCCATCCTCATGTTTATTATGATGGACGCCCAAACCCCCTACCACATTCTTGGGCTCTTAGTGGTTTTAAGCGGTCTCCCCATTATTTTAATCGGGTTCTTAGTTGGGATTTTTGGTTAGTTTATCTTCTTGTTCGGTCAGTGGATGTTGTAGCAAAAATGTTGCTTATTTGAATAAAAGGAATTTTCATCCATTTGATGCATTTTATTATTAATACCTTATTAGTTTTTTGTTGGTTCACTCAATGGGTGACATTGAAAAGCAAACTTGTCAAAAATCAAAACATGGTTTTCTTGGGTCGTTACATTACTTCCCCCTTCAATTAATTGCGCCCTCGTAATACTATCATAAAAAAACTGAAACCCCAAACAGAGAATACTACCGAAATAGTGGATCTGGCTCGGTTAACGGGATACCAAAGTTGGCACACAACTCTTCCATTTCCCTAGCCCAGATGCACCTCGAAAAGTACTCCTTGAACTCGTGTTCGTGCGTACTGCACACGGTATTCCAAAGGGAGGATCGTGCGATGCAAAGCTCGGAAACGTCCGAGTAGATAAACTCCTTGATATATCTTCTAGACACATCACGCTCGAGGTAGTCAAGAGGGATGACGTGGTTGAGAAGACTGAGATTCAGGACTTGGAACATGTAGGCTGCACTGAGCTGGCCATCCTGGGTGGCCACGAGGAAGCACGCTCTGGCAAAAAAATTATGTGCCAGAGTGAAACACTGGAACAGGCCCTCAAAGTATCTTCCCCTTCGCCTGTAGCAGGGGAGTTGAGCCGTGGCAACGAGGTGGAAGGCACGGTTATCCTCTTGACATAAGCGAAGGATCTCGGGACTGTTTTCTAGATCGAGAAAATGCTGGCAGGACCCTCACAGGTGGAGAAAGGATGGATAATCCACCGTGCATGCCTTGATCAAGATGACTTCTACTAGCTCATCGGGTAGGGATGAGAAGTTCGTTTGACCAGCCATCTGAAAGAAAACATCGAAGGGAAACTCTTAACAACATTGATAAGGTGGAGATATGAAAGGAAACAAGAAACTTCCATTTATGAAAAAGTTTACACGACAAAGTCTGAGTTTACAAGACGTACGCCACAAAGAGTGGCAAAACATCCTAACTCTTCAAACCACACACAGGATGAACATACAGGACTAAACTCATGAGAACATATACAACGCCTCCTGAGTTTAGCGTGAGGGGTATGGATTTGGGAAACATCGGTATACACTTCCTTCCTAAGAGACAAACGGGTGGACTCATTTTCCAACGCTCCAAAGTCCATTACCTGGCCCTAGAAGCCATAGTGCAAAATCTGGCACAGGTAAGCCGCTCGGAGGTCTCCCACAGCAGCAGCTTCTTGAAAAGGGTTATCAAGCATTGTGCCAAATTCCTCGCCAGTTGTGAACACTCAGAAGAGTCCTTCATGATACCTTCCCCGACGTGCATAAAAGGGAAATTGGGTCATCATCATTAGGAGATAATCCATCCCCAATCCCCGGTAAAGACTAAGCACCCTAGGTGAGTTTGACACGTCGTACAGGTGCTTACACGTCATGCAAATTTGGGCATAATTCAGAAAGTTCTCACGAATAGCTAGAGACATAATGTTCTCTAGAGCCTCAGTGGGAAGTGATAAAGGGTCGGTAGGTACATCAGCCATCTGAAAGTTATAACATTTTTATTTAGTCAGTCATAGTAATACATTTATATCACCTGGTTTTCCAGAGTTACCTGAACCTATCCTCTGATACCAACTGTAGCGACCCTCAAACCCAGGGTGCTTAATGAGACATGATATACTTAACATTTCATTACATCATTACAAATTACATATCATGTCCCTTTACTACAGAAGATCACGAGGCTCAGGATTCTGGGAAACCAGCTGCTTCTGATTAACTCCATTAGTACCAACCACGCCTGAAACTTTTTAAACAAAAACCTAGGGTGAGCAAATATGCCGAGTAAGGGGTTTTTAAAAAAAACATTTTAAGAAAATCCTTTCTCATAGAAGTCCTTTTGAAGAGAATAAAACACTTTCCTAAAACAAAACATTATCTTTTCTTAAAACATGAAATCCATCATTCCTTGAAAACCACTTGCACAAAGAAGCACGTACTTGAAATAAGATTTAAAGTAAACATGATCAGAGATAACAACATAAGAAAAATAAACAATGCATAATATTCAAACAAGGTTACTTAAATTCTAAAAAGAATTTTGTAACTAAATAGGGAAAACGTGCATAACATGGTTCATAAAAATATACAGTTCTTGTAACAGTTTACCACATAAAAAACAGTTCTTGTCACATAACTTACATTTTCATAGTCATGAGAGCTTTCAACTAGGGGTTGTCCTGTTAGTTGAACTAAACCCTGGTTAACCTTTATCATTACATGTAGAGGGATTTTATAATACTGGACTTTTCCAAGACCTTTCTTCAAGACCGTATAACATACTTAACAGGTCAAGGATCACTGCCCACCCCGTTTCCTTAATAGCTCGAGCCATGGCTAACTGCCAAGACCGTCTCATATAATCGTCTCATTAGACTCCTACTTTACCCAATGCATTGGAGCACTGTATAATTCCGGGCGCACCCGTCACATGTAATTCCTATACATCCCTCACATATCGTGACACGGTCATTCGTTCATAGGGTTTCATGCATTATTAATTAAACCCCATTTTCACATACTTATTCATAACATTAAGATAGTTTAATCATTAAAAGCATTATGAAATGCATTCTAAAGCTCTGTGCACATAACAAGTTATCTTAACATTTGAAAACATGGGTTTCAAGAAAATAAACATAACACTTAACATTCCTTAACATCGTAATACCCAATTAAAGCATAGTCGTTCATAACTTACACATATGATGATAAAAGGATATCATGGGTGTTTAATACAGGCAGTTGTGGTTACAAAGTCCATAATAAAGTCCATCTTGGGGAAATCATGTATATAATTGTGTAATCTCTACTATTAGAACTTTAAATAACAAGCCCCGTTTTCATTATAAAGTTTTCAAACACCATAAGAGAACTCGTAATTGAAGACAACATAATGATATGTATACCTACACATATGCATGGGATCAGCACATTAAACCATACTCCAAAAATATCTCTTGTGTTCTACCTTAAACAAAATTTATATTTGGTAAAAACATCCGGAGTTCTTTTCCATAAATGAAGAAAAAGGGGTGAACATAATTTCTATAAACCATTATTGACAGAAATTCAGCCTCGCATACAACAAGGTTGTTTCATAAACATTAGTACATACCAATGAATACATGTATGCACTTGTAAAAGTTTAAGGAGTGCATACTAACCATTTTCACAAAGCAAAATCCTGATTTATCAAGAGTAGTGATAAATGAAAATTCTCAATTGCAAGAATAATTTTGAAATCAAACCAACCCATAAACCTCATCATGTTATGTTGTAATAAATTACAAAACATGGACACCATGTTCATATTAATGTATATACACATTAACAATATACTTCATTCACCTGCATAATTTTACCTATTCATTCAATTACTCAAAATCTCCATTTTTTTATAGGCCAAAGGAAAAATCAGGGTTATAAACATTGAGAAAAGGATGTATACTCTCGTATATAATCTTATACAAATGTGTATATAAAAGTATATATATATATATACATATATAAACACAAGGTGTAAAATTCAAGAACCCACACCCAAATAAAACAGATCCTTCGAACCCTTACCCAAATTTTAGGTTTTCACAAAGAGGCTGACAAGATCGGTTCTAGGAATATGTAAAACAGGTTTATATGGTCCTGTATATTCTTATACACAATTATACCACAAGTGTGTACAACTATATAAAACTTACAGAAATGGTAAGAAACGATGAAGATGATTTTCCCCCTTACTCTTAATCGGTTCTTTAGCCAAGAGGGATCCCATGGTCTAAGTTTTCACCAGTTTCACACACACCATAAATGTATATATATCATGTATATATAAATATATACATATTTATATAAAACCGAATCTTGAAAAAACCAAACTGAAATTACAACCTGTTTCTTACCTTGCTAGGAGAGGTGAAGTAAACGAGGCAAGAGGAACCAAAAGATTAAATGTAGAAGATATTCGTATATATATAACATGTATGTACGTATATATAACTATATATAAAACCCGAAGTTTAAACAAAACATAGGAAGAAAAAAAAAAGAACACGACTGTTACCTTTCTCGGAGAGGCGGAGGAAGAAAATGAAGCAACGACGAGGTCCAGAAGTCGGAGAGATCAAGGAAGTCGGATGCAAGCCCTTCGGTGCAACAAGGTTTTTAAAAAAGAAAAAAAACAGAAGACAAAGAAGAAGACTTCGGGGAGTCGTCGACCCGAGGCATCCGAGGCGAGGGGGGTCAGTGTCGACTTGAGGAAAGGAGGAGACATCTGGGCTACTCACCGACCTAGATGAAGAAAAATGGGCCCTATGATCTACTGGTTCAGCAACGCAAAGAAGGTGAAGAAAGTGAGGCGCCGGTGGAAGAAGAAGCCGCAGGGAAGAAAAAAACGCGAGAAACAGTGGGAGGCTTGGATCAACCCGGGGATGATCGGACGGTTCATAAACAGAGCGGTATTAAAAGAAAAGGACGACCAAAATTAGAGGAGGCTGGATCGGACGGCTGTATTCGATGCGGCGTTAAAAAAACGCGGTTCAATGGGTTTTAAAACAAAAATAATTTTATTAATAATATTATTAATTTATTATAACATTGTTTTTGTTATAAAAAAATCAATTATTAAACTGACATTTATTATTTTAATAAAAATCATTGGTCAATAAAAATTATAAATTGATTTAATTAAAACGTGTTACTATATAAATATAGGTATATATATATATTTTATTCTTAAAACATAAATAATTTTTATTAACCTTATTATATTATCATTATTATTGTTAAACCATAATTATTATTTACTTAAGAAGAACAAAGATTAAAAACAATGGGTAATCAAAACATAACACACACACACATATATATATATATATTAATTTAATTTATTAGTTAACTACCTTAATTTTTAATAAAAGATTATTATTAAACGTAACGACATTTAATTATAATTAAAAGTGGGTTGATATAAATATCATCACCACGAAACACATAAGTATAAGAAACCATAACTTGACGCAGTTTCCAAAACGGTTTATCCAAGCTATAAACATTTTTATTAACATTAGCCCTTAAATTTAATTTAGAGAAAAGAATTATTTGATTTGATTCAATATGTATATATATATATATAACTCAAAGGTTAATTCATTTTTTGACAAAACAAAAACCCATTAGCTTTAATATAATTACAACATAAAATTCTAATTGCTCAAATCAAGAAAATAAGTGTTGTGAATAATAATATTAATTTTTCCTAAAACATAATTCGCATTTTTCGGGAAAAAAAAGAAATAAATTGATTAAATTATCATTGATGTCACTTTTAAACATTAAAGAAAATTACACTGTTATCATTCCGATCCATTTGGGGTAAACCATCTTATTTCCAACGGTCAAAATAAAACATTAGATTCTTGGGGAAACCAAAGGTCAAATTTATAGTTGTTTGGGGTTCAGCGGTCAGATTAGGGTGCTTATAAAAGGGTCTGGTCTCGGGGTTTCCCTTGCTCTAGGTGACAAAAGAAGAAACAGATATGGTTTGTATGATTCACCTGGTGCTCAGCACGGTTGTAGTGGCTTCGGCCATCCTCATGTTTATTATGATGGACGCCCGAAACCCCTACCGCATTCTTGGGCTCTTAGTTGTTTTAAGCGGTCTCCCCATTATTGTAATCGGGTTCTTAGTTGGGATTTTCGGTTAGTTTATCTTCTTGTTTGGTCAGTGGATGTTGTAGCTAAAATGGTGCTTATTTGAATAAAAGGAATTTTCATCCATTTGATGCATTTTATTATTAATACCTTATTAGTTGTTTGTTGGTTCACTCAATGGGTGAAATTGAAAAGCAAACTTGTCAAAAATCAATACATGGTTTTCTTGGGTCGTTACATTACTTCCCCCTTTAAAGAATTGCGCCCTCGCAATTATATCATAAAAAAAAACTGAAACCCCAAACATAGAACACTACTGAAACAGTGGATCTGGCTCGGTTAACGGGATACCAAAGTTGGCACACAGCTCTTCTGTTTCCCTAGACCAGATGCACCTCGAACAGTACTCCTTGAACTCCTATTCGTGCATACTGCACATGGGCTTCCAAAGGGAGGCTCGTGCGATGCAAAGCTCAGAAACGTCCGAGTAGATAAACTCCTTGATAACTCTTCTGGCCACATCACGCTCGAGGTAGTCGAGAGGGATGACGCGGTTGAGGAGACTGAGATTCAGGACTTGGAACATGGAGGCTGCACTGAGCTGGCCATCCTGGGCGGCCACGAGGAAGCACGCTCTGGTAGAAAAGTTCTATGCCAGAGTGAAACACTGGAACAAGCCCTCAAAGTATCTTCCCCTTCGCCTGTAGCAGGGGAAGTGAGCCGTGGCAAAGAGGTGGAAGGCACGGTCATCCTATTGACATAAGAGAAGGATCTTGGGACCGTTTGCTAGATTGAGCAAACGCTGGCAGGACCCTCGCAGGTGGAGAAAGGATGGATAATCCATCGTGCATGCCTTGATCAAGATGACTTCTACTAGCTCATCGGGTAGGGATGAGAAGTTCGTTTGACCATCCATCTGAAAGAAAACATCGAAGGGAAACTCTTAACAATATTGATAAGGTGAAGACATGAAAGGAAACAAGAAACTTTCATTTATGAAAATGTTTACATGGAAAAGTTTGAGTTTACAAGACGTACGCCACAAAGAGTGGCAAAACTTCCTAACTCTTTAAACCACACACAGGATGAACATACAGGACTAAACTCATGAGAACATTTATAACGCCTCCTGAGTTTAGCGTGAGGGGTATGGAGTTGGGAAACATCGGTATACACTTCTTTCCTAAGAGACAAATGGGTGGACTCATTTTCCAATGCTCCAAAGTCCATTACCTGGCCCCAGAATCCATAGTGCAAAATATGGAATAGGTAAGCTGCTCGGATGTCTCCAGCAGCAGTAGTTTCTTGAAAAGGGTTATCAAGCATTGTGCCAAATTCCTCGCCAATTGTGAACACTCATAAGAGTACTTCATGATACCTTCCCCGACGTGCATAATAGGGAAATTGGGTCATCATCACTAGGAGATAATCCATCCCTAATCCCCAGTGAAGACTAAGCACCCTAGGTAAGTTTGACATGTCGTACAGGTGATTACATGTCATGCGAATTTGGGCATAATTCAGAAAGTTCACACGGCTAGCTAGAGATATAATGTTATCTAGAGCCTCAGTAGGAAGTGATAAACGGTCTGTAGGTACATCAGCCATCTGAAAGTTATAACATTTTTATTTAGTCATTCATAGTAATACATTTATATCACCTGGTTTTCCAGAGTTGCCTGAACCTATCCTCTGATACCAACTGTAGTGACCCCCAAACCCTGGGTTCTTAATGAGACATGATATACTTAACATTTCATTACATAATTACAAATTACATATCATGTCCCATTACTACAGAAGATCACGAGGCTCAGGATTCTGGGAAACCAGCTACTTCTGATTAAGTTCGTTAGTACCAACCACGCCTGAAAAATTTTAAACAAAAACGTAGGGTGAGAAAATATGCCCAGTAGGGGGTTTAAAAAAACATTTTAAAAAAATCATTTCTCAAAGAAGTCCTTTTGAAGAGAATAAAACACTTTCCTAAAACAAAACATTATCTTTTCTTAAAACATGAAATCCATCATTCCTTGAAAACCACATGCACAAAGAAGCGCGTACTTGAAATAAGCTTTAAAGTAAACATGATCAGAGAGTGCAACATAAGAAAAATAAACGATGCATAATATTCAAACTAGGTTACTTAAATTCTCAAAAATAATTCTGTAACTAAACAGGGGAAACGTGCATAACATGGTTCATGAGAATATACAGTTCTTCTAACAGTTTACCACATGAAAAACAGTTCCTGTCACATAAATTACATTTTCATAGTCATGAGAGCTTTCAACTAGGGCTTTTCCTGTTAGTTGAACTAACCCCTGGTTAACCTTTATCATTACATGCAAAGGCATTGTATAATACTGGACATTGTCAAGACCTTTCTTCAAGACCGTATAACATACTTAATGGGTCAAGGCTCACTGCCCACCATGTTTCCTTGATAGCTCGAGCCATGGCTAACTACCAAGACCGTCGCACATAATCATCTCATGAGACTCCTGCTTTACCCAATGCATTGGAGCACTGTATAATTCCGGGCGCACCCGTCACATCATTCTTGTTGCGCTATATAATTCCGAGCACACCCGTCACATGTAAGTCCTATACATCCCTCACATATCTTGACATGGTCATTCGTTCATAGGGTTTCATGCATTCTTAATTAAACCCCATTTTCACATACTTATTCATAACATGAAGACAGTTTAATCATTAAAAACATAATGACATGCATGCTAAAGCTCCATGCACATAACAAGTTATCTTAACATTTGAAAACATGGGATTCAATAAAATGAAGATAACACTTAACATTCCTTAACATCATAATACCCAATTAAAGCATATTTATTCATAACTTACACATGTGATGATAAAAGGATATCATGGGTGTTTAATACAGGCAGTTGGGGTTACAAAGTCCGTAATAAAGTCCATCTAGGGGAAATCATGTATATAATTGTGTAAACTCTACTATTAGCACTTTAAATAACAAGCCCCATTTTCTATATAAAGTTTTCAAACATCATAAGAGAACTCGTAATTGAAGACAACATAATGATATGTATACCTACACATATGCATGGGTTCATCACATTAAACCATACTCCAAAAATATCTCTCGTGTTCTACCTCAAACAAAATTTATATTTGGTAAAAACATCTGGAGTTCTTTTCCACAAAAGAAGAAAAAGGGGTGAACATAATTTCCATATACCATTATTGATAGAAAGTCAGCTTCGCATACAACAAGGTTGTTTCATAAACATGAGTACATACCAATGAATACATGTATGAACTTGTAAAAGTTTAAGGAGTCCATACTAACCATTTTCACAATGCAAAATCCTGATTTATCAAGAGTAGTGATAAATGAAAATTCTCAATTGCAAGAATAATTTTGAAATCAAACCAACCCATAAACCTCATCATGCTATGTTGTAATAAATTAAAAAACATGGACACCAAGTTCATATTCATGTATATACACATTAACAATATACTTCATTCACTTGCATAATTTTACCTATTCATTCAATTACTCAAAATCTCCATTTTTTTATAGGCCAAAGGAAAAAATCAGGGTTATAAACATTGAGAAAAGGTTGTATACTCGCGTATATCATCTTATAAATATGTTTATATAAAAGTATATATATATATATACACATATATAAACACAAGGTGTAAAATGCAAGAACCCGCACCCAAATAAAACAGATCCTTCGAACCCTTACCCGAATTTTAGGTTTTCCCAAAGAGGCTGACAAGATCGGTTCTAGGAATAGGTAAAACAGGTTTATATGGTCATGTATATTGTTATACACAATTATACCACAAGTGTGTACGACTATATAAAACTTACAAAAATGGTAAGAAACGATGAAGAGGATTTTCCCCCTTACTCCTAATTGGTTCTTTAATCCAAGATGGATCCCATGGTCTATGTTTTCACCGGTTTCACACACACCATAAATGTATATATATCATGTATATATAAATATATACATATTTATATAAAACCGAATCATGACAAAACCAAACCGAAATTAAAACCCGTTTCTTACCTTGCTCGGAGAGGTGAAGTAGAAGAGGCAAGAGGAACCAAAATATTAAACACAGAAGATATACGTATATATATAACATGTATGTACGTATATATAACTATATATAAAACCCAAAGTTTAAACAATAATTAGGAAGAAAAAAAAAGAACACGACCCTTACCTTGCTCAGAGAGGAGGAGGAAGAAAACGAAGCAGCGATGAGGTCCAGAAGCCGGAGAGATCAAGGAAGCCGGATGCAAGTCCTTCGGTGCAACAATGTTTTTAAAAAAAAAACAGATGACAAAGAAGAAGACTTCGGGGAGTCGTCGGCCCGAGGCATCCGAGGCGAGGGGGGTCAATGTCAACTTGAGGAAAGGAGGAGACAGCCGGGCTACTCACTGGCCTAGACGAAGAAAAACGGGCCATATGCTCTACTGGTTTAGCGGCGCAAAGAAGGTGAAGAAAGCTAGGCGTCGGTGGAAGAAGAAGTAGCGGGGAAGAAAAAAACGTGAGAAACAATGGGCGGCTGGGATCAACCCGGGGATGATCGGACGGTTCACAAACAGAGCGGTATTAAAAGAAACGGACGGCCGGGATTAGAGGAGTCTGGATCAGACAACTGGATTCGATGCAGCGTTAAAAAAAACGCGGTTCACTGGGTTTTAAAACAAAAATCATTTTATTAATATTATTTTTAATTTATAATAACATTGATTTTATTATAAAAAAAATTCATTTATTAAACTGACTTTTATTATTTTAATAAAAATCATTGGTCAATAAAAATTATAAATTTATTTAATTAAAACGTGTTACGATATAAATATAGGTATATATATATTTTTTATTCATAAAACATCAATAATTTTATTAACCTTATTATATTATCATTATTATTGTTAAACCATAATTATTCTTTACTTAAGAAGAACAAAGATTAAAAACATTGGGTAATCAAAACATAACATATATATATATATATATTAATTTCCTTTATTAGTTAACTACCTTAATTTTTAATAAAAGATTATTATTAAACGTAACTACATTTAATAATACTTAAAAGTGGGTCGATATAAATATCATCACCACGAAATACATAGGTAAAAGAAACCATAACTTGACGTAGTTTCCAAAACTGTTTATCCAAGCTATAAACATTTGTATTAACATTATCCCTTAAATTTAATTTAGAGAAAAGAATTATTTGATTTGATGCAATATGTATATATATATATATATAACTCAAAGGTTAATTCATTTTAGACAAAATAAAAACCCATTATCTTTAATATAATTACAACATAAAATTATAATTGCTCAAATCAAGAAAATAAGTGTTGTGAATAATAATATTAATTTTTCATAAAACATAATTCGCATTTTTTTGAAAAATAAGAAATAAATTGATTAAATTATCATTGATGTCACTTTTAAACCTTAAATCAAATTACGGTATTTGCATTCCGATCCTTTTGGGGTAAACCATCTTATTTTCAATGGTCAAAATAAAACATTAGATTCTTGGGGAAACCAACGGTCAAATTTATAGCTGTTTGGGGTTCAATTGTCAGATTAGGGTGCTTATGAAAGGGTCTGGTCTCAGGGTGTCCCTCGCTCCAGGTGACTGAATAAGAAACAGAGATGGTTCGTATGATTCCCCGGGTGCTTAGCATGGTTGCAGTGGCTTCGGCCATCCTCAAAACCACTACTTATTCTTGATGTTTTTTATAAATTGCCCAAAAAATAAATTTTTTGAAAATGTGATTTAACAATGGTTTTTCAACAACTAAAACTAAAGATAAATAAAAAAAACCACATTTAGTTTCGATTTTTAAAACTATCAAGAAATAATTGTTTTTAAAATATGAAATGTTTGTTTCAAAAATTGATGACAAATAAAACACCAAAAAATTCATTTTTTTCTATAGTTAAATCCTTAATAGACTTAAAAATCATAAAAACTCTAAAAACTCTAAAAACACTAAGAAAAATCACTAAAACCCTTAGAATAACATAAAACCCCTAATGCCCCTTTAAATTCCCCAAATCCCAAAAAACCCTACAAATGCAAAAAACAAAAATAAACTCTTAAAACCCTAAAAAATAATAAAAATATTACAAAACCCTAAAAACCCCAAAAATATAAAAACTCCTAAAAACATAAAACCCCTAAAAACATAAAACCATGTAAATACACTAAACCCCCTTAAAATCTTTAAAAATACTTAAAAAATATAATATCTTTTAGAAACCATAAACCCCTAAAATTCATAAACGCCCCTCAAAAAACCCTAAAACCAAATAAAAATCCTATAAAATTACTCCATCACCTAAAAATCCAAAAACCCCAAAAAACCATGAAAAACCCCAAAACACCAAAGAAAACCAAAAAACCCCTAAAAACCTATAAAAATAATAAGATCAATAAAAACCCTAAATAACCCATAAACCCCTAAAACCTCTAAAAACCATAAAACCCCTAAAATACCCTAAAAACCCTAAAAATCCTAAAAATTCTAAAACCCCCTAAATGACCCTATAAACCCTAAAGACACTAAAAGTCACTAAAATACTTATAAAACCCTAAATGTCCCTAAAACCCCTTAAACATCGTAATAACCGTTAAAACCCTAATAAAACCTAAAAACCCTAAAAACCCTAAAAACCCCAAAAAACACCCAAACCCCCAAATAACCATAAAACCCCTAAAATCATAAAAAAACTAATAACACTAAATGCCTAAAAACACTAGAAATTCCAAAAACCACTAAAAACCCATAAATGCCTTAAACCCCTAAAACTTATAAATCCCCTAAAACCCCAAAATAACCTTAAAACCACAAAAATACCCTAAATATACATAAAACCATTAACTTATAAACCCTTAAAATCTCTAAAACCCATTAATAATTATAATAAAGACTAAACCCCCTAAAACTTTTAAAACCCCTAGAAAATACTTAAAATTCCTAAAAACACTAAAAACCCAAAAACCCTTTAAAAAAATAAATCCCCCAAAAACCATATGGACTACTTAAAAACACTGAAAACCAAACAAACCTAACAACCCAAAAACACTAAAATCCCATAAAACAAAAAAACACTTTAAATATACAAAAAACGTTAATAACCCAAAAAACCCAGAAACCACCAAAACCCTAAAAACCCTAAAAACCTTAAAAACCATAAAACCCTTAAAAGTCCTAAAAGAACATAAATCCACTATAAAACCTCTAAAATACCCTATAAAACCCATAAAATACCATAATCCCCTAATCCACCCTAAAAAAATGTAAAACCCTTAAAAACACTGAAAAACCAAAAAAAACCCAAAAAATCCCAAAAAATCCTAAAAACCCTATAAAACCTAAATACTCTAAAAAACCATAAAACAGTCCTAAAAATCCTAAACCCCTAAAAAACCAAAAATCCCAAAAAACCCTACAAACATAAAAACCCTAAAATTGAATGAGAAAACCAATAAGACCCTAAAACTCCTTAAACCCCTAAAACCCCAAAAAACTCTAAAACACAAAAAAACCCAAAAAAACAATAAAAACCCTAAAATATATATGAAAATTAAATATCCCTAAAAACCAACAAAATTCCTAAAACCCTTAAAACCCCTAAAAATAAAAAATAAACCCAGTACCATAAAAAACCCATAAAACCTCTAAACCTCCCAAAACCCCTTAAAACAAAAAAAATCCATAAAAACTCAAACACCCTAGAACATTTAAAAAACCCAAAACACTAAAAACCCTTATAGACCCTAAAATAGTAAAATTGAAGAAAACTAATTACCCAAACCCCTAGTAATATTTTAAAAACCCCTAATAACCCAACACCCCTAAAAACTTGCATAATCCATAAAAACCATAAGTATCCGTTAAAAAATAAAAATCCCTAAAACCATAAAAACACTAAAAACCCCCAAAATCTGAATAAATCATAAAACAACAGAAAATCATGAGAATCCAAAAAAAAACCCTAAATACCTTTGAAACCCCTCAAAACACTAAAAAAATCCTAAACATCAAAAAATAATAAAATACCAAAAAACAATAAATCCTTAAAATCCCCAAAACCCCTAAAAACCATAAACCCCCTTTATAACCTTTGAAAGAGAAGGAGGATGCCGCCTCTCTCTCCTGGGATATCTCTCCTGATGTGGTGATTTGCAGGGTCCTCTCTTGGATTCCTTCCTGGATGCTTCATTGATCTCATCCAGCTTCAGATTGATGCGGATGGAGTTCTGTTCGAGCGGTTAGATCCACTGGAGCGATTGCGGGATTCATGGATCACGCTCGGTGACAGGATCTGGAGGCTCTATTCAGGCTTGGGTGGTGACGGTTTGTTCGGGATCTAGCGGTTTTTTGGGTCGGCTTTGGAAGTTCTGCTTCCTTGGTCATGTCTACTATGTTGCGACGTGAGGGCATGGTAGTTCTCTTAGTCGATGGAGAAGTCAATGCTGGATCCAGATCTGCAGCGGCTTCTTTGGCCTCGTGATGGTTTTAGGAAAGTGTGATGGGAACCCCGATGACTCGGTGGTGCGATGGGCCGGTCCTATCAGCATTAGGCGAAGGATATGTGGTTTGATTTTTCTCTTTAACGGCTTTGCGTTCGCTCAGCAGCGGCACCGACTGGGGTTTTGGATCCTTTCGCAGGACTGCCCCCTAGTGCATGCAGGGGGAGATCTCAGTGACATAGGACCTCAGCAGTGATCTCCGAACCAAAGGTGGAAGGCAATGGTGGTTCTTCCGTGATTCAGTTCTCAGAGTTTCGATCTTGTGATTCAGAAAGTATGTTTGGTGTTCTAGTCCGATATTTTCTTTGACCCATGAAGATGATGCAGGTGCGTGTTCAGTATGGTCCCTCAGCTTCTTCTCCACTTCACACTTTTGATTCTAGATTTGTTCGAATTCTTTGGCCCTTCATGATCTTACAGGATGTGGTTGTGTTGATGAGTTGTTATGTGTACTGGTTGCTGGATTTGCTGAGGATTTTTTGCTAGTTTTTGAGCTATGATCTCTTTGGAGATGATGGGTTAGGATGTGATGGATTCTGGTTTCTAACGTGGTTTTTGATAGGAGATGGCTGGATTGGATGTGGTGTTTTTTATGATGTTGATACTGGTGATACTGGTGATTTCCTTCCTGGTTTTTGGGATTTTAAGAGATGGATACTGGCTCTGATGAGGGTTGCTGGTCAATGTTTTTGTGTGATGTTCGTTGATGATTTTCATGGTGATTGTTGGTTTTGGATGATGGAGTGAGGCTGCCCACCTTTGTCGCTCAGCTTGACTCGTGTGTCCACCTCTGCTCTTACCTCCCTCCCCATCATATCGAACCCCATCTTGGTTCGGTATGATGGTGCATGTGGCGGTTTTGGGATGGTGTTGGTGGTCCAGATCGGCATCAAGGGCACGTATTGCCAAGGCAGGTGTGTTAACCAGCAATGGATTGCGAAGCTCAGTTTGGTGTTTTGGATGATGGTAGATGATCTCAGTTCGGTGACAAGATATGGTGATTCTATGGAAAGGTTTTTTGTGGTGATGATGATGTGGTGTTGATGAATGTTGATGAAGTTGATGCTGATGGCTATGGTGTTGTTGGATGAAAGGGGATATGGAGCTGCCAAATGATGGAGATGGATGCGAAAGTGCTGAAGTTGTGGTTGTGTTTGGCTTTGGGTGTTTTTTCTTTTTTGATTTTTCTTTTTTTTGGTATTTTCGTGTCTTGGGTTGTAAAGGGTTTTTTGGGTGTGGTTTGATTGACCCCTCCCCTCCCTTGTCTGCTGAATATTTTTTTTTCATAATAAATTCTGAGGGGGTTGGGAATAGCCTGGCCTCACACCGCTTCTGCCCTTTACAACCTTAAAACCCTAAAAACCTAGCAGAACCAGTAGAAATCATAAAAACCCTAAAACCATTAAAACTCTAAAAAAATCCTTAAATGCTAGTAATCCCCTTAAAAATTTTAAAACCCATAAAACTAAACTAAAAACCCTTAAAACCCTATAATGCACTTAAACCCCTGAAAAACACTAAAGCACCCAAAATGACATTAAAAACCCCAAAACTCTTAAAGGATAATAAAATTACTAAAAACACTAAAATACCCTAATACCATAAATAATATAAAAACCCTAAAAATCCATAAAAAACCAAAATTCCCAAAAACCACTAAAATCCATAAAAACCATAAAATACCCTAACAACAATAAAAAACTAAAAAAGACCTAAAAGACCTTAAAATCATGAAATTCCATAAAATACCCTAAAAACTCAAAAAGTGACTTAAACCCCTAGAATCTCTAAGGGAAACTAACCCCCCCCCCCAACCCTAAAAGACTCTAAAACACCCTGAAATTTATATAGTACCCTAAAAACCATTATGGAGCCTAAAAATCCTAAAAACCCTAAATGACCCTAAATAACCTAAAAGACCCTAAAACCCCTAAAAACCAAAGGGACCTAAAAAATCAGAAAACCCCTCAAAAACCTAAAACCAATAAAACAACCTAAAAACCATAACAAACCCTAAATACCTAAAAAACCTAAAAATAAAAACAACACCTTAAGCCCCCTAAAATCCTAAAATAACCTTAAACCCCTATAAGTCCTTAAATCCCCTAAAATATACTGAAAACACTAAAACCCCTAAAATAACACAATTGAACCACAAACCCCTAAAAAATTAAAATACCATAAAACTATAAAAACACTAAAAACCTTACACCCCTTAATAATTCTAGCTTGTGCTCTCGGCTCGGCGATTCGCCTCTATCCTAGGTGGCACGGTGATGATCGCTTCCTTTCCCCTGCCCTGATGGTGGGGAGTGGCTAACCTTCCACCCCAGTAATGCTTCCCCCATTCATCCCTTTCTAAAATCCTGATTATATTCTTACTTTCCATCAGATTCACATAAAATTGAAGGTTTCAAAATCCTTTAAGGGTTCTCCTCACCTATAAATCTCATCTCTCAAAGTCACTGATGCATCTTCTCTATTCAATCTGAAGTTGATTGCGAGATTTAGGCAATTCCGACCCTATTTTGATATATATGATAGGTATATTTTTTATTTGTGGGTTCTATAAGATCATGCTATGGTGGGGATCCTCCACTCTAATAATTTCATTGTTCAATTTTATTTAGAGGAAGATCTCATTTTGTCTTGGTTGTATGCCTCGTGAAGCTATAATGGATCTCGTTTATTCTTTTTCAAATGGTCTTATGAATTCCTAATGAAGCGTGATTTTTCAACAACATTGATTTGGATAAGACTCCAAGAACATCTACTTCCATTTCATAATTCATACATTCTTACTTTTCTAGGGAATATTATTGGGTGATATCTCTTCTCAAGTAGTAGGACCCATGATATTTTTCATGCAATCATAACCAGAACCTATATTTAAGTGGATGTATCGAAGCTGTGTGTTGATTCATTTTGGATTCCGGTAAATTATAAATTTATTTTTATGAAATCCGTCATTTTTGAGTTGTGGTATGATTTTTGTTCGATGTCTAAGTGGTTGGGTCATTTACCAGTGGTGTTCAAGTATGACATGTTGTGGCCAAATGCATATGGTGTTGTAGTTCCTCACATGAAACTAGTTCCTATTAAAGTCTCTTTGGATCATACATTCCTTGATGGTCCTGATATTGATGAAGGCATCAGATTAGTATAGAATGTTCGAGCTGTGTCTCTTGATTCTATGATACAAGTTGATGTTCTCATGCAACTGCAGAAGACATTATAGGTTACTTCAAATGATATGATTATATTTGATATTTTTGGTAGATTAAAACATGATTTGGGTGTTGTTTTTTCTTATGAGGTTTATTTTAATTCAAATAATTCTGTGTCTTTGTGTGATTTTGATTCTATTTTAGTGGATGATGTTACTCATTGTGATATGACTACAATGTTTGATGGGGTAAGGGATAAAAATGGTTTTCCTCTGAATGTTTTTTCTAGGAATACAGAGAGTGAGGTGCATTTCATGCACACAATTCAGATTTCTTAGGATTGACATGAGGAAAACTAGTCGAACAAGAATTCTAGTGATTGGAATGAAGAATGAAATTGAATCATAATTCTTCCTCGGGGAATGAGGAAAGGAAATCGATTCCTAGATATGAGAATAGGCAGCAGGACCAGAGGAAATCAGACCAAATTTCTTATGTTGGTCATGAGGATTGGGAGGTTTAGGTCATGTAGTAGGTTCTGGTGGTGCATGAAGGGGTATCCACTGTAAATTATAACTGTTTGGTTATGGAGGACATGGTTCTATAGGACACCAATGTACAAATGTATTTTTTGGGATTTGGCTTTTTAAAGTCAAGTGAATTTTATATAAAAGTGAAAGTACCAGGTGATGGGGATCATTGAACTAGAATGAAAAATTTTAATTTTATGGAGGAAATCTAGAAACCCCATAGTTTTTCACAGATCTCTTATAAATGGGAGGATGTCACTAATGATGTAAAAAAGATGACATTAGTAAATATGAGTCCTGGAGTTGCATATGGTAAGGGGAATGAGTTTTTAGGGTTCATTTATGCTCCCCCGAAGAGGAGCTCGAGGAAGGATTATTCCAATTTTCCAAGGACAAGGTCTTCTAGGTCATTTTATGAGACTTCAAAAAAATAATGATACTCATCATAAGAGATGGAGGCCAAACAATTTTTATTCCAAATACAATGCTAATTTGGAACAAAAAAAGCTCAAGGATATGTTTTATGTGATCTTCAAGAATTAAAAAAAATACACATTCTGAATGGGAGTAAGTGGATGTTGGTGAAACTTCTGATTGTGGATATGGTGATGATGGTGACCCCTTTGATATGTAATTTTATTTGGGTTTGGGAGTAGCTTTTTTGACTCTTCCCCTTTCTTGCAATGCTTTGTCTTTACATTTTTAATAAATTTTGTGGGGCAAGAATGCTTGCTCTGGAGCCTTCTTTCCCTAAACCCCTTAAAAATGAAAAAATAGACCAAAAATACCCTAGAAACCTTCTAAAACCCTGAGAATGAATCTTTGATATAAGATACCCCCCATCGGGACATCTTTTTTATTCTAATAATGGTTTCTTTCAATAATGCTTTCTGTTAGTGCTGATAAAATTAATATTTCCTAAAAAATTTAAATCTCATTAAAAATCACAGATTAATATAAAAAAATTATTTATATTGATATAAATATAATATATTTTATTAAATTATATTAATATTATACTAAATATAAATTTATACTTAATATATAAGATATTTAATGAAAATGGATTATTAAATAATTAAAAATTAATATTAATTAAGAATTGTGTAATTAATATAATGTAATAGACATTTAACAAAAATTTGGGGATAGAAATAAAAAATAACTTAATTAATAACATAAGATAAGTCAAAACATGGCTTGAAAACCAAAAATGTCTTAAAACCCCATAAACCCTAAAACCAATAAAGGTTCCTAAAAACACTAAAAACCCCTAAAGTCCCCTGAAATCATCTAAATATTATTTAAACATTAAAAAAGGTCTAGAAACCCAAAAACCTATTAAAATTTACCCCCCCCCCCCCCAAGACCCTAAAATACCATAAAACCCTCAAAACACTAGAAGACCCTAAAACCACCAAAAACATTAAAGGACCCTAAAACCATAAAACCCTAAAAAGACCAAAAAACCATAAAAACCATAAAATACCCAAAAAATATAAAAATACCATAACATACCCTAAAACCATAAAGGACCCTAAAGAATATAAAAAACATAAATGACCCTAACAACCCTAAAACCCCTTAAGGACCCAAATAAATAATAAAAACATAGAGGGCCATAAAAACTATAAATACCCCTGGAAGATACTAAAATCTATAAAAAAATTAAAAGAACCTAAAACCCCCTAATAAACACTAAAATCCCTAATAACACAAAAAAACACCCTAAATGACCAAAAAAACAAAAAAAACATAAAATACCACAAAACCCTAAAACATGAAAATCCAAAAATAACCCTAAAAACATAAAACACCCTTAAATAATTAAGACTCTAAAAAATTAAAAACCCCTAAAAAATTAAAACCCCAAAAGAACCTAATAAATGTTAAATATTACCAAAAACCCAAAAATTCCAAAAATTCCATAAAATCTTTAAAACAATGAAAAATAAAAAAAGCCTAGAAACCAAAAAAACTCATAAAAACCCTTAAAACCATTAAAATCTGAAAAAACCTGACAAAACCCTAAGGGACCCTACAAAACCTGAAATGACCCTAAAAACCTAATGCACACTAAATATCCTAAAACTTCTAAAAGACCCTAAAAATATAAAAACCCATAAATCACCTCAAAAATCCATAAATGACCCTAAAACACAAAAATATGAAAAAATACTATAAAAGCATAAAAAAACCCAAATTAACCTTAAAAACATTAAAAGACCCTAAAAACCATAAAATCCCAAAAAAACCCTAATAATTCCTAAAACCCTAAATACCATCCTAAAACCCAAAAAATCCCAAAAAACCCCTAAAACTGTAAAAACACTAAAACCCAAAAAAAATCATAAAACCCCTTAACACCCAAAAAAACCTAAAAACCCTAAAACAACCAAAACCCATAAAAATCCAAAAACAACCATAAACCTAAAAATACCATAAAACACCTAAAAATACAACCCCCACCCCCCCCCCCTCCCCCACTCAAAAACATTAATATCCTAAAAAATATAAACCCTAAAATATCTAAAAGACCCTAAATCCATAAGAAACTCTAAAAACCTCTAAAACCCCTAAAAACTATAAAAACAATCCCCTAAATATCATAAAAAACATAATCAAACTCTAAAAATCATAAAAAATATAAAATACATAAAAAATCTAAAAAAAATGTTCGATACTGTAGAAAGAACTATAAAGGAGGCAGAACTATTTTCAGTCCAATAGCATCCCGGGTACTACAGCACTACTATTCATAGAAGGGCCCTTTGGGCTAAAAAATGGGATTTCGGGCCTTGTAATTGGGATTTCAGGGCCCTGGGCTTACGGGCTATGTAATGATCCACCCTCTATGCAATTAGAAAAAAGAGATCTTTTCTTTAATAATAAAAAATGAGCCTTTGGCCCCAACCATTAAGAAAATAGCTTTAAACCGTTTAACCCCAAAAAAACTCCTAAAAACCATAACGAACTGTAAAAACATCTAAAAACACCGAAAATCCTAAAAACCCTAAAACCCCAAAAAATCCTAAAAACCAAAAAACCATATAATACACTAAACGTTTCTAAAAACTATCAATATCAATAAAACCCTAAAAGGAGGAGAACATTGTGGTAGACATGATCTCTAAGAAAGCACTGGTGGAAAGGATCTCGATGTGGTCTTTTGTTGTCCCTCAATGTTTTTATCCTTTTGTAGATTCAGATGTGAAGGGTGAATTACACACCCACATGTGTTTCCAGCTGGCCCTGGCTACTCCTAGCATTCCGCAGTGTGGAGTTCTTACAGACTGCTCCCTAAATCAGGAAGCCTCCTTCATCCCTGGTCAAGTTTTTTTCTAGGAGGATGCTCGAATAATAAATTCTAATATGGCTATAATCAGTAAGAAGAGGACCTTTCTTGAGGTGTCAATTTCATATGGGAAATCTGCAGGGGTCTCGTTAGAACCATGTAAGAAACAGCCGAGGAAGGACTATTCTACTTTGCCAAAGACTGTGTCCACAAGAGCCTCTTGCAATGCTAAGGAAGTTTCCTCTGGCAGGGAAGGTCGGTCTGTCAAGGTGCAGCTAAATGTGGAGCAGAAACGTCTCATAGAGTACTAGACAACCTTACTAAATCAATATGAATCATTTGAATGAGAGTCGGTGGAGTCAGATTCTTCCTCTGGTTATGGTGCTAATGCGGACCCCTTTGGGGATGGAGTCATTGATTTGTAGTTCCTGCTTCTTTCTCTTCTGCTCTTCGATTCTATTGGGGTTTTGGTGTCTTGGGGGGTCTAGGGTTTTTAGTGTGGGTTGTTTGGCTCCACCCCACCCTTTTCCTCTTTGATTTTCTTTTAATAAATTTGGGGGGGGGGGGTAGGAATAGCTTGGCCTCACACCTTCCTTACCCTGAATGAACTTAAAAACTTTTAAATACTCTTAACCCCATAAAAACTATAAAAACCCTAAAAAATCATAAAATACCTAAATATTGTAAAAACACAGTAAAACCCCTAAAACCCCCCAAAACCATAAACCCCTAAAAACCCTAAAACCCCTAAAAACCCTTAAAGTAACTAAAATAACTAAAAACACTAAAAGATCCTAAGAACTCAATAAACTATAAAAAACCTAAAACCCCAAAACCCCTCGAAACACCTAATACCCCAAAAGAACCTAAAAACCCTAAAAAACCCTAAAAGAACCTAAAAATATTTAAAAACCCTAAGAATACTAAAAATACTAAACTCTCTAAAAAATCCTTAAAGACTATAAAAATCCCAAAAAAGACTCTTAAAATCCTAAAAATGAAAGAAAACTCTAAAACCTCTAAAAGACCCTAAAACCCTAGAAAATAAAAAAAAACCTAAAAACTATTTAGAACCCTGAAAAAACTAAAAACACGTAATCCCAACGAAAACATTTAAAAATATTGAAAAAAATTAAAACACATAAAACCCTATTAAACCGTACCCCCCTCCCACCCTAACACACCTTAAAACAAATAAAATTCTTAGAAAACCGTAAAACTATAAAATACCCTAAAACCCCTAAGCCCCTAAAAAACATTAAAACCCCTAGAAATCCAAAAAATCACAACAAGCCCAAGAAAAACTAAAAACCCTAAAGGCCCTAAAACTCTGATATCCTAAAAACCATAAAAACCCTAAAAACCCTAAAAACCCTAAACCCCCTAAACACTCTAAAAACCGTTAATAGCCCAAAATAAAACCTAAAAACCCGTTAAATACCCAAAAAACTATAAAACCCCTAAATACTATAAATATACCAAAAACCCCTAAAAACCCAAGAAACCCTTCAACACCCCTAAAACCCTAAAATTCTCAAAAATCCCAAAAAACCTCTAAAAATATTTAAAAATCCTAAAAATCCCTAAAACCCATAAAATCCCTGAAATCCTTAATAACCCAAAAAATCCTGAAAACCCAAAACACCTTAAAACCCTAAAAACCATAAGAAAACAACCATAATAACACTTAAAAACACTAAAATACCTCACCACCCCAAATAATGTCCTAAGAACCGAAAACCTCAAAAAAATAAAAAAACAATAAAACCCCTAAAAACCTGAGAAACCTTGAAACCCCTATAAATGAAAAAAAACCCTAAAACCCTAAAATAATATACAAAAAATCTTATAAAATCCGAAAAAGTCCCTAATAACCATAAACCCCAAAAAACCTTAATAAAATTCAAAAAACATAAAACCCCTAAAAACCCTAAAATCCATAAAATCCATAAAACCGTAAAAAACCCTAAGACATATAAAATCCCTAAAAACTCTAAAAACCATAACACTATAAAATAAATTTAAACCCTAAAAAATAATCAAACAACTTATAACACATAAAATCCCCTAAACCCCTTAAAAACCTTAAACCGATGAAAAAAATCCTGAAAATCCATAAAACACTAAAACTCCAAAAAACCCTAAAAACCTAATTTACTCTAAATAACCCAAAATAAACCTAAAACCTTAAAAATAGTAAAATCTATTAAACCATGAAAGACATAAAAAATATAAAATTCTAAAAAACCTAAAAACCCAAAAAAAAATACACAAGACAATAAAGAACCCTAAATACCCATAAAGGACCTAAAATCCTAAAATTCCCTAAAATTCTTAAAAACCCTAAAAATAATAAAACCCCTAAAACATGAACAACCTAATACCCTAAACGACCAACACACCCCCAAAAACACATAAAAACCCATAAGACCCCTAAAACATCAAATAAACACATAAAACCTCTAAAAACAGAGAAACCATAAAACCATAAAACCCTAAAAAATCCTAAAAACCATAAAAAAAATCCAAAACCCTAAAAACACCCAAAAAAAATTAAATCCCTTAAAAATTAATAAAACTATAGAAAACCCTAAAAACTATAAAAACTCCTAAATCCTATGAAATCCTTCAAACCCCTAAAATCCATAAAACCCCATGAAAGACACCGGAAACCTTAAAAAATAAAAAACCCCCAAATAACCTCTAAAATTATTAAATACTCCTAAACCCCCTTAAAAATACCTAAAAGACTAAGAAAACCTATATAAATACTAAAAGATCCTAAATCCCCTTAAACAGCCTAAAAACCCTAAAAACACTAAAAACCATAAAAACCTAAATAACCCTAAACCCCTAAAACCATTAAAAACCTATAAAAGACCCAAAACACCCTAAATACCATATAAACCATATAAACACCGAAAAAAATGTGAAAATACCAAAATATCATAAAAACACTAAAAACAACTAAAAGTATAAAAACTACTAATAACCCTAAAACCCCATAACATACCATAAAAAGCAAGTTATATTTTTAACCCCCCCCCCGAAATCATGAAAAACCATAAAAATATTAAAAGGCCCTTAAAATATAACAACCCTAGAACCCCATAAACCCCCCCCCCCAAAGACTATAAAGACCCCTAAAACCTTAAAAACTGCCAAAACCATAAAACCCCAAAAAACCAAAAAACCATAAATGACCCTAAAAACTGTTAAAAACCTAAAACACAATAAATAGCCCTATAAACCACAAAAATTCCTTAAAACCCCTTAAATTCCATAAAGCCCCTAAAATCTCTAAAAAAATTTAAAATCCCTAAAACATTAAAAATATAAAACCCCTAAAACACTAAAAATTCTAAAACACCCTTGAAATACTAAAAGACCCTAAAACCCTCTGAAAATAAAAAACACCCTTAAAACATAAAAAAATTTATTAACTCCTAAAATCCTAAAAACCCATGAAAAATAAATTAATAATTCTAAAACACTAAAACCCCAAAAAATATTAAAAACTCTAAACACCTAAAAATCATAAAAACCTATCAAAAACGTTAAAACCCATAAATAGAACCTAAAACCCTAAACCCCCATAAAAACACTTGAACACCTTAAATGAACAAAACCCTTATAAACCCTAAAACCCTTTAAAACCCAAAAAACACAAAACAACACACACAAAAATACCCTAATACCCTAAAAACACTAAAACCCCTAAATCTCATAAACCCTTAAAAACACTAAAACCTAAAACCCACTAAATACAATTAAACCCCCTCTAAACTCCTAAAAACCCTAGAAACCATAAAAATAATTTAAATACCTAAAACCCCAACAAACCCTAAAAAACCTAAAAACCATTAAAATTCCAAAAATAACCCCAAAAGATCTGGAAACACTGTAAAACCCTCAAACACCCTCAAAAACATAAAAACTGTAACGCCCCGACCCCAGCTGCCCAGAGTCGGTGCATTAATTACGTAACATTGGCATGATCACAAGAAAGATCAAATCCCGAAAGACCGATTAGTTTAGTAGCCTTGGAAACACTAGATATATTCATAAGTTTTACATTACATCATAAAATGAAAAACTACTACAACAACATAATGTTTCCAACGTCCACACTATAAACCCATAATATCCCTGCAAGTCAATCATAATTTACTTCTTCACTACCTGGGAAAAATAAAACATAAAAAAGGGGTGAGCTCAAATGCCCAGTAAGGATACCAATATAGCGGAACATTCAAAATAAGCATAAACATTTAAGGCAATGAATTACTAAAACAAAAGCCTTTTAAAAATTGAACTTCAACATAGTATGGCAAAAGTAAAATGAAATAATGCCATTTACTTGTTCACATGGATATTCTACTAATCGAATAATCACATGCAATATCAATAACCACTTTCATAATGTTGGAATGCATAATGCCAAACGTTAATTTCATTGTCTAGGCCTCATCCCAAGACCTAGGGGTTACTTCTAACCGGAACCCAACCCGGAGTGCCTCTAATAACCGGACACCAACCCGGAGGGCATACTTTTACCAGTCCCTAACCTGGAGGGCTTACTTTAACCAGTCCCCAACCTGGAGGGCTTACTTTTACCGGTCCCCAACCCGGAACATACTTGTTTAGCACATTCATCTGAAGAAAAGTTTGAAATATAACATAAACATTCGGGTTAAAACTAGCATATGAAATGTCAATAGTTTCACCATAAACTATGAATGGTATAAAATAGCACATCCACATTCAAACATATCACAAAACCTTCAATACAATATAGAAGTTTTGTATTATAATAAATCAACTTCAAATAATCTTAAAATCCATCAAAGGATGTTGACATAGATGAAATCAAAATTCTTTTAAAATAAGTATCTCCTTTTATTTTGAAATCATTTAAGATCCATATAAAATAAAACATTTTCTTTGAAAATATTCTTATAAGCTTGTAAGGAAAGCTTCGACGATTTTATAACGGCGGAAAATAACCGCACCCGCCGTATAAGTTAAAAAAAACATTCTTACCTCAATTCTGTCGAAAAGGTTAAAAAGGACCTTGTTTTGAAAACGACGAAAAGATTCCTTTATAAACCTCTTATAAAAAGTCTAACAAGGGTATAAATGACTTTAACCCATATTCTTGTAAATAGTAAAAATGTTTTGAAATACATTTCGAAGAAACATGGATGTGGATGATAAATAGATCCCAGTAGATTATTACGTATAATACAACCTCGGATAATGAAGAGATTGTGAAATAACCCTTACCTTGTACTTTTCCTTGGTTGGGGTAGGTTAACCTCCTGTATAATGGTGAAATAATTGTTATTAAATTATACAAGAATCATATATATTAATATGATATCATATATGATCTTTTAACATTGATTTGTTAATAATATCTTAGAATTATCGTCGTTTCGGGTGTTAACTTACTCATTTTCTTTTATATGTTTTGTTACATAAGTCATGTTTGTTGTATCTTATTCATATCCAGAATGATATCAAGTCCTTAAACATCATTTTTAAATCATTAAATGATAATTATACTTGAATGGATACGATGGAGAATGAATCTCATCGCGTTCGTGGAGACGGTAGTCCGTACGTACGCACGAACGCTACTTCCATTTAATTTTTATTTTAAAAGAATAGAATCCAAATGATACATAGGTATATTACTATTCCAGTATAATATAATATTTTATATATGTTACTTAAGTTCATTAACACCATCCTTTATACGTTCCAAGTGTGGTATGAACGAGTCATATCATTTTAAGGGGGCGGTAGTCCGCACTTCCTCAAATGAAATTATCGTATGTATATACAACATGAAACGAATAATGGTATGAAATAAAATGGAATTACAGAAGATTATATATAAAATATATATCATTAATATCATATTTAATTACAGTTCCATCATAATGGCCACCATGAGAGGTGGTAAGATGTATTTGAACAATCATCGTTTCGTGAGGCGTTAGTTTGCCATCCACAGAAACATTATGTTCATCATCCATTAGATGGAGTTGTGTGTATGTGTAGTTTGAATCCTTATTATAACAACATCCTAGTATATTGAGGATACTGGTGTTGTTACAAAAGAAAGGAAATAAAAAGATTTATGGGGTTGGAGAAGCAAAATAAATGAAAATAATTTAAGAGAAATCGTTACCTTTAATTTAGGTAACTCACTTTGGTTGGAACCAAAGGACTTCTTGAAATGCTTTCTTCCTAAGGGGAAGCTTCAAGGAGGATTAGAGGGATGTGGGGAGCTTAGTTGGGCAGAGTTTGGACGAGCCAAGTGGCTTGAGAGGTGTGAAGAAATGAGAAGGAGGAGTGCCCTTTTATAAGAGGGGTGAGGGGCACCTTTGGAAAAGCTAGAAATATTAATTTATAATAAATTCATATTCGGTTTCTAATGGCTCCAAAGTTGACTATTCAAAGGTTATGGTGGGGATAGGTCGAAAACCACTCAACCAATAGAATTTAGACAGGTTTGGGTACTTATATTAAACTTATCTTTAAGTATTAACTCTAAGTTAATTAGTTTCACTTTTACAATGTCTCTTTGTATTTTTATATAATATGGTTAATAAACTTACTATATACATCCAAGAGACCCCCAAGTGGTCCATTAATGAGGAACCTATCATAATATAAGTCTCTTGGCCGAACCTTAGATTTTTAGGAATTTAATATCAATTAATAATATAATATTTGTTTTAAGAACTCTTTTATGTCAATTTTGACACTATTCAATAGTTGATTTTTTTGAAACTCCTAACAGATTGATTACTTCGAAAAAAGTCAATTACATCAATACTAATATATCATATTATCATAGAAAATTAGTTTAATTCATTAAAAGTTTCATATTTTAATTATTTGGGTATTTATAAGATCAATTATTTTAATTTTTCACTATTTTAGTAATTACTGCATCATCATTGTGTCATAAATAAAATAAATTATTTAATGTCTAAAAATTATAAATAAAATATCATTATGTAGGAAATCTTTTTATCTTTCTAATGAATATTTATAATCGAAAATCCAACATGTATAACCCTATGTAAAAATTGTTCTTCTAAAAGATGTAAGCTTATGCCATTTTTATTTTTATTTTAACTTTATTAATATAATGTGTCATTATCACTTACAAGTGGATCCATGGGGTCCCAAAATAGACCCAAAGATTCCCATGGTCGACCATGTATCAACCAATAGGGTTAAGACACGTTTTAGGGTAATTTAGTATTATTATAATATTATTTTTTTAACCCTTATTTACCGGATTTACCCTTTAACCATGGTAAATAAAATATTTACCACAGTAACTTTTCAAAATGTCTAAAAATAAAAGTTACCTATTTACACAATTTGAACATCCTGATTCCAAATATGGAATCCATTTTCCTAAATTCAAAACACAGAAGTGGCAGAAATTAATTTAAAATTAATTCCCGCTGTCAAAACAAAAAGCGTGTTTTTAAGAGATAATAACTATCAAAAGATTGACACTTGTTTATGTTCGGTTTAATTGTAAAATTATGTCCAATGACCAACATTATATTAAATGCTAAAAATATATTCTAAATATACTTTAAAACCACTAAAATTCATAATTTATCACTATTAATTATTTTGATTAAAAAAGTTGTTTTTAATTAAAATTTAGAAATTTTCACTATTCATCAAAATATGAAAGTTATCCGAAATGTACCAAAATTTCACCCTAGGCTAATTTCGATATTCTGAATCCAAAAATGAAGTCCATTTTGAAATATAAAATATATATGATTTCAAAAATTAGGTATTACTATTCACAACGGCTAGTTTAATCGGTTGTGGTGTGTGTTAAAACTCGAAGTTGCGTATAACACACGCTACTGTATTATTCAAAGGAAAGCGTACCGTGGAATCTTGGGATGTTTCATTTTAAATTTTTTTTTGATGTCCCCATTTAGTCAATATGTTTAAAATATTGTATTTAAAAAGGGTTCACTATTAAAAGTTGATAAAAGTGCAATACTGAAAATGAATTTGTTCTTGCATTATATCAAAGAAACTCATAATATGGATTCTAAAATTATAAGGATTATATAAAGTTTAAAATTTAGATAATACTATTCATAACTGCTTTTGAATGGCTTATTTTTGTAAGTCATGGTGTGATTGAACTCGGTGTTGCGTGTAGTGCAAGTTATTTAATTATTTTGAAGAAATAACACACTATGAAATCTTGGGGTGTTACATTCTCCCCTCCTTCAATAAATTGCGTCCTCGCAATTTGAAATTGTTCTTCAAAAATAAAAGGTTGAAAATAGAAAATATATTTGTGGGAAAACCCACATCGGAAATTGGGTTACTAAAATTTAGTCTTAATATGAGGAAAAGAGAAATGAAAGGGTCACCACCAGATTATGATCTCGATTAGGAGAACATTGGTGGCAATTAGAGACATATAATTGGAGGAAAAACGTAAATATTTATAGGTAGTGATTGAGGTCATCAATCACAAACAAGTGTAAAATTGAGGTCCTTAAACTCATCAATCTATGATGATTTGAAATACCATCGGTTCAACAAAACATAGGGTATTGGGATAACACATTTTTGACGTTTCAAAATATCTTAGTTGAAATCCCACATCGAAAAATGAATTAATGAGGCCTCTATTTAAAATAAAGAGTGGAAAGTATGAAGATTACCGAAAATAACACATACTAGGGTTCCATGTAGGAAAATATGGATATGGAGGAGAAATCTAACCATCAATTATCTGATGGAGAGTGGTAGAGAACATGGCTATGAAAAGGCCAACAATCCTAAAGCCAGTAAATTAGTGATGATTTAAGGTACCATCTAGGACAACATTTTTGTTCTAAGTTCCTTTTATTAATGTTGAGGAATTTATTTATGAGTTTGTCTAAGATCATAAGGAGATATACTTACTTTATAATTAGAGTTTTATCTAATAATAAATTTCTACCACAAACTCATCTTTCACTCTAAGAGATAATAGAACGTAAAAAAAAAATTATACAGGGTTCCAAAATAAATGAATTTATAATTCATATACCAGATCTTTTAATAAAAACTAAATTATTTAATCCAGGACATCTCGTGGGCCAGTGGTAGGTGATACACCCTTGTCGCCCTTCAGTTGCGAGTTCAAGTCTGGCAGCCTTGCCGGGACGCGACGGGTTACCGCGCCAACCTCCGGGTTTTCCTTTTATGGTAATCCAAAATAATCCAAACTAGAACTATCCAAAATACTTCTATCCAGACTCACAGTCCAACATTTATAAGTAAGGTAAACATAATGTAGAACCTTTTTACCCCGTAATATCATATGAATACCTTCATCATGTATTCTTTTAATACACTGAAACATCCTGAATTACCATATTTCCTTATTGATTACATTCATGCTCCCTTATTCCATATAGAAAGCTGGATATACTTCATTAATCCACAAATGTTTTAAACCCCAAAAATGATGGAATATACAAATCATTAATCAGTTCGAAGGTAGTCAAGAATATCCAATATAATTTATCCAAAACAATCATGTATTATTCCAAAATCACTACTTCGGTATCAGAACTATATTATGGTTTATCATTCTCTCAACCATATATTTTCCAAAAATTTATCCTGCTATTGAGTCACTTTTCTTTGTTCCACATAATCTCAAGTCCTTAATGAAATAGTACTGCAGTACAATCCTTATATACTCCATAATTATTATAACAAGTACATTGTTGATACAACACTCAATTGACATAATCAACATAAGAACTCTAATCATTCCTCCTCATCTGTGGTAGTATCATAACTTGATTATTATCCAATAGCATCATTTGCGGCATAGTCTGATGACTGGGACATAGGTTCGCATAGTGTCCAAACTCCTTGCAAATGAAGCATTGTACATTTGAGACCATTTTCTCACCCTTGCAGTCACGTACTTTGTGCCCTTTTCCTCCACACTTATAACAAACTCTCATTCCTTTCAGGCAAGTTCCAGGGTGTTTCATTCCACAGTTACCACATATGGGAAAATTATTCTTTTCCCTCTTCCCTTTATCCATCTTTCTCTCTTCCAGCCTTTTCTTCTCTTGCTTCCCTTCAAAGGCATAGGACTCAGTAAACTCTTTACTTATCTTATCAACACATGATATTATTTCTTCATATGATGATAATACATGGGTGACTATTTCTCTTATAAATTCTAGCTTAAGACCATGAAAGATATGATCCTTCCTTCTCTTTGAATCATGTGTATTTCTGGAGTTCTCATTCCTTCTACTGGGCGCCATTTCTAAACAATGGCATAAACTAGAATAGTTTATGAATCAAAATACATAATCCCATACTTATAAAACACTTGACATAAATTGAACTATTTATGGATATAATCCATAATCATAAGAATGTTTTCTTTGAGGAAGTATATACTCATAATCCCTTCAAAATGATTTGTAAAGAAAATGAGAGTTATCCTAAGCATATCCCCCGGGAGTGTCGTAACCAAGAGTGCAGCAAGGCCCGTTGTCGTGCACCAGTTCCCGTTCGAGTCTAGCTCAAAGCGGTGTTTTCGGGTTTTACCCCTAGGTACATCTGTGCCAGAGCCGCCTCTACCTGCTCGTATCCAGACAGGGATGTATTGCTCGGAAAACTCACAAAATCTCTACAATACCAAAATTCTAGGAAGTTCTTCTATACTAATCCTCAAAGTTCATCTTAGGTCTACGTGCTCTAATCAGAGTTTATCTAAATCTAGCTTCCAAGGTTTTTACTAAACTTCCTCTGATACCAACTGTAACGCCCCGACCCCAGCTGCCCAGAGTCGGTGCATTAATTACGTAACATTGGCATGATCACAAGAAAGATCAAATCCCGAAAGACCGATTAGTTTAGTAGCCTTGGAAACACTAGATATATTCATAAGTTTTACATTACATCATAAAATGAAAAACTACTACAACAACATAATGTTTCCAACGTCCACACTATAAACCCATAATATCCCTGCAAGTCAATCATAATTTACTTCTTCACTGCCTGGGAAAAATAAAACATAAAAAAGGGGTGAGCTCAAATGCCCAGTAAGGATACCAATATAGCGGAACATTCAAAATAAGCATAAACATTTAAGGCAATGAATTACTAAAACAAAAGCCTTTTAAAAATTGAACTTCAACATAGTATGGCAAAAGTAAAATGAAATAATGCCATTTACTTGTTCACATGGATATTCTACTAATCGAATAATCACATGCAATATCAATAACCACTTTCATAATGTTGGAATGCATAATTCCAAACGTTAATTTCATTGTCTAGGCCTCATCCCAAGACCTAGGGGTTACTTCTAACCGGAACCCAACCCGGAGTGCCTCTAATAACCGGACACCAACCCGGAGTGCCTCTAATAACCGGACACCAACCCGGAGTGCCTCTAATAACCGGACACCAACCCGGAGGGCATACTTTTACCAGTCCCTAACCTGGAGGGCTTACTTTAACCAGTCCCCAACCTGGAGGGCTTACTTTTACCGGTCCCCAACCCGGAACATACTTGTTTAGCACATTCATCTGAAGAAAAGTTTGAAATATAACATAAACATTCGGGTTAAAACTAGCATACGAAATGTCAATAGTTTCACCATAAACTATGAATGGTATAAAATAGCACATCCACATTCAAACATATCACAAAACCTTCAATACAATATAGAAGTTTTGTATTATAATAAATCAACTTCAAATAATCTTAAAATCCATCAAAGGATGTTGACATAGATGAAATCAAAATTCTTTTAAAAGAAGTATCTCCTTTTATTTTGAAATCATTTAAGATCCATATAAAATAAAACATTTTCTTTGAAAATATTCTTATAAGCTTGTAAGGAAAGCTTCGACGATTTTATAACGGCGGAAAATAACCGCACCCGCCGTATAAGTTAAAAAAAACATTCTTACCTCAATTCTGTCGAAAAGGTTAAAAAGGACCTTGTTTCGAAAACGACGAAAAGATTCCTTTATAAACCTCTTATAAAAAGTCAAACAAGGGTATAAATGACTTTAACCCATATTCTTGTAAATAGTAAAAATGTTTTGAAATACATTTCGAAGAAACATGGATGTGGATGATAAATAGATCCCAGTAGATTATTACGTATAATACAACCTCGGATAATGAAGAGATTGTGAAATAACCCTTACCTTGTACTTTTCCTTGGTTGGGGTAGGTTAACCTCCTGTATAATGGTGAAATAATTGTTATTAAATTATACAAGAATCATATATATTAATATGATATCATATATGATCTTTTAACATTGATTTGTTAATAATATCTTAGAATTATCGTCGTTTCGGGTGTTAACTTACTCATTTTCTTTTATATGTTTTGTTACATAAGTCATGTTTGTTGTATCTTATTCATATCCAGAATGATATCAAGTCCTTAAACATCATTTTTAAATCATTAAATGATAATTATACTTGAATGGATACGATGGAGAATGAATCTCATCGCGTTCGTGGAGACGGTAGTCCGTACGTACGCACGAACGCTACTTCCATTTAATTTTTATTTTAAAAGAATAGAATCCAAATGATACATAGGTATATTACTATTCCAGTATAATATAATATTTTATATATGTTACTTAAGTTCATTAACACCATCCTTTATACGTTCCAAGTGTGGTATGAACGAGTCATATCATTTTAAGGGGGCGGTAGTCCGCACTTCCTCAAATGAAATTATCGTATGTATATACAACATGAAACGAATAATGGTATGAAATAAAATGGAATTACAGAAGATTATATATAAAATATATATCATTAATATCATATTTAATTACAGTTCCATCATAATGGCCACCATGAGAGGTGGTAAGATGTATTTGAACAATCATCGTTTCGTGAGGCGTTAGTTTGCCATCCACAGAAACATTATGTTCATCATCCATTAGATGGAGTTGTGTGTATGTGTAGTTTGAATCCTTCTTATAACAACATCCTAGTATATTGAGGATACTGGTGTTGTTACAAAAGAAAGGAAATAAAAAGATTTATGGGGTTGGAGAAGCAAAATAAATGAAAATAATTTAAGAGAAATCGTTACCTTTAATTTAGGTAACTCACTTTGGTTGGAACCAAAGGACTTCTTGAAATGCTTTCTTCCTAAGGGGAAGCTTCAAGGAGGATGAGAGGGATGTGGGGAGCTTAGTTGGGAAGAGTTTGGACGAGCCAAGTGGCTTGAGAGGTGTGAAGAAATGAGAAGGAGGAGTGCCCTTTTATAAGAGGGGTGAGGGGCACCTTTGGAAAAGCTAGAAATATTAATTTATAATAAATTCATATTCGGTTTCTAATGGCTCCAAAGTTGACTATTCAAAGTTTAAGGTGGTGATAGGTCGAAAACCACTCAACCAATAGAATTTATACAGGTTTGGGTACTTATATTAAACTTATCTTTAAGTATTAACTCTAAGTTAATTAGTTTCACTTTTACAATGTCTCTTTGTATTTTTATATAATATGGTTAATAAACTTACTATATACATCCAAGAGACCCCCAAGTGGTCCATTAATGAGGAACCTATCATAATATAAGTCTCTTGGCCGAACCGTAGATTTTTAGGAATTTAATATCAATTAATAATATAATATTTGTTTTAAGAACTCTTTTATGTCAATTTTGACACTATTCAATAGTTCATTTTTGTGAAACTCCTAACAGATTGATTACTTCGAACAAAGTCAATTAAATCAATCCTAATATATCATATTATCATAGAAAATTAGTTTAATTCATTAAAAGTTTCATATTATAATTATTTGGGTATTTATAAGATCAATTAGTTTAATTTTTCACTATTTTAGTAATTACTGCATCATCATTGTGTCATAAATAAAATAAATTATTTAATGTCTAAAAATTATAAATAAAATAGAATTATGTAGGAAATCTTTTTATCTTTCTAATTAATATTTATAATCGAAAATCCAACATGTATAACCCTATGTAAAAATTGTTCTTCTAAAAGATGTAAGCTTATGCCATTTTTATTTTTATTTTAACTTTATTAATATAATGTGTCATTATCACTTACAAGTGGATCCATGGGGTCCCAAAATAGACCCAAAGATTCCCATGGTCGACCATGTATCAACCAATAGGGTTAAGACACGTTTTAGGGTAATTTAGTATTATTATAATATTATTTTTTTAACCCTTATTTACCGGATTTACCCTTTAACCATGGTAAATAAAATATTTACCACAGTAACTTTTCAAAATGTCTAAAAATAAAAGTTACCTATTTACACAATTTGAACATCCTGATTCCAAATATGGAATCCATTTTCCTAAATTCAAAACACAGAAGTGGCAGAAATTAATTTAAAATTAATTCCCGCTGTCAAAACAAAAAGCGTGTTTTTAAGAGATAATAACTATCAAAAGATTGACACTTGTTTATGTTCGGTTTAATTGTAAAATTATGTCCAATGACCAACATTATATTAAATGCTAAAAATATATTCTAAATATACTTTAAAACCACTAAAATTCATAATTTATCACTATTAATTATTTTGATTAAAAAAGTTGTTTTTAATTAAAATTTAGAAATTTTCACTATTCATCAAAATATGAAAGTTATCCGAAATGTACCAAAATTTCACCCTAGGATAATTTCGATATTCTGAATCCAAAAATGAAGTCCATTTTGAAATATAAAATATATATGATTTCAAAAATTAGGTATTACTATTCACAACGGCTAGTTTAATCGGTTGTGGTGTGTGTTAAAACTCGAAGTTGCGTATAACACGCGCTACTGTATTATTCAAAGGAAAGCGTACCGTGGAAGCTTGGGATGTTTCATTTTAAATTTTTTTTTGATGTCCCCATTTAGTCAATATGTTTAAAATATTGTATTTAAAAAGGGTTCACTATTAAAAGTTGATAAAAGTGCAATACTGAAAATGAATTTGTTCTTGCATTATATCAAAGAAACTCATAATATGGATTCTAAAATTATAAGGATTATATAAAGTTTAAAATTTAGATAATACTATTCATAACTGCTTTTGAATGGCTTATTTTTGTAAGTCATGGTGTGATTGAACTCGGTGTTGCGTGTAGTGCAAGTTATTTAATTATTTTGAAGAAATAACACACTATGAAATCTTGGGGTGTTACAAAAACCCTAAAATCTCTAAAACACTCAAAAAATGATAAAACACCTAAAAACCCATGAAACACATAAAACTCATAAAAAACCCATAAACCTATAAAACTCAAAGAAAATCCGATGAAGATGTTATTAATGAGGAATAAAATGGTCCAACGAGGACTAGGAAGTATATAATTTTTACCATCTGAAGGAGGTTTCATAGATTATGTATAATTCACATTAGGATAACCATTATTGTCCCCATTGAAAATTTTATGGCCCAAAAATTGTTTAAATTGATTGAGTTTGGTTAAATCGATCTATATTGGGCATAGTATCTTCGAATGGTCTCCAATGGGTTTGTTCACATAGCCAGAAACACCCAGTAGTTCTCAAATCCATGATTCATGGACCTACTTTCCAAAGGCAGTCATTTGTTGGATGATTTGTCCAATGACACTTAAGAACTAAATTTTTTCGAGAAGATGGGAAATCAGTTTCATATCACCCTTTTCCGAAGAACTATCACCTATTCCAGGACTCTCTTATAGATTTAAGATATATTCATATGTTTTTTATTTTTTTCGTTAATTACTAAGAATGTGTCTGTGAGTTACCCCTATAGAATAAATTGATCATGATTACACATGTGCTCAAAATTATCTATATTTATCTGAGGCTCTCCATAAATGGAAGGATCTATATGTATATGAGGCTCTCCATCAATGTTACCCTTTTGAAGACAAGTGTTCTTACATCCAATAGTTCTTCATCCAAAGGCACCTACTTTCCAAAGGTAGGTGTTTGTTAGGTTTGGACCTACAATTCATTGGAACTCACATTGGTTGAGAGGATTGGAGGTTGGGCTCCTCATGCCCTTTTGGGTGGTATTATTTCCTACTTCGGGACTCACTTATATATTAGAGATATTTTCCTGAATCCATATTAATTTACCAATTATAACATATGTTTAACTAGAAATATTCAATCAATTATTTGCATGTTTCAAATTTAGAATCGTTTATATGTATTCATGGTTCTTCATTAATAGAGTCATATGTATGTATTAGAGATTCTTTATCAATGGTATCCTATCATATATTATTTAGAGATTATTTTAACCGTTTTTTATGATAATACTTGTTTTCAAGACACTCATTGGGGCACTATGAAATTTATTGTCATCTAGGGAGATGAAAGCTTGTTTTCATGTTGGGGTCATACACATAAATGGGCTACCGACATATCCTTTTGAAAGGAATCAGAACCATAATTATTGGGTTCCAATTAATGGGACTCATCATGCCTTTTATGTACGTGTGATAAGGACCTAACTGTATAGTTTAATGTCATGTTGTAAGGAAATATATGCGGAAGGTGCTTAGTCAAAACTTAGTGTGGGACTTATGCCTAATCAGACTAAGGAACCTGGAAAAGATATGAGTTTCTAAGATAGATTACACCCTATTGTGAATATGTCCTAGTAATATTAGGGTTGACTTGGAGTGTTGGGTTTGAACCTCAGGGAGGCCTCATACGTATCCTATTCGAATGGGAATCAAAGCCCACGTAGTTCGGTAGATCTCGTTGGGGTGTAATATCCTTTGAGAGAAATAGGTCAGTACTTAATCATATGGAAGATTCCCAAATTAATGGAATTTATATTGGATTATTGAATATGATATATAGTGAGCATGGGAATTGGGTTAAGGATTCTTAAATATCCCCATTATGGTGGGAATCAGAGTTCTTGTAGTTTAAGAATGGTACATCAGTGTGTCTTCCATTAGTGTGTATATATCTACAGTTAGACGTTTCCCACATTTGGTGGAAGTTTTAACTATGTCCCTTTCAGATAAGGAAACCAAGGAAGGAGATACCCTACCATGGGTGTCTTTGAAGAGGTTTTACAAGAGGATATGTGTAGGTCTTTGGCATATCTATGCAATGTAGGTCTACCACATAGGTATATCATGTAGATGTGTCGTGTATTTGTGTTGGACAAGTGTGTCACGCAGGTCATAAAAATGATTGAAAAATGTTTAAAATTGAAGGATTATTCCTATGAAATGATTGAAAAATGACTACCAAGATGAAAACCCTTAGGTGAGATTTAAATTTAAACACCACGGGTCTCCCTTGGTGTCTTTGGAAGAGCCCTGCATAGGTCTTTATGGAATAATACTTGTGCTGAAAGCTTATTCTTAAGGTAATAATGGTCCTTAATCATATGTTTGTTGTTTAAAACTATGAAATAATTTCAAAATTTCTTATCCCATATAATTCTATCTTCTATCATGTTTTATAAAGAATCCTAAGAAGATTTGGGCGACCAGGGTGAAAGAGCTACGAAATGGGAGGTTCAAGAGTTCTTCTAATTTTTTTATATCCCAAACTGGGATCCCAAGGTTCCTATTTATAGGTAAGGATGGGGGCTAGTCAAAAGGAGTTTTCCAATATAGGACATTATCATAAATCTTTCACGTAGCTCCTCCATGTAGGGGTACATAAATTAAAGTGTCGCGTAGTTCTTCTGCATAGCTTCTACGTGTAGTTCTGTCGCGTAGTGGTTGCGCACCGTGCTGTATGAGCAGAATGGGTGTTGGTTTTCTTGATTTAGAGGTATTATTCATAGGTTTTCAGTATAACTCCTCTGCGTAGGCCCCTTACAATTTTATGTATTTTACATCCTTTAGCTTCGTCTTGAGGATTTGAAATATCCAAAGGAGTTATTTTTAATATTTTTTTCTTTCTAAGAAGTGTCAAAAAAATCCCCCCCCCCGGGATTGGATTTGATTAAAAAGAGGGTCGAGTCCTGAGGTAAGATTATAGTGAAAAGATTATGGAGTAAATTCTGAACTACACAGGTCTACGACATAGCTATGCCATACAGGTCTGCGGTGTAACTATATCATGCTGGTCTACTGTGTAGGATGATAGTGTCTATAAACATCCCCATTACTTTGTGATTTTCTTCACGTGGGATCTCATAATTTTTTCTCTCATTGTGGAGCTCTCTCATCTAGTTTTTCCATGTTGTGCTCTTGCATAGGTCCCTTTAAAATTGATCAAGGTAAAACCATTTGAGGGGTGGAGCTACATGGAAGGAATTCCCATAAGGACTTGCACTAGGATCATTGTCGAAGGACCTATGCAGATGACCTTGGTGAAGGACCTATGCGAATGACCTCATCGAAGGAGCTATGCGGAAATTTTCCTTTTCCAAATTCTTAAATTCCTTTAAGTAAAAATTTGAACTTTCCCAATTTTGAACTCTAACTAAATGGGGAAAATTTGGTAATTATTTTGCAGGAAATGGTTCACTTAATGACTACAACTGAGGAAGCTAAAGCTCATCAAAACATGATGATGAAAATTGTTGGACCGGACTATTATGATGTTTTTGAGAGTTCTCTCCCTGGGCTATTGAAAAGCATGACTCCATACCTACATGAATATCCACAAAGTCACTATTTTCCTCTATATGGACATGGGATTTTGCAAGATACCAAAATTCTATCTTATAAGAGATACATTCCAAATACTTGGTTTTCCCAACACTTTAACTGTCATTGATTATATGTCACCACAAAGGGTATACTTTTTAATGAAGTAATAATCCCTACTTTATGAATCCTACACCATAGTGGTTGTACCCCTGATTTGAAATATCATGTTTTAGATCCAAGGCCACATTGTTATGATTCAACCTTTTGTTATTCACAAATATATTTCTCTAATGGTTGGAAGGATTATTGGGACCAACGTTCTCGAGGGGGAGTTAAACCTGAATTGATGTAGGCATTTTAGGTATACCGGACATGTAAAAATTCAGGAAATAACTATCAAATGTTCATATTTTTGAAGCATTATAGATAGTAAAAACATATGTTTACAAAAATGACTTCATTCCTATATTGTTGAGTTGATGGAGTCTGCAAACAAATAATTTCCTCTTGACGCACGGTGAGGTTGGCATTATTATATGGGATATCTACCAAATTTATGGGGTTCCTATTCTCGGGGATATGTATGATGAATTCATTCCACCAATAACAACATGGGTTGAAATTACTAGGACACTTCCATTAACTCATGAAATATATAATATAGAAAAGTAATTTCCAAAATACAAGAATGATATTCATACAAGAGTGTGGATGGAAGACTTTTTATAACCAACCAAAGAGAAAGGCCCCACCTGCATACGTCCTACCATTTTCCTAGCTGTGGATAACCGGGGTATTTCCGGCACATACTGGCCCACATTTGAGAGAGGTGACTATAAGAACTTGGGTTATAAAGTCAAATCTGATATTTCGGAAAAGGTACTCTTAGCTGGATTCCTTTTTTATGTGGCTAAAAATTTACCTTCTTCTCGTCCGTGAGTCTGGTAAGGGTGTAAGGCTAGGGAAATTTTTTATTGTATCGAAATTGGTAGAGGGGAAATATATTGGGCTGGAAACCCCTGTATTAGCAAGAATATATCATTCCCTCCTACATTTGTACAATGGTAAGGCTCTATTTAGACATGAAGGACCATTTTAAGTGTTGAGGAAGCTGGATTTCGGAACACTTTTTTTCATATTCAGTTAGGAATTTTTTTAGAGTCCCCAATGGTCGATTTACCCCATTTTTACAGAAATTATCTAGGATTAATCCTTTGATAATGAAACCTAATTTAGTTCTGTGGGCACTAAATTCATCAGTAGATCATAGTTTCTTTCCTTTTGGTAACCCCACAATTGGAACATTTGTTGGTGATGGTGATGAATAAAATTATGAGTTGAGGTCTGATATGATGGCATTCAGGGACAACGTGTTATAAACCGGGATTGATAGTGAAATTATATGTGAGGCTTACATCCCTTATAGGTTTTCTTTCTAGTTCAAATGTCATGAAAAATCATTCACTTTTCCCCCCATGTATGTTAGGAATGAGAAAAATCCAATGGTAACCAGAAAATTGTGGATTCTGATGGCTTTAGAGACATCCAAATGATAAAATATGTTACCTCCATCAGATGCATAAATTCTATTAGAGGATGGATATACCAATGCCTGGGATTATTCATACCCTATTAGGGCTTTAACAAAAAGAATATATCAGGTATTGGCCATAAAAATTGTTTTTCATTTCAATCATGGTAAAAAGTCTAAAGCCAAAGATGATGCAGAGGCTTCAAAAGCATTAGAACCTACAAAACGTCTTTGTAGAAGATCCACCAAGAAGGCTAAGGTTAAATAACCAATACCTCCATCACCTAGGAAGTCCGGTTGTCATTATAAATTTTTTTTTTACCGTCTCATATGAAAATTCTAATGAAGAAGAATGGAGTCTTGAGGAGGCCTTCTGATAAGAGGGAGTTGAAATTTCTTTTCAGCCAACCACATCAAATTCAAATTATGTGAAGCATTTATCTATTCAATACTCGGAAAGATTATCTTGTGAACTCAGGGATGCGTGGGAATTCCTCCAAACTGGCCTTCAAATACAGAATGTGTGTGATATTAAAGCACCTTCTGATGGTCATCCAGATAGTATTTTGGCATAAGTATGGGAGCATATTGCAGAACTGGAGACCTTTATATATGAAATTGATGACCAAGTCCCAGGATCAAAATGAGTATCTGATATGATGGAATGAGGGATACATGAAGGGGTTATTTTTCACCCTGAAGAGGAAAGGGACATTTATGTTAATACTGATAATGCATTTCCCTTTTCTTTTTTTTCAATTTTTATTCATCATTCACCATCAATAATCATGATGATATTGAATTTTGTAGCTTGAAACTAGGGAAGAGCCCTCATGAAATTTTCTCCAGTCACTAAGGTATAGACCTACAGGTTCTCCCATTGAAACATTAGATGATCTCTCCAAGTCTCCATAAATTTCTCTTAGAGAAAAAATCACAACTGGGGTATTGGTGATAGAAAATCCTCAGCCACTACTTCGGTTTTCTACTGTCAATTGGATTATTTCAATCTCTCCATAAGCTTATGAAAAGAAATTCAATATAGGATTGAGATTGTTCTGAAGTGTACATCAAAAAAAATAAGTATTTTTCTTTTCCTCTAATGTTATGGATTGCTTAATACACCTTGATGACAACGTTCATCTTATCATTGGATATGTATCTCTTTCTTTCCATATGGGATTAAAATATAGTTTTTCAAGAATGGAGAAGGAAAACCTAGGAGAATCACAAATTTATATTGTTGAATCTATTATTTTGAAAAATGAAACATCAAAAGGTGTAGCTAAATCTACTCTTATTTCTATAGAGAGAGATAATGATCATTGTAATATCAAATAAATTTCTTCTGAGTATCACATATTGTTTCTAATGTTCGTTTCCCTATAATATCTCAGATTAGTGTCCCGTACCAATGGATCCTTCGATAATTAATACTAATATTCCTATTTCTCTAGTTACAAGGAAAGATGATCCGAGGAAATCTAAATTAGATATTTGTGCTTATCCTGACTTGTAAAGTCCTATTAACGTTACAATAGTTGAAGAATTAATAGGAAAAGATGTCAACGAAGATAATTTGAGCATCTACCAACATTTTTTGGATACCTTAAATGGTGAGGATGATTTAACATTCAAAGAATAATACAATGAAAATATGGATTCTCTTAATCCAAAAATTGATATTCCAGGTTCCATCAAAGAGTTTGGGGACTTTTATAAGGAATTGAAAGGACTTATGTTCTCATTATTTCATTTTCCATATATATTTTTTCTTCTTCTTTAATTGGTACTTCACATCAATGTTTAACTTATACAAATTTTTCTATAGAGAATGTTTCGAAGGCCATTCAAGAAAGGGGCATTCCACTATATCCTTCTTCTACTGAGGATAGAGAAATTCCAACTGAGAACCCATGTTGGAATATTCTCTAGGGACTTTTATTATGGAAACTAGGAAGAATGAGGAGATTTCCCCTCCCCAAGAAAGACTTGTTCAAACTACTCAAGCTAAGAAAACTGTGGATGAATCTAATCAAGAAAGAAACTTAATATTGGGTAAATTTTTATTGACTGTCTAGATCATGCTCTATTTTCTCCATACTTTTGAAACTAACAATGATTCTAATTCATCATTTAGGGCTATCATCTCCCATAATAGGATCTAAAAGTGACACCTCTATATTGGCTCAAACATCAACAAAAGATGAAGTATCCTCTACTCTTAAAATTTAAGAGCAAGGAACCTCTCTAAGTGATTTGATTATCGAGTAAATTTTTCCCCATGGTAATGAATCGTATTCAGAATTAGAGATGCATGTTTCCCTTAGAACGGTGTATTAAAAGACATGGTAACAAATTTGGAAGAAAATTATCGAGAATCCTTTGGATGAGCTGCCCTCCCATTTTGGATAACTCCTAGCACTATTTTTCATATTGGGATTTGGTGGATGTAATTATCGCCCAGTCTACAATGTAATCATAGAGACCATTAACTGATGGTATCAAGAACATAAGATGTGGAAAGATATTTAAAAGGCCAAAAGACTTATTAATGTTATGCTTTTCCAAGATACAATATCTAAGGCAGAGGACAACTATATATAGAGGTCTCTATAAATTGGCCAACAGATTAAGGAGGCACTGAAAGAGATGATACATCTTCAGTAGAAAATAGATTTTGTTCACAAAAGGCTTGAACAATTGAACAAAAAATTGGGAGAACCCCAAATAGATGGGATAACTACCATTTCAACTACAAAATACGCACTTCGTCAAGATGAGGAGGATAAATTTTCTCTATTTTCTCAACTTCATCGAGTGGCTGATAAAGCTCATGAAGACATTCAATAGATGAAGAGTCATGTTGAATGTTTCTTTTAATACAATATAGAGAGGATCCATTATATGTATGTTCCTCTGATTTCAATATATGAATTAAAATAATTCTGTCTCCAATAATATATGTCTTCATTCTTTCTTTCTTTCTGTAATTTCAATATCAATGGTGATTTTTAAAACATTAAACATTTATGTCAGGTAAACATAATTACAAAAATAGGAATGGGGGTGCTCAAATTTTTACATAAGATAATGGGCCTAGTGGTCCTAGTTTGATTTTTACTAGTGTTATATAGACAAACCCCATAAAATTTTCATCTTTTGAAATTTTATTTCTCAATATTGGCTAAACCATACAAAATGAAAGCCTAACGAGCTAAGACTTGACTTTTGTCTAGGGTTCCCTTTGAGGGGATTCAACCTGGTGAGTACTAGGTCTCCTTCTATTGGAATTTTAATTTCATTCATGTTGGACTAATAAGGCTCGTGTTTAAGGATAAATATATTTGACCATAAATTTTTAGATTAGAACCCAAACAAGGCTTTGATGGTTTATAAGTTCCAAATATTTTTTCAGATACTTCCATGGGGAATCTTGTTTCATGATTTTTTTATGTTCACCAAATATAAAATTTGAATTATAGAAATAGAGGAGGTATCCTTCATGAAAAAAGTTACCATTTCTTGAAAACCCTATTATGGGGGATGTATTATGTAGAGTTAACTAGGGAATATGTTGTGTCATCATCAGCTCAACTCTGCCCTGGCTTCAAGGTTCATTGCTACTGTCTATGTTGGTCTGGTACGATGGCTCCAAAGGAGCATTGGGAGGTGTTGTTCGAGCAGCCGATGGAATTCCAGGAGGCGTTCTGTGGAGGGTTTTTTCATTCGGGATTCTGTGTTCATTCGATTTGTTAATGGACTGAAACGCACTTTTGATTTTATTTTTCACCGTTATGTTGGGTACAACGATGAAGCTTCAACAGTGGCAAATGGACTCTGGTGGTTTTCCTCGCTGGTGAATAGCATGGTTCAGCTTTCACATCATGCGATACATTATTGATGTTTGATGTATACGGCGACAACGAGACGTTTACGACGGTGATGTTTTGATGGCGGCGGCGACAGTGATGCGTTGATTGTGGGATTTGTGGGAAGTGTGCCCAGTAATGTTTGACAGTTCATTTTGAATTTGAATTCCATGGTGGTGGAATTTTGGATTATGTGTGGTTTCCCACTTTTCCGTTGAAAGTGGTTTTATGAAATAAAAAAAACTATTTGACCATTTGGCATAGACAAAAAATGGAATTCATTGATTGATAGTCCCGTTTTGTTGGATAATTTTATTAAAGGACATTAGGGTAACATACTGCATAGTCAGGTAAAGGATCTCGTAATAATTATTTCATTCTATTGCTGATAAACTAAGGGATTTGGGATTTGGATTCTCAATACCACAGTGGATGACTTGTCCAAGGAAAGATACATGAGAATAAAGGGGTCCTATGTGCCAATATAGGCTATGAATGGTGAAAATCAGTCCTACACAAATTTTATATATAGTAAGAAAGATTAAAATTGTTCAAAAAGAGGAATTTCAAATATTTGGAGGTGCAGTTTCATGTCATGCATCAAGGACATTGTACTTTGTAGTTTCAAGCCATGCAACAAGGACATTTGAGGGATATAATTTAAGGTCTTTAGCTTTGAACAAAGGTTTATGAGTCTCCAATTTTTAGATAATTTGTCTAGAAACATACTACCATGTTTAGGTATGGAAAGGAAGAATTGTAAAATGTGATTTCATAATTTCTAGATCTGGAGAATGGAATGGGAAAAGGGATAAAAGCGTTAGAGGAAGCCTATTTCCAATAAAGAAGTTACCATTTTTTGACGAACCTATTATGGGGGTTGTATTATGCAGGTCCAACTGGAGAATATGATGCAAATCCAAATTATATCATATTTATACTGATATTAATGTCATGTAGATGACTTATGCAAGGCCACCTAGTGGTAGGTACTGCATAGTCAGAAAAAAAAAGAGCACTTGGGTATCAAATATACTATTACTAAAAGCCAAAGAAAATTTATGGAAATTTATATTTTCCATAGCATAGAGGATGGTTTATAGAGAAAGGTACCTGAATACGAAAATATTATTTCCAATCATGATTTCCGATGAATTGAAGGAATAGTATTTCTACGAAGGTCTGACCCAAATGTAGGAAGTATGGTGTCTGTAGTTTTAGGCCATACAACTAGAACCAAAATATTATGGAAAAAATGGATGATATGTGGTCAAATTATCCAAGTTTATTTCAATATTTGTTGAACACATAGAATGGAAAAACATGTAAACCATGGTCTTAGAGGCTTTCAGATCAAGAGAAAGGTAATGGGACAAATATACAATAGATGACCACTTTAAGATATAGATTCTTGTATATGTCTATCAAAGTTTGAAGAGGGAAAACAATGATTTTACCAAGAATGAAGTTAGCATTATTTGAAGACCCGGTTATGGGGGTTGTATTATATAGGCCCATATGGGGCATATTCTTCATATCCAAACACTGGAATCTTTTGACTGAAATGCCTATGATTATAGGTGACTTATGAAAGGACACCTAGGGGCATGTACTACATAGTCAGGAAAAAGAGTTCTTAGGTATCAGAAACTCTTCTACCAGAAACTAAATAAATATTATAAAGATATGAAATTATTAAAGAGTAAAAGTGTGAAATATGAAAGGGGTGATTCCCAAGGAATAGGAGAAATATTTAAATCGATACTAGACATGAGTTTGGAGTCACTTACAAAGATCTGACTCATATATACAATGGGAATACATTTTGTTTCCTTGGTGGGCTCTCTAAGGAGACGACCCAAAATGAAGACTCCCACATAGATTTTTAATTATATGTGGATGAGAGGAAAAACTTTACCCCATGACTGGGACTAGGAGATAAGGTATAGTTTTCACTATCTATCTCAATGGGATGATAATCAATCCATACATAGTTCATTGGGTAATTTTCAGTTTAATGTCATGCAGCAGGGATAATATGTTGTGCAGTTTAAAGCCATGTAGCAAGAACATTATGTGATTATGACATGAAAAGGAATATTGCAGATGGACCATAGAATTGATCCCAGGTGTCACTACATATCCTACTGAAGCAATAATGAAGAGATGTGTATTTCTTGAGGTTGTTCCCCATATCAATCATGTTTTGATGTGGGGAAGAGGGATTTTTTTTGGTGACTAGGCCCAGTATTTGAGATCTAGACGTCTCTGCATATCCCACTGAAATAAGAAACAATCCAAATGTTGTTCTTGATAAAAATAGTTCCCCATACAAACAGAGTTTGATGTGAGAGACGGGGGATTCTGGTACATTTTTGAATAATGGTTAAAATTAAGACACGAGATGGTATTAAGATCAAACCATATACCCTAGAAGTGTAATTTGTATAGATTTGGTTCTATATAATAAGAAAAGGGGAAATAAATTTGTTTGTTATTGTGGTTTGTCCCATGATTTAAGATCCAATAATCTCTACGTGTCCCATTGAAATGAGAATCAAGCCACACATAGTTCTTGAAATGAAGTCTCTATACAAATCTGATTCAAACATAGGGAGAAGTGGAACTCACGTGACACTTATGAGTAACAATGATGTGAGTAATTCTTGCACATGGAAGCTAATAATTTTTTAAAGAACCATAAATAATTCGAATTTTTGATATCTTAGGGTATTTTATAACGTCAAATAAAAAAGATGTTAATCGTACAGTTTAACATCGTGTAATGAGCACAAATAATGTCATGTAATTTAACATCGTACGATGAGGATAAATTATGTTATTAATTTTAATGTCATGAAGCATAGAAACATATGGTTGTTATGAAATTTAATTTATTGAAACTAGGAAATTATGCAATGCAGTTTAGATTCATGCAATAAGGAAATGATGTTGTGTGATTACAAAAAGTAATTCTTCAAGATTCTTTCCTTGGTTGGAGTTGTAATAAGTTCTCTATCCATTGAGATTAAGGAATAAGCTCCATTTGGGTAAACCTCATGTATGGAATAAGTTCCTTCCCACTTTTCCACATGCTTTGGATTCTTCTTTCTTGGTATCATCGGTGCCCTAATGACTAACACCAATTCCCCTTGAAGAAATGAGGGGAGGTTCAATTTCTTGTTAAAAGGTCATACTATTCTATCATAATTGACATTAAAATGATAAAAAGTATGAAATATCTTTCCATCTAATAATTCAAGAACATCAAATCATTTATAAGACTTATCATTTGTAGATAACTGATCACAGATGGAAACTCGGAGTGAAGGAAATTGAATTTCAATAGGCAAAACTGCTTCTGTTCCATACACCAATGAGTATGGAGTTTCTTGTGCTGCAGTATTGGTAGTAGTCTGATAATTCCAAAAGGCAAGAAAAAATTTATCAAGACAAGATTTATTATCTTTATCCACCATTTTCTGAAGTATATTTGATAGGGTCTTATTGAAAGCCTCTATCTGTCCATTGAATGCTACATGATAGTGAGATGAATGGTTGGATTTGATATTGTGCTGCTGATATAACTTCTTTACCACAACAAAACAGAAATTGGTGACGTTATCTATCAATATGGTATTAGGGACACAAAATCTGGTAATGATATTAGATTTTACAAAGATAACAATGTTTTGGACCAGACTTCTTTGAGAGGTATTACCTGGGCCCATTTTGAGAAGAAATCAGTAACAGTAACAATATACTTGAACTAATTAGCCATAGCTAGAGGATAAGGTTCTACTACATCCATTCCCCGTATAGAAAATGACCAGGAGTATTTAGGTGAATGAAGAAACTCTGGGGGGTTGATGAATTAATTTGGAATGCACATGGAAGGGGTGACACTTCTTAGTGAAATCTGTGAAATCCTACATCATTGATGGCTAGAAGAATCCAAGCCTTCAGATTTGATAAAAAATCATATGCCTAGATTGGTGATCACTACAAGATCCATCATGTACTTCTTTCCTGATAGCCACTATTTCATTCTATTACTTCATCTGAAAATAATTCCATTGAATTCTCATCTATAAAGGATCTTCTGAAGATCTGGACTATCATACAGAGTGAAATTAACTACTCGTTTTTGGATTTCTTCTCTTTCAATTCTATCCAGTGGAAGTATCCCATTTTGGAGATATTCTATGATGGGTGTCATATATCCTATTGTATGACTGTATGGCTCTGAAATAGGACTGATTTCATTAAATTCCTCTATTATTACTTGAACCAAAGGTGAACCACTCGAAGATGGTCAGTATTGATGATTGTATCACCCCGATATGAATATTCCAAGGCTTTGGATGCATTATCCAATGCATCCTCTTGGAAATTTCATGATCAGGTGACAAAATAAAATGTTGTCTCTGTGGGAAATTCAGCTATTAACCATCAAACATAATCACATAGAGGGATTAATTCTTCTTTTATAATATTGTAATCCCCATTGATCTAGTTTATTATTTATTCAAAATCACCTTTCAATTTTAGGAAGTTCACTGGTAGTTAGAGTTCCAAATATTGGCCAATAATGAAAGCTTAATATTCTGAATCATTGTTGGTACCACCTTCTGATAACATAAAGGAATATTGAAACACTGACTTTTCTAGGGAGATAAGCACAATTCCTAACCCGAATTTGTTGAGTTTAGGATTTTCCATTCTCTTCCATGTTGGAATTTTGGAAGCACAATCAAATTAAATTTTGACGATTTGGGGATTATCTTGAATACAGAGGATTTATTCATCAGGATGTTCAATATTCATAGATGTATCTTCTGCATATAGGTGTTCAGAAAGTATCTCTACCAATTATTGTCCTTTTATTTCATTTTGGGGAACAAACTGGATATCAAAAAATTATAAATTAACTTCCCAACATGCCAAACATCATTTAAACATAGGCCAACTGAGAATAAATTTGATCTGGTTATTACGAGATACCAAGTGGACCACATGATGCTGCAAATAGTGTCTTAATTTTTGAACTGAAAGTATTAATTCTAGGTAGTTTTTCTCAATATCTGAATATTGAGTCTCTGTTTAAATCCTTGTTCATCTGAGAAAATAAAGGCTATTTTCATTCCCAGCATCATTATTTTGTGCAAGGAAGGAACCCAGTGATTACTCTAATGTTTTCATATAGATAATGGGCGGGTTTCTACCAATATTTGGCATTAAAACCAGAGGGATCAAGAGAAATTTCTTAAGAATATAAAATTCCTCTTTGGAGTCTTTGGTCCATTGATAAGTAACTTCCTTCTTCATTAATCTAGTGAAGGGAAAATGCATTCTATAGGCCATGTGTCCTTGAATTCATCCTAATTACTTCAAATTTCGAGGAGGTTACATTCCACAGATTGATTTTGTATTCTCAAGATCATCATCGATACCACGATGAAGTACCACAAAATCGAGAAATTTTTCCAAAGTTACCCTGAAAGAACATTTGATGGGGAACATCATCAAATTATGTTTCTGAAGTTTACTGAACATGGTCTCTAGATCAGTCAAGTGATCCAAACTTTTTCTAGATTTAACCACTAGATCATCCACATAACATTCAGTAAATTTTATCATGAAGGGATTGAATATATGGTTCTTGGAATGTTGACATGTTGCACCGAAATTTTTTAATCCAAAGGGCATTACTCTATAGAAAAATATTCCAGGAGGGAATCTAAAATCTATAGATTCTTCATATTCTAGAGCCATTCAAATTTGGTTATACCCAGAGTATCCATCCATGAAGGAGAGAACATCGTAGCTAGCTGTTTCATCAATCAAATGTTCTGTGATTGGAAATGAAAAGTCATCCTTGGGAAACTTTTGGTTAAGATCTATGAAATCAATGAAAAATATGATTTTCCCATTCTTATTTTTCACTAGGACAATGTTTTCCTACCATTTGGGATATTGAACCTCTCGAAAAAATTTAGCTTTTATAATCTTGTCAACTTCAACTTAAATTTTAGAGGCATGAGTTGGGTGGGTTATTCTTGCTACCTTATTAAATCCCTGATGCTCTTCTAGTAAAACCAAATGATGAGAGGCCACATTGAGATAAAGGTTTAGAATCTATATATAGATCCATGAAAACACCTCCCAGTGTTGATTTAGAAATTAAGTATACATCTTATTCTATTCAGAATTCATGGCCTCACTAATCATAGTGGGGAATCGATTTTCTTATGTACCTCGATTTACTTCTATGAGCTCATCCACAGTGGTGGAGACACCTTACCCAAATTTTGGATGAGATTTATTAAGATATTATTCATCTTGTTCCTCATGTGTCACTTCTTATATTTCCCTTTAAGGGTTGTGTGATGAAGAAATACTTTTAGATCTAGGCGGAGGAGTCATTATTTGGACATCCTGAAGAAGAGGCAACCATTTTGGCCCTACTAATGATTAAGAGTCTTCTTGGAGTATTGAAAAGAAAAATATGGGTTGGGAATCAACATCCTTATCTTCCCTTAATAATGCTACAACTTTTTATAGAATGAATTATGAAGAAAAGGCTTTCTAAATTTCAGTGGATGAAATGAAAGCATCTCCATTTAATCTTTCACCAACAAAAATTTCTCCCATGTTTTCAGGCTCAATTTCCACAATTGACATTATGGAAGTTAGTGGATGAGTAATTGGACTTGGTTTTATCATTTCAATTTTATTTATAGGAATCACTTAAACTATACTTAGATGTTTTAATGCATTATTTGGAATCTTTTCCAAACCATTTAGAGCATTGATTCTTATTCTATCATTTTCCACAGACTATGTTCCCTTTTTCTTATAGAACTATGCCTCAATATAATAAGATTCAAGTGTTTTGAATAGGGTTTTGTCACTATGAAATGTCCCAATTTTACTATTGAATAAATATTGTAGACATTGGTGGTATGGCGAAGCAATGACTGTATGTTGATGTATGCAAGGACTTCCAAGAGGAATGTTGAAATCCATGTCTTGTTGAACAACCATGCAATTTAATTAGATACAAGATCCCAAAATTTATTTCTAATTGTTATCTCACGTAGTGGTTCTATTTCATTCTTTTTATAGCCTTTAAATTTCAATGTGGAAGGAGATAAGTCAGATTCAGTGAGACCCAATCAATAATGTGTAGAGACAGGAATGAGGTTGACTCCTGAGCCATTATCAATGAAGGCTCGTCAGATGTTTGTATCATTATCCTTTCCAGATAAATACAAGGTCTTATTGTGTCTATGTATATCATCATCCTCATCTTGATTCATGAAAGATATAATTTCATGAAGTTCTATAGGATCATTCCCTATATGTTAAACCTCTGTGGCAACAACCTTTTTTTCGAACTCTTAAGGACATGAAAAAGCCTCAATAAGTGCTTCTCAAATATCTTTTGACAGATTCATAGAATCCAAGATAGATAACTAGGCTGGTACTTGGGATTGTTTTTTTTAAAACATCATGGTTTTGGTCCAACGGTCTGAGTTTTCCTGCATGGAGATGTCTTTTTGCAGGTTCCTTAGAAGTTGATGCTCCTGATGTAGATTTACCATGTGTTATGGTAGAATCTATAAATACTTCTAATCCTGGTAGATTATAATGACTAGGTCTATCTATTTTCTAATATAGTGTTGGTATAGCCTCTAATCAGTCTTCCAAGATGATAATGTTGGGGTTATCCAATCATGTGTTGGATAATTCCCTTATTCTTACTGAGCCCGCTAAAGGGATATCCGATGATTTTCTTCAACATAAATAGTTCGAGTAGGGGTATAGTTAAAATAGTGGATTCTAGAATATCCACATATTTCCATGTATCCCGGACCTTTAATTATTCCCATATTCCCCTAATCAATTACAAGGAATTCAGGTTAATAACCAGAAACATTATTTTCATAGGGGTTTGTTAACTGGATAATGTTAACAGAACTGAAAATCAGTTCCGCAACTCATAAAGATTCTTCTTGACAGGTCTTTTCTTGTTGTACCCTTTGGTGGGGTGGTGCCTGTGATTTTGAGATAGTTGGAAATAAATATTCCAAATTCAATGAATACTTTGGTATTTACAAGAGCTCGTCTTCTTATGACTGTTCTTTACCTTTATGATCATGTCTCTTCTTTAAGGATTGACCTTTAGAGGACTAATCCTTTAATAAAGATGTATTTGCTATAGCGAAGGTGGAAAGAGACATAGTTGGTTGTTTCAACTTTTTTTTGTAGAATGTCATGAGTTTGGTTGATCATTTTCTTGAGCATCCCATCGTTATACTTCTATGAAATTTTTCTTTTGATTTCCTACCATCCGCCTGCTTTCTCTAGATTTATATAAGTAACACATGCTACTTGGGCTAATGAACTTTTTAGTTCACACGTCTAGAGTCTACCATTTTATAAAGGATATCATTGAAAACAAAACACTCCAAGCTGGGATTCTCCAAAATTTTATGAAAAGGGAAATAATTTGGTAGATCTTCGTCTACTTCCTTATTCGGTTTCTACGGTCTTGGAAACTAATCTAAATTTTTTCCAAAGGCGAAATAAAGTAACTGGGAACCGATTAATTCTGAAAATAATAGACATTGTTCCATAATTCCTCAAACTATTTATGCTTTTGATCTTTTTGATCATCTTGATGAGGAGTTCATTTATGCTGATGCGGGAGAGGTGGAGCCTTAAGGTATGATGCTGTTTTTGAAGTATAAGTAGGTAAAGGTGCTTGCCTGAGTGTAACTATAGTAGACTAGGCTTTCCCTATTATTCATCCTGTAGTTGATGGGATTACATGATATTTATCTTTAGTTTCCACAATGGAATCATCAACTTTTTTGGTGATTGAAGAAAGGTCTCAAAACCCTCTTGTGTATTTCACATGGATTACTTGTGTTCATAACTCATCATGTAGATTTTCCACATAGATAGGCAGAAAATCTTGTTGAGGCAGTCTAAGATTTATGTAATATGATAATCCTTTCAATTGAGAAAATAAATTTGAAACTCTTTCATTCTAAATTTTCATGAAATTTGTAAGATAAGAAACTGTAGTCTTCAGAAATGTTGAGATTAATTGGAAAAGGAATTTATGAAAGAGGTCTTCCATTCCAGTAATTGACCAAGATTGAAAACTTGTGTAGCAAACAAAGGCGGTACCCTATAATGATTACACAAAACCTCTGAGCTCCACTACTTCTTTTTGTTGAGGGGTCTCCATCATAGGATAATAGCAAGAAACAAATTGTTTTAAGTTCTTATCTGGGTCTCTTGAACCATTAATGATTGGAAATTTGGTATTCAAAATGTTTGGTGGGGGGGAGAAGATCTACCTATTCGGGGTAAGCCTTCTTTTATGGTTGTACTAGTGCACACCATTCTACACTATCTTCCAACCAAGTTGTTAATGCTTGAATTGTATTCATAAGAATTTGGGGAATATCTGAATCAGTTGGGATCTGTATAGGTACCACAACTAGAGCTTGAACTGGCGTGATGACAGGAAACACCACTTGTGATGGTGCTGTTGGTATAGGTCTTGGTAAAACCATAAGGAATGTCCTATCAGGATGTGTCTGATCATGTTATGGATGTGTACCTAATGGAGTGAATTCATTATCCACATCTATATTTTCAACATACCATCTTTTTTAGGGAGTTCCTACTAGATGTGAAAGTTGAGGATCTGCTTGTGGATCACATTTGACAGGAATTCTTTTTCAGAGTAACTTTACGTTGAGTTTTTTCAACTCCTTCATCTCCTCCTCTTCCTAGGAAAATCATTGTTCAACAAAAATAGATTGAACTTATCTAGTGTAAAAGTGAGACATTATCTAACCTTTAAATTTACCCTTGTTAGATTCCTTTCGAAGAGGTGGGAGTTGGTTACTTGAGGGAATACCAAGATTCTTGGTAAGCCTCTGATTTCAGTTACGCACACCTCCTTCATCTGCTTCAGTGTGTACTGTATTATGAATAAGAACTTTATCCATAGACTCCCCTGAATTGGACTCATTTTTTGTAGGATCATCCATAATGGTATTAATGAAATTCAATAACGCATAATGCATTGATGGAATTCTTTTAGTATATTTGTAAGATCGTCTTGTTTTGTTCCCTCCATGGGACTTTATTATCCTATATGCTGATTTCTCAGGAACTGTTTGACAAACAGTAACCAAAAGTAAATCCTTGGATAGTTTAGTTGTGCATTCAATTTTTTTCTTATTCCAAAATCTGGAGAAAATTGACTTCCACTGAGGAGTTGATTATAGATGTGAAAAGCCCCATCCCTGTAGGATGAGTTTGTTCCTTTTTTTCTTCCTCAAACATTGCTTCACTGTTTTTTGAATTCTATGTTTTAGTTAAAAAGGATTTCAGCCCTACGGGATACGGTGGTTCCTGAACTACTATGGATGGTATTATTTAAGTTTCTCTTTGAATTTTAAAAATGTTAGTATGAACATTGTATGTTTTTTATCTGAAATCTACTTAAATTTATTGTTTTGGAAGACCATTGTCCTATTTTAGACATTTTCTCAATCTGATGGTTGGAATCATCTAGGAGGAAGGCCTTCTTAATGTTATCATATACTTGATGAAAATATTTCTCGACATATTTCTCTCTTTGAGATTGACTTTGGTGAAAATGATTGAGGCCTGTTCTTGCTAAATATTTGTTCAGTTATGAATAGATTTTATTTGTTGTAGCCAGCCTATGGCAATAACATTTCTTGATACCACTTTTGAAAGGATTTACTGATTTTGAAGTTAAGTTAAATGAAATTCTTAGTGTATACCCCATCCCCTTATATGAACACCATATGGGGTTTCCGCAATAAATTGTGGCTACTACATTAATGCATAAAGTCATGCACATTGAACAACTACTTGTTGCTTCTCGACCATTGGATGTCGGGAAACCTGAAGAGATGCCAAGTCTATTTAGAATTCTAGACATTCTATTACCTTAACATGACTTTGATGCTAATAATATGGTAATACCTTGGATTTAATATGGTGAAGAGTCTTCCATATGTTGAGGCAGATATCATGAATTCTATCTTCTTCCATCAATTCTAGAATATTGTATTGAAAGGTTTCCAAAGGCTAGAACATGACAGTATTTCACCCTTAGCCAGTTGTTTTCTCATATTCAACATATCCTCTTCATCTTTTTTAGAGATTTCTCAACATGTTCTGACCAAAATGGACTCTTATCCATTGTTATATCACAACAATATGATCAATTATTTTTTCCTCTAACATATTAGAAGGTAAATGGCTCAAGGGGGTTCAGAGAATGATTGTCACATTGGTTTATCTTCTGGTTGAGAAAGTATTTCACCTATTAGTAACAAGTCATCAGACATGACTGGCCTTATGTTGGAAAGTTCCTCGATATAATATGACATTATCTTTACTATATTGTCAATTGGAGAATTATCTTGAAAATGTGATACACTATTATGGAGGGAAAATTCTTAGAGAATTTCATCATGGGGAGGACCCCATGGTGGATTACAATAAGGGATGAATCCCTTTTCTCCATGGTCTTCTATCAACATAGAGGGTTGTTGTGGCCCTCATCCAAAGATAATTTCTCTAGATTGAGTGAATTTTCATGAAGCAAGCCTTCATGATGATGCGTTTGATAGGGAACTTAATAGTTTACTAATACTAATCCCATAACATGGTAATGGGAGGGTAAGATCTTGAGTTACAATTGATAAATTTTTGGGGGCTTCAAGAACTCCACCATTAAGTAGAGAAAGATCGTAGATTGACTCTTGATTTTCAAACAATTCTTGGTGATACTTCTTCTTAGATACTCGTTTACATGTAGTTTTGGCCACTTTCTAGGATAAGTGGTTATCATGGGTAGGTGTATGTGTCTGCCTTCGAGTGATCATTAGAATAAGTTTATTGCCTCCAATTGGAAAGGGTGTATGTTCTCCATCTGGTTGCTTATATGATATGAGGGAGTATTCCCCATTACCCTCCTAGACTAGAAAAGAGGTAGGTATCTATTCTAGGATAGAATGTTAATGAGTCATCCCATGTGTGGGGACTGAACTATGTTTTTATCCCTCTCGTATTTCTAATATTTTTGTTATGATATTTTGGAATGCTTCCAGAATATGGGCAGGAATTTGTGTTTACCCTCTCACCATTGTTGAAATTTGTTGTGTGACTACAGCAGCTGGAATGGGAATATATGGCCATTCTATATCTAGAGTAGGTGTATGTACTTGTTCCTGTCCTCCTTTTCATGTCAGTGGATACTCACATTACTCATGTATGGGGGAAGAGAATTGAGCATGCCCTAGGATTGTCGTTAGAGATTTCCAATTGACTTTTCCAGGTGCTACCAAATGAGACTATTGGTAGGCATGATGGATGCTGGAATGTGTATGTGCCTACTGGCTGTTTTCCACCAAGCACAGTCGATGTACATATTTCAATGCTAACAGTCAAGACTATTGGCAGTATTGGTGAGTGTAGGAAGGTGTATGTTTATTCTTACAAGTTGTCACCATATTTAATTGGCAAGCTTCCTTGAATGTATCTAGATGAGTTTGTTGATAGGTTTATAGTTTTTAAGCAGGTGTATATGCCAGATCATGATACTCCACAGGATTTGATTGACCGGATTGGTTGGGTTCCACTAGGTGAGTCTATTGGCTGGCAGAATTAAGTTGAATGGGTGTATGTTCCTATTCATTAATTTCCAAAATGTTAGGTTGATGGACTTATCTGAAGGGATAAAAGGTAATAACATGTTCCCTGTTGGCTGGATGTTGTCCTTGAACATTCGTCTTATGTGCCTGGGTCTGAGGGTCCTGGATCGAACAACCGAAGGAAACACCCCCATCGTGTTGGGGGTTAACTGCTGCATGACTCTATTTGTGGCGATTGTTGGTGGGAGCCATCAAGAAAGACCCATGTATCTTATATTTGAGGCCATGAGTGACCTCTTGATCCACCTACCTATTGTAAGGGAGGGACTGGTTATTTCATTCTAGTGATAAGGACCTTAAACAGTTGAATACGGTGGTTGAAAATTTCTTTTTCTCGACCACTGGTCGTCACTGACCGGATGATTGGGGGTTGTTGTTAACTTGGAGATCCTATCAATCTGCCTCCAAGGTTGGGATAATACGGTTCTGACAGTATTCCCGAACTAATACATTGGAGACCCAATTTTGAAGATGCTAATTTGGTGGTGACATCCTTCAAGTGGGTGAGGATGCATCTTGTGCAGTAGCTAGGGCATTCACAGGTGAAAAATTTGAAAGAATCCATTTCGAATGAAGGGAGTTCTGGGAAAATATTACAAATACAAAACATGAACTCCATGAAAGAAAAAACTTTTAGATGGACACAATCATGATTTATTATTTTATCTAGACATCCTTTATCAATGGATAGGGGTTTGAGATATCAGTAATGTAACACCTCAAGCTTCCACAGTATGCTTATCTTTGAATAATAAAATATCTTGCGTTGTACGCAACTTCGATTTCTAACACACCACGACCAATCAAACTATCTTTTATGAATATGAATACCCACTTTTTGAAATTTTATAAATTTTATTTTTCAAAATGGACTTCAATTTTGGGTTTAGAATATCAAAATTAGCTTAGGGTGATTTTTTGGTATTTTTTTGAAAACATTCAATTTTTTATGAATAGTGAAAAACACTGCGTTATTGTTTAAAACCAACTTTTTATTTAAATAATTATTTATTTTATTTAAATTTATTTTATGTAAAAATAGATACATAATAACTATATAAGTTTAATATAATTCATTAGAGTCATTTTATAATAAGATTAGATGTATAAAATTTTATTAAACTTTTCACCATCTTTTACCCACCTTCTAGGCACATTTGCAAATTTGCATAATACGTAATTTTACCGCTTCTGTGAGTCGAATTTAAAAAATCTGAGTGACACGGTTGAAATTAGTAAGTAAAATTTGGTTCAATAAGATGAAAATAATTTTTGTTGAATAGTAACTTTTGACTTTTATTTACCACGGTTAAAAGTAATTAGGGTAATTAAAGGCAAAAATGATATTATAATTACCCTAAAACATGTCCTAATTCTATTGGATAAGTGTTTTTAGACAAAAATAAATATTAGGAATAAAATATAATCCTTTTTTCCAATTGTATTAGATTAGGACATTTATTATTATTTTATTTAAAGAATAGTTAAAAGTGTTAAATTCAATGTTTAATAAATAAACCATTTTTAATATAGGGTTATAAATCAGATAAATTTGACTATAAATATTCATTACAAATATAAAAATATTTCCTACATAATTTTATTTTATTTTTAATTTTTATACATTAAATAATTAAATTTATTTATGACACAATGATGTTGCAGTAATTACATTATTAATGAATGATTAAAATAATCGATATTATAAATATCCAAATAAGTGTAAATTGAGACTTATGATGAATTAATATAATTTTATAGGTTAATATGACATTTTAGGGTTGATTAAATAATAAAATTTGATCAAATAAAGTTGTTATGACTTTCACAAAAACAAAATACCAAATAGTGTCAAAATTGACATAAATGAGTTTTTTAAAAATACTATATTACTAATTGATATAATATTACTAAAAATATATGGTTCATCTAAAGGACTTAGATAAGGTTATATATATCAATAATTAACAAATTCGGATTTTCTTGTCTTTTTTATAGTAATTTTATTAACCATTTATTATAATATACAAGAATACATGGTAAATGTTAAACTATTTAACTGAGAGTTAAATCTAAAAGATAAGGTTAATATGGTAAACTAAAACTATCTAAAACCTATTGGTTGAGATTTTTTCAACCCATCCCCACCTTATCCTTGAAATAAATTCTTTTGGAGCCATTATAACCTGAATATGATTGTATAATAAAATAATATTTCTAGCTTTTCCTAAAGTGACCCTCACCTCTCTAATAAAAGGGTGCATCCCCTTCTCTCAAAATCACACCTCCAAATCCATATGGATCGGCCAAAAAGGGATCAAATATCCTCCCAACTACCATCACTTTTAACTAAAGTCCTTACTTTTATTAGAAAGACAACCTAAGGATCCCTTTTGATCAACCCAAAAGGAAACATCCGAAGAAGATGTAATAATTTCACCACCTCTTTCAAAGTTCTTTTCTTCTTCCACTTCCTCTTTATTTGTTGTTTCCATACCAATAATAATAACTCCAATACGTTATACATTTTGTGATGTTATTATAAATATGGTACAACCATATTCATTATTCTATCCATCCTATGAATGACAAGTCATCATACATGCGTACGTACGGCTTACCGTCTCCACGTCGTGGTGTAGTTTGTTATTCAAACACTTAATTATTTGGATGGGTATAATAATGAGTATAAATGATGTAAATAATAAATATAACATGTTAAGTATAATTTATATATGATATAACATCCAATTACATACGATTTCACCATCAATATAATGATATTATCGCTCGTGCGTACATATGTATTAATGTCTCCACAAATGCGATGAAATTCATTCCCCATCATAACCACTGAAGCATAATTTTCATTTTATTATTAAGAATAATTTTTAAGAACTTAATATCATTATGTATATGAATCAAATAAATCCTATCCATAACAAATATGGCTTATGTAACCAATCATATCAAGGAAAACTAGTCAGTTAACACCCGAAACAACGATACTACTGAAATATTATCAACTAAAAAATATTATGAGATCATATATGATATCATATTTATGTATGTGGTTATTTTATAATTTAATTACAATGATTTAACTTATATATAGGAGGTTAATTTACCGTTTATCATGGAAAATTACATGGTAAGGGTTAATTTTACAATCTCTTTATTACACGAGGTTGTTTATATGTCAGTATCTACTGGGACCTCTTATTAATCCACATCCATGTTTCTTAAAAATGTATTTCAAAACATTTTTAATATTTCCTATATTATGGGTTAAGTTAATTTATACCCTTGTTTTATTTTTTATAAAATGTTTTTAAAGGAATCTTTTCATCTCTTTACAAACAATGTACTTTATGACCATTTCGCAAAATTGAAGTAAGAATGTTTTTTAACTTATACAGCTAGGGTGGATATTCTTAACCATTATAAAACCTTTGAAGCTTCCCATGCAATATTATAAGTATATTTTCAAAATAATTCTTTTCTTTTATAATTATATTGATGTTAAATTATTTTAAAATAGAAATAAGTATTTCTCGCAAATAGTTTTGATTTAATCTATGTCAACATCCTTTGATGGATTTTAAACTTGTTTGAAGTTGATTTATTATGATACAATCTTACATATTGTATTTAAGGTTTTCTTATATGTTCGATTGTGGATGTGTTATTTTTATACCATTCATGGTTTATGGATTAAAGTATTAACATTTTGTATGCTAGTTTTAATACAAATGTTTATGTTATGTTTTGACCTTTTAATATGAGGAATACATTGGACTTAGTAAGTGATGGGTGTAGTTCGCTATAGCTCCTAGATGCATCGGTAGGTCTCATGAAACAAACTAGTATCTTTTCAAAAGGCCTTGACAAAATATTATTTTTAGTCTTGTCACAAGGCCTTGATTATGTGGTTATGATGTCTGACATTATGCATTCCATCATTATGAAGTTGGTTATTGATATTACATGTGATTATTAGACTAGTATAATATTGATATGAATAATTTAATGGAATTATTTAATTTATCTTTGCCATATTATGCTGAAGTTTAAGTTTAAAAGGCTTTTTTAGACTTATACAATTTCCTTAGATTTTTATGCTTATTTATGAATGTTTATGCTATATTTTTATACTTACTGATCACCTGAGATCACCCATTTCAATGTTTTATTTTTCCCAGTATGCGAAGAATAATATTATGACTGACCTATAGGGATAGTCTAGGGGACATGAATGTGTTAAAATGATACACAATGTTGTTGTTTTTCATTTCATAATGTAATGTAAAACATATGTTATTATCTAGTACTTCCAAGGCTACTAAACTGATCGGTCTTTTGGGATTTGATCCCTTGTGATCATGCTAATGTAAAGTAATAATGCATCGAATCTGGGAAACTAGGGTCGGGGCATTATAGTTGGTATTAGAGGATGTTTAGTAAGAACCATGGAAAGTAGATTTAGAAAAACTATGATTAGAGAACATTACCCTAAGATAGACTTTGAAGATTTGTATAAAAGAACATCCGAGAATTTTGGTAATGTAGATATTTTGTAATTTTTCCAAGAAATGCATCCTTGTCTGGATACGAGCAGGTAGAGGTGGTTCTGGAATAGATGTAACTAGGAGTAAAAACTCTGACAATGAGTTTCGAGCTTGACCTGGTGTATCCTGGTGCACGAAAATGGGTCTTTCTATAATCTTGGTTATGACAATCTAGGGGGATATTATTAGGATAATTCACATTTTCATTACACACCATTATGAAGGATTTATGAGTATATAACACATAAAAGAAAACATTTTTTATGATTATGGATTATATCCATAAATTGTTCAACTTATGTTAAGTGTTTTACAAGCATCAAAATATATACAATGATTCATAAAATAATCTAGTTTATGACAATGTTTAGAAATTGCGCCTCATGGAAGGAATGGAAATCATGTCAAATCACATAATCTAAGTATGGATTTCTCTCCTACTCAAGATAATTATAGTGTAGCTGGTGATGCAACTGGTGTTGATCAACTTATCACCATACTGGGACAACTTACTCAGGTTATGAATTATAACCTTACCCGTATAGAGCACCCTGACTGAAAATAACCATTTTTATTAATTTTGGAGAAGAAAAGAACAATAGTGTCACGGGGGGTCTGAAAAAATGCAGGCCAAGAGCATCATTAACCACATGTTTGAGGCCCTCCTGAGGAAAGGACCCTAAACTAGTGAACAAAACCATAATATGATTCGGTGAAGACATGGACGCCAAGAAGTCCGCAACCTTGTTCCCCTCCCGCCATGTGTGAGTGACCTCGGTGTGATTGCCCAATAGTTCTTTACACTTCCTGATGATGTAACCTATTTTCCATAGATACGGTCCTGAACCAGATAATTCTTTATATAGGATGAGATAATCTGTTTCCACCGCATTGAGAAGAATTTGTCTCCGATTTCACATCTCCAAACTGATAGCCATCGCATGTGCCTCCACCTGAAGAGTATCGCCCATGCCGTAGAAAGCTGAAAAGGCTGCAATGACAGCCCCCTCATGGTTCTTGATTACACCTCCTCCTTGCATCTCCGCCACCAAAAGGACCCATCTGTGTTAAGATTTATTCCACTGTGAAGAGGATACCACCAAACCCAGTTCCCCTGCCATGCACCATTTCTCTGATTGAGAAAGGAGCAGTTTGAAGCCATGGCACTTATCAACGGTGTGCCATGACATGCAGTACATAGCCGAAGCAGGTCCTGCAGCAGATTCCGCATTTTGAAGATGATACAAGAGTGAGAACATCGCAGGTACTTATGCCTTACCTCATTCCTAGCTGTCCATAGGGTCCAACACCCCTCCAAAAGAATGATGGCCCGAGCTTTCCTCTCAGCACCATTTTCCTCAGTTCCATTAAAAAAGCCCCTGAGAAAAGCCTCCTTCGACCCTCCCTGCCTGATCCATCGCGCATATTCCCTGAAGGCCTACCACACCCAAGAAGCCCATTCACTATTGAAAAAGAGATTCCCCACCGATTCTGCCTTGGGTTTGCTACAACACCAACACTTGGAGGCAATACTCACTCCCATGCGCTGGATATTTTCCTCCATGGGCAATCCTGATTCCTCACTCTCCATAGAAGGAAGTTGAATTTGGAAGGTACCTCTTTTCCCCATAGCAACACTCCCCATGGGTCTTTAGTGGAGGTACCCCTCCTCACACGGATAAAAGTTTTAATGGAAAACTTACCGGAAGTAATACCCGTAAAGATAAGTCTATCCATATCATCATTGAACACAATTTTATTAAAGGCCACATGATAATTCTCCTAAATAATGGATGAAACAAAGTTAGGATGATCACTTGCCTCTTTGAGAGAGAGATCTGTAGTGGGGTAGCCTGGAAACCACAGCTTTCCAGCCCCCCAGTTTTTAATCCTACAGTTAAGGTCCCCCCTACCCACCATCCATTTTGAATGTTGTTGGAGGAGATCTAAATACAGGTTTATCAGCTTCCAAATCATAGACGTCCTCACCCTCACATTGCTGACATTCAGCCCATATCTTCCCTACATAAACCTACCCCAAACTGTTCTTCCTTCCATATCCTCCCAAGTAAGATTAGCATGAAACCCTTTCATGGTCAGAGTGACACTCTGAATGTTAATGCCTCCCTCCGAGAGAGGTTTTGTGAGGCGCCTCCCTGACGCCCAATGATGTCGGCCTTCCATTTTCCCATCCCAAATAAAAGATATAATAATCCTTTATAGTGTGCTAATCACATTTCTGGGAACCTTCATGGTGGACAAAATGTGCATGGTAATGGACACAAGGACACTATTTACAAGAGTAATGCGACCTCCAAAGGAAAGAAATCTATTTTTCCTGTTCAAAATGTGCCCAGTGATCTTGCTAACAAGATTGTCAAAGTGGTGAATTCTAAGAGACAAAGGGATCACCAGATCCCTGAGGTACTCCATTGGGAATAAACACTTCCTAATAATCATGCTGGAATCAAGGGCTCTTTCCCTTATATCAAAAATATTACTGGCAGTATAGTAAAGTCTTTTGTCCCTATTCACCACCTTCCCACTCCACTTGTTGTAGTCCTATAGGAGCCCAATCATCCCCTGCACCGACCTCCGACAACCATTAATAAACAAAATGGTGTCATCCGCGAACATTAAATGTGCAATACCTCTTGTATCATGCAGAGTTCGGAAATTAAGGATCTTACCCATATGAAGTCTTTGGTTGATTTGATGACTAAGAGAATTTTGGGAGATAATGAAGATAGTAGGGGAGAGGGGATCCCCCTGCCTGTGACCATTACAAGCCTTAAAGAACCCAAACTGTTTTCCCATAAATGAGGTTGAAATCCATGTCGAGCTAAAACAACGGAAAACGAGATCACGAGTCCAAGTGGAGAACCCCATACAGGCCATCACCCTATGAATGAAGCCCCACTCCATCCTATCATATGCCTTACTCATATCAAGCTTGATCAAATAATTACCCCCAAATGACTTGTTGTTGATGTAATTGATCAATTCTTGCACCACACCATTTTCCCCCTGAATGGACCTCCCTTTAATGAACCCATGCTGCTCAGGAGCCACCAAGGATTCCAAATGACGGTCCATCCATTTATTGAGAATTCTGGCCAAAACCTTGTAGGGTATATTTCACAAGATTATCGGTCAGTACTGATCGATGGACTGTGGATTGCTCACCTTTGGAATCAGAACAAGCTTGGTTTCACAAGCAATACAGGTCAAGTTTCCTCCAAGGAAAAAGTCTTTAACTTCCCTAACAAGATCTCCCTTGACAAGGTCCCTTGTTGTTTTATAAAATGACACTGGAAAGCTATCAGGTCCTGGAGAAATTTTCGGATTTAAAGTCCAAAAAGCCTCACGTAATTCTTCCTCCTCCAGAACCCTCCTTAAAATATTATTAACTTCATCCAAAACACAATTGGGGAAATCCTCAAAAGAGTCTGCACTACCCCTTGGAGAACCGCTAGCCATGCTAGGATTGGTCTCTGTCAACAAGAGTTTAAAACTTTCATGTTTTATATCACCCACCTCGTCACGGTCGCTGGAAAAAGAACCATCATCCCTGGGGATGTTTGGCCTATGGACACACCACCACTCCTTGATGCATGCGTGAAAATAACCGGTATTGTGGCCCCCCTCGCACATCCATCTAACCGTCACCCCTTCCCATGCCACTCGCTCCTATCTTAGGAGGGTATCTATGAGTAAGTTCTTATTCATCCGTAACTCATCGAAACTATTTTTATCCCACTCTTGTTCCAAACTAGATTCCATTCCAGAAACCTCCTTGCTGATCTCCACCACATCATTATCCCGAGTGGGGATGTTCTTCCACCAACACCAAAGAAGGTGCTTAAGCCTCCTATGTTTATTGTGAAGAGTAATCCAAGGGTTACCCGAGTGATGATAACTCCAGGCATCCCTAACCATATCAAGGAAGCCTTGTTCCTCTGCCTAGGAATCAGAAAACCGAAAAGGATTCCCCCCATGCAACCCTGCATTCAGGGAAAGAAGAATTGGAGAGTGATCTGAGAGGCACTGCACCATATGAGAGACTTTTTAATCCGGAAACAGGTTTAAATTTGCCTCATTAATCAAGAACCGGTCCAAAAGACACCATGTTCGCCTCCCACCACACTGATTGTTTCACCAAGTAAAGGCCTCACCCTCATACCCCATATCCAGCAGGCTGTTTGGGGCCATGAATTAGACAATGTCTTGGATGGAAATTCTTGGAAACATGCCTCCCCCTTCTTCTCCTCTGGACTTGAAACAATATTAAAATCACCTCCAATGATCCAGGGATCGTTGGATGGGTTGGGGCCATCTAAATCCCTCCATAAGACATCTATGTCCTATGCATTACACTTTGCATAGACAAAGGAAAAAAAGAAACGATTGAGATCCAACCACAATTTTCGTGGCGAGAAACTGATCAGACATGCTGTGAAGGTCAACTGAGATATTTTCCTTCAAAAACAAAAAAATGTGAGAGTTAGGAGGATCCCCACGCAGGAAACCATGAGTTCTCAGCCTCTAAGCATAATCCTTGATCTTGCAAGACATCAGCTTGGGTTCGAGAATCACAACCATGGAGACTGAATTGTTGCTGAGTTCATTTGAAATGAAATCAGATTTTGCTAGAGCCCCGAGACTCCAAGAATTTCAAATGAGGACCTTAAACATTAACATGTCCACACCTGGCTTTGGACCCAGACTCCTGGCCCTTAACCGATTGAGACGATAGCGTAGAGATAGCCTCCCCACTACTCAATTGAGACCTGGTGCAAATATTACTCTGCACATTAGAATGAAGAACTGCTGGAGATCTCGAACCTGTAGGTGTTTCTGAACAAAAGATATCTGGAGAGTCACCGCACTGATAACCCACTGTACTCTAAAGAATCCCCTTCGATGGTGGTGGCGAAAGCAGTGTAGGGGAAGATAGGATCGAACCAGGCGATGACGGGGGATAAGACACCACTGGCGACATGGATAGCTCCCTAGTTGATGGAATCAAAGCAGTTTTAGAGCCATCCTCACCTTGCTCTAGCATGAGAACCTCCGAGATGTGGATGCAGGACCGAACCCAAGGAATGAGAGCGAGCAAACCAATCTGGAGCGCGTAGTTAGGCAACACCCCAGCTAGAACTTCCTCCCACCGCTGAAGAGATGGTTCTCCTCCCATACCTTATTTGAATAACACCATGTCTCGACTGATAGAAGAAGACCCTCCGATACAGAAAGGCTATTTGGATGAAGAGGTCACTGAAGCCAAAACAGGAGAAGCCACACCTTTACCCTTGTCATTTCCTTTCGAGCCTGAAGAAAAGGATCCAGCAGGCCTTGCTGAGGATTTTAGAAAATTCTAGGACCTGTATTCACCCATCCGGGCATTGCAACAAACCAGAAAAGAGGGACCTGAAAGATGGCAGAAAGAGAAGAACCGAGGAAAGACATGATACACCAGAGGCTGACAACGTTGCATCATCCCTTCAATCTGAATAAACAAGTGATCCTACAGCAGTTGGGAGATGTCCATTTCTACGCAAATCCTCGCCACATACGCCTCTATGAGGATTTTCGTCCACGCATCCGCGCACAAAAAATTCCCCAAAGAATCCCCAATATCCGCCAGGAAAGTCTCATTCATCAATGGAAGGGGAAGCCCTGGCATCGAGACGCAAACCACCGCCCAGGGGCATTCAAAACCAGCATGAGCAACCATCGACCTGTGGGAAAGGGAGAACCTCTAGCACCCCACACACCGCGGGCTCCTGCACCATGATTTCACAAAATCAGCCCTAGACTCCAGAACGATGCAGAAAGCTTTCTGATCTAAGATAGACACAAAAGCCAAAAGATCCAGGCCCCAACGCAGAACGCACTCCTAGAAAACCACAAGAGGGGGTTTATCGGAACCAAAATGTGAAACCAGAGTCCATTGAAGATCCAAGCTCACCTCTGCAAAAGACGCCGCTGAGACCTCAAGCACTAGACAGTCATTCTCAGAGAAGGAAGAAACCCCAAGGGAGGCCACCAATGAAGACGCCAGATCCACACCAGGCCCCGAAGAGGGGTGAGTGAGAACTTCCTTAAAAGAGGGTCGAGGGGGTCACTCCGAGGCATCACCAGCCTCCTTAGATCTAACTGCAAACCCGGGCACCGGAGCAGTAGGTGGGATAGGAGCATTTGAATTCATTTGGAAAAGTTATAGAGCACCCTGATCCACAATACGGAGGATCAATGTTATACCTCTTCATGAGTAAACAAATATCAAAATTAAATGGGTCTACAAATCCATTTGTATCTGAGTAATGGATAAGTTCATTAGAGAAAATATTTCATGATTTAGAGAGTAGAAAAAGGGAAAAAGTTTTCATGACAGTTTATCGCCTCATGGGAGATGCAGATCAATGGTGGTCATTAATTCAAAACACAAAGGAAGATGTAGAAGTATCAATTATGGAATGGAGGGAGTTTTAAGATATTTTCTAAGAAAAATACATTCCTCGTGACCATTGAGCGTATATGGAAAGGCAATTTATATGTTGGAGTCAAAATGAGGATGATAATATGGAAATGTATGAGGCTAACTTTACAATGTTAGCAAGGAATGCTGCAGATTATATGCGTAACCTGAGGAGTAATTTTGATAACTTATTTTATGGGTTAAAACCATTTCTCCGTTGAGAATTAGTCTCACAATCCTTTTCATCGTACAAAGCTATTGTCTAATGTGCTATCAAGATAGAAAAAAAATATCTAAGTCTTACGAATTCAAAGAAAAGAATGAGAAGAAGAGAATTAGTGAACACTCTAGAAATGGAAATAATGGGAATAAAGGAAACTTTTAATTTCCATCCTCTAGTAAATGTGGTAAGAAACACCCTGATACCTTTCTGAAGGGAATTGGAGTTTGTTACATGTGTGGTGAAAAAGGCCACCAAGCTCGTTTTTTCAAGGGAATGATAGAGGATGTCAATGTTGAATGATAAAATTGTAGATAGATGATTCAATATGTAAATGAATGTCCAAAGTGACCAGGAAACAAACATAAAAATGGATAAGGGATCAAGGCCAAGCTTATGCGATCACTAATATTGAGGTTGAAGCTCCGAAAGACATGGTGACAGGTAATTTAATGTCTTCCTCAAGTTTAGAAAATACTTTATTTGATTCTGGATCACTGCATTGTTTCATATCTTTCCAGTTTTCTAGGAAAATTAGATATTTCAAATTTTATTTAACAATGGAGTTGTCAGTCAAAACTCTTAATGGAAGTATCATTTCAACAATGTTTTGTGAATCAGTTCCCATTAGGGCATATAAATGTTTTTATCTACTGATATCATAATCATACCCACGATTAAATTAGATATAATCCTCAATATATATTGGCTTTCAGACCATGATGTGAAAATTTATTATAAGAAGAAGGATGTTAAAATTTTCGATGATAATAAGGAATACCTTATATTTAGATCAGAAACGTCACCGTGTGATTCTTTTCTAGATCCACCCCCTGTAGCTCTACTAAATTTAATTAATGGGGAGGAAGAGATTGAAATATCTATGGGTGAGGAATAGAATGTCTGAATAGAGGACTTACCTATTGTACAAGAATATGTTGATGTGTTTCTAGAGGATTTACCTGGACATCCTCCAGAACGAGAAATTGAGATTTCCATTGATTTAATTCCTGGTTCAAGGCTCATATCAAAGAATCCATATAGAATGACCACTATAGAATTAGTGGAACTAAAGAAAAACTAGAGGAATTGAGTAATAAAGGATTTATTCACCCTAGTGTTTCTCTATGGGGATCCCCTGTTCTTTTTGTTAAGAAGAAAGATATATCTATGAGGTTGTGCATTGACTACAGGGAGATCAATGATATAACAATAATGAAAAAGTATCCCCTACCATGAATTGATGATTTATTCAATAAACTTAATGGAGATAAATATTTTCTAAAGCTTTAACTTTGATCTAGATATCATCAGTTGTGTGTCAAGAAGGAACACATTCCAAAAACAGCATTTCGAACCAGGTACGGGCATTACTAGTTTACAGTAATGCCTTTTGGAATGACTAATGCACCCTCTATTTTCATGGATCTAATGAATATAGTTTTCTAGGAATATGTTGATGAATTTTTAGTGGTATTTATTGATGATATATTGGTATAATAAAAAATCTATGATGATCATAAAAATCACTTGCACACTATTCTGAAAACCCTTGAAAGAAATGAATTTTATGGAAAGTTTAGTAAGTGTGAATTTTGGCTTTTGGAAATTTCTTTTCATGGACATATTGTCTCTAAGGATAGAATATATGTTTATCCTTAAATGATTAAGGCAATCCAAGAATGTACAACACTAATGAGTATAACTAAGGTACATAGTTTTATTGGTTTAGCAGGTTATTCTTGACATTTCATCTAGAATTTTTCCCGATTGGCTAACCCATTAACCAAGCTCATATGTAAATGGGTTAAATTTGTCTGGACAAAAGAGTGAGAATAATGTTTTGAATAATTTAAGAATATATTGGTCAATACTCTTATCTTGACTCTACAATCATGGAATGATGGGTTTGTTATTTATAGTGATTCTTCAATGAAAGGGCATGGTTGTGTCCTTATTCAGAATGATAGAGTTATTGCCTATGCATCACGGTAGCAAAAAATACATGAAAAAAACAATCCCACTCATGATCTTGAGTTAGTCGCTATAATATTTTCTTTGAAGATATAGAGACATTATCACTATGGTTAAAAACGAGAGATATATACTGATCACAAGAGTTTAAAGTATATTTTCTCACAAAAAGAACTCAACATGAGGCAAAGATGATGGCTTAAACTACTCAAAGATTATGATTTCACTATACACTACCAACCGAGAAAGGAAAATAAGATGGTAGATGCTTTGATCAGAAAGGATCATGGAGTTTTGAACAAGATGAGAATTGAAAGGGATCTTATGTTCATGGATCTAGTAAAGATGGATATGGGAATAATCATGGAAGGTGAAACATCAATACTTTTTCAAATGTTTTCCAATCCAACTATACTAGAGAGGATAAAAATATCTTAGGCTGATGAGGAGGAGTTTCAAAAGAAAATTAAAAGTGTAAATGATGGGAGATTTAATGACTTTGTATATGAAGATGGAATTATGAAATTTGGGAATAAACATTGTGTTCCTAACATACCTGATAAAAAAGGGAATTGTTGGTTGATTCTCATATCTCCTATTTCTCTATACACTCGGGTAGAACTAAGATGTATAGAGATTTGAAAGAACTTTTTTTGTGGGACAACACAAAGATGGAGATTTCTGATTATGTGTCAAGATGTATGGTTTGTCAATAGGTGAATTCTATAATACAACATCCTAGGGGAGTCATGCAACCTATTCCCATACCTGAGTGGAAATGGGATGATAATATAATGGGATTTGTCATGGGGCTACCAAGGACTCCTAGAAAGAATGTTGCAATATGGGTCATTGTTGATCGTCTTACCACGTCTACACATTTCCTTTCTATAATAAAAGATTTAACACTTGAATTTTTAGCAATACTATATATTAATAATGTTTTAAGACTTCATGTAGTACCCCTATCAATTGTTTATGATCGTGATCCCTATTTTACATCCAGATTCTGGAAAACTCTTCACAAGGTCTTGGATACTGAACTTCGTTTGAGCACCGCCTACCACCCTCAAACTGATAGAAAATCAGAACGGACTATTAAAACCTTAGAATACATGTTTAGATCTTGATCACTTGACTCTCAAGGTATGTGGGATCATTATTTAACTATTATAAAATTTTCCAATAATAAAAGCTTCCATTTAAGTATTCATATGGCACCATATGAAGCGTTATATGGAAAGAGATGCCACACACCAACTTGTTTGGATGATGTTGGTGAAAGAGAAGTTGTAGGCCCTGAACTTGTTGAGGAGAAAAGGAAAAGATGAAGGTCATCCAAACCCACATCAAAGCAGCTCAAATTAGTCAAAAGAGCTATGCCGATAACCAAAGGAAATATTTGGAATTTCAAGTAGGAGATCATGTTTTCATGAAGGTATATCCATGGAAGGGTGTTATATGATTCGGTAAGAAAGGAAAATTAAGTCCCAGGTAAATCAGACCTTTCGAAATTCTAGAATGAATTGGTGTTGTATCTTATCATTTGGAAATTCCCTCAAGTCTCTCCAATGTTCATGATGTGTTCCACGTATCACTCTTAGGAAAATACATGTCTAACTCAACGCATGTACTCACCTATGATGAAATAGAACTGGAACTCAATTTGTCTTATTGTGAAGAGCCTATCAAGATTCGTAATACTAGAGAATAACTACACAGAAACTGTACAACTCTTCTAGTGAAAGTTCTATAGAGAAACCATAAGATGGAAGAGGCAACGTGGGAACCTGAGGAACTTATGATGAAGAACCTCCTGAATCTTTTTATTCTGTAATCATCTATAAATTTCAAAGATGAAATTATTTGAAGGAGGGAAGAATGTAACACCCTAATCTCCCACAGTACGCTTCTCTTTGAATAATACAATAGCTTGCATTGTACGCAACTTCGAGTTCTAACACACCACAACCAATCAAACTAGCCGTTATGAATAGGAATACCAACTTTTTGAAAGTTTTTAAAATTGATTTTTTAAAATGGAATTCATTTTTGGGTTCGTAATATCAAAATTATATTAGGGTGATTTTTTTTTTGTATTTTCCTAAAAACTTTCAATTTTGATGAATAGTGAAAAACACTTTGTTAATGTTTAAAACCATCATTTTATTTTAATAATTATTTAATTTATTTAAATTTATTTTATTTCAAAATATATACATAATACCTACATAATTTCAATATAATTCTTTGGAGTCATTTTATAATAAGATTAGACGTAAAAAAAATTATTGAACTTTTTACCGTCTTTTACCCACCTTCTACACACATTTGCAAATTTGCATAAAACGTAATTTTACCACTTCTGTGAATTGAATTTCAAAAATCCGAGAAACACGGTTGACATCAATATATAAAATGTGGTTTAATAAGATGAAAATAAGTTTCGTTGAATAGTATCTTTTGACTTTTATTTACCACGGTTAAAAGTAAATAGGGTAATTAAAGGTAAAAATGATATTATAATTACCCTAACACAAGTCCTAATTCTATTGGATAGGTGTTTTTAGACCAAAATCAAAAAATTTAATAAAATGTGATCCTTTTGGTCCACTTATATTAAATTAGAACATTTATTATTATTTTATTTAAAGAAGAGTTAAATGTGTTAAATTCAAAGTTTAATAACTAAACCATTTTTAATATAGGGTTATACATAAGATAAATTCGACTATAAATATTAATTATAAATATAAAAATATTTCCTACATAATGGTATTTTATTTATAATTTTTATACATTAATAAATTAAATTTATTTATGAAACAATGATGATGCAGTAATTACCTTATTAATGAAAGATTTAAATAATTGATATTATAAATATCCAAATAAATGTAAATAGAGACTTCTGATGAATTAAACTAATTTTATAGGTCACTATGACATTTTAGGGTTGATAAAATAAGTTTTTTCGAAGTAATAAAGTTTTATGACTTTCACAAAAACTAAATACCAAATAGTGTCAAAATTGACATAAATGATTTTTTTTTAAAAATCGTACATTATTAATTGATATAATATTCCTAAAAATATAATGCTTGGGAAAATGACTTAGATAATATTATATATATCAATAATGAACCAATTGGGGTTCTCTTAACTTTTTATATTATGTTTATTAACCACTTATTATAATAATATAAGAATACATGGTAAAAGTTAAACTATTTAACATGGAGTTAAATCTAAAAGATAAGGTTAATATGGTGAACTAAATCTGTCTAAAACCTATTGGTTGAGAGTTTTTTGACCCATCCCCAACATAGCCTTGAAATAAATTCTTTTGGAGCCATTATAATCCGAATATTATTTTATAATAAAATAATATTTCTAGCTTTTCCTAAAGTGACCCTCACCTCTCTTTTAAAAGGGTACATCCCCTTCTCTCAAAATCACACATCCAAAGCCATTTTTATCATCCTAAAACGGATTGAATGTCCTCCCAACTACCCTAAATTTTACCTAAAGGCATTACTTTTATCAGAAAGACAAACTAAGGATCCCTTTTAGTCAACCCAAAAGGAAACACCCGAAGAGGATGTAATAATTTCACCACCTCTTTCAATGTTCTTTTCTTCTTCCACTTCCTCTTTATTTGTTGTTCCCATACCAAACATAATAAATCCAATACCTTATACATACTTTGATTTTATTCTAAATATGTTACAACCATATTCATTATTCTATCCATCCTATGAATGAAAAGTCATTGTACGTGCGTACGTACGGCTTACCGTCTCCACGTCGTGGTGTAGTTTGTTATTCAAACACTTCATTATTTTTATGGGTATAATAATGAGTATAAATGATGTAAATAATAAATATATCATGTTAAGGATTATTTATATATGATATACCATCCAATTACATATGATTTCACCTTCAATATAATGATATTGTCGCTCATGCGTATGTACGTATTACCATCTCCACGAACGCGATGAAATTCATTTCCCATCATAACCATTGAAGAATAATTTTCATTTTATTATTAAAAATAATGTTTAATAAATTAATAAAATTATGTATATGAATCAAATACATCCTATCCATAACAAATATGGCTTATGTAACCAATCATATAAAGGAAAACGAATCAGTTAACACCCAAAACAATAATACTACTGAAATATTATTAACTAAGAAATATTGTGAGATCATATATGAGATCATATTTATGTATGTGGTTCTTTTATAATTCAATATCAATGATTTAACTATTATAGAGGAGGTTAAATTACCCTCTATCAAGGAAAAGTACAAGGTAAGGGTTAATTTTACAATCTCTTTATTATCCGAGGTTGTTTATACGTGAGTATCAACTGGGACCTCTTTATAATCCACATCCACATTTCTTAAAAATGTATTTAAAAACATTTTTAATATTTCCTATATTATTGGTTAAATCTAGTTATAACCTTTTTTTAATTTTTATAAAATGTTTTTAAAGGAATCTTTCTATCGTTTTCTAAACAAGGTACTTTATAACCTTTTCGACAAATTGAGGTAAGAATGTTTTTAACTTATAAAGAGGGTGAAACTATTTTTTCTGATTATAACACCTTAGAAGCTTCCCTTGCAAGATTATAAGTGTATTTTCAAGCTTATACTGTGGGTGCAACTATTTTTCTCCATTATAACACCATAGAAACACTTTTTGTAATCACAAACTGAACATCTTGGTTGCATGATGTAAAACTATGTAACAACCAACGTATACTTTCATGATGTTAAACTAGGTAAAAACTAATGACCTAGTTTCATGATATTAAACTGAATAACACCATATATGTATGTGTTTTATATTGTTAAACTATGTAGCATCTTCCACCTTTTCACCTAATGTAAAACTGCACGACATGAGGTCCTAGTCGCATGATCTGAAATTGAAAAATATCATTTGTCCTCACCCCATGACATTAAATTGTACGGTTAAAGTCTCTTTTATTTAATGTTAATAAATATCCAAAGATACAAAAAAATTACATTCATTATAGTCTCCCAAAATATGATTATCTTTCATGCATAATCATTACTCACATTATTACAACTTTCTAGTGGTATATAAACCCCATTTCTCCCTATGTTTGAATCAGATCTGCATAGGGACCCCTTTTCAAGAAGTAAGTGTGGAATAATTCACAGTCAAATGAGATATGTAGGGACACCCATATCTCCTATCATGGGCCCAGGCACAACCATAAAATAAATATTTTTCCCTTTCTTTATATATGATTTAATTCTATATTAGGTTCCCTTCTAGAAAATATGGATTAATTCTTATACCATCTTGTATTTTATGCCCAACCATTATTTTGTAATGTATTCATACCCCCATTTCTCGCATCAAAAATAAATTAGTGTGGGGAAACACCTTCAAAAGATATTTGTGGATTTATTCTTGCCTCATTAAGATATGTAGTGACGCCTGGATCTCCAATCCTGCGTCTAACTGCAATATTGAAAAAGTACCTTCACCCCCTATGCATATAAATCAAACCTGCATAGGTAGAACCTTCATGAACATTGTGTGGCTTGATTCATTCCTTACAAAGATACATATTAATTCTCAGATCTACAATTATAGGTCTATCCATGATTAATAATTAATACCCTTTACATCTTATGTATGAAATAGATCTACACATGGAACCTATCAAGAACTATGTGTGAATTGATTTTTGCAACTACCAAGATATGTAGTGATGTCTGGGTCGTATCCCCTAGCCTAGATGTAATATTCCATTCACATAAATTCACCCATTTATTTTCTGCAAGATGATAAATTTAATGGAAAGAACTATGTACGTATTGATTCTCATTCCAATGAGATACCTAGAGAAGTCCATACCTCCAATCTTTGTCCCAACCATGACATAAAAAACCATTAATCACATCAAAATTTAGTTGGTGTGGGGAATAAAAATCAAGAACTATGTATGACTTGATTCTCACCCTAAAGAGATACGTAGTGAAGACAAAATATCCAATATTGGGCCTAGTCATGATAAAAAAAAGATCCTTCACTCCCTGTGTGCATGATTCAAATCTGAACAATGAATATTTCTACAAGAACTACCTGTGGATTGATTCTAATTCCAATGAGATACATAGTTACACCCAGATATTCTATCTCAAGTCCAACCACAAATAAAATAAAATCCCCATTTTCCTATGTGTATGAATCAAAACTATATAGGGAACATTTAAAGAACTACATGTGGAATGATTCTCATCCTAATGAGATATATAGTGATGAATGAATCTCCAAACTTGGGTCCATCCATAATTTTAGAAGAGAAAACCCCCTTAATTTTCCCCATGAATGATTCAGATCTACGTAGGGATATTTTCTAGGACTTGTGAGTTGGTTATTAATATAAAAAGATACATGGTTATGGATAGACTTCCTGCTTTAGGCATATCCATCAGTCTAGAAATTAAAATAATCCCTCTTCCCCATGTAAAAACCTGATTGATATGGGGAAATATTTCAAGAACTATATGTGGCTTGATTATTTCTCCAGTGAGATACATAGTGATTCTCTATCCCTATAACCTAGATCAGCCACCATTTTTTCATCATACCCATATCCTTCACTTGTGTTACATTTGTGTTACAGAAGAAACCTTTCTCACTCCTTGTTTCTCACATCGAGCATAGATCACTTGGGATTCTGAATTTGGTAAATATCTCCTCTTCATAAATAAGGTATCTCAATTTTTATTGGGTTTGTTAATGGTCCTAGTTATATGACCATAAAAGGAACACTATTTTTCCTCAATGCACAATGATAAACTACATGGGACTTCATTTAAGAACTATGTGTGGCTTGATTCCCAACCATGTGAGATATGTTGTGATGTCTAATTTTTCAATCTTGGTCCCAGTCACATCACAACATGAAAAAACCTCTACTGTTCGGCATATAAGTTTGATCTTCATGAGGAATTCCAATAATAGTTATCACTTTACAAATGAAATCATATATATTTAAACTATACGTGGCTTGATTCATGCTCCAATAAGATATGTAATGATTATTCGGCCCTATACCTTGGTTCAGCCATGTTGTCTTACGAAATTTCATGTCAATACACTATGTAGTATGTACCCTAGTTGGTAATGAATAAAATAAACCTACATAATAGGCCTATCATCATATGGATTTCACTTCTTGGCTATGAATCACATGCCCCAGTTGTCCGTACGTAATACATCCCCCATAATGGGTTTTTCAAATTACGGTATCTTCGTTCTCAGAAGAGAGCTCCTCTAAATTCCATTATCCCTTTTACCATGTCATTATTCGGATTTAGAAATACCCAAATCACAACATATATTTCTTCTTTTCCATACCAAAATATGGTATCACATTTAAAGAGAAATTACCAAGAATTGAAAAACCATCAAATATTTGGTCAGAACTAGTGACCTTAAATTAAATCCCCATTATATCCTTACTGCATTCCATTAAACTACATAGCCCCATAATATCCTAACTGCATGGATTTAAACTACACAGCCCCATAATTTCCTTGCTTCACAACTTTAAACTATTCAACCACATAATGTCCTTGCGGTATGAATTTGAACATCGTATACCCATAATGTCCTTGATGCAGGACGTTAAACTACACAGCCCCCCAATGCCCTTACCGCATGACTTTAAACTGCATAGCATATTATCAAAAAGCCCTTAATGTCCATGCTGCATGACTTGAAACTACACAACATAATGTCCTTGCTACATGACATTAAACTGCAGAGAAAAATATAAAAAATCTTCTTTCAGACAAATATACCGTCCTTCATACACAAAAATTGTGTGGGATTTGTTCCTCATTCATGACCTATATAGGAACCGATGGACACATTTATTTTCAGACACCTTTCCAAGTCAAATCCACCCACTATGGTCTTGAGACATTCAAATATTAAACCCCTTTATATATCGGTAATAAAATGTAAAAAAATTTGAGAGGTCCATTACCTAACTATGCAGTATGGGCCCCTAGTTGTCCTTTAATAATGTCTCCCATGTAACAGGATTGTTGTCCTAAGGATGCCTCTATTTGGATTTTTAGCGCATGCCTTAGTTGGCCCTATATATCATAGCCCCCATAACTGGTTTTTCAAATAGCAGTAACATCATTCTTGGAAGAGAAATACACTATTCATATATTTCAAATTTTAGATTTGGTGACCATAAAATTCATGAATCAAGATTCCCCTTATAAGTATCTAAAATAAAAGATATTGCACAATTCCTAGCCGTCATGTACTTTTTGTGTTATAATTTCAAAATTCATGTTCAAATCTATTCGACTTAAAAAACTAGATTTATTAGACCTATATGCATGACATTAAACTACCCCAAAAAAAGAGACATAGTACTCACTAGGTTGAAAACTTTTAATGGAAAATTTGGAAAAAAGTTGAGTCTCAACTCGCTATACCAACACTTTGTGTGGTTTAGGCAATATGAAGAGATAAAAAGTTAAAAGGAAAAAAATTATCTGAAAACCTAAAAAGGGAAGACTAATAAAAATCCATGTTTCACCCGCTATATCTCCTCCATATTGAGATTAGGTAAAAAGTAACGTGATAACATAAAATACACAATTTTTTGTAGGGATTTCTATATATTCCTAGAAACAGTCGAATAATGCTCACTAGGCCCATTGGATTAGGTAAAAACATAGAGAGAATTCTATCCTTATCATTGTAATTATAAATATCTAGTATGAAAATTTAATGTTATGGAAATTATCTTCAACATTAAAATTAAAAAGAAAATTAAGACATAGATTATTAGAAACAAAATTATTTCCTATATGAGAAAACAAGAATTCCCCATAAGAACATCCATAAATTGGAGTCTCTTTTATAAATCCCAAGAGACCAGAGATATAGATTTTTATTTTTTGAATGGTGTCATTATGCCCATAAAATGCCTATTAATGTTATGTCAGTCAACCATCCTTAGTCTCCTCATCCTGGCAAAGTTTTTCCTTAGCATTTATAATGTCTTTAGCCCATTTTTTGGGATTCCACTATCGATTAATGATGTTGTTCAAGTTCATTTTTAGACATATCCATATTTTTCTGAAGATGCTACACTTGGACAATCTTCTCTTTAGCTTGATGCCTCAATATTGCAAATTTTGCAGTATGACATGCCTCATCGTGAGATAATGCTTCTCGGAAATCAAAAATGTTTGCAAGAACACTGGATTTTATTAGATCCTACTAATGTTTGTACTCTTTCTCCCACCTATGAAAGGTCTATTTCACCACAGTATGGATTACATGGAAATCAAATACACTTAATCCTAACATGAAGAATAACACTGAGAGCCCTAGGATTCGCAAAGGTAGTTCCTCAAAGGATGTTTCATATATAAGCTTCAAAATATCTCACTAATCTTTATGACATGCAAGTCGAAGAGAATTTTGAAACTTTGTATCTGATTCTGAATTAGTGTCATTAGGAGAAATGTATTTCTTGATTAATGCACTTAAAGAAGTGCCATGTTCATCTCTCTCCTGAATAGTTGTTGTCTGGCCTCTCGATGTTGGTCATGCTGATGCAGAAGATTCACCTTTAGACCTATCTATAGAAGCTAATAATCCTATATGATAAATCAAAGTCATGGTTAGATTCAAAATAATGGAATGACTGAGCACTATCACAATTGTTGGTAACCCTTACCTAACAAAAGGTCAGAAACCTAAGAAGACTCACCCTCAACATTCCCATCCACAACAGTTTTGGTTTGAACCTCTTGGTGGGGGATATTTTGTTGAACCTACTCAAGGTCATTTAGATGAACCTCAAGAAGATTTTATGTTTCATGTTTCAAATGATACAAATCCTCCTTAATAGTGTGGTTGACAGTAATATCAATTTCTCTTCCAGGAACCATCACTATAGCAATTTCTATAGATATATTTGCACATTACAACCAATTATGGTTAAGAAATCATACATAAAAAACATTGATTGGATGACTAATAAAAACTCACACCCATTTCATTCTATATAAGGAAATTTAAATTCTTCTAGAGTAGTGGGAATGTTAACATGTTTTAATACATATTTAAAAGACATATAATGGTTCATCATAGCTTCCAATTACATACCAATCCCTATGTTAGTCTCACTTGTGGGAGCACTTCAAGGGGTTGGTTCATGAACCTTCTTTTATGAATTTAGTCCCAGAATATCCTTCTCAGTGATAGACACTAGGTCAACATCAATCATTGTTGGATTTTCTGGTGCATGTGATGAACTTGAAATATTATAGAAATTGAAGTCAGTTTTCATTGTATATAACTTCTCATGAAGAAATTCTGACATACCATATTCCTCCTCTCTCATAATAGTAGGAATAAGAGAATTTATGAGAGAATAAGTTGTTTTCTTTATCCTAGATTCCTCTTCAGTCAAAGTAATTGCTTCATTAGAAGGAATTTTCACTTGATTGAAAGTGACATATGTGGTTCCTAGAGGCTCATTCGTAACTTCCCTAAGGGAAGAAATAGAACAAGTTACAGTAATTCCAAGAAGTCTAAACACATTCTATGCAAGGATATGAAATCAATATTGACAAGAAGACTTATCGTTGCTGATAAAGCATTTGGCTGCAGCTTTATTTCTTCAGTGTCTCTACTTATTTTCATTATTGGGGGGATTAGCATCATCATCTCCAAAAACATGTATTGGATACCACAATCCTCCCATAATCTCATCCTCCATGGTCTGTTAGAATATAGATATCTCTTTAGATTAACAGAGTGACTCAGCAACCCCAATCACGGTACCACAATGGATATACCATGGTGATGGAACTTCAATAGATTTTCCCTAAGTCTGATAAAATTTAAGATGATATTTCACCTAATTAATAATATATTGACTTAATTAAAATGGTAATGTTGAAAATAATATGATAATAAGGAAACTTACATCTTCAGGATCGAAAAAATCATGCCATTCCTCAAGAGATGAAGGGTAAATCCCATAAACGACACCACAATCTATCATTTACTTCACTCGTTTTGTGGTGGGGATTGAATTGTTGGTTTCATGTATAAGAATATCTAAATCCTAGATATAAATCCTTACTTAATTAGGATTATTCTCATAGCGAATATTAGATTAATCTTGGAGATATCCTATTCTTGAAATACTTAACCCCTCACATAAAATCTCCCACATATTTTCAGCACCAAAAAACAAATTTTTCCAAGCATTAACCACCTTTGGTCATACATGTGTATAATACATTCCAACCTACTATGAAGTTGATCATGTAGTCTTATATTTTATGGGATTCCCCATCCCTACTGTCATAGACGGTGGATGATAAAAAGGAACCCAAATTTTTTTTTGGCGATGACAACTAGACCGCCTAGGTGAAACTTCACTCATTGATGCTGGTGGAGCCCACATAATTCTACTGGGAAGATTTTATCTTGTAAAAGGTATCTTTGGTGATCTTGGAGCCTCATTATCCTTTCCCTCCTACTCCGAGGAATCAGAATCTGAAGTCAAGGAATCACCTTCAGAACAAGATAATTCCTTCCTACTCCCTCTCTTTACTCCAACCTGAGCAACAACATTTTTTATCACACCTTTAGGATATGATGAAATCCAAGTGTCAGCATATCAGCTAGTCAATATTCTCTATACATCAACTATATGAAGTCTAAAAAATTTCCATGTCTTCTCTATATCCGTTAGCAACCATATTTAACGATCCACCATCATATGTTGTTCTAGTCTAACATGAATCAGAGTAGATATAATAATTGGTCACAAACAATTGAATTGGTGTGAAAATATATAGGGATCATAGGACCCACATATGATTTCACCATTAATTCGGGTGTCCAATACACCATATATGCAAGCTAGCATAAACATCATCCACTATATGTTGGTTTTCCTATCATCAACAAATCTCCCCGTTGGCAGCTTCCCAAAAGGAAATAAGTTTAATTCCCGGAACATACAAAACCTTGTATTAGTTTTAAGTGGTGTCAATGAAATGGCAGGAATAATATAGAATATCTGAAAAAATGGTTAAAACAAACTCCCTAGTACCTAGATCCCTCTCTACACAGTATATGTTCTGAAGTGAGTCGGGATCCGTCCCCACAAAACATGAAATGATCCTACTATTCAGAAAAGAGACATCCCTCCATGGATATGGAATAAATTCATATAGATCATTTACAAAATATGGGTATCCAACCCCACCATTTTTCCTTATGTCAGCTTGGCCACTGTAAAAAACGCCTCATGCCTTACACTGCCCTTGGAATCTCAGACATGTAATAGATATACAATAAGCCATATGGCCAGAAATCCCGCAAGACACATCTTGGAAGGAATTTTGGATTTGACTTCATACCCCATGTTTAAAACTATCCTTTATCTAGTGTTAGCCAGAAGGTTCCAGGAATACCTCTCTTTTCTTCCTTGGGACTGGTTGTTAGACATGTGTAGGTGGGACCTTTATCCTTCTTCATCATCAGGAATATTTTCATCCGCTCCTTTTGATGAATATCTCTTCTTTTTCATGGCATGGATTCTTGATCTTGTGAGCTATCTTCAGTAGTTCATGTGCCAATTCTAGAGACTTTTCTACATAATTCCATGTTTCCTTTGGAGTAATGAATTCATTATACATATCTCTAAGTATCGGAGCTCTATTTATATTATTAAAATCCCACAAGATGATTCCCACTTCTCCATGCGTCAATTGGAAATAACTAGTATCTGGACTCCATCGAATTAGATGATTTGGCCCAAAATCAACATTTCTATATATGTAGGTTTCCCCTAACCACATGTCTTCATAAATTACATATCCTTTTAGATCATATTTAAAATCCTCATATGTTTTTCTCACCCAGTACGCCCACATCCATGTGGTCTTAACACCCCATCCTGGGTGAATGTACCAACTATTATTCCATCCCTTTTATTGATTAGTTTGAGAATCTCAAAAAAAAATGTATGAATAAAATTTGGATTCAGTTTAAATGTGTGTGGTTTCAAATTTGGATCACACTTGATGTGATGCATAACATAGGCTATGGTTTCCATTCCAGTATTGATATATGTGCCTCCAATATAAATTTGGGAAATTGAAAAGTTCTTGTAGTCTTGAAACAAGTAGATTGGGAGATAGCTTTTCATATTTGGTATGTTGGCTTCAGGCATATAACCATAATTTTATAATGGTAGATAATTACTATTCATAAATTCATAGGGATAATTATTCAAATACTTTTCCAGATCAGGAATTGTAGTGTCACAGACGTCGTAGTAATCCTACAATATGATCTCCATCATGTATTCAGTCCACTTACTAGCCAATCTGTTACTAGTTTCAATTCCATTGAGAGCCATTTGAACCAGAAAAGAAATATAAAATTCATTTAAGAGTAGGTTCCTTTTGAAAAAAATTCAGAAAACAAGAAAATTTTACAAAGACATTAAGGTGCGAAAGTGAAACTTTGGCAGGCAAGTATGTCACTCAAGGTTGTGCATGCAAGTATCATACCTAATTTACTTGTGAAAATAAGAAAATAATCATCAAAAAAAGTTGGTACATTAGACTTACACATGGAGAGATGATTAATCTAAATCTTTTGTGATTTTCACTGAAGCGAAGCCCCTATATATAAATGAGGAAGCTAACTTGTGCACCACTATTTTTTCTAAAATCCCATAACTTGAATGGCCCATTTCCCTTTTTCATCCCCTTTTCCCTCAGTATTAAACCCTCTATTCATTCAGTTCAAATCCTGAGGGGAGGGGGGATTTTTTGACACTTAGTTCCATCACATGGATAAAAAAGTGAAAAGGGGAAATGGCTTAGAAAAGGTAGAATAAAATATATGGGGAATTTCATGATTTTATCAGGCTCAAATTTTGGTTCTCCCAAGGTAGCTCGAATCACCAATGGTGCGTAAGTAATTGTGTTCAAATTCACTTTCATTCCACCTCATCACTTGGGATCCATGTCACCACCACTTAAAATTCCAAATTTTATTATAAATAGACCCTTGGGGTCTTCATATTTACAAACAAATTTCCCTAAATCCAGATTGCTGCTCTGATCACCCTAGTTCTTCTCCCAAGTCCACTGAAGCCTCCAAGGTAGATTCATAAAACCTAAAGTGATAGATTTAAGGGGGATAGTGAGACTTAGGTTCTCCAAGTGTTAAAAATTTAGAAAAAAGGCGTGACTCATTCTCCCAAACCCCGTAATTTAAGAAAACTTTCTCAACCCCCCTCTCTTAAGAAGGAAGTTGTGCGCCTAACTTATGGGAATACCTGTGAAGACTCTTGAAGGCCTGATCAAAGTCTCAATAAAGTGTAGTAATATATATTTTTTGTCACATAATGTGAAACTAATTTTCTCAATCCTAAATTCTCTCCACATACCTATATGCCACATAATTGAGGGCCTCTTCTTGGTTCACCTCACTCCTTCAGCCTGCTCAAGATTTTCATGAATCCTCCTTTAAATCTACTCATGATAGGGAATCTCTTTCATTATATCCCTTGTTTGAAAGGGATTATGTTGGAACCTACACAAAGACCTCCTGATCTACCATACCTTTGGGAGAGTCACATAAATGTGTCTCTATTTTGGGTTTGAATTTATCATTATAAGGTTTCCCACATTTGTATTATAAGGGAGTTAGGATCCTCTGCATGCCTATAGGTTTGAATATCTATGGTCACATGGAACATTACCCTAGGGATAGTATTGAGGAGTTCCCAGTCTTGGATTCTGGGGATAGAAATATTTCCTCCATTTCTCATATCTAAGACTTGAAGCCTCTGGTCCCTTGTTGGGAGGGTAAGGATCATGATCTTTTTTCCTTTTGGAAAGTGGATATGTCTCCCTCCTCACTACAGGACCCATTTTTGGACATCCATCCTTGTGTAGGACCCTATCATTTCATGTAGGAGGTTTCGGTATCACTCCTCTCTACACCCTTCACCATCACCCCTTCCTCACTATGGACACTCGTTCAATGTAAAGAGAATAGAGGGAGGTGTCATAGATCTAACCTCTTCTATCATATCCCCTACCTCTTCCATCATCAAAGGAAGGAGTAGTGTGTTTGGTTTGTTTAATATTTCACATCCTCTAATTTCCCACATCGAGCATGACTCACGTGTGATTAGATATTTGTGATGATCACAACATCCACACAATCCACCTCATGTCTTGAACTATGATAAATATGATTTCTCTCATAACTATGATATATAGGATTCCTACTTAAGGCTCAAGCTCAAGGTACATACTCTTAAAAATAAAATCCCAATAAAAACCCGCAATTTACCAGGGCATCCTTTTCATGAGTAAGACCCAACTTAATCATCTCAATGTGATCCTCCTCTGTGTAATCCCCAAACAAAATGAACTATGAGAACTCTGATTCCAATCATAAATGGGATATGTAGGAAGCCTTCTCAAGGCCCAAGCTTAATATCATCTCAACCATAAATGAGAAATCATACCCACTACAATGGGCCTCATCCTAGGTGTTAGGCCCTAAAAGAATGATTTATGAAAAATATGATTCCCAACATAACTGGGATACATATAAATCCTTCACCTAGGGCCGGAGCTCATAGTAATCCATCTTTAGGAGACCAATCCTAATTCCCTTAATCTTGGAATCCTTCTTAAGAGCTGGCCCCAAATTAATCCCCCCTTAAATCTCCATGAGTTAAGACACCACTTCTGGACCCTATTACAAGGTAAGACTCTTTAGGAGTAAACCCCAAACTAATTTTAACAAAGGATCATACTCCCCCGCAAGACATCCAAAACTTTGTGGGATTTGATTCCCATCCAAACGGGATATGTAGGAAGCCTCCCTGAGGTTCAAACCAAACACTCCAAATCAACCCTATTCTCTTTATTACACATTTCTGTCATGGTATACTTCAACTTGGAATTTTATATTTCTTACATGTTCCTTGGGTTGTTTTACCATTAGTCCCACATCAAACATTGACTACTCACCTTCCTCATGTATTTATTTAGCACACAACATTAAACTATATGGTTAGGTCGTTATCACATAACCTTAAAAGGGTTGATGTGTCCTATTATGTGGAACCGAACTACAATGGTTCTAATTCCTTTCACAATGATATGTAGGTACACCATCTATGGGTATGATACCAACATCAAAATAACATTCTTCTCCCTAGATGATAATAAACTCTAGAGAAACCTTTGTCTACCTAGAAGACTATAAAATTCAGAATAAACTCATATCTCTCCGAATGAAAATAAATTCAAGAGTGATATTCATCTACCTAGATGACCATTAACTCCATAGTTCCCCAATAAGTGTCTTAAAAACTAGAATCATTATCATAATGAAAAAAGAGTCTCTAAGTAGTATATAAGGTGATACCATTAATGGAGAACCATAGATACATACAGATCTCTCCATTTGATGAAGAACCTCAAATACGTATGGATGATTCTCTATTCTGTACATGCTAATCATTGATTTCAAAATTAAAAGGGAAACTTATGTCATACATCGTGAATTAATAAAGGATTCATGAACATATATTAAATTTGTAATAGTGTCCCATATTAGGCAATAATTCCCCCCCAAAGGGTGTGATGAGCCCAATCTACCATCCTCTCGATAGATTCATGTTCTCAATAATCGTTGGCCAAACAAACATAATGAATTCCTGAAATTGGAAAGTAGGACCTTTAGTATACAAAAATTTTGGGTGTTTCCAGTTCTGTAAACAAATTCATTTAAAACCGTTCAAAAATAGTGATTCTTTACCAGAACACACATTCTGAGGGAAACAATCTCAAATCCATAAAAACCCATAAAAACCTTAAAAAACTATAAAACCAAATAAAGCCATAAAAATCCTAGAAAACCATAAAAACCCTAAAACCCCTAAAACCCCTAAAACCTTATAAAACCACAAAACCCTAAAAACCATAAAAACCAACAAAAAAGTGAAAACCCCTAAAACTTCAAAAACCCTAAAAATCCCTAAAACATTAAAAACCTAAAATAATCCTAAAACCACTAAAAACCCTGAAAAATAAAACCCCTATAAAACCCAAAAAACCCTAAAACCACTAAAAACACTAAAACATCTTTAAACCACATTAAATACCCTAAAACCCCAAAAAAGACTCTAGAAACACTAAAACCCCTAAAATATCAAAATACTCCAAAAAACTAAAAGACCCTAGAAGCCATAAAAGACCCTAAAACTCTAAAAGACACTAAAAAACCATTCTAAAGACTATAAAAGACCAAAAAACCAATAGACTCTCCAAAAACACTTAAAATATTTAAAACCCCCAAAACACTAAAAACGATAAAAACCCATAATACCCCTAAAAACCTGTAAAACATAAAACCCTCAAAACCCATAAAAACCCCAAAACTTATAAAAACCCATAAAAACCTAAAACCCCTATAAACCCTATAATAACCCTAGAACCCCATAAGAAACCTTAAATAGTCCTAAAAGTTCTAAAAACCCAAAAAACACATAAAACCCCACAAACTCCAAAAAATACTAAAAACACTAAGAAAATATTCCAGAAACCCCAAACCACTATGAAACTCTAGAAAACCCCTAATAAACCACTAGGTAAAACCTTAAAAGCCTAAAAAATCCTTAGAACCCTAACAAAACCTAATAAACTATATAAAACCCTAAAAACCCAAAAACTCTAAAAAAAATTCTAACACACCTAAAAACCGTTAAACCCATTAAAGTACCAGAGAACCCCAACAGAACCCTAAAAACCTTAAATTACACAAAAAACTCTAAAAACCTAAAAACTATAATTAACAATAAAAACCATTAAAACATAAAATAATACACTTGAAACCTGAAAAATACTAAAAATTACTATGCCAAGTTTTTCTTTTGGTGACTATTTAAACAAAAACTAAATCATTTCGTGGTGGTTTTTATGAAACTGATGCTAAATCCTGTGTTGTTAATAATTTAGTGAGTATTTTCAAAACTACTGTGAAATGATTTAGAGATTTTTTTATTTACATAAATTTTATGTTTTTTATTTACATAATTAAAAATTAAAAATTTATAATTTATAATTTATAATTTGTTTATTAGTTATAATTTATTATCGTTTTTTATTTTTTTCATTTATTATTATTTATTATTTATTTACTGTTATTTATTTAATATGATGAATATGTTATTCCTGCATATACCATATATGTCATGTATAAATTCACCATATATATATGTTGGGTGTGATTTAAACCCATTTGTTGTTATTCTACAAAGTCTTTACCGCTCCACCAATCTCTTTTTGTGGTGAGTAAATAGAATTTAATATACACACATATATATATATAGTTAAAAACAATTAATAATATTTAGGAATAATAATAAGTAATATAAAAATAGATAATAAATAAAAAATAAAAATGAACTAGATATTTAATAATTATTTTTTTTAAAGGGAATGGATGGAAGTTTGTGAGAGGTCCAACCCTGAATATTTGAGGAGTGATTATGTTTTTGTGAGCTAAGTGGATTTTCCTTGAGACGATGTTTCAATGGTTGAGTGCATCCTTATTGAAGGTTGCCTTTGGATTGTGAGGGAAGTTTCACTAAATAATGACTACCCTGTGAGAGAATTCCAATCTGGGCCCCATCGATATGAAGTTAAAATAAAAATTGGGGGATTCATCAATAAAAGGTCTTTCACAAACACTCATTAAGTGTATTATAGAAGGTTTATTAAAAAAATAAACATTTCTCGGGTCTATGTGAGGTTAGATATGATTGTTGAATGATTAGTTCAATGAAAACACTCCATCATCGGATGATTTTTCCTTATATAAGGTATGAATATATAGAAACATGATAATATTATTTTTCACTTATCATTGATTTGGGGATTATTGAACTAGAGTTGCATACCTATAGGTCATGGTTTTTTTTACATACTTTTTCCTAGTGAGTAACATAAGAAAATTTCCTGATTCCATGCATTGATTTCCTTTAAATAATGTTTTCTCAGAATTCAAGAATGGATTTTTTGTTTCAATCATTTTGAAATCAAAATATATTATACTCAAGTGCGGGTAAAAATATTTTTTTTTGAATTTGGTATTTTGGAATCCTCAAATCCATTATGATATTTATTCTTCAATTGTAATCCCAGTTAAATTGGATAGGGGGAGAAATTTAGATTTTGGAACTTTTCCAACATGTCAGTTGATGTAGATATCAATTAAATACTAACATAAAATTTGATTTTGTCTACATATCATGATTATTTAACTCTTAGAATTGTATAAGATAAGCTTCTTAACTAATGCCATGATTTCAATACCATAGGATTTTCAAAATAAAAATGTAGGAAGGTAGTAACTTGAAAAATTTGTTCCTTAACTGGTCTTTATGAGGAACATTATAGGAAGAAAGGATCCATGGATATGAGAAATAATGCTAGGGTATCTATTACTGGTGATCAAGTTAGAGAGCATACACACTCTTAGAATGAGTCTTTAAATCATAGTGTTTATTTGAGTCATATTCCTAGTGGAAATCCTTAGGCTATTAAAGTTCCAATATCAATGGGAGGATCTGATGTTGTTTCTAGTTCGGATTAGATGAATTACATTTCATAGGTAATGGAAAAGGGCTTAGTAAATTCATGTCAGGATCATCATGTGGGTATGTAATTCCTATAAAGAATTCTTGTGTGTAGGAGGTCAACTTTCCAGTGTAACTCTCCGACCCTAGTTACCCTAATTCAATGAATTATTACTTAACATTGGCATGATCACTAGGGACCAAATCCCAAAATACAAATCTTTTTAGTATCCTTGTAAGTACTAGATACAAACATACATTTTACATTAAATTTTTAAATTAAAAACAACAATGTTGTGTCTCATTTTAAGAAATTCATCTCCCAAAGACTTTCCCTGCAGGCTAGTCCTAATATAATTTTCGCATCTGGGAAAAATAAAACATAGAAAGGGTTGAGCTCAGGTGCTCAGTAAGGATAACAATATAGAGGAAACTTTCATAAATAAGCATAAACATTTATTGAAATTGTATAAGACTAAAACACAAGCCTTATAAACTTAAACTTCATCATAATATGGTAAAGATAAATTAAATAATTCCATTTACTTATTCACATGAATATTCTACTTGTTAAATAATCACATTTAATATCAATAGCCAATTTTATAATGATGGAAATTATATTGCCGGGCATCATAACCACATAGTCAAGCCCTCGTTCCAAGACTAAAAATAAGATTTCGTAAAGGCCATGTTCTAAGACACTGGTTTGTCTTATGAGACCTACAAATGCATCGAGGAGACATAGCGGGCTCCACCCGTCACTTACTAAGTCCAATGCATTCCTCATATGAAATGGTTGAAACATAACATAAACATTTATATTAAAACTAGCATTTGAAATGTTAATACTTTAATCCATAAACCATGAATGAGATAAAAATAACACATCCACAATAAAAAATATCACAAAACCTTCAATAGAATATAGAATATTGTATCATAATAAATCTACTTCAAAAATGTGTAAAATCCATCAAAGGATGTCGACATAGATCAAATGAAAACTATTTGAGAGAAATATCTATTTCTATTTTGAAATCATTTAAAATTCACATAATTATAAAAGAAAACATTTATTTTGAAAATAATATTATAATCCTATAAGAGAATCTTCGAAGGTGTTGTAACAGTGAAAAATATCTGGACCTACCGTATAAGATAAAAAAACATTCTTACCTCAATTTATTGAAAAGGTCATATAGTACCTTGTTTGGAAAGTGACAGATAGATTCCTCTCAAAAAAATATTATAAAAATTAAAACAAGGGTATAAATGACTTTAACCCATAATCTATGAAATATTAATAATGTTTTGAAATACATTTTTAAGAAACATGGATGTGGATGATAAAGAGGTCCCAGTAGATACTCACGTATAAACAACCTCGAATAATAAAGAAATTGTAAAATTGACCCTTTCCTTGTACTTTTCCTTGACGGAGGGTATGTTAAACTTTTGTATAATAGTTAAATAATTGTTATTAAATTATACAAGAACCACATACATAAACATGATATCATATATGATCTAATATTTCTTTGTTAATAATATTTCAGTAGTATCATTATTTCGGGTGTTAACTGATTTGTTTTCCATTATATGATTTGTTACGTGCGACATGTTTATTATGGATAGGATGTATATCATTCATATCCATAATGATATTATGTTCTTAAACATTATTTTTAATCATAAAATGAAAATTATTCTTGAATTCTTATGATGGGGAATGAATTTCATCGTGTTTGTGGAGATGGTAATCTGTACGTACGTACGAGCGACAATATCATTCTTTTGATGGTGAAATAGTATTTAATTAGATGATATATCATATATAAAGAATCTGTAACATGTTATATTTATTATTTAAATCAGTTATAATAATTATTATACCCATCCATATAATTAAGTGTTTGAATAACAAACTACACTACGACGTGGAGATGGTAAGCCATACGTACACACGTATGGTGACTTATCATTCATAGGATGGATAGAATAATGAATATGGTTATACCATATTTATAATATCATTAAATTATGTATAAGGTAATCGATTTATTATTTTGGTATGGAAATAATAAATAAATAGAAAGTGGAAGAAGAAAATAACTTTGAAAGAGGTGATGAAATTATTACCTCTTCTACAGGTGTTTCCTTTTGGGTTGATCGAAGGGGATCCTTAGGTTGGATTTATGATCAATGTAAGGCCACTAGGTATAATTGAGGGTATTTTGGAGGATATTTAATCAGGGGTTGGCTGATCCAAATGGCTTTGGCGGTGTGATTTTGAGAGAAGGGGAAGTACCCTTTTATAAGAGAGGTGAGGGTCACTTTAGGAAAAGCTAGAAATATTATTTTATTATACAATTATATTCAGTTTATAATTGATCCAAAAGGATTTATTTCGAGTAAAAGGTGGGTATGGGTATAAAAAATCTCAACCAATAGGTTTTAGATAGGTTTAGGTTACCTTATTAACCTTATCTTTTATATTTAATTCTTAGTTAAATAGTTTATCGTTTACCATGTATTCTTATATTATTATAATAAATTGTTAATGAACATACTATAAAAAACAACAGAACCCCGAGTGGTTCATTATTGATATATATATCCTTATCTAAGTCCTTTGGACTAACCTTAGATTTTTAATAATGTTATATCAATTAATAATATAGTATTTGTATTAAAAACTCATTTTTGTCAATTTTGAGACAATATGGTATTTTGTTTTTGTGAAAGTCATAACAACTTTATTACTTCAAAAAAAAGTCTTCAATCAACCCTAATATGTCATATTAACCTATATAATTAGTTTAATTCATCAAAAGTCTCAATTTACATTTATTTGGATATTTATAATATCAAATATTTTAATCATTCATTAATAAGGTAATTACGGCATAATCATTATCTCATAAATAAATTTAATTATTTAATGTTTAAAAATTATAAATAAAATACCTTTCTGTAGGAAATATTTTTATATTTCTAATAAATATTTATAGTAAAATTTATATTCTGTATAACCCTATATTAAAAATGGATTAGTTATTAAACTTTGAATTTAACACTTTTAACTCTTCATATAGTGCTATCTGAATACTTGAATGAAAACTATTGTTATAGGAAAATTGTACCAGAGGTTAATACTGATCCCACATAAATTGAAAGTCAAGTGGGAAATATCCCAACATGTCTTCCAAGGTATTAATAGTCTGTTCTGATTCTCCATCAGTTTGAGGGTGGTAGGCAGTGCTCAAACGAAGTTCAGTATCTACGGCCTTTTGAAGAATTTTCCTGAATCTTGATGTAAAATGGGGATCACGATTAGAAACAATTCATAGGGGTACTCCATTATATCTAACAACTTCATTAATATATAGTCTTGATAAATGTTCAAGTGGTAAATCTTATCTTATAGCAAGAAAATGTGATGACTAGGTAAGACGATCAACAATGACCTGTATTGCATCATTCTTTCTAGGAGTCTTTGGTAGCCCCATGATAGAGTCCATCGTAATATCATCCCATTTCCACTCAGGTATGGGAATAGGTTGCATTAATCCTCTAGGATGTTGTATTCCAGCCTTTACCTATAGAAAAACCATACATCTTGACACATAATCATAAATCTTCCTCTTCATGTTGTCCCGCAAAAATTGATCCTTCAAATCTCTATACATCTTAGTGCTACCAGGTTGTATACGGAAATTTGAGCTATGAGAATCATCTAGAAATTACCTTTTTAGATCAGGTATGTCATTAACATAGAGCCTCTTCCAAAATTTAAAATTATCATCTTCATATACGAAGTCAATCAATCTACCATCATTCACAGCTTTAATTTTCTTTTGAAACTCCTCATCATCAGTCTAAGAAATTTTTATCATTTCTAGTAAAGTTCGATTGATAACTATTTGAAAATTTATTTATGTTTCACCTTCCATGATTAGTCTCATATCCATATTTACTAGATCCATGAACATAGGATCCCTTTCAACTCTCATCTTGTTCAAAACTCCATGATCCTTTTCTTCTCAAAGCATCTTCCACCTTATTTTCCTTCCCTGGGTGGTAGTGTATAGTGAAATCATAATATTTTAGTAGTTCAAGCCATCTCCTTTTCCTCACATTGAGTTCTTTTTGTGAGAAAATAAACTTCAAACTCTTGTGATCGGTATATATATCACATTTTTTACCATAGATATAGTGTCTCCATATCTTCAAAGAAAATATTACAGCTGCTAACTCAATATCATGAGTGGGATAGTTTTTTTCATGTATTTTTAGCTGTTGTGATGCATAGGCAATAACCCTATCATTCTGCATAAGGACACAACCAAGTCCATTCTATGAAGCATCACTATGAACAACAAACCCATCATTCCTCGATGGTAGAGTCAAGATAGGAGCATTGACTAATCTTTTCCTAAATTCTTTAAAACATTATTCACACTCTTTTTTTCAAACAAATTTAACCCCATTAAGTGTGATCATGGATAATGGGTTATCCAATCGGGAAAAATTATGGATGAAACACCGATAATAACTTGCTAAACCAATAAAACTACATACCTCAGTTATACTCATTGGTGCTATCCATTCTTGGATTGCCTTAGTCTTTGAAGGATCGATATATATTCCATCCTTAGAGACAATATGGATAAGAAAAAAAATTTCCTGAACCCAGAATTCACACTTTCTAAACTTCCCATATGAATCATTTCTTATAAGGGTTATCAGAATAGTGCGAAAGTGGTTTTCATGATATTCGTATCTTTTTTAGTATACTAAGATATCATCAATGAATACCACTACAAATCCATTAATATATTCCTTGAAAACACTATTCATTAGATCCATGAAAACATAAGGTGCATTATTTAGTCCAAAAGGCCTTACAGTAAACGCAGAATGCTTGTACCTAGTTCGAAATGCTGTTTTTGGAATGTCTTCCTTCTTGGCACACAACTGATGATATCCAGATCAAAGTTAAATCTTTGTAAAATATTGAGCTCCATGAATTTGGTCGAATAAATCATCAATGTGAGGTATGAGATACTTGTTCTTTATTGATATATCATTAATCTCCATGTAGTCAATGCACAACCTCATAGATCCATCTTTGTTTTTAACAAAGAGAATAGGGGCTCCCCATGGAAAAACACTTGGGTGAATAAATACTTTATTACTCAATTCATCTAGTTATTTCTTTAGTTCCACTAATTCCACAGTGGACATTCTATAAGGAGTATTCGATATGGGATTTGAACTAGAAATTAAATCAATGGAAAACTTGATTTCTCATTCTAGAGGATGTCTAGGTAAATCCTCTGGAAACACATAAACATATTCTTGTACAATAGGTACATCCTCTATTCGAACATTATTTTCCTCACCCGTAGTTATTTCATTATCTTCCTCCCCAATAATTGAATTTAGTATATCTATTGGGGTGGATCTAGATAATAATATAATGGTTATGTTTCTGCTCTAAAGATAAGGTATTCCTTATCATTATCTAAAATTGTAACCTCTTTATTTATACAAAAAAAATTCGAATCATGGTCTGAAAGGAAATACATACCGAGGATTATTTAAAATTCAATCATGGGTATGACGATGAGATCTATAGATAAAGAACATTTATATGCTCTAATGGGAATTTATTCAAAAACCTTTGTTGCAATGATACTTCCTTTAAGAGTTTTGACTGAAAAATCCCTTGTTAAATCAAATTGGAAATATCTAATTTTCATAGAAAACAAGGAAGATATGAAACAATGCGATGATCCAGAATCATATAACGAATTGTCTAAACTTATGGAAACCATTAAATTACCTTCCACCACATAATTCGGAGCATCAACCACAGCAGTAGTGATCGCATAAGCATGGTCCTACTCCCTTGTACTTTTCTAAGGAAAGTTTCCTTGGCACATGGGACACTCATTTAAATAATTCCCCTTTCTCTACAATTTTAGAATTCAACATTGGCACCCTCTTTCTTTCCCTTACAATCAAGATCTTGGTGGCCTTTTCCACCAAACTTGTAACAGAATCCCATTCCCTTAAGGAAAGTACTGAGGTGTTTCTTCTTATATTTACTACAGGATAGAAATTTAATTTTTCCCTTATTCTCCTTATTTCCATTTCCAGATTGTTCACCAGATCACTTATTCTCTTGCTTTTCTTTGAAGTTGTAAGACTTATAGAATTCATTTTCTATCTTGGAAGAACATGATAATATATCTTTGTATAATGAAAAGGATTGTGAGACTAATGCTTGATGTAGAAATGGTTTTAACCCATCAAATAAGTGACCAATCTTAATCCTTGGGTTACATATATAATCTTCAGCGTACCTTGATAACCTTGTAAAGTTAGCCTCATACATTGCGACATTCTCATCCTCCTTTTGCCTCAAACTCAGAAATTAGCATTCCATATCCGCTCAATAGTCATGAGGAATGTATTTTTCAAAGAAAATATCTTTAAACTACCTCCATTCCATATTTTATACTTCTTTATCTTCCTTGGTATTTTTAATTAATGACCACCATTGATCTGTATCTCCCATGAGGTGATAAAATGCCATGACAACTTTTTTCCTTTCACTACTACCCAAATCATGAAATATTTTCTCTAATGAACTTATCCATTACTTAGCTACAAATGGATTTGTATTCCCATTAAATTTTGGAGGTTGTTTCCTCATGAAGTTTTCTAACATTTATCTTCTGCACTGTAGATCATGGTGATCCATACGGGTAAAGTTATTATTCCTAACCTGAGTGATATGTCCCAGTATGGTGATAAGCTGGTCAACACCAGTTGCATCACCAGATCCACTATAATTATCTTGATTAGAAGGTAAATCCTGACATGGATTACGTGTGTTGATATGGTTTCTATTCCTTCTACTAGGAACCATTTCTAAAGAACGACATACACTACATTAGTTTATGAATCACAATACATAATTCCAAACTTCTGAAACACCTCACATAAATTGAACTGTTTATGGATATAATCCATAAACATAAAAAAAATTATCTGAGGAGGTATATACTCATAAATCCTTTATAATGGTTTGTAAAGAAAATGTGAATTATCCTAAGGATATCACTGGGAGTGTCATAATCAAGAGTGCAGCAAGGCCCGTTGTCATGTACTAGGATACCCCAGATCATGCCCAAAACTCCTTGTCAGAGTTTTTCTAAATCTATTTTCCAAGGTTCGTACTAAAATTCCTCTGATACCAACTACAACTCCCTGAACCTAGTTACCCATAGTCAGTGCATTATTACTTAACATTAGCATGATCACAAGGGATTAAATCCCAAAAGACTGATCAGTTTAGTAGCCTTGGAAGTACTGGATACAAACATACGTTTTACATTACAATATGAAATGAAAAAAAAACATTGTGTCTCCTTTTAACACATTCATATCCCTTTTAATATCCATGTAGGTCAGTCATAATATACTTATTTAGATCCTGGAAAAAATAAAACATAGAAAGGGCTAATCTCATGTTCTCAGTAAGGATAACAATATAGAAAAAACATTCATAAATAACCATAAACATTTAAGTAAATTGTATAAGACTAAAACACAAGCCTTTTGAACTTAATATTCAATATAATATGGAAAATATAAATAAAATAATTCTATTTAATTATTCACATGGATATTATACTAGTAGAATAATCACATTTAATATCAATAGAAAATTTCATAATGATGGAATGCATAATGTCGGACATCATAACCACATAGTCAAGGCCTCATGCCAAGACTAAAAATAAGATTTTGTCAAGGCCTTATGCCAAGACACTAGTTTGTCTCATGATACCTACTAATGCATTGAGGAGCAATAGCGGGATCCACCTGTCATATACTAAGTCCAATGAATTCCTCATATGAAAAGGATGAAACATAACATAAACATTCGTATTAAAATTATCATAAAAAATGTTAATAATTTAATCCATAAACTATGAATGGTATAAAAATAAAACATCAACGGTCAAACAGATCACAAAACCTTCAATACAACATGGAAGATTGTATCATAATAAATCAACTTCAAACAAGTGTAAAATAAATTAAAGGATGTTGACATAGATGAAATCAAAACTATTTGAGAGAAATATCTCTTTCTATATTGAAATAATTTAAAAGTAACATAATTATAAAAGAAAAAATTTATTTTGAAAATAATCTTATAAGATTGTAAGGGAAGCATCTAAGGTCATATAACGGCAAAAAATTGTTGCACCCCCCGTATAAGTTAAGAAGCATTCTTACCTCATTTTGTTTACAAGGTCATAAAGTGCCTTGTTGGGAAAGAGACAAAAAGCTTCTTTTAAAAAATATATATACAAAGTAAAAAAGGGTATAAATTAATTTAACCCATAATCTAGAAAATACTAAAAAATTTGAAATACATTTTTAAGAAACATGTATGTGGATGATAAAGAGGTCCCAGTAGATACTCACGTATAAACAACCTCAGATAATAAAGAGATTGTAAATTTTACCCTACCCTTATAATTTTCCTTGATTGAGGGTACATTAACCTTCTGTATAATAGTTAAATCATTGTTATTAAATTATAAAAGAACTAAATACATAAATATGATATCATATATGATCTTCTAATATTTCTTTGTTAATAATATTTTAGTAGTATCATTGGTGTGGGTGTTAATTGATTTGTTTTCCTTTATATGATTGGTTACCACTACTATAAATATGGCCTTTATCAGTGCTATAAAAGTGCATTAATAGTTCTTAAAATGCGTTGTTAATTGAGGCGAAGATAAGGGGGGTCCCTTTTATCAGTGCTTAGAAAAGCGCTGATAAAGGCACATTTTACCAGTGCTAAAAAAAGCACTGATAAATGGGGACTTATATCAGCGCTTTTAAAAAGCTCTCATAAAAATCAAAAAAATAAAAAAATTATATAATGCGGGGGAATAATTATATAATGTGGGGGAGCCTTTAACAGCGCTGGACCCCCCCCCCCCTTTATTAGCACTAGGCAGACCCACAGCCTCACACTCTCTCGCACTTCCCTTCCCGCGCATCCCCTACATGCGACCACCTCCTTGCTTCCACCCAAACTCGAACCTATGACCTCCCCCATGAGTGCCTTCAACTTTACCACTAAGCCATTTCATTTTTTTTCTCTATTTTATGATATATCTATTTATATATATATATAGTTATATTTATTAGTATATTAATATAGATTCTTATTAGTATAAATATATTTAGTTATATTAATACATATATATTTATTCATATATTAATATATATATATATATATATATATATATATATATATTCGTATAATATATATATAGTTACATTTATTCGTATATTAATATAGATTCATATTAATATAAATATATTTAGTTATATTAATACATATATATTTATTCATATATTAGTATATATATATATTCATTTGTATATTAATATATATTTATATTTATTTATATATATATATTTAGTTATAATTTTTTATCCGTATATTTATTTTTATATTAATATATATTTATAAGATTAGTTTTAAATACATTTATAAAAAATTTTATTTATGTGTGTTTATAAATAAATAAATAAATACATACATACATATATACAACAAACACACACACACTCACACACATATATATATTTATGAATAAATATATATGTGTGTGTGTGTTTGAAAAGCCATAGAATGTGAAAATGACCATAACTTCTAATACAGAAGCCCGTTTCAACTACACAACCAGTCAAATCGAATAAAATGAAACAATATTCTATATCATATGTGGTACAGGCCTAACGTACATTCAGATAAGAAGTTATAAATGTTTTAATGTTAACAAATCGGGGTGTCCTGACTAAAAACTCAGTTTTGGAGGCCTTATGGGCACTTTGTGTCCTCCAAAAATGTGACAGAAGGTTTCCTTGGGTCATTAGCGCATAGAGCTTTTCGCAGGCTTCGATTTGATATGTTGTAGAGCTCAAATAGACCCCCAAATCAAAAGTTATGGGTGTTTGAAGTTTGAGTTACATTTTCAACTTATTTTAGATATTTTATTAATTTTTTTTGATTTTTCGTGTCTTCCAATTGATGTTAAATGATTATTAATCAATTATAATTAGAAAATTATTAATTAATTATAATTTTTAAAATATTTTAAAGACATTTTCTCTAAATTTATTATATATTAAATTTAATAGTCTATTTATACTTATCTAAAACATATTTAAAAAATATATATTATATTTATATCAATATAAATATACTCATATAAAAATAAAAAAATTCATGATTTTTTTTGAAACATAAAATTTATCAGCGCTATGAAAAATCACTGATAAAGACCCTCTTTATCAATGCTACTAAAAAAGTGCGGATAATGGGGTCCCCATTATCAACACTAAAAAAAGCGTTGATAAAGGGGGCTTTTATCAGTGCTAGAAAAATTGCTGATAAAGGGTCACTTTTAACAGTTATTTTTTTAGCGCTATTAAATGTGCCCATTTATCAGCGCTTTTTCTAGAACTGATAAAGCCCCCCCCCCTTTATCAACACTTTTTTTAGCATTGATAAAGGGTGGCTCTGTGGAAAACCGGTTTTGGGGTAGTATACGTAAGCCATGTTTTTTAAGGAAAGGATGTATTTGATTCATATCCAAAATGATACTACGTTCTTAAACTTTATTTTTAATCATAAATCAAAATTATTCTTGAATGGTTGTTATGGGGAATGAATTTCATCGTGTTCGTGGAGACGGTAATCCGTAATTATGCACGAGTGAAAATATCATTCTATTGATGGTAAAATCGTATGTTATTGGATGGCATATAATATATATACAGAATCCTTGACATGTTATATTTATTATTTAAATCAGTTATACTAATTATTATATCCATCCAAATAATTATGTGTTTGAATAACAAACTACACCTCGATGTGGACCAAAAGGATCATATGTTAATTCTAAGGTTGATTTTGGTTGAAAAACACTTATCCAATAGAATTAGGACATGTGTTAGGGTATTTATAATATCATTTTTACTTTTAATTTCCCTTTTTACTTTTAATCGTGGTAAATACAAGTCAAAAGTTACTATTCACCAAAACATATTTTCATCTTATTGAACCAAATTTTAAAATTTATGCCAACCGTTTTTCTTAGATTTTTGAAATTCAATTCACAGAAGTGGTAAAATTACGTTTTATGCAAATTTGCAAACGTGGCTAGAAGGTGGGTAAAAGATGGTAAAAAGTTCAATAAAATTTTATACATCTAATCTTATTATAAAATGACACCAATGAATTATATTGAACTTATATAGGTATTATGTATCTATATTTACTTAAAATAAATTTTATTTAAAATAAATAAAAATTTAAATAAAAATTTGGTTTTGAACAATAACGTAGTGTTTTTCACTATTCATTAAAAATTGAAAGTTTTCTGAAAAATACCAAAAAGTAACCATAAGATAATTTTGATATTCCAAGCCCAAAAATGAATTCAATTTTTAAAAATAAAATTTTAAAAATTTTAAAAAGTGGGTATTACTATTTATATCGGCTAGTTTTATTGGTCATGGTGTGTTAGAACTCGAAGTTGCGTACAGTTCAGGATATTGTATTATTCAAAGATAAGTGTACCGGGGAATCTTGGGGTGTTACATCCAGATTAGAAATTGGATACCTAGAATACAAGGGCTAAAACATTATTTTATGATAATTTTTCTCCAACAAAAAGTGGCACTGGATTACAGAACATATCAGCAATTGCTGATACCATTGATGAGGGAAAAAAAGGGTGTGATCTAGACCAATCCCCTCAAAGGTATAATCAAATATAATCCTTTCTTCAAGGATCAAAATTATATGTGAGTAATTGCACGCAACATTAAAAAGTATATTTTGACCTATCTCATGAAAACACTCAAACCATGGAGGAGTTTAATGAGAAAAGGAAATTGAATAATATTGGAGGAAAACGGGTAAACATAGAGGATGATTATTTGTCACTAAAAATATCTTACATGGATACTTCTACCAAGGTAAAGATGAAAGATAATGAAATATTTTCATCAATTCATATAAATAAGTCAAGGATAGGGAGATATTACTCTCATCTCAAGCCCACCATGGGAACCAGGCCAATGCCACTTACCAATGGGAGAAAGCTGCATGTCAACTAATTTAGCTCTTTGAAATATGATTCAGATAGGGATAGGGACTATGAGAATTATAAAAGTCTATATTATAATCTCTAAGGTATTTTTAATTTTTAATTAGTGATGTTTATGTCTTGTTTGACCCTAATCCTTTGTTGGTGTTCATGATTTTTTCTTTCCTTAATAAATGGGGCTTGGCCCCAACCTATTCTAAAAATATTATTAAATAAAAAATGTTTAATAAATAAATAAATTATTAATTATTGAACATGGATGTTAAATCAAAGCTGATATTTGTGAAATGATGAAGGTGATTAACTTTTCAATCCTATTTGGGTGAAAGTTCCTTTGGATCGAGTCCAACTCGACGTTAGTGGTAGAGGACTTAAAGAACAAATCCATAAGAGTGACTTCGAGAATTCTCCCACACTGGATTGAATGTCTCAATGTCTCACTAGACCTCATTATCAATGTTACACATTCATATAGAGAGGAAAACATGGTGGCTGATGCACTCTCCAAATAGTCTATTGTGGAAGGAAGATCAAGGTGGTCCTTTGTCACTCTATACTTTTGTGTGTACTTTATGGATTCAGATATGAAGGTTGATCTTCACACCTGTATTTGTAAACCTTCCTTCTAACTCTTTGTCTTTACACTTTTCTATATATTTTCATGGTCCAGACATGCTTCCCAAACCTTCTTTTCTAAATACTCCTAGAAACCATAAAAAATTTAAAAAATTTGAAAATTATTAAAATTCCTAAAAACACTTAAAACCCCTAATAACCCTAAAAAAGTAAACCCACTAAAAACCCAAAAAATCCTAAAATCTATAAAGAACCCTATAACCACTAAAAACACCAAAAATACACAAAAACCACTAAAACCCCAAAAAAAATATAAAATAATAAATACATAAAAAACCCTAAAATCCCAAAACAATCCTACAAAACATAAAAAACCGAAAAAATAATTCAAACCCCTAAAATACATTAAAACTTTAAAACCCCTAAAAGACCCTAAACACCCTTATAACCCTAAAACCCTAAATTATCCTAAAAAAATATAAAACCCCTAAAAGAATAAAACAATACTATAAACCTCTAAATTAATCTGAAACCCCTTAAACCCTAAATGACCTAAAACCCATAGAAACCATAAAAGATCCTAAAACACCCTAAAATCCATAAAAGAAACTAAAAAATACTAATGGAACCTAAAAACTCTAAAACCCCAGAAAAAATTCCTAAAACCCAGAAAGGGACCTAAAAACACTAAAACAAACCAAAACCCCTAAAACCCCTAAAAGACCCTAAAACCCCTACAAACCAAAAAGAACCCTAAAAATGAATAAAAAAAATAAAATACCCAAAAAACCCTATATGAGCCTAAAATCCCTAAAAGATTCTAAAAGACACTAAACCCCCCTAAGAATCCATAAAAAACCAAAAAAACCCTAAAATACTAAAAAATATTAAATACATTAAAAGACCCTTCAAACCCATAAAAACCCATAAACCCCTAAAAGAATCTAAAAAAACCAAAAAACCCAAAAAACCCTAAAACCACTAAAAACCCTAAAATATGTAAAACTCCCATAAAATATAAAAATATTGTAAAAAACCTAGAAAACCCCCTAAAACATAAAAAAACCCATAAACCTAAAAAACCTTTTTGGGTCCTCAAACTTCAGAATTTAAGAAGTGAATTATATCAGGATCAAAAAAGGTAGAAAGGAAATCTAAAAGGATTTTGAAGGAAATGTTCAAAGAGGTGCAACCATGAATCAAAAATCCCTTAATGGACATCTAATCTTTATGAAGTTACAAAACTCCAGGAAGCACCCAAATATATAAGCAGTTCATAGAAAAGGGGTGCAACTAGCAGTGCTCACAAATGAAGTAAAATCATTTGTGAAAAAAAGGCGTTGATTTGTACCCCACAAATGAAGAACCCCACAATCTAAATAGTTTGTAGGGAAATGTTGTAATTTCAGCTCCAATAAATTAAATAAATTATTTTCTATGGTTAGGTGGGGATTTATGAATATGAAAATGAAACCTCTTGATAAATAATCCCTTCGTGGACTCTCGTAAAAGAATTTCTGCAGACCACTATGGAAGACTAATGACGCCTATATTCAGCCCCTCTACTATTTTATAAATAAGACATCAAGGGGATCAAAAAACTCACATATATGGACTTAATAACCAAGTAACCTAACATAGTAGATAAATAAAAGAACCAAAAAAACCATATCCCTTAAAAGATTCCCCATAGGTAAAACCTACTACATAGTAGTAAAGAGGAAATAAAAACAACATATGGTGGTCCATGAACCAAAAAAACACTCTATGGAAACAATCCTATGAGGCTTAAACCTATGGAGCCTCTACGGATGAGAATACCACATATAAAATCACTATGTAGGTGAAACCCTACCCCACATAGCAAAACACTACGCTAAAGGAATTTGGTCCCATGTAGCAAAATGATATGCGGGTAGAAACTGGCCCAATGAAACGAGATGATATAGGATATAAACCTAAGTCCATGAACCATAATGGTACTTGGACTGTCCCATTACCCTCATAGAAACCTAATATGTAGAGGGAACCCCATATCATGTAAGAACAAGTGATGCAGAATGGGGCATCATCAGGTGTTCTACTCTCCGGTTCCAACCATAATCTTTTGTCATGTCATCAAACCTCATGTTGGCCCCTCCACAAACCATTCCAACACCTTTAGGCAAAGGTCCCTTCTAGGCCCACCTAATACATATGATGAAATCATCAGACATACCAGTGTTTCCTTTAAATTTAATATCATAACGGTAAGCAGTGTCACAAGGGTAATATCTGCAGAATGGTGAACCCTCAGAATAGCCTCAAGTTTTGGTTCCCATGGAAATGAGGCTTCTGAATTGGTTATGCTTATGTGAAGCACCCCATTTTAAGAATTTAGAGTAATTTCTACCCTTTCACTTCAATGTGGTCCAATTTTAAACATTACCATTTTCCCCAAATTAATTTTAGGGAAATCCTCCAATGGTAAGCCCCAATAATTTGTTACAGTAAGCATAACTTTTTCTTCTCTTCACCTCCACCCAGGGCATAGAAGAAATATAAAAAAATGTGACTATCCTGGATATGAAAAAAAGATAAGAAATAGGCATAATCAAAGTCATTTCTCACCACCTTTGGGCTTTAATAGCCTTTATCAGTGGATAAGGTGAGATTGTGGGATCGTCAAATCTACTACTTACTCTTGTTTCTCACACCGATCATGACTCATGTGGACTTAGAGGTTATTGGAAATTATGAAATATTCAATATCTCAAACCTCATATGGTCCTTCTATTCATTTTAATCCCCTACCATATATGGACGGGCCTTCTCCATAGACTTAATCCCCAACCTCAAACGCAAATGGGCCGATTCCATGCGTAAGCCCCAACCATGTGCACCAGATGGTCCTCATACATGGTATAAGTCCTAAAACCACAGTTCAACTTTCAAAGGGCCATATTCCCAATAAAGCAGTATAAAATGGTCAGATTATATGTGTAACCCCTAATCATTCCCCTCAACTAAGCTTCCTTTAAGGTTTATGCTCTAAACTTAGATAACTACATGGGTTTTTATTCCCAACTAATTGGGATACTTAAGAAACCTTTCTAAGTTCCAAACACATAACCCAAATCCACCCTAAATTTATCCAAGTCAAATTCCAGGTAGGGTCATATCTACCCAAGAGACTACATCTCTTATATTCACCTTAGTGTTCCTCAATATAATTCCCACACAATCCTTTTCCAGGAATCATTTTCATAGATATCCAAACTGCATGACATTAAACTTCATGGTTTTGTTCTTGTATAATGACCTTAAAAGGTGATCTGTCCAGTTGAGTGACACCAAAAAACATAGATTCATATTCCTTTTATGAGGATATGTAGGAATCCCATTACATGGGTTTGATCCCAACATCAAAACAAATTTTCCCCCCTGGATTATGGTAAACTCCATATCACCCTATCATTAGGATTAAAACTTGTGTTTTCCCACTAAATGACCAAAGGCTCTCTGATTTATCCACAAAAGGGAATAATTTATGGAGAACCACAGATACATACTGATATCTCCATTTATGGAGAACCTCATATACATAATAATGATTCTTAACCCATGCGTAGTTATAAACAATCATTAGCTAGGAGTAATCTGTGGAAACATTCTGGGGAATAAACTAAGGATTCGTGAACATATCTTAAATCTAAAAGAGAGTCCCATAATATGAAATAGTTCCCTCCATTTTTTTGATACGACCGATTTTCCATCATCTCAACCAATGTGATATTTTATGTTTCATTGGAAAAACTACCAAATAAGAACCTACCTTTGGAATGTAGTTCAATGAATCATTTATATAAGAGACATTGGGTTTTTCTAGCTCCACGAACAAAGCTCATTGGAGACTGTTTGAAGAGCTTGTACCCAACATTTGTGATTACACACCATTGAACCCTTGTAATCAATAATTTTGGCCAAATACACATCTTAAAGGGAATAAAATGGTGTTTTTGACATGAATTAATTAATTGTAGAACCTCATACAAAAGATAAAAAGGATACACTACCCATTTATCATTCTACCCTTACATTCCTAACCTAGGAGAATTATTTGGGTCAAAACCAAATGGTGAACCTAACATGAATCCTTAACTAAGGTGGAAGTGTTACCCCACTTCAGGCTACTTTTTCATCCAAAATAGAAGAGGGACAATCATGATCCTCAATTATGTATGTTTTCATGAGATGCTACTTTGTCGAGTTTGTGATTTCTGTATTTGTCGCATATGTTGTAGGCACTCTTTATCACATAGTTCAATCCAATGGAATCCTATAAGTTTTCACATTCATGTGTACAAAGTAGTTCACCCATCGGGCTCCCTATAAAGTAAAGGACTCCATCACCCACCCAAAATCTTCAATGATGGGTATTGAATGCATTGGGTTAAGAGTACCACCATAATGGTACTCTCCCTATCCTGGAGAAAGATATACATTCCCTCCAATCAATGAATCCCCACCAATCATTCGCCTAGTGACGGTCGGCAGTCCAAAACCTGGAGACTCCACTAGCTATCTCCAACCATTCCAGGATCCTATCCCCATAACATGGTAATGAGTACCTCCCTTATCTTAGGGAGTCTAATTTATTCATCACTAATTAATTCATCCATGTAGCACATGAGTCCTGCTCAAGGGCCCCTGTCGTAAAACGTTATCACCAACGCGATGCACCCCATCATCCTCATTATAAAGGGGATACTACCCCAAGGCCCCCAACCGAATTCAAGAGGACCCAGGTTCCCAAGGTATCCCACAAAGGGTAGTAATCATATAATTAGGAATGAACCATAATTCTCTTTCCTACCAACTAATCTCACCAATCAAATACAGTGACATTCCATTAGTTGATGTATACTCCTGATCACACTCATGAAGACCATAAATAAAATGATATAGAAATATATAGACATATGTATATCCCTTTAATAGAACGTGAATCCCTGTATGAAAATAAAATTTCATATGAGAATATGAAAAAACATACCCACAAAAACTAATCTTTCTAGTCAAATTCAGTGGTGATCTATGACATGGCTCAAACTCCTACTACACCTCACCAAACCCTCCATGAAAATAGGGATAAAAATTACCTAAAAATTCATATCCCAATGAATGTATATGAATCCTACAAGTCAAATATGGTGATAAACCATGAGGAAATATATATTATTACTCCCTCTTATAAATCCTGTCATCCAAAAAGGGTGGTAAACTACTATGAGGAGAAAAAAATTCTTTCTAATGCATATGAATTCCATCATTAAAAAATGATGGAAATTAATGAGTAGATGAAAATACCTGATAACAAATATGAAGACCCCCAATAAAATAAAATTTTAACCAAATTAATATAGAGTTTAATTCCTATAGATTCATATCAATCCCTTCATACAAATACTATGACACCATTAAAACTAGATAAAAAAACTAGTGCATCCCATATATAAATCAAGGGTAGAGTCATACCTCTTACCCCACATAAGAGAACTGTCAGTACCCATTGAAAAAATGGAGTATCGGTGTAGGAACATATTTCTTTTCTGACAATGAAATGATAATATATTCACATTCAAGATAAATATGTCTCTCAACTCATCCTAGTAATGATGGAGGATTAGAAATCAATTCCTGACCCCATCCTACATAATTTTCAAGATTTAATAGCATCCATGATTATAGTAAGGAGTTGGTCCCACAACCCTATCTCCCCATGTGGGGTGACTCATCCACAAAATAAAGAGGTCACATAAGATTATACATGCATCACTGCTTTCTACCAAGAGGGTCATCAGAAATATTTCATTTTAAATGGATAATATAATAAATAATAAATACATGTTCCAATTGGGGGACACATTTCCACTTTGTTGGATTCTCCATGGTTGGTATATATCTCTACTAGAACTCAGGTAGCACATTAGCATATCTCGGAAGCACCATAGGTTCCAATTGAATAGTAACGTGTATATCAAGGTTGTCACTTACAAAAAGTGGCCCTCGTTTCCTACAAGAGAGTTCCTAGAAAAAATATCATACAAAAGGAAACTATAAAATGAAGCATAAATTCATGATTATGATATGTTTGAAGATGGAGTTCTTGAAGACATCAAATATCTATCTTTAATGGCTCCAAATCCTTCTGATTTTCTACCAAATTACATAAGTATCAATAGTAGTTGTGAAGTTCCTCCCAACAATATTGTTACTTAAAGCTCTAGAGGTCCTCCCCATAGCATCAACCATGATGTATCCCTTCGTGTATGAAAAATAATCAGTCAAGGGATCTTATCCCAAGATTAATGTCACGATATTCCTCCTTGTGTCTAGAAGATAAAAAAACAAGTTCCTCCCCTTACTGTTATCTCCCTTTATTGTCCTCCTCATAATATATGCTATAGAACTTCTCTTTGCAGTTATACATCATGCTATGATGGTAGCCCTCACCAATATGAAACTCACTATGATGGTCCTCCTTATGGTGACATAAAATATCAGGAAGTTTCTCCCCTTCCTATCATCTTCCCAGGTGGTCCTCCCCAGGGTATAAAATCCAGAAATTATCCCTTTAGTCAGACATCAAGTTGTGATGGTAGCCCTTACCATGATGGTTCATGCTGTGAAGGTCCTCCTTGAAGTCAAATTTCATGTTGTAAAGACGGTCATCCACTTGCAGAGTCAAGTATGTAGAAACCCTCATATTCCAAGGTTCTTAGAAAGATAGGACCAAAAATTCTAGATAACCTTTCAATGACATGTGATACCCTTTCTCGACCAGGAGATGGCCAAGGGAAATGTTCATCTTCTAAGTCACCCCCAGACCGTTCACATCTCAACAAGATGTCTATTAGACCTACTAATTGTGACCAGGTCATCAAGAAGTGGTCATGTTGGGAAGATCAATTAAAATTTCCCGAGTGGAAGAACAAAAGGATATGTTGCTCACAAAAATAACATTGTCCACGGATGAAATACCAGTTATGTTTTGGCCCACAAAAGATTCTTATTTTGACATACCAACGGATTTTCTAGATGAATTAAAACATAAAATTCATACCAATATCTAGAAATCTCTCCACTACCTCAAAAAAAAATATTTTTCCTTCAAAAGGGTATATAGACAAGGTCAAAATAGTTGGATAGATTCATCATCCAATTGATCTGGAATACCTTCCATCATCACAACAACCACAATCAGATATGAAGTAGAAGGATCTACAAATGACCTTCCTCAATACACTTCATATGTTGTGTCATCTAATCATTGATTTTTTCTCGATGATCATATTTAGAGATGGAGAGATTATAGGGCATTTCATTTTACCCTACAGCCCATTTAGCTAAACCGATTAGAAATTGCATCCTGCAATGTCATTATCCCAAGGCTACAATTGAGTGAAATCCCTACCTAGGAAACGTGGCATGTTCGACAAGGACCAACTTTGATTCTGTCTCAACAGAATATGGCTTAATGAGATCAAGCCCTCAAAAAACTCATAAATTAGGAAACTGAGAAAATTAAATAGGCTTCTGGTTTAAGGGAGTCCAATCATTAATAACTCTTAATGTACTTGGAAATAAATATTTGATATATAGACTCAACAAAATATCCTACTCACACTCGAATAGGAAGGCATGAGATCAAGAGAGCAGTGATAGTAGCAGCAACTGCCATTGAACGGGATCATCCCCAGGCCACAGGACTGGGGATGTTTTTTCCACAACCACCCCTCGATTGAAATTAGTCTTTTCCTATTTAGGGAGGATGAAAAGTATAGAGGTCTCCCATTATGTCCAATCTCGTGACTCATTACCCCCAAAAATGAGGTGTATAGCAAGGCCAAAAAAAATTTCCCTCTAAGTTATTCTTCACCAATAAATCCAAATAGGATCCTAGAATGGATGAAAGAGATCCAATAAATGATCTAAACAACTCTTCTACCATTTAGAAACTATTACTTCGCCCAAAAAAGAATTTTGCATCAGTTAATGTCATGGAAATTTGTCCTTAATACCGCACCAAAAATAAAAAAAACAATGATTAATGAGAAGAGGATAGTTCCATTTGGAATCAAATACACACTAAGAATGAAGGTGTGCTTACCTGTAACATGTAAGTCTACATAAATCTTAGCACCCCTTCGATCAATCGCATAATACCTACTTAGCAAACCTATAATAGGGAGAAGAATAAAAACAAGGTCACAAAATACCCACCTCCTCTTATAAATGATAATGATCTCCATATTCTTGAAGAGATGTTCACAAGAAAGGAAGAAGAAATGAAATATTTGAGGTTAATCAATGATGATTTGCTTCGGGGTAGTCATCCTATCAAATATTCCCCCTAGTATTAGCATCAACATACACATCCAATAGGTGTACCTCATCCATGAGGGTTTACCCCAAAAATTGATGTAAGGCTATGGAATATGTATGAGGTAGTTATATGAAAAAATCTACATGGACCCGATCATGGGCGGATACCAAGATTTCCATCTACTAAGGAGGAAGCTAAAACAATTTTAGGTCAATCTTCCCAAGATGTCCCCATATGGATATCTGACTCAAGCAGTAGTAGAACCAGTATGTCAAATCATGCCCCTCATTGTGCCTACACAAGATCAAGTTAAACATAACATACATCAAGGTATTATCAACAACATCGATTCATTTGAATCTTGATTGGAAGCCTTGGAGGAGTGACATGAACCAGTAAAGACCGAATAGAAATCTTACCATGGTTGGGTGAGAAACACCCCATGACCACAAAATTTCATGAGTCCAATGTTTCTAATATTAGATGGATCGGGTGACCCGAAACAACATCTGACACACTATGAATCTTATTATAATCCCATGATGGGAACCCTAGTGAAACAAGAAGCAGTGAAACTCTGATGCTTTGTGTGAACACTACAAAGGTTAGCCTTTGTATGGTACACCTGTCTATCAACTCTTTCAATAGAAGGGTGGGAGGATCTCCACTGACAATTCCTCTTCCAGATCAACTCAATGCTACTGAATAAAAAACTAAGAAACCTTTAAAATAGTAAACAGTGCAAGAATGTGAGAGTCTCCAACATCATTTATTGATGGAAGGGGATGACCATCTTTTGAATCGTCGACTCCCCCAAGATGAGATGCTTTCTATGTGCATTGATAACCCCCGAAACGAACTGTGAATGCAACTCATCCTAGTGAAATATACAACTAGGATCTATTCCATTTCATAATGAATATAATACTCTATACAATGGATTAAAATAAAGTCTCGGGTAGTCCCACTAGTCCCAGGAAAAAATAACCGGAAGAGATGAAGTGTCCTATATCATGCTTAAGAAATCCCCAGCCCCTGCTTCAGCTACAAGGCATGAACCAAATCATTCAGGGCCCCCTGGGAATCAACAACAACCCCCACCTCGATAATATGAGTAGGGGGACCAAGGATAAGTCAATTCAAGGAATAAAGGAATGAAGTATACTTGTTATAAGATGATCAAGTTTGTGGATATTTTATAGCATCTATGAACTATAATTTACTCTATTTACCAAAGCTGAAAAAGGCTGACAAGTTCAATATCATTGAAAATACATATTAGTGTCCCTTTAACAAGATAATGGGACACACCATCTATGAATTATTCTTCTTAAAAGACCACCTACAAAAAATGATAGTTTTCAGGTAAGTAAAACTGGGTCTATAGCCGGCACATGTGGTGATGTTTCCACTACTACCCCAAATTAATGTGATAAGTGGAATGAAGTTGTTAGAAGGAAAGAACAAAATGTTGATAGTTGGATGACTCAAAATACAATCAACTGAACTCATAGAATTCTCTGATCATAGATAAAAAAACCAATTATGTCCCCAACTACCCTTTTTACAACATAGTCGACATCCTCGACCCCACAACCCTCCAAAAAAAGATTCTCTAAAAAGAAGTGTTACCAAAATGGCAAGGGAAAGTGAAAGAAGATGAATCCGCATCAAGGAGAAAAAGTCAACTTTGAACCTCTTAGATTTTAATCCATCAGGCCTAAAAGAACGGGCACCATCTTTCCAAATGGAACCACCAGAAGAAATTGGTTAGGAAGATCCATCATCATTAGAGAAGATGATCTTCTGTTTGATTAATTTAATTCATTTAATGGATCCCTTCTCTAATGATTATTATGGATATGAGTCCATGTTCCTCACATGTGATCTAGGAGACAGAGGAAGATACCACTAGGGTCAGGGATACAAGGGAAGATACAGCTATTGAAGAAACCAAATTTCTAGCCACACACCAAGAAAAACAATCAATTTGGTAAAAATTCACAAAAGATCTTATCTGTGGGCCTAATAGGAATAGTAAAATCCCTTGAACATGATAGAGACCACTCCATCCCAATCATTCTTGAATATCCATTATAATAGGAACAAATTTCTAACCTCCCATGGCATGTAGGAAGACCTTCCCGACATAACCCGAAAAGAAAAGAGGCACCTATATCTCATATCTCGGGGGATGATATGTCTACATCTAATAATCTGACCCCTAAATCACCTTTAAAATATCATCCACATGCGGGGAAGAACAAAACATTAGATTAAATGTATGGTATCATGAATAAGTTATCCCTATTAATAGCTAAACTGTCAATTCTGGATGCCCAGGATTTTTCAAAATAACTTAGGGAAGCACTCATAGAGGATCTAATGATCCTCACATGAGTCTGAGTCCAAAGTGGTTTTCACCGAAGTATATCAGATAGAGACAAATCCTGTATAATTTCATGTGATAATATCCTTCAAAAAATATGATGAAAATGATTTCATGAAGGGACACATAAAACCCTTGTATGTATTAGGAAGGATAAATGGTGCCAATATCTAAAACATTTCATTGACAATGGTTCTAGAGTTAATATCATATCATGTACAAACTCTCCATCACCTAGGATGAAATGATTCTAACCTATCACATTTATCTATAACCTCGCAGGGCTATGAAAAAAGTTAACATAATCCATTGGTCCAAATAATTCTCAAAAATCAGTTTGTAAACCTCATGAATGACTCAAAGTTTTTGTCCATTCGACAAAACACAGCCTTAAACATCTTACTAAGAAGGCCATGGTTGCATCAACAAACAAGGAACCCCTCATCCAACCATAAATGCATCAAATACTACACCAATGGAGAAAAACTGACATTGAATGTGGATAAGGCCCATTTGAATCTTGTGAGTCTCATTATATCGATGAAGTATTATATGAGCAGAAAGGGAAGAGACCCTCAGTTGATGGTATTGACTGGGTCACTGCCCCTTGAAGTTTGGAAATGATCCCAGAAAAACCCTTCAGACATCTTAGTGAAGAATACATAATGTACATCAATGAGGTCGGGTGTATGAATCCAAATTTGAATTTGTATTCAATAATCCTGAGGGTTTCAGTGATGATTTGTAAGCCTATCTTTTTTGAAAAATCTATTGATCCCCCATTAAATGTTGAAAACATGGATGGAAATACCTTTCATCCATCCTTATAGATCTAGAGAATCCATACCTCACCCGCTTATGTAGAAGAGGACATCTCTTCACCCAAATAGTAAGAACACAGTCCTCTATCCCCCACTCCATCCTCTCCACCCCCCCCCCCCCCCTTTAGCTGGGTTAGAAGAAGTCGCTTCATCTTCCAAACACTATGATCCCAACACTTCTATCAACTATGGAGAACTCATCTCAAGAATTTCTCCCCATATAAACAAATAGGAAGAATATGAATATTAAGAGGAGTTGGAGTAGGAGAACATGGGGATAACCCCTCTAACAATCGAGGAGGCAATCGCTACCACCATTGATGAAACCAAGAAATAAATCTAAGTACAAAATAAGATGCATGACCCAACCTTATTAGTCTATCCATTTCTTATGAATATAAATAGGTATACACATCCTTCATAAATAAAAATTGAGATGTATTCACTTATAACTATACAGAAATACATGGATTATATCCCAAGGTGGCTACTCACCACCTAAGGCTACCAAAAGATCATAGGGGATATAAACAAGTCGACAAAAGGAAACACCTAACACATGATACCAAGATAAAGGCTAATGTTGACAAGATCATCAAATCAAACATAGTTTTGGAGATCCAATATTCCTTTTGGGAGGACGATATCATCCGCATAATAAATAATAATGGAAAAAATTAGAGTTTACATAGAATTTTGAGATATCAACCGGTATTATTTGAAATATGATTTCATAGTCCTGATAATATAACTACTGATCGATGTAGCCACCATATATTAAGCTCTATATTTCATGGATATATATTCAAGATACAAAAAAAAATATAAAGATCCCAAGAAGATGAAGAATCAATTTCCTTCAAATCCCCCTCGGGAGTATTTTTCTACATGTTGACTCCCTTTGGTTTGAATAATGATATCACTACGTACCAACATTCCATGCATCACATCTTGAAATCCTTCCTGGGAAGGTTTCTTGAATGCCATGTTTATGACATGGTGGTTAAGTCACAATAATGAAAAGACAACCTTGATGATATTGAAAATATATTAAAAAAATTAAGAAAACACAATCTAAAAATGAACCCCTTGGAATTTTCCATCGGTGTTACCTTAGGGAAGTTTCTTAGATTCTTCACAAATCATCATGGCATTGAAGTTTACCAAGAGAAGATAAAGGATATCCTTGGAATGTCACCTCCTCGCAACCTATCTAAGTTGAGAAGACTTAATGAACACTCATCCTATATTGGATGCTTCATATCTAACCTTACATGAATTTTTTTTCCCTTCACCAGGTTGATGAATAAAGGGGTTACATATAAGTAGATTGATGATTGTCAAGAAGAATTCAACAATCTCGAGGAGTATATCTTAAGCCCACCATGATAACGTTTCCTATCAAAAGAAGAAAACACATATTGTATGTGAAAAACATGGAAATATCCCAAGGTTACTTACTCATAAAAAAGAATGTGAATGGAATCAAAAATAGACTTTATTATCTTTTCCAAACCATGATTGATATTGAGACTTTTTACTCAGATATCGAGAATAGTGGTCTAGGGATGATTTTTGTGGTCCAAAAACTAAGACACTATGTACAACATCATGAAGTACATTTGGTATCCTCTAGAAACATACTGTTGACGCTCCTTTCGTCACAGAATCTAAAGATCGGAAAAGAGAATATCTGGGCTGAAAGTGATTCATCCTTTGAAGAAACATCAAAAATCGACAAAGGGATGAACAAGGAGAACATTGCCCATAGGTCGCGCAAGTTCTCTCATGGTCGCGCAAGTACACTTGCGCGCCACCTAGTGGTCGTGCAAGTACTTGCGCGACGCCTTATGGTCGTGCAAGTGACTTGCGCGACCTAAGGGGTAACCGCCCAGTAACCGCCCGGGGTCTTCTTTTTCCTATAAATAGACCCTGTGGGCCCCCCATTCGAGACGATTTTTTTCCAGAAACTCGGATTGAAGCTCCCGACGCCCAAGTCTCTTCTCAAAGCTTCCGGAACACTTCTAAGGTAATTTCTTACCTAAAACGGAAGATCTAAAGAGAAGAAGGAAGGCCTAAGTGTTGAAACTTATCAAACACTTGTGCGCTGACTTATTTCCTTCAATATAACTTGCGCGTCCCTTTTCTGGAAGAACCTCGAGAACATTCTAAAGGGTTTAAAAAAGAGTCGCTCAAGTATTTCATTGCTGGATGAAAATCGCGCAAGTACACTATGTGTCGCGCAGGTATACCTGCGCGACCAACACTTGCGCGCCCACGGAAGACTTGCGCGCCTTGCAAGACTTGCACGCCCCTATCTTTTTGGGTGCCTATCTTGCCCATTTTTACCCCTCTTAAGCCATTTCACCTTTCCTTTTCAAGATTCAGTCTTCAAGACACTCTTCAAAGCCATTTATGGAATGATTTCTTGATTTGACTTTCTTATCTGAAAGGAATTCTGTGTAATCTCTCTCAAAGTCTAGTGATTTAAATATCCTTATGTCACTAAAATACAGAGAGTTCATTCATTCAACCTCATCCTTTAAGATGAGAGAATCTTAACCTGGGTCTCCTTTTCAGGAATAATCCCCAGTTATAAAACCTTTAATCTGGGCATCCTCCTCAGGAGTAAGCCCCAAACCTTAATCCCTGACCTGGGTCTCCTTTTTCAGGAATAAGACTCAGTCATAACCTTGGGTCTCTTTTTCAGGAATAAGCCCCAAGTTCCCTTAAATTTCTCTTAACCAGTCATAATTTACCTTTGATTTGGGTTTCCTTTTCAGGAGTAAAACCCAATCATAAGTCCCCTCCTAACTTGGGAATCCTCCTTAGGAGTAATCCCCATGATTAGAGTATTCAAATCTCCATGAAGCACATATAACTTTATGGACCCTGTTCATGGATTTTCTCCCTAAAAGTAAATCCTAAACCTTCATCTATCTGGGCAGTCATCCATACATAAGCCCCAAACAAATTCTTATGATTGCATCTTTTATGGCACAATTGTCTAAATTTTTACCAATACCTCTTGTTTCTCACACCGAGCATGACTCACGTGAGCTTAGAGTGTAAAAGTAATTATGACATTCATCTTTGAGCCATCAATCATAAACATCATACTCCATAACTCGAACTACGTGGGTTCTGATTCCTTTTCCAAAACAAAGGATACGTAGGTAGCCCATTTATGGGTTCGATCCCAACTTTGAAATAATCTCTGTCCTTCTGAATGACGATAAACTTCAAGTGCCCCATTAAGTGGCTTTAAAACCAGCCTGGTCATCATAATGACCAAGATAATTTTATATAAATGTTTTGAAGGATACCATTGACCAAGAATCTCTAAACAGATATAGATGATTCTCTATTGATGAAGAAACTCGAATACATATAAAAGATTCTCTAAATTTCTTGAATATTTAATCATTGATTGTTAAAACTAAAGGAAAGCACATTTTATACTTGGTAATGTAATAAGGATTCACGAACATAACTTAAATCTATAAAGAGAGTCCCGGAGTAGACAATAATTCCCCTCAAAAAGGTGTGATGAGTCCGACCTCCCATCCTCTCGACCAATGCAAATTCCTAAGCCTCATTAATCCACAAGCTAATGAGCGCCTGCCTTTGGAAAGTAGGTCCAAACGGATGTGGAATCATTGGATGTTTCCGGTTCTACGAACAAATCCGTTAGAAACCGATCAGAACGTTTGAATCTCCCGTCGAGGAGGTCATCCCCGGATTCTGTGCGAAACAAAAATGGTGAACCCGACGCGAATCCTTAACCAAGGTAAAGTGATGTTATTCTTATTTGTTAGGCCCCTTGGGCCAACAAAGCAATCATTGACATGTGCTCATCCAAAAGATGCAGTGGCCGGATTCATCTTGATTATGTCTGTTACATGGAACAGGAACTCTTTTCTCAAGATCTTCTGCAAAATGGATTTCCTTAAATTCACCTCTGTGAATACTGCTGCTGTGAACACCTCTACTATGAGGTCTGCTGCTGTGAAAACCAATGCTGCTACTCCTGCTGGAACGTCATCCGCTCTGAGGATGACATCACCAACTCAGCGTCTTAAACGCTGGGTTTCTAATGCACTGGTTAAGGAGTACCGTCGCAACGGTACTATCCCAACTCTGGAGGCCGCTCATCAAGCCCTCTAAGTTAACAACTCTACCTGGTCGTCCGGACAATGGCGGCCAACAATCAAGAAGCAGGCGGTGCTGACTACCGTCTCCAACCGTTTCGGGTCGTTATCCCCAGAACGCAATTTCCATTCACTCCCTTACTCTGAGGAAGTGAATGAGCAGGTCCCGCAGGACCTTAATTCCAAAAGACAGGAGTCCTTCTCAAGGGCTCCCATCAACAATCGCCGCCAGACTCGTGCGGTAGTGCGCCCTCAACATGATGAGGGTACCGAATCCAGGCATTCAGCTCAGGTTCCTCGAACCCGAGCAGGCAAGATGAACCGCCAAAGATGGAATCCGGTTAATAATACAAAGGTTGTCATCCCTGCCATCTCCAGAGAAGTCCACCAACCTAACTTGGTGGCAAACAACGAGCAGGCATACACACCTGTTCGTTTTAATTCCGCTGTCCAGCAGACTCGTCTGACAGCATCAAGCCTATCCCGCCAGGCAATTCCGGCGGAGTACCATAGGCAGGAACATACACCTGCTTATACATCACCAGTTAGTCAGCAGGCTCGTCTGACTACATATGATGGATCTCGTCAACCGTGTTTGGCGAAGTGTAATCAGCAGGAACATACACCTGCTAATACTAATCAGGCCTACCAACAGTCTTGCTTGGTAGCGCCCGGAGAAGTCAGTCGGAAAGTCCCGACGACAAACAGGAGGCAGACTCAACTCTCTGCCTCCACACTTGAGTACTGTCAGGATTCACTGACAGGAAAAGGAGGACAGGAGCAGGCACATTCACCTAATCCAAGCCCGGAATGGACGTATATCCCCGTTCCGGCGGCTGAAGTCACCAAACATATTTTGTCAATGGTGAAAGAGCAGAAGCAAATTCCTGCTCATATTCTGGATGCTTGCCAGGATATCATAACAACTTCAGCATCATCTCAGGGACAGACACATAATTCTATCCCTAGCAATGGAGTGACACATCAACGATTCACTCCGGAACAGACACACACATCTGTTCCAGTCCAAGAGGGTTATGGGGCATACTCCCCCATATCATACGGACAACCAAGTCAGGCACATACACCTGATTTGAGTGGAGATCGTCAGCCTAACCTGACCATCTTTCCTGATCAGGAACATACACCTACTCAGAGAAATCACTTTCGTCATCAAGTGGTTTCTAAAGAGAGTAAGAAGGCAGCTAAGAAAAATATCCGCCCAGCACAGTCATGAGATCAAAGGCCAATCTGCAACAAGGCCTTGCTCGATGCTGGTGTTCTTGAAGCCCTCAGACATTTATCTGTCGGAATTCAAGATTCTACTCCCTCAGTTCCCAATAACGGGAACATTAATTCTGAAGGTCTTCAACAGACACTTCCTCATAAAGACTTGCTTCATGAAAATTCGGTCAATCTTGAAGTTTCTTCTTCAGATGAGAGCTACAGGAACCCTCTATGTGGTCAGAAGACCAAGGAGAAAGAGATTTCATCTTTTGTTGTAACCCATCATGACGGTCCTCCTCATGGTGATGAACTTCGCTGCGAAAGTCCTCTCCGCAGTAGTGATTCACGTTGTCTCAAAAATTCTTCAGAAGGCAATGTAGTGACGAGAAAGCCCTCCTATCTCGAGGCACTTGCAAACGTAAAACCAGTCATGTTGGATGCTTTACTATCGGCAGGTGAAACTCTTTCTCCATCAGAAGATAGCCTGGGGTTCAGGTTATTCTCCGAACCATCCCTGGGTCATTCATCTTCCAGCATGAATAGAGATTTCTCTACCAATCTTGTTGAATCCGATGAAGCAACAAAGAAACACCAACTCTGGTCCAAACAGGTAGAAGAATCTTCATTTAATGATAAAGAGGAAATGCTGAACATGAGGAAAAAACTGGCAAAAGGTGAAGTACCAGTCATGTTTTGGTCTTTGGCTGACTCCCAGTACGACATTCCAAAGATGTTGACGGATGATGGAATCCATGATATTCGTCTCAACATATGGAAAACTCTTTTTCAATTAAAGAAGAAGGTATTATCTTACGATGAATATGAAAATAATCTTAAGATAATAGAAGGGTTACAACGCCAGATTGATTTGGCATCTCTATCAGTCTCTCGATATCCAAAGGATGAAAAGCAACAGAAAACCCTTCAATGTTCATGCCTTGGCGCACTAAGAAAATTGCGTCAGTTAATTGCCAATGCTCCATATGATTTTCATATCAGAGGATGGGGTGTTCACGGAGAACTACATTTCACAGTGCTTTCCGGTCAGCAAAGCCCTCCGAAAATGGTCTCATGCAATGTTATTGCCCATGGCCGGCCACAGTCAATGAGCTTTGTTCATAATCAAAAGCTTGCTCAAGAACAAGCTTCAACTAGTTCCTCTCAAAATCAAGTATATAGAGAACAAGTTGTTGAATTTCTCCTACATCAAGAAGGCGAGAATATTTCACAAGCCTCTCGTCTGGAGAAAACACATCATCAAATGACAGAAGTTTCGGAAATCATCCAACGGTCTGTTGAACCAGGTGATAAAAGTGGATACAGGTTAATTCATCCAGCTAATTTCCGAACTAAGATTCGCAAGATCAAGAGATATTTTAAGAAGATCTCAGACATAGCATGTCAAGAGACACCCCAGCTTTCCAGACTGGGGACTTCTCTAACCCAACCCTCAGAGTCAACGAATGGGATTTGAGTAGTTGAGCGGAAGCAGCAGGAACATCCCCAGTCCACTGGACTGGGGACTTTTTCAAATCCTCAATCCCTCCCTCAGAGAAAGTCAGTATTCTCTCGATTAGGGAATAATCCTCAAGAGGAACGAAGAGCCAAGCTATCAGGAGGTTCTCTCCAAGTGACGGTTCTCCAAGAAATTCATGAGGGATCAAGTCAATGGAATGCCATGTTTCATCATGGACATGGAAGGAGACAATATCACAGAAATGCTGATAGAAAGGATTCCATGCAATATGCATCCATTAATATCATCAATGCCGTTGCTGCTGATTCACCAGATGAGGCTCAATCAGAGGAATCAGATGAAGAGGTTCCTGCTTAAGAAGTTGCGCACACAGACCTAAATGAAGAAGGTGTGCGCACACGTAATCAAAGGCTTACCCAAAATCTGGGTATTCCTTCAAGTAACCCACTTCCACCTCTCCGAAAAGGATCCAATAAGGGGAAAGGAAAGAATCAGGTTACTTCTCACCCTTCCTCTGAAGGAGGTCAATCGCTCTCATTAGAGCAAAGGTTTGCACAACAAGAGGAAGAAATGAAAGAATTAAGAAGGTTGAATGAAGAACTACTTCAGAGTAGTCTTCTTCTTAAGAATGCTGAAGTCTGACAGCCAAAGGAATTTGTTGTAACTACTGAGATGGATCAAGAATATCCTCCTTTATCAGTACACCCTCAGAGGTCTAATCCTACGGGTCAAACGCAACAACGGTTGGCAGCACTACCATTAGTTGCAGCACCAACCACCACGTCTGTCCAAGCTCCATTCATTGCACCTACCCAAAACCAAGTTCAACATGACGTTTCTCAAAAGTTAATAACTATTATTGAGTCATTAACAGCTCGGTTAGAAACTATGGAAGGGAAAGGGGCGCAAGTTCAACCTGAAAAGAAAGTTTACCCTGAATGGGTAGATTGAATTTCTCCTCCATCCAGTTTTGGAAACCCTATTTTCCATACTTTCAATGGATCAGGCGACCCTGAACAACATTTGACGCATTACGTGTCTTTTTGTGATCCTATGATGGGAACTCCAGAGCATCAAGAAGCAGTGAAACTCAGATGCTTCGTGCGAACCTTGCAAGGACCAGCTTTTGTCTGGTATACAAGCTTGCAATCCCGGTCAGTCATCGGATGGGAGGATCTTCGTCAAAAATTCCTTCTTCAGTTTAGCTCAACTTTACCAAAAACGACAGTTTTCGATCTTACAAACTGCAAGAAAATGGAAAATGAAAGAGTCTATGATTTTATTGCTCGTTGGAAGGGATTAACGTATTCCTTGAGTTTAGCACTCCCTCAGGAGGAATTGTTTCCAATCTGTGTGGCAAATTTTCGTGATGAATTACGCACGCCATTGATCCCTGTGAAATACACAGGAGGGTTTCGAGACCTTACTTCAATCGCTCAACAGATTGAAGATTCCCTTATACAGGCTAAGGTTAAATCTCGTGTAATTCCATCATCTCCAGGAAGAAGAATGGGTTAAGCAGAAACTGCTACAGTTATTCTTAAACAGGCACCTGTACCTATTTCTACTTCAAAACCTTCATCTTCTCGAAGGGCTCCACCTCCTGAACGCCAACAACAAAGGTTGTTTCATCCAAATGATCAAAAAGATCAACGAAGAAAACAATTTGAGGATATGAAGAGTAAAACATACTCTTTCCGAAGTGAGCAAGTTCCTGGTTACTTCATTTCAGCCCTGGAAAATAATTTGGTTCAATTACCAGTGCCGAAGAGGCCAAACAAGGAAGGAGATGAAGACCGTCCCAATTATTGTCCCTTTCATCAAATGTTGGGGCATCCCATCCAGGAGTGTTTTGTCTTTAAAGACCTCCTGCAAAAGATGGTCGACTTGGGACAAGTCAAATTGAAGGGTTTTTCAGCTCATGTAGCATGTATTACCGCTACAGATCCAGAGGAAGGAGGCGAGTGGCAGGAAGTCAAAATCAAAACTGCGAAAAAATATGATGATTGGATGGTCAGAAAGACAATCAATCGGACCCATTCCATTTTGCTAACACAATTGAAGAAGACAATTGTGTCTCCTACAAAAGCTGCAGTAAAGCCTCCATCAAAAGACAAATCCTCAAAAGGGCAGTGCAATTCAAAGAAGAAAGAGGAATCAGGAGATGATGAGTATGTATCAAAGCCTAAATTGTCTTTGACTCTGGAAGATTTCATGCCATCTACTTCAAAGCCACAGACACCGTCCCACCAAACGGCACAGCCTAAACAGGCTAACCAGGCAGAGTCTTTATCAGACGAAGAGTTAATCTTTGGTTCTGTTAATATGATTCAATTAACAGATTCATATTCCAGTCTTGATGAGCCTGAATTCCCTGTATCAAATAAGGGAACCCGAGGAAGTTCTAGAGTTTCAGGATATAGGGGAATACGTGGATCTTTCCGAAGCCACTACTCAAATTCTACCCCTGCTAGCACTGTATATGTAGCAGAAACTCGTGGTAGAGCCCTTCAGCGAGCTCAAAAAGAACAAGCAAGTTCTTCTGCCAATGGCCAACTCAGTTTCGGCACAGTTATTTTGGAAGACCGATTAAAAGTTCCATCTTCTTTATCTCAGCAAGTAAATGGATCTAATCAGTCTAATTTTCCAAAACCAAGGATGTTGCCAACTTCAATACAAGATTCATCAGCTTCCAAAGAATCTGCTTCCAAGGTACCTGCTAAACCGCATATTCCAATTGGGAAACGCAGACCTCTAGATCAAAAGTATGATATATTGAAACACTTGGCCCAAGTACCAGCCAAGTTATCAATTTTGGATGCTTTGAATCTGTCAAGAGATCTTCGGGAAGCACTCATCGAAGCTTTGTCAAGTCCTCAGGAGTTTGAAGCTAAAATTGCTGCAGCTGAAATCTATCACATAGAGAATAATCCTTCAGAGTGCCATGCAGTGATATCTTTTACTGATAAAGATGAAGATGATGTTGTGCATGGGCACATAAAATATTTTTACTTATATGGAAAAGTCAATGGTATAGATGTTCGAAGATCTTTCATTGACAATGGTTCAGGAGTCAACCTCATGCCCATTCGCACACTTCGTCGATTGGGCCTCACGAAATCTGATTTATCTCCTTCTACCATGATGTTGCAAGGATATCATAAAAATGAACAAGAACCACTGGGAGAAGTTACGCTCAGAACTAAGTTTGGAGATCTTGTTTCCAATTCAGATTTCATGATTGTTGATCAAGACTCAGCTTTCAATATCTTGCTTGGAAGACCCTGGCTACACCAGCATGCAGTTATTCCGTCATCATACCATCAATGTCTCAAATACTGTTTCGATGGTCAAGTTGGAACATTGTATGGTGATAAGGCCCCGTTCAAGACATGTGAGTCTCAATACATTGAGGTGGAATTTTATCACATGAAGGGAAGAGAAAAATCTACAATGAATGAAATTACCAAAGTTAATGCTCCATATGGTTTAGAAAAAATTACAATAAATCCATTTTCACATGTGAGTACAGATTATGTGTTACCTATCAGTAAAATTGACAAAATAGGCCCAAATCAAAATACTCTTATGGAAAGATCCATAATGTCAATTACGGAAATCGAGCCAGACAACATGGGAGAAATTGGTAACTTACCAAGCAGTGATGAAAGCATAAGTGGTGACGTTTTTATTTCGTCTGCTGAAATCCAACAAGTCTACACTTCGCTAATCAGGCCAGAAGAAGTTATAGCAACACCAGAGGTGAATATTGATGTTGATTCTCAATCCATCATCTCCTCTTTATTTCCCAAAGAAGACCCTTTATCATTAATAGGGTCGGAAATGGAAGCTTCTTCTTCAAAATGTGAAAATTTTGACATCTCTTATGATCATGAGAATTTCGTTTTTTCATCTACTTTGCAAGTAGAAACGGAAGAAATAACACATGATGAAGAGGAAGAGGAAGATCTTAGAGATGCTCCTCCAGCATTTGAAGAGGGTATCTCTACCACTGTGGATGAACTCAGAGAAGTAAATCTGGGTACAGAGAAAGATCCATGCCCCACTTTAATTAGTGCGTCCATGACCCTTGAAGAGCAAGAGATGTATATTTCTTTTCTAAAGAAAAATAAAGATATTTTTGCTTGGAATTATACAGAGATGCCTGGCCTTGATCCTGATGTTTCCACCCATCATTTGGGTTTGCCAAAAGAACATCGAGGATTCAAGCAAGCCGCGAGAAGAACACACCCAACCTATGCTTCCAAAATCGAGGCTGAAGTGGATAAGCTTATCAAAGCTAACTTCGTCAGAGAATTTCAATATCCCAAGTGGTTGGCTAATATTGTCCCTGTAAAGTAGAAAAACGGACAAATTAGGGTTTGCATCGATTTCAGAGATCTTAATCGGTATTGTCCTAAAGATGATTTCCCAGTTCCGATTACAGAACTCTTAATTGATACGACAGCTGGCTATGAAGTACTTTCATTCTTGGATGGATATTATGGATATAATCAGATCCGAATGGCCCTAGAAGATGAGGAATATATAGCCTTCAGAGCTCCTCAAGGTGTGTTTTGTTACCGGGTGATTCCATTTGGTTTAAAGAATGTAGGTGCAACATATCAACGCGCCATGCATCGTATCTTCAAACCTTTTCTAGGGAAGTTTGTTGAATGCTATGTAGATGATTTGGTGGTTAAATCCAAACAACGTTTTGATCACTTGGCTGATTTGGAAGTCGTATTCCACAAGCTTCGACAACATAATTTGAAGATGAACCCCTTAAAATGTGCTTTTGGGGTAACCTCAGGAAAATTCCTCGGCATTGTTGTACGCCATCGTGGTATTGAAGTCGATCCTGAGAAGACCAAATCAATCCTTGGTATGTCACCTCCTCAGAATTTGAAAGAATTAAGAGGACTTCAAGGACACTTATCCTATATTCGGCGTTTCATCGCCAATTTGGTAGGCAAAAGTTTACCCTTTACCAAATTATTGAAGAAAGGAGTCACTTACCAGTGGACTGAAGAATGTCAAGAAGCATTTGATGTTCTCAAGAAATACCTCTTGAGTCCACCAGTACTTATGCCACCTGTTGAGGGTAGACCTCTTATCCTCTACGTGACAGCTTTAGAGCGATCATTGGGTGCCTTTCTCGCTCAAAAGAATGATGCTGGGAATGAAAATAGTCTCTACTATCTCAGTAGAACTATGCTTGAAGCAGAAACCCAGTATTCAAGTATTGAAAAGTGCTTCCTAGCATTAATCTTTGCAGTTCAGAAACTGAGACACTACCTACAACATCACGAGGTCCAATTGGTATCTTGTAATAATCCACTCAAATTCATCCTTAGTCGTCCAATGCTTACAGGATATCTGGCAAGGTGGGCGGTTATTCTACAGCAGTTCGACATCCAGTATGTGTCTCAAAAGGCAATTAAGGGCCAAGCTCTGGCTGATTTTCTGGCTGAACATCCTTCAGTGGAAGACACGTATTCAGATATCGAACTCCCTGATGAGGAAGTTTTCTCTATTCAAGAGAGTCCTCAAACATGGGAAATGTATTTTGATGGTGCTTCTAGAGGTCCAACAGGGAAGAAAATGGAAAATCCTAAATTCAACAAAGTTGGTTTAGGAATTGTGCTCATTTCTCCGGATAAGGCAGTGTTACCTTATTCCTTTTTGTTGTGGGAAGGTGGTACCAATAATGAAGCTAAATACCAAGCTCTCATTACAGGCTTGGAGTTAGCGCTTCAAGCACAAGTGAATCACTTAAATGTGAAAGGTGATTCAGACCTGGTAATCAAACAAGTCAATGGGGATTATGCCATCAGAAAAGAAGAATTAATCCCTTTGTATGATTACGTCAGAGAGTTAATGTCGGAATTACCTTCAGAACCGACATTTTCTTATGTCCCAAGATCACAAAATGCTCAAGTTGATGCACTAGCTAATATAGCCACAGCTTTAGCAGATCCAAATCGGGACGAGACAACCATCTGTATTGCCCACCGTCGTGCAATTTCACCTTATGTTCCAGTCAGAACAGAGGAAATTAATGAAATTAGTCCCATTCCTGAACCGTATGGTCATACTATAGGATGGATGTCACCTATCAAGGAATACCTTCAAAATGGAACACTTCCACCTGATAGAGCCGAGAAAGAACAAATTCGGCGATGTGTGGTCAATTTTACTCTTTATGATGGTCCAAACCACCTCGAGAAAATTCTCTAAAAACGTGGTTTTGATGGAGTTCTCTTCAGATGTATTGATGGTGAAGAGACAATGGCTGTCATAAAAGAAGTGCATGCAGGAGTCTGTGGTGCCCACCAGTCTGTACATAGATTGTCTAATCAAATTCGAAGGCTTGGATACTTCTGGCCTTCGATGATACAAGATTGTGTTAATTTCACAAATAAGTGTCATTCATGCCAAGTATATGACAACTTCATTCATCAACCTCCAGAGTTGCATCATACAGCTAAATACTCATGGCTATTTTCCACATGGGGAATGGATGTGGTGGGACCTTACCCTTCAGCTACGGCCAAGCAGTTTAAGTACATTCTTACTGCTACTGATTTCTTTTCTAAATGGGAAGAGGAAGTACCTCTCAAAGAAGTCAGCTCTAAATGCATTGTTAGCTTCATCAAGTCTAACATCATTACTATATTTGGTGTCCCTCATACCATATTGACGGACAACGACACCAATTTCTGTTATTCTGTGGTAATGAAATTGTATCAAGAATACAACATTAAGTCCAACCATTCATCTCGATATCATGCAGCGGCTAATGGACAGATAGAGGCCTTCAACAAGACTCTTTCAAATATACTGCAAAAGATGGTGGATAAAGATAAGAGGTCATGGCCTGATAAACTCTTTCATGCTTTATGGGCTTATCGGACTACCACTCGCAATGCAACGCGGTCTACTCCATATTCATTGGTATATGGAACAGAAGCAGTCTTTCCAATTGAAGTTCAATTGCCCTCACTCAGAATAGCCATTTGTGATCAGTTATCAACAGATGAGCAATCCCAAAAGCAGTTGAATGAATTGGAACAGTTAGATGAGAAAATATTGTGCACTTTGCACCACTTGGAAATCTATCAGAATCGGATAGCACGAGCTTTTAACAAAAAAGTTCGTCTTCGTTCATTCATTCAGGGAGAATTGGTATTGGTTCTCAGAGCACCAATGATACCAGGAAAGAAGCCTCCCAAGCTTGAACCAAAATGGGAAGGACCTTATTCAATACATAAGGTATACTCCAATGGAGCGTATTCTCTGATCTCAATGGATGGAGAACACATCACGACTCCAACTAATGCCAGATTTCTGAAGAAGTATTTTGTATAAACACAAAATATTGTTCCCAGATCCAAAACAATCACATTAGATCATACTTTTGTCCTACATGACATTAAACTGTTATTATGTCCTATCTACATGACATTAAACTGTACAGAAGATCCTATATTTTGTCCGAGATGACATTAAACTATATTGTGTCTTAGCAACATGACATTAAACTGTGTGGCACTTCCAACGTCCAGCATGACGATAAACTGTAAAAAGTCCCCAGAAATGATATCCTCATATTGGTTCACCTTAGTCCTAGCTACATGACTTTAAACTGTACAGCACCAGTTCGTCCTTGTTATATGACGTTAAACTATACAGCAATGGTCCAGTATGACTTTAAACTGCAACTTCGTCCCACATGACATTAAACTGTGAAAAAGTTCCCTAAACCGTCCAGCATGACCTTAAACTGAATCATCCCTGGTCCATGTATATGACCATAAACTATTTGAAAATCCATTATGTCCAGCAAGACGTTAAAACTGTGACGTCCTAAACTACATGACGCTAAACTGTATAAAAGTCCCTCACGTCCGAAAAGACGTTAAATTATATAATCATCAAAGGTCCAGCATGAAATTAAACTGCACCATCCACGGTCCATGCATATGACCTTAAACTATTCACACATTCGTCCAACATGACATAAATGGTGTGTTATTTTTTCCTTACGGCATGACATTAAAACTGCACAGTCCCCCTTTCGTCCAATATGACGTTAAACTATTTTATCCCCATCGTCCTAACTACATGACGCTAAACTGTACAGAAAATCCTTGATAGGTCCTACATGACATTAAACTGTATTTTGTCCCTGCTAAATGACACTAAACTGTGCAGCACCAATAGTCCTAACTGCAAGACTTTAAACTGCATAGTCCCTTTTTTTATGTCCTACATGACATTAAACTGTGCATCGTTAAGGTTGTTATTACCTCTTGTTTCTCACACCGAGTATGACTCACGTGAGCTTAGAGCGAACATCAACCATAACATTCCCTTTGGTCCACTAACCATGTGTAAGTCCCAACAATATTTTTTTAGATCATTGTCCACAAGAACAACTTGATAATTAATTCATTCTTTAATTGAACTACACGGACTTTGATCCTCGCCCTCCAGGCTGGGTATGTAGGCAACCTCCCAGGGTTCAAGCCCAAAAACAATCTCTTCACATCGGTTCACCACAACCTCATATGATGTTGATTTGTGAAACCGCCCCTGGAATCAATATCTTTACATTGATTCACTTTCGTCCTTGTTATATGACGTTAAACTATACAACACTTTTGTCCGGTACGACAATAAACTACAATATTCTTTGATTTCCTCATTTGAGAAGGAACCATTATTGACATTGATTTTTTTAAAATCATGTTTCATTTTCAAAAGACTACGTGCATACATGGTAATGCCTAAACATTTTATCTCAGGTTAAACCATCATTGCACTAAAGTCCCCTTTCACCCTTCACATGTACGAACCAAATTTGTACAAAGGGTAGTTCTAGAACTACGTGGACTTGATTCCCATCCTTATGGGATACGTAGGAACATTAGAGTGTCCCTCGAATCCAGTCCCAAGTCTTTTGGGCCTAACCCCAAATTTCACTTTCAGTCCCTTGGCTGAAAAGTCCTCATGAAAACACACACTGTGTATTCATTATTATGGTCCGAATTATATGACCCTAAACTAAGATCACTCATACTTTCGTCCTGCACGACGTTAAACTGCATTTCAAGAACTACGTATGGCTTGATTCTCATTCTTATGAGATACGTAGTGAAGTCCAAAATTTCAATTCAGGACCCAGCCACAACATGATTATGGTTATCATTGACCTATGTATCTCTATATACATTGGACAATACCCATCTTTATGTGTTATAATCCTAACCTTAAATATTTTCAGATCATCATAACCCTTTTCATGACTTCTAGTCACAAAAATGTCAAACTTCTGAGAATTCTTTTGCATGACTATGCAGCACGTGCCCATAGGTGGCCTTGCATAAACAGTCCACATAAAAGACTTGTCAGCCGAAAGATACTATTTATTTGACCATGCAGCCAATGCCCATAGGTGGCCCTGCATATTTCAACCCCCTAACGGGTTTTGTTAAATAATGGTAACTTCATTCTTGGGAAGAATGCCTATTTTTTCCTCATTTGTCTTAAACGACAGTATGTAGGGATCCGCAAAAAAAAATAGCAATCCTTAACATATTTGTCCCATATCCTTTTTCATGATCTGAAAGTATTCAAGTCTATGGTTTATTCTTCTTCCCTACGTTTGGGTCAGACCTTCGTAGGAGTGATATTCATCCAGTTCTTCGATATTCTTGTTCGGAGATATCTTCTCCATATTCAAGTACCTTTTCCCATACAACAAACTCTATACTTTAGAAAATTTGAATCTCCATAAACTTTCACTGGCTTTTAGCACTAGGAAAGTAAATTTCTGGGAGTTCTTTTGCCTGACTATGCAGCACGTACCCATAGGTGGCCTTGCATAAACAGTCCACATAACAGACTTGTCAGCCGAAAGATACTATTTATTTGACCATGCAGCCAATGCCCATAGGTGGCCCTGCATATTTCAACCCCCTAATGGGTTTTGTTAAATAATAGTAACTTCATTCTTGAAAACTACCTCTTCTAATGCCTTTTAGCTCTTTTTCATATCATTCCTCAGATTCAAATATTCTTAAGTCATAGTTTACATATTTTCCCTCATACTTGAGTATGGTAATATGTTTTCAGATAAATTGTCAAGGAATTGAATCAATTTTAACTCATTTCGGTCAAAGCTATTTCGACCTTAAACATTATCCCCTTTATGTCCGGCATGCATGACTTTAAACTACCCACAAAAGGACAAAAGAACTCTGAATAAAAGTCAAGTTCCATCACACTTGCGCGCTGCCCTCTGTGCCCTGAAGACTTGGGCGCCCCCTTTTCCTTTGAATGTATTCAATTTCCTCAGAGTCAAATCCTCATTTCTTTCCGAATCCAACTCTGAGGGGGGACTTTTGTTGACGCTCCTTTCGTCATAGAATCTAAAGATCAGAAAAGGGAATATCTGGGCTCAAAGTGATTCATCCTTTGAAGAAACATCAAAAATCGACAAAGTGATGAACAAGGAGATCATTGCCCATAGGTCGCGCAAGTTCCCTCATGGTCGCTCAAGTACACTTGCGCGCCACCTAGTGGTCGTGCAAGTACTTGCGCGACGCCTTATGGTCGTGCAAGTGACTTGCGCAACATAAGGGGAAACCGCCCGGTAACCGCCCGGGGTCTTCTTTTGCCTATAAATAGACCCTGTGGGCCCCCCATTCGAGAGGATTTTTTTCCAGAAACTCGGATTGAAGCTCCCGACGCCCAAGTCTCTTCTCAAATCTTCTGGAACACTTCTAAGGTAATTTCTTACCTAGAACGGAAGATCTAAAGAGAAGAAGGAAGGCCTAAGTGTTGAAACTTATCAAACACTTGCACGCCGAATTATTTCCTTCCATATAACTTGCGCGTACCTTTTCTGGAAGAACCTCGAGAACATTCTAAAGGGTTTAAAAAAGAGTCGCTCAAGTATTTCATTGCTGGTTGAAAATCGCGCAAGTACACTATGTGTCGCGCAGGTATACCTGCGCGACCAACACTTGCGCGCCCATGGAAGACTTGCGCGCCTTTCAAGACTTGCGTGCCCCTATCTTTTTGGGTGCCCATCTTGCCCATTTTTACCCCTCTTAAGCCATTTCACCTTTCCTTTTCAAGATTCAGTCTTCAAGACACTCTTCAAAGACATTTATGGCATGATTTCTTGATTAGACTTTCTTATCTGAAAGGAATTCTGTGGAATCTCTCTCAAAGTCTAGTGATTTAAATATCCTTATGTCACTAAAATACGGAGAGTTCATTCATTCAACCTCATCCTTTAAGATGAGAGAATCTTAACCTGGGTCTCCTTTTCAGGAATAATCCCCAGTTATAAAACCTTTAATCTGGGCATCCTCCTCAGGAGTAAGCCCCAAACCTTAATCCCTAACCTGGGTCTCCTTTTTCAGGAATAAGACTCAGTCATAACCTTGGGTCTCTTTTTCAGGAATAATCCCCAAGTTACCTTAAATTTCTCTTAACCAGTCATAATTTACCTTTGATTTGGGTTTCCTTTTCAGGAGTAAAACCCAATCATAAGTCCCCTCCTAACTTGGGCATCCTCCTTAGGAGTAAGCCCCAAGATTAGAGTATTCAAATCTCCATGAAGCACATATAACTTTATGGACCCTGTTCATGGATTTTCTCCCTAAAAGTAAATCCTAAACCTTCATCTATCTGGGTAGTCATCCATACATAAGCCCCAAACAAATTCTTATGATTGCATCTTTTATGGCACAATTGTCTAAATTTTTACCAATACCTCTTGTTTCTCACACCGAGCATGACTCACGTGAGCTTAGAGTGTAAAAGTAATTATGACATTCATCTTTGAGCCATCAATCATAAACATCATACTCCATAACTCGAACTACGTGGGTTCTGATTCCTTTTCCAAAACAAAGGATACGTAGGTAGCCCATTTATGGGTCGAATCCCAACTTTGAAATAATCTATGTCCTTCTGAATGACGATAAACTTCAAGTGTCCCATTAAGTGGCTTTAAAACCAGCCTGGTCATCATAATGACCAAGAGACTTTTATATAAATGTTTTGAAGGATACCATTGACCAAGAATCTCTAAACAGATATAGATGATTCTCTATTGATGAAGAACCTCGAATACATATAAAAGATTCTCTAAATTTCTTGCATATTTAATCATTGATTGTTAAAACTAAAGGAAAGAACATTTTATACTTGGTAATGTAATAAGGATTCACGAACATAACTTAAATCTATAAAGAGAGTCCCATAGTAGACAATAATTCCCCTCAAAAAGGTGTGATGAGTCCGACCTCCCATCCTCTCGACCAATGAAAATTCCTAAGCCTCATTAGTCCACAAGCTATTGAGAACCTGCCTTTGGAATGTAGGTCCAAACGGATGTGGAATCATTGGATGTTTCCGGTTCTGCGAACAAACCCGTTAGAAACCGATCGGAACGTTTGAATCTCCCGTCGAGGAGGTCATCCCCGGATTCCGTGCGAAACACATACTCAAATACATTATCATCTATCTGTTGTTAAAAAACTTCTATCACAATGGGTTTTTATCTTGTAGTAGTTTGACATCTATTTTGTGGCTTAGAAATCAATCAAAGTCCATGTGTTAGCATAATTTCTGGCAGAGCATACCTTAGAAGAAATGACTTCATTGGATACTAAACTATCTGGTGAACATGTTTTATACGTTTAGGAGGACCCCAAACTATGGGAGATACATTTTAATGGTACATATAGAAGCCAAATAGTAAAAAGGATGGAAGAACCCATGCTAAACAAAGTGGGGATGGGATTCATACTCATATCTCCTGCAAAGGCAGCCCTGACTTACTCCTTCCTACTATTATAGGGGTGCACAAACAATAAGAAATAATATTAGGCTCTCATTATAGGGATAGATCTAGCACTTTAGGAACAAGTAAAATTCTTGAAGATAAAAGGAGACTCATAATTGGGCATCAAGAAGGTCAACAATTATTATGTTATCAAACAGGAAGAGCTAATATCCTTATTAGACCACATCTGAGGACTGATGGAAGAATTCCCTTTTGAACCAATGTTGACTCATATCCCCCAATCACATAATTCTGGGGCCAATGCATTAGAAAGTGTAGCCCCATGTATGGTTGTTCTAGAGTGGGATAAAACAATCATTGGTATTTTTTACCGCTGAATTGTCTCATTTTTCATTTCGGACAACACGAATGAAATCGATGAGACTAGCCCTATCATGGAGTCATATGATCTAACCATTTTCTGGTTTACATCCATCATGTACTACCTTCAAATGGGATATCTCCCACTAGATAGGAACAAAAGGGTGAAAATCCAGAGATTATAAATTAAATATGTTCTATATAAAGACCCAAATCAACAATAGGTCCTCTATAAGCAGGGACTTAATGGGGTCCTTCTTAGGTGAATTAATGGAGAGGACACTGCTACTGTTATGAAGGAAGTTCATATTGGTTCATAAGGTTCCCACCAATTAGGATCCAAGATTTTGCATCAAATTTGGATGCACAGATACTATTGGCCCACTATGACACAAGACTATACTATATTAACCAAAAAGTGTCACTCCTCCCGGGTTCATGGCAATTTCATCCACCAACCATAGAAGTTACTTCACACAACTAACTATTCCTGGCCCTTATCTATATGGGGAATGGATGTCATGGGACCATATCCTCCCACTATGGATAACCATTTCATGTATATTATCACATTAAATGACTTCTTTTCCAGGTGGTAAGAATCCATACCCCTCAAAGAGTATAGGGAAAGAAATATTTTCATCTTCATGAAAGCCAACATCATCACCAAATTTGGTGTCCCTTATACAATATTGATGGAAAATGACACCAATTGCTTTTATAAAGAATTGAAACAACTATATCAGGAGTATGGTATCAAGACTAACCATTCATCCCACTATCATATAGCAGTGAAAATATAGATAGAGGGCTTAAACAAGACCCTATCCAATATACTTTAAAAGATGGTATATAAGGATGAGAAATCATGGCCATAGAATCTCCTCCATGCTCTATGAGTTTACCAGACCATGACCCATATCGCCACTTAAGAAAACCCGTACTATTTAATATATAGGACAGAGGTGGCCCAACCCATATAATTTCAATTTCCCTCGCTCCACATTGTAATCTATGATTAACTATCTAGAGATGAAAAATCCCAAAAATGGATGGGTGAATATGAGTAACTCAATGAAAAGAGATTTCATACCTTGAACCATTTATAGATTCACTAAAACCAAATTTCATGATCCTTTAACAAAAAGGTTCCCTTCCATTTTTCTCATAGTAGAAATGGTTTTGGTTCTCAAGAAATTGATGATAAATGGAAAGAAACATCCAAAACTGGAACCAAAATGGAAGGGACCTTATTCAATACACATGTTCTATTATAAAGGATATTATTCCTTAATATCAATTTATGAACAACTTATTAAGGTTACCTCCAATGAAAGGATCTTAAAAAAAATATTTCATATGAATGTATGATGCCATCATCTTGACCACAATATGTTAAACTATGCAGATTTTTTTCCCGCAACATGACATTAAAATATGTTGTCACTATCCTAATCAGAAGATGTTAAACTACATGGTGCTTCTCCCTAGCTGCATGACACTAAACAACATATCACCATGGGTCTAAGTTCTATGACCTAAAACTAGGAATTAAAATCCTCAACCACATGTTGTTAAAATTCATAGTGATTATCTCTTCAATCAACAATTTTTTCATGCATGATCCTAATATATGTTGGATAAAGATAAAATTCCCATGTTTCTATGGGATATCCTTATCCACAAAGTAATCCACTTTCAATAGAACTACACATGAATTGATTCCTGTTATCACATGATACATAGTGACTCCTTGACTCTTCATGTCCGGACCATCTGCAAATTCCCCTCTATCTTGGGATAATTTTCATATCAACCTTTGGCATCAAGGAATCTTTTCAAATTAGTATTATGCAACCTATAGGTCTAAAAAAGTTTCCTATATCCTCACTGTATGACGTTAAACTTTAAGGCACTGCATTATCCTCACCCAAGATGATGCCTCCTAAAGCATATATCATCTACCATGCCACTTTCAAGAACTATGTATAGCTTGAAACCCACTCCATGGGATATGTAGTGATGCTTGAATGTCATATATCGAGTCCAACCATCTCAAATAAACAAAGAAAATTACCCTCCCTACGTATGGGTTAAACCTATGGAGTGAGTTTTATTTCAAGAACTACGTGTGTCTTGAATCACATTCACATGGATATGTAACGACATGCACACATTCTATCTTCAAGACGTAATTCCATTTAGCTATTTAGCCCCTTGTGTTGAGTTTCTTTTTGGAGTGGGTGGGTTGGAATATGTACTCTTAGGTCCTCATTCACAATAGGTCATAACGGTTTCACCATGCACATCCCATTGAAACAGTTATCATCCCTCTATCCTCACAACATGACGTTAAACTATGATACCAAAATCCTGGCCATGCAACAATAAACTAAATGGTTTCGTCCGGATTCTCTCACCTGAGAGGACATCGCCCCCGACATCAGTCATCAACTATGTCGTGTTCAAGAATACCCTCTTCCTTGTGTATAAGATTGATATGCACAAGGATCCCCTTTCTCTAGAACTATGTATGGATGGATTCCTAACTTTTAAAGATACATAGTGATGCTTGGACCCTGTGTATAGGGCCTAGCCATAAGATACAGGATAAATTCCTCCCATGTGTACATATTTGACCTACACAAAACATTCCCATTGAGAACTGTGTATATCTTGATTTCTATATGTTCAAGATACGTAGTGATGCCCATATTTTTAAACATGGGCCCAACCACCAAAAATTCAAAATACCTATATATTTTGTTCCATCGCCTCTATGTGTCAGAATGAATCCTTTCCACCCCTTATTTCCCACAATAAGAACAACTTACATGGGCCTAGGAGTTTTGGAAAGGGATTAACCACATTACCATAGTATATCAATCCAAATCAGGGTTTCCATGGTCCTGGTAGCACGACCTTAAAAGGAATTCCAAAGTCCTTACTGTATGAAATTATATTTCATGGTTCCTTGATAACTACGTATGGATTGATTATCATTCTAATGATATCTATAGTGACTCCTAGTCTTTGTACCTAAGTCGCAACAACATATCAAAGAAAATAAAAAATTCCATTGTCTTCTACAAGCATGTTTATACAAAAGATCTTGAATTTGGGTCCCTCAATTATAGTTACATAAATGAAATAGAAATACCCCATATGTATAAGTGAGGTATATTTAGGGAGTTTCCAACTCCATAAACAATCATGGTCTAAATGTTTCTTACATACCCAAAAACATTCTTTCCATTCGTCAAACTAAATTCCTTGGGAAAATTCAAATATCTATAAACCTCCTTGGCCATCAGAAGTGGAAGGTTAGTATCATGAGGACACCTTTTATTACTATAAAAAATATTCCCTAGTTGTCTCTAAAAAATTTACCCAAAAAATCCTATCAACCAAAGGAGAATTCATCCCCAGAAGAGGCTTTTTCTACCTCCTTAAACCCCAATGGCTTCCATGCCTCAGATCATTTCTCCTGATATGAGAATCCCCCAAATCATGTTTTACAATTTTTTTCACCCTAATTTATGGGGATTGTGAGAAAATAACCAACATATTATCCTCCATTTAATAATAGATTATATAAAAATGGTCCTTTCCATATGACCTTAAAATATTGGACCACAATTTTTCCTCACGAAATATAATTAAACTTTAGAACTAGTGTCTTAATCATGTGACACTAAACTACATGGTATTATGAATTACATATGGATTGATTACTATTAGTATATTATACATTGTGACACCCAAACCACCTATCATGGGTCCAACCATTAGATAAAAATGTTCCATATATTCTTGTGTATGGGTCAGACCCGCACAAGAAACTTACAGACACAACAAAGTATGTTTCTCCCATGTTTCTATGCATGAAATAGATCTAAATAGGAATATCCAAAATTAACCCCACCCCATTGGTGAGATCATATTAAAAAAGCTCTTCAATCCCATGTGTAATCAAGATCTACATGTGTTAGGTCCACTAGTCTAGATATACTGAGAGGGGGGGTGAATCAGGGAATGACAGATTAAAACAACTACCCCTTTTGATCTTGATTTGCTGTTAGACAAAACCCACTTCCCACTCCTTCTATTTTAGAGTATGAATAAACCTTAAAGAACGCACAAGACACAACAATTTTTACTTGTTTCACCCTCACTGCGCTACGTCCAACAGCATAAACCGACAATGTGTCGATGTACCAATTCTACTATAAGTGCACTGCTATTAACATGTTCGAAGTGGACTCACTGTCCCTCCTGGTTTACAGCCACTCACAATTTGAGAAGTCACTGATCTCTCAAATAAATTGAGATCACAGCTTCTTCAGAAGATCCACTCATAGTTTATAGACCTTTAGGCCTCTTCATTATCTCTAATGAAATCTGCATACTTAACTATTGATAGATGCTCTATTGACATCCAGCTTTCACCCGCAGATGAATCTCTCATTGCACTAGGTGAACCGGTAAACCAGAAATCTTTCACTCAACCCTTACTACGTCATGCGTGCAACTTTAATGCCTTCCACGCAAGATTCCACTTTTTTCATGAAAAAACCCTTTGCATGAAACTTCAATCTTTCGCACAACTCAAATCTTACGCGCAACTTTCTCAGCGTGCACGCAACTCCCTTTTCACGAAATTATTACTCGATCTGGTGCTTGGATTTTCTCTAAGTATTGAGCTCTCTCAATGTGAGGGGGTGACTTCTTATTTATAGACCTCATGGAACCCTGTGTGAAAAAACATCGACATGTCGAGCAAGATCCTAACGTGTCATGAAAAACCCCATTTTACTTCGCCTTTGGCACGTAAGTCTCTTTCAAGCCAACCTCTTATTTTGTGCCCTTCTGGAATCTTTCACGTGCTTCCTTCCTTTTCCATTTTTCGAAGTTCAGAATGAAAATCATCTTTGGCACCCAAAACCCCATTTTACGTCGCTTTTGGCACACATGTTTCTTTCATTCCAACCTTCTCTTTCGCTCCAATGTTCAAATATTTCGCACATCCTCCTCTTTTTCGCCTAAGTTCAAATCTTTCGCGTAGCTCCCCCTTTCGTGCTAATTCACCAATCTTTCGCACACCTCATGCATTTTCCATTTTTTGACCTTTTTCACCCAAAACCTGCCTTGCGCGCAAGATTCCAAACCACCATAAATATTGCTTGTAACATCCTTTGCCAAAAACATGTTTCCCCATTTTACGATTTTGAGTCCCAAAAATTTAGAAAACACCAGAAAATGGAACCACCTTAGATCTGTTCTTTTTGTACCGCCTCTAGATCATCCATTCCTTCGTCATCATTCTTTGTCAACATAGGTTTTCAATAATATCTATGGAGTTTGAAAAATCACCATATAAACTCCATTTGTCAATGAAATTAGCATTGTGGTCTGCTCTGTCAACATGGAGGTCCGCTTTTTCCACAAACACAATTACCTCAAAAATGCTTCAATGATACCTTGAGGTATTTTTTTCCCAACAATATCCCCCTTTGGGTTTGTTGACAACTATTCTCATAACAATTCTCTGCACTTTGATACCTCATTAATGTTCCTTCCATCCACTACCACCATTCGCCTCTGGTGATTCTGATAGCATTCTAGGATTCACATAACATGTACTCTAAGCACACATGAGCAATGCTCACTGTGAGAAACAAGAGTAAATGAAAAGATCATCAATGAATCACTTCGTTTCAAAAACCAATTTTTGATACCACATTGATACCAATTGCTAAACGGATACCAATTGTGGATCACTAGAAACCTTCTCATCCTATTCCAACATCACTCTTCTACTTTCATCATGATCATCATCTATCATGATATCTACTCTTTGATCGATCACTTCTATCATTTTCGGATTTTAAACTCACACTCCCCTTTTCTTACTGCTCTCACAAATCATTTCGCTCCACCTGTCATCTTCTCCTCGTGACATTGTCAAAGACATTTTCTCCCTTATTTGGCCATATTTTCTCCCCCTTGAGGAGTCACTATTTCTCCTCCTTTGGAAATGAACCCAAAGGTCACTCCTCTATGGTCTGAAACATTTGAAGGAACACATATTATCATAGTAGAGTAAAACATATCGTCCCTTGAGGAGAGGGGTGGTCCGACAGCCACACTTTTTTAAGTTTGGGGAGTCGACTGAACTCCCAGAGTCAGTCGATGCCTCTCAAAATCTTCCTTGGGTAAGGCCTTTGTCAGGATGTCTACTACATGTAGCTCTGTAGGAACATATTCCAACTTTGTGATTCCCTGCTCAACCTTCTCCTTGATAAAATGGTACTTTATCTCAAGGTTATTTGTTCTAGAGTGATGGATGAGATTTTTTCTAAGATTTATAGCACTTGAGTTATCACACTGGATTCTGATCGAAGACTTCACTTCAATGCCCATATCATCAAGATGTTTTTTCATCCAAAATAACTATGTGCAAGCTTGAGTGGTGAAAATATACTCAACTTCTCTGGTGCTCAATGAAATGAAATCTTGCTTCTTGCTTAGCCAAGAATTCACCTCCTGACGTTGATTTTCTATCATCCACTAAATCGGCCCAATCTGCATCAGTATATCCCAATAATTATGACTGAGATTTTTCACTATATATCAGGCCGAAATCCACCGTTCCCTTGATATACTGAAGTATTCTTTTCACTTATATCATGTTCTTTTCCTCGGGATTAATCTAATATCTCGATTCTTAGCATGTAGAGAATACAATTTTAGGCCTTGTCGTAGCCAAGTGTATAAAACTTCCAATGATTTTCCAATATTCTGTGATATTAACTGCCTTACCATCCTCGTCTTTGGACAGTTTCATCCTGGTAGCAACCAGAGTCTTCATCTCCTAAGAATTTTCCATTCCAAATCTTCTCAAAACCTCCTTGGAATATTTGGATTGAGAAATAAATGTCCCATTCCTTCTTTGTGTCACCTATAGACCAAGGAAAAATGTTAACTCTCAAATCATTGACATTTCAAACTCAATTCTCATGAATCTAGAAAACTGTCTACACAGAGCTTCATCTGATTCACCAAATATTATGTTGTTGACATAAACCAGGACCATCATCCTTTGATTACTATTGTTGTTGAAATAGAGAATGAAATAAACTCCCCCATGCTGGAAACCAAGCTTCTTCAAATATTGATCAAGCCTTGAGTACCATGCTCTTGGTTCTTGTTTCATCCCATACAATGCCTTCTTCAATCTTCAAACCTTGTTCTCATCCTCATGAATGAGAAAACCATATGGATGGTCAATATAGACCTCTTCCTCTAGAACCCCGTTCAAAAATGCAGATTTTACATCTATCTGGAAAACTTTTAACTTCTGTTGCACTGCAATGGCTAGGAATATTCTGATTGTCTCTAGTCTTGTAACCGGTACAATGTCTCATCAACATCTATTCCTTATATCTAGGAGTATACTTTGCATAATAGTCATGCTTTGTTCTGAATCACTGTTCCATCTTAATTCATCTTGTTGTGATATACCCATTTAGTCCTGATAACATTCTTATTTTCTAATCTTGAAACAATCTCCCACGTCTGGTTCTTCTCAATCTAATCAAGCTCTTCATTCATTTCCTGAAGATAGTTCTCATCTTCAGCTGCATCAGAGAAGCACTTTAGCTCAACCTGAGATAGGAAATATGTCTACTGTAGTGATTTCATTCTCCTTGTCTGAATTGGAGCTAACTGATCACCAATGATATTCTTCTTGTGAATTTCAGCTCGACTCCTTGGCTTTTGTGCAGATACAGATTTTACTTCCCCATGCTCATCATCATTATCATCTTCTGAATCAATAATAGCAACTTTTTCTCCCCCTGTGTTTCTTTCCTCCTCATCACTTTCATCAAGAAATTGTTCACTGTGCTATTGAATGATCTCCTCATTCTCCACTACAGTGACATCATTGCTCTCAACTACTTTTACAACCCTTTTTTTAAAGCATTTATATGATTTTATTTTTCCTGATTAGCTATGGAATATCCCCTCATCTCCTCATGAATCAAATTTCATATGTTTTTCCTTATTGAGGATAAAGAACTTACTTCCAAATATTCAAAATTATTTCACTGTTGGATTCTTTCCATACCACATCTCTTATTGAGTTTTTCCTTCCTTTATACACAACAGAGCCCTGTTAGAAATATAGACCGATGTCAAAACTACTTCCTTCCAAAATTTCTCTGGTATGTCTTTTTCTATGAGCATCATTCTGGCCATGTTGTTGATGATCCAATTTATCCTTTCAACCATTCCATTCTATTGGGGAGTTCTCACTGAGGAAACATGATGCTTTATCCTGTGTTTCTCAATACAGTCTTCCACGTGACTGTTTGTGAATTCCGTACCATTATCAGTATGAAACATTATAATTTTATGTCCAAGCATCCTTTTGCACTCCCTATGGTATTGTTTTAAGCAGCTAAACACATTAGACTTATGGGAAATAATAAATACCCATGCCATTATACTATAGTCATCAATGAAAAGAACATAGTACCTCTTTTTGTCAATTTCTCCTGGTGTGATAGAACCACATACATTAGCATGCACAAATTCGAGCACTCTTGTTGACTTCTTTTCCTTTGCCTTATACGTCTTTCTGATGAGCTTCCCTTATTGGCATGCATCACACGTTTGAGTACGATCACGTGATAGCTTAGGAAGGTATCTTGCTGCATCACACGTTACCAAATCTTTTAGGGACGGTTAGCATATATGGCCAATTTGTTTATTCCACAACTTATTTTCTTCCTCTCTAGATAGAAAGAACATATCTTCTTCTCCCCTTACCAGGTAGATAGTTCCCTTTCTTATTTTTCCCTATAGAACCACTACCATGTCTCTTCCTTTGACGATACACACCTTCTTAGTAATCCTTATAGAATGTCTTGAGTCACATAGTTGACTGACGCTGAGCAAATTGTGACTAAGGCCTTCTACTACTAAGACATCAGCACGTCTCATCTCTTTGCCCCCAAACATGTCCTTTCTTGATCCAATAATATTCATTCCTGCATCGTTTCCAAACTTGTAAACTCTTTCTTTGTCATATTTTATGCCTATAACAAGATCCTTATTAGCTATCATGTGAGATGTGCAACCGCTATCAAGGATCCACACACAAAAGCGATATGATGCTTTAAGGGAAATTTCTGCCACCACTGCATTCTCATAATTTTTCTCCTTGTTCCATATTTTTTCCTTCACATTCATCATGGATTGAGACTTTTGTTCTTTCTCAGAGTATGATGGAAAATGTTCATCATGCAAAGCTGCAAATTTATTTTTCATTTTAACTCACCTGTTGGTTCATTGATCTAATCCTTGAAAACATTTTGATTTTCCTTTGGCACATTCCTCTATATGGTCAAAGTACAATACCTAGCCATGTGCCCAAATCCTTCACACCAAAAACAGTGTCCTTCAAAATATGTTCTAGATAACTATTCTCTGTTTGGATTCCACCTCTGTTATTGTTCCCTTGGATATATCTTAGCTATGTAACACACTTACTATGAATGTCCCATCTTTTCACAAAAATAAAACCTGATATACGGTGCACTCCTTCATGCCACTTTAGTACGGCACGTCTACCCTTGGGATCTCCGAATATTCTGAATCTTCTTTTTTCTTGAATCAACCGTCAATCTTGGAATGGGTTCTTACGGTATGACTTCAATTTTCACAGATTTCTTTTTCAATCAATCCCCCCATCGGCCTTAGCATCTGAACATAATTTATGCTTCCTTTCTACAAAACCACTATTCTCCACTTTCAACTTCTCAGTTTTCTGATTTATCTTCTTTCCTGATGTCCCAATAAGAGTCAAGAGTTTTTCTTGATCCTTAAATTGTTTTCTCAAACCAAATACTTATCCTTCAAGTTCTTTAATATGCTTGAGTTTATCTTTCATTGTGTTATTCAAGATATCAATCTCTCTTTTTGTTCTTACATCTTTATTTTATACTCACTAACTGATTCTGAGTCCTCTGCTGTTGATGACTTGAGTTTCTCAATTTCTTATATCAACTCAGACTTCTCTTCTTCATTCTACTTCATATAGATTTTGGCATCATGAACAACTTTGTTGGCTTTCTTGGTTTTGTCTCTCCAAACATATATCTCCCCAAGAGTAGCCTCTAACTCATCTTTCATATCAACACTTACCTCAACTTCGTCTTCTACTTCATCTGCTTTGGTTTCATTCTTCTTCTAAGAACTACCGACAACTACCACCATAGCATTTTCTCCATGATCTCTACAATTATCTATCTCTTCAACCTCCCCAACCTCAGACTCATCTGAACTGTCATATTCTTTTTAAAGAAGTTTCTTCTTCTTAATGAAATTTCTCTTGAACTGTTTCTTGCATTTTCTATAAGCTGGAGACTTCTTCTTGGGAATTTATATTTCATCGTCCTCATTATCCACTTAGAAATTATTTGGGCACATTTCCGCAAGATGTACAACCTTTCCACATCAAAAAAAAAAGAAAGTGGAAGCTTCCTATAAACTTTCCTTTTCCACTTTGAAGGTTTGAGGAGAGGAATAAAATCACCTCATCTATCTCTTCTTATTCCTAAGAATCTTCAATGGTGAGGATATTCATGGCCTTTAATGCCACCTCTTTGGATTTCGCTTTTTCCACAGCATCATTGTCATCATTTCTCATTTCATATACAACAAGGGTGTTGTATAGGTTATCCAATGTTAGCTCTTTCGGGTCTTTATCTTCCAAAACTGAAACATTTAGATTGAACCAAGGTGGAAGTTTCCTCAATATGCATTTTATAATATTTATTTCTTCAATAACTTCTACAAGACCTCACATGTCTTCCACTACAACATTTACTCTATCAAATAATGAATCAACAGACTCATTCGAGTTCATTATCAGATCTTCATACTTGTTCCACGACACTTGAATCTTTTCCTGTCTAACCTTTTTATCTCCTTCATATATATTCAATAGATTTTCCCACATGGCATGTGATGTTTTTCATGAAATCACTTTCATATAAATAGCATTGGATAGGTCTCCCCCTAAAGAATTAATTCCTTTGGAATCAGCATCCAATTATCTAAACTCAGCTTCAGATAATACACCACTATTAATATCAGTTGTTATTCCATGCATTGCTGCTGTGAATACACCCATTCCTATTGATTGAAAGTATTGTTGCATCTAATTCTTCCATAACTAAAAATTGTTCTCGTCAAAGATCGGAATCCCTTTATGATTGGTGACCTCAATTTGAGAGAGAAACACTTATATTAACCTTTCCCTCTGATGTCAATTGTTAGGACCACTAGGCTAGATACCCTGAGAGGGGGGTGATTTAGGGTATGAAATATTAAAACAACTGCACCTTTTGATCATATTTTGATTTTAAACAAAAACCTCTTCTATCTCCTTCCCATTGTAGAGTATGAATAAAAATTAAAGCATGAATAGGGCACAACAATTTTTACTTGGTTCACCATCACTGGGATACGTCCAAGGAGAATACACCGATAGTGTGTCAATGTACCAATTCCACTCTAAGCTCCATGTTGTTTACAAGTTCAAAGCGGACTCACTGTCCCTCTTAGTTTACAACCACTCACAATTTGAGAACTCACTACAATCTCAACTGAAGTGAGATCACAGCTTCTTTAGAATATCCACTCACATTTTATAGACCTGTAGGTCTCTTCATTATCTCTAATGAAATATGCATCCTTAACAATTGATAGATGCTCTTTTGACGTCCAGATTTCACCCGTATATGAATCTCTCTTTGCACCGGGTGTACCGGTCAACCTCAAATATTTCGCACAACCCTTACTGCATCTTGCAAGAAACTTTAATGCCTTGCATGCAATATTCCATAGTTTTCACGAAAAACCCTTTGCGTGTAACTTAAATCTTTTTCAAAACTCAAATATTACGTGAAACTTTCTCAACATGCGCACAACTCAAAATCTTTTGCGCAACTCCCTTTCCGTGAAATTCATACATGATTTGGTGCTCAGATTTTCTCTAAGTATCGATATCTCTCAGTGTGAGGGGATCACTTATTATTTATAGACATCATTGACCCCTTTGTGTAAAAACCCCGACGCATCGCACAAGATCCTGACATTTCTTGAAAAACCCCATTTTACTTCGCCTTTGGAACGTATGTCTCTTTCGCGCCAACATATTTTTTTGTGCCCTTCATGAATCTTTCGCGTGCTTCTTTCCTTGGTCATTTTTCAATGTTCAGACCACGAATCATGCCTAGAACAGAAAAGCCCATTTTACATCGCCTTTGGTGTGCAAGTTTCTTTCACGCCAACCTTCTATTTCTCACCAATGTTCAAATCTTTCGCGCATCCTACTCTTTTGCGCCTAAGTTCAAATATTTCGCACAACTCCCTCTTTCACTATAATTCTCCAATCGTTTTCACACCTCATGACTTTTCCATTTTTTGACCTTCTGATCCCAAAAACTGCCTTGGGTGCAAGATTCCAAACCACCATAAATCTTGCGTGCAAAATCCTTTGCCAAAAACATGTTTCCCCATTTTCCAATTTTGAGTCCCAAAAATTTGGTAAACACTAGAAAATGGGGAAACCGTAGATATGTTCTTTTTGTACCGCCTCTAGATTTTTCATTCCTTTTTCATCATTCTTTGTCAACATAGGTTGTCAAAAATGTCTATGGAGTTCGAAAAATCACCATGTAAACCCCCTTTGTCAACGAAATTACCATCGTGGTCTGCTCTGTCAACACGGAGGTCCGCTTTGTCAACAAACATAATTACCTCAAAAATGAATCAATGATACCTTGAGGGATTTTTTCCAAACAAAATGGGAGAACATAATAATATCCTCACCCAATCTATGTGCTCATATACAAATGAAAATTACATTTTTTACATACATGAGTTTTTCTAACATGTGGGGAAACCTTACAAGAACTTCACATTGCTTGACTTCTACCATTTAAGGTTACATAGTAACACCCAGATGATCAATCTTGGGTTTATCCACTACAAGAAAAAAAGTTATGTTCCCTGTGCATGAGTCATACCTATGTAAGAAACCTCTTTATAATTGCTTAAGAGGAATATCTCTACCTATTTCAATGAAATTTTGTCCCAAAATTCACCATGTGTGTTCACGAACTCTCCTTTCACAAACCAAAATCTATGTCCTGAAAGGTTAAAATCCCCATATCCCTCCCTGTCTATCTGAAGTAGAGGGCCAATATCTTGAAGAAAATTTTTTTTGAATATTCACAATACTACCTAGTGGTATTTTCAATGGTTTACCAAAAAAAGGCCTATCAACCAAAGGAAAATTCATCCATAGGAGAGCCTCTTCCTATCTCTGTATTTCCCTTAATATGTTTATGTCCCATATCACTCATTGGATTCGAAAACACCTAGATTATATTTTACAACCTTCTCCCCCTTCATGTATAAAGATGATATAATACACATGGACACACTAATAAGAAATGTGTGAATCGTCTAACCCTTGGTTAGAGAAAGGTGACCTCAAATCGTAAATTTCAAACATCCTAACTATAAAATGTTAAACTGCACCATGCTTTAGTCCTCCTTTTCTTAAGAAAAATATTTGTGGGAGTGGTTTCCCATACAAATATGATACTTATTCTCTCATACTTTTCATAAATCACTCCCTTGACAATCCACCTTTCATGGTCTTGAAAATCTAAATTCCCCATTAATTACAGGGCCATCAGAAATGGAAGGTCATCATCCTAAGGATACATTTTTTGACTATGCCAAATATTCCACTGTTGGATCTCCATAAGTATCCCATAAAAATAATTGTTAACCAAAGTAAAATTCATCCCCACGAGAGGCTTTTCCTACCTTTTTACCCTTAGAAAAATAATTTTGGAAACCTATCTTATGGTCAATCCTCGTGTAATTTCCCCATATCATGTTCTGAATTCTGAAATCATAAAACCGGGGTGATAAAAATCCCTAATTTTTTTCTTAAAAATATTAGAACATTATAAACCAATAAATACTATCTGGTACCTTTCCCCAAAATTCATGGTCAATGTTATTTGGACGATCATATAAGTAATTTTAGTCTGGTTTTCAATAATTTAAAATACCCATGAAAAGAGACACAAAACTCACTAGGTTGAAAACCTGCAAAGGGGACCCCTAGAAAAAGGTGTAGTATTAGCTCGCTAGATCTATGCTTTGGGAGGTATAGTAAAAATACTTATAAATAAAAACATAAATAGGCACAAATATTTTTGGGTATAAAACCCACAAAGTGAGGCCTAAATAAAAGTCAAGTTATACCCGCTAGGACTGCATCACTGCGGACTTAAGAAAAAACTAGGGATATAACAAAAAAGTCCCAGTTTTTTTATGGTTTTTTATGTAAGACTACTAATAACCAAACTATTCTTGATGAGTCCCTTAGATCCAGAAAAATAGAGCATTATATGATCTTTCATTCAAATGAGGACAACTTACACATTAGAATACCCTCCTCTTCATCTTAATCAAAACCTATTCTGATGGGGTGCATTTTTTGGGTCTTGAAAATCCCACATCTAATACATGAATTATATCAATATTGGAAAAGTGTATAAAGGAAATATGAAATAATATTTAAGTAAATGTTTAAAGGGGTGTGACCATGAAGAAAAGTATCTTTTTTGGACTTTCTCTATGCATGGCCTCCTACCACTCTATAAAGCACCTAGAAATAGAAGCAGTTCGCAGAATAGGGGTCAAGCTGGTGGTGCCCGTAAATGAAATTAAATTTGTTTATGGGAAGAGGAAGTGTTCTCTTCCCCAAAAAATAACCACCCACACAAACCAAATTCCCAATGGGGAATGGTAGTTTTGTCGGCTCTCACGAATGAAATTAAGTTGTATGTGGGGAAAGGCATGGATTTTCACTTATATAAAGGATGAACTCGTTGACTATGTCTTCCATGGGCTCTCAAAAAAGACACTCCATGGCCCACCATATATGAAAAATAATATGGTATCTGGTCCCTCAACTATTCTAAAAATAATACCTCAAGGTGAACCAAAGACACACATTGATGGACTGAAGAACTGAGGGATGAAATAGAGGAGAGAAAGAAAGCCACGAGAAAACTGGATCCCTTAAATGATTCCTTATAGGTAAAACCCACCACATAGTAGTAAGGAAGAAATAATGAAAACATATTGTGGTCCATGAACCAAAAAAACTTCTAAAATGCAATACTGCAAGGAACAAACAAATGGACCCTCGATGAATAGGCATCCCTCATAGAAAAGCACTATACGAGCGCAACCCTAAACCATGTAGAAAAATGCAATATGGGTCGAACTCAAGTCTGTATACATCAATGGTACGTGGATGGTGCCCTTAAAGACATAGAAATATTATATTTGGATGGAACCCCATCCCACATATGAACATGATAAACCGAATGGGGAATCCTTGGGAATTTTAGTCTCTAGATCCCATTGTTCTCTTTTGTTGTGTCATCATACCTATTGTTGGGCCCTCCATGAAACATTCCAACAACATCAAGAAAATCCCCCTTCCAAATCCACCTGACGTGTATAATAAAATCATCTAACACACCATTATTTCCATTTAGGTTTACATAACTATGGTAAGAGTAGTCACAAGGGTAATCTCTACAGAAAGGATAACCATCAGAATATCCTAATGATAATATTCTCATGGTAATTTGGGTTCAAACCTTGGGATGATCATGTAAACCTCCATGTTCTAGGAATTGAGATGAACTGCATTCATTTCCCTTTAGTGGGAGATAACGTTGAATATTCCCATTTTTCCTATAATCAATTTTTGGGTACTCCTCCTGAGTTAATCCCCTACCCTTTCTTGTCGGAGGCATCACGTTTTCAATTCTTTGCCTCTACCCAAGGCATAACTGAATACATCACAAAACATGACTATCCTAGATGTGAAAAAAAAGAATAAATGGGAACACTCAAATCCTATTCTCTCCAACTTCGGGCTCGAGCACCATCCTTCAGCGAAGAAGATGAGATTGTGTGATCACCAAATCTACAAATTCCTCTTGTTTCTCACACAGAACATGATTCATATAGTCTTAGATGTTAGTAGAAATTATGGCATCCATATGATCTCAAACCTCATACAAGACTCCTATTTAGTTTAATCCCCAACCATATCCTAATGGTCCTTCTCTATAGATGTAATCCCTAACCTCAATCCCAAATACGCCACTTCCATGCCTATTCCCCATCCACATGCACCATATGGGACCCCTAAATGGTATAACTCACAAAACAATACTTCAACATTCAATGGTCCATATTACAAAATAATAATCATCAAACTAGTAGCTTCTATGAATAATCCCTAATCATTCCCTTCAATTCAACCTCCTCCAAGTTGTAAGTGCCAGAATTAGAGAACTATGTGTGCATTCATTCCTAAAAAACTGGGATATGAAGGAAGCCTTCCCAAGGTCCAAACCCAGCACCCAAATCCACCCTAATGTTATCCGAGCCACATTCCTAGTAGGGTCATCTCTACCCAAGAGACTATATCTCTTCTAGTCCCCTTATTCCACCTCGAAAAAAGTCCCACACCATCTGTTTTTGGGTATCCTTAAACTAGAAATCCTTACGACATGACATTAGACCGCATGGTTAGGTCCTCGTCGCATGACCTTAAAAGGTTATTTGTCCAGTTGAGTGACACCAAACTAAATGGATTTTTTTTACACTTATAAGGATACATAGAAATCACATTCAATGGGTTTGATCCCAAAATCAAAACAACTTACTTCCCCTTGGATGACGGTAAACTCCAGAGCACCCCATCATGAGGCTTAAAACCAGCATCATCCTAATAAATGACCAAATGATCTCTAATTTTTTACCAAAGGGAATCATTGATAGAGAACCTTAGATACATACATATATCTCCATTTATGTAGAACTTCAAATACATATACATGATTCGGAACCCATGTGTTATGATCAATCATTGCATTGGGTTAATCCACAGACAGATTCTTGGGAATGAACCAATGATTCATGAAAAAATATTAAATCTATAAGAAAGTCATGGAACATGAAATAGTTTCCCCCATAAGGGTGTGATGGTCCCAAATTCCCATCCTCTTGAACAATGTTATTTCTTAAAGGTCATTTCCTAAGTTACCCAATGAGCACCTATCTTTTTAAAGTGGGTCCATTAATCAAGGATAAAAGAGACATTTGGAATTTCTGGCTCCTCAAAAAAAACTTGTTGGAGACCATTCAAAGATCTTGTACCCAATGTTAGTGATTTCACACCATTGAACCCCCTACAAACAACTGTTTGGTCCATAAACAAATTTTCAAGGGAAACTATATGGTGATATTGATGTGAATGACTTAATTGTGTCGCATCCTTCACAAGATAAAAAGTATGCACTACCCAATCATCATCAGACCCTTACATTCCTCACCCAGGAGAACTATTCAGGTTTAAAAAACCTTGAAATCACCAAAAAAAACCTAAAGGGCCCTAAAACCCCTATAAATATAAAAAACCTAAAGGACCCTAAAAATCATAAAAGTCTCTAAAAACCTAAATCTCCCTAAAACCCCGAACCCCCCCCCCCCCCATGATACTGAAAATTTCTAAGACAACTTTGAAAGACCCTAAAACCACTAAAACCCCCAAAACCCAAAAAAACCTAAAAATCACAAAAACATTAAAAGAACCTAAATATAATAAAACCCCTAAAGACCCCAAGACACTACAAGACCTTATTAACACAAAACAAACTCTACAAACACTAAAAAACCCTAAAAATCCTAAAATCCCTAAAACTCCCTAAAACCACTAAAAACCATTAAAACCAAAAAAACCCTAAAAACCTCAAAAATACATAAAACCCTAAAAATAAATGAAAACCCTAAAAACATTAAAAACACCCAAAAAACAAAAAACACCAAAATCCTTAAAAAACACTAAAAACCCTAAAAACCCAAGACCCACAAAAACTGTAAAAACAAAAAAACCCATAGACCCCCTAAGACACTAAAAAACACTAAAAACACTAAAAACACTAAAAAATCTAAAAAGTGAAAAATAAAACCCGTTAAGAATTTTGAAACCTATTAAAACCGTAAAAACACAAAAAACTGTAAAAAACCCTAAAACTCTAAAAAACACCCCAAAACCATTAAAACCATAAAGATTACTAAAACAACTTAAATTCAAAAAAACCCAAAAGAACCCAAAGACCCTAAAATCTCTAAATGACTTTGAACACTCTAAAACCCTAAAAAATATTTAAAACACTAAAAACCATTAAAAAATCAAAAATAAAATAAAAGAAATGAAATTTCCCTAAAGTTCTCAAAAACCCTAAAACCCCTAAAATCCAAAAAAAACTATAAGAAAATCTAAAAGCCCTAAGAACCCTAAAAAAATTATAAAACCCATACACACTAGAAAATACTAAGAAAACCCTAAAAACCCAAAAACAATGAAAAACATAAAATTCCAAAAAAAAACTCTTTAATCGCTTAAACCCAAAAAAACATGGAAATAATAAAAATCCAAAAAAGCATAAAAACTCTAAAACCCCTAAAAATTTAAATACCCTAAAAACCCTAAAAACCAAAAAATCCCAAAAACCCTAGAAATATTTTGAAAACCCCAACCCCCCCCCCCCAAAAAAAACCTAAAACACCTTAAAATATTTAAAAACCTAAAACAATTAAAAACTATAAAAACTATAAAAAATCATAAAAACCCTCTAAACCACTAAAAATCCCTAAAAATAAAAAATCCCTAAAAATAATAAAAACGGTAAAAATCCAACCCCCCCCCCCCAAATAACCGTTAATACCCTAAAATCATTAAAATAACTATAACCATAAAACCAAAAAACCATAAAAATGTAAAAAACCCTTAAAATATGAAAAACCCACAAATACCACTAAAAAGCTAAAATCCCTAAAATTTTAAAAACTCTAAAAACCCTAAAAACAAAAAAACATGAAACCATAAAAACAATAAGGGCCCTAAAATCACAAAAAACCCCTAAAAAACTAAAACCCCTAAAAAAACTAAAAATTATAAAATCATTAAAAAATCCTAAAAAAATATAAAAACCCTAAAAATCTTAAAAGGCAATAAAACCCAAATAATCCTAATATACTAAAGGACCATAAAATCTATAAAAGACCCTAAAAACCTGAAAACACTAAAAGTAAGTGGGTGTGAATATTAAGCTGATCATTGGTCAATAATGAAGGTGGTCAAGTTTAAGGCTCTTTTCAGGTAGAAACATCCTTTTCTCAAATCTGACTCGATGCTTGCGGTGGATGCCCTTAAGAAGAGATCTAGGAGAGTATCCTGGATACTCTTATCACATTGTATTTAATGCATCAAAATCTCTCATAATCTCACTTGGAATGTCACACATGACTATATGGAGGTGAAAATGGTGGCAGATGACCTCTCCAAGAAGGAAATTGAGGAAAGGAGCTCATTATGGTCCTTTTTGAAACCACCTTTTTGTTCATCCTACATGGACTCTAATATAACGAGTGATAATAACATCCAATATTTTAACCCATTATTTTAACTCTTTAATTATTTATTTTTAATAATGTTTTGGGGGGGCAGACATGCTTGGACTTAAGCCTTCTATTCCCTAAGAAAACCAAAATGAAAAAAACCCAAAAAAACCTAAAATAAATAAAAACCCTAAAGTCCTAAAAAACAATAAACCCCCTAAAAACCCTAAAAGACCCTAAAACACATAAAATCCTTTAAAACCCCACAAAATATCCTAAAATGACATAAAACCATAAAAAATCCTAAAACCCTAAAAAACCAAAAATGCCTTAAAAGAAACTAAAAGCACCAACACTATAAAGGATAGTAACAATCCATAAAAACCCATTAAAAATCCTTGAACCCATAAAAGACCCTAAAACCCTAAAAACCTGAAAAGAGACTAAATAAAACCCCTAAAAGTTTATAAAACCTCGATAGAAACCCTAAAGTACCAAAAACACCATTAAATCAAAAAAAAACAAAAAATCCCCTAAAACCATACAAACCCCTAAACCCCCTAAATACTCTATAAAATATAAAAACCCTTAAAACCCTAAATATCCCTAAAAGACCGTAAAATCTAAAAAAAACCCTAAAACTCACTAAAACCCCTAAACAAACCCAAAAGACCCTAAAACCCATAAATACCACTAAAAGCCCCTAAAAACCTTGTCGAATACCCAAAAAGACACATAAAATCTACTAATACCCCTAATAACCCTAAAAACCCAAAAGCCCCTAAACCACCTATAAACCGTAAAAAACTCTAGACACCTAAAAACCCATAACACCTTAAAAAACTAAAAACCCTAAATACAACTAAAACACAAAAAAACCATAGAAAACCCTTAAAACCCTCGAAAAACCTAAAACCCTCTAAAAACCCTAAAACCCTATAAAACCCCTATAAACCCTAAAAACCCATAAAACCCCCTAAAAGACTTGACTGTATAACCCTAAAAATCTATAACCCCTTTTAAACCCCAAAAAGAGAATAAATTTCTTTTGAACACCCTAAATTTCTTAAAATTCCAAAAACACCTAAACATATTAAGAATCCCAAAAACCCCAAAATCATCATAAAACCTCTAAAATGCTAGAAAACACTAAAAACATTTAACACGCTTAAAAATTAAAAACAACCCTAAAATACCTAAAACCGTAAAAATCCTAAAACCCAAAAAACCTAAAAACCCCTAAAACCTCTATAACCCTAAAAACAATAAAACCCTTTTAAACCCCTAAAACCCATAAAAATCCTAAAAACTCCATAATCCCTAAAAATTATAAAATCTCTAAATCCCTAAAAACACTAAAAACCCTAAAACCCTATGAAATCACTAAATAACCCCTAAAAACCCCAAAATCATGAAAAACATTGAAAATACATTAAAACCCAAGAAAACCAAAAAATATAAAAAATCCCAAAAAAACTCAAAAAACCCAAAAAACTATTAAAACCCAAAAAAACAAAAAAAAACTCAAAATCCCCCAAACCCCCCAATAAAATGTAAAAACCATAAAACACCAAAAACACTAAAAAACTAAAAACCCTAAAACCCCTTATAACATTACAAACCCCTAAGAGCCTAAAGACCCTAAAAGTCCTAAAAACAAAAAAAATAACTAAAAACCCCTTTAAAACCTTAAAAACACAAAAAACCCCTTAGAACTGTAAAAAACCCTAAAAACCAAAAATAAACATAAGAACCTAAAAACTCTTATGAATGTTGAAAAGGGTATAAATGAACTTGAACCATCTAAAAATACCAAAACCCCTAAAATAAACTAAAACCCTGAATGAGAACAAAATGTCGTGGAAAAACCTTAAACAACACTAAAACCCCTAAAAACCCAAAGGATCCTAAAAATCCATAAAACCACTAAAAGAACCTAAAAACCCAAAAATTAATAAATGAAACTAAAACCCTAAAGAACCCAAAAAATCCTAAAAAAACTCTAAATAATACTAAAGGACACAAAAAAAGACTAAAAACCAAAAAAACCCATCAAACCCACTAAAACCCTTAATGATAATAAAAACCCCTAAAACCTAAAAGACCCTAAAATATATTTAAAACCCATAAAAACCTGAAAGGATAAAAAATAAATAAATAAACCAAATGGTCACTATAGGGTCCTAAAAAATCCTCAAAGGGAAAACAAATACTCCCATAAAATTAATGAAAGAAAGAGATACATGTGGGGATGATGTTTTGAGGAGAATATTGAATAGAAAAAAAATATGGATAATGGCCTAAATTGATCCACATACTAATTGATGGGAAATTTATATGGAAGACACAGACCGGGATCTTTGCAGTATGAAGATGGCCTACGAAACGTTGGACCACAAAGCATTGGCCATAGAACCAGACAGTTCTTGGAATGAATGGGGAATGTCACTAGTCAGCTGCAAACCACATCATCAATAAAATAAAGGCTGACAAATTCTACTTGTGGACCACGTCATCATCAAAAATGTGAAGTATAATTTAGTCCCCGTTAACCATCCCTATAGACTTAGTTGTTTGCAGATGAGGAAATTCTTCCAGTGTCCCATGAACCGCATCGTTCTTGGGAGTGAAGCGGTGATTTTTGTTTCCGAGAACTGCAACACTGCGCACCTCAGTTGCCTGAGTCTTCTATGGGTAGAGAAATTTCACCATGGGATTCTATAAAAGGTGTCGTTCTCCTATAGATACATTCTAATTGGCACTCTATAAAAGTACTGTAAGGGGAACCGAGAAAGGAGATCATATTTTTTTGGGGAAACCTTGGAATTCACGAGTAGAAGACTTCAAAGGAAAACAATCGATGAAGTAAAAAACCAAAAATGGTTTCCAATAGGTATAAACATACCTTGTACTGTGAAAATAAGAAGGCATATTAATAGGGGAAAATCGTGGATCTCTAAGGTGAACTACGAACCATACTCCCTTTGTGGATGAACTTCCCATAAACTACAGGACCAAGGCCTCTTCTTCAAACCAGTGTACTGTATAACAAATATCTATGCAGAAAAAACCCTACCATATAATAAATTCCACCACACAGATCGAATCTAGTACCACGTTCCACCACGATATGTGGACACCCTTCCTCTCGCAAAGAAAAACACTATGCAGAGGGTACCCCACCCCATATGAACAAGTGGTATGCAGTGTAGGGTGCCTTCAGGTTTTTAACCTTCCAGTGCCAATCATGCCCTTGTGTTTCCATACCATCCCCAAAATTCTCTCTAAAAAAAATCCATTGGCATGAGGAAAAAGCCTCTTCTAAATCCACCCAACCGTATGACTAGTCCATCGAGTGCATCAGTGCACCCTTATGAGTCTATATATCCATGGTAAACGGAGTCAAAAAGGTAATCCCTACATTAGTATGGACCCCAATAATGTTCTTAAGTCTACATTACCATGGTAAATCAGAGTCCAACCTTAGTATACTGACATGGACCTCCCCTTTTTAGGGATCAAGGGAGATCACTAGATTTTTCGTTCAATGAGGGATAGTGATCAGTCAAAGGAATTATAATTTCATTTTATTTTGTTGAGGAGCAACATTCATTCCCTTTTCTAAAATCCATTTTAGGGCATCCTTCCAAGATTAAGCCCTTATCCTTTTGGGATAGACCTAATGGAATTCGATTTCATTTCCCATTTAAGGGTACATTGCTCTATATCCTCATCCGTCATCAGCCTAACATTTTCCTCCATGGCCTCCTCTTTTTCAATAAAAAGAAAATGGGAGGTGTGTGATTTGTTGGATCTCCCACTTCCTCTTATTTATCACACCAGGATGACTCACATGGGCCTAGAGGATAATAATGATTATATAATCCACACCATCTATTTCCACATGAACTATGAGGACACTGATTCCAATCACAATTGGGATACATAGAAAGCCTTTATCTAGGACCGAGATCCACATAATCTCATACATGAAATTAGAGATCATTCCCCCTTCAAGTGGAAATCTTAAACGTGTAAGCCCCACCCCCAATTTAACTACAAGAACTATAATTCCAACTCTAATTAGGATATATAGAATTCTTACCAAAGGCTCAAGAACAAGGGACATCCTCCTTAAAATTGTTCACAATAAGAATTCCCTCTAACTCACTAGGGCATCCTCTTTAAGAATAAGCCCTGCCATGACTCATCCAAGAAAGGAATCGTCTACGGTGTAAGCCCCAACCATATATTCTCTAATGGGTAGCTCCAATACGTAAAACCCCAATAATTCTCCCCCCCAAATAGGGCATCCTAAACTATATAAGAAAAAACAAAAACAATGCTACGAGGGATTCAATTCCTAACTATATGGGATACATAGGAAGCCTCCTTGTGGTCCAAACCAAACACCCAAATTTCTTTAGTATTCACCAAGACATATCCCTAGTAGGTCCATATCTACCTAGGATACCATGACTCTCTTGAGCATCCTAGGATGCTTTGGTGTAAGTACAATATGAAATATTGACTAGGAATCCTCCGCCTAAATGTACTTACCGCGTTACATTAAACTGCATGGATGGGTCCTCGTCGCACGACCTTAAAATATGATGTTTCCATTTGAGAGGCACTGAACTATGTGTTTTCTTATTCCTCTCATGGGGACACATAGGAAGCCGATCCTATGGGTTTGATATTCACAGTGAAACAAATTTTATCCCAACCTGGAAGACATTAAACTTTAGAGCACCACATCATACGGCTTAAACCAGTGTTGTCTCAGCAATTCCTAACCCATGCACATATATGGTTAATCTTGAATCCTAGGGGTAACCCACAGACACGTTCTTGAGAAAACCCAAGGATTCATGAACATGTAAACATTTCTTAAATAGATACGAGAGTTCGGGAGTAGGAAATATTTCCCCCAAAAAATGGTGTGATGATTCCAACCACCCATCCTCTCGAACAAAGAAGTCTTTTAAGTGTTGTTGGCCAAATAATCATCCAACGGGCTCTTGCCATTGGAATGATGGTCCCTAAATCATAGATACTAGGGTCTTTGGGTGTTTCTGTCTCCAGGAATAAACTAGTTGGAGTCCATTTGAGGATGCCATACCCTAAGTGAAACTCTTCATGGTAAAAAAAAATTGAATACTATCTGTCACGCCATTTTGGTCTGCCCACATCAGAATGAAACGATTCGGGTTGAAATAAAACTGGTGAACTCGATGTGAATCCCTAAACAAGGTGGACATATTATCCCACCTCAAGCCCCTTTTACATTCAAAAGGAAGATGGGAAAGCAAGATCATCCATTTTACATGTGATCATTAGAATCTAATCGGAATAGGTTTTTTTGTCAATGTATGTCATATATATATAATAAGAATTTAGAAGATATCTCTTTGATCCAAATGGAATCTTAAAAAATTTCTCAGACATGCATTTTAGTGACCACATGGGTGGCCAGATCCCTATCATAGAACATGAACCCTTTGCCTACCTGGAATCTTTAACACTGGGTTTAAAACACATAGATCAAAGAGTTCCATAAAAATGGTACTATCCCTATAGTGGAAGCCACAAGGAAGTCCCCACAATCAACAAAAGCTATCCAACTGCCTCTTCAATCATGGCCAAAGATTCCTCAATAGATGGCCCCACTGGCCATCTCCAACTGCTTTGGGAGTCTTCCCCAGAGCGGGATAACAATTAACTCTCTTATATTAGGGAGGTAAACGAAGTCAACTCCAATGAGTTCTTCTAAGAGTCATAGAAATCCCACTCAAGGTTTCATATCAAATGACGTCACCACAAACGGTAAACAACTAATATCCTCGCTTTGATAAGGACCCCATGTTGGGGGAACCTACTGACATCCAATGAACACTATCCCTTTAGGAATCCCTTGATGGAATCAATTCTTCCACATGTTGATGAGCATAAGAACTGAGCTCTAATGATCCCACCCCTTGAGGAAGAGGTTAGGGATGCTATGTTTTCTCTGAACATTGATAGCACAGCGGGACCAGATGGATTCACCAACAAATTATTCATGTTTTAATGGGATATACTGCATGAGGGCATCGTCAGCGATGTTCGGGAATTCTTTATCACTACTATTTTCCCACGTGGGTTCAACTCTAACTTCATTGCCCTGATTCCTAAAAGGGACAATTCCATTTATATTGGTGAATTTAGACCGGTGGCCATTGGAAACACTGTCCCCAAAATTATCAGCAATATTCTGGTCATGAGACTTGGTATGTTCATGGGGGATATCCTCACCCCTTATCAGTTTGGGTTTGTCCCGGGGAGAAGAATCCAAGACTGACTGTTCACGACCTCGGAGAGCATCAACGTTATGTGAATGTAGTCCAAGAAAGGAAAATTTTCACTTAAGATTGACATCTCTAAGGCCTTTTACACCATCAAGTGGAGCTTTATCTCTCAGGTCCTGACTAAGTATGGCTTCTCGAGAAATTATATTAGTTTTATCATGTACATTCTTAGCAGCACGTGGGTCTCTATTCTTTTAAATGGTTCCCTTATGGGGTTCTTCCCCTGCCCCCGTGGGGCCAGATAGGGTAATCCTCTCTCAGGAATCCTCTTTTCGATTGCAGAGGACTACATAAGCAGGTTCCTCGCTGACCACTGTCCAGCTGGCCCCTTCAATCCTATTCAGGCAAGGAGGGATCTTCATGTGCCATCTCATCTGTTGTATGGATATGATATTCTCCTGTTTGGGAAGGCTGACAAACGGACCTTGGATTCCATCCGGATGATCTTCCAACACTATGAATATGTGGCAGGACAGTCCATCAGCTAGATCAAGTCTTTGATTGCATTTGGGGAGGGGATCCCACGGTCCTGCCGGATCTCCATTTCCATGTCCCTTGGTTTCAAGAGAGGGTCACTACCTTTCGACTACCTGGGTGTTCCCATCTTTTGGGGATGTTTCAAATGGTGTTGCCTTGAGAATATTGCCTCGCAAATCACTCAAAAGTTGGCGAAATGGAAATGGGAGTCCCTATCGCAAGCTGGAAGGGTCTGCATTATCAACTCGGTGATTAACCCTTTGCTCACTTATGTGTTTTCCATTTATAGGTGGCCGGTTAATCTCATCAAGGACTTGGAAGAAAAGATCAGAAACTTTTCCTGGACGGGGTGTATAACCCAAACTAAATTGGTTATCATGCCCTGGGAGGACTGCACCAAGACAATTGAGTTAGGTGGTCTCGGTATCAAAGACCTCATACATTAAAATGATTCCCTCCTTGCTAAATATACTTAGGGGCTACTAAGTCCTATGGATCGGGGTTTGGACTTCACTCGGGAAAGATTTGTGCTTATACTTTGTGATGGATATGAAGGGTACTTCCCCTTTTCTATTTGTCCAGCAATTCGGGCCTCGTATAAGGCCATTGTCTCTCATTCTAAATGGTTTGTTTCCAAGCACTCAGCCTTGAATACTTGGTCCACGTCTTGGCTTGATAGGCCTCTGCAAGACATCATCATCCCTCCTCCTGGCATAAGGAGACTGTCTATTGTGGAGTTCATCCCAAGGATGGAATAGTTCAAGGCTCTACTCTTATCTGTTGTCTTACTCCAAATCCAGCGCTACCATTTCATTGACTCTGTTATCCTGATCTGGAAACTCAATCTGGTTAGGCAACTTACTGCCAAGGACTACTATCGGTATAATTGTGCCAGGGGATCTCCTCCACCAGAAAGGCTCTCTAAGTTCAAGAGGAATTTTATTCCTCCTGCTAACCATATCCTTATCTGGAAAATCTAGAAGAATCATCTTCCCATGAAGATCCAGTTGCAGAGAGCTGTTCTCAACATTGACTATGTGTGTTTCCTCTTCCTCGGTGCGGAAGAAAACATCCAGCACACCTTCCTGCAATGCAGATTCAGTGCTGATATTTAGGGCTATTTGCAGTGGACTTTTGGGTTCCCAGCTAGTCTGGATAGGCCCCTTCTTGAGCTCCTAGAGAACCTGTCTAACTGGGATTACAGTGAGAAAGTCCGCAACCTTTAGCTGGTTGCGGTTGCAACCACCATCTCTTATATTTGGACCACTCAGAACGCGGTCGCCTTCAATAAGAAACAACTTTCCTTTCATGTTGTCGTTGTGGCGATCCACAGGGCTGTTTATGCGGCCTCTAATATTCAAACAGCTCATATAGAGAATGAAGTCTGTGATATGAACATCCTTCGGTTTCTTGGTGTTTCTGGTAAGACCAAAAAACCCATGGTCCCCAGGTTTATTCGATGGATCCCTCCACTCCCCCCATGAATTAACTTCAATGTGGACGGTGCGGCCCTTGGTGCCCCAGGCCCTGCTGGATGTGGTGGGGTTTTCCTCACCTACCTGGGCTTTGTCAATGGATGCTTTCAACACTTTATTAGTGATGGGTGTTCTCTTGAAGCTGAATTATGGGCCATAATAAAGGTGATTGAGTATGCTGTCAGGTTCGGGTGGATTTTCCTGTGGCTTGAGTCTGATTCCATGCTTGATATGAGTGCTCTTAAAAACAGATCTAGGTGCATCCGCTGGAGGCTCCTTTCCCCATGGATGGACTGCCTTTCCTTGTGCCAAAGGCTGAATCTCAGTGTGACACATTCCTACTGGGAATACACTAAAAACAAAAAAAACCCTAAAAGACGCTAAAAACCCCTAAATACCTAAAAACCCTAAAACCCCCTAAAATACACTAAAAACCCTAAAATCATAAAATACACTAAAAACAAAAAAACCCTAAAAGACGCTAAAAACCCCTAAAACCCAAAAAGACCCTAAAAACCTAATAAAAATCCAGAATGACACTAAAAACCCCAAGAAACCATAAAATCCAATAAAACTAATAAAAACCTTAAAACATCATTAAAACCCTTAAACAATATAAAAACCCTTAAAATCATAAAAATCCCTAAAGATGGGTGTGTTCTGAGAAGATTGTCTGGTTCGGGGTTGGACGCGACTTCTCACATCAGCATGTTGGTTGGATGGTCCGGCATCCTCGGTTGGACCCTTCTTGGTCAATGGAAAAATAAATCTCAAAGATGGCTCCAGATCTAAGTTTTCACAAGTATCTCCGGTTTCGCGATGGCATTAGGCAGGTGTGACAGATGTTTCGGCAACTGGACAGTGGTGTGCTTGGCCCGATTTTCAGATATGCTTGTCAGATCTGGGTTTGGTCTCGGCTGTTCAGGTTTCTTGGTGTCCGGTGCTTTGGATCTCGTCTTTGGTGTGACAATATGATATGGTGGCCTCGTCTAGGAGAGTTTTCGCTTCACTTTTGTGAAAAGTGGGTTCGGCGGGCTTTGAAACTTCTTGGCGGTGGCGTGCACGGTTATGTGCTTGGATATGTGCTTCCTGGTTGAACCTGAGGAGGGTCTTGCTGGTTTTTCTGGCTTCTTGATGGGTCATGGTGGACAAAAAGAGCGAAGATGCAGGTTTTCTTTTCTGGTTCCGCTTTCTTTTTCTCGGGTCTTTCTGCCGATGAAGGTCTGGTTGTATTGTATTGTGTTCGTTTTGATATGCTGGTCTGCATACTCTTGAGTTGTGGATGGTTCGGTTGTGAGTTGTTGTTGTTGTTGAATGATGAGTTTAAGGAGTTGTGGTTGATGCAAAATGGGTTTAGGCGTGGGTGCTAGTGGTCTTGTGTTTCTGAATATGGTGGGATGCTGGAACCCGTCTGGCCAGGAAGAGATGGTTGCTGGATTCTCAGTTTTTGTATGATGATTGTTGTTGGTTGATGGTTTTTCCATTAGTTGCTACTGATTTTTGATTGGATATTGAGTTTCTGGATGATGAGCTACTGGACTTTGGATGCCGCTTCCCTTGAGTGGAGGTGGTGGGTGCTGGAAATCTGTTACGGTGTCGTTGATTGGATTTGGTGCTTCTGGTTGCTGAGGTGGAAGCAGGATGTTGGGCGATGTTTGGTGATTGAAATAGGAGCTGGTTGTCTAGAAATGAGTTGTCAGATCCTGGTTGTTGTATGGCTAGGATGTGATAAAGCTACTGTTTATGGATCTAGTGCTGGTGACTCTGTGTTGCTGGCGGTTGATATGACTGGTGAGGAGGCACTGGAGGCTGGAGATAGTGAGGCAGGATGCTGCTGATGATTTTGATGCTGCTGGATAATGTATGTTGTTTGGATGGGAGGTGATGTTGGCGACAATTTGGTTTTTATGCTTTGTTTGTCTTTATGTGTTTTTTCTTTTTTGATTTTTCTTTTTTTTTTTGCGTCTTTCGCGTCTTGTTTTGTAAAGGGTTTTTGGGTGTGGGTCATTTGACCTCACCCCTCCCTTGTCTATAGTGTCTTTTTTATAATAAATTTTGAGGGGCTAGGAACATCCTAGCCTTGTACCGCTTCTGCCCATAACACCCCTAAAAACCCCTTAAAACCCATAAAATCACTAAAAATCATATAAACTCTAAAAACCCTAAAAACCCCAAAAAACCCTTAAACCCCTAAAACCCTAAAAATATTAAAACCTATAAAACCCTTAAAAACAATAAAAACACCATAAAATACATAAATAGTCCATAAGACCCCCAAAACCTATAAAAACATAAATAACCAAAAATATCCTAAAAACCCTAAAACCACTAAAAATTAAAAAAAACCCTAAAAACACTAAAACCAATAAAAAACCTCAAAAAATCTAAAATCCATAAAATATTAAAATCCCTTACAAAACTGTAATATAGTAAAAAACCCCCAAACCTCAAAACCCCCCAAAACCCTATAAAATCTAGTATAACCCTGAAATTCTTAAAAACATTAAAATCCTAGAAACCCTAAGAAACCAAAAACCTAAAAACATATAAAACCACCCAGAACCCCCCCTCAAATCATTAAAAACTCTAAAAACCCTGTAAACACTAAAAACCATAAAAACATAACCTCCCCTAAAAACAAAAAAAATCCCTATAAACCCTAAAAACATTAAAAACCCAAAAACATAAAAAAACATAAAAATCATAAAAACCTTTAAAACGTTGAAAAGCATTAAGATACTGTAAAAATATGTAAAACTTGTAAAAGAACCATAAATCCCTAAAAACCATGAAAAGTCCTAAATAACTCTAAAACCCCATAAAAACAATAAAAACCCCCAAAACATGAAAAAAAACATAAAAACTCTACAAATCCCCAAAAAATCACTTAACCCCTCTCCCCCCAAAAAACACCAATAAAATCCGTAAAACCATTGAAAACCCTAAAAGATCCTGAAACCCCTAAACCCCGTAAAAGAGATGATGGTTGCTCGGAGATGGCTCCTCAGGGATGGCTCAGTGATTCACCATTCTTAGGTGGTGCAGAAGGTTGCTCATGCCCCTCCCCCACTAGTGGGGAGGAGCCACTATTCTTCACCAATGCATTACTCCTTCACTCTGTTCTTGTATCCTGACTACATTCCTTCTTTCCTTCAGATTACCCTATCACTGAAGGTTCCCGAATGGTTTATGAACTCTCCGCAACTTTCAATCTTAGACCTTGATTTTGGTGAAGATTTATCTTTGCTTAATCTAACCCTGATTGTGAGATTCTGGCACTGCCAACCCTCGATGGTTTTTTTCAACTGACATATCATTAATTCAAGGGGGTTGCAAGATCATGCGATGGAAGGACTCCTTGATCCCAACCATTTCATGATTTGTTTCTCATTGGAGTAGGACATGATACTTGTCTGGTCATCTTCTCTTCAAAAATTGAATGGTTTTATCTTCTTCCTCTTCAAATGGTAATTTGGTTTTCATATGAAGAGGTATAGGTCGACTATAGAGATTTGGATAAGTTTCCCTGAACTCCCGCTTCCATTTCAGAATGTCTCTATTCTTTATATCTTAGAGAACCTCATGGGAAGACATCTCTACTTGGACAGTAGGACCTGTATTGTCTGCCATTTGATCTCACCCAGAATCTGTGTTAAGGTGGATGTGGAAAAGAAACGGGTTGACTATCTCTGGATTTCTGTAAGGGATCAATTCTATTATAAACAATCAGTCATTTTTGATACTTGGTGTGATTTTTGTTCATTGTGAAACAAGTTGGGTCAATTACCAGTAATGTGCAAGCATGGAATGAGGTATGTGAATGCACCTAGTTTTCTCCCCTCCCATTGAACATGCTTCCTTTGAAGTCTTGAAAATCGTGCCTATCCTACTCATACTCATTCTGATGTAGCCTAGAATTTTTCACTAGTGGCTTCCCCTGCCACTATTTCTAATCAAGTTAATCTACAGTTGAATAATAAAATCTCCTTGGGTGAATCTGATGCTACCTTAATAAATTTTGATTCTCACAGTGATGTGAGGGAGGTGCTGGAGGAAGTAAGTTCTGGGTAGGAGGAAACTCATCCAGGCCAAATATTCTATGCAGAGAATGGAGAAATACTTTTGGCCCTTTACAGTAGTCCTGTAACTATTGACAGGCAACACGAAGGGGAGGTGAATGCTGGAGTCTCCGCTAAATCTCCTGCCTAAGTGACCCTAGATGAGGTTGTTATATATCCATAAAAGTTACCATAGGTTACAGAACAAAATCCTTTGGTTTCTACTATTCTTAATTGGTTGAGTTCTGATATGGGGGTCTCAGACCATGATGGGATATAATCACATTTTCTGACTATGTGTAACTCTGAATTTATGATAATGAATTACACTGGTTTGTCCCTGAGTTGTGCGGGGCATATGGTGTCTTAGGTGCAGGCCTTGCACATGATCCCTTACGTTGGTCCGGATAGACAATAGCTGATCCAGAGTACCATTGATGTGAATGAATAAAGGCATTGTATCTTGATTGATTACTCTATGAGTGAGGATAAGTGGGTGGATACTTGTTATGATGGTAGCCAAATGAATCATAGAAAATGGGTCCACAGTGCATGCTTGGACCTGAAAAGGGGGGGATCCGGATTTGCAGTTGGTCATGGTGGTATCTGGAAGAGTTTCTTTAGAAAAACCCTACTTTCTGGTTCTCATGGATATGGCCATGGAGGACAACAATGTGCTTCCACATAGATGTGGGGAGGTTTCTGATGATGAACAAAAGGATGGTGGAAGAAAAAATGAGGCCTTCAGCATGACCAGTGATGGAATTTTACACGGGAAAGAGAATCTTTCTGAGGGTTTCATATCTTCTCCCCCAAAGAGGAGGCCATGGAAGGACTACTCCACTTTTCCAAATCCCATGACTATCAGGTCTTCATTTAAGGAAGTCAAAAAGTATGCTAATGATTTCAAGCGAGGGTGGGCTGACAAGGTCTCTTCTCGAGAAAAGCATACGACAATACAAAAAATCCCTAAAACCTTATAATATCACTAAAACATCCTAAAACCCTAAAAAATCCTAGAAACCCTTAAACCCGTAAAACCCTTAAAACCCTAAACACCATTTAAAACCCATAAAACCCATAAAACACATAAATCCCCAAAACCCTAAAACCGTTAAAATCATTAGAAACACTAAAAATTATAAAACCCCTCAAAATCATATGAAAATACAAAAAATCCCTAAAACCTAAGAAGAAAATCACAAGACACCTAAAACATTAAAAACACTAAAAAACCCCTAAACCCCCTAAAAACCCTAAAATACCACTTAAAATATTAAAAAACCATAAAAAACCATAAAACCCTAAAAATACAACAAAATCCAAAAAACCCTACAATGCCCCAAAACCCCTATAAAATCAAAAACACCCCTTAAAACCTAGAAATAACCCTAAAACCCTAAAACAACCCTAAAACTCTAAAAATATTATAAAAACCAAAAACCATAAAAGCAATAAAAACCAATTGAATACTAAAACCCCTAATAAATCAATAAAAACTCGAAACATCAAAGAGGTTGAGTTGGATATGCCTCATTGATCTACGAAAACTGATTTGATTGGCTCATGAAACGTCAGAGCGCTTGATAAGGATCTACCTCACCAATCCATGAGAGATGATTTGATAGTTAGATTTGTGATAAATGGATATCTCTGGTCCATGGTGATGGTAGCAGGGGTGAATGGAACATATAACTCAATGATGGTGGTTGGGATGGAAATCTGGAGTTGATCTATAGTGTTGGTGACAGATTCTTGTGGGTTTCATAAATTTGAGTTGAATACACATAGATCTTTGGCGGTGGCCAGGGAGGATGGTGTTAAGCGATCTTATGTGGAGTTAGTGGCTCAGTCCTATGGCATGTATCATTCTTCTACTATAGTGGACCAATTTCAATCTGCATCGACGGGGTGAGTTGATGCAATAGTTTAAAATATGTTAGCGGGGTGAATTGGTTCTTCCACTGAGGTAAAAAAATCAGTTAATATGACAACTATGGTGAAATCCCCACTTGGTTTTATGGAAATTGAATGAGATTCCAATATAAGATTTTTTTTATCATGAAAGGTGTTGTTTCGAAACAAGTTGTGAATAAAGGTGGAACTTCCTAAGTGACTAAAAATAATGAATCTATTCTTGACAGGTTTAAGATTTTTGAGCACTCCATTATTGTGGCACTTGTTCTACCTATTGGAGGAGGGATTTGGAAAACCAAGGATTTGGTCAAGAAGATTAATTATGTAGGGGTTTCTCTGATTGGAAATTCATTCCAATGGGTAAAGGATTCGTTCACATCATTTTCCAATCAGAGTATTTGAAGCAAATATCATGGGGAAATTGATCGATTTCATTAAAGCCAGGTGTGGTTTTCTTTCAAGAATGATATTTCCATTTCAATCCATTAGATATAAAAAAATTCTAGTGCATATGTTTGGATCAAAATTATTCGGCTCAATTGGATCCTATGGAATCCTAAGACTCTATTTTATATTGCCTTTGTGGTAAGAATTTTGATCAAAACAGACAGGACTTCTAATATTTCAAAATTTGGACATTATGCTAGGGTCCTAGTTGAGGTATAATTAAGCTCTTACGTGATTCATAATATCATCTTTTCATCACTGGATGATGATATCTCTATAAAATTTGAATATGAATGACTATCGTTCATTAGTCCATACTATCAAATCATTGGTCAAGGAAAGGATATATGTCATATAAATGTTCTTTTCTCTTTTTTTACATTTAAATGGCATCCTGAGACTGCTTTTAGGAAATTAAGAATGAATTGGGACAGGGGTAAAATTCCTGTTGGGAAAACTGAATGCATGACTAGTGTAAATTATAATCCTGTCAATTTTGTTGTTAATCCCTCGTGTTCTAATGCAATAAAAGGGGATACATATGGTTTTTCTATTGATGTTGTTTTGAATCTGTATGGAACTACATCTCAGAATGTTCAGTAGGTTGGTAGTTCTAATTTGATTATCATAAAATGCTATGGAGAGGATAGGATAGAAACTAGTGAGGTGGGACAATCTGCATATGAGGTCATTGGTGTTCTGTTAGGGAATTATCCTTCAAAAAATTGATGAGAAATGTTGTATTGTGCAGCCATTGGATACGGAATTTTCAGGATAAGTTATACAAGATGATGTGTCTAGGTTATCTGAAGTGTAGAGTGTGGATTATCTTCAAGATATTTAGAATGTATTCAGTTATCCAGGAGTGTCTGACAAATGGGGTAATGTATTGGATGACGAAGCGAAAAGGAGCAGCATATGGTCTTATTTTACACAACTCATCTCCAACCCATGGTCAGCGGTGAACCTATTTTCTTTAAGGATGCTTTACGAAATGGAAAGGGAATGAGGGATAACAGTGAAGGTTTGTTTATGATTCCTTCAAAAAAAAAGGCCATGAAAGGATCATTCCAATTTCCCTAGGAATGTGTCTACCCGATCGTCTTCTAAGGTGTAAAAAATTCAGCTCACCCTAGAGTAGGAAAGTTCCAAGGAGAGGATCCCTAGGATCTTCAATCAAGGGAATTCATAGTCAGAGTTAGATACTGCTGATGATGTTGATGATTCTGATTATGATCATGGGAATGAATATACATTTATTTTAATATGTAGGATGATTTTCTAGATGAGGGTATGCCCCTTTGTATGACCCGATCTGTTTTCTTTCTTGCTTGTTTTTTTCTTTCACCTTTAATAAAAAGTTAGGAGCTTCCGCTTTTGGATAGACCTTTTTCACACAAATTTATTATTTATATTTAATTATTAATTATTACTTATTAGTAATTATTTTTTACCATTAATATTTTATCCATTCATATATCATATATTCCATATAGAAATTAAGAGTATACATGTGTTGGGTGAGATTTGAAGCCCTTACCTCTTGGTTATTCTATAATGAATTTATCAATCCAATAAGCTCTTCATGTGGTGCGTTAACATAATTTAATATACTTACATATATGTAGATAAAAAATAATATTTTTAAATAATAATAATAAGTAATAAAAAACATAAAAACAAATATTACATAATAAGAAAATATGAACTAAAAAATTAATAATTAATAAATAACCATCAAATTACTAATAAATAAATAAATAATATGGTAATAAATAGTAAATAATAAATAATAAATAATACTCAATAATTAATAAGCAATAAATAAATTATAAATTATAAATAAATAAATAATAAATAAGTGGTGAATAAATGATGAATAATTAAAAAATAAAAAATTATTAATATATATTAAATAAATAATAAATTAACAAATAGTCGATAATGAATAATGAATAAAAAATAATAAATAAATATATAATAAATATATAATAAATAAGTAATAAATATACAATAAAAAATGTGTTATAATAAATTAATAATAAATAGTAATAATAAATATATAAATAATAGAAAATAATAAATACATAATAAATAAATATAAATTAATAATGAAAAATAAAAAAATATAAAATAAATAAGTAGTAAATCAATAATAAATAATAAATATATAGTAATTAAATAAAGTAATAAAAAAATAATAAATAGTACATAAATTATAAATTAATAATAAATAATAATTCAATGATATGTAAATAATAAATAATATATTAATAATATATTATAAATAATAATATATAATAAATAATAAATAAATGTTAAATAATGCGTGATTAAAAAATTAATATGAAATAATAAATCAATATATAATAAATATATAATAAATAAGAAATAAATAATAACTGAAAAGATAATTAAGGGATATAAATATTATAAATATATATACATATAATGAAATTTAAATAAATATATATAAACACACATTTATGTTACATAAATATCGGTAAACACACACACACATATAATTATATATTAATATAAAAATAATTATAAAAATATGTAAATATAAAAAACTATAGCAGTTGGGGGCTTACCCGATTGGTTAAGGCCCCCCGTAATCCTGCATCAGACCTAGGCTCAAATTCGGGTGGGTGAAAATTTTAGTAGGAATGCAGTGACGCGAGCATGACGCATGACATAGGAAGGCAGCAACACATGCATGGTGACACAGGTAGTATGATGCAAGCATGACACTGCACTAAGCATTCAAGCGAGTTGGTGAGCCTTTGGGCCATATATTGAAAAAATAAGGTTTGATGGGTGGGTTGTCCCATAAGGGGGCTATGGTCTGCCTTTTCGGCATGTGTGTCTGGTGTGTGTTTGTTTAATGTAATTTTACCTCTAATCACCTAATATATATATATATATCTATATATATAACCATATAAGATATAAATATATATAAAAATAAATAAGCATAAATATTTATAAATATGTATAAAATCAAGAAATATTTTGTAAATACATATAATATCCATGCATAGATAAAATAATATTAAATTTTAAATAAATATTGATAAATATATAAAAATTATAAATAAATATACATAAATGAGTAAAAATACATGAATATATATATAATAGAAAATAAATCATCAAAAGAGGGGAAAATTTCAATGCCATCAAATCTATAGGAATGTAAATCCATGGAATAAAGTTACTGATGACCTAACAGGTGTAACTCTCCGACCCTAGTTACCCAAAGTCAGTGCATTATTGCATAACATTGATATGATCACAAGGGATCAAATCCAGAAACACCGATCGGTTTAGTAGCTTTTGAAGTACTAGATACAAACATAAGTTTTACATTTCATTATGAAATGAAAAACAATAACATTATGTCTCCTTTTAACACATTCATCTCCCTTAGACAATCCATGCTGGTTAGTTATAATATTATTCTTCGCATCCAAGGAAAAATAAAACATAGAAAGAGGTGAGATAAGGTGCTTATTAAGTATAACAATATATCAGAAACCATTATAAATAAGCATAAACATTAAAGGTAATAGTATATGACTAAAACACAAGAATTTTAAACATAAACTTCAGTATAATATGGAAAAGATAAATAAAATAATTCCATTTACTTATTCACATGGATATTCTATTAGTCGAATAATCACATGTAATATCAATAGCCAATTTCATAATGATGGAATGCATAATGCCGCATATCATAACCACATAGTCAAGCCATCGTGCCAAGAGTAAAAATAATATTTTTTCAAGGCCTTGTGTCAAGATACTGGTTTGTCTTATGAGACCTACCGATGCATCAATGAGCTATAGCGGGCTCCACCCGTCACTTACTAAGTCCAATGCATTCCTCATATGAAAAGGTTGAAACACAACATAAACATTCATATTAAAACTAACATACAAAATGATAATACTTTAATCTATAAACCATTATGGGTATAAAAATAACACATCCACAGTTGAACATTTAACAAAACCTTCAGTAAAATATGGAAGATTGTATCACAACAAATAAACTTCAAACAAGTGTACAATCTATCAAAGGATGTTGACATAGAAGAAATCAAATTTTTTTTAGAGAAATATATCTTCTTATTTTGAAATCATTTAAAAGTGACTTATTATAAAAGAAAACATTTATTTTGAAAATACTCTTATAATCTTATAAGGGAAGCTTCAAAAGTGTTATAATGGTGAAAAATAGCTGCACTCGCCGTATAAGTTAAAAAAACATTCTTACATCAATTTGTCAAAAAGATCCTAAAGTACCTTGTTTGGAAAGTGACAAAAAGATTCCTTCCAAAAAATGTTATAAAAATTAAAACATGGGTATAAATGAATTTAACTCATAATATAGGAAATTATAAAAATGTTTTGAAATATATTTTTAAAAAACATTGATGTGTATGATAAAGAGGTCCCAATAGATACTCATGTATAAACAACCTCAGATAATAAAGAGATTGTAAAATTAACCCTTACCTTGTAATTTTCCTTGATCGAGGGTACGTTAACCTCCTATATAATAGTTAAATTATTTTTATTAAATTATAAAATAACCACATACCTAAATATTATATCATATATGATCTTCTAATTTTGCTTTGTTAATAATATTTCAGTAGTATCATTGTTTCATGTGTTAACCGATTCGTTTTACTTTATTTGATTGGTTAGGTAAGCCATGTTTGTTTTGAATAAGATGTATTAGATTCATATACAGAATGATATTATGTTCTTAAACATTATTTTTAATCATAAAATGAAAATTATTCTTGAATGGTTATGATGGGGAATGAATTTCATCGCGTTTGTGGAGACGGTAATCTATACGTATGCATGAGCAGCAATATCATTCTATTGTTGCTGAAAACGTATGTAATTGGATGGTATATAATATATACATAATCCTTAACATGTAATATTTATTATTTACATTATTTATACTCATTATTATACTCATCCAAATAATGAAGTGTTTGAATAACAAACTACACCACGATGTGGAGACGGTAAGTCGTACAAACGCACGTTTGGTGACTTGTCATTCATAGGATGGATAGAATAATGAATATGGTTGTAACATATTTATAATAACATCACAGTATGTATAAGGTAATAGATTTATTATTTTTGTATGGAAACAACAAAGAAAGTTGAAGTGGAAGAAGAAAGGAACTTTGAAAGAGGGGGTGAAATTATTGCCTCTTCTTCAAGTGTTTCTTTTTGGGTTGATCAAAAGGGCTCCATAGGTTGGCTTTCTGATCAAAGTAAGGCCTCTAGGCCTAAGTGAGGGTAGTTGGGGGGATATTTGAGAAGTTTTTGGCCTATACAAATGGTTTTAGAGGTGTGATTTTGATATAAGGGGAAGTACCCTCTTAAAAGAGAGGAAAGGGTCACTTCAGGAAAATCAAGAAATATTATTTTATTATACAATCATATTAGGTTTCTAATGGCACAAAAAGGATTTATTTCAAGGATAAGGTTGGGATGGGTCGAGAACCTCTCAACCAATAGGTTTTATACAGGTTTAGCTCACTGTATTAACAATATCTTTTCGATTTAACTCTTAGTTAAATAGTTTAACTTTCACCATGTATTCTTGTATTATTTTAATAAATGGTTAATAAAATTACTATAAAAATACAATATAACCCCAAGTGGTTCATTACTAATATATATAACCTTATCTAAGTCCTTTTTCTGATCCTTAGATTTTTATGAATATTATATCAATTAATAATATAGTATTTGTTTTAAAAATTCATTTATGTCAATTTTGACACTATTTGGTATTTTTTTGTGAAAGTCATAATAACTTTATTACTTCGAAAAAAATTATTTAATAAACCCTAACATGTAATATTAACCTATAAATTTAGCGGAATTCATCAGAAATCTCAATTTATATATATTTGGATATTTAGAAAATCAATTATTTTAATCTTTCATTAAAACTGTAATTACTCCATCATCATTGTGTCATAAATAAAGTTACTTATTTTAATGTTTAAAAATTATAAATAAAATAACATTATGTAGTATTGAATTTTATAATTATAATAAATATTTATATTCAAATTTATCTTATTTATCACCCTACATTAAAAATGTTTTAGTTATTAAACTTTGAATTTAACACTTTTAACTCTTCTTTAAATAAAATAATAATAAATGTCCTAATCGAATCCAGGTGGACCAAAAGGATCATATTTTATTCCTAAGGTTGATTTTGGTCGAAAATCACTTATCCAATAGAATTAGGAAATGTGTTAGGGTAATTATAATATCATTTTTACCTTTAATTACCCTATTTACTTTTAACCGTGGTAAATAAAAGTCAAAAGTTACTATTCAACAAAAATTATTTCCATCTTATTGAACCACATTTTACATACTAATTTCAACCATGTCTCTCAGATTTTTGAAATTCATTTCAATGAAGCGGTAAAATTACATTTTATGCAAATTTGAAAATGTGTCTAGAAGGTGGGTAAACGACGGTAAAAAGTTCAATAAAATTTTATACATCTAATCATATCATAAACTGACTCCAATGAATTATATTGAACATATATAGGTATTATATATCTATTTTGAATTAAATAAATTTAAATAAAATAATCAATTTTTTAAATAAAATGTTGGTTTTAAACAATAACGTAGTTTTTTTCACTATTCATCAAAAAATTAAAGTTTTCAGAAAAATACTAAAAATTCACCCTGAGCTAATTTTGATATTCTGAACCCAAAAATGAAGTCCATTTTGAAAAATAAAATTTATAAAATTTGAAAAAATATGTATTACTATTCATAACGGTTATTTTGATTGGTCGTGGTGTGTTAGAACTCAAAGTTGCGTACAACGCAAGCTATTGTATTATTCAAAGAGAAGTGTACCGTAGAAGCTTGGGGTGTTACATTCTCCCTACTTAAAATAATTTTTTCCTTGAAATTTCTAGAATATTACATCATAAAAAGATTCAGGTGGTTCTTCATCATAAGTTCCTCACATTCCCACGTTGCTTCTTCTATCTTTTGGTTTCTCCATAAAACATTCACCAGACGAGTCGTCTGGTTTCTCTGTACTTGTTCTCTGGTATCACGAATCTTGATAGGCTCATCACAATAAGACAAATCGGGTTCTGATTCTATTTCTTCATAGGTGAGTACATGTTTTGGGTCAAACATGTATTTTCTTAACAGTGATACGTGGAACACATCATGAACTTTGGAGAGACATGGCCGCATTCCCAAATGATAAGCTACAACACCAATTCGTTCTAGAATTTCAAAAGGTCTAATGTATATGGGACTTAATTTTTCCTTCTTACCGAATCGTATAACACCCTTCCATGGAGATACCTTCAAGAAAACATGATCTCCTACTTGAAATTCCAAATCTTTCCTTTAGTTATCGGCACAACTCTTTTGCCTACTTTGATCTGCTTTGATGTGGGTTTGGATAACCTTCACCTTTTACATTGTTTCCTCAACATGTTCTGGGCCTAAAAGTTTTCTTTCACCGACATCATCCCAACAAGTTGGTTTACGACATATCTTTCCATATAATACTTTATATGGTGCCATCTTAATACTTGAATGAAAGCTATTGATATAGAAAAATGCTACCAGAGGTATATACTAATCCCAAATACCTTGAAAGTCAAGTGAGCAGGATTTCAACATGTCTTCTGAGGTTTGAAAAGTCCGTTCTAATTTTCCATCAGTTTGAGGGTGGTAGGCAGTGCTCAAAAAAAGTTTAGTATCCAAGGTCTTCTGATGACTTTTACATAATCTTTACATAAAATGGGGATCACGGTTAGAAACAATTGATACAGGTACTCCATGAAGTCTTAGAACTTCATTAATATATAGTCCTTCTAAATGTTCAAGTGGTAAATCTTATCTTATAGCAAGAAAATTTTCTGAATTGGTAAGACGATCAACAATTACCCATATTTCATCATTCATTCTAGGTGTCTTTGGTATCCCCATGACAAAATCCATCATAATATTATCCCATTTCCACTCATTTTTGGGAAGAGGTTACAAGACTCCTATAGGATGTTGTCTTCCAGCCTTCACCTGTTGAAAAACTACACATCTTGACACATAATCCTCAATATCCCTCTTCATGTTGTCCCACCAACAATGTTCCCTCACACCTCTATACATGTTAGTGATACCAGGGTGTATAGAGAAATTGGAGCCATGAGAATCATCCAAAAATTCCATTTTTAGATCAGGTATGTTAGGAACACAAAGTCTCTACCCAAATTTAAAAATTCTATATTCATATAAGAATCCAATCAATCTCCCATCATTCAAAACATTAATTTTTTTTGAAACTCCTCATCATCAGTCTGATAACATTTTACCCTTTCTAGTAAATTTGGATTGGAAACCATTTGAAAAATTATTGAGGCTTCACCTTCCATGATTAATCCCATGTCCATCTTTACTAGATCCATGAACATAGGATCCACTACTGGAAAATGGTCCTATACCCACGGTTTTTCAAAAAACCATGGGTATAGTGTACCCATATACCCACGGTTTTTGAAAACCATAGTTTTAGGGATAATATGGGGACATATACCCACAGTTTTGAAAAAACGTGGGTATAGGTCACCTATGCCAACGGTTTTTCCCAAAACCGTGGGGATAGATATTTTTAAAGACCCATACCCATGGTTTTTTAGAACCGTGGGTATATGTGTTTTTCTTCAAGACATATACCCACGGTTTTCCAAAACCATGGGTATTGGGGGGGTTTTTGAAGACTTATACCCACAGTTTGGCCAAACCATGGGTATAGATTTCCCGTATTATGGAGGGAAAAAATATACCTGGGACAACATAAATATTTGGCACGAACATAGTTTGGATTAATATAATTACAAAGATACACATATAAATACATGTAATTTCTCTAGGTTGGTTGGTAAGCAGTTTGTTTGGAAGAACGCAATTCGCTGTTTGAATCTTGGTGAGTATTGTTTCCTAATAAATAAGTTATAATTAATATAATTATATAGATGTATCTATATTTTTACAAAATTTCCACAGCTCAGTTGGCCAGGAGGCGTGTTCTCCTTCAACTAGTCGAGTGTTTGATTCTCGCCTTCCTCATTTTTATATAAGCGGCTAGATTAATATATATATATATATATATATATATATATATATATATATATATTGCGAACATTTTCTTGGCTCTGTTTGTTAGAAAGGGTGGGCGGCTTCTCTGGCATCTCGTGGTCAAATCCCACTGTATTCATTTTATTGAATATAAATCCCAAAGGTTTTAATATATTAAAATAAAATTATCTATATATACCAATCGCACAATTAGCTCGGTTGTTTGGCCATGTGTGCTAGATATGTGAGATGCGAGTTCAAATCCTCCCAGGGTCGATTTTTGGTCATGTTTTACCTATGGTTTGAAAACCGTCAAAACAGCCTTGTGCCACGTTTTTCAGTTATTGTGCCCACAATTTAATAAACCCTGGGTATAGCTAAGGACCTACATTGCGATGCCTTTCCAGCCCACGGTTCCCAAAACCGTGGGTATAGGCTATACCCACAGTTTTGGGGGCTATACCCACGTTTTTGAACCATGGGTATTGGCTGTTTTTCTAGTAGTGATCCCTTTCAACAGTCATCTTATTCAAAACTCCATGATCCTTTCTGCTCAAAGCATCTGCCACCTTATTTTTCGTCCTCGTGTGGTAGTGTATAGTGAATTCATAATCTTTGAGTAGTTCAATCCATCATCTTTACCTCATGTTGACTTCTTTTTGTGAGAAAATATACTTCAAACTCTTATGATCTGTATATATCTCACATTTTTCACCATAGAGATGGTTTCTCTATATCTTCAAATAAAATATTTCAGCTCCTAACTCAAGATCATGATTGTGATAGTTTTGTTCATGTATTTTAAGCTATCGTGATGCATAGTCAATAACTCTATCATTAGGCATAAGGACACAACCAAGTCCTTTCTTTGAATCATCACTATAAATAACAAACCCATCATTCCCTGACGACAAAGTAAATATAAGATCATTGACTAAACCTATCTTCAATTCTTGAAAACATTCTTCACACTATTTTTTCCAAATAAATTTAACCCCTTTACGTGTGATCTTGGTTAATGGGTTATCTAATCGGGAAAAATTCTGGATGAAACACTGATAATTACCTTCTAAACCAATAAAAGTATGTACCTCGGTTATACTCGTCGGTGATGGACATTCTTGGATTGGCATAGTATTTTAAGTATCAACAGATATTCCATCCTTAGAGACAATATGGCTAAGAAATGAAATTTCCTGAATGCAGAATTCACACTTGATAAACTTCCCATATAATTCATTTCTTCTGGGGGTTTTCAGAATAGTGCGCAAGTGATTTTCACAATCTTCCTAGCTTTTTGATTATACCAATATCTCATCAATAAATACAACTAAAAAGTAATCAAGATATTCCATGAATACTCTATTCATTATACCCATGAAAATAAAGGGTGCATTAGTCAATTCAAAAGGCATTACTATAAACTCGTAATGCCCATACCTAGTTCGAAATACTGTTTTCGGAATTTCTTCCTTCTTGACACACAACTGATGATATCCAGATTGAAGGTCAATATTTGAAAAATATTGAGCTCCATGAATTTGGTCGAATAAATCATCAATGCGAGGTAGGGGATACTTTTTCTTTATTGTTATAGAATTGATCTCCCTGTAGTCAATGCACAACCTCATAGATCAACATTTCTTTTTAACTAAAAGAACAGGGGATCTCCATGGATAAACACTAGGGAGAATAAATCATTTATTAAACAATTACTCAATTCATCTAGTTTATTTTTATTTCCACTAATTCCATAGTGTCCATTCAATAAAGGGTCTTCGATATGGGCCTTGAACTAGGAATTAAATCAATGGAAAACTCAATTTCCCATTTTGGAGGATGTCCAGTTAAATCCTATAGAGGCACATCAACATATTCTCGTACAATAGGTACATACTTTACTTAAACATTCTTTTCCTCACCCATAGTTATTTCATTCTATTCATCCCCAATAATTGAATTTAGTAGAGCTACTGGTGGTGGATCTAGATAAGAATCAAATAGAGAAGTTTCTACTATAAAGATAAGGTATTCCTTATCATCATCGAAAATTTTAACCTCCTTCTTCTTAAAATAAATTTTCAAATCATGTGTGGAAAGCCAATCCATACCGAGGATTATATCAAATTCAATCATGGGTATAAAAATGAGATCAGTAGATAAAGAACATTTATATTCCCTAATGGGAGCTGATTCAGAAAACATTATTGAAATGATACATCCCTTAGGAGTTTTTACTTAAAACTCCCCTATTAAATCAAATTGGAAATATCTAATTTTCTTAGAAAATTGGGAAGACAAGAAACAATTTGATGATCTATAATCAAGTAAAGTAGTTGATAAACTTTAGGAAACCATTAAATTACTTTCCACTACGTATTTCAGAGATTCAATATCAGTAGTGATCGTATAATCATGGCCTTTATCTCTTGGCCTTTTCTGAGGTAAGTTTCCTTGGTGCTTATGACATTCATTTTCATAATACCCCATTACTCTACAATTGTATAATTCAACATTGACAACCTCTTTTTTCCCTTGAAATCATGATCTTGGTGGAATTTTTCACCACACTTGTAAAAGACTCTCATTCCCTTCAGGAAAGTACTGCGGTGTTTCTTCCCACATTTACGTCTGGATGGAAATTCAACTATTCCCTTCTTCCCATTATTTCCATTTCACTAGTGTTCAGTAGATCTATTCTTCTCTTGCTTTGCTTTGAAGTCATAATACATAGAGAATTCCTTCTCTGTCTTGGTAGCACATGAGACAATATCTTCATACAATGAGACGGATTGTGAGACTAATGCTTGATGGAGAAATGGTTTTAACCCATCAAAGAAGTGATCAATATTACTCATTGGGTTACATTTATAATCTACACCATGAATTTATAACCTTGTAAAGTTAGCCTCATACTTTGCGATATTCTCATCCTCCTTTTGCCTCAGACTCAAAAATTGCCTTTCCTTATCCACTCGATGGTCACGACAAATGTATTTTTCTAAGGAAATATCTTTAAACTCCCTCCATTCCATATTTTATACTTCTTCATCTTCCTTTTTATTTTGAATTAATGACCACAATTGATTTGCATCTCCCATGAGGCGATAAACTGCCATGAAAAAAGTTTCCCTTTCGCTACTCCCCAAAGCATGAAATATTTTCTCTAAGGAACTTATCCATTGCTCAACTACAAATGGATTTTTAGTCCCATTTAATATTGGTGGTTTTTTCCTCAATAAGCAGTCTAACATTGATCATATGCATTTTGGGTAAGGGTGCATCATACAAGTAAGGTTATTATTCATAACCTGAGTGAGTTTTCCCAGTATGGTGATAAGCTGATCAGCACCAGTTGTATCACCATCTCTACTATAATTATATCTAGTAGGTTGTAATTCACTACATGGATTACGTGTGTTGATACAGTTTCAATTCCTTCCACTAGGCTCCATTTCTAAACAATGGCATACACTAGATAGTTTATGAATCTCAATACATAATTCCAAACTTGTAAAACACTTAACATAAATTGAACTGATTATAGATATAATCCATAATCATAAAAAAAAATTCTATACGGAGGTATATACTCATAAATCCTTAATATTGGATTGTAAATAAAATGTGAATTATACTATGCATATACCCCAGGAGTGTCATAACCAAGAGTGTATAAAGTCCCATTTTCGTGTACCAGGATACCCCAGGTGAAACCCAAAACTCCGTGTCAGATTTTGCACTCCTAGGTACATCTATGATAGATTCGCCACCACCTTATCATATCTAGACATGGATGTATTTCTTGTAAAACTCACAGAATCTCTACATTACCAAAATTCTAGGAAGTTCTTCTATACTAATCCCCAAAGTCTATCTTAGAGTAATGTTCGCTAATCAGAATTTTTCTAAATCTAGTTTCCGAGGTTCTTACTAAACTTTCTATGATACCAACTGTAACGCCCCGACCCTAGTTACCCAGAGTCAGTTCATTATTACTTATCATTTTCATGATCATAAGGGATCAAATCTAGAAATATTGATAAGTTTAGTAGCCTTGCAAGTACTAGATACAAACATAAATATTACATTACATTATGAAATTAAAAAATAAAACATTGTGTATCCTTTTAACACATTTATCTCTCTTATACTATCCCATAAGGTCAGTCACAATATAATTCTTCGTATCCTGGGAAAAATAAAACATAGAAAGTGGTGAGCTCAGGTGCTCAGTAAGGATAATATTAACGCATAAACTTTCATAAATAAGAGTAAAAATTTAATGAAATTATATAAGACTAAAACATAAGCCTTTAAAACATAAAATTCAGAAAAATATGGAAAATATATATCAAATAATTCCATTTACTTATTCACAAGGACATTCTACTAGTCGAATAATCACAATTAATATCAGTATCCAATTTCATAATGATGGAATGCATAATGCCGGACATCATAACCACATAGTCAAGGCCTCGTGCCGTGACTAAAAATAAGATTTGGTAAAGGCCTTGTGCCAAGACACTAGTTTGTCTCATTAGACCTACCGATGCATCGAGGAGCAATAGAGGGCTCCACCCATCACTTACTATGTCCAATGCATTCCTCATATGAAAAGGTTGAAACATACCATAAACATTTGTATTAAAAATAGAATACAAAATGTTAATACTTTAAACCAAAAACCAAGAATGGTATAAAAATAAAACATCCATAGTAAAACATATCACAAAAGCTTCAATACAATAGGGAAGATTGTATCATAATAAATCAACTTCAAACAAGTGTAAAATCCATCAAAGGATCTTGACAAAGATAAAATCAAAACTATTTGAGAGAAATATCTCTTTCTATTTCAAAATCATTTAAAAGTCACATAATTATAAAAGAAAACATTTATTTTTTAAATTCTCTTGTAATTATTTTATGGGAATCTTCGAAGGTTTTATAATGATTAAAAATAGCTACACCCTCCGTTTAAGTTAAAAATAACATTTTTACCTCAATTTTTCGAAATGGTCTTAAATCACCTTATTTGGAAAGAGACGGAAAGATTCCTTTCAAAAAAATATTTAAAAATTCAAAAAAGGGTATAAATGACTTTAGACCATATTCTAGGAAATATTAAAAATGTTTTGAAATACATTTTTAAGAAACATGGATGTGGATGATGAAGAGGTCCCAGTAGATACTCATATATAACCAACCTTAGATAATATAGAGAATGTAAAATTAACACTTACCTTGTACTTTTCCTTGATCGATGGTACGTTAACCTACTGTATAATAGTTAAAATTTTTGTTATTAAATTATAAAATAACCACATACATAAATATTATATATTATATTATCTTCTAATATTTCTTTTTTAATAATATTTCAGTAGTATCATTGTTTCGGGTGTTAACTGATTCATTTTACTTTATATGATTGGTTACGTCAGCCATGTTTGTTATGAATAGGATATATTTGATTCATATCCAGAATTATATTGAGTTCTAAAACATTATTTTTAATAATAAAATGAAAATTATTCTTTAATGGTTATGATGGGGAAGGAATTTCATTATGTTCATGGAGACGGTAATCCGTACGTACGCACGAGCAACAATATCATTCTATTGATGGTGAAATCGTATGTAATTGGATGGTATATCAAATATAAATATTCCTTAACATATTATATTTATTATTTAAATCATTTATACTCATTATTATACCCATACAAATAATTAAGTGTTTGAATAAAAAACTACACCACGACATGGAGACGGTGAGCCATACGTACACACGTATGGTGACTTGTCATTTATATGATCGATCGAATAATGAATATAGTAGTAACATATTTATAATAAGATCATAGTATGTATAAGGTACTATAGTTATTATTTTGGTATGGAAACAAAAAATAAATAAGAAGTGGAAGAAGAAAAGAACTTTAAAAGAGGTGGTGAAATTATTACCTCTTCTTCGGGTGTTTCCTTGTAGGTTGATCAAAAGGGGTAATTAGGTTGGCTTTCTAATCAATGTAAGGCATATATGTCAAAATTAGGGTAGTTTTTAGGATATTTGAGTAGGGTTTGTACAAGACTAATGGATTTTGAGGTGTGATTTTGAGAAAAGGGGAAGTACCCTTTTATAATAGAGGTGAGGGTCACTTTTGAAAAATCTAGAAATATTATTTTATTATAAAATCATATTCAATTTATAATGGATAGAAAAGGATTTATTTAGAGTCTCTGGTGGGGATGGGTCGAAAACCTCTCAACCAATTGGTTTTAGACAGGTTTAGGTCACTATACTAACCTTATCTTTTAGATTTAACTCTTAGTTAAATAGTTTAACTTTTACCATGTATTTTTGTATTATTATAATAAATGGTTAATAAACTTACAATAAAAGACAATAAAACCCCAAGTGGTTCATTATTGATATATATAACCTTATCTATGTCCTTTGGATGAACCTTAGATTAAAAAAATATTATATAATATAATAATATAGTATTTGTTTTAAAAACTCATTTATGTCAATTTTGACACCATTTGGTATTTTGTCTTTGTGAAAGTCATAAAAATTTTATTACTTCGAATTTTTTTAATCAAACCTAACATGTCATAGTAACCAATGAAATTAGTGGAATTTATCAGAAATCTAATTTTAGATTTATTTGGATATTTATAATATCAATTATTTTAATCTTTCATTAATAAGGTAATTACTACATCATCATTGTGTCATAAATAAATTTAATTATTTAATGTTTAAAAATTATAAATAAACTACCATTATGTAGGAATTATTTTTATATTTTCAATGAATATTTATAGTTCAATTCATCCTGTGTATAACCCGATATTAAAAATGGTTTAGTTATTAAACTTCGAATTTAACACTTTTAACTCTTCTTTAAATAAAATAATAATAAATGCCTAAATCTAATCCAAGTGGACCAAAAGGATGATTTTTTATTCATAAAGTATATTTTGGTCTAAAAAACTTATCTAATATAATTAGGACATGTGTAAGTGTAATTATAATACCATTTTTACCATTAATTACCCTATTTACTTTTAACGTGGTAAATAAAAGTCAAAAGTTACTATTCACAAAAAATTATTTTATTTTTATTGAACCAAATTTTACCTACTGATTTCAACCACATCTCTTAGATTTTTAAAATTCAATTCACAAAAGCGGTAAAATTAAATTTTATGCAAATTTGCAAATGTACCTAGAAAGTGGGTAAAAGACGGTAAAAACTGCAATAAATTTTTATACGTCTAATCTTATTATAAAATGACTCCAATAAATTATATTGAAATTATATAGCTATTATTTATCTCTTTTTAATTAAAATAAATTTAAATAAAATAAATAATTATTTAAATAAAAAGTTTGTTTTAAACAATAATGTAGTGTTTTCACTATTCATAAAAATCTCAATGTTTTTAGAAAAATACCAAAAATTCACCCTAAGCTAATTTTGATATTCCGAAACAAAAAATTTAGTCCATTTTGAAAAATAAAATTTATAAAATTTCAAAAAGTGGGTATTACTATTCATAACGGTTAGTTTGATTGGTCATGGTGTGTTAGAACTCGATGTTGCGTACAATGCAAGCTATAGTATTATTCAAAGAGAAGTGTATCGTGGAAGCTTGGGGTGTTACAACAAAAATTTAAATAAAATCTTAAATTAAGCTAAAATCTCATCGAATGTTCAAAAATCATGGTATCTTAACCAAAAACATAGTTTTGGAGGACATTTTTGGATTTTTTGACCTTGAAAAAACTGTGACTAGGGATTCCTCTATAAAAATGATGTAGATATCATCATTGGATTTTATTAGATATGTGGTAGAGCCCAAACAAATACCTAGATCAAAATCTATAGTCATTTGAAGTTGAAGTTTGATTTTCAACTTATCTTAAAACTACAATAAATTCTCTTCTATTTATTATTACTACATTATTATATAATTTCCTTGTAGTTTATTTCATAAGATTCAATTTAATTAGTAGTAGAGCTAAAATAGAGACTCGGGTCAAATATTATGGTCAATTGATACTGAAGTCTGATTTTAAACTTATAATATAATTAATTTATGTTTAGAATAATTACAAATTAATAATTTAAATAGTTAATAATTAACATGTTATAAATAATTAATATTTCAAATAATTAAAAATAATCAATTATAACCATTCAATAAAAAATATATAAAAATAATTAAATATGTAATATTTAGTAACTTCTTCCCACTAATTAAAAGGCAATTTAAAAAAAATATCCATTTATTCATGATGGCTTTAATATACATCCCTGAAAATAAATTAAAAATAAAATATAAAATATAAAAAATATGATTTTACATCAGTTTTTCAAAAACCACTTCTAAAAATTATAAAAATATAGTAAAATAAAAAATAAAATTTAGCATTCCTTTTTAAAGTCGCTGCTAATGATGCTCTATGAAATAATTATTCAAAAAATATTGAGCTATTTTTTGAAATATGCAACTAAAAAATTTCCATGAGATTCATTTTTTCTTGTAATGAAACTTGAACAAAAACCTTAAAACTTTTAAAAAACTCAAAACCCATTAAACCAACCTGAAACCCCTAAAACACACTAAAAAACCATAAAACCATAATACCCCCCAAAATAACTAATCACCCAGAAACCCCTAAAAACCCTAATAACCCTAAAAACCCTAAAAACCCTAAAAACCATAAATAATCTTTAAAAATCCTAAAACAGTAAAAAAATACCTGCAATCTCTAAAACCCTATAAAAATATAAAAACTCATAAAAACCCCACAAAATCCCTAAAACCCTAAAAACCTAAAAAAACCAAACCCTAGAAACCCGTAAAAACCTGAAAAACCCTTAAAACGCTTAAAACCACTAAAACCCCTAAAAACATAAAAAATATAAAAATAATATAAAATAAAAAAATCATAAAAACCTTAAAAATCCATAAACCCCCTAAAATACCTAAAAATCCATAAATTAACCAAAAAACTCTAAAACCCAAAAAATTTATACGAAGGGGTAGCAATGGAGGAGTTATGGTGGGTGAACAACCAGTGATGGCGGAGGATCAAAGTAATGTTGTGATAGGGAATCCTTTGATAAAGGAAATTCCATGGAAATCCGTTGGGCCGAAGGTATCTCAGGTGTATGAGAGGTTGAAGAGGGACTTGGTGATTGAGCGTGAGAAGGGGGGAATGGAGACTGAGAAAGGAGTGAGGTGCTTTGATGTTTTGGAGGAGCAGGGTAAGGATGAAATATTAGAGGAACATGCTTCGGGTGGGCAGGGAATAAAGGTTCTGGCCTCAGAAAGGGAGGATGCTGCATTGGGGCTGGTGATAGCATCACTCTTCAGTGGTCTGGATGTGAAGTCTCCTCAGAATGGTAGTGGGCATGAAGAGGCTGATAAGGAGATGGTACAACTTATGGGTAATCAGGGGAATGTTGCTGGCTTGGGACAGGTGGATGAGGGTCATGAGACCATGATCTCGTATAATGGGCATGCTATAAATAGGGAGGGGTTGGTCTTGGATGGTTCCCCCTTGTGTAACAGATTTTTCTATCTTAGTTCTGTGGAGCTGGAGGATAAGGATGACACAGAGGGGGATGTGGAGGAGCAGGGGGTGACGGAGGAACGGGGGGAGCCTGCTGATCCTAGGGCTATGCCTGCTGAGTATGGCCGATTCGGTGAGGCTTCAATGGTCCCTGGAGGTGATATGCAGGATAGGGTATGGGCAGTGTGTGGTGGAGAAAGGGTGGCCCATATTGGAGAGGACGCTAAGTAGGGGGAGTTACCTGTGAAAGGGGAGTTGGCGGAGCTTGGTTCTATGGTGACGGAGGGCTCCCCATGGCGTGGGTAGGGACCTTTTTAGGGGATGGTGTCTGAGCAAGGGGAGTTGGGGAAGCAATGTTTTGTGGCATGTTTTGAGGTGGTGAAGGAATCCCCACTGCCTGGGAAGGGGAAATCTTCTTTGATGGCGCATGATGGGGCTTCTGCTGGTGAGTTGTTTTGTGAGTATCTTCAGGGGGATTTGGAATAGGTTGACCATGAGCAGGGGGAGGTTACTGAACATAGGGAGGAGATGGAGCCGGTTGTGGAGGTTCATGAGGGGGCCCTGGCTAATTAGCCTGGCTATATGGGTTTTCCTGAATTAGAGATGGAGGACCACCCCAGTGGCCCTCGGAAGGGCAGTCCCTAGGATGTGGACCAGGCCGTGTGGTTGGATGCTCTCAAGGAACCTGTTCTCGCTGGCTATTATCTAAACCAGGAATCCCCCTTTATTCCTGAACATGGCCTATTCTAGGTGGACGGTAGAACGATACATCACAACATGACTTTGATCACCAAGGAAAGGGACTTGGTTGAGGAGGCCATCCCATAAGGGAAGGAAAACAAACCTACAGGGATCTCTATTGATCATCAATGGAGGAAGACAAGGAAGGATTACTCTACCCTCCCAAAGACCGTGTCTACAAGAGATTCCTGCAAAGCTAATAAAATTGCCTCTGGAAGGGGGTAAGTCTGTCCAGGTGCAGCAGAATGTGAGTCAACAACAACTCAGGGAGTACTATACTAACTTCTTCAAGCAACACGAATCATATGAATGGGAGTTGGTATATTCGGATGCTTCCTCTGGGTATGGTGCTCATGGAGAACCATATAGAGATGACATAACCTATGGTTATGGTGCAACTTCTGTTTATGACATTATTGGTGACATTGACTGACTTACTCTTTTGTGTGTCTTTTATTTTGGACCTTTTGGGGTGTGAGTCTTTTTTGTATATTTATTTCTTGTTTTCCCTTTTGGGGATTGTTTTTTTGGGTATGGGTCGATTGACCCTACCCCTCCCCGGTCTGAAGTGTCCTCTTTTTCGTAATAAATTTGGTGGGGGGGGGGCTAGGCTAGCATAGTCCGGCACATCTTCTGCCCTAAAACCCTAAGGAATCACTATAAACCATAAAAACCCTAACAAACATAAAAACTAAAACAAATAACTCTAAACCCCTAAAAACCCCCAAAACCTTCAAACTCTAAAAACAGTTAAAACCCTTAAAAACACATAAAACCACTATAAAAATCATAAAACCCCTAAAAACCCCAAATAACACCTAATCCCATATAACCCCCATAAACCCTATAATCCCATAAAATCCTCTAAAAGTCCCTAAAAACTTAAATAACTATAAAACCCAAAAAAAAAGGCCATGGAAACCATAGAAACTATTAAAGGATCCCAAGTCCCTTATAAACCCCTAAAAGGACATAAAAATATTTAATCAACCTAAGAAACTAAAAAACCTAGAAACCCCTAAAAACTAAAAATCCCAAAAAACCTAAAAACTCTAAAAACACCTAAAACAGTACTAAAAACCTAAACCCCACAAATAACTTTAAAATCCATAAATAAAATCAAGACCATAAAAAATCAAAATCAATAAAAACCTCCTAAAAACTATAAAACCCCAAAAAAATCCATGAAAATCCCCTAAAACCTCAAAAGCATTGAAATATCCTAAAAACCCCTAAAACCCCTAAAACCCCTAAAAACCCCTAAAACCCCTAAAACCCTAGAAACCCCTGGAACCCATTAAAAAATCTAAAACCCCTAAAACCCCCTAATAACCCAAAAATCCCTTAAAAACTCTTAAAACACCTTAAATTCTCTAAAACACTAAAAATCTAAAATCCCTAAAAACCTAAAAACCCAAACAAAACCATAAAACACCTTAAAAAACTAAAAAATACAAAAAAACCATAAAATAATATAAAACCCTTAAAACCATAAAACCCCAAGAAACAAAAAAAAACCTTTGTAACCCTAAAAATCATAAAAACCCAAAGACCCCTTAAAAATCCTAAAATCCCCTAAAAGACCCTACAATCCTAAAAACCCAAAAGGACCCTAAAAACTATAAAAACCTAAGAAGTCACTAGAAACAGTAAAAACCCAAAAATAATGTAAGAAACTCCATAAAAACCCTAAAATACATCAAATCCAAAAACTCCCAAAAAACACTAAAAATAACTAAAACCCCTAAAAATCCTAAAAAACCTTAGAAACCGTAAAACCCCTAAACACCTAAAATCCTTTAAACCACTAAAAAGTGTCAAAAATCACTAAAAATCCTCAAACAAACTAAAAACTGTAAAAACCCATAAACCCATAAAACCCCCTAAAAATATAGAAAAACCCATGACTGTAAAAACTCTAAAAACCTTATAACCCCCAAAAAACCCCAAAAATCCTAAAAACCTAAAATATCCCCAAAACCCCAAAAATATCCAAAAATATTAAAACCCTAAAAACACTAAAAAAACCCTTAAAATTCTTAAAAAAACATAATAACCCTAAAACCCTAAAAATATAAAACCCCTTAAAAACCCTAAAACCCTCTAAAAACCCTAAAACCCCTAAAACCCTAAAAAACTATAAAAAAAATATAACCCCAAAAGAACTCTAAAACCCATAAACCCCCTAAAAACCTCTAAAAGACCCTAAAACCCAGAAAAATCCTAAAGGAACCTAAATTCCATAAAAAGGAAAAAAAGACCCCAAAACCCTAAAATCCCTAAAGAACCCTAAATGACCCTGAAACCCCTAATAAAACCCCAAAATGCCATAAAATACAATAAAACCCCTAGAATACTATAAATCCCCTAAAACTCTTAAAGGACCCTAAAAACCTAAAAAACTCTAAATGACCTTGAAAACCCTAAAGGACACTAAAAACACTAAAAACCATAAAGGATCCTAAAAAACCCTAAAAACCCCTAGAAGACCCTAAAAACCATAAACGACCCAAAAACCATTAAAACCACCAAGGGAGCCAAAACCCCAAAAAAACCATGGACCCTAAAACCCCTAAACCACATAAAAAACATATAAACCCAAAAGACCCTAAGAACCATATAAACCATAAAAACCATAAATCCTAATAAAAATCCATAAAAGGCCAAAAAACCCTAAAACCCCTAAATGAACCAAAAACCCCTAGAAGACCTTAAAAGACCCTAAAACCATAAAAACCCAGAAAGACACTAAAAACACTTAAATAAAGTAAAAACATTAAATGACCCGCAAAAAACATAAAAATGATAAACCATTAAACCTCCCAAAAACACTAAAAAACTATAAAAACATTAAAACACCTAAAAATCCAAAAAACACCTAAAACCCCTAACCCCCTAAAAACTGTAAAAATTTATTAAACCCCCCAAAACCCTATAGTCCACATAAAAATGTAAAAATAATAGAAAACCTAAATGATCATAAAATGATAAAAGACCCTAAAACCCCTAAAACCATCAAATGACCCTAGAAACCCTAAACCCATAAATGTATCTAAAAACACTAAAACAACCGAAAAGACCCTAAAACCGCTAAAAACACATAAAAATATTGTTTTAACCTGATGAAGGTGTTGTGCCTAAGAACATAAATTGTTTTATGGGGATAGGTAAATATATCATTTTTATCTTATGAAGGAGGTTCCATTGTTAAGTGTTTCACATCAAACTCCTCATTTTTTGAACCCTAAGAATGTTGGGTCTAATGAGTTATTGCAGGGGGTTATGTTTTTGTGAAATTTATTCATGTTGGGTACAGTTTCCTCAGATGGCCTCTAATGGGTTTATTTACAGATCCAGAAACACCCAAAAAATCTTACATCCCTCATTCATGGAACTACTTTTCCAAAGGTATAGATTCATTGGATGATTTGGAAAATGACACTTAAGAACTGAAATTGGTTGATAGGATGGGAATTCAGGCTCATCGCACCCTTTTGGGGGGAAATATTTTCTTATTCTGGGACCCCCTAATAGAATTTAGCTATGTTCATATGTTCGTGAATCCTTGGCCCATTCCCAAGAGAATGTCTATGGACTAACCCTGGGTATGATCAATCATGAATATACATGGGTTCATAATTATTTATATGAATCAAAATTTATCCATTAATGAATACATTCGTATGTATCCTATGTTCATCATCAAGGTCACCCTCTAATGGAAAAATCAGAAATTTTAAGTCGTTCACTAAGACAATGTTTGTTTTGAGCCATATGGTATAGATCTCTAGAGTTTATCATCATCCAAAGAGGGTGATAATTGTTTAAATGTTGGGATAAAACCTATATTATAGGCTTCCTAAGTATCCTTTAATAGGAATTAAAATCCACATAGTTCAGTGACCCGTACAGTTTAAAGTCGCAGTGTTAGGAAGAGAGTGTACAAGCGTGATAATGACGGTGTCAGGATTAATCCTTTGGGAGGATTCCAATGTATCCAATATATTTGGTAATATAAGTCCACATATTTAAGAAGGATGGTACTTACACATTGAATTGAACCATTTTAAGGGTCATTATTAGGGACTATATTGAATATAAGGCCCATTTACCTCTGATTGGGAATTATATTTGTGGAGAAGGCCCACTGAGCTCGAGCCTTAGATAGGCATCCTGTGTATTCTTGATAGGGTATAAATCATAGTTCTTGTAGTTAAACTACAAAGTGGATCATGAAGATCCCATGATCTCTACTAATCTCTAAGACCAAGTGATTCATGCTCGGTGTGAGAAACAAGAGAAAGTAGTAGATCTGAAAAATCACACACTTCCCATATTCTCTAGTGGAAGAGTCGGAAGATGATGACTGGGGAGGTTGTGGATATTTCACTACCTATGGGAGAGGCTAGGGTATTACCTTAGATGGAGTATCCTAATATTTTTTTTTCTGAAAGGTGAGGAGTATGATTCCTCATCATATAGGAAAGCAAGTGGGATTTTCCCTTATTTATCATTATCCCTCATCGAAGGGAAATTATAGGGGTTACCATTAATCCCTATAATGGGGAGCTTTATGTGAGAATCCTGAGGTCATAACCTGCATTACCATGGGAATGAAAAGTTAGGGACATTCTGAGGGTCCACCTTATTATAGGGATTACCCATATGACTCGGCTTACCATGGGTATGTTAACTCATAAGGATGAACTAATTTTCCCAATGGTTTTATCATATGGGTTTGATGACTTTATAAGTGGATTTGACTTTGTGTCTATAGACTGGTTCAGGGAGGGGCTATGGGTAATGTGGTGTAAATGGAAGTAAATTATTTAATCCATATGGTGGAGCACCGGAGAATACCTCGTTCCACATACCATTTCTTAATGCAAGATGAGTTTTCCCCTATGTATAATGTTTCTATACATGTTAAGGGGCCATGTTCATAAAACGATGGCATGAAAACATAGATTCATTTTATGTGGTGTTTTTCTATGTGGAACCAGGTTCCGCCCATGTAGTTTTTTGCTATGTAGCACTGAGTTTCGTCTGCATAGCATGATGCTATGTGGGGATGGGATCTATCAATGTAGTGATTGTGTATGTGGTGTAGGGTTCCACCCATATAGCATATGGCTATGTGGAATGTCGAATTGAAGGAGGGTTATTGGTTATACACTTTTTGGGAAATTCAACCATGAAGTCATCCGAGTTCACAGTCTAACAATTAGTATTATATTTCCTTAATTAATGCTATGTGGTGGGTTATACCTATAGGGAATCATTGAAAGATTAAATCTTTTGTGGTTCTATATTCTTTTGTCCCTTCTATTTCTCAAGTCCTTAAAAAAATTCAATATCTTTAGTCCCCCATGTGCTCCATTTATAGATAGGTGGAAGAGCTAGATTGGTGGGCCATAGAGAGACTTTTGTGGAGGCCCGTGGGATCAACTCAGTTTATGAAAAAATTAGTTAGTGGGGGCATGAGGCCATTGTCTTTGCTGGAGAGGATTACCACCTCAATATTTTGAATGAATTAATTTTGTTCTTGGGAAGGCTCTGACAACACCTTTACTGAGAACCATTTGAGTTCGTGGGGGATCGTATGCTGTGTAGATTTCTACGCCTCCTTCCAAAAAAGGATTTCAGTTTCGGGGGACTAGCACTAGTGTCACTATCCTATGAACTAGTTATTCTACAGATGCTTTTCAAAACTTCATATTTCCATGCGGAGCAATGATCTGAAATGGTTTTCTACTTCATGGTACCTATTCATTCCTTTCAAAAATTTGGATTCTCCAACCTTCTTCTTCAATTCCCCATTCAATTCATTTTCCTTCCTTTGTTAAATCCCAAAGTTCATTTTATTTACATTTGAATAGTTTTAAGAAAACTGAAAATGCATCCCAATAAAATGTGTTCTGATCGGGATGAAGAGAAAGGTATTTAGATGTAGAATTTAGTCCAAACATGAATTGGTTTTTGGTATAAGGGAGGACCCATATGGGGGAACACACCTATATATAGGGGGAACCGGGTCATTTTTCCTTTTAGCATGTTTCTCAGTGAACAATGTTATCCCATGATTCTCTCAGACTCTTCATTTCTAGAACCATCTATTTTACAGATACCCTTCACCCAAAAACTGAACCTCGAATCCGCGAACTGAACAAATTCATTCCATGAATAGTGAGTTCAGGATTCCACATAACATGGATTTGTACACAGTTCGCTTACTTTGTGAACAATCATTCCACTGGACAATGGCTTTATGGAAATCACCTCGCAATCTTTCGTGAAGTGTTAGTTTGCGGATGGTTCCCTCTGAGGACTATCCTCTAATGGTATATTCATTATACAGACTAATTTAAGTCCTATGGCATTTTTTTTCTAGAAAATAACTTTTTTTCATCCATCCACTATAGGTATGATAATGTATCTTCCTATTGTCTTAATAGATGTGTTTAGAAGAAGGGAAACTATGTTAGAGAACATTGAAGACAACCCATGGTCTTATGGTGTTTCTATGGAGGGTATTAAAAAATATCTCCATCCATCATGAATTATGGACTACCCATTATCAGATTAGTTTTCAATTTATAAATTCAAATGCAAAGATGATAATCCTTTGCCCCAGGTTTACCAGAGTAGCCTTATCCTTCCACTAGAAACATTTCAGGGGAATGATCGAGAAAACATTTCTTACCTGGGAGAGATCACAACTACATAGATCCAAAATGACATAATTATATTGAATGGATCCATGTGGAAATAGAGTAATCGACACCACCGTAATACATATTTGGAATCATCCATCCCAAATTAATCATTTACTGTCAACCTTCCATGAGACAATCCAAATGGAAGGTGGAACCCCAAGTGGGACATGTTTCCTAGAGGGTGATTTTCTGATGAATGGGCATGGGAATTCTAGGTTCACCAAAACTTCTTGGAGTCCTTTGAGTGATCGGAAGTTGTGAATATATATTAACCAATACAGGTTTCCCAATTCAAAATTTACTCACAAGGTGAAATGCTTCCCGAACTACATAGTCACTGATGTTGAAGCACCAAGACCTTCCACATTTATCATGGTTATGTTGGGATAAGTTTCTGGGATATGAACCAGATTGGATTATTTCCCATCCTTGCTAATATGCATAAATAATTTATACCGATATCCAATACCTAGGAGAATTTCGAACAAGTATCTCCACTAGAGAGGGATTTATTAGTCAGTGAAGAGGGATTTCATGGACAAACTCTTCATGCTTGATCACTTATTTCTTTTGGATATTGGGAATGGATATTCTTGTAGGTGACCAGGATGAATCCAAATGGTTCAAATAGTAGAACACATCCAACACAACAATCATGAAATATTCCAGGATCATAGTTCTCTACCCTATAGGTGAGTTGATATACCACATGGTGTTGTGAGATTTGGTCAGAAGTATCACTTAATATTATATTAGAAAGTTTCTTTACCATGTTCCTAAGGGATGGTTTTTCCATTTCTGTGATTTCTACACTATTGTTAGAGCTTGTACCTTAATGAGGGTAGCCACTTTGGTAGAGGGGAACCCACCAACCTAGCCATCCCTACCCATTGCCATATCTACAAATTGTTGGCGTATATATTGGAGGGAAAGACCCCACATCATCTTTGCTGGCCATTTCATTTTCAGTATGTCTGGATGGTAGAGAATTTCCATTGCTAAGAGTATCAGCACACCACAATAGTTCCTCATTCTAACTTCCATCCATCTCTTCTCAAAATTGCATTTGTTCCTCCTAAATCTTTGAACATCGATGGTGTGGATGAATTGTTGAGTGATGTTTCTGAATTAACTTTTATACATTACGCTATGCCCCATGGAATAGTGATGGATAACTGGAGGGGATCGACAATAGGATTTTCCAATTTCATTGCACTTTGGGATGGAGTCTTGGATGAGCCCATATACAGAGTGGCCATCTACGAACCTTATACCCATATAGGTTTACTAAGAAACTTGGATTCCTAAGTATATCGTAATTCTTTCTATTACCGAAGAAAAAAAAGGAATCTCATCCAATCATCCTTCGCCAATTATGGTTGATGATGATGTAGGAAGATGCTAATATATAAGTCATTACTCCTCCTCCAATGGCCTCATCTTACTTATTATTTGATTATGCTCAACTATGGGTTGATTTGTATCCTGATGAGGTATTGGAAATTCCAATTCTAGGAGTGATTAGGTCGTATACTGCTTCTATTCTTATCCTAACTATGTTTACAGATCCATATTCCTCTATTCCAATTGTAGTAAAGTTTTCTATTCACCATCACTTACATTTGTAGGGGACTTCACCCAAGCAACCTATCTTTATAGAGAGTGGCTCAAACCCCATATTTATGGAGGGCACAGTTTGTGGTCCTATTGAAGCCGGGCTAAGCAGGATATAACCAGACATTCCTAAAATTGCTACTAACGCCATACGTTATGCTCCAGAGATAAAACCATCAACATAGAAGGATATTTCTCTTACATGGGTGACTCAACATGGGGAATCTCCATCTGTTGTAATGGTGCTTTATAATTATATACCTATCATGATGGAGGGGGAAACCAAAGTCCCTACATAATCAAAAAACACCATACCATGCAGAAATGAGCATGCATTCAAATATTTACCCTTAGAATGGAAGTTCCCCTAGAGGACTTTGCTGACTAGGAGAAAACACATTGATGGTTTTTTATCTATTTGGGTTTAGGAAACTTTGATTATCGGCACCTGTACCTACTCGTATATATATTTTCATGGCTTAGGAGGATCTAGGTGCTCTTGAATGCAACCATTTTCAATTCAATGACTAAAATTATCAAATAAACCCCTTTCTGGATATTACTGAGGATTTTCACCATTTAACGGTTGAGGAAGCCAAAGCTCATGACTAAGTGATTTCCCAAATAGAAGATTTGCAGGAGTAAGAGGCTTGTCTGGTCAAGTTGAAAACACAATTTTCATCAACAAGTGCCAATAATAATTCAATTAAATATAAAGGGAGTGATTTCAGGGCTATTGTGAAATGAGTACATTCAGAAGTAGAGGGATAAGCTGAACAAATGACCACTTTATAATAATCCATTTATGTCCCAAATCAGGTTGTTATCAATTTGCTAAAAAAATCCAATCATGATTTATTGTAATCATCTAAGTTATCCGTTTCTATAATTGTTTTTTCATTTGGGAGAGACCCAAGATTATGGAAATTCCACCATTAACTTTAAATAGAATGGAAACTTTATTTCTCTTCAGCGTTTCTCCTTCTTTTCATATAATTTCAATAAACTGTAATTGACTAAATTTTTAATGATAATTTTCAATGTATATCAATATGAATCTTGAACTAGGATAATTACATTAAAATAATAAAATCATGCACTGATTTTTTCCTTATCCAAGGAATTTAGCGATTATAGTTTGAATATTTCTAGAGATATGTGGAAAACCTGAAAAAAAAAATCATCTTTTCCATTACCCCCCTATTTTTTTCCTAAACCCAATTTTGTGTGGGCCTAACAGGTATAACATGAATTTTTCATAGGCCACCATTTTTTGTTTTTCAACCTAACTGTCTTTCTAAATATTTATTTTTTATTGCTTGATATTTTCCCTAAATCGTACAATGTTTAGGTTTAGAGATCTAGTAATCGACTTTTTTCCATGGTTCCCTTTGCTAGTTTCCATCTTGCAGAGTTTCATCTCCCTTTAATGGTAACTTTAAAGTATTGTAAAACAGACTATAATTATTGATGTTTTAGGTCAAACATATTTGACCATGAATGATATTTTTGGTTGAACATTTTTTACCATGATTTATAGGCCAAGGGCACCAATTTTTGACTAATTGGCCGAGGATGTCCCAATTTCTGTCATACATAAATGAGGGGTTTTTCTTGAACCTAATTTTTTGGTTTCTTGATATTGGATATGATATGGGGCAAGAAATCCATGGGGAATACAGAAGTAGGGAATGCCTCTCCTGAGGATAATTTTTCCTTTAGTCGATAGGCCTTTTCTGTGGGAAACATATGCAGGGCTACCAGGGCACTACGTCTATTTTCAAACAAAGGTGTCTTCGGGACACTGGCCATCCATTTCCAATGGTAAATACATTTTATGGGAATTTGAATTATTTTTTTCATCGAATTCCATAGTCAGTGGCCTATTGAGGGAATGATGTCTGAAATTATTTTGTGAATTTGTATTGCATTTGAATTAGAATGACACTCCTACACGAATTTAACCAGTTTAAAGGATGGATGAAGAAAGTTGTGGTTTAACATCATACAACCGGGATATTTGAAACTTATGATTTAAATTCACTATACTCTGACCAAGAAGGGGGGGTAAACAACCCATCCTTTCCATGGTAGTCTGACGAGAAATGGTTTATCATGTTTAGGAATGAGTGTGGAGGAGGGATGTAAACTGTGATTTGAGGGAGTTCAGAAACCCGGGAGTGAGGTGAGATGTAAACATCATAGGGGTGTAAGGAGGTAGGAAAATCATCTCTGGAGGATAAAATTGCCTTTGGTTGATATTACTTTTTCTATGAAACATATGCAGATTTGTTGAAGTTTATTTTTCACTAAAAAAAATGTGTCTCTTACCAAAATAATTACTGATAGATAATATATCTGTTGTTAAAAATGAATAATCCCAACAAATATTAATTTTCATTGATTGTAACTATGGGCACTGATAGTTTTTTTTTCAAATAGATATATCTATTTATATTAGTAGTTAAATACTAAAAAATAATTTACCATAATTTAAATATGATGGATTATCATAATAATACCAATTATTTATTTAACGATAAATAAATAAGTTGTTATTGATTATTATTACCAAAAAATACTTTTCCATTAGAAAAATTTGTTGCAATAAATTAGTCGATAATATCAATTTTTTTCCAAAACATGAATATATAGATAAATATATTACCCTATACGAATACACCATTTTGATAATAAAAATATATGATTAATTAATATTTCCATACTTTAAATAAAATATCCATATAAAATGCATGGTAATATAAATATAAAAACATAGTTATTATACAATTTTACTTTTTATATAAATTATATTGAAATTCGGAACCTCCACCCCCATCCCGCCCTCATAGGGTCTTCCAAACCGGCATCCCCCTGACCCCCTTCCCCAAACCTACCTCCCTTTCCTTCACTGGCTTTCCTCACTACCATTCATCACCACTGTTCCGTACAGAAATCCTCGTAAGAACCCCTAACTATTCCTGATTGGTGTTCCTCATTCCAAAATTCACAAGAACCCCCTTTCTATTTCAGGTTAGCATCCACCACCAACATCATCACGTGAATGCCATTCTCTATTCCTGACCAACATCCTCTCATAAAACCCCTCACCAGACCTTCTATCTGTGGTGTTCCAAGACGTCATCCCCACTCAACTGCTTTTGTCCACAACATTTTATCCCAGTATCCCCACATGACCCTTATATCCCTGGTTCCCCAGCCTGACCATATAATTTTCCAAATTGGGGAAAACTTAAAATTATATCTTCATTGATCTGGATTTCGTGGATTATGGAAATTCAAATAAAATTATTCACATATAGTTTTTTTTGTGGTAATTATCAGCTGTTTAGAGTGGGAAGTGTTTTAGGCTATTTCAAAATTTTAAACTGAAGGGATCTGGATACCTATGTTTCATAATTTATTATGGGTAAGTTTATCAATAATATCTATCGGTCTTCTCATTTTGTGTGTTGAAAATCTGACATATGAGTTTCTATTTATTCATATTTTTTTATTTTTGGTTTTTAGTAGCTGTAATGTTAAAAAAATTAATAGTCTAATGTTCATGTTGTTTGTTACAGGATTGAAGTGAGAAATATTTTAGATAAAATTGTGGAGAAATAAGTTTTATGCAGATATTTTCTAATGGTAATAGTAGTTTTTTCCTTATCTTATCATGATCAAGATATGAACACCAAACATGAAAAACATTCTATTACTCTAACGGTCGTTTGGGGTGGCTAGAATTTTAATATGTAATATTATTCTTAGGTCTCCTCATTTCTTTTTGTTAGTTTTCTCTCCCTACTTCTCTAAAGTTTACACGTGGACCATGTGAAAATATTTTACTACCAATGGTCTGATTTATAAAGAAAAAACAACATAAATCAGTGAAATAGTTAAAACATGGTTCATGATGCATCATTTGAGCATCTTGTAAGTGAGATATTAGTTATACCCTCCCCTACCCAACCTTTTTTAAGTTTTTTCTATGAAATTATGAAATATATTTAGGATATTTAGACATTATATAAATTGATTTATTAAATTTTTATTTCACTCATCATTTTTTTTACAACTATTATTGATGGAGTTGGTAATATTTTTCACTTATTTATTCTTTTTAAAAAATGAAAGGGTGAATAAAATGAGTACATTATTGAAAAAATAATCTGGTGATTTAATTGTTGGCATGATTTCACAATATAATTAGGTTTATGTTTAGCTGGTTAAATATCTAATACCTTAACACATAGATGGTTTCATTATCAATGCCACTCTTATTATATCAAATTTGTAGCTTGTAAAAATTCAAAATTTCCATTATGAAATCTATTTTTTATAATTTTCATTCACATTTCAAATTCAAATATTGAAAATTCACTTAAAAAATCTCCTCTATGTTTTCCATTTCATTTCCTCATGCATCCAAATATGGAATATAATTTATCCATTGAACATGAAGTGTTTTATGTACCATCATGTGATTTATGATATTATTTCACATGTATTACATAAATTTTAAGTGATTTAGGTATTATTCACCCCATTTTATTATGGGGGAATTTCATTTGCAAGGAATTGTTTTTTTAACTACAGTATGAATTCTTGTCTCTATATTCAATTTATTATGCACTTGCAGAGTATTTATATAAACCCATCTACCCCACCATACCACATTATGGATCAGTTCATTTGATCATTCACCATGTAACCCAACCTAACCTTACTCATCCTCTTTTTATTGTATTGGGTCCAAAATCTTCCCATACTAGACCTGACCCCATGAACACCCCTAATCAGGAGCTTACCATTAATTTGTGGAATTCAATCATACAAATGAGAGTTATTCATATGGAAAATAAGATAATCTCTAATTTTATTTACAAGATGATCGTTGTCTTAGATATATTCATATTTTTATTCAATGACACTTTCAAATTATATTAATTCCATTATGAAATAGGATAGTTGCAGTTGAAATTTAGGAATGGTATGGTTAATACCTCATTCACATATTTATAGAGAAACACATCTTGTGGTGTTCATATTGGAATCATTATTTTCTTGTTATACATATTTACATGATTTCTTTATGATTGGTTCACTCTTGTGATTTGATGTATTTGTTGTCCCTCTAAACTTGTAAAATATAATATTATTTTGGAGATGGTATGGATGTTCTAATTCCCACTGGTATAGGTGAGCATGGTTATTATTCTAGGAAGTTTTCTAAATTTTTTTTCTTTTGTTGATAATAAGTAAAACATTTTTTCTACTTTCATTTATTTATATTTTGGTTTCAATCATGTAGAAATTTTACACTGATTTGTGGGTATTCTCTTTGGTTATGTGGTTTAGATCTTGGAGTTGAAAGGTGTGACATAGTATTGAATTGTGGTTCCTCACTTATACCAAAGCTGGCTTGATTTGATTATTCTAGTGGCCAACTTGGTGGGTGATGAAAGAGATCTTTAACATTAGGCCATCGAGAGTAACTATTATATCAAGGTGGACAATTCCTAGGTGGATAGGATTCCATTAAACATACATATCATAGGATTGAACCATACACTTTTTTCATTTAGGGGGGCATGGATGGATCCTGAGTTTGGTGTTTTTTGTAATCTTTTTAGGAATCAAACAACTTCAACTAAGTATTGATTCATTTTATATTATTTTTAATTTTATTATATTCAATATTTTTCTTGAGTTTTAATTTGTGTGAAAATCATCATTGGTTTAACAATTAAAACAAGTATGTAATATTTGATAGATCCATAAATATAATATGAAATTTTACCACCAATAAATAATTATAATTTATATATATATATGTAATTTATAAATATATTTTATATATTGGTAATATTTTTACCAATAGAAAAATATTTCATATTAATTTGATTCAAAACAATTTAACTGACACATATATTATCTTTTAGTAATATTATAATCATAACAAAATTATTTTATCTGCCATAATAAAAATTAGCGACATAGTTTTTACCCATAGTCTAGTGACATAAATATATGTGTCGGAAAAACTTTTTACCAATAGAAAATGCACTTTTACCAATATATATGCACCTAATGGAAAAAGGGAAATATTTTTTAGAGTGTGAATAGTCATAAAAATGCGTTCCAAGGATACTGACCATCCATTTTTGGTGGCCATGGATGATTATGGGGATTTAGACCCTTCTGGACATAGAGTATGGTTTGTGAAAAGGGAGTGCCTGAACATGAAAGGGTAATTTCAAGATGAACTTTCCTGAGGATATGTATAGATGTTTTCTCTACATAGGTGTGAAGAAGGGTTCCCTACTCAAGTCTAACCCATGTGCAGGAATGGGGGGACAACTTTGTTTCATGTATAGGCTCAAGATATGAGATTCAGACGTCACTAAGTATCCTATGATAATAGGAATAAAGTCTTACATAGTTATCTTACAGTTTAATGTTTATCAATGTGCGGATCTCATTCACACATATAAATGGGTCATTTGTTTCTTTCAAATGATCCCACCAATATGGAGGGACAAATACCAAACTTTCCTATGTGGATTTTTTCATTCATAGAAACATGGGGGGATATATTCTTTGACGTTTCTAGACACAAGAGTGATAATTAGGTATCAAACATCATGAAGTTTTAATGCCATGTGATTAGGAAATTAATATAGGAGCCCCATGTAACTAGTGAATAACTGAGCTGTGGTGGTCTATCATCTCTGAGATGTGAATAGGAAGGAATGTGTAAACCATAGATCTGATGGATCTTGGATTGGGATAAATTATATGGGTATTGGAATCCATTGAGTGAATAGAAGTAGGAAAATCCTCTCTTGAGGATAAATTTTCCATTGGTTGACAAGAACTTTTTGTGTGAAATTTATGTATGGATTCTTGGTAATTTTGTGCATAGTCAAACAAAGGTATCACTAGGAATCTAACCTTCCATTTATGATGGATGGAAAGGTTTTTGAAGATCTAGGATTACTTAAAGCATGATGTTTGATGGGTGGTAAGGATGTGTCTTGACATATTAGAAATATCCATGTTGTGATTACCCATGGAATTGGGAACCTCCCTACATAAATCTGACTCATACGTATGGTGGTGAATTTTGATTCCATTGTTGGAGTTGGAATTGAGTTTAATGATTTGGGTGTCCGAAAATTAAACTCCCTAAATAGGTTCGGTTCATACATAGGAAGTGTCATTTTAGCTACATTTTGATTCCTTTGAGGGTTGTTGGGTCCGATATCTATAGTCCTAACGTCACTATATATCATGTATGTATAGGAATCATTCCAGATGTAGTTCTTAGGGTACCTCACAATTTAACATCATCAGGATAGGACCTTGCGTTTTCTAATTTTGAAGGGGAGAACCCTAACATGCCTTTAATGGTTATTCCTCCAGGTCCAACCATTATGGATTGATTTACCATGGTTTTATGCGAAATGACTTTCCAAGGTCCCTAAGCCCATGTGAGTTTTGGTCAATGTGAGAAATAAGGGGAAGCAATAATTTAATCCACCACCCAGGGATGGTGTGATCTGAGAAAGGAACATTGTATATTTGGGGTGATGCTGTGTATTTTTAACGTCAGAAAACAAGGACATTATATCATGCAATTTAACATCATGTGATTCGGAAAATTATCATACAGTTTAATGTTGTGTGGAGAGGATGTAGATTCCATGTAGATTATCATCATCCGCTGAAGAAATGGATGACTCAACATGAATTAAGGTACATGCAATTCTTCTTGAAATGTATCTCAAAAAGGGCATTTGTGGAAGCCACTTGCTTTCAATTAGCTTGAATGTAGAGTAGGGAACATTTTTATGCATTCCATGGCCAAATCCAGGTTAGAGGATCCATGTTTCACTACGTATCCCAAGGGATGATAGGAATAAAACCACACATGGTTCTTCACTAAAAAATCCTACATAGGTCCAACTCATACACAAGGGGGAATGTTTCACTTTTTAGTGTGGCTGGGCTAGGATGATAATCCTATAGTCACTGCGTATCCTACGTAGACAAGAATCAAGCCACACATAGTTCTATGACATTCCATGTTAGGTGACCAATTCTAGGAGAGATATCTTCCCAGGTGAGAACACTATTATGCTGTACAATTTTATGTCGTGTGATTAGAATTATGGAAGTACAGTTTTACATCATTTTGTGGGGATGAAATTTCATAAAACATCATGTGTATGTATGGACTAATTGGTTCAGAATATTATGGCATGCCCCAGATGTGAGGGGGAGAAGAAATCATAAATTATGATCCTAGAGAAAATTGGAGTATGATGAATGATATAGGTCTTGGAATCCATTGGGCATATATTGGTAGGAAAAGCCTCTCATAAGGATGAATTTTCCATTGGATGATAATCCTTTTTTTGGGAAACTTATGTAGATCCACCAGGGAATTTTTTACAAAGTTCAATAAACAAGTCCACATGACACTTACCTTCTATTTTTGATGGCCGAGGATGTTTATGATGATCCAATATTTCTTGAGGCACGGATTTTGATGGATGGAAAGGTTCTATCTAGGAATGCACGAAATATCCAATCCATGATTAGTTTTGAAATATGGAATCCCCCACATAGATCTGAATCATATGTAGGGGGCATGATATATCAAAAAATACATGTTATAAGAATCAAGGTTTGGGATCTCCTACATAGGTTTACAGTTTTTGTGCAGGAACTGGGTTTTTTTTAGTGGCAGTTGGGCCCAAGGGTGTAGAATATGGTCGTCACTACATATCCTACAAGAGACAGAATCAATCCACACATAGTTCTAGAAGAAATTCCATGAATAGGTCTGGTCTATATATATGGAAAATGGTAATTTATTTTCCCCCTTTTTTGATGGTGGTTGGACCAGGGTGTGGATTTTTGGCATCAAAACATATCCTTAGATATTCAGAATCAATCCATACAAAGTTTTAAATGTATGTTCCCCATATCAGTCTGACCTGTGCACATGGATGGGGAATTTTAAACAATTTGTTTGAGGTTATGGGCCTATAATACACCATTACTCATTTTTTACAGGGAATCCATTATCACCATTCCTATGCTCACATGATCTATTCCTAGTGTCATAAACAAGGAATAGAAATGGTTTTCCCTTGTAATACAAAGGCAGTTCAGCATACAATAAATTTATTTTGTATCATGTCACGGTAAGACCAAGATCTAGGATTGATGTGTCTTAGGGTATCCCATTGATAGAGGGGAATCAATCCATACCTAGTTCTATGAGGACAACTCCCTACATCATCTTGGTTCATATACAAGGATGGGGTTTTATGGTTGTGGATTGGCATGGGACATAATATCTAGGAATCAGTGCATATCTTGTATAGACCTAAATCAAGCCACACATAGTTATGGAGAAAAGAGGGTTCCCACGTGGATCTGAATCTTGCATAGGAGAAGGGTCATTTTCTATTTATCTAGTACAAATTTGACTCATGTGCAACAAATCATTAGTTGGAACACAATAGTCCTATATAGTTTTACATCATGTGGTTAAGATAATTTCACCATGTAGTTTAACATCGTACAATGAGGACAATGATCGCCCGACGTAAAGGGGAAGAAATGATTTATTTTGTACTTTAACATATCATGACAAGGAAATTTCTATCCATTATGCTTAAAATAATACAGTTAGGACACTATAAAACACAGTTTAACATCATATAGTCATCATGTATTATTATGAAAAAATTTCATGTGATCTGGACAATTTTATTTTGGATATATCTAATATTTATTCAAGAACATTTCATTGGATGAAGTTTTGGTAAGTTTTACATTCATTTAAATTAAGGAATTTTCTCCATTGGGATATACCTTATGTATGAAATATGGTCCTTCAAATTTTAGCTCAAATTTTGGTTGTTTCTTCCCCATTATCATCAGGGTTTTGAGGACCAGCACCATTTCCACTTTGAGAAAATATCAGAGGAAAAGCATTTTAATGAATTCTTGTGAAATTTGGTTTTGGTAAACTTCCAAATGGTGAATAGTGTGAAATCATTTCTCATCCAGACACTCCAATTCATTGATCCATTTTTTGGATTTCTCGTCTATAGATAGTTGATCATAGAAAGAAATGAAGAGTGATGGTAGTTAAACTTCGATGGGTAGAACTACCTATATCCCTTATACTAATCAGTATGAGTTTTCTTGAGTGGAAATGCAGGTCATGGTCTAGTAAGGCCATAGATCGTAGTGAAGCTTGTCCAACCATAATTTATTTTCCTTGTCTACCACCTTATAGATTATTTTGGATAGGGTCTTATTGAAGGCCTATATCTTCCTGTTGTCCATTGTATGGTAGTGAGATGAATGATTGCCCTTGATACTATACTCCTGATATAATTTTTCCAACTTAGTAGAGCATAAATTGGTGCCATTTTTCATTTGTATCATATGAGGGACACCAAATATGGTGATGATACTATCTTTCAAAAAGTTGATAATTCTTATTCCCCTTACCTCATTAAGGGGTATAACTTCTACCCATTTGGAAAATAAGTCCATTGTTATGATAATATACTTAAATTGTTTAGTCTTAGTAGGAGGATACAGTCTAACGATATCCATTCCCCATATAGAAAATTCCCAAGAGTACTTGGAGGTGTGAATAACTTCAGGTATTGATGGATAAAATTTTCATGAACATGGAAGGAATAGAACTTCTTGGTGAACTTAGCACAATCCTACATCATGGTTTCCTAATAGCATCCAAGCCTTAGAATTTGATGAGAGATATTGAATACTAGTTGATGTACCCCACAATTTCCAACAATTACTTTTTTCATGAAGAAATTGGTATCTTCCCCTTCAATTCATCTAAGAAGAAACCCATCGAGGCCTCAATTATAGAGGGCCTTTTGTGGGTTTGTATCATCCTATCGAAACAAGTTGATTTCCCATATCTGAATTTTATCCCTTCCAACCCTATATGGTGGAATCTATACCATTTAGAGTTAATGTGCAATGGGAGATATCTAGATAGTAGCATGACTATACGGGTCATGTATGGGACTAATCTCGTCGATTTCTTCATAGTTGGACTGAACAAATGGCAGACCATATTACGATGGACTATGTTGATGACTGTTTCATCCCGATCTGGATCGTCCAGAGTTGTGGCTATATTTTCCAATGCATCTTCCTGTGCATTTTATGACCATGAGGCATGAGTTAAGTTTGGATCTGATGGGAATTCTACCATCATCTCTCAGACATGTAACATCATAGGGATTAGCTCCTCCTTCATTATAACATATTCACCACTGACATTCTTGATGACCAGTTCTGAGTCACCTTTTATATTCAAGCATTCTTCTAGTATGTGAAGTGCCAAATTGAGGCCTTCAATGAGGGAATGGTACTATGATTATTTGTTTGTTCACCCCTATGATAGTAGGAAGGATTAATGAATGACTTGCCTTTTTGGAGATATGAGTATGACTCCTATCCCTACTTTTTGGACCTTAAGGTTTTCTATCCTTTTTCTTATCTGGTTTCTGGATGCACCATCAAAATTCATCTCATATGTTTGGGAGTCCTCTTGAATAGAGAAAAAATTCTTAGCAGGAAGTTCAGGATCCAATGCAGTTATTTATACTAAGGGGTGTTCTTATAGGAAATATGCTAACATCTGTCCTCTAAAGGATTTCTAGAGTGTGAACCGTATGTAAGTTTTTTGCAGGATGACTACCCAACATGACATACATCTAGTCTGCATTGGATGGTTGAGAATATTCTTGAGCATGTTGTTGCATAAGACCAAATAGACCTCATGGTGCTGCAGGTAGTGCCTTTCCTTTTGGACGACAAATGTTAGGGAAAAGCATCTCTTCTCAATATTTTAATAATGAGTGTCAGTATCAATCATGGTTTGGATAAGATAATATTGACTATTCTTGCTTCTAAAATAATTCTTTTGCATGAAGAAGGTGATTAGGGAATAGTCCAAGGAATTCGCATATAGAATGAGTGGTCTTCCTTTGATAGGTGTAATATGCACTAGAAGGCTTAAGAAATATTTCTTGAGATTTTCAAATGCTTCTGGACAATCATAATTTCATTTATATGTGACTTCTTTTCATCAACCTGGTGAAGGGAAAATATTTTTCTGAAATTTTGGCTATGAAGTGAAAAATTTAGGAAAATTTTCTTTGATGTCCTCTCAACTCGGCAAGGTTGTGTGGAGGTGACATGCCAAGGATGGAACATGTCTTCTCGGGGTTAACTAGGATGCCACAATTGTGTATGGTGAAACTGAGGAATTTCTTTGAGATAACACTAAAAGAACATTTTAAGTGGTTCATTTTCAAACTATGTAGTCAAAGTTAATTAAAGACGGTTTCAAGATCTTCCATGTCATCTGAGAATTTTTATCATATAACCACTATATCATCATCATAGAATTTGATGAAATTTCCTAGGAAGGTCTTGAAGAAACGATGCATGGCACGTTGATATGTGGTGCCAACATTTTTATGACTGAATGGAATTACCTTATAGAAAAAAGTCACTATGGGGCAAAAAAGGTGGTAGATTATTCATCTTATTCTTCCATTTAGATATTTTTGTATCCTGAATAGTCATCTCAGAAAGAAAAATCTAGATATTTGATAGTTTTATAGATCATAAATTTTGTGATCATGACCAGGAAGTCATATTTTTGATAGTGTCGATTGAGATCCCTAAAGTTAATGAAACTATGATTTTTCCATTATTATTTTTCACAGGGAAAATATCATCCAGCAGTATGGGGTATTGGACCTCCAGAATGATGTTTTCTCTGAAGAACTTGTCAGCTTCAACCATTATTTTGGAAGCATGTGTCTGGTGTTTCCTTCTAGCTACTTGCTCATAGCCATGATGATCTTCTGGTAGGCCTGGGTGATGAGTGGACAACCTGGGATTGAGGCCTAGAATTTTTATATAATTATAGGTTAAAAAATAGTGAGTTTTATTTAGGAATTTGTTTTAGATCTCTTTATTTTCATAGGACATATCCACACTGACAAGAGTGGGCCATTAGTCTTCTTCGATACCTAGGTTTATTTATTTGACTTCATCAATAGTGGTAGAGACTCCCTCCTTAATTGATGGAGGGGAATCCCTAAGGTATTCCTTATCTTACTCTCCCACATCCTCCTCATCTTCTTTCTATTATAATGGGGAAAGAATTATTGATATGATCTCTATGGAGTTGAGAGAAGAATTTCAATTTCGGAATTAAGAGGATGAGGTGACTTCTTCTGACTCGACTGAAAATGGGGAATTTTTTTGGAGGGAGTGGACTAGGGGAATGATCAATTTCTTATTTTTATTATACCTTAGTGAGTGGGTAAGATATTATATAGAGCACTAAGTATGGATTGGTGTAATTTCAATTCTCGCATTCATCATTATCTAGTGGACTATGGGATATTTCAACACTACGAGGCTTGATGGACATGACTTAAATCATGATAATTGTTGAATAAGCATGTTAATTTATACTCATTAACCCCACCTAATTGATGTAAATTATGTATTCATCACTGATATACCTTAAGGGGAATTCTGATACTATTTCCAAACTGCTTGGAGCAGTGACCCAATCAATCCCATTGGATGAGGGTGGATTCCCTTCCTTCCCATAGAATCCTACATCGATGTAGTGTGACTCGTAATATTAGAATGAGGTGTTATTGTAGTGAAATGTTCCACTCTATACATTAGTGAAATATTTAACACACTGATGGTATGATGAGGGAATCTCTACATGTTGATGCAATGAGGGCCTTCCGAGAAAGACGTTGAAGATCGTGTTTTCCCAAACCACCAGAAATTCTGAGTCAGCTATGAGGTCACCAAATCAAGTATTGATCTTGATAAGGCCTATCATTTTTTCTCACTATTTTCATAACCCAATAGTTTTTTGGGGCATGGTGTTACGTTATCCTCATTATATACCATCCAACAAAGTGTCCACTGTTGAAGGAGATTAACTCTAGGGCCATTATCGATGAAGAATTTTTAGATATCGACATCATTTATCCTTCCAAAAACATATAAGGGATTGATGGGTGTATGTATAACGGTTTATTCTCTCAATCCATGATGGATATAATATCAGGTAATTATATAGGATTGATCTCTATGCAATAGAATTTGGCGGTAACCACCTCAGCTTGAAACTCATGCGTGCTTAGAAAATCTTCTATGAGTTCTTCCCTAAGATATGTTGACATATTTAGTGCATCTAAGATTAATAGATTTTCTAGTACCAAGGATATTTGTTTCAAGATATAATATTTATTATCTAGAGTCTAGCTCTTCATAACTTGGGGGTGCTATTTCATAGGAACTTTAGGTGCTTGAGCGTTGGATGAATATGGACCGATCCCCAAGAGAGGTACTGGCAGGGCTTTTATACATTGGGAATTCAGTTGGGTTGGACTGCCTTCACGCTGTGGGAAATTATACATTGGTACTCTTCCAATGGATATTACATGATGATTGGGTAAGACTATTTTATGGTAGGGTAAGGGTGATTTCCATGTTCCTATTTGGTCTACTTAAGGGAACTTCCACGAGTTTCCACGAAATTGATGGTTTGAGTGGGACTACAGCTAGGAATTGGGTTTCTTCCACAACGTCATCTTCTCAGGTATCCTCAATTTCTATAGCCTCTTCTTCTAACTCCAAAATTGGATGTGGGGAACATGGGTTCATAACCATGTTACTTATCTAAGAAGGGTTCCATTAAAGGAATTACATTAACAAATCCAAAGATGAACTTCTCATTTGATGATGAGTCTACGAGATTGACTTCCTCTGGTGGCACCATTTGGTGGGGTGGTGTTTGTATCTTTATATTTTATGGCATAAAATTTGACTGTCAAGGCCAAAATTGTCCACGACATGGGTTTATATTCATGCACTTGGTTGAACTACTTTTTGGAGGATTTTGGGACCAAGGATGTCGGATGCATTGCATTAGGGACCATTGGAGGCACATTTGGTTGCTTCAACAATTCTTGGAGTATTCCATGATATCTATTGAATATTTTTCGAGCCATACAGTTAACTATATTCTAATTTGTGTTCCTTAATTTTTTTCCACTCATCTCCTTAATCTGGGTTAGTGGTGGAAATTGTTGAGACTTGTGCTACCAGTGGTCCCGTATTGTCCTTCTGGAACCAATAATTATTTGTACGAGTTACTTGAATATGAAACAATCCTAAATAGCATGTCGTAGTATCCAGTGAAAGGGACAATAATCTAACCGATATTCTAATGCTACTTCATTTTCCCTCTTTGGCTCTGGTATCTAGATAGTGTTGTAGTTCATGGAGGCTAAAATGAATCCACATACTTGGACATCTCAAAATAAATAAATCTTAATCTTTTGTTCCTAGAATTGATTTCAATTATGTCCCCTATACTCTTATTAATGTGGAGGGGGATTCTATTGAAATCTAGGGAGCATGAAAAATTTTATGTACGCCTTGGAGCTGGGGCTGGTGAAGGGGTGTCCTAAGAATAACAGAAGCTGATTCAGCTCTTCCCACTCTTTTTCCTAGGACTGATGGGGCTACCTAAGACTTGAGCTTTGTCTGATGTAAAAAATAATAAATCTTTTGAGAAATGTAATATAAATCCCTAAATACACTCATGTGTTTTACTAGGGTGAGTGGAGTTCGCTGCTCATCAAAGAGGTAATCGATGCACATAGCAAGAATCTCATCTTAGGGAAGCGGTTGGTTTAGAGAGTAAGTCAGACCTTTCGGTCTGGCAATAAAATATGATAATATTTCATTCTACTATGGTTTTTAGTTTATATGGTCTTTTACTATTGTTTTTTTTTAAATTGAACTTAACTAGAAAAATTAACTTCTTCTAAATATCCTCTCATCCTATTATTGATTGAGCTAAAAAACTGGTATACCATACAAAAGTAGAACCTTGTAGGGTTTTCAAAAAGAATCTGAGTTTCACCTCTTATTTTTTCTAGAGGGTTCCCATAGTGGGATCACAATAAGATAAATAATGCATCATATTTTATTTTGGGTCACTGTATACCATGAATATTGGGAATACAGGGTTCCCTACATTTTGTGGCAATGGAACGTTACTCACCCAGTAAGGGTGGGGTTTCCATTCCAATTGTATCTGAGCACGCCATGCTTCCATGAATCCCAATCGACCTTCCAATGAATCAATGATATTAATGAGCCCTTTATGATTTTCCTGATAAACTTGAGCATGAGTTGGCACAATAGGGGAAAAATTAGTCAAGGCATCACTACTGGCACTTGAGGTGGATAGTCAGATGGGGACAACCTTTATAGATTTTACAAAATTTTGTTCCAGTTGTTTCCTAAAGGTAGTGAAGTTTTGATTTCTTATTAGTATTGAGTTCAGTTTGACTGACAGTCCCAACACTACATTGGATGAGCTTTCTGGACTTGAAAAATTTGTCAGGATGAGCCCTTGTGGCAGAGGCACACTAGTTGGAAGGGTATGTTGATGCTATACCTGGGGAACATGTGTGACATGATGACTTCCTTGGAGTAGCTTGGAATTTATTTTCCTAAACTCTTTCATTTGTTCCTCCTATTATGTGATTATCTCTTCGAGTATTAGAGACTCATTATCATTGGTGGTAGGTGGTCCATGTATGAACTTTTTTGTTCTTTTTGTTTTTGATGATCTGCAGAGGAGGTAGGGATGGAATGACTAAGGGAGCACCCAAATTTAGGATGGCCCTCTGATTTTGGGTGAACATACCTCTGGGTTCGGTGCAGATTAGATTCTAGGTGGAACCATCCAATCTATGTTCTTATAAATTTTCATCATTTTCAGTGTGGTCTATAGGATTAATTTATATGAAGTTCACAAATTTATAACGCATGGGGGTTTCATACCAGTTTCTAAAGGTTGGGATAGTTTTTTGTGTCATTTAATATATTTTATCCTTCCATTCTGAGATCCTCTTCGATTTTCTTTGAAAATGGTATCTCAGAAGGATCCCTTAAATAACCTATCTATACACCTCCATTGCGGGGGAAATGAATCAAACAATGGTATGGAACATGGTCCTCTTTAGTATTTTCCATCCCTTGGTAGGAAAAGACTGATGTCTATTGGGCAGCCAGTTGATGTAAAAATTCCCCTATCCCTGCAGGATGGAGTTCCTCCCATTCTTTTTTTATTATGCCTCAACCTGTATTTTTCAGTATTATGAGGTAATTTTGTGTTAAAAATCCCCCCTAGCCTTGTGGGATGGGGTGATCCTATATTTTGGCTTTTTCTGATGTTATTACAACTTTCTTGATCTCGCACATTCCTATTCAAGGGTGAGATGGATATATTGTTGGGTCTGCACATGAATTATTTTTTTCAAGGATATAAGAATTTCTTAATGATTGGATTCCCTTAGGTGAGAATCCTTTAAAATTTCATAGTCACTTGGTTCAGGTTTTTTTATATGGATCATTCTCATCAGGCTTGATGATTTTGAGACTTACATATGGGTGTTTCTTTTCGATAATGTTTCCTTTTTTTGTAAAAGGATTTCATTTGATCATCATCGTGGGATTATGAAATTATAGGATGTCATTTCAAATGGGTTCTGCTGGACAAGATGTGGGGTGAATTGTAATGCTCAATGATCTCCCCAACCCTAGATATTAACACTATACAGTGCATCTCCATTAATGAAACAGAACTTTTGTAGAGATTGGAGGTATATTAGTTTGATATCTTTCACCCACCTCTCATATTGTGGTCATTATAAAGATAGAATTCATTCTAGGTCAATTTTTTTTAATCACCCCCACTATATCAATATGGTCTGTATACCCTTCATATGGTAAATACTTTTCTTTCAAATGGAGGGGAGTTTTCCAAAAATTGAGACGAATGTTATGTATGAATTCCTCAAAAACCTCACTCATTATTTCGAATAGAGAAGTGGATGTGCACCAAAACATGATCGGTATGACATCCCTGGATAATTTTATTCTCACGAGAAGCATAACATTTTTCTCATTTTCTAGAGACTCCACTTCTTGGTCTTCCCAACTTGGATTCTTATTAATGATTTCATCCCTAATATTAGGGATAGTAGGAGTCTCATCAATATCTAAATGGTACAGGGGTGTCTCGAAAGATGTGTGTGGACTCAGAAAATATTAGGACTGATAAAGGATGTATCTTGTCTTACACAGAGTATCTAAAATGTATGGCTTCATGTTTCAAGTTGCCTCATAATATGCAGGATTTCTCATATATGGCTCTACGAGGGGAGGACCTTCTGCTGGTGTGAATGTTGACTATTGGGAGGACCTTCATAGCTGATGTTATGGGGGTTATTAATACCATATTAGATTAGTGTCCAACTGCATGGAGAAATTTTATGGAGTATACCCTAGGGGGACTTTCAGGGTAGACTAAAGTAAGGATAGGACCTTCTTAGTGATGGATGTCACTATAGGGATGAAATTCGCAGTGACTGCCATCATGGTGAGTTCTACCAGCATATATGGAATTTTTGATAAAGGGATAATATATATAGTGTGAATCTGGGGGAGGATCTCTAGGATGGTCTGCAATAAGGGGAGGACCTTCTCGCTGCTTGATGTAACTGTGAGGAGGGACATCATAGTGACTACCATCATAGAGAGGGCTTCCATTATAGTAATATTTCCAGCTGCATGGGGGATTTCTGTAGTTCACATCCTGGGGAGGACCCCCAGGATGGGCTTCACAAATGGGATTACCTTTTCGCGGCTTGATGTCACTACTAGGAAGGACTTTTTTGTGACTACCATCATGGAAAGGCCTACCATCAGAGCTTGATTTATGGCTGTAGGGAGAATATCTATAGTGAAAATATTAGGGAGTACATCCAGTGTGTGTATCAACAAGGGGATTACCTTCTCACTACTTGATGTCACTGTTGGGAGGGCCTTCGTAGTGACTTCCATCATGGAGAGGACTACCATCATAGCTTGACATCTGACAACAGGTAGAATTTTTATAGCGTATACCATGGGGAAGACAATCAATCTGGAAGACCAATAAGGGGAGGAAATACTTTCTATCAGATCTTATGGTTAGGGTGAGGTCATCCATGAAACTCATTAAAAGATACATTCTTTTGATTGATCATTTCTTCACAATGAAGTAATCCCATGTGGGTTATTTGAGGAGGACCATCAGAACTACTTGTAACAATATTACAGGGAGGAACTTCATAACTTCTACTGCCACCCCCAAAATTTTTTAATGGGTTGATTGAATATTGATCCTCTATTAATAGGTGATTTATGGAATTATTAACTCCAACTTCCATTAGATAAGAACCATGAATGTTCACTTCATTTTACAGTTGACTTTGGCATGTTTCATTTCTGGGTGCTCTCTTGTGGGAAACTAGGGACTCCTACTATTGGTAATGACCTTTATATTCAGGTTCATATTTGGTTCATTCCTATTATACCATAGGGATATGCCTATAGGAATCTTGAGTTCTAATAGGGATATCTTTCTACCCTGGATCAGGAACCATGGTGGACCAATGTCCCCCAGTTAGAATAGGTGTTTGTTCCTTAGTCGGTTGTCCATGTATTGTAGAATATGGTAATCGACCCTCCTAGACTAGAGCAGGGATGTAGTTCTTCTCTAGAGTGACTATATTTTTTTTGTGGGCGAGTCACCCCACTTGGGGAGATAGGGGAATGTACCCAAATCCTTCTAAGTACCACAAATGCCATTATATCTTGATAGGTCTGGAGGATATTTTCGGGAGTTTATGTCTGATCATCCATCATTTTCTAGATGTGTTGAGATATGTCTTTAGATGGAATAAGGATAAATTCCCATTACAATGTCAGAGCAGAAATTTGTACTTGCTCTAGTCCTCCATGCTCTGTCAGTGTGTACTGGTAGTTCCCTTATGTTGAGGAAGAGAAAAGAGTCTACCCCTGAATTATAATTGGTAATTGATGTCTGGTCCTCCATCATTTTTATGATGTTTTTAGATTCATATTTAGCTGTAATAGGGACAAATTCCCATTACGATGTTAGTGTAGAAATTTTTAATTGCTCTAGTCCTCTATGCTTTGTCAGGGGGTACATGTAGTTCCCCTGTTTCGGGGAAGACAAATGAGTTTGACCCTAATTTATAGTTGGGATACTCTAGTAGTTTTCTCTGGTGGCCACCATATTTTACTGGTGGGATTTATATTTATGATTATGAATTTTCATCTTATCATTTTATCCTGTATTTGTATGATGGGGTTGATCTATATTTGAATGAATTTGACTCTACTTTTTATTGACTTCCACTGTATTTGACTGGTGGGCTTAATATGATGAGGTAGGAATTTGACTCTACTCGTACTTGATTTCCACCGTATTTGACTGATGGGATTCATATTCCTTGGTAGGTATTTGAACATGCCTATATTTTTTCATCCTATTTCGATAAGTTTCTTGTTATGCATCAATAGGAATTGGCATTTATCATAAATGGATGACGCCCTATTTGGATGATGGGTTTGGTGTGCATTGGTAGGGATTGTCTTCTTCTTATAACTTTCTGCCTTATTTGTGTGGTGAGACTAGCAAGAATTAGCATTATTTTTCAATTTCTTGTAATGTTCCACCATATATCTATGGTGGGCATCACAAGAGTGTGTGAGGATATGAAACCGATCATAGTTTACCATGTTATTTTCGTGGAATATCACTTCCTCAGGACTAGGGTGATGACATGTTCCTGATTATATGTTTTCTTCTCTTGGAAGACATCCCGGGGGATCAGTGTTCATTGAACTTCAGTAGTAGCCCTCAGTGTGACATCCTCTTCAGAATGAGGATATTGGGTTGCACAATGTTGGCAGAAACATCTTCTGGCAGGGTCCCTTGAGTGGGACCCCTGTGTAGTGGGGATGAATTCATCAGTGAAAAATTCATTTGTCTCCCTAATATAAGGTAGGTACTCATTGTCACATTCAAAATATAGGCTCCCAAAATTATTGGATATAGCCATAGGAGACACCTAGTTTTGGACCATCGGTCATAGATAAATTGGCGGTTGGTAGGGATTCATGTCCTGGAGGACCTACCTTACTTCCTTCAGGTTGGGGAGAGTACCATTTTGATGGTACTCCTTAATTAGTGCATTTGAAACCTGGCATTGAACACATTTGGTGGGTGATGGAATCCTATTGTTTGTTGAGGACCCAGCTGCCTGTACAATTGAGGACATGCGTGTCTGAGAAAACTATCAGGATTCCATTGGATTGAAGGAAGATCTAAAAATTTCATGCAATATATATGACATGTACAGATAAAAAAACCCATTAAAGTACCATCTCATAAACACATGTATAATTGATGATCTTTCTTGACTCTATTCCATTTTTTATATGAAAGGGCTTGAGGTTCAGTAACATTCCCACCTTGGTTAAGGATTCTTGTCAGGTTCACAATTTTGGTTTTCACTCGAATCACATGTTTCACCTAAGAATGAAAATGGTCGTACAGGTACTGGGCAATATATCCTTTTTATCTTATGAAGGAGGTTCCACAGTTATGTGTTTCACAATAGACTCATCATTTTGTTTCAGCCTGAAGCGTGTTGGGTCCAATGAGTGATTCAACGGGGAGTATGTTTTTGTGAATTTGATCCATGTTGGGTATAATGTCCTCATATAGTAACCAACGGTTTTATTCATGGATATTGAAATAGAAAATGACTCTCACATCCATGATTTATGGACCTTCTTTCCAAAGGCATTCATTCAATAGATGACTTGGCCAAAAAAACTTAGAACTGACATTAGTCGAGAGGATGAGAACTTGGGATCATCAAACCATTTTGAGGGGAACTATTTCCTATTCTGGGACTATATTATAGATTTAAGACATGTTCATATGTTCTTGAATCCTTGGATCATTCCCAAGCATGTGTCCATAGACTAACCCTGAGTAAAATAAACCATGAATACACATGGGTTCAGAATTATCTATTTGAATCCAAGGTTCTACATTAATGAAGACATCTGTATTTATCCAAGGTTCTTCATCAAGGTTACCCTATTACAAAAAAATCTTTAATTCCATAGTTATTCACTAAGACAACATTGGTTTTGATCCAAATGGGATAGTGATCTGGAGTTTATCATCATCCATGGGGATGATAATTGTTTCAATATTTGGATCGAACCCATAATATGGGATTCCTATGCATCTGTGAGAGAAGAATAATAAACCACATAGTTCCTTGATCAATATACTTTAATGTCACATGGTCAGGATAAGAGTGGAGTGGAGTGAAAATGATAGTGTTTATCTTGAACCTCTGGAAGGTTTCCTACATATCCCTTTTAGTTGAGAATCAAAGTCCACATAGTTCTGAATAATGTGACTTACTCATTGAAGTGACCCATTTGAGGGGGTATTATTAGGGTCTAAACTTCATAGAATGCCTGTTTACCTTTTTTTGGGACTTATATCTGTGGAGAAGGCCCATTGATCTCAGGCCTTAGATAGTCATCCTACATATCCTGATTAGGGAAGGAATCATAGTTCTCATAGTCCAACTACTAGGTGGATCATGAAAATTCCATGATCACTAATAATGTCTAAGCCCACATGAGTCCTTCTTAGTGTGAGAAACAAGAGGAATAATTAGATCCAAAAAACCACACACTTTTCCCTCTATACTATTGGAAAATTAGTTCGATGACGGTGGGAGAATTCAGGGATACGACGCTTCCTGGAAGAGAGGCCTAGGGATTACCACAAATAGAGTTCCCTAAGATTGGTTCTGGTAAAGGGGAGTAGCATTATTCCTCGTCAAAGGGGGAATAAAGTGTGATTTTACCTTTTTTATCATTACCCCTCGTCAAAGGGAAAGGATAGTGATTACCCTTAATCCCTGGAATGGGGAGGTACATGTGAGCATCTCATGTTTAGAACCCACATTACCATGGGAATGTAAACTTAGGGACATTCTAATGGCATGCCTTATTATAGTGATTACCCACATGACTCCTCTTACCATGGGAATTTAAACCCTGATGGGTGCAATAACACGACTGATGGTTTTATCATACAGGTCATGTGGCTATGGAAGAGGCTTTGGAATAGTTTTATTGGACTTGTTCAAAGAGGGGATATGGATAATGCAATGAAAAAAAAGGAAATGATTGAACCCAGAGGGTGGAATGTCTAAGAATACCCCATTCCACATATAATTTCTTTATGTGGGGTGGTGATTCCCCCACATAGTATGTTTCTATATAGGTGAAGGGTTATTTTTCTTATCGGGATGGTACACAGACATGGATTCAGTCCTCATATCATTTTGATATGTGGAATTAGGTTCTACTAGCATAGTGTTTTGATAAGTGTTTTGGAATTCAGTCCCAGTAGATTGATGCAATGTTGGGATGGTATCCATCCAAATAGTGATTTTATATGTGGTGTAGGATTCCACCCACATAGTATATGGATATGGGGGATGAAATATTGAAAAAGGGGTATTGGTTATGTTCTTCATGGGGAATTCATCCATGAAGGAAGATGAGTTCACGATTTTCCAATTTGTATTTTATTTCCTTGTTTAATGATATGCGATGTGTTATACCTCTAGGGAATCATTGAAAGAGTCTGTATTTTGTAGTTATATCTTTTTACATCCCTTCGATATCTCAAGTCCTCCAAAATATTTCTCCACCCCAGTCCCCCTTGGGGTCCTTTTATAGGGAGGAAAAAAGAACTGGATCATTGGGCCATAGAGTATCATTTACAGTGTCCCATTGGAGAAACCCTGTCTGTAGACGACTGGTTCAGCGGGGGAATGGGGTCATCATCCGAAGTGGTGAGTATTACAGTCTCATTCCTACAAATGACTTTGTTCATTTTTGGGAAGATGACAACTTCACCTTGCCAACAAATCTTTTGAGTTCATGGGGGATCATATGTGGGGAAGATTTCTCCACCTCCTTCCCACAAACAATTTCATTTTTGGGGGACTAGTGTCGAAATCACCAACTCGTGAACTAGTAAGTTCACAGATGCTTTGTGAAACCGTGGACCTCCATGCGGAGCGGTGGTCCGCAAATGATTTCTGCTTCACGGTGCTTGTTCCTTTGAAAAATTTGGCTTCTCCAACCTTGTTCTTCAATTCATCATTCAATTGATTATCTTTATTTTTTCAAATCCCTGAGAGTATTTGATTTACCTTGGCAATGTTTTTAGGACCCAAAAACACCTAAAAACATTAAAGACTCCAAAAATAGTAAAAACCCCTAAAACACTATATTAGACGGAAAAACATAAAAACATTAAAAAAATATTAATGAAACCCTATAAAACCTAAAAACCTTGAAACCCTAAAACCCTGAAAACTCTAGAAAAATTTTTAACCACTAAAAATCCTCAGATACTAAATAAAATAAAATTCCAAAAACCCTGAGACCCCTAAAAAACCTAAAAACCCCTAAAAACCATAAACAAAATAAAAAACACCTAAAGACCCTAAATCCATTAAAAATAATACCCCCAACCAAAAAAATACAAAAACTGCTGAAAACCCCTTAGAACACCTAAAAATAATAAAATCCTGAAAAGAACTAAAATTCCCCTAAAACCCCTCAAATACCAACCCCCAAACCCAAAAAACCACACCCCGCCCCACCCCAAAAAACCCATAAAACAATAAAACTCTTAAAAAACACTTAAAACCCATAAGAACCTTAAAAACCCCAAATAACCCATTAAAAACCAAAAAACACTAAAAATAAAAAAAAATCCAAAAAAACCAAAAGGACACAAAAAATTCTAAATCCCCCTTAAAACATAAAAAATCATAAAAATAAATAACACACCCATAAAACTACTAAATTCCATAAAACCCTAAAACCCCTTAAAACCCAAAAAACCCTAAAACAACCCTAAAATCATAAAAACCCTAAAAAATATAAAAACCCCTAAAAATCCTAAAAAATGCTAAAAGCTTAAAAACACCTAAAATCACTAAAACCCCCAAAAACCTCAAAACCCCTACAAAAAAATAGAAAACCCAAAAAAACCCTAAATAAATTAAGAAAAACCTTAAACCCCTAAGAAAACCCTAAAAATACTTAAAACCCCTAAAACCCATTAAAACCCAAAAAACCATAAAAAAATCCAAAAACCCCCTTAAAACCCTAAAACCCATACAAAACGTAAAACCCTAAAATTACTAAAATTACTTAAAATACCTAAAAATATAGATAAAACCCTAAACACCCCTAAAAATCCATAAAACACCTAAATAACCTAAAACCCATAAAAACCCAAAAAATACACAAAATACCATAAAAACAATTAAACCCACAGAAAACACTTTAAAATCCTAAAAAACATAAAACCCCTAAAAACCCAAAAAACCTTGAAAACCCCATAAAACCCTAAAATTCCTAAAAACACATGAAAACCCTAAAAACCCTATAATCCTTAGAAAAATTAAAAACACTCAAAAAACCATAAAAATCCAAAAAACCCATAATACCCCCAAAAACACAAAAAACACATAAAAAACAAAAAATACATAAAAATTTTAATAACCTTAATAACCAAAAAACCAAAAAAATCAATAATAAACCCAAAAAACCCAAAAAACCAAAAAACCCTAAAATCCACTAAAAATAATTAAAAAACTAAAAAATCCTAAAAATTTAAAAACCTTATAACCCTAAAAAGACACTAAAATGAATTAAAACCACTAAAAATAAAAAAAACCCACCTAAACCCCTAAAAAATCCAAAATAACCCTAAAAACCATAAGAATCACTAATAACACCAAAAAAATATATCATTAAAAAAATCTAAAAACCCTAAAAAACCTAAAAACCCTAAATGCATTAAAAACTCTAAAAAAAATAAAACCCCAAAATTCCCTAAAGACCCCAAAGATATATAAGAATCCCTAAGACCCTAAAGACCCAAAAACACTCTAAAACACCCTAAAACCCCTAAAACCCCCTAAAATCCAAAAAACTATAAAAGGTCCTAAAAACCCTAAAACTCGTAAAAGACCCCAAAATATTAAAAACACTAAAGGGAAACAAACCCCCCCCCCCCAAAAAAACTCAAGAAATCCAATGGAATATAAAAATGATTAAAAATACCTAAATGGAAATAAAACCTCATGAAACTTTACGAGAACTAAAAAACCCTAAATTCCATAAAGAACCCTAAAAATCGAAAAACCACTGAAGGACCCTAAACACCCTAAAACTAGAAAATTTCTTAAAACCCATAAACTAATTATAAAAAACTAAACCCCCTAATACCCAAAAAGACCAAAAAGAACCTAAGAGACCCTAAAAACCATAAAACACTAAATGGACCTAAAGGACCTGAAAAACAATAAAATCCCAAAAGACCCTGAAACCTTAATAGAACCCAAATGTAAAATGAAAAACCATAAAACCACTAAAAGACCCTAACAAATATGCAAATCCTAAAATAACCTAAAAACCTAAAAAAAACCCTGATACCCCCCAAAACCCCTAAGAAGATGAAAAACCCCTAAAACCCTTAAAACTCGAAGATATCACTAAGAAAGAGGCTCTACCAATGACTCCTTCTCTCCTGATGGATCCTTGATAACAGCAACGATGATCCTTACTCCCCCTTATGGGGGAGGGTTTTTCGCTTGATGGAGATCTGGACTTTGCCTTCATCTCTCCTCCTATGCCTGATTTTCTTCCCACCTTCCCTTAAATTGATCTTTTTCATGAAGGTTCCTGACTTATAAGAAGGATAACCTCACTTATCCTTATCAGACTCAGAGTTCCATGTGGCCTCTATGATTTATGTCTTGACCCTGGTTGCCCGGTTTGAGAAGCACCGACCCTCGGTGTAGTCTTTTGGTAGATTTGTTTTTGGATGATGGAATCTTCAAGATTGGGCAACATTAGGGTTATTGGATGGCCGCCATTTTATGATTTAGTTCTCAATGGAGGAATATCTAATCCGCGCTTGGTCTGTGGACCCTCGAAGCCTCAATGGTGTTAGATTCTTCCTCTTCGGATGGATCTTTGAACTGCACATGAACAAGGACTCACCACTGATTTCGTCATGGGATAGATTCCTAGAAATCCATGTTACATTTCAAAATACATCCATTATTTTCATGATCAAAAATCTTGTGGTCCCATATTTGTGTTCGGATAGCCGGACTCAAGCGATCTTTCGCCCAGTTTCCCGGAGAGTATGTGTTAATTGGATGTCTCAAAACCTCTGATTTACTTTGTGTGGATTACTGTTGGAAAGGAGTTTCATTAAAAATAGCTAGTATTTTTGGATACCTTTGTTTCATTCTGATCTATAGGCAAGTGAGTGGGTCATTCTAGAAATTCTTGTAGAGGAGGGAGTAGCAGTTCAGGAGTTATGGAGGGTGAACGGCCAGTGATGGAAGATGATCAAAGTAATGTTGTGATAGGGAATCTTGTGATATAGGAAATTTTACATAAATATATTGGGCCAAAGGTCTCTCAGGTGTATGAGAGATTTAAGTGGTATCTGGTGAGTGTGAGTGAGAAGGGACTAATGGAGACTGATGAAGGTGTGAGGCCCCCTAGGTTGTGCTGTAAAGATTTGTAGGAGCAGGGGCATGCTGGAAGAGTGGAGGAACATGCTTCGGGTGGGCAGGGAATGAAGGTGTAGGCTTCAGATGAAGTTCTGTTGTGCCATGAGTTTGGCTCACTAGCTTCGGAGGGGGAGGCTATTGCAGAGGGACTGGTGACGGTGTCACCCTTTGGTGGTCTAGATGTGAAGGCTCCTCATAATGGTAGCGATCATGAAGAGGCTGGTGAGAGGTTGGTACAACTTCTGGGGAATTTGGGGGATGCTTATTTTTTGGGAGGGTTGGATGAAGGTCAAGAGGCCATGTTCTCTTATAGTGGGCATGCTGAACATAGGGAGGCACTGGCCTTGGATGGTGCCCCGTTTTGTAACATGTTTGATTGTCTTAGTTCTTTGGAGTCAAAGGACAAGGATTATATAAAGGGGGGTGCGTAGGAGTAGGGGGTGGTGGAGGAACAAGGGGAGGTAGCTGATACCAGGTTCATGACTGCTGCTAGGCCTGGTGCCATTATGGATGAAAATGGTCCCTTGGTGGAGACTCTTCCTGGTGATGTTTTCCACAGGCGAGCTATGCTGATGTTTCCCCTATTTAAGGCTCATGGTGATGGTGTGGGGGCTGAGGAAGGCCGAACCAGTGAGGCTTCACTGGTCCCTAGAGGTGACATAAAGGATGGGGCATGGGCATTGCGTTGTGGATAAAGGGTGACCTAAATTGCCAGTGACACCATTGGGCACTCGGATGGTGCTGGTGAGCAGGATAAAAGGGTTATGAAGGTGCTCGTTCACAATAGTGATGGGTTCTCTGGGAATGATCCTTCTTTCTAGGAAAAAATCTGACTAGGAAGGAGGAGAAATTTCCTAGAGTGGAGGTGGATAACTTTGTTTGTGTCGTGGGGTGTCCTGCTTTGAAAGTGGATAAGGGCCTTCAGTTGGTGATGGATGATGTGGTGTCTGCTCCCTGTCTGGATCTCGAGGTATCTGACCTGGTGGTCCCTTACATGTCGCAGTGTGGGGTCCTTCCTGATTGTTACCTTAACAAGGAAGCCCTATTCATCCCTGAATTCTATGAGGATTGTAAAAGGATGAATCACAATAAGGATATGATCATTAAGGAGAGGTATAAAAAGCTGGATGATGGTTCCTACATGGGCCCCTTGAAGAGGTGGATGATGCAGGATTACTCCACTCTTCCCAGACCCCTGGCTACCCGGGAATCATCAAAGTAAGTCAAACTAAATTTCAAAGTTAACAAATGGGAGCATCAACACACCCCAGAGTAAGATAGGTGTAGGGAGGAGCTCCTAACGTTCCTCAATCTTCATGGGGATTATGAGTCAGGATGGGAATTAATGGACAGAGGGGAAAACTATGACTTCTACTCTGAAAATGCGGCTCTTGGATATGGATCAGATGCTGATCCTTATGGCGCAACTTCATTTTCTAACTTTGTTGGTGATTTTTACTAACTTGTTTTTTCTTTTTGGGTTTTCTCTTTGGGTTTTTTGGGGGTTGTTAGGGGTTGTGTGTGTGGGTTATTTGATCCCTCCCCTCCCTTGTCTACGGTTTATCTTTCTAATAAATTTTTGGGAGGTCACGAATAGCCTGTCCTCGCACCTTCCTTGCCCCCAAAACCCCTAAAAGACCCTAAAACCCTAAAAACCTAAAAACCTAAAAAACTAAAAAAACAATAAAGACCCTAAAAATCCTACAAACACAAATAAAATTCTCTATAAGGCCCTAAAAACCCTACAAACCATAAATAATCCTAGAAATCCTAAAAATCCTTAAAAATCATAAAAACCCCAAACACAATAAAAACATCAAACCTCTAAAAACACCCTATGAAACAATAAAACACCTAAACCCCCCTAAAACCCCTAAATCCCCAGAAACAATAAAAACCCCTAAAACCCCCCAAAAAATCTTAAAAGACCAAAATAACCCAAAAACCCACTAAAGACCCTAGCAACCCTAAAAATCTAAAAGATCCTACAAACCATAAATCCCTAAAACACCATAAAAACCAATAAAATTCAGAAGGACCCTTAAAAACCCAAAAACCCTATAAATCCCAAGACCCTAAAAACCCAAAATAGTAAAAAACACAAAAAACCCTAAATTACCTAAAAACCCTAAAACTACCTAAAAACATAAAATCATTAAAAACCCAAACAAACAATAAAAACCCAAAAACACTAAAAACCAAAAAACCCTACATACCCTACAAACCATACAAACCCCATAAAACCCTAAAAATCCTTAATAACAATAAAACACCTAAAACAATATAAATTACTATGAAAATCTTAAAAATATTTAAAACTTTTTTATAACACTAAAAACAAAAAAACACATTAAAAACACACACAAAAATGAAAAAAAACCGAAAAAACCCTAGAAACACTAAAAATCCTTAAAGACCATAAAGGACCTAAAATACCATAAAACACTAAAACCTGTAAAAACAAAAAAAACATTTAAAACCCTGAAAAATACTAAAATCCCTGAGACACTAAAAACTCTGAAAACCCTAAAACACAAAAAAATACCCTTAAAACCCTCAAAAGACTCTAAAATCCTAAAAAAACCTAAAAGACCCTAAAATTGTAACTCCCTGACCCCAAAAGCATGTCTTTAATGACCAATTAGTTTAGTATTATTGTAAATTATATACATACATAAGTTTAACATTACAACTTGAAAAGAAATACAACACTAATTTATTCCATTAGAAACATTCAAGCCTCCTAGATTATTCCTGCAAGTCACTCATAACTAACTTCATCATATCCTGGGGAAATGAAACATAAGGAAGGGGTAATCTCAAACACACAGTAAGAGTAAGTAATATAGCTGAAGATAACATAAACATTAGGCATGGTGAATAATTGAAAACACATTCCTTTATAAATAATAAACATGAACACTTTATTGTAGAAATAGAGATAAGTAAATAATGTCATAATAAAACATAGTTATGGGTATTCTAATAGTAAAATAACCACATGAACCATGAATATTATTTTCATAACGAGTGAATGCATAAATAAGGGCATTCTGAAACATTTTGTCTAGTCCTCGACAAAGAAGTTTAAAAATGATTAAGGCCTCGGCCAAAACTATATATCAAATTGGGAAAGTCCTTGGAAAATTCCACGTCTAATTGTATCATGAGACCTACCGATGCATCAAGGAGCTATAGCGGTCTCCATCAGTCACTTACTAAGTCCAATGCATTCCTCATATGAATATCTTAAAACATAACATAAACATTCTTATTAAAACTAGAAAATGAAATTTCAATACATTAACCATAAACTGTGAATGGTATAAAAATATAACATCCATAGTCAAACACATCATAAATAATTCAATACAATATGGAAGATTTTATTATAATAAATCAACCTCAATTGCGAATAATATCCAGTAAAGGATGTTTACATAGTTGAAAATGATCAGTAAAACTCTTTGAGAGAAATATACCTTTTTTGTGAAATCATTTAAAAGTCACATATTTATAAAGGAAGTAAATTAAAAGATATTTTATAATCAAAGTGTCCAATACCAATTTGAAACTTTGTAAAAGAATTAACAATTTAAAACCATCATTTCCATGAAAATAAATCCTTAAAATCATTTTGAAAACATGGACATTAATTAAAAAAATTTAGAAAAATAAATCCACAACAAAATTTAAAATGATGATCTAGTAAAAGATTCCCTTAAACAAAACCTTAAAATATTCCTTTTTAAAACATTTAAATGAAACATGGACATAGATAATAAATATTTCCCAGTAGATACTTATAGATAAACATTCTTGGATAATAATGAGATTGAGGAAATAACCCTTACCTTGTACTTTCCTTTAGTCGAGGGTACGTTTAAACTTTTGTATAATGAACATAGTATGTAATTAAATTATAAAAGAACCATATTAATATTTATGATATCTTATATGATTCATTAATTACTTTATACTACATATTTAATAATAATATCCATGTTAAAGTAACATTTTGGGTAATAATCTCTTTCTTTATCGTACGTGTTTTAACTTGTTATTCTTGATCGTATCACATAGATGATGATTTAAATAATTCAAGAATATAAAACATGATTTATCTATCATATATATTTATAATTTAAATATTTATAATATATAGATATATGAAATGGAATACACTATTTATGGATATGGTAGGCCGTACGTATGCATAAACTCTGTTTCTGTTTTAATATCATATTGAATGGAAGTAATTGAATGAGATAAATGTATATATATATATATATTTCCAGTATCATTATTATTTCATATACCACATAATTATTAATAATATTTATTTTTATAATCATTGTTGAATGGTGAACATAGAAATTAATCTCATTGAGTTGTGGAGATGGTAAGTCGTATGTACACACGAGTGACAATATCATTTCCTTATTGATTAAAAGGTGTGTAATTGGATGGTATATTAATTATAAATAAACATTATAATGTTATTTTAACTATTTATATACATATTACTCATCATTATATCCATCCAAGTAATATAGTGTTGAATAAAAAATTACACCACAACGTGGAGACGGTAATCCGTACGTACACACGTATGGTGACTTTATCATTCATATGATGGAATAATGAATATGGTTGTAATATATTTACAATAAAATTATAGTATTTAGAAGTTACTGGACTTATTATTTTGGTTTGGATTCAACAAATATAGAGGGAGTGGAAGAAGAAGAAAATAACATTGAAAGAGGTGATGAAATAATTACCTCTTTTTCGGGTGCTTCCTTTTGATTTGATCAAAATTGATTTTTAGATTGGATTTATGATCAATTTAATGCCTCTAGGTTGAAGTGAGAGTATTTGGGAGGATATTTGAGCAGGTATGGGCCAAGACAAATGGCTTTGGAGGTGTGACATTAAGAGAAGTGGAGGTACCCTTTTATAAGAGAGGTGAGGGTCACTTTAGGGAAAGCTTAAAATATTATTTTTTTAATAAAATAATTTTCGGTTTCTAATGGCTCCAAAAGGATTTATTTCGAGTATAAGGTGGTTATGGGTCAAACAAATCTCAAAAATAGGTTTTATACAAGTTTAGTTTACCTTATTAACCTTAACTTTTAGATTTAACCCTTAGTTAAATAGTCTAACTTTTACAATGTATTCTTGTATTATTATAATAAATTGTTAATAAACTTACTATAAAAAACCAAGAGAATCCTAAGTTGTCAATTGATTACATAACTATCATTATATATGTTCTTTGTCTGAACCTTATATTTTATTACTATTATATAATTTAATAAAATAGTATTTGTTTTAAAAATTCATTTATGTCAATTTTGGCACTATTTAGTATTTGGTTTTTGTGAAAGACATCACAACTTGATTACTTCGAAAACAATTCATTGAATCAACCCTAAAATTTCATATTTACCAAAAATATTCGTGTATGTCATTAAAAACTTCGATATCATATTTATTTTAATATTTATAATACCATTTATTTGATTCTTTCATTAATAAGGTAATTATTTCATCATCATTGTGTCATAAATAAATTTAAATATCTAATGTCTAAAAAATATAAATAAAATACCATGATTTAGGAAATATTTTTATATTTATAATGAATATTTATTGTCGAATTTATCTTATTTATTACCCTATATTAAAAATGGCTTAGTTATAAAACTTTGAATTTAACACTTTTAACTGTTCTTTAAATAAACTAATAATAAATGTACAAACGTAATCCAAGTGGACCAAAATGATAATATTTTATTCCTAAGGTTGTTTTTTGGCCGAATTAAAGTTATACAATAGAATTAGAACATGTGTTAGGGTAATTATAATATCATTTTTACATTTAATTACCATATTTACTTTTAAATATGGTAAATAAAAGTCAAAAATTACTATTCACCAAAAATTATTTTCATATTATTGAACCACATTTTACTTAATGATGTCAACAATTTCTCCCTGAGTTTTAAAATTCAACTCACAGAAGTGGTAAAATTATGTTTTTTACAAATTTGCAAATGTGCCTAGAAGGTGGGTAAAAGACGTTAAAAAGATAAATAAAATTGTATAAATCTAATTTTATTATAAAATGACTCCAATGAATTAAAATGAACTGATATAGGTATTATATATCTATTTAAACTTAAAATAAATTTAAATAAAATAAATAATTTTTTAAACAAAAAGTCGGTTTTAAAAAATAACGCTGTGTTTTTTCACAATTCATCAAAAATTGAAAGTTTTCAGAAAAATACCAAAAATTTACCCTAAGATAATTTTGATAATAAAAATTCAGAAATTTATTTTATTTTATCAAATTAAAAACATAGAAGTTTCATTAATTAATTTAAAATTAATTCCTGTTTTCAAAACCAAAAGGCGGGTTTTAAAAAAGTAAAAACTATCAAAAGATTGACATGTGTTTAAGTCAAATTCAAATCTAAAATTACTTATAATGACCTGTATTGTATTAAATGATAAAAATATTATATAATTACACTTTAAAACCATCCAAATGTATAATTTAACACTATAAATTATTTCGATTAAAAAAGTTTTTTAAAATTAAAATTTAGTATTTTTTTCTATTCACCAAAATATGTAAGTTATCAGAAAAACACCAAAAATTTATCAAAACTAAATTTCAATTCCCCGATTATAATGAAGAATTTAATTTAATTAAATTGAATATATAAAAGTGTCAGATATTGGTTTTAAAAAAGGTTCTCTATTAAAAGGTTGTAAAATTGCATTTTTTGAAAAATACTTCTTTTATCTGAATAAATGAATTTGTTCTTATATTATGTATAATAAACACATAATATGGATTCTAAAATTATATGGAGTATATTAAATTCAAAATTCAGTTAATAATATTCATTAACACTTTTTGAATGGCTAGTTTGGTAAGTCGTGGCACACTCGAACTTAGAGTTGTGTGTAGAAAATTTATTGAATTACTTTGAAGAGATAACGTACTATGAAATCATGGGGTGTTACATTCTCCCATACTTCAATAAATTTCATCCTCACAATTTGAAATTTTTCTTCAAAAATAAAAGGTTAAAAACAAAAAAAAATACCTTTATAGAAAACCCAAATCGGAAATTGGATTAATAAAATGTAGTCTTAATAAGAGGGAAAGGGAAATGAAAAATTCACCACAAAATTATGATCTTGATTTGGAAAACATTTGTGGAAATTAGAGACACATAATTGGAGGAAAATGTAAATATTTATAATGATATATTGAGTTCATCAATCACAAACAAGTGTAAAATTGAGGGCCTCAAAGCCTTCAATCTATGATGATTTTAAATATCATCGGTTCAACAAAACAAAAGGTATTAGAATAATACATTTTTTGTTTTAGGATACCTTCCCTAAAGATTAAGAATTAATTGATTCATAGAATAAGAGGAAAAAAATTAACTTGACAAGTATAGTTTCATCCTTCAACTAATTCCTACCACAAACTCATCTTTCACTCTAAAAGATAATATAATTCATTAATTTTATATTTACCCTAATCATATAGGGTTCCAAAAATATTGAATTTATAATTCATTTGTTAGAATATTTAAAAAAAACTACATTATACAAACCGGGACATCATGTAGGCCAGTGGTAGTTGGTGCACCCTTGTTGCCCTTCGGCTGCCGGTTCAAGTCTCACGACCTTGTCGGACATGATGGGTTGTCACCCAACCTCTGAGTTTTACTTTTTATAACAATCCAAAAATAATCTTATGAAATGTTTTAACCTTAACAACAGTATCCAATGTCAAACATAATACATTCCAAGTTTTAGACTTATCCAAAATAATTCTTTCCAAACTCCCAGTCCAAAATTTATAGGGAAGGTAAAAACAATGAAGATATTTTTTTCCACGTAATAACATGTGAATACCTTCATCATGTATTATTTTATAACACGGAAACACCCTGAATTACTATAAAACCATATTGATTGCATTCATGCTCCCTTATTCCTTATATTATACTGGATATACTCCTTATATCCAAAAATATTTTAAACTCCAACAATAATGGAATAAACAAACAACTAATTAGTTTCAAAGTAGTCAAGAATATCAAATATAATTTATCCAAATCAATCATATCTTATTCCAAATTCACTACCTCAGTATCAAAACCGTATTAAGGTTTATATTTCCTTTAACCAAGTATTTTCCAAAAAAATTAACCTAAAACTGTGTCACATTACTTGGTACTATATAATCTCAAATACTTAATGAAATTGTACTGTGGTAAAATCCTTATATACTTTATAATTATTATAACTTTTACTCAAATGACACAATTCTTTAATAAAAACATAAGAACACTAGTCATTCATCTTCATTTGTGGTAGTATCATAACTTGATTATTATCCAATATCATCTTTTGGGGCATACTCTGATGATTTGGACATTGATTAACATAGTGTCCCAAATCCTTGTAGATGAAGCATTGTAAATTTGAAACCTTTTTTTACCCTTGCAATCACGTAAATGGTGTCCTTTTTCTCCACACTTATAACCGACTACCATTCCCTTCAAGCATTTAGTAGGGTTATTCTTTCCACAGTTATAACATTTAGGAAAATACTTCTTTCCCTTCTTCCCTTTATCCATATTTCTATCTAACATCCTTTTCATCTCTGTATTCCCTTAAAATCCATAGGAATTATATAATTATTTACTTATCTTATTAACACATGATACTATTTCTTCATATGATGATAATACATGGGAGACTATTTCCTTTCTAAATTTTTTCTTAAGACTATGAAAGATATGATCCTTCTTACTATTTGGATCATGCGTATTGATGGAGTTCTCATTCCTTCTACTGGGCACCATTTCTAAACAATGACGTACACTAGGTAAGTTTATGAATTGCAATGCATAATTCCAAACTTGTAAAATACCTAACATAAATTGAACAGTTTATGCATATAATACAAAGTCACCAAAATGTTTTCTTTGAGAAAGTATTTACTCATAAATCCTTAATAATGGTTTGTAAAGAAAATGTAAATTTATCCTAAGCATATCCCCCAAGAGTGCATAAAGGCCTATTGTTGTGTACCAGGATACCCAGGGCCAAGCCCGAAACTCCTTGTTGGAGTTTTCACTCCTAGTTAAATATATGCCAGAGCCACCTCTACCTGCTCGTATCCATACAAGGATGTATTTCTTGGAAAATACAAAAAATCTCTACAATAGAAAAATTTTAGGATGTTATTCTATACTAATCCTCAAAGTCTATCTTATGGTAATGTTCTCTAATCATAGTTTTTCTAAATATAGTTTCCAAGGTTTGTACTAAACTTTCTCTGATACCAACTATAATTCCCCGACCCCAGAAGCCCAGATTCGGTGCATTATTTTAATACATTGGCATGATACAAGGAATCATGTCCCAAAAGACCAATCGGTTTAGTATTATTGGAAACAAGATACATACATAAGTTCAACATTACAACTTGAAAAAAATACAATACTAATTTATTCCACTAGAAACATCCATGAATCCAAGATTATGCCTGAAATTCACTCATAAAAAACTTCTTCATATCCTGGGAAAATGAAACATAAGAAAGGGGTGAGCTCAAACGCTTAGTAAGAGTAATAAAATACCGTGGAAGATAACATAAACATTAGGCATGGTGAATAATTGAAAACACATGCCTTTACAAATAATAAACATGAACACTGTATGGAAGGAATATGAGATGAGTCAATAATGCCATAATAAAACATAGTCATGGTTATTCTATTAGTAGAATAACCACATTAACCACCAATACTATTTTTATAATGAACTAATGCATAATGCGGGACATTCTGAAATATTTTTTCTAGGCATCGGCCAAGAAGTCTAAAAATGATTAAGACCTCAGCCAAAACCATATATCAAATTGGGAAAGGCCTCAACCAATTACACTTCTAATTATCTCCTGAGACCTACCAATTCATCGAGGATCTATAGTGGGCTCCACCCATCACTTACTAAGTCAAATTCATTCCTCATATAAAAATTTTAAAACATAACATAAGAATTCGTATTAAAACTAGCATAAAAATGTCAATAATTTTACCATAAACCATGAATGGTATAAAAATAGCACATCCAAAGTCAAAAATATCATAAATAATTCAATACAATATGGATGATTTTATTATAATAAATCAACATCAGTCGAAAATAATATCCAGTAAAGGATGTAGACATAGTTGAAAATGATTAGTAAAACTCTTTGAGAGAAATATCCATTTTTTGTGAAATCATTTAATAGTCACATATTTATAAATGAAGTCATTTAAAAAAAGATTTTTGAATCAAATTTTTTAATACCACTTTGAAACTTTTTAAAGTAATAGAAATTTTAAAACCATCATGTCCATATAAATAAATCCTTAAAATTATTTTGCAAACATGGACATTAATGAAAAAGATTTAGAAAATTAAATCTTTAAAAAAAATTAAAATAATGATCTAGTTAAAGAGACCCTTCCATAAAATCTTAAAATTTTCCTTTTTTAATTTTTTTAATGAAACATGGAAATAGATAATAAATATTTCCCACTAGATACTTATAGATAAACAATCTCGGATAATAATGAGATTGAGGAAATAACCCTTACCATGTACTTTTCTTTGGTCGAGGGTACATTTAACCTTCTATATAATGACCATGGTATGTTATTAAATTGTACCAGAACCATGATAATATTTATGATATCTTATATGATTCATTTATTACATTATACTACCCATTTAATATTAATTTCTATGTTAAAGTAACATTTCTGGTAATAATCACTTTCCTTATCGTACATGTTTTAACTTGTTATTCTGGATCGTATCACTTAGATGATGATTTAAATACTTCCAGAATATAAAAAATGATTTATATATCATATTTACTTAGAATTTAAATATTTATAATAGATATATATATTAAATGTAATACACCATTTATGGAGATAGTAGGTCGTACGTACGCATAAACGTTGTTTCCATTTTCATATCATATTGAATGGAAGTAAGTAAATGAGATAAATGTAAACACACACACACACACACACATATATCTATATATTTCCAGTAGCATTATTATTTAATATATTACATAATTATTAATAATATGTATTTTTATAATTATAGTTGAATGGTGAACGTGGAACTGAATATCATTTTTTTGTGGATACGGTAAGCCGTATGTACACACGAGCGACGATATCATTTACTTAATGATTAAAAGGTGTGGAATTGGATAGAATAATAATTATACAGAAACATTATCTTGTTATTTTAAATATTTATATGAATATTACTCATCATTATATCTATCTAAATAACATAGTGTTGAATAACAAATTACACCACGACGTGGAGATGGTAAACCGTACGTACGCATGCATGGTGACTTTATCTTTCATAGGATGGATAGAATAATGAATATGGTTGTGACATATTTATAATAATATCATAGTATTTAGATGATACTAGATTTATTATTTTGGTATGGATTGAACAAAGAAATAGGTAGTGGAAGAAGAAAATAACATTGAAAGATGTGATGAAATAATTACCTCTTCTTCATGTGCTTCCTTTTGATTTGATCCAAAGGGCTCCTTAGGATAGATTTATAATTATTGTAAGGCCTATAGGTTAAATTTAGGATATTGGTAGGATATTTGAGTATGGGTTGGATGATCCAAATGGCTTTAGAGGTGTTAAATTAAGAGAAGGGGAAGTCCCCTTTTATAAGAGAGGTGAGGCTCACTTTGGGAAAAGATTGAAATATTATTTTATAATAAAATAATTTTCGATTTATAATGGCTGAAAAAGGATTTATTTAGAGTATAAGGTGAGTATGGGTAGAAAACATCTCAAAAAATAGGTTTTAGACAAGTTTAGGTCACCTTATTATCCTTATCATTTAGATTTAACCCTTAGTTAAGTAGTTTAACTTTTACCATGTATTCTTGTATTATCATAATAAATGGGTAATAAAAATACTATAAAAATCCAATAGAACCCCAAGTGGTCAATTAATGATATAAATATAGTTATATAAGTTCTTTTTCTGAACCTTATATTTTTAGGACAATTATATAATTTAATAAAATAGTATTTGTTTTAAAAACTCATTTATGTCAATTTTAACACTATTTAGTATTTGGTTTTTTTGAAAGTCATCACAACTTTATTACTTAAAAAATACATTTAATAGACCCTAAAATGTCATATTCACCTATATAATTCATGTATTTCCTAAAAACATTGAAAGTATAATTATTTTAATTTTTATAATACCATTTCTTTGATTATTTCATTAATAAGGTAATTACTGCATCATCATTGTGTCATAAATAAATTAAACTATTTAATGTCTAAAATTTATAAATAAAATACCATGTTGTAGGAAATATTTTTAGCTTTCTAATGAATATTTATAGTCTAATTTATCTTATGTATAACCCTATATTAAAAATTGTTTAATTATTCAACTTTGAATTTAACATTTTCAACTCTTCTTTAAATAAAATAATAATAAATTTCCTAATCTAATCCAAATAGACCAAAATAATCATATTTTATTCCTAATTTTGTTTTTCGTAGAATTAAACTTATACAATAGAATTAGGACATGTGTTAGGGTAATTATATTATCATTTTTACCTTTAATTACCCTATTTACTTTTAACCGTGGTAAATAAAAGTCAGAAGTTACTATTCACCAAAAATTATTTTCATATTGTTGAACCAAATTTTACTTACGGATGTCAACCATGTCTCTTGGAGTTTTGAAATTCAACTCACAGAAGACGTAAAAATAAGTTTTATGCAAATTTGCAAATGTGCCTAGAAGGTGGGTAAAAGACGTTAAAAAGTTTAATAAAATTTTATACATCTAATTTTATTATAAAATGACTCCAATGAATTACATTGAACTTATATAGGTATTATATATCTATTTCTGCATACAATAAATTTCCATAAAATAAATAATTATTTAAATAAAAAGTCAATTTTAAACAATAACGTAGTGTTTTTCACTATTCATCAAAAATTGAATGTTTTCAGAAAAATACCAAAAATTCACCCTATGATAATTTTGATATTTCAAATTCAAAAATGAATTGTATTTTACCAAAATAAAAACATATAAGTTTCATTAATTAATTTAAAATTAATTTCCGTTGTAAAAACGAAAAATCGGGTTTTTAAAAAGTAAAAACTATCAAAAGATTGACATGTGTTTATGTTAACTTTAAATGTGAAATTACTTATAATTACCTAAATTGTATTAAATGGTAAATATATAATGTAATTATACTTAAAAACCATTCAAATGTATAATTTAACACTATAAAATATTTCGATTAAAAAGTTGTTTCCAATTAAAATTTATTATTTTTCACTATTCACTAAAATATGAAAGTTATCATAAAAACACCCAAAATATATTAATTTTTTTAATGTCATAATTCTAAATAAGAATTTAATTTCATTAAATTGAATATATAAATGTTTTAAATATTGGTTTTAAAAATGTTTCTCCATTAAAATGTGGTAAAATTTTATTTTTTGAAAAATACTTATTTTATCTAAAAAAATGAATTTGTTCTTATATTATGTCTAAGAAACAAATAATATGGATTCTTAAATTATATGGAGTATATAAAAACAAAAATTTAGTTAAGAATATTCATAAATTCTTTTTGAACGGCTAGTTTGGTAAGTCCTGGTGCGCTCGAACTCGGTGTTGCGTGTAGCGCATGTTATTGAATTACATTGAAGAGATAACGTACTATAAAATCTTGGGGTATTACAAAAATCCATAAAAATTGATAAATGACTGTAAAAAAAATAAAAATACTAAGGAATCCAAACAACCCAAAGGGACCCTAAAAACCCTAAAATCCATAAAAACCCTAAGGGACCCTAAAAAACCTAAAATCACTAAGACCCCACAAACACCCTAAAAGACCAAAAAACCACTAAAGAACCTATACGATCCTAATAGACACTAAAAGACCTGTAAAACTATAAAATACTCAGAATCCCTAAAAACCCTAAAACCCTAAAGGAACTAAAAACCCCTAAAAGTACCTAAAAACCCAAAAATAACATAAAAGACCCTAAAACCAACTAAAAACCACAAAAACCCAAAACCCCCTAAAAATTCCCAAAAAATCGTAAAAACCACTAAGAGATCAGAAAACCATAAAACACCCTAAAAGAACGTAAAAATACTAATAGACCATAAAATCCCTAAAAACATAAAGATCATAAAAACTGTAAAAAACCTAAAATGCCTTAAAAAACCTAAACTCCCATAAAACCCCAAAAAAAATTTAAAAAACCTTAAAAAATCATAAGACCCCTGAAACCTGAAAAACCCTAAAATCCGTATATAACATAAAAATCCCTAAAATCCAAAAAAATCCAAAATACTTTAAAAAATCATAAAACCCCTAAAAATCAATAAAACCCTAAAACACAAAAAAAAATACAAAAAATAATAAAAAATAAAAACCCCTAAAAACCCTAAAACTCTAATAAAAACTTAGTAACCCCTAATAACAATAAAAAAACTAAAAATAATTTAAAACCCATAAAATAGTAAAACACTAAAAGGCAAAAAAATCCCTAAATACACTAAAAACCATAGATAACATTAGAAAACTAAAAAACATAAAAACCCCTAAAACCACTATAAACCTTAAAAACCCAAAAAACATTAAATAACCCTCAAACTCCTTAAAACCATAAACCACCTAATACCATAAAACCCATAAAACCCAATAATACCCTTAAAACCCCAAAAAGAATAAAAATTCTAAAATCCCAAACAAAACCAAAAAACCAAAAAAGCCCAAAATCCCCAGAAACAATAACAACCCTAAACCCCTTAAAACCCATTAAAATCACTATAAACCATAAAAACCCAAAACAATAAAAGCCCTAAAAGATAATAAAAATACTAAAACACCTAAAAGACCATAAAATCCCCTAAAACCATGAAAAGTATCTAAAACCCCCTAAAGACTCTAAAGGCCCCAAAAAACCTATAAAAACCCCAATGGACCTAAAAAGCTAAAAACCCCTACAGAAACCTAGAAAACCAAAAAGGAACATAAAAACCCTAAAAACCCAAAAGCCCCTTAAAGGCCTATAAAAACACAAAAGAACTATAAAACCCACTAAAACCTAAAATATTGTAACCACCCTAAAAACAAAAAATCACAAAGGACTATAAAAACCCATAAAAAGTCTAAAGGGATTTAAAAATCCTAAAAGCACTATAAAACCCCAAAACCTCATAGAATGCCCTAAAGGACCCAAAAACCAAAAAAAAACCTTTAAAGCCCCCAAAACACCATAGAAACCCTAATGAACCCTAAAAACCCTAAAAGACATAAAAGACCTGAAGAAAAATCCTAAAAGGCTATACAAACCCTAAAAACATAAAAAATCTAAAATATCCCTAAAACCCTAAAACCCCCTAAAAATCGTAAAGACATGAATATATTGCTAAAAAGACACTAAAAACCCTAAAAAAATAAAACCCATAAACCCCTAAAAACACTAAAAATACAAAAAACAACAAATAACACTAAAAACCATTAAAACCCTTAAAACCCCCTAAAAACATAAAGACCCTAAAAACCCATAAAAATGTAAAAAATGATAAAAAACCCAAAAAACCCAAAAAAAACCTAAAAAACTAAAAACTATAAAAATTCTAAAAGTTATAAAATAGATAAAAACCCAAAAATCTTAAAAACAATAAAAATACTAAAAACCTTAAAATCATAAATGGTTTTAAAATCCCTAAAAACATCAAAAAACCCAAAACCCCAAAACCCCTAATATGAAAAAAACACTAAAACCCCCCAAAACCCTATGAAAATATAGAAACCCTAAATATCCTAAACCCCATAAGAAACAAGAAAACCCTAAAAACATGAAAAAAAAACTTAAAACCCCAAAATCCCTAAAAATATATATACCCCCTAAAAACCCATAAATCCCAAAAACCCAGAAAATTAATAAAAATCACTAAAAATCCAAAAAAACCCTAAAACCTTCCAAAATACTAAAATCCATAAATGCAAAAATATGATAAATTGTTAGAAACCATAAAATTCCAAAAACCCCTTAAAACCCTTAAACCCCATTGATTCCATAAGACCCAAATAAATAAAAAAAATCCCTAAAAAACATAAATCCCCAAAAACTATAAAAACCAAACACCCACAAAAACTCTTTCAAAACCCATAAAAACCCTAAATCCACCTAAAACCCATATAAAATCATAAAATGCCTGAACGGTGTGCCCTAAGTCCCGATTTCTGCTCAAGAGTTTTATTTTTCCTCTTCCCTTCTAGATCTGACGCTGGTGGTTCGGTTTGGGAGGAACCAGTCCTTTATCGATGAATTTGACAGGTTTGTTACCCCTTCTTAGAATCTCCATGAAAGGGCTGTAGTAGGGTTACTTGATGCCTGCCATTTTTTGGTTCATTTTGGGAACAAGGATGATTTGATCTCGGCCTGGGTTGTGGCTCCATAGATTGTCATCGACTTTTGGTTCTACATATTGTGGTGGAGCTTTGATCTCCACCAAAATCGTGAAACCCCAAGTGCGGCATTATGGGTAACTCTTCCAGGACATGCGCTCCCCTTCCATAATCCAGCCATCCTTCACATCATTGGTAATATCATTGGGCGATTTCTTTGTATGGATGCATGGACGAGCTCTGCATGTCACCCCTTTGCGCCACAGATTTGCATAGAGGTGGATGTTTCCAAGACCCCGTTCAATTTGGTTTGTGTCGAGATTGAACGTGAACTCCGGTGGAAACAACAGGTATGATTTGAAGCCTCGGTCTACTTCTTCTCGAATTGTTGCTGGTTAGGCCATGATGCATCTGTGTGCCGGCGTGGAAGCAACACCTCCTCTTCTGTGCCTAGGTTGTCTGCTGCAACTCCCTCAACGTTTGCAGAGACTTTGGGTGCCCACAGTGTTGGTAAAGTTCATGTGTGCCAACCGGAACCTAAAGTGTGTGATATCTTCAAGCACTTGAGAAGTTATTTGAATCTTCTAGATTCTGGAAGCTATCTTGGCATGGAGTTTTCTGCTGGTGGGATGCCTATTTCCTCTAACAACATTCTGAAGAAGATGCAAGAATTGGTTCCAAATTTTAACCATTTTGAAGGGCTGGACTTTGAGGAGGAGGTTCAAGGTTCCCCGATTGTCAATGCGGGATGTGAGATGCATGTTGTACAGACACAAAAGAAGGTGCAGGCTGCTGCCCCTGGGCACGATGGAGGGAGCATTCAGAATGGTTCTCCGGTGGTTGATGCTGTTGTGCCGGAATTGATCTATGAGTAAAATGGTAGTGATGAGGTGCAGGTTATGTTGGTTGAGAATCATGTGAAGGCCGGGGAAGAAAGTGTTGAAGCTGGGCAGGGGAAGGTGGATGAGCCGAGGGTGCTGGACTGGAAGGAGGTGGTGGCTAAGCAGGTGGGGGAGTCTGTGGAAGGGAAGGCACTTGAACAAGAGGAGGGGAATGAACAAGTTGATGCACCCTCTCTCAACTAGGTGATGGGGAAGGAGGCTGTGTAGGGGGAAGTCCCTCGGCATGGGGAGCTTACAGAGAAGCGTTCTGTTGTGTTGGAGGGATCTCTCAGGCCTGGGCAGGGGTCCTTGGTTTTGTCGGTGCATGAGGGTGCTTCTGATAGTGAGGCTCTACAGGGGGGTTCTTCTCGGTTTGATCTTGAGCAGGGGGAGGCTGCTGAACATAGGGAGGTGATGGAGCCGGCTATGGAGGTTTGCATGCAGCCTAGGGAGGAGAGGCAGTTTCAATTGGCCTTTGCTGATGTGGTATCCCCACATTACATTGATTTTGATGATTCTGCCTTGGTGGTTCCTCATATGCCGCGGTGTTGGTCTCTTGTCTCTTTCTCCCTAAATCAGGAAGACCCATTTGTCCCTGATCAACCTTTTTTTCAGGAAGGAGGTAGAAGGATGTATCATAATATGAATTTTATCATCAAGGAGAGGTCTTTTCTCGAGGTGTCCACTCCTCATGGGAAAGAAAAAAATTCTGCAGGGGTCTCTTTAGATCCCCTGAAGATGAAACCAAGGAAGGACTATTCTAATTTGCCAAGGACTGTGTCCACGAGGGCTTCTTGCAAAGCCAATTCCTCTGCCAAGGGAGGTCGGCCCATCAAGGTGAAGCTTGATGTGAATAAACAATGTCTCAAAGATTACTACAGCACCTTCCTAAAGCAATACGAATCATCTGAATGGGAGTCGGTGGAGTCAAATGCTTCCAGTGGTTATGGTGATGATGGGGACCCATATGAGAATGGATATTTTTGACTTTTGATTGGTTGTTCCTATTTTTTTATTTTCAACTTTTGGGTCTTTTGGGGTTTTGGTTTCTTGGGGGGATCAGGGCTTTTCGGTGTGGGCTGTTTGGCCCCACCCTACCCTTGACTGTTGCGCTTTTTTCTTTATAAATTTTGGGGGGGTTAGGAAGAGCCAGATCCTCGCATCTTCCTTGCCATAAAAACCCTAAAATCCATACAAAAATTTAAAAAATATAAAATCTACTATAAATTCTAAAAAATTCCCTAAGACCCTAAACACCCATTAAACACCCTAAAAACAAAAAAATCATAAAAACACTAAAAACCTAAAACCCCAAAACCCTTAAAAATCCTAAAAAAATGGAATTCCCTAATAACCATACAAAAACAATAAAATATTAAAACCCATATAATCCTAAAAAATATTTACAAACTCCAAAAAACCATAAAAATCCCTAAAACACCCTAAAAACCCTAAAAGACCCTAAAAACCAAAAAAAAACATAAAAAACCCAAAAAAACATAAAACTCTAAAAAACCATAAAACCATAAAACGCCAAAAACCATGAAATCAAAAAAAAACCTAAAACAGTGGAATAGGAACTTAAAACCCTAAGAAACATTAAAACCCTAAAACCATAAAAATACTAAAAACACTAGAAACCCTAATAATCCCTAAAAAACTCTAAAAACCCTAGAAACCCTAAAAACATTAAAAACCTAAAAATATTTAAAAATCCAAAAACCCTAGAAAACAATCCTAAAAACACTAAAAAAACCTAAAAATCTATAAAACCCTAAAACCGATAAAGAACCCTAAAACCGATAAAGCACCCTAAAACCATAAAAATAACTAAAAATATATTAAAAATAAAATTCAAATACCACTAAAACCATCTGAAAAACCCTAAAACACTAAAAAATACATAAACCACCTACAAACCTTAAGGAATTGTTTCCCTTGGATAGAATTTTTGTTTAGGAATCAATTATTCTGAACAGTTTCCAAAAGGGTTTTTTATGGAACCAGAAACACCCAATAAGTCTATATCCATAGGGACCTACATTCCAAGGGCAGGCACTCATTTGTATATCTATATGATTATTCATCAATGAATATATATATATATATATGTATATGGGGTTCTCTATAAATGGTATCCAATTATTTACAGATTAGTGATTCTTTAGTCATGATTATGAGGATGCTAGTTTTAAAGCCACACGGTGGGGAACTCTAGTGTGTATTGTCATACAGAGAGACCGATGTTACTCTATAATTTATCATCATCCAAGGAGATGGGATTTGTTTTTATGTTGGAACCATACCCATAAATGGGTTTCCTATATATACTTGTGAAAGAATCAGAACCGACGTAGTTGGGTGCCACATATGGGGGAAATCATACATTTTAAGGTCATGTGATAAGAATTAACCATACAATTTAACGCAATATGGAAAGGATGTCTAGGAGTATGTTTCTTAGTCAGGGTTTGGTATGGGACTTATGCCAAGGTAGCCTAGGGAATCATAAAGGGATATTCATTTCAAGGTTGAATTATACCCTATTGGGAATATGGTCCCGAGAGAGCACGGTTGATTTGGGGTGTTGGGTTTGGACCTCATATATGATTCTTATATATCCCATTTGGATGGGAATCAAATCCCACATAGTTTAGTTTATCTCTCATGGGAGTACAACCCTTTGAGATGATTATGTTAAGTCTTACTCCTAATGAAGATTCCCTGAGATAGGACCATGGGATATGTCTTAACTCATGATAATTTGGGGGTTACATTGGGGCTTAATCCAGAGGAGGATGCCCAAGATAAAGGAAAGAATATTGGGTCTTACTCTTAAGGAGGATGCCTATTGAGCTTAGGCCTTACGTATGCTTAATACGTATCCGGATTTAGATGGATCAGAGTTCTCATAGTTCAATGCTTCAAATGGATTGGGAAGACACCATGCTCATTATTAACCTCTAAGCCCAAGTAATTCATCATAGTTATGAGAAATAAGAGGAAAGAAAAGATTTATTAATCCAAACATTTTTTATCCCCTACTTATCATATATGAGTATGATGATGGTGGAAGATTCCATGGATACAATACTTCCTTCTCTTAAATTTACTATGGAATGAGTCATGGTTGTGGAATGAATGAAGTTGAAGGATGCGGTGGTAGAGGGGAGCTATACTAAAACATCTTATGAGAAAGGATAGGGGATTACTCCATGAGGGATTCCCATTGGTTCCACAGTAAGGGAGGAGGATGTCATTCCATGTAAATAAGGAAACACAGGTGTAATATTCATCCAAACTTCTAGGAATTGGAGGCCTAGGGTATCAGAGATGAGAAGGGGAAGACATGGTCCAAACTCTAATCTCCATGATTGGGAACTCCATGACACTTTACCTAGGGTAACGGACCTCATGACCATATATATACAAATAAATAGACTCCCTGAGGATCCTAACCATTTGTTTGGACAAGTGATGGAATCCTCTGACCATTGAATACAAATCCAGATGGGAGACATGATGATGTTTCTTTTCCAAATTTTTTGTAGATCTATATGTCTAAATCAAGGTTTCATCTTGGTCTCTTTCAGAAAAGGGATCCAAAGAGGAAGAGTACCTACCATGGATGGCTTGGAAGAGGGCCTGAAGGGTGACTCGCATAGGTCATGGGTGTAGGTACTCGGCGCAGATTTGTCACATAGGTGTGCCACACAAGGCCTGGGAGGAATTGAAAATTCTTCTTCCAAGGGGGATAGGCCTGAACGAGCTAGATATGACTTCAGAAATGGACCACCTAGGTAAGAATACTTGGGTTAGTCCTTATCCTAGGCACCCTAAGTCTCCTCTAGTGTCTCCTGAAAGGTCTCGTGTAGGTCCTTTATTTGGGAGAGGGACCTCACACAGGTCATTTCTCCTCTAGGTAGAACTATCCCTTTTTAGGTGTATTATGTTTTAAACCATCTAGGGACATTGATCTTAAATATACCCCTTAATTCCCACATCTCTTGGGTTTTGGAGAGCTACTTGAGAAATTTCGGGGGACCTAGGTGAAGGTGATTCACTATCAGAGCTCTTAGGATTTTCCTTTTTTAGTTGTTCAAATTAGGATCCCTTGGGTTCTATTTATATGCAAATAGGGTTCCTTGGTTGAAGGAGGTTGTTGGAGCAATTCAACGGTGAAGTTCCACAGTTTAGGTTTCTAGTGTAGGGGTGTGCTGATCCTTTGGTCTGTGTAGGGTTGTTGTGTGAGCTGTGTAACACATATGGGTCAGTGCACATAGGTTGATTTGGACATGTCCATTGATTATCCTTAATGTTTTATTAGCATATTGATATGCCCAATGTTTTCTTCAAAACTTTTTAATCCCCTTGATAAAATGGATTTTAAACAAAATAACCCCCTTAAGATTGGATCTGAACAAAAGAAGAGGGTCCAGTACTGAGGTAAATGGGAAAAATATTATGAAGGTGTGAAGCAATGGATTTTTCAGGTTCTCTGCATAGTTTTTCCACACAGGTACTCTATGAAGTTGATGGGTGCAGTTCGTCGGCATAGGTGCATGGTGAAAACCAATAGTGTCTATAAATACCCCCTGTTGTTTTCCTAACATTATGTGGTTTTGGATTTTTTCTCTCACTGCACAGATCGTTCACCTAGTTACATCAAGCATTTCATTCACAAAGGTCTCATAAATTTTTTCCAAAGGTATAGATAATTGAGTGATGAAGCTATGTGATGGGGCTAATAAGATTCACCTTATTGAGGATCCTAGTTAAGGCATCTCATCGAGGGACCTGTGTGAAGCATCTGGTTGAAAGGTTTTTGTAGGAAACCCTATCAAGGGAGCTATGTGAGAATTCTTGTTGAGGGAGCTATGTTGGAACCATTTTAAAGGGAGCTGCATGAGTTCCTCCCATTTTCATTTTTTAGGATTATTCTAATTTAAAATTTGTACATTCATAAGTGAATATTTTAGTTGAATGAAAGGATTTATTGCCTTCTTTTTGGTTTTCAATGGATGTTTCAATTACCTCCATTGGGAAATCTATTGCACTGCAAGATGAAATTCTCAATGCCATCAAGTTTGACTATTATGACATCATTAAATCTACTCTTACCGATTTGGTGATGTTTTTGATACCATATCAACATTAGTACCTATGAAGTGAGTAATTTCCTCTATACATGATAGAATTCGGAAGGACACTCATATTCTAGCATTTAAGATATACCTATCGGAGACTTGGTTTGTGAAGTAAATTTACTTCCCTTAATTTTAAAATCTCCTCAAAGGGTGTTTTATCAAGGAAGGAATGGTCTCCATCAGCTGTATTATTCATTATACTAGTTTCACTCAAGATATGAAGCTATATATTAAATAGTTAAGGCCACGTTGTAATCACTAAACATTTCATGATTCAATGATAGATCAAAATCATGTCTAGAAGGAACAATACAATTTTCTCCATGGAGGGGAAGTCATGCATGAGTGGATGTGGGAATTCTGGGTGCGCCATACTTGTGCGGAGTTCAAAAAATAGCTTCAGGATGTTTATATTTATGAGCCTATTTTTGTAGGACATACTTATGTTTATAAAATTCAAGATATCATACCTGAATTATTGAGATATTGGTGTCCACAAACAAATTCCTTTCACTTTAAACATGGTGATGTTTGCATCAGTTCTTTGGATGTCTACCAGATCTATGGGGTCCCCATTCTTGTGAAGATGTGTGATGAATTCATCACACTGAACTCAACATGGGTTAATGCTGAGATGATGCCATCATTGGATCATGATATCTTTAAGATAACAAAAAAATTGCATAAAGACCAAGATCCTCACCCTAGAGCTGATATTCATGAGGTAATGTGAATGAAGGATTTTTTAGAACTTGCATGAGAGGGTCATAATTGCAGGAACCCTACTATTATCCCCACCGTAGATAATCAGAGTGCATCAAGCATGTTCTGGCCCACATTGGGGAAGGTTGAGTATACACATTGTGGTTATAAGGGTAACCCCAAAATTGATGCAAAGGTTCACCTGGATAGCTTCCTCGCCATGTGGTTAAGCATTTACATGCTCCCAGTCCACAAGTCTGGTGGCTGTGTGAGGCCAATGAATTATATTATCATGAAAAAATTAGCAGAGAGAAAATACATAGGGTTGGTTTCCCTTGATCTAGAAAGGAATTATTGTTTTTTTCTACAATCATACAATATGAAGGACCCATTTAGGATTTCAGGGATGTATCAGGTGCTTTGGGGGTGGATTGGAGCACATTTTATCTCATATTCGGTGTTAAGATTAGTTAAAATCCCTAGCAGCTGATTCCACCCATTTTTCAGAAAGTCTCTAGGATTTAGCCTCTGACCCTAAAACATGATGATGTGAGGAGGGCCCTAAATGTATATAGTGACTTTAATCTCATCCTGTATGGTAACCCATCAACCATAATGTTTATCGATGTTGGTAAAGAGAAGAATTACGAGCTGAGGGTGTACATGATGGCGTTAAAGGACATTGTATTATTAGACTGTATTGATAGTGATATTTTTTGTGAGCATTATTTTCCTTATATATTTTCTATCTAGTTAAAATTTCTTCAATAATAAAGAACTTTCCCCTAATTCATGTTAAGCATGAAAATCACCCAATGATATCCCCTCAGTTATGGATCCTGATGGATCTGGAGGTATCCAAAATGTCTATCACACTTCCTCCGTAAGAGGCATAAATTGGTATAGAGGATGGATATTCCAAGTCATGAATCTCTCCATATACTCAGGGGTTTTTTTAAAAAAGGAATTCATTGGGTGGAGGCCACTAAAAATACTATTCATGGTATGCATGATAAGAAGGCTTGAGATAAAGATGATGCAGAATATCCAGAGCCTTTGAAACGTTCTCAGACAAAGAACTCCCAGTACTCTATGGTTGATAATAAAACACATCTAGCCCTAAGATGATCTAGTCATCACCACCATGAGTAGGTGTTTTTCCCCCTCATTCTTCTGAAAAAGAAAGAGAAAGGAGGCCTAAAGAGGCTTCCCAATTTAAGGGTATTAAATCTTCTTATCGACTAGCCACATTGGAGCCAAACTACATGTGACCCTTAGCAATTAACTTTTCAGAGATCATGACTCGTAATGTTAGGGGTGCATGAAAATTTATTCAAATGATATTGTGATACCCAGAGTTGGGTGATATCAAGGAACCCACTTATCTTCATCTTGAAAATAATCTGGCTAAGATGAATAAATATTTTGAAGAGTTAGAGACCATTAGACATTCAATTTATGATAAAGTCTCTACCTAAAAGTGAGTGTCTAATATGCTAGGCAATGGAATGATCAAAGGTATAGTTTTTTATCCTGGGGAGGAATGGTACATTTACATTAACCCTACTGATGTATTTCTCTTTTATTCTTTCCTTTTAAAATTCATCCACCCACCATATTTAATCTTGGGGGGGTTTTATTTTGTTTCTTAGAATATGAGAAGGAGGAGAAAGGGAAGAAAAAGAGGACAACGAGTCACAAAAATATGGGCTTAAAGGTACTCCCATTGGGACAATGGATGCAGTCCTTCAGTCCCTACAACTATCTCCAAGTCAGAGGACAATGATAGATGTGCTAGCGGTGGGAAATCCTCAAAGATTACCTTAGGTCCCTATTAACAAGAAGAGCAGTGCAAGCTCCTCACTATCATAGGATTGAAAAAATAGGCCCTTAAAGCTGGTATGATGAACGATCCATAGTAAGTTATTTCTATTGCTATAAAATATAACAACCCACTTGACATGCCTTCCTGATCGTGATTCTATTTTGCAGAACCTTCTTCACTTTTCCCCCCTTAAGAGATTTGGTACTGGTCCTTCATGGATCGAGGAGGATAATCTAGGGGAGCTACAGATTCATGCAGATTAATCTGTCAGCTTAACATATGAAGTATCAAGGGGTAGGACTACACCTATAACTACTTCCATATATATAGAGGTTGGTCAAGTTAATGTCATATGCACTCTTTTTAGATGTGATATGTTGTTTCTGACATTTCCATCTTCATGATATTTCACATCTGTTGTCCACACCATATGACCCTCCGGTAGACAATGTTGATCCAATTGTCATCTTCTAAGGGGATAAAAAGGATCTGAGATGGTCTGATAAAGGTATTGGTGCTACTTATAAATCTATGGGGACTTATGATGTTTTACTTGCTGATTAGTTGATAAAGGGGATTGATGGTGGAGGTAATTTTTTTTTTTAGAAACCTGCCTCAGATTCCCTTATAGGTTAGGATTCTAAAAGGATTAATTCTATTTATGATGACATGAGGGATGTACATAATCCATTCATTGATATTCTTGGTTCCATTGTGTAATTTTAAGACTTCTTCAAGGAATTGTATGGAAGTGAGTTCATCATTATCTCACTTATCAATCATTGTTTACTTTATTTCACTGAATGTTTCAAAACAAGGATCAACTTGTGCATCTTTATCTATAGTGAAATTCTCCAAATACCTTAAAGAACAGGGAATTCAACATCAACAAACTCCTACTATTTATGGAGAAATAATTGATAATCACAAAGTGTGATACTAGGGGGAATTTGTCTTTGGATCCTTAGCAGACCCATGAGGATGCTCCTCATCAGGAGGTCCCATCCCCGAGAATTGAAACTAGGGGTGCTGGGGTTGTACTGGTCCTTCCAACTAATCCAAAATTGGGTAATTTTCATCAAATTTTTTATTTTTTTTACTACCACAACTACTTATTGATCTTGTGATGTTAATAAATAGCGTTATTTTCTATTCAGTGTCATCAACTTCAACAACTGGTCTTGAGATGGGGGCTTCTATGCCACCTCCACTAACATTTCTAGGTGGGGCTAGAGCTACCTTGGAGGGAGATGAACAACGCGGATCATTTAGTGAACTGGTCCTGGATTATGTCCCTCCTTTTGAAAGTGGATCTGAGTCTGACCCAGAAGGACATGAATCATTTCATAATACATGTCTTCTCAACTGGTGAGATATCTTGATGATTGTCAGTGAGATTATTTTTTAAGATATTCTTCATGAATTTTCTGACTTTTTTTCAAGATTTCCATGTTAGAATACTGAGGTTTTGACTATCACAATATCTGTGGTATGGTAAATTTGATCATCCAGTGAAGGGATGAGGAGCAAAGGTCGCAACAGGTTGAGGTGAAACATGACAACCAATTTTAGTAACTTAGAGCTGATTTGATCCAAGATGATGTTAGTCACTTCAACAGGGTGGAGGAGTTCTAGTATCGCCTTGATATAAGTTCTATTAAAATAATTCACCTTAATAATAATTACATGATCCAAGGGAAGATTTATTTAAACTTTATCGATCTCTGAAAGAGTTTTTGACACAAAGGAGAGAAGTTGTCAAGGAGGAGTAGGAGAAACCTCATAAATATGAGTAGGTTGTTTCTACCCAAAGGGCTGAGCTTCGTGAAGTTTTACTAGATGATTGCGGATTAATTCAACTTGTCCAATATAATATTAGGGAAAATTGTAATTTTTTTGGAGAGGTTTGGACATGGGGAAGTCTCTCCACATTTTAGAATATAAATGAAAAGGATACTTTTTGTTCCAAATCACTTGTGTCTTCATCCCTGTTCTATTTATGTTATTGTTGCATAAAATTGTAATAAATTTTTGTAATAAAACATTTTTTTGTTATCTATTTGTAACCACAATGACAAGGATAGTTAAAAACACTCTATATTTTTTCTAAACCAAGGGGCCTAGTGAGCATAGTTTGAATATTTATAGGTTTGTATAGTCAACCCCACAAACATTGTGTCTTTTGATATCATTTACCTAAAATTTTCCTAATCTCAATATAAAGGAGGCCTTGTGGGAAGGACATGGATTTTTCATAGGACAACCTTTTTGGGTTTTTAGACTAAAAAAAATTCGTTACTTTTTTCTTTTTATCACTCAATATTTTTCCTAAACCATTAAAAGCATAGATCCAACAATCTTATGCACAAATTTTTTCAAGAATTTGCTTTGTAGGTTTTAAATCTGAATTTTTTTTTCTATTTTTATGGGATGTTTAATGTCATGCATGTCAGAATAATGAGGCTGGTGTTTTAGGTTGAACAGCTTTGACCATATGGTTTGGAATAAAGATCCAAACATGGATTGTGGGCTGCGAGTATTCATACATTCTTTAGATATGTAATGAAGAATATTGAGCCCTGATTTGTGGTTATGAATATAAAACATTATATTTATAAATAAGGTAGGTCTCACCTAAGGATGAAGTTTTTGAAGGTTAACAAACCCATTTTATAGGTTATTTTACGCTAGGCCAACTAGGGAATGTACTGTATAGTCGATAGAGAGATCCTTTGGATGACATTCCCTATATTTTTTGAGCAACGTATACAAAGACAAATAGGGGGTGTTACAACACAGTCGAACATATAAGACCTTAGGAATTTTGAAATTCTGTCATTTTTGATCAAGGGGAGATTAAGATTTTATTTTCCCAAGACCACAATAGTGGTTTTCCAAAGTAAGGTGTATGATAATGAAGGGAATATATGTACAGGTGCTTTCCATGAATGGGGAAAATGCTCCTACATAAATTTCACTCGAGTGAAGGAGGAAACATTTCATGACATGGATAATGTCAGGGGGAAGGACCATTTTTTTAAAAGGGTAATGAATCATGTAGTTTAATATTTCATGACAAGGGAATTAATCATTTAGTTTATAGTCACACAACATGGATATTATGATATGCGGTTTAAATTCATGCATAATGGACATTATGTTATGTAGTTTAAAGGTATAAAACAAGGACATTATTCTATGTAGTTTAAATTCATACAGTAATGAAATTATGGGAAGGTAAAATTTATGGTATTTATCTTTGACTGAGAGGCTAATGATTATTTGATTCTTGGAAATTGTTCTAGAAATGTGATACTGTGTTTAGGTGTTGGAGGAGAAAATTGTATGTTGTGATTAGGGGAATTTTATATCCAATGAGTGGTATAGAAAAAGGGATTAGGAAATTAGAGTATATATCTCTTGAGAATGAAGTTACCACTAATTGAAAAACCAATTTTGTGAGATTTTTTATGCAAGCCCAACTTGGGCACACATTGCATAGTCAATGGTGGAATCTATTAGTAGACAAGCCCTAAAATTTATGAGAAACTAATGAAAATCCAATTGGGGAATATTATTGCTTATTTAGGAAAATAAGTTCTTAATAATTCCAAAATTATATCATTAAAATATGATGAAAGGTTTGAGGAGATTTGGATTTTCCTAAGCATAGAGCATGGTTTGTGATATGAAGATAAGTGAAACTGGAAGGGGTATTTCAAGTCAATATTTCCCATGAATGGGGGAAAATAAATTATCCTTGCAGGTATGAGAAAGGAAATATAAATAAACATTATCTATAATTTTAGTTCATATGATTAGGGACACAACATTAATGAAATTAGAGGGATTCATAGAATTTCAGACTAATATTGTTCTAGTATTCTTTGAACACGTGAAGGATGAAATTATAAATCATGGTCTTGGGGGTTTTAGATCTGGAGAGATAATCCAGGAAAGATATGTAGGATAACCACATACTATGTTAAATCATGGGTTTTAACATATTGTCATCAATTATCATGAGGACATAATTGGATTCTCCTAAGGGAGAAGTTACAACTGATGGAAAAACCCATTATGAGGGATTTTTTATGTAAGGTCAACTAGGGAATATAATACATAGTAAAAAATAGAGGTATCCTTTGGATAATAGGACCATTATGAGGGTTTTTTTATGAAAGGCCAACTAGGGAATGTTGCAGCATAGCCAAAAAGAAGCCTATAGGTAACATAAATTCTCTCATAGGGAGGTGAAGGAAGATTATCAAGATCTGAAAGTGTCCATGATTAGGAGAATAAATTTTGTAAGGGGAGTGTCTGAGAAGAAAGGAAGTGTATAGAATGATACTGACCATTATTTTGGGGCCCCTTTCATATTTATGACTCATATATAGAAGGGGGGTATTTCTGTTTCCTTGGTGGGTCCTCCAACTGAGGGGGACCTGAATCAAAATATCTAGTACAGATCTTTGTTTGTATATTAGAAAGGGGAAGTTTATTATTTACCCCATGGATAGGACTATGAATTAAGGACTAAGAATCCCTATATATCTAAATGGTGTTATAATGAAGCCATACATAATTATTTGGGTACCATACAGTTTAAATTCATGTGGTGTGGACATTTTGATATATAGTTTAAAGTCATACATTAATAAAATTACGGTCTCTCAATGTGAAGAGTAATGGTATATTGCAATTGGACTAGGGAATACGGCCCACGTTTCACGATGTATCTTTCCAGAGAAATAATAATTCCCTACATAGTTTTTAAATAAAGATTCCCCACCATGATTGAATTCATGAGTGGAATAATATAAGGGTTTTGTTTTGATACGTGTGCATGCATAGGGTGAGAACTCATATTTGGTCTTCTTAGGTAGATAAAATTATACATGGAAGATTAGGATTAATTCCCATATTTTATTGCAGTTGGGTCCATGATTAAGGATCTAGACATCACTATGTGTCACACTCAGGATTTTGGGTTTTCCTTTTCTTCGGTTTGGGTCGGGTTATCAGTTATTTTTATTGGGAATCAAGTATTACAAGTTTGAATTTTGAGGTATTTTCTTTTTCTCTCATTATCCTTTTTCTTTCTAATGAGTTATCTCTTGAATTTTCAAGAAAAATATTGAAAAATGGGTGGAAAGACCCTGGTGCATGGTTGGCGCACAATTTAAAAAAACTATGTGCCCTGCCCAGGTTACCGTGTGGTGGGTCTGGGTCGCAACCAGAATAGATGACAAGAAATACACATGGTATGTTATACCATGCATAATTCTTAGGTGGTAGGTTTCTCCCTCAGTAGTTATAGTCTCACGGTCATTGCACAATTTGACATACCATGCAGACTAACTATGCAGTTGTGCCAGCTCATTAAATATGTTTTCCCTCGTTTCTCTCTCCCTGTTTTAACCCCTTTTCCTCCACTTTCTCATCCCTACCAGACCTCCAATCCCTAGGAACGCCTCCCTCCATCCTCCACTCCTATTGGGCTTCAATTGTTTCATTTCATTGGTGTAACACCCCGAGATTTTATGAAAAATATTCTTTTTAGTTTTATTAATGTCTTGTGTTGTACGCTACACCAAAAGGAGCTTGCACAAGATGCATCCCTGACTTGACTTTCATTACACGCAATCGTGATCTTCCTTGATAGCGTGTGTAGTACGCAATACCGAGTTTCACTAAACAACGATATGCTATTAAAATATTATTAAAACTAGCCATTATGAATAGTAATAACCACTTTTTGAAATTTTGTAAATTTTATTTTTCAAAATGGAATTCATTTTTGGATTCGGAATATTAAAATTAGCTTAGGTTAAAATTTTGGTACTTTTCGGATAACATTCATATTCTGATGAATAGTGAAAATTACTAAGTTTTAATTAAAAACAACTTCTTTAATAGAAATAATTAATAGTGATAAATTATTAATTTGAGTGGTTTTAAAGTATATTTAGAATATATTTTTACAATTTAATACAATTTTGATCATTGGATGTAATTTCACATTTAAACCAGACATAAACAAAAGTCAATCTTCTGATAGTTATTATCTCTTAAAAACACGCTATTTGTTTTGACGGCGGGAATTAATTTTTAAATTAATTAATATAACTGATATGTTTTTAATTTGATAAAATAGACATCATTTTTTAATTCATAATATTAAATATAGCTTAGGCCTAATTTTTGGTATTTTTCTGAAAACTTTCAATTTTTGATGAATAGTGAAACCACTAAGTGGTAGTTAAAAAACTGAATGTTTCATAAAACATAATTTTACCGCTTCTGTGAGTGGAATTTCAAAAATCCGAGATACATGGTTAATATCAAGGACTAAAATGTGGTTCAATGAGATGAAAATATTTTTTGGTGAATAGTAACTTTTTACTTTTATTTACCACGGTTAAAAGTAAATAGGGTAATTAAGGGTAAAAATCATATTATTATTACCCTAACACATGTCCTAATTCTATTGGACAAGCGTAATTCTACCAAAAACAACCTTAGGAATAAAATATGACCATTTAAGCCCACTTGTATTAGATTATGACATTTATTATTAATTTATTTAAAGAAGGGTTAAAATAGTTAAAATCAAATTTTATTTACTAAAACATTTTTAATATGGGGTTATACATAAGATAAATTAGACTATAAATATTCATTATAAAACTAAAAAGATTTCCTACATAATGGTATTTTATTTGTAATTTTTAGACATTAAATAATTTAATTTATTTATGACACAACGATGATGCAGTAATTATCTTATTAATGAAATATTGGCATAATTGATGTTATAAATACCCAAATAAATATAATTTGAGACTCTTTATGAATTCCACTAATTTTCAAGGTTAATATGACATGTTATTATTTATTTAATTAACTTTTTTTGAACTTATCATTCTGTTATGAGTTTCAAAAAAATCAATTACTAAATAGTGTCAAAATTGACATAAAATAGTTTTTAAAACAAATATTATATTATTAATTGTTATTTTATTTCTAAAAATCTAATGTTCGTCCACATGACTTAGATAAGGTTATATATATTAATAATAAACAATTTTGGGTTCTTTTGGCTTCTTATAGTAAGTTTATTAACCTTATAGTGTAAGAACACAAGAAGACACGATAAAAGTAAAATTATTTAACTTAATGTTAAATCTAAATGATAAGGTTAAAATAGGAACCTAACTTGTCTAAATTATATTGTATGAGATTATTTCGACCCATCCCCACCTTAGATTCGAAATAAATCAATTTGGAGCTATTTAAAACCGAACTTGACCTTATAATAAAATAATATTTTTAGTTGTTCCAAAGGTGCCCCTCTCCTCCCTTATAAAAGGACACCTCCTCCCTCTCTTCCTCACACAACTTTGAGCCTTCAAGCTCGGAAAAACCCTGCCAAATTCTCTTCTACACTTCCCTAGAAACATCCTAGAGGTTCTGGTCTTCCTCAAAGACCAATTATAGTGCCCTAAGAGGAGGTCTCAAAGAGGCACTTCAAAGAAGAGGTAATTTCTGTTACCGATTCTTTCACCTTTATTTCTTCTTCCACTTCTTCTTCTTAGGTTGTTTCATTATTAAGTAATAACATCAGTATCACTCATATACTGATATGTTATTATAAGTATGAAACAATCCTATTTCACCATCTATCCATCCTACGGAAAACGAAATCACCGCGCGTGCGTACGTACAGAATACCGTCTCCACGCCATGGTGAAATCTATTTTCCACCACCACCTTACTTGGATGGGTATAATGTTGTAAATAATAACTATATATTATTATTTTAAAGTGATATTGATACTGGAATAGTATACATACACTTCAACACAAGTTCACGATCATGAGAATGATATCATCGCTCGTGCGTACGTATGGAATACCGTCTCCACGACGCGATGAGATTCATTCTCCACATTAACCATTCATGAATGATTATAAAGTATATATAATTAATATTAATTAAATATATGACATGTTAAATCTACTGGATTTATGTATATATATATATGTATGTCATCTACTTACTTCCATTCAAGACAATAAGGAAAGGAAAACAGCGTTCATGCGTACGTACGGACTACCGTCTCCATGAACGGTGTGTTTCATTTCATTTATCTATCTATTATATATATATATATACTGAATATATATGATATATAAATCATGTTTTATATTCTGTAAGTAAGTAAATCATTATATAAGTAATAATAATGTCAAGAACAACAAGTCCAAACACCTACAACAAATGAAGCGATTTTACCCAAAACACTCTTTAACATGGAATTTACAAAAGAACAGGTAAAATAAAGTCATAAGTGAGCCATATATGATATAATAACAATGAATATGATTCTGGAATAAGTCAATGACATTATTTAAATCATTATACAGGAGGTTCGGACACTTACGAAGCAAATCAGACCTAAGGTAAGGGAAATATCACAATCTCATTTTTATCCGAGATTGTTTATACTTTGGTATTTACTGGGGTGTATTTTATCATCCACATCCATGTTTTTTCAATATGTAATTTTATTTACATCCACGTACAATTGTTTAAATCCAATTTTACCCTTCGGTGAGTTTTTAGTAAAGGATATGAAAGGAATCTTTTGTCATTTTTTCGTACGAGGTACTTTTTGACTTTCCGACAAAAGTACGAGAAGAATGTTTCTTTAAACTTATACGGCATGAATGGATTTTTAAAACATTATTTCCAAGAAGCTTCCCTTACAAGTTTTCATGTTTATTTTTAATCAACTTCTTTTAGTTTAGAGTTGTATTACATGTTAAGAAAAGAAAAGTGTTTTTGAAGTAGAAAGGATATTTTCCTCAAGAATGGAGTTAAAGTGTTTTATCAAAATTATTTTCCATCTAAGATAATATAGGGTTCTGTTTCTATCCCTATTATTATATTGATTTGATTATGTTGTGATGGAATTATTTTTTCCTTTACCTTATATGAATTGTTTTATGATGTCATGTTGTTTAAGAATCCCATTTTTATTACATGGGTTATGCAATTATTTATGATTTATGATTTTGTGGCACACATAAGAATGGTATCATTATGAGATGGGTGGGACCTATATCTCCCTCCAATGAATTGGGTAAAGATTTTATATCTCATGAGATAGACATGGCTGGAATGGTAGGTTATACCGGTTCAGTGAAACAGGACTGAAACGAGGGTGACTCGGTTCAGAAAGGGACTTTGTCCACTAAGATAGTCTTGGCAATGGATCTTGACTAATAAGAAATGATTCTCTATGATTATGTGTGTATGCCACAAAGTTTCATGTTTTAAGTTATGATTATTGTGATTACATTTCACTGCCATTATTTATTCTAGGTTATGAAATTATGATCCCTTTTACAGGTTAAGATTTCCAAAAGTTGTGTGCTTATGTATATGATGTGATTGATATTTATTTTGTTTACCCTTACTGAGCATTTGAGCTCACCCTTTCATGTTTTATTTTCCCCAGGATATAAGGAAAGGTTTTAGGTATAAAAAAAGGAAGATATTTATGGGAGATGTTGAAGATCTTTCACCAGGATTAGAAGATTATATTCCGAGTTTCCAAAGACACTAAACTATTACGATCCTTGTGTGTGTGTGTTTTTTATGTACTAAGTATTCCTCAAAAGTAATGTAATGTCTATGTACGTTAAGCTTCAGGTCTCTACAGTTGGTATCAGAGGAAAGGATTAGTCAACCTTTGGAAACTAGGATGCGAAAGCATTAGTGAGATCCCTAGAGATATTTCTAAGGTATGTCTAGGGATGTCCCTAAGGATAAGTATACTTATAGGATATAGTCCTAGAACTATGGTAACGATATTAGATTAAACCAAAGATGTTAGATATTGAAGTTACTCCCCCTTTATTATGATTTTTTCCTCCCACACTATTCTTTTTGGGTTTTAGACGATGGCTTGAACCCGAAGGAACCGTGTTGATCAACGCAATGGACAATGCAATGATTGTCCTCTTTCACAAACAAATGTTTTGGGAGATGGAGTGAAAAATCTTATTGCTATACTTACACAAGCTATGAATCATTCTGGAATTCCAAATGAGCAGAGAAGGGAACAATATTCTATTGAGTCCTTCATGAGGCAAAGTCCACCTTCCTTCAGTGGGACTTTCGATCCACTTGTTGCTGAACAATGGATCAGTACCACTGAAAAGATATTTTCAGTTCTTCAATGTTCTGAACATGATAAAGTAATCTTAGCAGTATATCATTTGGAAGGTGAGGATGATCAATGGTGGAATCTTATCAAGAATACGAGTCCAAGAGATGAAATTGAGTCCATGGAATGGGACGAGTTCAAGAATTTATTTTTCAATAAGTACTTCCCTCGTATTCTTCGAACAAAGATGGAGAAGGAGTTTCTCGAACTAAAGAAAAAGGATGATGAATCCGTTGGTATATACAAAGCGAATTTTACAAGACTTGCAAGGTATGCATCTGGCATTATCATCCAACCTGAAAGTAAAGTTGATCGATTTTTCAGTGGCTTAAAACCAAATCTTCGAAGGGCATTATCTATAAGAGACTTCAGTAGCTATGAATAAATTGTGCGTTGTGCTATCAAGGTAGAAATGGAAGTTGGTGTTACATATCCATCTCATGTTTTTGACAAGAAACGAAAGATGGAGTTCAAGGAGAAATCTCAGAATAATGGTGAAAAGAAGATGAATGTTTCCTTATGCACAAAGTGTGGAAAGAAGCATGGTGGAGATTGTCTTAAAGGGAATAGAAAATGTTTTAAGTGTGGAAAAGAAGGTCATCGAGAAGCTGAGTGTCGAAGTAATGGAAAAAGGGTTTCTAATGATGTGAATAAAGCAAACACTGCAGAGAACGCACCACCAACACTTCAATGCTTCCAGTGCAAGGAAATGGGGCATTATGCTAATAAATGCCCTAATCCAAGGGTTAGTGATGATCGACATGAGCAACCGCTTAAAGCAAAGGAGAAAGGGAAGTCACATGCGATCACTATTGGCGATGTTGAATATGACAACGATGTGGTGGAATGATTAAGTGTTTATGTAATGGGATTCCAAAATAATGTTGTATCATGGAGTATTGGAATATTTACGTATTGGACTAATGTGGTATTCAAAGTGATTGAGATATTTTTGGAATATAGATGATATGCGCATAATGAAGGGATAAAGAGAAAATTAAATGTTTGATAGTATTAATGAGCTCATGACTGATATAAGGAGAAGGTTATATAATGGACTGAGTATATAGAATTTTTGGATTTTGGTATGTGGAAAGAGTTAACTTTTGACAACATTCATGTTTTCACTAAGGTTTAATGGGTATTCATTTTTCAAGAGAATACATTATTAAGGTATTCACATGATTGGAATGTGACCAACAAGATATATGGGGGATAAATGATGGTATTCACATGCTTGGTTGATGACATTTCAAGTAATCATTTTCATTATATTATGAGCTTGGACCAAAGTATTTCCTAATGATTGGAATGGATTATATTGGACATAAGTTAGTATTGTTTAAGGATAGAACTTTTGATATTATTTATGTGATGTTATAGTAGTGTAGTTTTAGAAAAAGGACAACCTGCAGGACGGGCGACAACCCATCGCGTCGGACAAGGCCGTGGGAATCGAACCCACAACCAAAGTGGGACTGGCCTTTATCACCTACCACTAGCCTACAGGAAGTCCCTGGTTAGTAGAAACTAGTTTTATTATATTAAGCAGTATGATATGTGAAGTATAAGTCCATTTTAGGAACCATATATGATTAATCTCACTATCGAATGACTTGTGTATATTTAATAACTTTTGCTAACCTTTTGTTTGAGACAGATGGAATGACCCGTCATTCTATCACATGATCTGCTAACACTTCACAAATAACAAATTCAACTTCATTTATTTAAGAGATGAAGTGGAAATTGTTCAAGGCATAAACAACAGTGAGATTGTACCAAAATAAAGTAAGTATTTATTCTAACTCAAATTATTCAACTTTAGGGAAACGATCTTGAAAACCAAAAATGTTGTCCTAGTGCTCTTATATCTGATTAATCAGATGGTACCTTAGATCGTCACAAATTTATGGCTTTGTGATTGCTGGCTTTTTCATAGCCATGTTCTCTACCACTCTCCATGAGAACATGATGGTTATATTTCTCTTCTATATCCATATTTTCATCTATGTGGAAACCCAGTGATTAGTTTATTTGGTTAACCGTTACGTTTCATACTTTTGTTTTTAAAGATTGGTTTTGGTATTCATTTTTACGATGTGGGTTTCGATTAAAGAAACTTTCAAATAGTAAACCATTTATAACCCCAACGAATTTCGAGGGCGAAAATCATTTTAAGGGGGGTAGAATGTAACACCCCGAGATTTTATGAAAAATATTTTTTTTAATTTTATTAATGTCTTTTGTTGTACGATACACCAAAAGGAGCTTGCACAAGACGCATCCTTGACTTGCCTTTCATTACATGCAATCGCGACCTTCCTTGATAGCGTGTGTAGTACGCAATACCGAGTTTCACTAAACAACAATATGCTATTAAAATATTATTAAAACTAGCCGTTATGAATAGTAATAACCACTTTTTGAAATTTTGTAAATTTTATTTTTCAAAATGGAATTCATTTTTGGATTCGGAATATTAAAATTAGCTTAGGTTAAAATTTTGGTACTTTTCGGATAACTTTCATATTCTGATGAATAGTGAAAATTACTAAATTTTAATTAAAAACAACTTTTTTAATAGAAATAACTAATAGTGATAAATTATTAATTTGAGTGGTTTTAAAGTATATTTAGAATATATTTTTACAATTTAATACAATTTTTGTCATTGGATGTAATTTCACATTTAAACCAGACATAAACAAGTGTCAATCTTTTGATAGTTATTATCTCTTAAAAACACGCTATTTGTTTTGACGACAGGAATTAATTTTTAAATTAATTAAGGTAACTGATATGTTTTGAATTTGATAAAATATGAATCATTTTTGAATTCATAATATCAAATATATTTTAGGCTTAATGTTTGGTATTTTTCTGAAAACTTTCAATTTTTGATGAATAGTGAAACCACTAAGTGGTAGTTAAAAAACTGAATTTTTCATAAAACATAATTTTACCGCTTCTGTGAGTGGAATTTCAAAAATCCGAGATACATGGTTAATATCAAGGACTAAAATGTAGTTCAATGAGATGAAAATATTTTTTGGTGAATAGTAACTTTTTACTTTTATTTACCACGGTTAAAAGTAAATAGGGTAATTAATGGTAAAAATGATATTATTATTACCCTAACACATGTCCTAATTCTATTGTACAAGTGTAATTCGACCAAAAACAACCTTAGGAATAAAATATGACCATTTAATCCCACTTGGATAAGATTATGACATTTATTATTAATTTATTTAAAGAAGGGTTAAAATAGTTAAAATCAAAGTTTATTTACTAAAAAAATTTTAATATGGGGTTATACATAAGATAAATTCGACTATAAATATTCATTAGAACACTAAAGAAATTTCCTACATAATGGTATTATATTTGTAATTTTTAGACATTAAATAATTTAATTTATTTATGACACAACAATGATGCAGTAATTATCTTATTAATGAAATATTGGCATAATTGATATTATAAATACCCAAATAAATATAATTTGAGACTTTTTATGAATTAAACTAATTTTATAGGTTAATATGACATGTTATTATTTATTTAATTAACTTTTTTCGAACTTATCATTCTGTTATGAGTTTCACAAAAATCAATTACTAAATAGTGTCAAAATTGACATAAAATAGTTTTTAAAACAAATATTATATTATTAATTGTTATTTTATTCCTAAAAATATAAGGTTCGGACAAATGACTTATATATGGTTATATATATTAATAATAAACAATTTGGGGTTCGTTTGGCTTCTTATAGTAAGTTTATTAACCTTATAGTGTAGGAACACAAGAAGACACTGTAAAAGTAAAATTATTTAACTTAATGTTAAATCCAAATGATAAGGTTAAAATAGGAACCTAACTTGTCTAAATTCTATTGTATGAGAGGATTTCGACCCATCCCCACCTTAGCCTCGAAATAAATCAATTTGGATCTATTTAAAACCGAACTTGACTTTATAATAAAATAATATTTTTAGTTATTCCAAAGGTGCCCCTCTCCTCCCTTATAAAAGGACACCTCCTCCCTCTCTTCCTCACACAACTTTGAGCCTTCCAGCTCGGACAAACCCTACCAAATTCTCTTCTCCACTTCCCTAGAAACATCCTAGAGGTTCTGGTCTTCCTCAAAGACCAATTTTAGTGCCCTAAGAGGAGGTCTCAAAGAGGCGCTTCAAAGAAGAGAAAATTTCCGTTACTGATTCTTTCACCTTTATTTCTTCTTCCACTTATTCTTCTTAGGTTGTTTCATTATGAAGTAATAACATCAGTATCACTCATATACTGATATGTTATTATAAGTATTAAACAATCCTATTTCACCATCTATCCATCCTATGGAAAACGAAATCACCGCGCGTGCATACGTACAGAATACCGTCTCCACGCCGTGGTGAAATCTATTTTCCACCACCACCTTACTTGGATGGGTATAAGGGTGTAAATAATAACTATATATTATTATTTTAAAGTTATATTGATACTGGAATAGTATACATACACTTCAACACAATTTCACGATCATGAGAACGATATCATCGCTCGTGCGTACGTACGGAATACCGTCTCCACGACGCGATGAGATTCATTCTCCAGATAAACCATTCATGAATGATTATAAAGTATATATAATGAATAATAATGAAATATATGACATGTTAAATCTACTGGATTTATGTATATATATATATATGTATGTATGTCATCTACTTACTTCCATTCAAGACAACAAGGAAAGGAAAACATCGTTCATGCGTACCTACGGACTACCCTCTCCATGAACGGTGTGTTTCATTTCATTTATCTATCTATTATATATATATATATACTGAATATATATGATATATAAATCATGTTTTATATTCTTTAAGTAAGTAAATCATGATATAAGTAATAATAATGTCAAGAGAAACAAGTCCAAACACCTACGACAAATGAATCGATTTTACCCAAAACACTCTTTAACATGGAATTTACAAAAGAATGGGTAAAATAAAGTCATAAGTGAACCATATATGATATAATAACAATGAATATGATTCTGGAATAAGTCAATGACATTATTTAAATCATTATACAGGAGGTTCGGACACTTACGAAGCAAATCGGACCTAAGGTAAGGGAAATATCACAATCTCATTTTTATCCGAGATTGTTTATACTTTGGTATTTACTGGGGTGTATTTTATCATCCACATCCATGTTTCTTCAATATGTAATTTTATTTCCATACACCTACAATTTTTTAAATCTAATTTTACCCTTCGGTGAGTTTTTAGTAAAGGATATGAAAGGAATCTTTTGTCATTTTTTCGTACGAGGTACTTTTTGACTTTCCGACAAAAGTACGAGAAGAATGTTTCTTTCAACTTATACAGCATGAATGGATTTTTAAAAAATTATTTCCAAGAATCTTCCCTTACAAGTTTTCATGTTTATTTTTAATCAACTTCTTTTATTTTAGAGTTGTATTACATGTTATGAAAAGAAAAGTGTTTTTGAAGTAGAAAGGATATTTTCCTCAAGAATGGAGTTCAAGTGTTTTATCAAAATAATTTTCCATCTAAGATAATATAGGGTTATATTTCTATCCCTATTATTATATTGATTTTATTATTTTGTGATGGAATTATTTTTTGCTTTACCTTATATGAATTGTTTTATGATGTCATGTTGTTTAAGAATCCCATTTTTATTACATGGGTTATGCAATGATGTATGATTTATGATTTTGTGTCACACATAAGAATGGTATCATTATGAGATGGGTGGGACCTATATCTCCCTCCAATGCATTGTGTAAAGATTTTATATCTCATGAGATAGACATGGCTGGAATGGTAGGTTATACCGGTTCAGTGAAACAGGACTGAAATGAGGGTGACTCGGTTCAGAAAGGGAATTTGTCCACTAAGATAGCCTTGGCAATGAGTCTTGACTGATAAGAAATGATTCTCTATGATTATGTGTGTATGCCACAAAGTTTCATGTTTTAAGTTATGATTATTGTGATTACATTTCACTACCATGAGTTATTCCAGGTTATGAAATTATGATCTCTTTTACAGGTTAAGATTTCCAGAAGTTGTGTGCTTATGTATATGATGTGATTGATATTTCTTTTGTTTACCCTTACTGAGAATTTTAGCTCACCCTTTCATGTTTTCTTTTCCCCAAAAATAAGGAAAGGTTTTAGGTATAAAAAAAAGGAAGATCTTTATGGGAGATGTTGAAGATCTTTCACCAGGATTAGAAGATTATATTCCAAGTTTCCAAAGACACTAAACTATTATGATCCTTGTGTGTGTGTTTTTGTTATGTACTAAGTATTCCGAAAAAGTAATGTAATGTCTATGTACGTTAAGCTTCAGGTCTCTACAGTTGGTATCAGAGGAAAGGTTTAGTCAACCTTTGGAAACTAGGATGCGAAAGTGTAAGTGAGATCCCTAGAGATATTTCTAAGGTATGTCTAGGGATGTCCCTAAGGATAAGTATACGTATAGGATATAGTCCTAGGACTATGGTAACGATATTAGATTAAACCAAAGATGTTAGATATTGAAGTTACACCCCCTTTATTATGATTTTTGCCTCCCACACTATTCTTTTTGGGTTTTAGACGATGGCTTGAACCTGAAGGAACCGTGTTGATCAACGCAATGGACAATGCAATGATTGTCCTCCTGAACAAACAAATTTTATGGGAGATGGAGTGCAAAATTTTATTGCTATACTTACACAAGCTATTAATCATTCTGGACTTCCAAATGAGCAGAGAAGGGAACAATATTCTATTGAGTCCTTCATGAGGCAATGTCCACCTTCCTTCCCTGGGACTTCCGATCCACTTGTTTCTGAACAATGGATCAGTACCACTGAAAAGATATTTTCATTTCTTCAATGTTCTGAACATGATAAATTCATCTTAGCATTATATCGTTTGGAAGGTGAAGCTGATCAATGGTGGAATCTTATAAAGAATACGAGGCCAAGAGATGAAATTGAGTCCATGGAATGGGACTAGTTCAAGAATTTATTTTTCAATAAGTACTTACCTCGTATTCTTCGAAAAAAGATGGAGAAGGAGTTTCTCGAACTAAAGCAAAAGGATGATGAATCTGTTGGTATATACGAAGTGAATTTTACAAGACTTGCAAGGTATGCATCTGGCATTATCATCCAACCTGAAAGTAAAGTTGATCGATTTTTCAGTGGCTTAAAACCAAATCTTCGAAGGGCATTATCTATAAGAGACTTCAGTAGCTATGAATAAATTGTGCGTTGTGCTATCAAGGTAGAAATGGATGTTGGTGTTACATATCCATCTCATGGTTTTGACAAGAAACGAATGATGGAGTTCGAGGAGAAATCTCAGAATAATGGTGAAAAGAATATGAATGTTTTCTTATGCACAAAGTGTGGAAAGAAGCATGGTGGAGATTGTCTTAAAGGGATGAGAAAATGTTTTAAGTGTGGAAAAGAAGGTCATCGAGCAGCTGAGTGTCGAAGTAACAGAAAAAGGGTTTCTAATGATGTGAATAAAGCAAACACTGCAGAGAACGCACCACCAACACTTCAATGCTTCAAGTGCAAGGAAATGGGGCATTATGCTAATAAATTCCCTAATCCAAGGGTTAGTGATGATCGACATGAGCAACCGCTTAAGGCAAAGGACAAAGGGAAGTCACATGCGATCACTATTGGCGATGTTGAATATGACAACGATGTGGTGGAATGATTAAGTGTTTATGTAATGGGATTCCAAAATAATGTTGTATCATGGAGTATTGGAATATTTATGTATTGGTCTAATGTGGTATTAAAAGTGATTGAGATATTTTTGGAATATAGATGATATGCGCATAATGAAGGGATAAGGAGAAAATTAAATGTTTGATAGTATTCATGAGCTCATGACTGATATAAGGAGAAGGTTATATAATGGACTGAGTATATAGAATTTTTGGATTCTGGTTTGTGGAAAGAGTTAACTTTTGACAGCATTCATGTTTTCACTAAGGTTTAATGGGTATTCATTTTTCAAGAGAATACATTATTAAGGTATTCACATGATTGGAATGTGACGAACAAGATATATGGGGGATAAATGATGGTATTCACATGCTTGGTTGATGAAATTTCAAGTAATCATTTTCATTATATTATGAGCTTGGACCGAAGTATTTCCTAAAGATTGGAATGGATTATGTTGGACATAAGTTAGTATTGTTTAAGGATAGAACTTTTGATATTATTTATGTGATGTTATAGTAGTGTAGTTTTAGAAAAAGGACAACCTGCAGGATGGGCGACAGCCCATCGCGTCGGACAAGGCCGTGGGAATCGAACCCACAACCAAAGTGCGACTGGCCTTTATCACCTACCACTGGCCTACAGGAAGTCCCTGGTTAGTAGAAACTAGTTTTTTTATATTAATCAGTATGATATGTGAAGTATAAGTCCATTTTAGGAACCATATATGATTAATCTCACTATAGAATGACTTATGTATATTTAATAACTTTTTCTAACCTTTTGTTTGAGACAGATGGAATGACCCATCATTCTATCACATGATCTGCTAACACTTCACGAAAAACAAATTCAACTTCATTTATTTAAGAGATGAAGTGGAAATTGTTCAAGGAACAAACAACAGTGAGATTGTACCAAAATAAAGTAAGTATTTATTCTAACTCAAATTCTTCAACTTTAGGGAAACGATCTTGAAAACCAAAAATGTTGTCCTAGTGATCTTATATCTTATTAATCAGATGGTACCTTAGATCGTCACAAATTTATGGCTTTGTGATTTCTGGCCTTTCCATAGCCATGTTCTCTACCACTATCCATCAGAACATGATGGTTATATTTCTCTTCCATATCCATATTTTCACCTATGTGGAAACCCAGTGATTAGTTTATTTGGGTAACCGCTACGTTTCATACTTTTGTTTTTAAAGATTGGTTTTGGTATTCCTTTTTACGATGTGGGTTTTGATTAAAGAAAATTTGGAATAGTAAACCATTTATAACCCCAACGAATTTCGAGGGTGAAATTCCTTTTAAGGGGGGTAGATTGTAACACCCCAAGATTTTATGAAAAATAATTTTTTTGTAATTTTATTAATGTCTTGTGTTGTACGCTACACCATAAGGAGCTTGCACAAGACGCATACTTGACTTGCCTTTCATTACACGCAATCGTGACCTTCCTTGATAGCGTGTGTAGTACGCAATACCGAGTTTCACTAAACAACGATATTCTATTAAAATATTATTAAAACTAGCCATTATGAATAGTAATAACCACTTTTTGAAATTTTGTAAATTTTATTTTTCAAAATGGAATTCATTTTTGGATTTGGAATATTAAAATTATCTTAGGGTAAAAGTTTTGTACATTTCGGATAACTTTCATATTCTGATGAATAGTGAAAATTACTAAATTTTAATTAAAAACAACTTTTTAATAGAAATAATTAATAGTGATAAATTTTTAATTTGAGTGGTTTTAAAGTATATTTAGAATATATTTTTACAATTTAATACAATTTTGGTCATTGGATGTAATTTCACATTTAAACCAGACATAAACAAGTGCCAATCTTTTGATGGTTATTATCTCTTAAAAACACGCTATTTGTTTTGATGACGGGAATTAATTTTTAAATTAATTAATGTAACTGATATGTTTTGAATTTGATAAAATATACATCATTTTTTAATTCATAATATCAAATATAGCTTAGGCCTAATTTTTGGTATTTTTCTGAAAACATTCAATTTTTGATGAATAGTGAAACCACTAAGTGGTAGTTAAAAAACTGAATTTTTCATAAAACTTAATTTTACCGCTTCTGTGAGTGGAATTTCCAAAATTCGAGAGACACGGTTAATCTCAAGGACTAAAATGTGGTTCAATGAGATGAAAATAATTTTTGGTGAATAGTACTTTTTTACTTTTATTTACCACGGTTAAAAGTAAATAGGGTAATTAAGGGTACAAATGATATTATTATTACCCTAACACATGTACTAATTCTATTGGACAAATGTAATTAGACCACAAACAACCTTAGGAATAAAATATGACCATTTAAGCCCACTTGGATTAGATTATGACATTTATTATTAATTTATTTAAAGAAGGGTTAAAATAGTTAAAATCAAAGTATATTTACTAAAACATTTTTAATATGGGGTTATACATAAGATAAATTCGACTATAAATATTAATTAGAAAACTAAAAATATTTCATACATAATGGTATTTTATTTGTAATTTTTAGACATTAAATAATTTAATTTATTTATGACACAACGATGATGCAGTAATTATCTTATTAATGAAATATTGGCATAATTGATGTTATAAATACCCAAATAAATATAATTTGAGACTTTTTATGAATTCCACTAATTTTCTAGGTTAATATGACATGTTATTATTGATTTAATTAACTTTGTTTGAACTTATAATTCTGTTATGAGTTTCAAAAAAAATCAATTACTAAATAGTGTCAAAATTGACATAAAATAGTTTTTAAAACAAATATTATATTATTAATTGTTATTTTATTCCTAAAATCTAAGGTTCGGTAAAATGACTTAGATAAGGTTATATATATTAATAATAAACAATTTGGGGTTCTTTTGGCTTCTTATAGTAAGTTTATTAACCTTATAGTGTAAGAACACAAGAAGACACGGTAAAAGTAAAATTATTTAACTTAATGTTAAATCTAAATGATAAGGTTAAAATAGGAACCTAAACTTGTCTAAATTCTATTGGATGAGAGGATTTAGACCCATACCCACCTTAGACTCTAAATAAATCAATTTGGAGCTATTTAAAACCGAACTTGACTTTATAATAAAATAATATTTTTAGTTATTCCAAAGGTGCCCCTCTCCTCCCTTATAAAAGGACACCTCCTCCCTCTCTTCCTCACACAACTTTGAGTCTTAAATATCGGAAAAACCCTGCCAAATTCTCTTCTCCACTTCCCTAGAAACATACTATAGGTTCTGGTCTTCCTCAAAGACCAATTTTAGTGCCCTAAGAGGAGGTCTCAAAGAGGCGCTTCAAAGAAGAGGTAATTTCTGTTACCGATTCTTTCACCTTTATTTCTTCTTCCACTTCTTCTTCTTAGGTTGTTTCATTATGAAGTAATAACATAAGTATCACTAATATAATGATATGTTATTATAAGTATGAAACAATCCTATTTCACCATCTATCTGTCCTACGGAAAACGAAATCACAGCGCGTGCGTACGTACGGAATACCGTCTCCACACCGTGGTGAAATCTATTTTCCACCACCACCTTACTTGGATGGGTATAATGGTGTAAATAATAACTATATATTATTATTTTAAAGTGATATTGATACTGGAATAGTATACATACACTTCAGCACAAGTTCATGATCATGAGAACGATATCATCGCTCCTGCGTACGTACAGAATACCGTCTCCACGACGCGATGAGATTCATTCTCCACATTAACCATTCATGAATGATTATAAAGTATATATAATGAATAATAATGAAATATATTACATGTTAGATCTACTGGATTTATGTATATATATATATATGTATGTCATCTACTTACTTCCATTCAAGACAATAAGGAAAGGTAAACAGCGTTCATGCGTACATACGGACTACCGTCTCCATGAACGGTGTGTTTCATTTCATTTATCTATCTATTATATATATATATATACTGAATATATATGATATATAAATCATGTTTTATATTCTGTAAGTAAGTAAATCATGATATAAGTAATAATAATGTCAAGAACAACAAGTCCAAACACCTACGACAAATGAATCGATTTTACCCAAAACACTCTTTAACATGGAATTTACAAAAGAACGGGTAAAATAAAGTCATAAGTGAACCATATATGATATAATAACAATGAATATGATTCTGGAATAAGTCAATGACATTATTTAAATCATTATACAGGAGGTTCGGACACTTACGAAGCAAATCGGACCTAAGGTAAGGGAAATATCACAATCTCTTTTTTATCCGAGATTGTTTATACTTTGGTATTTACTGGGGTGTATTTTATCATCCACATCCATTTTTCTTCAATATGTAATTTTATTTCCATCAACCTACAATTTTTTAAATCCAATTTTACCCTTCGGTGAGTTTTTAGTAAAGGATATGAAAGGAATATTTTGTCACTTTTTCGTACGAGGTACTTTTTGACTTTCCGAAAAAAGTACGAGAAGAATGTTTCTTTCAACTTATACGGCATGAATGGATTTTTAAAAAATTCTTTCCAAGAAGCTTCCATTACAAGTTTTAAAGTTTATTTTTAATCAACTTCTTTTATTTTAGAGTTGTATGACATGTTAAGAAAGGAAAAGTGTTTTTGAAGTAGAAAGGATATTTTCCTCAAGAATGGAGTTCAAGTGTTTTATCAAAATTATTTTCCATCTAAGATAATATAGGGTTCTGTTTCTATCCCTATTATTATATTGATTTGATTATGTTGTGATGGAATTATTTTTTCCTTTACCTTATATGAATTGTTTTATTATGTCATGTTGTTTAAGAATCCCATTTTTATTACATGGGTTATGCAATGATGTATGATTTATGATCTTGTGGCACACATAAGAATGGTATCATTATGAGATGGGTGGGACCTATATCTCCCTCCAATGCATTGGGTAAAGATTTTATATCTCATGAGATAGACATGGCTGGAATGGTAGGTTATACCGGTTCAGTGAAACAGGACTGAAACGAGGGTGACTCGGTTCAGAAAGGGACATTGTCCACTAAGATAGTCTTGGCAATGAGTCTTGACTAATAAGAAATGAATCTCTATGATTATGTGTGTATGACACAATGTTTCATGTTTTAAGTTATGATTATTGTGATTACATTTCACTACCATGAGTTATTCCAAGTTATGAAATTATGATCTCTTTTAGAGGTTAAGATTTCCAAAAGTTATGTGCTTATGTATATGATGTGATTGATATTTTTTTTGTTTACCCTTACTGGGCATTTGAGCTCACCCTTTCATGTTTTCTTTTCCCCAGGATATAAGGAAAGGTTTTAGGTATAAGAAAAAGGAGGATCTTTATGGGAGATGTTGAAGATCTTTCACCAGGTTTAGAAGATTATATTCCGAGTTTCCAAAGACACTAAACTATTACGATCCTTGTGTGTGTGTTTTTGTTATGTACTAAGTATTCCCCAAAAGTAATGTAATGTCTATGTACGTTAAGCTCCGGGTCTCTACAATTGGCTCGATTTCCTCAAGATCTCTCAAGTAACTCCTGTTATCCTTTGTTTCTCTATTCTTTTTAGGGTTTCCTCTCTTCTACATTGGGATTTCGGTTTTCCAGTGGGTATGGGGTTTGATTTAGGGTTAGATATGTATGTTTAAGGATCAATATTTATTTCTTATGTTATATCATTCCTTCATATAGTTTTTGGTAGGTGTAGTTGTGGTTTCACACCCTTTTCTGAATGCTTATTGGTTTAAGGAAGGTGGTTCCATGCTTTAGAATTTTTAGATGTTTTTAATATTCTTGTTTTTGTATTTATTATGATTATAGAAATAAATTTAATGGTGAAAAATGTGGTTTGAATTTATTTGGCCCGTTTATATGGTGAAAATGTATTATTTAAGGGAAAATGGTTATTTTGTGTGTGTGTTCCATTGTGATGTTTCTTGAAAGGGGTTTGTGCTAAGTATGGATGGTGTGAATGCTCTTCTCAAGGAACCCAAGGTGAGAATGTATTTATAATGTTGTTTCTAAAATGAAATGGATTTTTATAGAATAATGGATATTTTTTCACTTTAATTAACTTGAAATTTCTTAAGGATTGGAAAGCATGTTTTAATGTGGAATTTGTTGATGTGTGGTTTCAAAGAGGGGATTATCCATGGTTTTGGTTGATTAATTGTTTTCATTTCTTGTGTTTTATAAAAATGAGAAATTTATGAATTATGTATTTGATGGTAAATTTATCTAAAGAGAGGTTTTGGTGCGAGTAAATAAGAAAATGGTTTGTTTTGTGAAAAAAAGAGTGATTTCCCTGAAATGCCTGAAAATGGTTTGTGAAAGTGGTATGTCGTGTGACATGTGAACATTAACTTGATCAGATGGGAATCCTAGTTATCTATTAGGGATTAAAAGTAATAGTATACTATATGATATGTAAGTGGTAGATCCTGATTTATTCTAGCAGGATTGATACTTAAAACACTAACTAAAATATGATGATGATGGAAGAGAACTAGGGAATTGGGGTGTCCCCTCCTAGTGGCTCGTGCATGGGGTTTGAGCAAGATTAACCTTAGGGATTTACCCATGGAACTCTACCATATATGATGTGGTGCCATCTGTTGGAATATAGTGGACCTCCGGTGTGTGTGTTTTGATAAACTCTTCCTTTTTAATGCTATTTTTTTGTAAAACGATTAACTTCGGAAGTGTTCCTTTTTAACGTTTTTACCCAATGTATGTTTTTTTAGAAATTTTTTAAAATAATATACTTAAATTATCATGTTATATTGTATTTTAAATGTTTTGGTACAGAATATTTTTATTTGTGTGCAATCCTATTGGGCTTTTCCTCACACCCTAAATACAAATTTTGGTGTATATAGATCTTATTTTTTTATTGAACCAAGAAAAAGGCTTAGTATATCAGGATGGAAGTTTGGATTTCTAATGGTATCTCTTGTGAATCTTGGTGGTGGGGGCTTGAGGATGTCACCCTCTTTTTATATAGAGGTTTGGGGTGGAGTTATAGTTCCCCTATCTTGTAGTCCATTTGGTTTTTTTTCGAATTTGAAAATTTTAAATTTGGATAGTCATTATTCCATGTTTAGTTGTACTTTTTTATCTTGGTTTATTTGTCTTGTTTTTTTTAATCATTTATGAAAATGGGTAAAATAATTTCCAAATCATGTTATAGATATTCAGTCACTAGTTTCCAACCTGTGGGGATTAGGAACGCCCTTCAGGACATTCCACAAACCAAGTTGAGCACTAGGTTTGATGATGACTCGGCATGGTTCGTGACAAGATTGTATAAGAGGTGGTTCAATCTTTTGGGTCTTGTTCCTTGGGAAATTGTATAGGTATACTGGATCTAGTATTTTCAGAAAGTGACATTTTGTTTAGGATTAGGGTTTCTGGCTTTCACACCTCATGATGTGATTCAAGTTACCAGGGTAATTCAAGTTTTGTTGGGGTCATCTAGTTTTTTTGGTTGTCCGTTGTTTGGGAAATGAAATGGGAGATGGGAAAATGGTTTTAGTGAGCTCAAAGTGCCTATAAAACCATTTAGATCTATATACATGGTCCTAGAACACTCTATAATATGGTGGTATGACTAGCATATTTCTATCAACTATATTTCCAAGTCACCCATTGGTGATACTTTTCCATTGAGAAACATCTTGTGTCACTTTGGGTTTCAAAAGTTATTTTCAAAAAACTTATTTTGGAATAGTGAAAATGGGATTTTAAAGTGGGGATGGTTTATTTTTTCAAAATGTCGAAAATGGGTTTTCTGATTTTTTTTTTGAATGAATCTTTGAAATGATGGATTTTTATAAAATGGTTTTGAGTGAATGGGGGTGGGGTTATCAGGATTATATTTGTATAATCAAAATTTTTTGTTTATAAATAATTGGTTGTTTGGAAAATGGAAATTAATTTTTAGAGGGTTTTGGAAATTTGTTTTAAATGACACGAGTCAGGTTTTTAATTAAATTGTTGGGGATGAAGTGGGATTTGTTGTTAAGAAGAAAAATGTTTTGAAATGGGACGGAGTGTTTTGGTAATTGAGGTGAAATGTTTCGAAATTGGTTTTATTTGAATGGATGATTTTTTCAGATATTTTATTTGTAAGATTTAAATTGATTTTTAGATTTTGTGGCTAGTGGCCTTTAAGAAGTAGAGGTTTGGGTTCAATATTGTATTGGAAAATGGAAAAGGTTTTTTTATCCTGTGAATTCTCATCGGTGACCACATGCATGGGTTATGTGTGGAAATTGAATGATTTCTTGGGGTGGAATGATTACATGAATGTGTGAGGCCGATGAGGTACAATCGGTGAATATGAAACCCACCAAGTACTGTTTTATTTCCGAAATGTTTTTTAAAAAAAAGGAGTGGTGTGTCTTTTTTATTTAGGAATGATTTTTTGGGGTGTTTTGAATTTGAAAACCTGTCTTGTTTGAACAATGTTCTAGGGTTGTGTTTTTTTAGTAAGTTGGATTGAAGTAATAGTTAGAGGTATATTTCAAGAATTGTTTCATGAAGCCCTTTTGGAGGTTCTCTTTTGTGTTTGTTGTTTGTTTGTGGTACATTCTGGCCAAAGGACCGGTTTGATTGGATCTTTGGGTTTTCTTATTGGCTATTGTGGACCCTATAAAGAATTTATTCATATTCAAAATTTTACAAGGGTGATTCGTCATTGGTAGACCCTCCAAATAATCATCGTCATCTTTGATCTTCCTGAGTCATCAAATGTAATGTTTGGAACTATTGCGTCTAAAGGTCTTGTCTAGAAGCAAAGAATAGACTTTCATAGAGGAAAGGTGGAAGAAATCCATAGTTTCAAATGATGACTACTATCCTAAAGTTCCTTTGGGTCATTCGTTGGATTTTTCCAAGAAAGGTCCCATGCTAGGCCACTGGTGTGGTGAGTTTCTTCATAAGAGGCTGTTATAGACATTTTTAAGAATTATTTGATGTTTAGGACTCGGTTTAGGATTCCTCTCCTTGATGTTTTTCCTTTGGTTATAAGGGTCATGTTCAGTGATGTATTCTGATTTCATGATATCATTTTAATGAAAAGGTGAGTGTTGTTGAACCTTTCGAGAGTCTTTGTTTTAATAGAAGTGTTTCCTTCTTTCAGGGAATTCTGAATTTATCCATTTTGAGTGAAGGTGTATTTATTGTGCCCCTAATTCCATTTGTTTCTTGTTTGATGTGAAAGGAATGATGCATTTCCATCTCATATTCCAAATCTTGGTGGAAGTTCCATGTGGGATTAAGTAGATTTCAGGGTGTGTTGTGTTTGATGATGTTGATTGAATCATGGTGTGGTTGCTTGTGGAACTATAAGGAAATGTTTTGATCGGGTGTTGTTTGATGCCTGACTATGAGGTAGAAGATTCATTAATAAATAGAGCTCTAACCATAGGTTCTAGAGTGAATTTGGCGCGTAGTCAGAAACCTCCAAATGTGTAATGTACCTTGGTCTAGAGATTTTCCTTATTGTGGGAAAATAATATAGTTTATGCCTTGTGTAATTGTGTCCTTTCGAATGGTTCCATTTTGTGGAAGGAGGCGTGAGAACCTTGTTTTCACATTTTGAACCATGTAGGTGGTAGAATTCCTCCTTGTTTATTAGGAGGTGTGACCATCCTATTTTCTTAAATCTCTAGTGTTTGTGTCTCATTGGATGTGAGTCTCTGTTTGATGGTCCTTGTAAGTAAAATTTCATGAATTGATCCCCACTTCTATTTGGGCTCATCTGGGGAAGGTAATTTCCTATGAGAGTAGTGAACCTTAGGGTGTTTTATCATTGGTTTAGATTCTTTTCTATCAGGCCCATTTTAGTGGGGGTTTTATGGGGTTATGTTTCCCATGTCGGGCTATGTGGGTTGGTTCTTATGGTGGGGAGACCCAACATGGTTCTTTATAAAATTCCTCTGGATGGAATTGATGGTAGCCTATTTCTTATGGAGGGGAGTTTGTTCGGGCCTCCCCATGTTGGTATTCCAGTTTCATTTCAGGTGTTATTTCATTTATTATGGTGGGGAGTCTATTTGGTCCTCCGTATGTTAGTAATTTGGTTTTGTTCCTGGTGTTGGATTGGTGGTGGATAGTCTTGTTCAGAACTATCTAGACCCAATATCCCCTCTTGAGTAAACTTTGGGGTGGAATCACAAACAACAATTTTGTAACGTAAAACTACATTATCCTCATTTGGGTTTGTTGTTCATTTCAATTAAATTTCATGATCTTATATAGAAATGTTCAATGTGTTTTGTCTCAAGATTATGGATTGTTCATTGTGGGAGTTTCCTTTCCTTTAGCCAATCAAATGGAGGTCTTTCTGCATTTGGGGGTGGGTGGAACCTAGTGGGGAGTGTGTTTTGGTCTCCTGTGTTCAATTTTTAAGTTTCCTTTTTCTATTGATGATGTTTTATTATTCTTCTACTCCATTGGGAATATCCCTGAGCTGTGAAGTAGTATCAATTTTTTTGGATTAGGAATTATAGTGTCTTTCTAGTGGCATAAAGAATTATGGTTGGGAAAATTGTCACACCCATGTTTTTGGATTTTCCTTTGTTCCTAGTTAGGTCGTGTTATCAGTTACTTTTATTGGGAACTAGGTATAGAGGGTTTTAATTTTGAGGTATTTCCTTCCTAAATCTTTAGACTAGTTCTTTCCCATAAGTTATCTCCTAATTTTCCAAGAAAAAGTTTGAAAAATGGGTGGACAAACCCTATTGCATGGTTGGTGCATGGTTAGAAGAAATCGTGCACCCTACCAAGGTAATAGTGTGGTAGGTATGGGTCATGTCTAGAAGTGAATGCATGACTTCCACATGGTAAGTCAAATGGTTCTAACTTCCTATGCGATATATGTCTCCCTTGGCAGAGACAATCACACGGTTTGAAAAATTGTGCGGACTAACCGTCCCATCTCATTAAAAATGATTTCCCTCTTTTCTCTTTCCCCTATTTAAACCTCTTTCCACCCTATTTCTTGGCCCTCTCATCCCTCCAAGCCCTTGGTGTGCCTCCCTCAAATCTTCCCCCCTTTGGATTCAATTTTTGGGTGTATTTGGCTTGGTTTTATCAAGTTCTATCAAGTAAGTCCTCTTCTTCCTTATTTTTATATTCTTTTTAGTGTTTCCTCTCTTCTTCATTGGGGTTTTGGTTTTCCAGTGGCTAGGGGTTTGATTTATGGTTATATCTTGATGGTTAGGGTTAAATCTTGATGTCTTATGTTTGATCTTTCCTTCTTAGGATTTTATTGAGGTGTCGTATCAGTTTCAAACCCTTTTATGAAAGATTCTTAGTTCAAGGTAGAAGGTTCCATAATTTAGAATTTTTAGATGTTTTTAATATTAGTTTTTTTATATATTCTTATTCTATAAATCAATTGTGTAGTGAAAATGTGGTTTGAATTTTTTTCTCAATTATGTGGTGAAAATGGATTTCTAAAGGAAAACTTGTTATATTTTGTGTGTATTAATCACCATTTATTTATTAGAATAGTAAAAGTACAATGGTTCAAAAAAGGAACTAGAGAGTAGTCAAATTATGGGTGACTGAAATTATGGATTCCAAGAGCATCCCCTCTGACTAAGGTCTACCCCTGAGGAGTCATAGAAATAATATCAAGAGAACATATTGTATTCTACCCATGGGTCGACAGAGATACGAGAGAATTAGTGACCTTTTTACCCTCACTCAATGTATGAAGATTTTTTGTGTTAGTATACATGAGGATGAGGAATTTCAAAATGATGTTGGATATAGACCATGGGATGGATCCTTTACTAGACAGTGATTTGTAGATGATGATGGAGTTGGTTTCCACTACACCAAGGGTAATGTTCCTCTTCCTAAACATGAAAATACTGGAAATCACCATCAATGATTCTTCTTGCAAGGAATGACCCATACCAAATTGGGATGTGGATGCATCCATAACCAATACCTTCAGATATCGAATCACAACACCCCTCCTCATAAATCCCAGGAAACAAGAATCATCGGTGTTTATCTTGGGACGTGTGGGATTTGGAAACCATTGAACCCAATGCATCTATTTGACATTATTAGTAGAAATAAGGCTTTGGTTTTCAATAGTAAGTGACCTCAGAGTAGGGGCATCCTACCAGCCTTTACAAAGATGATCCAGATCCAACAGAATGCACATGGCCCTTTCCACCATAGCTCTTTGAGGAAAGATAGCCCCCTCATATTTATATTTGTTCCGAGAAAACGAAATGCTCTAGTATCCTACCACAAGATCCAAGGTGTGATTGTTCAACTCCAGCCCTTGACTTCCCGCACCATGAAACCATCTTTCAAGGAAGGGAGAATCCAAAGGATCCTTGGACGAAAATCTTGTAAAATCTCTAAAGGAAAACCGCACTTCTTTGGACCAATCCCCCATGAAGAATGAGTGATTCGAGGTTCTGTCCTTACTGTCCCTACTGTAGGAGAATCATGAAGCCATTTGAATGACCATTCTTTTGATATTGTCATTAGTGGATAATGAATGGTTCATGATCCTCCACATAATAATGTTATATTTTTTAGGGGTTTATTTATGCCATAGGTTTCTACCCATGCATCAGTTTGATCTCAGTTGGTGATGATCCTATGAAAATTATTCATTAAGAAAGAACTTAAATTCAAAGAAGTGAATACAAACTTATCCAGTTCATCATTGATATCAATAAGATCAAAGGTTCCCCACTAACTACTATTTAGAACAACTATAATAAAGGTAGGGTATATACTATCATGGAGGAAAGAGATGTTTGTAATAGGATATACAAGAAACCTGAGTCTAGAGATAGTCTATTTTTTATTCAAAAATGAAGTCACCCTCTCCCCACAATCCATTTGGAGTAAGGTTTTGGGGTTCCGATCATATGTACAATCATGGGCCATATCAAGGAGGCATTACCAACCAGGTTCCCCTCATTCGGCTTATATTTCATTTCCATGAACCTACCCCATAGAGAACAGGATTCGATGATTTCAAAAGAAATTTTAGCATGTATTCAATGAATGGTACCATATATTTTCCTCACATTTATTCCCTCCCCTCTAATCATCCTATAAAGTCGTTCAATTGATGCCTAGTGTCGCTTCCCATCAGAGTGTGCATCTTAGATAAAGGAAAACAGGATTCTATCAATACTTTCATGCACTCCCTTTAAGACTATACTTGAAGAAAGAACATGAACATGGATTGATTTAAGTACACTATTAACCAATGTTATCCTACCACTAAAAAAAATAAAATTTCGCTTCATGTTTGTAACCCATCCAGTAATACAGGCAATAATATGATCATAATTCCATACAAGAAATATTATATTGGAGACTAGGGTACCCATTTAATTCATGTGTGAAGAGCCGGATTTCATATTCAAGAGGTTACTCAAGGATTTACTTCGTGCATCAGAGAATCACTTCATATTGTAAAATTTTATCTTATCGTTGTTGATACTCCGAAAAATCGAGTCTAAGTAGTCCTCTCGGACTATATTGAATGAATGAATGAAATGATTTTTTTCATTGATAAAGTTTAACCTTTCATCTAAAAACATGATGTGTAAACATAGATCTTTCTCTGCCTACACCGATAGTGAGAAATGATACCTCTACTCATGCTCCTGTTAATGTGTCGAATGATGACATCCTCATCCATGATGAAAATGCTTGAAGATATGGGTACCCTATCCTCAGGCCTCATACTTCCTTAATGGAGTGGTGGATATTTCTAATGAAATAGATAGAAATCCATAAGGATTTGATACACCTAAAAAACAAGTCAGTGGCCCAAGTGGAAAATCCCATGCTTTCACGAACTTTGATGATAAAATTCAATTCCATTCGATCGTAGGCCTTGTTGATGTACAAAATTTAGGCCATGTTTGAAATGTGAACTTTCATTTTGTGATCTCTTATAACCAAATATGCCAAAGAAATCATCTTACATGGATCTTACTTTCACAAATCCATGTTGTTTATCAATGATCATATGGGGGAGATAGATAGAAAGTCTCTTATTGATAATCGTGGAGAGGATTTTTTGTGTGTGTTCCATTGTGATGTTTCTGGAAAGGGGTTCATTCCTAGTATGGAAGTTTGAAATTTTGTTTCTCGAAGTATACAAAGTGATAATTTATTTAACGTGATGTTTTTCAAAGGAAATGTGTTTTGATGACATAAGGACTTTTTTTCTCTTTAATTAACTTTTAATTTGTTAATGATTGGAAATCATGTTTTAAAGTTGAATTGGTTGGTGTATGGTTTCAAAAGGGGGATTAGACTATGGTTTTGGTTGATTAATTTTTTTCCATTCATTTGTTTTTTTTTAATGGAAATTTATGAATTATGTAATAGATGGTATATGAATCAAAAAAGATGTTTTGGTGCGAGTAAAATGGAAAATGGGCTGTTTTTTGGACAAGGGTGATTTCCCAAAAATTCATGGAAATGGTTTGTGAAAATGTTATGTTGTGTGACATGATACCATTAACTTGGGAACAAGGGAATACTGGGTATCTAGGGGGGATGAGTAGTTTTAGTACACAAGATGATATGGAAGTGGTTTGTCCCGATTTCATCTAGAAGAATTGACACTTACAACATTGACTAAACTATGATGATGATGGGAGACAAATAGGCCATTAGGGTGTCCCCTCCGAGTGGCTCATGCATGAGAAAGTTGTGATTGTGGTTTCTAAGACACCTTACACCAAGGTATGAAGTTCTAGTGTCCCACTATAGCGAGATTAACCCAAGGGATTTACCCAGGGTTCTCTACCCTTTATGATGTGGTGTAATCCATAAGCATATGGTGGACCTCTGGTGTGTGTGTTTTTATAAAATCCCTTTTTATTTTTAATTAAAGTTTTTGTAAAATAGTTTTCTTCGAAATTGATCCTTTTTAAAGTGTTTACCGAATAATTTTTTTTTCTGGAAATGTTTTAAAATCACTTACTTAAATGAGCATGTTATATTATATTTTAAATGTTTTGACCAGTAATATTTTAATTTTTGTGGAATTCAACTAGGCATTGGTTCACACCCAATATACACCATTGGGTGTATATAGATCTTATTGTATGTTTGACTAAGGAAAAATGATGTTTTGTATCAGGATGACGATTTTTGTTTCAAGTGGTCTCTCTTTTGGATCTTGGTGGAGGTTTCTTTAGGATGTCAGCCTATGATTACATGGAGGTTTGGGTTGGAGTTATAGCTTCTCTTTGTTGTAGTTCATTGCGGTTTTGTTAAAAGTTGTAAACTTTAAATTTGGATAGTCATTATTCCATGTTTGGTTGTACTTTTTCAATCGCGGTTTATTTTTCATTTTTGCTGTCTATAGGTATTGAAATGGGTGAAATCATTCCCAAATCATATTATAGATACCCAAGCACTAGTTTCAAAGCTATGGGGATCATGAAACCCCATCGGGCCATGCCATGGACTATGTTAGGCACCAGGTCAGATGGTGGCCAGTCTTGGTTTGTGACACTACGCATCTCATATGGGTGATAATCAGGCCAAAAATAGTTATTTAAGGACCAAAAAACTTATCATTGTAAAGTAAGGAAGATGGTGATTCCTAAGTGACAAAAGAATATTTCAGTTGGACCAAGGTGTAGGACCCAAGTGTTACTACATTATTTTGGGGGAAGTAATCAATCCACACATATTTCTTAATAATATATTGTATTTTATTTTTATGAAATGATGACATCTGGTGTGTATTTAATGGTATTGTAGCTAGGACCATAGTAACCCCCAATGTAAATTGATATTCTATACATATTCATGGATAATATTGTACAAAATGTCCTAAAACCAAATGATCTATGCTTGGTGTGACAAACAAGGTGTGTAAGAATGTTCTTCTGTGGCATAAAGGCAATACAAGTAAAGATATGGGTATTTAGATCATATGGTGGCTAGTCTAAGAGATATGATCCATGTATCACTATGTATCACATTATAATGAGAAAAAATTCATATATAGTTCTTGAAATCCCATACAGTTTAACATCATGTGGTGAGGATGAGGATGAATCGATGTGAAAGAAAAAAAAATGTTTTAGTTAGACCTCAGATTAGAGATCTTGGCATCACTACGTATCTTATTGAAATGAGAATCAAGCCACACATAGTTCTTGAAGTCTCCCTGTGAATATGTTATTCATACATAAGTAGTGGGGGATTTTTTGATTATAGATAGACCCAACATAGGATATTTGGGTATCATTATGTATCGCATTGAAATGAGAATCAATCCATACATAATTCATAAAGAGATCATGCAGATCATTTTCATGTAATGAGGACATCATCCCTAAAATTTACTATCTTACATTATGGATGTGATAATGATAGGTACGACACCTATAAAGGGGTCTAAGTTCCACTATGTGGTGGAAATGACGTTAGTGGGTCATACACATATGAGATAACCATATTTGAGGGACAAAAAAGAGTATCAACTAATTGTAATTTGGTGGTATCGTTATATCAAATGGGGGATATTAACCATAGAGTTTAATGTAATTTGGTAAGGATGCAGATTCTATGAAGTTTAATGTCATGTGATATGATCTTTATGCAATTACTTTTAAAGTAGTATGACAAATACTAACTGCATAGTTTATAATCTTATAGGTCGAAAATTGGTGGTTACTCAACTTAACATCATGAAAATCTTACATTGGTAGTTACACAATTTAGTGTCATGCAACTTGGATATTTGTTGTTACATAGTTTAAAGTCATGCATCTAAGACATTTTTTGTTTCACAGTTTTATATCATGAAACTAGAAAAATGGTTGTTATGAAGTTTTACATCATGAAACAAGGAAATTTTTTGTTATATAGTTTGACACCATGAAACTAGGACATTGGTTGTTATCCAATTTAACATCATGCAACTATGACATTGGTTGTTACGCAGTTTAACATCATGCAATTAGGACATCGGTTCTTATGCAGTTTAACATAATACAACTGCTACATTGGTTGGTACATAGTTTAACATCATGAAACTAGTACATTGGTTGTTACACAGTTTAATGTCATGTAACTAGGACATTGGTTTTTACACATTTTAACTTCATGTAACTAGGAAAATGGTTGTTACATAGTTTAACATCATGAAACTAGGACATTAGTTGCTACATAGTTTAACATCATCCAACTAGGAAATTTTTTGTTATGTAGTTTAACATCATACAACTAGGAAATTGGTTGTTACATAGTTTAATGTCAAGAAACTAGGACATTTTTTGTGTGATTACGTGAAATACTTCTTTAGGAACCTTTCATTGGTTAGAGTCGTAATTATTTCTCCATCCATTGATTTCAAAGAATAAGATCTATTAGAGTAGACCTTATGAATGAAATAAGGTCCCCCCCACTTTAAATCATGTTTTGGAGGCTTTATTCCTGATATCACTAGAGTCCTAAGAACCAACACCAATTATTCTTGGAGGAATTAGCATAGGTGGACCTTCTCGTTGAAATCTCAAGCTATCCAATTCTGATAGACTTCCAAGTGATGTAATGTATAAAAACTTTCTTATTCAATCATTAAAAATCATACAATTGTTTCTACGATTGTTCATCTGTAGATAACTAATCACATATGGCAACATGGAGTGATGGTAATTGGTACTAAATGGGTAGGTTTTCTTCTGTTTTGTATATCAATGAGTATGGGGATTCCCATATTGTAGTACGGGTTGTAGTCCAGTAATCCCATAAGGCATGAAAGAGCTTGTAAGGCTAAGATTTTTTATCCTTATCCACCATATTTTGGAGTATGATTGATATAATTTTGTTAAAATCCTTCATCTATTCGTTAGCTGCTTCATGATATCTTAATGAATGATTTGATTTGATATCATATTCCTAATATAAATTTTCCACCTCAGTAGGATATAAATTGGTTCCATTTTCTATAAATATTTTATGAGGGACATCAAATATAGTAATGATGTTAGATTTTATGAATCCATCAATGATTTTGGTGTTAAATTCTTTGAGGGTTATTTCCTAAACCTATTTGCAGAAGAAGTCAGTAGCAGTAAGGATATACTTGAACTGATTAGTCATAGAAGGAGGGTATGGCCCCAAAATATTCATTCCATATATAGAAAATGGCTATGATTATTTTTATGCATATAGAAACTATAGGGGTTGATAAATGAAGTTATCATACACATGGAAAGAATGAAATTCCTTGGTGACTTCTGCGCAATATTGCATCATAGTGGGACAGTAATACCCATGCCATTGAATTTGGTGGGAGATCTTATATCTAGATTGATGTGCGCAATTGACCCTTGTATATACTTCGCATATAATGGACTATAGTCTCTTCCCCACCAATAAATCTGTGAAGGAATCCATAAAATTTTCATTTTTAGAGGATTTTTTTATAATTATAGCCATTATATAGAGTAAAGTTGTTTACTGTCATATTTTCTATTTTCCAAGCTAATCTAGTAGGGGAAATCTATCTTGAAATTATTCCATGATTGGTTTCATCCATGTCGTGGTAGGACTGTATGGTATAGGGAATGTTCTGACTTCATTGATATCCTTTATTCTGATTTGAACAAAATGAGAGACCATTCTGTGGTGGGTGATGGTGGTGATCGTTTTATCCTGATTTAGATATGCCAATGTTTTTTCTGCATTATCCAATGCATATTCTTGGGTCTTTTGTGATAATGGTACATGAGTCAATGCAAATTTTCAGGGAACTCTTCCATTAACCCTTGGACATATCCAAACAAGTGGATTATCTCTTATTTTATGATGACATAATTCCCCATTGATGTGTTTGATTACCAACTCTGAATCACCCTTTACCTCTGGATAATTCACTGGTATTTGGAGTGACAGTTCTGGGTCTATAATACAAGAATGATATTCTACCTCATTTTTGGTACCACCTTCTGAAAATAAGAATTAGTACATCAACACCACCTTTTCTGGGGAGATAAAGACAATCCCAATCCCAAATTTTTTGAGTTCATGGTATTCAATTATTTTCCCCAATGGACTCTTGGATGCACCATCAAAGTAAATTTCCCATGAATAGTGGTCACCTTGAATAGAGAATATCTATTCATTATGAAATTTAGTGTTTAATGATATTTCTCCCTTATATAGATGCTCAGTGAGGAAATATTCCAAGGCCTAGACCTTAACTACTTTCAAAGGCGCAAATTGTATATCAAACTATTGTAGAATAACTTCCCACTATGCCAGACTTCTTATTAACATAAGATGACTGAGGATGTATTTGAGTTGGTTATTTATAGAGAATAGTTGGACCTCATGATGTTGTAGATAGTATCATATCTTTTGAACTACAAATATTAATGTTAGGAAGCTCTTCTCAATATCTTAATTCCGCGTCTCCACATTGATCATGGTTATAATGAGATAATAGTGGTTGTTTTCAATCCCAAAATCATTATTTTGATTAAGGAAGGAGCCCTATGATCACACTAGGGTTGTCACATACATAATTAGTAGCTTTCCCTAAATAGATATAGTTATAACTGATAGTATTAAGAGGTAATTATTGAGGGTTCCAAATGATTCTTAATAGTTTTTGGTCCACAGATACTGACCCCCTTTTTCATAAATTTGGTGAAGGGAAAAAAATTTCCTACTAGATTAGATATGAAGGGATGAATTTAGGACATATTTCCTTAACTTCTTTTATACTTTTTAAGGTTTTTAGGAGGTGACATCTCAATGATTGCTTTAGTATTCTTAGGATCAACTTCGATGTTGCAATGGCATATAGAGAAGCTGAGAATCATTCTCAAGGTTAACCCAAAAGCACATTTCAAGGGGTTCATCATCAGATTTTGATGTCATAGGTTTTTTAAGATGGTTTCCAATTCAGTTAATTTTACCTAAAATTTCCATGAATTGTTCACTATATTCTCAACATAGAATTAGAAAAACATATGTAGGATATTTTTGATGATACAGTGCATGAAATTTTAGTATGTGGAATCGATGTTATTCAAGCTAAATGGAATTACCCGATAAAATTTTTCCCCTAGGGGGATATAAAGGCTATGGATTCCTCATATTTCATGGCCATACATATTTGGTTGTATATAAAGCATCCATCCATAAAGGAGTGGGTTTGATAACTATCTATTTCATTAATCTTGAGTTCTATAATTTGAACTAGGAAGTCATATTTGAGACAATGTCGATTGAGATCACTAAAGTCAATGAAGTCTCTTATTTTACACTTATTTTTCGTCACCAAGTTAATATTGTCTATAAATTTTGGATATTTCACCTCTCATATTATTTTGACCTTGAGGAGTTTATCCACTTCTGCTTCAATATTGGAGGCATGTTTTTGGTGTCTTCTTCCAGGTGCTTATTTGTGTCCCCAATTATATTCTAGAAAACCCAAATGATGGGTGGAAATTTTAGGATCAAGACCTATAATATCTTTTTTAATTCTATTAGAACATGTCTTGGTTCTAATTTTGGAAGGATGTATATGTATAATATTCAATAAGAGCCATGGAAGCACTAATCAGAATTGTTTTTGGATCTTTATATATACCTAGATTTATTTCTCCGAGTTCTTCCAAAATGGTGGAAAGTCTTTCCTCAAATGCCGGAGGTGTGTCCCTGAGATCTTTCTATTATTCCTCTCCCCCATTATTTACCTCATTTTCCTCTTCTTTATTGGTTTGAAGTGAATCTTGAATCTTGGATTTAGGGAAAGATTTGGTATTTTGACATCCAGAAGTAGAAGAAACCATTTCTAGCATAATTGGTGGCACTATGTCACTTTAGAGCTCTATACGGGAAATAAGGGATTAAGGATGAGAATATTCATTTAACCCCTTTAAAGAAGAGACTTATTATAATCCAAATAATAAAATAGAGAATTTTTGAATCTCGAGGGATGGAATGGGGACATTTTCATCCATACTTTCATCACAGTGTGGAGAGATGGTAACTTTTTCTACACTGTTAGGCTTGGTTGTCATGACATTCATTACAGAAGCTATCAAGTGTGTGATTGAATTTAGGACCACCCTTTAAATTTGATTAATGGGAAGAACATAATTATTTCTGATCTTATTTAAGGTTTATTTCGAGATCATATCTAGGCCATTTGGGGCATTGATTAAATTAGCATCATAATCAATTGAATGTTTCCCTCCATTGTGATGGAATCCTGTTTCGATATATTGTGAATCAAAAGATTTTAATGGGGCCTTAGAATCACACAATTTACCAATTTTTCTTTTGACACAATATTTGATAAATTAGATATATGATGAAGGAATGGTCACACGATGATGTAGCCAAGGTCTTCCTAAAAGAATATTGAAAGTTATATCCTACCAAACAACCATAAATTCTATGTCTGGAACTAGATCTCTAAATTGATTCTTGATTTTGATATTACATAGAGGCTATTAATCTTTCTCGTTGTAACACTATAACATTAAAGTGATGGGTATAAGTGGGATTCATTGAGACCCTATTGGTGAAGGGTCTGGACTAGAATGAGGTTGACTCCTGAGCTATTGTCAATAAAGGCTCATCAGATATAAATTTCATTTATTCTTACAAATATATATAAGGTCCTAACATGTCCCTTTAATATTGAATCCTCATCCTATTATATAAATGTTATGACTGAATGGCATTATTCTGGGACATTATTTGGAAAATACACTTCTACAGAAACAACATTGACTTGAAACTCTCAAGGACTTGAAAAAGCCACTATGAGTGCCTCTTAGAGGTGTTTTGACAAACTAAAATCATCCAGTATTGAAAAATTGGATGGTACCTGAGATAATTTATTCAAAACATCACAATTATATTCCAATGTTCTCCACTTCCCAGTATGGTAGTGTTCTTTCATGAGTAATTTTGGAGATGATTTTCCTAATGTGGATGCACTGTACTTTAGAATATGAGATGTAGGTGCATTAGATTTTGGTGGATTGGGTCGGATAGGTCTTCCAACACACCGAGACTAGTTTGGAAGTGGCATATCCAAAAGTAGATCTTATAGGATAATGTAATCAATAAAGACCCCATCATGCTTGTGGGAATTACATTATTCATTCTCAGATCATCGAAGTGATATCCCATGTGTTTCATCCATGTAGATGTTTTGAACAGGGGCATGGTTAAAGTAATGAATTCTTGAATGACCATGTCCTCACCCATAAACTTGATTATTATGGATTCTTCCCCTAATTCCCAAGCTAAATATGGGTAATTAGATATCACAATCATAATCATATTCTATGAAGGGATCATTCCAGTGAATAAAATTGATGGAACAGAAAATAAATTCCTCATCTGATGGGTCGATTCTCATAGTACCATTTGTTGGGGGCATTTCCAATTCTTTTATGACTATAGAAACAATGTCCACAAAAGTTAATGACATTTTTTTTGGTTTAGGTTCATCTTCCTACATTTTATTCTTACACTTATGTACATATAACTTTTTGGAGGATTTGACTTTAGAAAAATGATATACTGGTGAAATTTGTTTTACTATAAAGGAATTGGTATGAGGAACAATTGGATTCTTCAACTGTGTTGGTAGAATATTTTGAGCCTGGTTTATCATTTTTATGACCATCCATTCAAAAAAATTCTATGCACTATTTCTCTTAACCTCTTTCCATTAATTTTCTTTCTATATGGTAATAGTGGTGGAAACATACACCCCTAAGTTTGTGAATTATTTAAATTAACTTTCCTAGATTCTACCATCTTTTTCTAAAGGAATTTAAAAACAAAACAATCCTAGATGTGGTTGCCCAACATCTGATGGAAGGGGAACTAGTTTGGAAGATATTAATCAACTTCCTTGGAGTGATTCTTGGGGTTTGGAAACCTAAAAAATTGTTTCTAATACTGAGATGAATTATCCAGGGTCTTGGTCATTTCAAAAATAATAGAACTTGTTTTTAATTTCCTCAAATAGTTACCGCCTATGATCTATTTGGTCATCTTGATGAGGCCGACAATGTTTTTTATGCTTGATAGGTTGATCCATATGGTATGGTGTAGGCATTGAAGTAGGATTGGGTACAGGGGATTTATTAAGTGTAACTGTAGTATCATGTTCCTTCCTTATTCTTCTTCGTTGACTCGATTTAATTACTCTTTATTTAATCTTAGTTTCTAAAATTGTGTATTCTACCTTATCATAAAATTTGAGAAATTCCAGAAACCCTCTTGTGTATTCACAATGATTAGTGGTGTGTGTAACTCATCATGAAGATTTTCTACACAAATGGTGTATCATTATTCATGAGTGTTTAATAGGTTTAATGAATATGTCAACCCCTTCCATTAAGCAATGAAATCTGAGACTCTTTTATTCTCCCATGCTTGCAGTTTGTGTGGTTGAAGACCGTCATATTCGGTAGTGTTGAGCTGAACCGTAAGAGAAACATCTGACGATGGTCTTCCTACCCTATGATTGACTTAACCTATAAACATGTGTACCACACAATGACTGGTCCTTGTAGTGATTTTATGAAGAACCTATGCTTCACTACTTCCTATTGTTCAGGGGATACCCATCATGGGATCACGGTGAGAGATGAAATCCATCAAGTGATGATTTGGGTATCTTGATCCATTACATATTTCAAATACTTGATTCCCAATGTTTGGTGGGGGAGGAGTTGAATCCACCCATTCTGGGAAATCCATATTTTATAGATGTATTATTTCATGTAGTTCTTACATGGATTCCAATCGATCTGTTAGTTACTCAATGGTGTTCATAAGAATTCAAGGATTGTCTAATTGAGTTGGAGCATGGATTGGTACAATGACTAGTTCCTAAATAGGAGTGACAAGTGGATCTTGTATAGGTGAAGAAATTGGTAGGATCATTGGTTGTGTAGCTACTGGCACTTTTCACATGTAGCTTATAGTGGTAGGCTTATAAGGATGTGCCTGACCATGTTCTGGTTTTTTAACCAGTGGAGGGAAAACTTGATTTTCTATTGTGGGATCCAAATATATTATTGGTTGGTATCCCACTTTGTGTGGAAGTTACAATTATTCCTTAGTCTCTGCATAACATTCACTTTGTCAAGGTGTTCCAATTGGATGTGTGAGTTGAATATCTTCTTAAAAAACATATCTAGTAGGAAGGATGTGTCAGAGTAGTTTTTTGCTGAGTCACCTAAATTATTTTATCTCCTCCTCCTATTGGGAAAATCTTTCCTCCAGAGAAAGGAGCTTAACCTCCCCAGGAGGGTGGTGAGGTATTATTTGACCTTTACCCTTTTCCCTGTTAGATGTCTTTTTAGGAGGTGGTGGTGGATTGTTTGGTAGAACACCCAGCTTCTGGGAATGCCTATGGTTTTGGGTAAGTACACCTTTTTCATTTGTTTTGGTGTGTAACACATTATGGGTTAGAACATCATTTTCTGAATTCTCTCAGTTGGACTCAGGTTCTGAAGGATTTTTAGCGACAACATTAATGACATTCACAAATGAAAAATGCATAGTAGACATTCTATTAGTGTCTTTTAAAGACTTTCCTCTCATATGTCCTCCATGAGGACTTTTCCTCTCCATTACTAATTCAACAGGAGAAGTTTGATGGATAGTAACCCAAAGGGATACTCCAAATAACTTAGTCATGAGTGTCCCCAATGATGATACTGAATAATAGGATGGAATGAATTGAGAAGATTCATTTTGTACGATCTTAACTAAATGAGAGAAAAAAGATTCACACTAAGGATGATATTTTTGAGGTGAAAAATTCCCCAACCCTAAGTGCTAGGGGTATTCCTATCCTTCTTTCACAACCATTCAAGTATTTTTTAGTGAACTCTTGGGTTTGGTTGAAAATGCTCTCTGCCCTACAGGTTGTGGTTTCTCTTGAATGATCATGGCTCTTATTACCACAACCACCCTTCTAATTATATATAGTATTGTTTGAACATGGGCAGGGGGGGTCATTTTATATGCACTTGGATTAACCATTTCTGAAGACCATTGTGTTATTTCAGACATTTTCTCTATCTTAAGGCTGACATCCTCTATGTGGGAGGATTTCTCGATATTCATATACTCCTGATGAAAACTAATTTCAAGATCCTACTCTATTCTATCCCGATGTCAGTGAGAGTTGTTTATCACATATTTTTTGAGAGTATCTTCAGTCTTGGATAGGGGACACTTGTTTGAGATGGCTTGAGGCTATAATGTTTCATGCAACAAACATTGGCGTGATTTTCTAGTTAGGGAGAAAATTAAAAAGTAATTCTCTATGTTCACTCAATCCTATGATATTTACACTATATGGGGAGTCGGTGATCAGCTATCACTTCCTCATTAATGTGACGATCCATGAACATTGAAGGGATACTTACCATTTCTTAATTTTTGTTTTTTTTTTGGAATATGGGAGAGATACCATGTCAATTTGGTTTTGCAACCCTTCTATCACTTTTACACGATTTTGATACTTTTCATAGGGAAATACTTCTTATTTTATATAAGGATGAGTTTTCCATAAGTTGAGATGAATTTCCTACACACACTCATCTAGAAATGCTATATTGAGGAGTGGATAAGGTCTATAACATAAATGGTATGTCATCGTTAGCCAGTTATTTCCTCATATCTAATAGATCTTCTTCATCGTTTCTCATAGGCTACACTACCTGGTCTGACCAAAGTGGATTCTTTCCAGCCATTTCATATAGGAAGTGGGATTGATAGGTGTTTCCTCTATTACACTGTAAGATAAGTGTCCCAATGGATGTTCAAATAATGAATATCACATTGGTCTATATTTTGGTTGAGAAAGGATTCCACCTTCCAATAACAAGACATCAAAAATGACTGTCCTAGTTTTCTCAAGTGCCTCATGATAGGAGGGCCTTCTCATCGATACATTTAAAATTGGATTATTCTCTTTAAAATTAATAACACTACTGTGGAGATAACTTTCATAGTGAGCGTCATCATGGGGGAGACCACCATGATGGATTATAGTAAGGGGAAAACCCTCTCTCTCCTTAGTCATCTAGCCACATGGAGGGTTGTATTGGCTCTCATAAAGTTATAGGTTCTCAAGATTGAATGGATATTTTTCATGAAGTAAGTTTTCATGGTGATGTTTATACAAGGAACCTTTAGAATTACAACTACTGATACAATAATTTGGTAATGGTGGGTTAGGATCTTGAGCTACTACATAAAAGTGTCTGAAGGATTCAATAATTCCATCATTAAGTGGATTTAGATCACAAATCATGTATTCATTATCACATTGTGTTGGGTGATTCTTCTTCATGGATGCCTTTTTATAAGAGATTGGGGCCACTTTCTTAGAGAAGTGGTTTTCATTGGAATATGTTTGTGTCTTCCATGGAGTGGCCATTGGGATAGGTCGATAATCTCTGATTGGAGTGGGTGTCTATTCTCGATTTTTTACTCCGTATAATATGGTGGAGTTTTCCCCATGACCCTCATCTGTGGGAGTGGAGATGCATATATGCTCTGGGGTGATTTGCTAATGATCCTCCCCATTTTGGGGATAGAGTTATGTGTATGTCCCTCTAGTATTACTTTCATCGCTATTATAATATCCTAGAAAATATATAGGATGTGAGAATGAATTTTCATCTTCCTTTTACTATTTATAGGATGTGCTTGGTGACTTCAGTAGTCAGAACATTGATTTATAGACATTCTATATCTGAAGTTGGTGTATGTTCCTACTCATATCCTCACTTTCCTTCTAGTGAATACTAAAATTACTTGGGTGTGGGGGAAGAGAATTGAGAGATACCCTTGATTATTTGTAGTAATTTCTAACTGACATCTCTGGGTGCTTCCAGACGAGGCTACTAACAGGATTGTTGAAGGCATGCAGGTGTGTGCACCTACTCGTGGCTTGCCATCAAACTAGGTTGGAAGGGTTCTATGAATGATGAAAAAAGATTATATTAGTAGGCTTGGTGGGTGTAGGTAGGTTTGTGTTCCTTCTAATGACATTCTTCCTGATTTGAATAGTGGGAAACATTGGGTGATTCCAAACAAGACTGCTAGCTGGCTGAATGAAGAAGAACGAGTATATGTGCACACTCACAATTTTCCAACAAATTGGGTTGGTGGGATTCTCCAAAGGTGGGAGAGGTGTGACCTTTATCTTTATTTTACAGTTATCATCCCCAATGAGATGTCTTTTAGGAATGGTTATGAAGGGCCTTGGGAGTTCTACCCAGAACGACACCCTCATCATGTTGAGGATTTATTACCACATGGCATCAGTAGTGGAGATTTTTGGTATGAGGGCCCTAGAAGGACCTAAGTGCCTTCTAGGTGAGGTTTTATGTGGACTCTAGATCTACATCTTATAGATATGGGAGGAAATGGTTGTCACATTCCAAGGATAATCCCCCTAAATTATGGGAGATAGTGGTTGGAACAGTCTTCTTCAGGACCATTGGTCATCGTTGACAGGATGATCGGTGGTGGTTGTTGAGCTGGAGGGCCTGTTGGAAGACATAGGGGTAGATATCATACCATTCTGATGTTACTCTCTGATCAGTGAGTTAGAGACCTAGAGTTGAAGATGTTGGTCTAGTGATGGTGTCATTTGTATGGACAATGACCTAATCTGAGTGGATGTTAGGGAATTCATTGCTTAAAGCAGGAATGTTGTCGTTGGATTGAGGGAATTTTATAAGAGTTGGTAAATGTATATATATGGGAAAAAACAAGAAACATCATCAAATTGGCTTCTCGTTTCAATGAACACATGAAGTATTGATTTTCTTATTTATTCCTCTTTTATAAAGTGAAAGGGTCCTGATAGGTGGGTTATACTATCATCTTGGTTAAGGATTCATGTAAGGTTTAACATTTTTTGTTTCCATTAGAATGCATGTTTGGGTCAGTAATCACTACTCCCAAATGGTTTCCAATGGGTTTGTTCATGGAACTAGAAAAACCCAATGGGAATATATCTACAGGTACCTTCTTTATAAAAGTAGGAAATCATCATAGATTTTATCCAATGATGCATAAAGGAATTCATTGGTTGAGATTATGGGAATTCAGGCTCATCACACTCTTTTGGGGGGATTATTTCCTACTCTGGGCCTCTTCTATATATTTAAACCATATTAAAGAATAGTTTATTAAATCCCATGTATGATATAGATTACCCTAGAATTAACAAAAAATCATTAACATTTATGGAATGTAGAATTATCAGTATGTATATGAGGTTATTCATCAATGGAGATATCTATATACATCTGAGGTTATCCATAAATGGTATCCTATTATGTGCATTTTATTGATTATTTAGACATTATTATGATGAAACTAGTTTTATATCCACACTATGGGTAACTCTGGAGTTTATTTTCTTTTATGTATACTGAGACTACTCTTGATTTTATCATCATCCTGGGTGATGAGAGTTGTTTTGATGTTGGTATTAGAACCATAAATTGGTTTCCTATGCATCCTTATGAAAGGAATCAGAGCCCACATAGTTTAGTACCACATAATGGGGAAAATAATATGTTTTATGGTCATGTGATAAGGACCTAACCATACAGTTTAACATCATGTTGAAAGGACGTCAAGTCGGAAGGTTCCTAATCGAGATTTGGTATGGGAATTTTACAGAGGTAGCCTAGGGAACCAGAAAGGGATATGAATTTCCAAGTTTAATTATAGCCTACTGGGAATATATACCATAGAGAATAAGGTTGATATGGGGTGTTGGGTTTGGACATTATAGAGGTCTCATATGTATCCCATTAGGATGGTAATAGAATCCCACATAGTTTGATTTATCTCACATGGGAGTATGTCCCTTTGAGATGATTAAGTTAGGGCTTACTCTTGAAGTATATTCCCTAGGAGAGGATCATGAGTGATGTATCAACTCATGATTATTTGGGGGTTACATTGGTTCTTACTCTTGAGGTGGATGTCAGGGTTAAAGCAATTATGATTGGGGCTTACTCCTAATAAGGATTCCTATTGAGATCAATCCATAATTAGGATTCTTACGTATCCTAGTTAATAGTAATAAATGTTCTTTTAGTTCAATGATTTAGATGGATTTTGTGGAATCCATGATCACCATTAACCTCTAAGCCTACGTGAGTCATGTTCAGTGTGATAAATAAGAGGAAACCAAAGATCTAGAAAACCACACACCTTTCCTCCTTATCAAGGGGAAGAGGATGAGGACTATTGTTGAATAGTTTGGGGATATGAAACTTACATATCATCACATTACTTGGCAATGAGTCTAGGGTAGGAAGTAATGAAGGTGAAGGATGTGGTGGTAGAGAAAAAAATACAATAACCTCTCATGAGAAAGTTTAAGGGAATACTCTATGAGGGATTTCCATTGGTTATAAAGTGAGGGATGAGGATTTCATTCCATGTCAAAAGTAAATTCATGCGTAATACTCATCATCCCTACAAGGAAATAGAGGCTATGGGTATCAGAGATGAGAAGGGGAATACATAGTCCAAACCCTAATAAAGAAGATCAGGAAATCCTTGACATTATCCCTAGGCTAAGGGTTCTTGGGACCATAGATATAAAATTCCATAGACTATTTGAGGATCATAACAAATGAGTAGGACATGTTTGGGAAACCTCTTCCTACAAAAATACAAATCCAAATGGGAGACATAATTATGTTCCTTTTTTTTCTAAGGTTTTTTAGATCTAGAGGTCTAGGTTGAAATTTCAACTTGGTCCCTTTCAGACAAGGGATCCAAATAAGGAGAGGCTCTGCCATGGATGGCTTGTAATATGGCCTCAAGGGTGACTTGTGAAGGCCATGGGCAAAGGTACCAGGCCCAGGTATGCCACGAGGGGCCTGTGGGGAACTAAAAATGCTTCACATTGGGAGGGATAGGCCGGTGTGAACTGGATATTCCTTAACCAATGGAACACCAAGGTAACAACACTTGGGTGAGGATTTTTGTTATGAACCCTGGGTATCCTTCGTTGTCCCTTGAAGGGTCTCGTGTAGGCCCCTAATTGGGGAGAGGGACCTCACTCATGTCATTTCACCATATGGGAGAATGGTCCCTATGTAGGTGTCTTATGTTTTAGAACCCAGAGGGACTTTGATCTCAATTATCCCCCTTTAATTCCCTCTTCTCTCAGGTTATGGAGAGATACATGAGAAATTTTGGTGCACCTAGGGGAAGGTTTTGTTAAATTAGAGGTCAGGGATTTTATGATTTTATATTAGTAGTTCAAAAGAGGTATCATGGGTCCTATTTATAGGAAAATGGGATGCCCTGGTTGAAGTAGGTTGTTTTCACGGGTCCAAAACAAAGGTGTTTGGTGTAGGGGTGTCTTTCTCCTTCGGTCCATGTAGGGTAACTATGCGGGTTGTGTAAAATACATGGGTGTATGCATGTAGGTTTATTTAGACAAGTCCTTTGGTTATCCTTAAATAATTTTAGCTCTTTGATATTCCCAAAGACTCTTCACAATATTTTCACCCCCTTGATAAAAAAGGAATTTCAAAAAAGCTTAAAAACCCATTAAAACCATAATAAACCTAAACCCCCTGAAATATTTAAAATCCATTAAACCTTTAGAAAAAATAAAAAACACTAATAACCCCCCCCCCAAAATATAAAATCCCTAAAATGAAAAAACAATGAAAACCCTAAAAACCTAAGAACCATTACAAACCCCAAAAAAACATAACCCTCCCCCAAATAATAACCCTTAAACACCTAAAACCCCACAATTGTAAAAACCACTTAAAAACCAAAAAACCCCAAACACCACTAAAAAAATTACAAAAACACAAAACCCCATAAAAATCCTAAAAAACCCTAAAAACAGTAATAACAGAAAATCCCTAAAAACATTAAAAACCCTAAAACCCCCTAAAACCCATAAAACCCCTAAAACACCTAAAACCCCCTAAAATACGTATGAGATCCTGAAAACCTATAAAACCTGAAACAACCCTAAAACAGCGTATAGAAACACTAAATGACCCTAAAACCCATTAACACACTAACAACCCTAAAAAAAACAAAAACCCGTTAAACTCATAAAACCCAAGAAAAACATAAATCCCAAAAAACCCTACAAACTCTAAAAAATGTAAAAAATACTAAAATTATCCTAAATTCCTAAAAATCGTAAAACCCCAAAACCAATAAAAACTCTAAAACCCCCAAACCCCTTAAAATACAGAAATAAAAAAACCTAAAAAACCCCCATAAAACCCTAAAGACCATAAAACCCATAAAGTCTTAAAAACCGAAAAAACCCACAATAATATAAAACCTTGAAAACCCAAAAAAAAATTATAAAAGTCTGAAAAAACCTCAAAAACATTTAAAACCATAAAATCCTTAAAAATATTTAAAAACCATAAACCATAAAAAACCTAAACCCCCTAGAATCCCCTAAAACCCCTACAACTGCTACAAACCCTAGTAACCTAAAAACCCCTAAAAAATAAAAACAAAAGAACACTAAAAAAACCCTAAAACCGTATAAACCACAAAACTAATAAAAACATAATGACAATAAATAACCTAAAAAACCCAATAAAAACCCTAAATAACCAAAAAAACTAAAACTCATAAATACCCATAAAATTCTAAAAACCCTAAAAAATATGAAGAATCCCAAAAGACCATAAAGACCCTAAAAAAATTAAAAAAAATTTAAACCCCTAAATATCTTAAAAACCCTAAAACCCTAGAAACCTAAAAAACCTAAAATCCTAAAACCCTAAAAACCCTAAAACCAAAAAAATCCTAAAATGTTAAAACCCTATAAATCCCTATAGCCAAGAAAAAACCCCCAAAAACTCATAAAATCCTAAAAAACATAAAAATCCTATGACCATAAAAACTCAAAAATAAACTCCTAGAACCCACTAAAAACCTAAAAAACCAAACTATAATCCAATAATCTTTAAAAACCACCAACACCGATAAAACCCTAAAAACCCCTAAAAACCCTAAAAACCCTAAAACCCTAAAACATTAAAATCACCTAAAAAACTATAAAAATCCAAGAAACTCTGAAATACCATAAAACCCATAAACACTAAAAGAACTGAAAACCCATAAAAATCTAAAAACCCTAAAACCCCTACAAGTACCCCCCACAAGACCCTATAACCCATAAAAGACCATAAATCCCATAAATCCCTCTAAAATAACAAAAAAATGCCTAAAATCCTATAAAATACCCTAAAACCTGAAAAGACTCCTAAAAATCTAAGAAACACTAAATGATAGTAAAAACAAAAAAACCCATAAAAGACCCCAAACACCCTAAAGGATCCTAAAAACCCTAAAAACCCTAAAAATCATTAAGGTTCTTAAAAAACTCTAAAATACCTAAACAATACTAAAGAATCCAAAAGAACCCTAAATACCCTAAAGGAACCTAAAAACCCAAAATATCCCTAAGACCCCTAAAAACCTTAATGTCCCTAAAAACTATAAAACTCCTAAACGACATAAAAAACATAAAAATAAAAAAAATGCCTAAATTGACTTAAAACCCCTAAAATACCCTAAATACCCCTAAAAGGAAGTAAAGCCCCTAAAAACACTAGATGACCAAAAAAACTTGAAAAATCCTAAAATACATTAAAGGTCAATAAAACACCAAATATATTTAAAAGACACTTAAACCAATAAAATGATGAAAACCGTTCAAACCCTATTAAAACTAAAAACCCTAAAAACCATAAAAAATCCAAATAAGTACAATTGTTAAAAATAACTGTTTATCATGTCTTTTGTTTGAGCACTGATAAAGGAAACTATTATCAGAACTTTTTTTAGCACTAATAAAGGGTATATTTTAGAAAAAAAATTCATGTAATTACAAATAATATATTAATTTATAAATTTATTTTGATATAAATATAATATATTTTATTAAATATGACTTATATAAGACTAAATATGAATTTACCATTAATATATAAGATATTTAGAGGAAAATGGCTTATAAAATAATTAAAAATTAATCTGAATTACGAGTTGATAAACTAATATCGTGAAATATATATTTAATAAAAAATTTGTGAGGGGAAAAATAATAAATTAATTAATATCTTAATATAAATTGAAATAATTCCTTGAAAACCCAAAAGACCCTAAAAAACTAAAACCCTAAAAACCATAAAACTAATAAAACCCATAAAACTATCTAAGTCCACTAAAAACCTTATAAACCATAAAAAATACTAAAGGTTCCTAAAAACCATAAGGGGACTGAAAACCACCTAAATCTACCCAAACACCATAAAAAACTAAAAACATTACAGAAACTTGATAAACCTGATAAACTATAAAAACCATAACCCCCCCCCTAAAAGAACCTAAAACCCCTTAAAGAACATCCAAAAACATCAAAATATTAAAATTCCCTAAAACCCCTAAAATAAACTAAAACACCTAAAAGAAACAAAAAACCATAAAAGTCCATAAAATGAACTAAGACACTAAATGACTCTAAAACCGTAAAGAAAACTAAAAAGCCTCAAAAACACTAAAACACCCGACAACCCCTAAAAGATCCTAAAAACTCTAAAGGGCCATAAAACCCAAAAAAACCCCTTAATGACCCAAAACCCATAAAAACCGTAAAGGACCCAAAACACTGTTAAAACCCTTAGAGACCCTAAAAAACCTTAAAATTTTAAAAGAATATAAAATAACCTAATAAACCCTAAACCAATCTAAAAAAGATAAGAACAATAAATGACCTAAAACCCACTAAAACTGTAAAAAAATCATAAAAACACCAAAAACATAAAATAAAAAATCACATAAAGACCCGAAAAATCCTAAAGAGTTTTAATGATCTTAAAAACCATAAAACCCCCTAAAATATTTTTAACCCCCTAAAGACAGTAAAACATTAAAAAATGAAACCCCTAGAAATTCTTAAAAACCCTAAAATCATAAGATAACCTAAAATCCCCTAAATACCCCACAAACCTGAAAGCCCTAAAATCCCCTTAAAACCATAAAAACACAAAAAACCCTAAAAACCTAAAGGAAACTAAAAAACCTTTAAACCCTAAAGAACCCTAAAAAACCCTAAAACCGTAAAGGAAACTATAAAAAAATAAAAGTCTATAAAAAACATAAAACCAATAAAATACCCCAAACCCCTTATATAACCATAAAACACTAAAATATAACCTAAAATACAATAAAAACAAAAAAATACTGAAAAATACCCTTAAAACCTAATAACATTGAAAGAACCTAAAAATCCTAAAAACCCAAAAAAAAATACAAACCCCTTAATACCCTTAAAACAGCCTAAAAACCCTGAAAACCTCAAAAATAAAAAATTGATAATATCCCTAAAAACTATAAAATCCAAAAAAAAGAAAAAAAATATTAAAAAAACTGAAAACACTAAAAACCCTAAAATGCACTTAAAAACCCAAGAAATCAATAAAAATTCCCTAAAAATATATAAAAACCCATAACCCATAAAAAATACTAAAAACGCAAAAAAAAACTCTAAAAATCCAAAAAAACCCAAAAATCCAAGAAACACTAAAATCCCTAAAACCCTAAAACCCCTAAAAACATCTAAAAATCTAGAAAACCCCTACAAAACCTTAAACCCCTAGTTATTACTAAAATCCTTAAAAGTCTCTAAAACCTGAGAATATATTTAAAGACCCTAAAAACCATAAAACCACTAATATACCCTAAAGTCCTATAAAATCCTAAAATATTCCTAAAAATCCTAAAACACCATAAAAATATTAAAAACCTAAAAAAAATAAAACCCATATAATTTTTAAAACCCTAAAAACTATAAAAACTACAAAAAACCCTATAGCACTATAAGAAACCTTAAAACCTCTAAAATTAAAAAATAATAAACATTTTTAAAACAATAAAAATGATAAGAACAATAAAAATCCTAAAAATTTCAAGACACTAAAAACCCTTAATGATTGTAAAACCACCTAAAAATACTAAAAAACTAACAAAAAAACCCATCAAAATACCAAAAAATATAAAAATACTAAAAAACATTAAAACCCTGAAAACCCTGAAAACACCTAAAAATTCCTTAGAAAACTCTAAAAACCCTAAAATGATAAGAAAATCCAAAATGCAATAAAATCACTAAAATTGTAAAAACCACTAAAAACCTAAATACCTTTAAAAAAACCATAAAAACCTAAAACCAAAAAAACCCTAAAACCATAACCCCCCCAAACCCCTAAAAACACAAAATGACCCTAAAACCCCTAATGGACCATAAAAACACTACAAACTATGAAAGGCCCTTAAACCCCTAAAAGGGAGATAGAGATTCTCGGCTCCATTGATAAGACATTGTCGTAGATGATGGCCACAGTGGCGCCACCCCTCCCTGGGATTGGACGAGTGGCGGATAGGGTTTCCCTGCAAGATGAGCAGGAGATTTCCCCCCCCCCTTTCCCAGAGATTACAATTTTCCCAAAAGTTCTTCACTTCCAGAACGGTGTTCCCTCGGTCCCAATTTCTGCTCAAGAGTTTTCTTTGGCCTCTGCTCTTCTGGATCTGACGTTGGTGGTTCGGTTTGGGAGGAACTGGCCCTCTATCGATGATTTTGATAGGTTCGTTTTTTCTTCTTAGAATCTCCATGAAAGATCTGTTGTAGGGTTTCTTGATGCCCGTCATTTTTTGATTTTTTTGGGGAACGAGGATGATTTGATCTCGGCCTGGGCCGTGGCTCTGCGGATTGTCCTTGGTTTTCGGTTCTACTTATTCCAGTGCAGCTTTGATTTCCACCTGAATTGTGACCCCCAAAGCACGACATTGTGGGTAACTCTTCTTGGACATGCGATCCCCTTCTAGAATCTGGCCATCCTTCGCATCATTGGTAATCTCATTGGGTGATTTATTTGTATGGATGCACGGGCAAGCTCCGCATGTCACCCCATTGCACCACGGATTTTCATAGAGGTGGACGTGTCCAAGCCCCTAGTCAATTTGGTTTGTGTTGAGATTGAATGTGAACTCCAGTGGCAATAGAAGGTCTTCTTTGAATCCTGGGTCTACTTCTGCTCAAACTGCTGCAGGTTAGGCCACACCGCATCTGTGTGCCGGCTTGGAAGCGGCTCTTCCTCCTCAATGCTTGGGCTGTCTTCTACAGCTCCCTCAACGTTTTCTTAGATTGTGGGTGCACACAGCGTCAGGAAATTAGATGTGTTCCAACCGGAACCTAAAGTGTCTGATATATTCAAGCGCTTGAGGAGTGATTTGAAGCTTCCAGATGCTGGAGGCCCTCTTGGAATGGAGTTTACTATTGGTGGGATGCCTTTTTCCTCTGACAGCAGTCTGAAGAAGAGCCAGGAATTGGTTCCAACTTTCAACCATTTTTAAGGGTTGGACTTTGCGGAAGAGGTGAAAGGGTCCCCAATTGTAAATGCGGGATGTGAGATGCCTGCTGAACAAGCACAGAGGAAGGTGTAGGTCGATGGTAATGGGCATTGTGAGGGAGCGTTCAGAATGCTTCTCCGGTGGTCAATGTTGCTATGCCGGAATTGATTTGTGATGAAAATGGTAGTGATGAGGTGCAGGTTATGTTGGTTGAGAGTATTGTGAAGGCTGGAGAAGAATGTGTTGAAGCTGGGCATGGGACGTTGGATGTACTGGGGGTGATGGACAGGAAATAGGTGGTGGTTGAGCCAGTGGGGGAGTCTGTGGTAGGGAAGGTGCTTGAACAAGATGAGGGGAATGAACAAGTTGATACGACCTCTCTTAGCCAGGTGCTGGAGAAGGAGGCTAAGTAGGGGGGAAGTCCCTCAGCATGGGGATCTTGTGGAGAAGCGTTCTGTTGTATTGGAGGGATCTCTATGGCCTGGTCAGGGGTCCTTGGGTTTTTCGGTGCATGAGGGTGCTTCTGATAGTGAGGCTCTGTATGGGGATTCAAGTCGGTTTGATCTTGAGCAGGGGGAGGCTACTGAACATTGGGAGGTGATGGAACCGGCTATGGAGGTTTGCATGTGGCCTAGAGAGGACAAGAAGTTAAAATTGGCCCTTGCTAGTGTGGTATCCCCACCTTGCATTGATTTTTAGGTTTCTGCCTTTGTGGCTCCTCATATGTTGCGGTGCGAGGCTCTTGCTGCTTCCTCCCTAAATCAGGAAGACCCATTTGTCCCAGATCAATCTTTTTTTCTAGGAAGGAGGTAGAAGGGTGTATCATAATATGAATTTGATCATCAAGGAGAGGTCTTTGCTTGAGGTGGACACTCCTCATGGGAAATAAAACATTTCTGCAGGGGTCTCTTTAGATCCTCGGAAGAGGAAACCGAGGAAGGACTACTCTAATTTTCCAAGGACTGTGTCTACAAGGGCTTTTTGAAAATCCAATCCCTCTACCAAGGGAGGTCATTCTGTCAAGGTGCATCTTGATCTGAAGTTACAATGTCTCAGAGATTACTACACCACTTTCCTAAATCAATACAAATCATCTGAATGGGAGTCGGTGGTGTCAGATGCTTCCACTGGTTATGGTGCTGATGGGGACCCATTTTGGGATGGATATTTTTTACTCTTGATTGGGTTTTCCTATTTTTTTCTCTTCTGCTTTTGGGTCTTTTGGGGTTTTGGTGTCTTGGGGGGTTTAGGTCTTTTCGGTGTGGCCAGTTTGGCCCCACCCTTCCCTTGTCTGTTGTGATTTTTTCTATAAAAATTTTGGGGGTTCAGGAATAGTCTGACCCTCGCATCTTCCTTGCCCTTAAACCCCTAAAAACCCATAAGGATCCAAAAACCCTAATAGACCTTAGAAGATCCCAAATTAACTAAAACCCAAAAAATCAAAAACCCTTAAAAGGCAACAAAACCCTAAATCCCTAAACAACACTAAACCCCTAAACCAAACTTAAGAATTCAAAAAAACTAAAAAAATCCCCCAAATACCATAAAAATAATTAAAGTCTCTAAAAATGTAAAAATACTAAAATCCCTAAAAGATGGTAAAACACCTAAAAACAAAAAAACAACACTCTAAAACCCCTAAAACCCCCTAAAACCCTAAAAAATATAAAATACACTAAAAACATAAAAAACCTTACAAACTTTAAAACACTAAAAACCATAAAAATCATAAGAAACATAAAAAAACTAAGAATCATAAAAAACCTAAAACCCCTAAAAACCCATAAGGACAAACAACCCTAAAAACATAGAAGTCTCTAAGAACCCTACCAATAATAACAGAACCAAAAATACCCTAAACCCCATAAAACACCAAAAGACCATAAAAACCCCTAAAAATCCTAAATAGCAAAAAAAATTTAAAAAGACCTAAATACCCTAAACCCCCCAAAATATGAAAATAGACCTTAAAACACTAAAAAAATTTAAAGCTCCCTAGAAATAATAAAAACCAAAAAAATCCCTAAATAAAATTAAAAACATAAACCCCTATAAATCCTAAAAACCCCTAAACACAATAAAAAAAATTTAAAATCTCTAAAAAACATAAAAGCCATAAAAACTGTAAAAATAGTAAAAATGCCAAAAAAAACCTAAACACCCCCAAATTACACTTAAAAACATAAAACCTTAAAGACTCCTAAAACCTTAAAATACCCTAAAATAACTAAAACCCCAAAACAATAAAAAACATTTAAACCCTTAAAAAATTAGCCCCTGTAGAAAATTAAATAACATAAAAAGACAATAAAACTATAAAACCCCCTAAAAACCCTAAAACCCCCAAAAAAACAATTAAAACATTAAAATCCTTAGAAACCCTTAAAACATTTAAAAACAACAAAGAACTATAAAACATCTAAAAACTCAAAAAAACACTAAAACATAAAAATTTCCTAAAATCCCTCAAAAACACTAAAAACCATAAAAACTCTCAAAACCCCTAAAACCCATAAAAACCATTCAAAATCATAAAATCCAAAAAAACCAAAAATTAGTAAAACCCAAAAAATTCCAAAAAACTAAAAATCCCAGAAAACCTAAAAATCCATTGAAATAATGAAAACCATAAAATCCTTAAAACCCCAAAAAACCCTAAAAACCTTAAAAAACCATAGAATCCCTAAAAACCTATGAAAGAATTGTAAAACCCCTAAAAGACCCTAAAAATCCTAAAACCAATAAAAACCATGAAAACCCAAAATGTCCCTAAAAATCCTATAAACATAAAATGAAACAAAATAGGCCAACAGAAACTATAAAATACCGTAAAAATCTTAAACACCCTAAAAAAATTAAAACCCAAATACCCAAAAAAAACCCCAAATCCCTAAAAAATATCTAAAACCAATAAAAATCTAAAAACTAAAACAACCCAAAAACCCTAAAAAAACCTAATGTAACGCCCTAAACCCTGAAACTCAGAGTAGGTGCATTATTTTATTACATTGACATGATTATAAGGAATCAAATTTGGAATGACCAATAATTTTAGTAGTATTTAAGAGACTAGATATATAATGGAACCCATTTTACATTGGGAATGAAAAAAATATAATACATAACAAAATCTAATAAACTTCATCTTTGAAAAATCAATAAATGGTCTCTTATTTATAACCTATGGAAGGAAAACAGATTTCAGGGTGATCTAAAATTCTCATTAAGGATTACATATATTAGAACCATGAATCAATAATAATTGAATAATAATTTATTAGATAAAATCTTTATGGCATGGGGAATAATTGAAGAACACAGGCCATTATCAAACTGAGAATGAAAATTCCTCCACATGTTTTGTTATAGTGAGAACCTTCGGGAAATTAATAATAGAATACTAAATAAATATAATGATTATTATTTGGAAATTTTTTATCTTGAACATTAACCATCATACAATAGATATGGTTTAAGTATGTGGGTAGATACCCGTCTGATTATTATTTGAAAATAGACTCGAAGGGTCTATTGCCAATTGTTTTGTATCATGAGACCCGTTGATGCATCAAGGGGATATAATGGTCCCTGAACATCATTGGAATTGCAAAAAATTATTTATATATATATATTTAATACAAGAAAAATATTCCTTTCTATTATCTATATTGAGTAAAGGCTACATATTCATCAATATTCCCCCGATTAAAACAACATTCAAAATAAAAACCATATGTAAAATGGTATACGACTAAGAAAATAATCATATAAATACTAAATTAATATGGATATTTAATAGAAAAATAATTTAAAATTAAAAATGACCTCAAAGGGGCAGTAGGTACACCACATAAAAATTATTTGGTTCACAAGACCAAGTTAGTCTCCAGGAGATGGAAATTAAGACAAAGTCCCTTACAACATTTTAATCAATCGAATTGTACAACCAAAAATTATTAATCATTAAATGAAACATTTAATACCATTTATATAAATAGAATTATGATTTTATATATCAAATTCCATTATACATACAACAGATATAAGAAATAATTGGTGAATAATGAAAATCTCACAGAAATAAAAGTGTGATGAGAACCCCTTACCTTCTGTCTGAATGTGTTATGCACTGGATCTTAATATCTTGGATAATCATATTAAATCCATTATTTAATTAATTAATAACTCTTATACTTTTATATGATTAATTATAGTTTTATTATGTTCATTTATGGGATTATTTATGAGTTTTATGACACAATTGAATCACTTGGGATCAATTATTTCCTTGGGTTTCATGATTGATATACTTCTATAAATGTAATGAAGTTAATTTAAAATGGGTATAATTATATAGAACTAGAATTATATTTTATTAATGAAACTAAAAAATTTTAAATGTTTATACATTTTATTTTTTATAAGGTATAAGGATGAACCATTAGATAAAATTTTAGGGATAATTGCTTAGATTATTTTGGAGTTTTTTCGATCATCACGCACATGTTTTGTTAAATTTAATAATACTATATATATATATAATTGTTCCAGAACATTAAATAGGATTTAATACATATTAAATAACTTTTTTCATCCATAAAAATGGTTTCATGACCAGCAATAAGGGATAAATTGATGAGCAAATATCTTTCGTCCATGAAGGTCGTAAATCAGCACCTCATGGACGATGATTTTGTTTTTAAAATAAAAGAGAAAGGGAAAAGATTTTGATGATGTATATTTCAATAACATGATATATTAACACTATATAAATTATATTGGAGTTATCATGCTTTTTCTATAGAGGAGTTTAGGACATAAATTGAAATAAAAATAAATTGAAATGAATTTAAAAGAAAAAGGAAGAGGATTTACCTCCTGAATTCTCCTCCTTGAGAATATCCTTAGTGAAAGAGTTTTTAGTCTTTCAGTAATACCAAGAGACATAGGAAATGGTGTAGAGATAATTGAAGAGGAATTGGGAATAATTTTCACAAACTTCAAAGATTATGGGTGTGAGGAGAAGAGGGGTGATGGTGGGTTTTTATAGTGGAGGAGATATGTGATTTCTCATTATTTTATTCATTATTTTCTTATTTTGATCAAGATAGGAAATAATTTTTATTCTTGTGACATAATACAGTAATGAGGGAATTTTAACTCGATCTAATGGTGCTTACATCAGTCAAACATCATCCATGACTCTATAATTCATGTATTTAGCATTTATCATAAATTATCTTATTTTACTATTCACAAAAATTCATGTATTTTTGAAAAATGTAAAAATAATTAACCCAAAACATTTTTCAATGTATAATTTCAATAATAGAACTATATTTTATGAAAATAATTTTCTAAATATGATAAATTTAATTTTTATTTAAAATCACCATTTAATCAAAAAATACAGTTTTTTAAATTATAACTCATTTTATAATACCCTGAAAAATTAACTATGGTCTCATTAAATTATCCTGAAATCATATGACAAAAAAAATATTTATTTATGAATAAATTTTATGAAAATGAATTATATTTTAAATAAATTTATTAATAATAAAATTGTAATTAAATATTTATTACCCATAAAAATACAAACACTTAATTAATAATTTTTTGAAAAATTCATTCATCAATACTATGAAGTAATTATATCATAATTTCATTTATAAGGTGTCTAAATTTTATTTATACATTCATGAATGAGGTTACTATTCATTTGGATGATATACTATTCATAAGGGTCATATTAGTATTAATAAAGGTATATTACTACTCCAAAGGGTCATGTTACTATTCAGTAAACAATTATGTTGATGCTATTAAATTATAAATATCTTACTGATCACAATAGTGGGTGTGCATTTTTTTGAAACTTAATTCACATAAGTGGAAAAATTATGTTTAAGTTATAATATAATTGTAATAACAGAGTGTTGTTTTGTAGTGACTCAGTGTTGTGTGAAATATAAGATATATAATGAATTGAAATCATTTATAAAGAAACATACCACAAAATATTTATTTATGAATAAATTTAATGAAAATGAATTAAATTGTAAATCAATTTATTAATCATAAAATTTTAATTAAATATTTATTACCGATAAAAATACCTACACTTAATAAATAATTTTTTAAAATATTCATTTAAAAATACTATGATATAATTATATCATAGTTTCATTTATAAGGTGCCTAAATTTTATTTATACACTCATGAATGAGGTTACTATTCAATTGGATGGTCAACTATTTATAAGGGTCGTATTTCTATTCATAAGTGTATATTACTACTCCAAAGGGTCATGTTACAATTCAATAAAAAAATAAGTTGATCCTATATAATTGTAAATATCTTACTGATCACAACCATGGATGTCCTTTTTTATAAAAAATTAATTAACAGAAATGGAAAAATTATGTTTAATGTTTAGGTTCTAACATAATTGTAATAATAGAGTGTTGTTTCATAGTGACTTAGTGTTGTGTGCAATATAAGCAATATAATGAATTGAAATTATTTATAAAACATATACCATAAAATATTGGGGTGTAATACACAAGACCCTATAAACCCTAAAACACCATGTAACCCCTAAAAACATTAAACCCCTAAAAAACTCGGAAAACCCATAAAGACACTAAAGAACCCTAAAATCCCTAAAAAAACCCAGAAACCCTATAAAACCATAAATAATCCTATAAATTATAAAACCCATTATTTTTTTTAAACCATAAAAATCCTTGAAAATTCTATAAACCCTAAAAAACCTAAAACCCCAAAAAAATCTAAAACCTTAAAGAACCCTAAAAACACTAAACCCCCTTATAAACCATAAAAACCTCAAAAGACCTACAAAAATAAAAACATGAATAACAAAAAAACCCCTAAAAGACCACAATACCACAAAAAACACCTACAGCACCCCCCCAAAACCTAAGCCCTAATAAATCCAAAAACTGCTAAAACCCCTGAAAACCCTAATAACCTAAAAACAATGAAACCTAAAAAACCGTAAAAACACTATAACCCCCTTAAAATCCTAAAAAAACCCATAATCTCCAAAAATATATAAAAATCCTAATAACCCTAAAAATATCCTAAAACCATAATAGACTAAAAACACTTGGAAACCATAAAAAAAATCGTAAAAACCACTAAATACCCTAAAACCCATATATACCCCTAAGAACCTAAGAAACTGTAAAACCCCTAAAAAACCCTAAAACCCATAAAAGAACTAAAATACTGAATAACCCAATAAAAACCCTAAAATACCCTAGAAACAATCAAATTCCATAAAACCCCTAAAATTAAAAAAAAATAAAAACCTTAAAACCCCTCTAAAATCCATAAAACCCAAAAAAACCCAAAAAACACTAAAAACCCAAAAACCCCAAAAAACTCTAAAAACCCTAAAACCCCTAAAAGGATCTAAAAATATCAAAAATTCCCAAGAAACACTTAAAAACCTAAACACCCTAAAAACCATAAAACTCGTAAAAACACATAAAAATCTTAAACACCCTAAACCCATAAAATGCAAAAAAAACCCCTAAATTACCCTAAAATAACACTAAAAACCTAAAAATCCTAAAAACGCTTAAAACCTATAAAATGAGATAAAATAACCCTAAAAACCATGATTCCTTCAAAAACCACTCAAACCCATAAAAACATAAAAAAAAATAAAAACACCGAAAGAACCCTAAAACCCTAAAAAACCTAAAACCCCTACCAAACCCTAAAAAAACCAAAAACCTCTAAAAAATGAAAATCCTTAAAACCCCTAAAAAACCTTAAAACCCTAACAACTTAAAAACCCTATAAAAATACAAAAACGCCCAAAATCCTTAAAATCCCTTAAAATCCTAAAGCCCTTTAAAACACAGAAAACCCTAAAACCCTAAAAACCCAAAAAGACCCTAAAAATTGTAAAATCTAAAAACCCATAAAAATTATAAAAAACCTAAAACACACTAAAAATACTAAAAACACTAAAACCCTAAAACACACAAAAAACACTAAAAACAATACAAACCCTAAAAACCAAAAAAAACCTAAAAATCATAAAAACCATAAAAACCCTAAAAACTATAAAATTCTTTAAACCCTAAAAAAACTGAAATCATAAGAACCATAAAAACAATAAAAATACCATAAAATCCAATAAAACACCAAAAAACAATAAAAACCATTAATCCCACAAAAAACACAAGAACCCCTAAAATCCCAAAACCCCTTGAAATCCTAAAAACCCTTAAAAATACTAAAAACTATAAAAACCCTAAAACTCCCTACCCCCTCCCACAACAACCTAAAAACAAAAAACCTAGGAACCTTATAAACCCCAGAAACTAAAAAACCTTAAAAATTATAAAGCATCTTTAAAAAATCCTAAAAACTCTAAAAAACTTAAAAACCAGAATAACCCTTAAAATATCCAAAAAAATCCTAAAACCCATAAAAGACAATAAATAACTCTTAAATCCCTTAAATTCCCTAAAATACACTATATCACCATAAAGACCCTAAAAACCATTAAACACCATAAAAATCCTAAAACACTAAAAATCTCTAAAACACCCTAAAACCCTAAAAACCCATTTAAAAACCTACATCCATAAAAACCATAAAAATTAAAATAACATAAAAAGAACATAAAAACCATAAAACCCCTAAATACATTAAAACTAAAAAACCATAAAACCCCTAAAATCCCTAAAAACACTAAAAACCCTAACACCCTAAAATACCCTAAAACCCCTGAAAATCATAAAAGCCATAAAAATCCTTTAAACAAAAATAATCACTAAAAACCCCTAAAACCCTCTAAAAGTTTCTAAAAAACCTAAAACCTATAAAAGTCCCTAAAAACTTAAAACCCCTAAAATTAAATATAAGTCCTTAAAAGACAATAGAAAAAATATTTAGAACCCTAAAATACAATAAAATTCTTAAAACCCATTAAAATCCATAAAAACCCTAAAAACTAGTAAAAACACATAACACCCATCAAAACACTTAGAACTCTAAAAATGATAAAATCCAAACAAAATCCTAAACACCCTAAAAACCAAAAAAAATCCTTAAAACCCTAAAAAATCCCCAAATCTCTAAAACCGCTAAAGGCCCCTAAATAAGCCTTAAAATAAAAAAACCATTAAACCCCTTAAAAACTAAAGAACCCTAAAAATACATAAAAATACTATAAAACCCCACATAACCCTAACAAAACACTAAAAACATCTAAAACCCTTAAAAGGTCCCAAAACCCCACAAAATCCCTAAAATCACTTAAAATCTAATAAACCCCAAAAAATACCATAAAAACTATATAAAACTCTAAAAAATTATGAACACCCATTGAACACTAAATATCCATAAAAACCCTAAAAACCCAAAAAAATACTAAAAAACCCTACAAACCCCCAAATAACCGTAAAAACCCTAAAAATGTCTAAACCCTAAGAAGGAACTAAAAACCTTAAAAGACCCTAAATAACTCTAAAATATCACTAAAACTCCTAAAAACCATAAAAACATTAAGATACCCAAAAATCATTAAAACCAATAAATCAATTAAAAACATTTAAATCCAAAAATCCCCTAAAAACACATAAAAATATAAAAACCATAAAAAACTATAAAAGACCTTAAAATCTATAAGACTCTAAAATACCAAAAGAACCTTAAAAGACCAAAAAACTCTAAAAACATAAAAGTTTCTTAAAATTCCTAAAAACCACAAAAATGCTAAAACATTAAAACCCCTAAAAACCATAGAAACCCTAAAACCTCTAAAACCTCTTAAAATCAAAAACACTAAAAATACCTAAATCCCCAAAAAAACCCTAAACCCTCAAAAACCCCTAAAAACCAATAATATCCTAAAACCCTGAAAACATAAAAAAACCCAAAAAACATATAAAATCAGGAAAAACCCTTAAAGGAAATGCCACACCAATCTGCTGGGTTGAAGGTATCTCATGTGTTTGAGAGACTGATGCAGGATCTAGTGATTGAGCATGAGAAGGGAGGAATGGAGACTGAGGAAGTTGTGAGGTCCCCTAGGTTGTGCTGTGAAGTTTTGTTGGAGTAGGGGTAGGATGGAAGGGTGGAGTAAAATGCTTCGAGTGGGCAGGAAATGAAGGTACGTGCCTCGGTGGGGGGGGGGGCTGCATAGTGGCTTGTGACAGTGTCACCTTTCACTATCCCGGACGTGGCATAGCTTCTGGGGAATCAGGGGGTTACTTCTAGCTTGGGAGGAGTGGAGGAGAAACAAGAGGCCATGATTTCGTATTGTAGGCATGCTGGATAGGGAGGCGCTGGCCTTGGATGGGGCCCCCCTGAGTAAAAAATTTGTTTGTATTAATTCTTTGGAGTTGGAGGGAATGGATGATGTAGAAGGGGATGTGGAGGAGCATGGGGTGATGGAGGAAATGGGGGATGTTGTTGATACTAGGGCCATGTCTACTGATAGTCCTGGTACCATTGTGGATGAAAAAGGACCCTTAGTGGATCATCTACCTGGTGATGTTTGTCACAGACAGGATGTGCTGGAGTTGCCTCTAATTATGGCCTATTATGATGGTGCGGGGGATGAGGAAGGACAGTGTGAGGATTCAATGGTCCCTATAGGTGATATGAAGGATGGGGTATAGGCATTGCATGGTGGAGAAAGGGTGGCCCAGATGGGGGAGGAGGCTAAGTAGGAGGAAGTACCTGGGCAAGGGGAGTTGGTGGAGCATTGTTCTATGGTGATGTAGGGCTCCCCAAGGCATGGTCTAGGTAATTTGGCTTTTTTGGTGCATGAGGAGGGATCTGCTGGTGAGTCTTCTTTGTAGGAGGTGCTAGCTCGGTTTTCTCATGACCAAAGGGAGGTTTCTGAACCTAGGGAAGTGATGGAGCCGGTTATGGAGGTCTGCAAGCTGACTAGGGAGGAGGGGTGATTGCAGCTAGCCCTCACAAGTGTGGCACCCAGCGTGCCGTAGTGTGGGGTTCTTGCCACTTTCTCTCTAAATCAAGAATCCTCCTCCATCTCGTAGTAGGTTTTTTTTCAGGAGGATGCTTGATGAATGAATTATAATATGGCTATGATCGGTAAGGAGACGGCCTTGATAGAGGTGTCCATTCCATATAGGAAGGAAAACAAATCATCATGGGTATCCTTAGAACCACCAAAGGGAAAACTAAGGAAGGACTATTCCACTTTGCCAAAGACAGTTTCCACGAGAGCATCTTGCAATACTAAAGAAGTTGCATCTGGAAGGGGCGGTCGGCCTGTCAAGGTGTTTCTTAACGTGGAGCAGCAGTGACTTAGAGAGTACTACACTACCTTCCTAAAGCATTATGAATCATATTAATGGGATTCAGTGAAGTTAGATGCTTCCTCTGGTTATGGTACCGATGGGGACCCACTTGGGGATGGAGACTTTGATCTATAGTTTCTGATTTTTTTTCTCTTCTGCTGTTGTGTTTGGTCTTTTGTGTCCTTTTCTTTCTTCATTTTCTTTTAGGGATTGTTTTTTGGGTATGGGTCTATTTTCACTGCCCCTCTCTGGTCTGCAGTTTCCTCTTTTTCTTAATAAATTTTTGGGGGGCCAGGAATAGCTTGGCTCCCCCATCTGTATTTCCCTAAAGAACATAAAAACCATAAGAAACCTAAAAATTATACAAAACCCTACAAAACCCAAAACGCATACAAAATCATAAAACCCCTAAATCTGTAAAAGAACAATAAAAATCCTAAACCCCTAAAAAAACACTAAAACCCATTAAAAATATTTAAAACCCCATAAAACAAAAAAACCCCAAAAAACCCAAAAAAAAACTTATACCCCTAAAACCCCTAAAAACACAAAAAAAACTAAAACCCTAAAAAACTAAAAACCCTAAACAAACACTTAAAAATATAAAAACCCTATAAACCACTAAAACACCCTAAAGGACCTTAAAAACTGCAAAGACCCCAAAAATGCCTAAAACCCCTATAAATCCCATAAAACCCTAAATACCCTAAAAACCCTACAAACCCTAAAAATTCCATAAAACCCTAAAATTACCTAAAATTCCTTATAAATCACAAATACCCATATAGCCCCTAAAAACCCATAAAACAACTAAAAATCCAAAAATCAATGAAAATCCAATATAGAACTAAAGCCCAGTAAAAACCATAAAAACCCCAAAACCCCTCAAAAACCCAAAAACCCTAAAAACAATAAAAATCCCAAAAAACTAAAAAACCCTAAAAACCCTATAAACACTTAAAGGACCTTTTAAAAAATTAAAAGTGTAGAAACTCTAAAAAACCAAAAAAAACACATAAAACTCATATAAAACCCCAAAACCCAAAAAACAATCTCTATAAGGTCCCCTAAATGCTCTAAAATCCTAAAAACATAAAAAACCATTAAAACCATAAAACCCCCATGAAACCCCAAAAACTCTAAAAACCCAAAACCCTAAAAAACCCCCTTAAAACCATAAAACAATTCAACAAACCTAAAACAACTCTAAACCCCCTAAAAACTATAAAAACCCAAAAATACTAAAATAATCTTAAAAACCATAAAAAACCTATAAAACCCAAAAAAAATTAAAAAAACCTTCATACCCCCTATAACCCAAAAAACCCTAAAATCCCCAAAAGTACCTCTAAAAATATTAAAAACCCTATAAAATCCCAAAAATAGCCTAGAAACCCTAAAACCCATAAAGAACACTAAAAGTACTTAAAACCACATAAAAGACACTAAAACCCTAAATGAACCTAAAATCCCTAAAAAAAATACCCTCATGCCCTAAAAAAATAAAAGACTCTAAAACCATATACAACCCTAAAAGTATCTAAAACCCTTAAAAACTATAAACAACCCTAATACTTTCTTTCATGAGGTTTCACTCTTTCTTCTCTTTTCCTCATGGCCACCACTGAGGGTCCGACTTCTTTCTCCATACACTAGACTTATTATAGTTTAAAGTGAATATAGGGAAGTTCTGCAGCCTTATAATATTCCCCCATCTCCATGTCCTCTTCCACAAGTTCCGGAGGAGAAGTGTGAGGTTTTTCAGATTTTTCACTTCTTTCTTTAACAGGTATGATCCTAACATCCACACTATCATATGCTTGTTTGGGAAAAGGATCATTCTTATAATCTTTTGTTCACCTTCCATTAGTGTACCTCCATAGGCATGGGTCCTCAAGGTCATATATCTAACTTCAAGGAAAAATGTATTGTTTAGTTTCATATATCTATATTAACCTATTGTTTCTCCGACCAAGCATGACTCGCGTGGGATTAGAGGTTGATGGTGGTCATGAAATCCACATGATCCTAAACCTTATGGGAAACCTCCTTAGGATTAAGCACCAACCCAAAACTCATGGGTATCCCCAATGCCTAATCCCCAAATATTGAACTATGGTAACTATGATTCCTACTACAATCTAGATATGTAGGATTCCCACTTAGGGCCTAAGCTCAATGGACATCTTCCTCTAGAGTAATCCCCAACCAAAACCTCATGGGAATCCCCAATGTGTATGACCAAACTATTGAACTATGAGTACTTTGATTTATTCTATAATCAGAATACATAGGATGCCTACTTAAGGACCAAGATAAGTTGGCATCCTCATCAGGAGTAATCCCCAATAATAATCCCCTTAATATGGGCATCCTCTTCAGGAGTAATCCCCTAAGTAAGACTCCAAACTACTATGAGTCAATACATTCTTCATGGTTCCTTTTAAAAGGTAATACTCTTCATGAGTAAGCCCCTACATAATCCTCTCAGTGGCCCATAATCCCCTCTGAGACAAACCTTTTCAAGCCTCTATAGGTGTGGGTTCTCAACAACGAACTATGTGGGATTTGATTCCTGTCCATATGCAATGCGTAGGAATCCTCCATGCAGTGAAAACCCAAAACCTCTAATAAAACTTTTTCTCTCTAGGCTATATTCCTAAAAGGTTCACATCCAAACTAGGAATAAATTTTCCTTCCAAGATCCCTGGGATGCTTCAGCCTAAGTCCCACACCAAAATTTTATTAGGCACCTTCCGCCTAGAAGTCCTTGCCACATGACGTTAAACTATACGATTATGTCCTTATCACATGAACTTAAATAGTATGATGTTCCACATTATGATGCACTGAACTATATGGGTTCTAATTCTTTTAAAAATGGTAAATATTAATCCCATTTATGGGTTCGATCCCAACATCAAAACAACTCCCATTTTCCTAGATGATGATTCACTCAAGAGTGCCCCACTGTTTGGCTAGAAAATCAATGACAACATAATCATTACCAATGAATTCAAAAATTTTACATAAGAGGATAAAATTGATGGGGAACCTCATATATGTATATATATCTCCATTTATGAAGATCCTTAGACACATACATATGATTCTATATTTTATACATGCTAATAATTGATTGTTAATTTATAAGAAACCCGCATCATACTTGGAAATTAATAAATGATTCACGATTTTGTCTTAAATATATAAGAGATCACTATAGTAGTAAATAATTCCCCACAGAAGGGTGTGATAATCCCAACCTTCCATCCCCTCAACAAATGTATGTTCTCAAGAATCATCATACAAACCACCTGACAAGCACCTTCATTTGGAAAGTAGGTCCTCATGGATACATAACTGTTGTGTATTTTTGGTTCGACGAACAAACCTGTTGGAGACTATTAATAAATAATGATTAAAAACCTGAACATATCTCCATGGGATTTAAAAAAATGGGGAACCCGACATGAATCCTTATCCAAGATAGTAGTTTCACCCATATGTTAGGCCCCTTTCACTTGATAAAAGAGGTATAGACATGATAATAAATCATGAATGTGTTCATTCAATAGAGATTCTTCTTTGAAAGTATTTTATATTTTTTTCTAATTTATATTAGGCACTTATTTCCAACAACTCCCTTAAATCCAATGACATCTTTATGGATTTCACTAACACATTCCATGAATACTACTCATGCTGGATCTTCATCCATGTGAAAGATGCCATCACCAACCCAGCATCTTTAACATTAGGTCTCAAACCCACTTGTCCGAGAGTGCCATCTTAATAGTACAATCTTGGCCCTAGAGGCCGCCTGATAGGACCTCTAGTTCGTGAATCCCCATCAATCATCCATTCTGCGATGACTGGTGGTCCTAAAGCAGATAGTACCAACTACCACCTTAAACCATTTTAGGATTTTATCCACAAAATGTGACAACTAGTACCTCCCATATATCAAGGAAATGGATAAAGCGGCCACATTCAACCACATCTTGGATACATATGGGGTCATACCATCAGTCTCCACTGCGAACACCACATAGTATAAACCCCTCAACATGATAATGGTGTTCTCCTCAGCTGTCTGGACCAGGAACTTCAAACCCAAGCATGCAAGAAAACTCACATGGGATGAAAACTGACCAATAGGGGTCAAGGTCACACATCTTACCCCTCTAGAGAAGCCCACAAACCCAATTTTGATAAATATTGTGAGTAGGTACATACACTCTCCCGCCTTCATTTATCCATCCAAAAGACTCATCTAGAGGAATTCCAAGAAGACCTCCAATCAAATACGTTGGAATACCGTGAAAAAAAACATGCACCTTCTTGCACCCACCAATACTACAGGTAAAATCTTCTGAAATCATTCAATGAATCCTAATAATGAAATACAATGACATAACATTAGAAGACACACACACCTACATGAATTTTTCAATCCTTCTAGTGGCCTCATCTGGCAGCATCTGGAGAAGTCAGTCGGAAAGTCCCAATGACAAGTAAGGATATACTCAACTCTCTTCCCCAACACATGAGTAATGTTAGTATACAATGTAAATAAAGGTAGTAAAAGAGTAGGTACATACACCTACTCTGGATATGGAATGTACATATATCCTTGTTCCCATCACTGATGTCACAAAGAACATCCTTAAAATGGTGAATGAGAAGACGGAAATCCCTTCCCACATCCTATATAATTGCTAAGATATTATCACAGTGAAAAAATAGTGTATTAGGGATGGAAACATAATTATGTCCCCAGAAGTGGGGTGGCTCTTCCGCAGTTCACCCCAGAGAAGATACACACCTTAGCTCCCATCTAGAAGGGTCATGGGGAAAACTCCCCCATATTATCTGGAGAACCGGATCAGGAACATACACTCACTTCAATTAGATATAATCATCCTATCCTAATAGACAATCTAAGGAAGGCACACACACCGGGCCATGAAAACCACTTCCCCCCACAAGTGGTCCCAATTTTTCGTAAGAAGGCACTGAAAAAGAAGGTCATCAAACATGATTGAAAAATATAGTAGATCTATGATCAATCTATGGTTATTGTTGGAGTTTATGAAGCACTCAGACACTTATCTATGGTAGTTCAATATCCTACCATACTGTTACCAAATTATGGGAGTAGTAGGAGTAATTCTAAAGGTCCTCATCATACCCATCACCATGAAATCTTGCATTATGTTTACAATACACTCAATCATGAGAGACTATCTTCATATGAGAGAAAAATAATCCCTCTTTGTGGAAATAATATCAAGGTGCAAGAGGGTATCCTCCTTAATGAAATACACCATGGTAGTCCTCCCCATGATGACATTCACTATGAATGTTCTGTCTATAGTAGTGTTTCATGTTGTTAAGAGATTTTTACTACTGGTAATCTAGTGATGAGAAAACCCTCCTATCACAAGTAACTTGAAAAAACAAGGCTATTCATGTCTAATTCCTTTTCATTGGAAGCAGAAATACTTTCTTAACTAGAAAACATACCAAGGTGATAGTCATTCTACTAACCTCGTTTAGACCAACTTCCTTCCAAGATAGCCGAGAAAATCCATTCCAATCTCATGTATTCTGATAAATCAATCATGATACATCCACTCTGGCTGGATCATGTAGAGGAACCTCTAGAGAAATAAAAATAATACTTTCTAAAAATAAGGAAACAGTTTGCTAAATATGACATTCCATTCATGTTATGTACTTTATCCACCCCTCAATACAACATTACAAAGGCATTTTCAAAAGATTGTGTTCATGAAATACACAATAATATATAGAAAAAAATTTGTTACTTGAAAGAAAAAGTATTAAAATATGTAGAGAATCAAATTCACATAAAGGTAATAGAAGGGTTTCAATGCTAAACTAAATTGGAAACTCTCCTGGATTGAATACATCCAAAGATAAAAAAAATAGAAAGGAGACCTTAAATGCGCATTCCTCAACGCATTGATGAGGTTGTGATAGCTGATCAATGATCCCCCATCTTGTGTTCATATTAGGGAATGAGGTGTCCATAGAGATCCAAATTTTACCATGATTCATAATCAACAAATAACTCTAAAGGTTTTATCATGAAAACTTATATATTTAAGTCAGATTAAACAAATGGAATGTTTTCATGACCAAATACATGCTCCAAAAAAATAGGCATGGACTAAATCTCTTCAGCAATTAGCTAGAAAATAGAAGGATATTGAGACAATATTTCCTCAAGCATATGAGAATATCAAAGAAGCCTCCTCCTAAGAAGATTTCAACCACTAGATAGCATAAATATTAAAAATAACATAATGATATTCAGAAATAGTTTTTCGAAGTGCATATTGAATGATACACCAATCCCATGTTTAGAAAAAAAATTGTAAAATTAGAAGAGAAGTTGTGGTAATAGTAGCCACAATGGTTCTGGAGAAACCCCATCCCACAAGGCTGGGGGATTTCTTAACCCATCCTTGTATCCAGTAAACCAAACTCAAAGGGTTGTGATAGAAGAACGATAATATCCCCAACCTTATGGGGTGGGGGATTTTTAACCTCAACAATCCCACCCTCAATGGGGATTATTTTTATCCCAATTATAAAAAATGCCATAAATATAATACCCCTATTCTTCCCATCCTGTGATACAGTACCCTCGATAGGGATGCACATGACTAAACATTATAGAGCTTCCCTTCAGGTTTCTATTTTCCAAGATGCTCCCAAAGAATTAGCAAAGGAGAAGATAAGGCCTCATGGGTGACATAAAAGAATAAATTTTCAAAAATATCCTAATATAATTCCTAAAATTCATTTTTCGTCAGTAAATATAATTAATGACAACCCAACAGATTCTACAAAATATGAGACTAACTTAGAGGAGGTAGAGGAAGATGGTTTGGTTCATGATGAGGTCCACACCAAAATGGTTTAAGGATGTGGGAATTCCTAAAATCAGAGACATTCTTGGAATATGAAAATTTCATTGAATAATCCATCATTACCTCATCACAAATAATATAACATGGAAAAGGGTATGGGTCAAAATATACCTCACCTCCCTCCCAGAGAGGTTAAAAACTTTTCCCTGGAAGAAAGGTTTTCTCAGTAGGAGGACTATATTAATGAATTGAGGAAAATAAATGTATAATTACTCTGAAGCATCCATCCTAGTAGACATGATTTGAAAAAATATCCTCAACTCACCCTTTCATAAAAAGCTAGGGAACAACATTAATTATTATTTTTGTATTCAAAGACCTCCTAGAAAAGATGGTGGACTCCAAGAAAGTGAAGATGAAAAATTCACCCACTTAGGTTCCATATGTTTCTACCACTAGTTCAAAAGAGGGAAATGAATGTAAAAAAAGTTAAAATCAAGTGTGCATTTAAGTTCATAGACTGGATAGTTAAGAAAATAATCAACCAGACTCATGATATTATTCGAACACAATTTAAGAAAACAACTATGTTTCGAGCTGCTTTCACTACAATACCACTAACTTCATGGGAATCTCAGTCCTCTGAAAGAGATTCTTCAAAAAAGTGACATGGTCGGAAGAGTAATAAGGAGACACATGAATATGAAACTTCACCAAAGATGAATATTTCCTAAACATTATCAGACTTCATGACATCAGTCCCAAAATTATGGGCACCACCCCACCAAATGTCACAATAACAGTAGACCCGTCAGACACAATATTTATCTAACAAAGAGTTAATCTTCAGTTCCATTAATGTTATACACATAATAGACCCCTTTATATAAGATGAATGTAATTATGAACCCAAATTACTCACACTTGATTGGGGAAATATGGGAAGAGTTCATAAAATTCAAGGTTATAGGGGAATACACTATAATGCCAAAAGTAAATACATTAATAAAGCCCCCACTCAAACTATCTATACAGATAAGACTCATGGGATATCCTCCCAGTAAGCTCTATAAGAAAAATGGAATTCCCCCACGCATGATAGGGTCTTACCTAATAAAATCATACTAGAAGATCTCCTAAAAAATATGTCATCGCCTAATCAGCACCATCATGTAGGTATATCCAGAAGACTTAATCCACTATGAGCGGAAGCATATCCAGATGCTATTCGAAAGGAAGGTCCGTCTACATCAAGAACGTCAGCTTCCAAACCATCTATGAAATAAAACTCCCATGAATGGAGTTGTAAACCTCTCCATCAAAAGTATGATGTTTTGAATTAAATTCCCATGAACTGGCTAATTTTTAAATCCTAGATGCTTTGAGTCTATAAAAATACCATCGAGAGGAAATCATAGGGGCCTTTTCAAGCCCTTAGTAGTTTAAAGTTTAGGTTACCACTACTGAAGTATATCGGGTAGAGAATGATCCCACAAAATTTCATGATGTCATCTCTTTCATGAACCAAGATGAGGATGTTGTCATAAAAGGACACATTAGGAACTTGTATATATCTGTAAAGATAAATGACATTGATATCTGATGGGACTTTATTGAAAATGGATCAGGGGTCAACCTCAATCTGGTTTTGACACTTCTCCAACTGAGTCTCAAAGAATATCACTTGTTTCCCTCCACTATTATTTCATAGGGTTATGAAATGAATGATAAATATGATCTTGGTGATATTAGGATCTGAACTCAAATATGAGATCATGTGTTTGACTCGGAATTCATTATTGTTTGGCAGGATACATATTTATATATTTGACTTGTATGACCTTATCTATATAAGCATGTAGCCATTCCTTTTCCATACCACCAATGCCTCAAATATTGTATCAATGGTAAAATAGGGACATTTAATGGTGAAAAATCCCCATTCAAATCATTTGAATCAAAATACATTGATTCAGGGTTCTACTAAAAATGAAGGAAATAGTCTGTGGCTGATTAGGTCACTTGGATCAATTCCCAAAATGGCCTAGAGATGATCCTAGCTAACCCTTTCAAGTATCCTAGTACAGATTATGTTCTTACTATCAATAAAGTGAAATGGGTGGGCCTAAAATAAATCACTCAGTCAAAGGATTCTGTAATTTCAATCACAATAAATAAACCTGACATCATAGGAGAAGTTGTCAACCCTTCGGGTAGTGATGAAATCCTCAATGAATATATATTAATTCAATCCCCTGAGATATAAAAATACTTGTTTGGTTAGTTAGGTTGGAAGAAGTTTTCTTGTTAAGGAAAGAATACATAGATTCTCCTTATTAGTCTCTCATATCCCCTTTGGATCCCCAAAGATTCCACGCACCATTGATTGAGTTGGAAATGATTGTCTTATCTTTCGGATTCCCAAATGATGACTCTTACCCTAACTCCAAGATTATTGATTCATTACCTACCTCCCAAGAAGAAACAAAATAGGTGATGAATGAGGAATTAAAAGAAGAGAAAGACCATAGAGATTCCCCTCCAGCATTTGAGGATGGTTTCTCCACCACCATTGACGAGCTTAGAAAATAAATTTGGGTACGAAAGAAGATCCACGACCCACTCTAATCAGTACATCAATGAATTATAAAATGAAGGAGTTAAATAATTACTTTTTTAAGAATCACTTAGAATTATTCACTTAGAATTACACAAAAATTCCAAGCCTTGATCTTGAGGTGTCCACCCATCACTTGGATTTTCTAGGTGATTATTGGGGATACAAACAAGCATCCAAAAGGATACACCTGAACCATGCCTCTAAAATTGAGGTTTAAGTTGATAATCTCATCAAATATGACTTCTTCCCATAGTTAAAATAAAAATAATAATTTTCCAACATTGTCCCTATGAATAAGAAAAATGGGAATATTAGATTCCGCATTAACTAGAGAGATCTCAACTGGAACAATCCAGAAAATGAATTCCTAGTTTCATTCACAGAGCTCCTAATTGATGTGATGGTTGATTATCAAGAACTCTACTTCATGGATGGATATTTATCACAAAATAAAAACCTTATGCCTCTGGAAGATAAAGAATCCACCACCTTCAGGGCCCCTCAAAGAATATTATATTATCAAGTGATTCTCTTTGGCTTAAATAATGTCGATGCCACATAACTATGTGTCTTTCATCACATCATCAATCCCTTCTTGGGGAAGTTCGTTGAATTTTATTTTGGGGATATAGTGTTCAATTCCTAAAATTTTTTTACCACTTTTATGAACTAGAAATCAACTTACATAACCTATGAAAAAATACCTTGAAGATGAACCCCTTGAAATGCGCTTTTAGGGTTACCTTAGGGAAGTTCCTTGGATTTTTCTTACACCATCATGACCTCGATGTTGAACCCGAGATAAAAATATATATCCTTAGAATATCACCTCATAGAAACCTAAAATATTTGAGAGGACTCCAAGTATTCTTTTCCTACATCTAACTCTTCATAGAAAATCTGGAAGGCAAGTGTTTCCCCTTCACCAAACTGATGAATAAGGGGATCACATATCAGTGGACCATCGACTATCAGGAAGAGTTTGATAGCCTCAAGAAATAACTCTTGAGACAAAAATTTTTTATGCCACAAATTGAGGTAAAAACTCTCATATTATATGTGACATCCCTAGAGAAATCATTGGGATATTTCCTAGTAGAAAAAAATGATTTTTGGAATGAAAACAACATTTATTATCTCATTCATACCATGATTGATGTTGAGACTCATTATTTATATATTGAGAAGAGCTCTTTGGAATTAATATTCACAGTTTAGAAATTATGACACTATCTATAGAACCACATGGTCCACTTGGAATCTCATAATAAACCTTTCAAATACATTCTTAGTCATCCAATGTTGAAAGGGAATTTGGAATCATCGACAGTTATACTGCTGCAATTTGATATTCAATTTCTGCCTCAGAAAGTAGTAAAAGGACATGCCTTTTCAGATTTTTGTACAGAATACCCATCTATAGAAACATATTCATAAATATTGAATTACCTAATGAAGATATATTCTCTATCCAAGACATCCCCCCAACATTGGAAATTTATTTTGTTGGTGCATCCTGGATCCCAATAGAGAATATAATGGAAGACCCTAATCTCAGCAAAGTTGGGTTAGGAATCATACTCATTTCCCCAATAAAGGAAGTTCTACCTTATTATTTCTTACTATCATGAGGCTGTAAAAAATGATTTGGATTACTAGGCCCTCATTGTAGGTCTATAAATAGTGATCCAAATACCAATAAATAACCTAAAGTTGAAGTGTGACTAATAGTTAGTAATAAAACATATGAAATGGGATTACACCCTCAGAAAAGAATAGATAATCCCCCTACATGACTCTATATGAAGGCTGATGGCAGAGTTCTCCTCAGAACCAACATTGACTCATTCCCCGTGATCACAATATTCCCAAATAGATGCATTAAAAAATATGTCTATAGAAATAGATGATCCAAAATGGGATGAAACAGCCCTCAACATCACCCATCGCCGAATGGTTTCACATTTCATTAAAATAAGAGGGGAATAGATTAATGAAATAAACCTAATTCCTGAATTTTATGGTCCAACCACTAGGTGGATGACACCCATCAGAGATTACCTAAACAAATGGAATACTCCCACTAGATAAACCTAGAAAAAAACAAATTAAGAAAATAGAATCCAACTTCATCCTCTATAATATCTTAAATCGCCAAAAACTCCTATAAAAATGAGTATTTGATGGAGTCCGTTTTCAATTTTTCGATGGAGTAGAGACTATGGCCATTATGGATTTAGTAAACTCTAGGGCCTTTGGTGCCCATCAGTCTGGATATAAGATTTCCCACCAAATTAAAAGGCTTGGTTATTAGTGGCCCACTTTGACATGGGATTGTATGTAATTGAATAAGAAATGTGATTACTTTCAAGTTCCTATCAACTTTATCAATCAAATCCTAGAATTTCTAAACACAACCAAGTACCCATGGCCCGTTTCCATGTGTGGAATGGATGTTTTTTTCCACAACCTCCAAAAATGACCAACAAGTTCAAGTACATCCTTTTCTACTAATTTCTTTTCCAAATGAGATGACATAATACATCTCAAATAAGTCAAGGATAAAAGCATTGTAGGCTTCATAAAATACAACATCATTACTAGATTTGGTGTCTCTTATACAATAATGATAGACAATGGCATGAATATTTATTATTTGGAGGTGTAAAATCTATATCAGAAACATGATATCAAATCTAACCATTCATTCCACTATCATGTAGCAGCTAATGGACTAATAGAGGAATTTAACAAGACCCTATTGAACATACTTCATGAAATGGTGGACAAAGAAACAAAATTATTGTCCTAAAAAGATCTTGAATTTCTTATAGGAATTCTAGAATACAACTTGTATTGCCACACAGGAGAACCCATACTCATTGGTATACTGAACGGAAGCAGTACTTCCCATTGAAGTTCAATTATCATTGTTATATGTTCCCAACTATGATCAACTATCCACATATGAGAAATCCCAGAAACATCTAGATGAAATGGCGAGAATGGATGAAAAGATATTTCATTCCTTGATCCACTTATATGTTTATCAGAATTAGATAGTGTAAGATATTAATAACAAGGTCTACCCTTGTTACTTCATCCAAGGATAACTCCTGAAAGTCTTAATAACTCCAATTGTACTAGGAAATAAGCCTCTAAATACTGAGCCAAAGTGTGAGGGACCTTATTACATACATATGTTCTACTCCAATAGAGATTATTACTTGATCTCAATGTATGGGGAAATCATTACAACTCAACCCAATGCAAGGTTACTAAAAAATTATTTCATGTCCTCACAAGAGATACATCCTAGATACATGATGTTAAACTATATATCACCATATACATCCAAAATGTAATATGTTAAACTATGTAGTTAGTATTTGTCTCATGACCTTAACAGTCATGAAATCACATTTGTGCTATAAGTTGTTAACTACTTGGTGGCATCATCTTTTTCGCATGATGATAAACTACATGACATAATGTTCTATTTTTATGAATTAAAACTATAAGACACCATTCTTCCTCACCGCATGACATTAAACTATATAATTAACATCTCCATCATATGATGTTATTATCCCCAAAGTACCATGATTTGAAACTCCTTGTGGTCTCTCATATATGGGAAGCTCCCATTCGTAATCCCCACTCTCATCATTCCCACTCTATAGCAGTACTTGGGCCCTCTTTATAAATATAATCTGTAGCATTATAACATCCTTACTCCGGGATAGTAAACTGCATGGCCAACGTCCTCATCACATGATGTTAAACTGTATGATATGTTCAAGAACTTTTCCTGGATTGGTTTTCATTCTAGTGAGATAAGCATTGATTCCCAGATATCTAATATCTAGTCTAGTATTTTCCATAAGGGAAAAAATTCACCCATTCCCTGTGTATGAACAAGATATACACAGGGATATTTTCCAAAACATATGGCTTGATTCTCATTGCAATGAAATTCATAGTGATTCCTAGAACACATGTATTGGGTCCATCCATTATTTTAGAATATATTAAATCCCATTTTCCCACATAAATGTTTGGTTGGAATGGGTAACAACATCCATGAACTATGTGTGGCTTGATTCTCACTCTAATGAGATATGTAGTGATGCCCAGATATCTAATCTTAGGTCTATCCACAAAATTTCCCATTTTCATTTCAGTTCATCATTGTACTTACCACATGGAATTAAACTGAATGGGATATCAAGAACTATGTATTTCTTGATTCTAATCTTTATGAGAAACATAGAGACACTTTGATAATATCTCCTAACCCAGTCACCACAAAATCTAAACACCCATATCCTTTTTTTATTCTTTTATGATGTGGAAGAAACCTTTTCCACTCTTTTTTTCTCTCATAGAGAATAGATCACGTGGTCTTATGAGTTTTTATAAAATAATTCCCAAAACAAGTAAGGCATATCAACTCACATTGGGGGATATTTTGGTCCAAGCTATATGACCATAAAATTAACACCAAATTTTCTCATCACGTGATAATAAATTGTACAATTCTATCTGGAATTATGGGTGTCTTGATTCTCACTCCAATGAGATACATAATGACATCCAAATCTTCAATCCTACTCCTAGACATAACACATGTGGGATATATAACCTCTCTCTAATGTATGAATCAGGTATACAAGAGAGGATAAAATACAGGTTGTCACCTTGTGCATGAGATGGTATTCAAAGAAAAATCCACCAATTTCCACCACACATGAGTTTAATCAATATGTGGGACCCTAATTTTAAAACTATGTGTCACTTTATTCTTTCAACAACAAGATACGTTGTAACGCTCAGGTCTCATTCCCTAGTCCGGCTAAAATATTACATTTCCCCTATCATCAAAATACATATGTCCTTTCCGAATAATTTTAAACTTTAAAATATACAAATAACTATGTCTGCCTTGATTCTAATATCATTGATATGCGTAGTGATTCCTGGGCCTAATGTCCTATTCCTTTCCAAAGGTTAAAAAGATAAATACACAGTCTTCTACATATGAGTTAGATCAATGAAAGAGATTCCCAAATCATGGCCAATAGCGGTCCAAATGATTCCCTTATGTATATAAATATCCCTTCCACATTTAATACTCCTAATATTTAATGTTTTCATATATTCATAATATTTTCTAGGCTTTGGGTGATAAAATTTATGATACATGAGATCACTTTTTCTTAACTATGTTGTAACAAACCCAGTTGGTTTTGCATGAAACAACCCACAAAATAGGTTGGTCATCCAAAGGATGTCACTGTTTGACTATGCAGTACATGCCCTAGATGGAATTGTTTAAAACAACCAAAAAAATAGGGTTTTTAATCAGATTTAACTTCTACCTGGGGAGAAACCTCTTCTATCCCCATAAGGTTTGACATAAATATGTTAGAACTTGCGATTCAAATTCAATTGTCATCCCTTGAAAATTTTATTCATATTCTTTCTCCCAATCTGAGATCCCCCAAGATCATGGTATACAATTTCCCCCTTCATGTGTTTAAATTGTATTGGAATGACCTTGGAATGTTAGGCCACATCTCATCTATTATTTATATAATTTTATACTCCTGGTTATATGAACTAAAACTATAGATGCAGTTTTCCTCCTGCACCTGGGATATACCTCCATAGGAAACATTGTTTCCCTATTTTTGGTAAATTTTTACTTGAAATACCCCTTCTGTGTTTAGGTACTTTACTCCCGAAAACCAAATTCTATGCCCATAAAAATATGAATCTCTAAAAACTTCCATCGTCTTTTAGTGATAGAAATTCAGAATTATTGAGGAATTCATTGTCTGACTATGCTATAAAAAACCCCAATTTTCATTGCATAAAACATCCCATAAATGGGTTGGTCAACCAAAGGATTCCAATTTTGACTATGGAGTACATGCAGTAGTTGAACATGCATAAAACATCCCAAAAAATGAGTTTCTCATCTAATGGTAACCTTGTCCTTAGGATAGACCTCCTCTAACATCATAATTCCTTTTCCCCGTATCACTCTTTATATCTAGGGTCCCCAATCATAGCTTAAAATTTTCACCTCTCATACAAGAATATATTGGCACACGTTCAGAAACAAATAGCAAGAATGGGAGAACCATTAACCATTTTTTCAAATCTTAATACCTTGATTTATATCCCTCATAATTTAATTAATATAAAAATTTAAACTTCATAACATAATGGTCATTTTTTATGAATTTAAAAAACATGGCACAACATCCTCTATGTAAGACATTAAACTAAATAATAAATATCCTAATTTCACTACATTAAACTATAGGAAACTTTTTTCCCTTGTCAGAGAGGGGAATTACCCCCTAACATCAACCATTTAATGAAATTTACCCTCCTTCACTCCAGTTAAATTAATGTAAGAGAAGTTTCCCATTCATTGAAAATGCCAATACAGATACTCCATTCATTATAAGACACCTCCCTTGGAAAAAACCAACCATCGTGGTTTGTAGAAATACGAAACATAAACTTCAACCATCATTAATAGAATTTTGTAATTCCAGATAACATATTTGTATGAATATGTTGTAATACACCCAAGTTTTATTTACATAAGTTTCTCAAATTTCAGAGAAGGTCATCCTTTGGATGACATTCTTCACTATGCAGTATGTGCACCTGTTGGACTTGCATAAAACAACCCACACAATGGGTTTGTCAATTAGTGGTAACTTCATCCTCAAGAGAGACTTATTATATTCTCTAATATCATGTTTTAGATTCAGGAACCACTAAATCATGGATTAATATTCACCACTAGATATTTAATAATTTCATAACATTATTGGCCAAAAAGCCCTATTTTATTAATTATTTTCAAACTTAATGGTCAATGTTGTTCAACCTAAAACACTAGATATATTAGTATAACATTCATGAATTCAAACTACCCATGAAAAGATATGTAGTACATTCCAGATTGCAAACCCATAAAGTGGGATCTGAACCAAATTCAAGTCTCAAATTTCTAGACCTGTACTCTATATGCTTTAGGAAAAATAACGAGCAATAAAAATAAATAGGCATAAAACTTGTTAGGCCGAAAACCTGAAATGGATGGCCTAATAAAAAGCCTAGTATTATCCACTAAGTATCCTTCATATTTATCTTAGAAAAAATTAGGGGAATGGCATAAAAAGTCATAATGTTTGTAGGATTTTCTATACGACCCTATAAATAGTGAAATCTATGCTCTCTAGGCCCCATGTCTTAGACAAAAATCTAGGCATCTCTCCATCCCATCGCTATGGTTAAAATTAGTTTATGCAAATATATATTTTTATTAATAAAACTAGTTTCAATGTAATTTTATGGTCAAAGAAGGAAGACATGAATGTATTTATAGATAATTGGAAACAAAATTCTTTTCATTAATGAGAAAAAATAAAACCCATAGGAACATCGACAAGATAGAGTCTCTCTGTCACAATTTACAAGAGAACATAATCATAACTCTTTATGTGTTTAATTTCCACCATAGACCCATCAGCTGCCTATTGAAGCTTAGTGAATTGAACAACTTTAGTCTCCTTTTCCTTTAAAATTGCTTCAATTATAGAAAAAATGGAAGTTGAACCTTCAGTTTGGTCTTCTTCTAATGATTGGTGGAATTGTACAATCTCCCTCTGAGAAGCATCCAATTCGTACTAAAGGTGTAACACTTGAATGGATTTCTCATTAATTTTTTCCTTACATTATGAAAACTTCTTGGTATTTCTGAATTTTATCTAAGAAAATGTATCCTCAAGATCATAAAAATTGTTGAGAATATTCTTCTTTATAAGGTCAATCAATGCACGTACTCTCATGCATGTTTTTAAATGATCTTCTTTACAACATCATGAATTATTTGGTAATCAAATATTCTATATCCTATCATACAAAAAATGACTAAAATTTAGTGGATTAGTGAGATAAAGTCCTCAATAGGAATTTCAGATATTTTTTTCATATATCTCACTAGGATTTGTGATTTGTAATGTATAAATAATTGTGCAACTCCAAATCAACTCAGAGTCACTATCCAAGGGAGGAACATGCTCCAAGACTAGTTCACTTATTGAAGAACCCTTCCCCATTCCCTTCTAATTAAGGACAACTTTTTATTAGAGTTCCAACTGCACTACCACTTATTATTAAACCTCATACCAAACCATAAAATTTAATGGCACCGAACAATGAGAGAGACTCATCGTTATCCCGAAAAATATAATAGGTGAAAGAAATGGAGATTTATGAGAAGACAGTGACACTCACCCATTAATGGGTAAAAAATCGAGGTTGATTTCTCCCTAGAATCCCTGACTCTAGTAGTTCGAGGTTGAAACTCTTGTTGAGGGGAACTTTCCTAGGTCTGCATGAGACATTCCAAATGAGTCCTAGGAAGACTTTGTGTTCCAAGGTCTGCCTGAGTATCCCCCCCCCCACCACAATAGTTGGGCTGAGATAGACTTTAATGACTTTTCCATATTCCATCGCTGCAACATTCTCTATGGATAGAACTACACATTCCAATCAATAATGATCAGAAAATAAAGAATAAAGAAATTGATTTCACAAGAAATAAATACTCGCATCTATTCAATTCCCAACTAAGTGCCTCAAATTATTTTAATGTAGTAGGAATATTAATATGTTCCAATATTTCATCAATTTTCAGGATAAGATTTATCATGGAATCTATTGACATCCCAAGCCCTGTGGTAATACCACCTATTGATATGATCATAAAATTTGGTTTTGGACTCTGTATATAAGCCTACACCAATGAATTGAGACCCCAATCAACTTCCTCGATGACTACCACAACATCATCATTAGTCATCGTAGGGTTCTCCAATGCATTAAATGAACCTGAAATATCATAAGGAAAAAAGTCATAAACTATCATATAACACTTTATGATGCACCTTTGACATTATCGGATTCCTCCTCCCTCTCCACAGTGGCATGAATAGTGATATGAGTAGATGATGTATCAATGACACATAATGATTCTCCCATCATGGAAGCCGACTCACCAGTAAGAATCATCACATGGCATGTGGTTCTCTCCTTAGCTCTAGGAGGTTATTTTTAAATCCCCTTGATATAGGAGATAGAAGGAGTTCCTGTAATCTAAGGAGGTTTAGACACTTGTTCTAGATAAAGCAGATATTAATGGCTCTAGGATGACTTACCATTACTGGTGTGGAATTTTTCAAAACATTTCACCCTCCAACATTAATTCTTATTTTTCCTTTTTAATGGAGTATAACTAGAATCAATCTCTTCAAAGATAGGTATCATATTGGGAAATATAGTTCCCCCACTATCTCAGTCTCCATTATTTGCTACCTCGGGGATAGCTCCACCTGTTCGAGAGATGATTAACCATCCCTAAGTGGGGTTCCAGTTGGGAAATATTTTGGTGAAGGAAAATCTATTTTTCCCCTTGTCCTACTATAAATCAAACTAACCTTACCCTCGAAAATAGTACTATGCTTCAGAAAAAATAAATAAAGAACATAAGAATAGATGAGAAAAGGAGGACTTACATCCTCATGATAAACATAATAAAACCATTCATTTTAAGATGAATGGTAAACCCCTTTAGAATAACCTATTCTCATTATATCCTCCACCCATATCATAGAAGGGATCGAGTTATAATTTTCATTAATGAGCATCACTATCCCCCATATATAAATCCTCATCTCAGATGGATTTTCCTCAAAGTGAAGATTGGGGGGGATTGAGAAAATCCTATCCCTATAATCTAAAACCTGACATGAAGGAGTTTCAATGTGATTTCAGCATTAGAGTATAGGATTTTATAGAGTTTCACTACCTCTAGTTGTATGATTTCTAAAGTTGTCCCGATCTTAATTGAAGATAATACAAAAACCTAGGATCTTGCGGGCTTCCTGACTCTCTTCGTCCTAGATGGAGGATGAGAAAATGGATCTCAGGTATCTTCATAGTGATGGATACTAGAATTCCTATGTGAAATCTCAGTTAGTATATCCCTTTTGAATTTGGTAGGTGGTATGAATCTTGAATGAGGCCATTTGGGTGAACTTAGGACCTCATCATCCACACCCTCCGAATAAGATGGAGCATCCTTTGGTGTAGAAGAAGCATCATATTTTGGAGAAGAAGACTTATCCCCTAATTTTTTATGCTTGGAGGATGGTCCATCCCTAACTCGAGGAATAGATCCTTCTGACACCCCATCAAGTTATGATGAATTCTTGACCTAATCATACCATAAGGCCAATCCATTGGTCACATCCATTGGAGGTAAGTTGATCACTTCTTGAGTCAACTCCACAGATATAATGATCAATATATATCGATCTATCATTGAATTATTTTCATATCATACATTCAATAGATGAGATATATATATATATATATATATATATATTTACAGACATTTAATTTAGTGTGAAAACTTTTCTAGATCATTGGCCGCACATATAACTTCGACGTCAATATGATTTTCCAGCACACAGTCCCTAAAGGCCAATATATATGATCTCATCTCATCGCTATCCTTCCATTCATCAGTGAATCTCCCATTAGGGGGTTCACCATACAGGAAGATATTAAACTCCTTGAACATGATCAAACTCAATAGGGTCTTATTGGGTTTCAATGAAAAGTAATGAATACCATAAACAACCTGAACATACGGTCAGAATGGGCTCCAAGGGACCTCAACCCCACTGAACACAAAATAGGTTCTAAAGTGGGGGGTGAATCATCCCCACAAGACTTGAAATAGTCCTGAAATTATAGATGGATCCATTCATACATGAACATGCTGCAGGATTTGGTAAATTTTTTCTAGGACATGAAATTCCAACCCCAAAATTGTTTCTCTGCCAGTTTGGACACCATGAAGAAAATCTGTAGCCTTATGACACCATTGGAATTGTGGATGGTTAGTAGGGAAGAACTTACCCACATGGATTGAAATCCTACAAGATGTGTCTTTACATGAATGATTTATATGGGCTCATACCCCAATTTTTTGTACTCCCCTTTTTCCAATGTTTTCCAGAATGTACCAAGAGATCATCACTTCATGATCATGTGGATTGTAGTTGGATATTTTCATTTGGGACCTTTCTCATATAGTTCTAGTGAATTTATCATCCACACATCGGGGTGGATATCCCCCATTAGATGGGGATCTTCCTCCATAATTTAATGAGAAATTTTCAATAGATCATATGACAGAGGATGTTTCCTTCTAGAATCACAGCATGATTCCCTTGTAAGGATGAATTCAACATGCATGTACCCAATAATTGGGACCCCAAACATCATATGGAAATCCTACAAACTAATTTTGACCTCTCTATTAATTAGGTGGAAATAATTAGTTTGCAGTCTCCATAATCTTATCAACTTAGTAATGAATTTATTATTCCTATATACATAATTCTACCCTTCCCACATAGCCTCAAAAATCCAATGTCTTGTAGCTACATTTTGAACTCTGTACCATTTTGGTTCACCCAATATTCCCACATCCACATGGCTTGACACCCCCTCCTAGATGTATGTCCCAATCATTCTTCCAACGCTTTGGATGATTTTTCAAGGAATCACAGAAGATAGATGAATAATAGTGTGGATTCAATTTAGGTGTTTGAATCTTCATATTTTAAGCACACAAGCTATGGTGCATGACACAATATTTGGATGATGTACCGGTATTAATATATGTACCCACGCTAGAAATGTTAGTAGTTTCTAAATTATTGTAGTCTTGAAACCAGTATAGGGGAGTATAATTCTTCGAGACCAATAGCAAGATATCCTTCATATGATCATGGCCCTAAAAAGGAAAATATATACTCTAATGGAAATTGTGATGGAATTTATTTAGATGACTCAAAAAATAAGGCAGAGTTGTATATAAACCATTGTAGTAGTTGTGCCTGACATATTTCATCATCTCTTCAAGGTGAATTCAATATTGTTCATCAAAAACTTTAGTATTTGTACTGGACATTGAACCTGCAAATAGGTACTCAGTTCTCAATAACAACATGTTCATTTTTGAGAAAATATTGATTAAATGATGAAAATTTGGAAAAGGAATGAACTCATACAAGTGCCTCGCTCAAGTTCCTCGCACAAATTCCTCTCACAGGATATGGCTCATCGTCCCCGTGAAAATCACTTTCCCGATAATTCACATCATGAAGACAGACACATACCATGTCTAAATGAACAAGGCCTTCAATAAAAAAAGTATTAGTGGAGGGTCAACATGAGAGACTAGCATGATGAGACCTAAAAGTATGGAGTTGTGAGACTTTACCATCTAAATGAGGACCCTATTTATAGATGGTAAAGACTCCCAGAATCGCCTACATATGTGATCCACCTATGTAGAAAACATAAGTGGAAAACAAGCATAGAATGTATATGAAAATTTCTTGTGTAAACCATCCATCATTTTCATCACTTTACCTCAGGATCAGTCCCTAATATTTTGATCAAATCTAATTCTAAGGGGTTTTTTTAAACATTTTTTTCACATGGATGCAAGATGAAAATGGGAAATACCTTATCAATAAGATAATAATATAAATCAAGAAGGATGAGGATCACAAAGTAATCCAAAGGTAATTCTCCCTGGTATGCTAAGGCACCATCACTACAAAAGGTACCAGTGCACCAGCTTGAATGACCATCTTGGTGAAATAGTATATGGGAAACACCGAAGTGATCCACTTAGGAGAAATGAACCCTTTTCCCAAAGTCCTATATTTTCCTATAAATAGGACTTTGTGGTCTTCATTTAGACAGATGGAAATTCCCAAAGGCCAACCACTGTTCTGATTGGCCTAGTCCTTCTCTCAACTCATCTAAAACCTTCTAGGTATATTTATAAAATTTGAATAAGAGGAAATTAAAGAGCGATATATAAATTAAATTCCTAAAATGGTTCAAAATAAACAATACTTGTGTGAGTCACTCTCTCACCCTGTGATTAATGAAGACTAGCGTGGGGTCCCTTTCCATAGAAAGGGACCTACACGAACCAGCAACGAAAAAACATGTGAAGACCCTTAGAGTCTTGAGAAAGGTATCTATTATTTGAAGTCACATATGTAGTTTGTCCCCCAAGGTTCCACCAATTCACCTTTCCCTGCATGTGTAAAACACCCCATTCGTGAGCCTCATTGGGTTTCCTTAACATCCTTCCTGTACGAGCCACTCATTAGGCATTCTTTAAATCCATCCATGACCGACCCTATCCTACTTTGGCTTCATTTTCTGAGATGGATCATGTTTAATCCACCACTAAAACCTATTGACTTTCATAACCATGGAGAGGGCACACCAGCATGTCCCCAAGTTGGGTGTGTATTTTTATGGTTGGTGGTTTCCTGAACTGGTCGGGTTGGATGGTCAGGGTCCTCCGGGTGAATGTGGGTGTGTATCCCTATGTTCCCAAGGACCCATACCCCAAGAAGAGTGTTAGGGAGTTATAGGTCTAGGAAACTAGGGGCAGTACCATGTCCTACCCTTTTCGTCTCAAAGACCCTAATCCCCAAGTTCCTAGCAAGGAGGATGAGGATTATGCTTGTGTTTCATTTTTTTATGTAATGACATAATCATCCCTCTATATGGGACCTATTTTACATAATCCATCCTATATTAGGCCCCTATACTTTATTATAGGTGGTTTCACTCTTACTCCTCTCTACCTCCTGGACACCTGGTCGCATTGTCGAGCCCATCACATTAGATGTTTATTTTTAACTAGATTTTCTACAGTATATCAGCAACCCTAGGTCATCTCTCAACAGTGTCTTAGATAGTTAATTTAAAAAGAGTGGTTTTATTATGAAACTATAAGGGGAATGATGTTTTTTAAAACATGGGGGTTTTATCATTGAATAAGAAAAATAGAAAATGAAAGCGATAAAAGAAAATAGAAATTAACAGAATTAATTAAGTGTGATCAACCCGAGGTACTCTCATGATGTTCATCCTTCATCATTTCATGATATAGGGTTATGATTTTTAATCTCGGATTTGTAACACCTATAACTAGAATGTTACTAATTTTATACCAGGATACCTCCTAGAGTTCAGTCGAAAACACACAATGATTCACCAGACACCACTGATGATTAGGTGATTGGTGTTTGACATCATAACTGAAACTCACCAAGGAAACACACAAAGAACTCAATGTTCTATAAAGTTTTGTATATTATTTCTTTGAGATACCATGAAATAAATGTTCATGGCCTTGAAAGTGATTCTGTGAGTTCAATAGACTCATATGAACCACACAAATACTACAATTGAATGAGGGAATAAAAAGGGATGAACGGTGTGTGAAACATCGCATGAAAGGGTACCCCCAAACATGATCATTTGAGTTTGAGTATAACATAACAGTATGTAAATAAATTAAATTTAAATAAAGGATGAATAAAAACAACATACAACCTAGAATTAAAAATATAATTCAAAATAATGAAAACATGAAGCTCGGGATTTCATCACGTTCCTCCCCAGGTGATCACAAGGGGTTTAGAACCCGATGGGAGAGGAGGAAGAGAAAGATGTTGTGGTAGAACTTCCCATAGCCTCTAGAACATAAAATATTGGTGGGAGGACTCCTTTAGAACTCCAAAATGGTATCACCATGCCTCTGTTTCGAACTCCCAAATGGATAGCCCAAAGATCCATTTTATAGGAAAATTGGAATGTGGTTTCAGGCACACAGATTTCTTCAAACCAATTGTACCATGCATTTAGGCCATTAGACAATCAAATATACCTTTTGAAAAAACTATAAAATGTTATCCCAATTTCTTTAATATCTCTCCAGGATGTTTGGAATCAATTGGACAAGTGGATCTAGAGATATGGACAGATTACAGAACGCCACTTTTGACTTCGCACAAATTCGGTGTTCTGGATAGATCAGGTTAGTTGGGACCCTTTATGGATGAATTGGGCTTTGGTTGCTTCATAATAGTGGTATGAAATTAAAATTTGGACCAGAATACAAATTATGAGCCCATGTAGATTCACGGAAGTTTCTAAAGAGGCAAAATAGTGGACTGGTCATCATGGATCCATGCAATTTTGACCCATTTTTCTTCCACTTCATCATGGGCCCTCCAAATCATCTCCTCCTACATTGAGATCAGCAAAACAAGTAACATTTAACATTTTAATAGTAATAAAAACAAAATAATGGTATCAAACGTGAAGTTCAATTTGTTTTTATTTTTACAATTTCCAATACAAAACAAGTTTTTCACAGTGGTGTAAGGGTGAAAATGAAATAGTGAATCGTGGTACGATCACACCACCACACCTAAACATTTGCAATCTTGAGAAAAGTATAATATCCTAATCATGTACCATTCCTAAATAAAAGGTGTTAAAACATCCAAGATTCTTTTGAAATGAAATTCACCATGTCTCATTTATGGAATCAATCTTCCTATCATTTTTCTTTTCTCACATTCAAATTTGTTCAACTTTATTTGTTCACCCATGCAACATGTCGCAACCTACCTTGCCTAAAACTTTTCCCTCTTCACTCAAGAATCACATGGAAGTGAATTTATGCTCTTTTCCTATAGTTCATGTGATATAACCATATTCTTTCCATGATTCCCAGTTCTCTACTTGCAGAAACTAGTGTTCTACTCAATAGGACTTCCAATAGTTTGATCAGAGGTTATGGGGTTGGTGGGATTTAATATTTAAAAATATGAGGTAGAAGATGAGTATTTGATATCTTATGTACAAAACATGTCAAAATTCAGAAAGTTTTTACAATTAATGTACACACTCAACCCATCATAAAGTGTATCACTTCAAACTCACTCTCCCCATTGTCCAACTTTGTGGGTCACAACCATGCAGTGAATAATAATGAGTAAACCTCCTCTTTTCTCCATCTTTTTATATTGTTCTTTTTTTTCAATGTAAATAACTATTCTTTTTAATGTATAGATTTCATTTGGATATAAAGAGGGAAACATGTATAAAAAATGATGTAATATGGCTTGTGAACCCATTTCCCAAGGAAAATGTAGGCACCCTTTATATAAACCCATAACAATGAGTATCTCCCTAGAATTACCATGAAAACACCCTCTCTCCCACACTTGCTGAAAATAAATCAAGAATATACACAAGAGATGGGTAGGTAGGGATATATTAGATTGCAATGTGGATACCTAACATGCATTTCATGGTCTCTATGGATTTATATGGATAAAATGTAAAGGTGGCCAAAAATAGAGGATAATTGTACAAAGGTATTTTTAATAAAAAATTACCACTATCATGAATGTAGTATACTTGAATCTTATGGTATCAAATAGAATCAAGGAAAGTTCTAGTTTATCTACATGACCCGAGACTCTCAAGAAAGATATTAAATGTAAGAATATGAAATAAAGGGAATAGAATATCTCTTGGGTAAGGGATTAAAATATTGGTCAGTGTTAATGAGGAATGGGTTTCAAAAATCTATTAAGCACCTAAAAATGATTTGAAAAAAAAATCTAGAAAAATATTCCATATCAACATTCATTTGAATTGTTTTTCCAAAAACAATGGAATTTTCTGCACAATCGATTCAAGCATGAAAAATGATTTTGGATATATATTTTTTAAGATCAATTTTTTTCTAAAAACACAAAATAAAGAAATCAAAAATAAAAAAACACATTTTTTTTAATTTTTTTAATTTTTTTAATTTTTTTAATCCTAACTATGACATGTCACCCTCCCCCACACCTAAAAGTTACACTGTCCTCAATGAAAGTATTTTATATAAATAGACAATAAATAAAGGTAGAGAAAAGGGACAACCTGCTAAGTGGTGTCATATGTGGAATCTATAAGTTGTATTTCCTCCATGAGATGCTTTATAAAATCCTCATAAAAGTGTTTGAGCCTCTGCCCATATATAGTAATCCTTGGTCCACTCTTCTCATGCAAAAACTATATAGCACCAAAAGGGAAAACATCTGATATAAGGACTGAGCCATCGAGAACGAAGCTTACCTGGGTAGAGCTTTACCTAGAATTATACATGAGAACATTCTCACAAATATGAATCTTTCTCGAATGAATCATGCTATCATGGATAGAATTTTTATTCTCTTTATAGATACATGAGTTCTTATATGCATCACATAAAATTTCTTCCAACTCTTGAATCTGCAGCTTCCTATGCTCACCTGCATCTGAAAGATTCATATTACATTATTTAATAGCCCAATATTCATGGTGTTCAACCTCCACCGGGATATGAAAAGACTTTACAAACACAATTCTATATGGTGACATTCTAATTGGGGAGTTAAAAGTTGTATGTTACACCCAAATTGCATCATCCAAGCACAAAATCCAATCTTTCATGTTGGGTTGTACCATTTTTTCAAAGATTATATTAACTTCCAGATTTGAGATTTTTTTTCTTGTCTGTTAGTTTGGGGGTGATATGCTATAGAGACATTATGAACAACCCCATACTTACGAAGAAAATTTTTCATGTTGAAATTGCAAAAATGTGAACCCTGATCACTAATGATGAATCTCGATAAACCAAACCTACTGAAAATTTAGGACCTCACAAAATCAATAACCACTCAAGGTTCACTGATCCTAGTAGCCTTTTATTCCACCCATTTAGACACGTAGTCCATAGTTAACAAGATGTAGATGAAGCCAAATGAATTTGGAAAAGGCCCCCATTGAATTCAATTGTAACACCCGAGACTTTTATGTGAAATAATTTGTTTTTATGTTATATAAATCAAAGGATTATTTCAATAACACTGGCTTGGCTTTCTTTACTCGCAACCGCGGACTTCCTCGATAGCTTGCATCGTACGCAATACCAAGTTTCACTAAACAATGATATGCTATTAAAATATTATTAAAACTAACCGTTATGAATAGTAATAACCACTTTTTGAAATTTTATAAATTTTATTTTTCAAAATGGACTTCATTTTTGGATTCGGAATATCGAAATTAACCTAGGGTGAAATTTTGGTATTTTTCTGAAAACTTTCAATTTTTGATGAATAGTGAAACCACTAAGTGGTAGTTAAAAAACTGAATTTTTCATAAAACTTAATTTTACCGCTTCTGTGAGTGGAATTTAAAAAATCCAAGAGACACGGTTGATGTCAGTTAGTAAAATATGGTTCAATGAGATGAAAATAATTTTTTGGTGAATAGTAATTTTTTACTTTTTTTTACCACGATTAAAAGTAAATAGGGTAATTAAGGGTACAAATGATATTATTATTACCCAAACACATGTCCTAATTATATTGGACAAGTGTAATTCGACCAAAAAAATCTTAGGAATAAAATATGACCATTTAGGCCCACTTGGATTAGATTAGGACATTTATTATTAAGTTATTTAAAGAAGGGTTAAAATAGTTAAAATCAAAGTTTAATAAGTAAATCATTTTTCATATGGGGTTATACATAAGCTAAATTCGACTATAAATATTCATTAGAAAGATAAGAAGATTTCCTACATAATTATATTTTATTTGTAATTTTGAGACATTAAATATTTTAATTTATTTATGACACAATGATGACGCAGTAATTATCTTATTAATGAAATATTGACATAATTGATGTTATAAATATCCAAATAAATGTAATTTGAGACTTTTTATGAATTACACTAATTTTATAGGTTAATATGACATGTTAGTATTTATTTAAGTAACTTTGTTTGAACTAATCATTCTGTTATGATTTTCACAAAATCAATTACTAAATAGTGTCAAAATTGACATAAAATGGTTTTTAAAACAAATATTATATTACTAATTGTTATTTTATTCCTAAAAATCTAAAGTTTGGGAAAATGACTTATATAAGGTTATATATATTAATAATAAACAACTTGGGGTTCTTTTGGCTTGATATGGTAAGTTTATTAACCTTATAGTGTAAGAAAACAAGAAGACACGGTAAAAGTTAAATTATCTAACTTAAAGTTAAATCTAAATAATTAGGTTAAAATTGATACCTAAACTTGTCTAAATTCTATTGGATGAGAGTATTTCGACCCCTACCCACCTTATCTTCGAAATGTATCAATTTGGAGCTATTAAAAACCGAATTTGACTTTATAATAAAATAATATTTTTAGTTATTCCAAAGGTGCCCCTCTCCTCCCTTATAAAAGGGAACCTCCTCCCCCTCTTCCTCACACCACTTTTAGCCTTCAATCTCGACCAACCCCTGCCAATTTCTCCTCTCCACTTCCCTAGAAACATACTAGAGGTTCGGGTCTTCTTCTAATACCTATTTTAGTGCCCTAAAAGGAGGCCTCAAAGAAGCACTTCAAAGAAGAGGTAATGTCCGTTACCGATTCTTTCATCTTTATTTCTTCTTCCACTTCTTCTTCTTTAGTTTTTTCATTATGAAGTAATAAAATCAGTATCACTCACATACTGATATGTTATTATAAGTATGAAACAACCCTATTTCACCATCTATCCATCCTATGGAAAAAGAAATCACCGCGCGTGCGTACGTACGGAATACCGTCTCCACGCCGTGGTGTAATCTATTTTCCACCACCACCTTACTTGGATGGGTATATGGGTGAAATTAATGAATATATATGATTATTGTAAAGTGATATTGATTCTAAAATAGTATACATACACTCCAATACAATTCCACGATCATAGGAACGATATCATCACTCGTGCGTACGTACGGAATACCGTCTCCATGATGTGATGCGACTCGTTCTACATGATCTTCATTTCATAATGATTATATAAATGAATTGAATGGATGAATATGATATATATTACACTAATACCATTCTGGAAATGAGGTATCTATAACCTATAGAGAAGAATAAGAATTTATTCGAGAAAACACGCATAAGAACAAAAAGTAATAAACACCCGAATAACATGTAGTAATGAAATATTACTAATAAGAAGCTAATAATATGACCATATATGATATCATAACAATAAGTATGATTCTGGAATAATTCAATAACATTATTTAAATCATTATACAGGAGTTTCGGACACTTACGAAGCAAATTGGACCTAAGGTAAGGGAAATATCACAATCTCATTTTTATCCGAGATTGTTTATACTTTGAAATTTACTAGGGTGTATTTTATCATTCACTTCCATGTTTCCTCAATATGTAATATTATTTCCATCCACATACAATTGTTTAAATCCAATTTTACCCTTTGGTGGGTTTTTAGTAAAAGATATGAAAGGAATCTTTTTTCGTTTTTCATATGAGGTACTTTTTGACTTTTCCGACAAAAGTATGAGAAGAATGTTTTTTTAACTTATACGGCATGAATGGATTTTTAAAACATTATTTCCAAGAAGATTCCTTTAAAAGTTTTCAAGTTTATTTTTAATCAACTTCTTTTAGTTTAAAATTTTATGACATGTTAAGAAAGGAAAATGTTTTTGAAGTAGAAAGGATATTTTCCTCAATAATGGAGTTCAAGTGTTTTATCAAAATTATTTTCCATCTAAGATAATATAGGGTTATTTTTCTATCCCTTTTATTACATTTACTTGATTATGTTGTGATGGAAATATTTTTATGAATTCCTTTATCTTATATGAATTGTTTTATGATGTCATGATGTTTAAGATTCCCATTTTTATTACATGGGTTATGCAATGATATATGATTTATGATTTTGTGGCACACATAAGAATGGTATCATTATGAGATGGGTGGGACCTATATCTCCCTCCAATGCATTGGGTAAAGATTTTATATCTCATGAGATAGACATGGCTGGAATGGTAGGTTATACCGGTTCAGTGAAACAGGACTGAAACGAGGAGTGAACTCGGTTTAGAAATGGACTTTGTCCACTAAGATAGTCTTGGCAATGAGTCTTGACTAATAAGAAATGATTCTCTATGATTATGCTGTATGCCATAAAGTTTTATGTTTTATGTTATGATTATTGGTATTCCATTTCACTACTATGATTTATCCCATGTTATGAAATTATGCTCTCTTTTGCAGGTTAAGATTTCAAAAAGTTATGTTCTTATGAATATGATGTGATTGATATTTCTTTTGTTTACCCTTACTGAGCATTTGAGCTCACCCTTTTTTATATTTTCTTTCCCCAGGTCAGGAAGAAGGTTATTAAGTAAGATATGCCAAAAGGGACTATAGATATGATGAAATAAATGGGAGACAATGTAGACGCTTTATGAACCAGTTGTTTATGTTTCCCAGTTTCTAAAGACACTATACCTATACGGTCCTTTCGTGGTTTTGTTATATGTTGTAATAAGTATGCTTCAATTTTGAAGTATTAACAATGTATGTAAAGTATGGTTCATTATATAAATGAACCATGCATAAATGATTTCATATAATAACATGGGTTGTTGGGGCATTTCATTCCTCTTGGATATATTCCCTATGAATTGACAATGACTGCATGACTTGAAAAATATATGGGTATCACTAAACAATTTTGGCCAATAAATTCCTAAGTCAAGGACCTTTCGAGCTATAATTTGAGAGACAAAGTGTCCCCCACAGGCCAAAGTGTGGAAGAAGGTCAAAATAGAGGTGAACTCATGGTCGGGGACACACCAACAAACTACTTGGTCACCAAAAATTCTCCACAAATATGGGTCATACCAAATGTACCACTAAAAATCATTCTTAAGTCTCTGGGATTGTTAAATGTTGAAATCAGTGGGGGCCCTAGATGTTACTAGAAAATTCACAATGTCAACATATCATGGGGTAAGGTCTATAATATCACAAAGGTTATCATGAGGGAAAATTCTCCAATGGGGAGGGGTGAGTCAACATGATGGTCCAGTGGTCGGAAAATACAACTAATGTGGTCAGATATCACATTTTACACTCCCCTCTTATATCTAATCTCAAGGTCAAACTCTTGAAGGAGGAGCATCCACAGTATGAGGCGGGGCTTAGCTTCAGGTTTCTTTAAGAGGAATCGAAGGGCATCTTGGTCAAAAAACACAATCACTTTTGACCCAAGAAGATATGAATGAAATTTTTCCAAGGAAAACATAATAGAAAAGAGTTTTTTTCAGTGGTTGTGTATTTTACCTTGGTAGGGTCAAGGGTACATGAGGCATACATAATGACATGATGAGCCTTCTCAACCCTTTGTGATAAAACTTCCCCAACTGCACAGTTAGAGGCATCACACATAAGCTCAAAGGGGAGATCCCACCTTAGTGGTTGGATGATGGGAGGTGATGTGAGTCTCCTTTTTGTTGAATTGAACGTATCCTCAAAAATTTTATTAAATACAAAATCATAAATATTTTGTAATAATCGGGACAAGGGAAGTGTGATCTTACTGAATTCTTTAATGAATCGGTGGTAAAAACTATCATAACCCAAGAAAGATCACACCTCACGAACAAATTTTGGATATGTAAGGGTTGGAATTAATTAAATTTTGGATTTATCCACTTGAATTACCTCTTTATAAATAACATGACCAAGAACTATCCCCCATACAACCATGAAATGACATTTCTCGTAATTTAATACAAGATATTTTTCTATGCAATGGAGGAGGATAAAACCTAGGTGGTCCAAATAATCATCAATGTAAGTTCCATAAACTGTGAAATAATCCATAAATATTCCATGCAATTCTCTAGGTACTCCAAAAAAATACTCAAAATACATCACTGAAATTTACCGAGACCATTACAAAGACCAAAAGGCATCCTTCTGTATGAAAATGTGACAAATGGATAGGTAAATGTTTCTTTTATTGATCCCCAGGGGCTAAAAGGTTTTTAAAATAACCCGAATAGTCATCAAGGAAACAATAATGGGACTTGAATTTGGTCAATGAAAGGTAGTGGATAGTGGTCCTTCCGCATGGCTTGATTCAGTCAATAGTAGTAAATACAGACTCGCTAACTGTTTTTCACATGTGTTCAAACTAATTTATTTCTTTCATTTGACAAAACTGTTATTACTATTTTTTAGTCATAATTTTCACTGGGCTAACCCATTTACTATCAGATATTGGACAAATGATCCCCACAATAAGTAATTTTCTAACTTCCAATTTTAACAATTCAAGGAGAGTGGGATTCAACCGACATTGAGATTGTCACGCGGGCTTAGACTCATCATCAAAAAGTATATGGTGTATAAAAATAGATGGTCTAATATCAAGAATATTAACAAATTCCCATCCTATTGCCTTTTTACACTCTCTAAAAAGATGAAGTAGTTTTGATTCCTACTGTTGAGAGAGTATATTGGAAATAATGATGGGAAATTGGTCAATACCCTCAAGATACGAAATTTTTAAATTATAATTAAGTGGTTTAAGTTCCAAAACCGGGGGTTTTTGGACTGAGGGGGGGATTTAGGGGGATTGAGTTCCATTAAACTGTTTATATTATCATGTTTATTCTCTAAAGATATAGAATCTATTGAAATGAGATTTGAAGAATCATCAACGGTCATGGGTTCCTCAGAATGAACACACACATCAATTTAAGCACAAAATTTACACTTTTCAGAACCCACAAAACACTCAAAACATGAATCAAAACTCAAATCATCCATGGGTGAAGAAGAGGAAAATGAATTAGAGTATGGGTTGAGGAGAGAATTGTGTGTGTGTGCATAATTTGAGAGCACTTCCATCAGATAGATAGGAAGAGTGGTGTGCTCTTCAACAGGGTGTTTTACAGCCTAGAGGATATTAAAACTTACCTTTTATCCACCGAACTCCATGGAAAGTGTACCATTGTGAACATTGATGATCATCATTACTATTTTGAGGAATGGCCTCCCAAGTACGAGAGGGGCATGTCATTGGGTTCAGGTATCTTCCATCTCAAGAATGTAGAAATTAGCAGGGAAGATGAGATTCTTCACTCTAACAAGGACATCCTCAATCACTCTTATTGGTTGCGTTGTACTCTGATTGGAAAGTTGCATGATAATTCCTATTGGTTGAAGACCTCCAACCTATAGAGAAGTATACACAGAGTTCAGCATTACATTAATGGAAGCACCTAAATTAAACATAACATCTGAAAATAATGTCTCCCCAATGGTACATGGTGTTGTGAATGTGATAGGATCCTTGAATTTGGTTGGAATTTCTAGTTGAATCAAAGTTGAGACATTACTTCCCAAGTTGACCCTCTCATTCCCTTTCATCCTCCTTCTATGGGTGAAAAGATCTTTGAGAAATTTCGCATAATGGGTAATCTTATTGACTACATCCAGTAAAGTAATATTAACATGAACTTTTTTAAATGTATCCATTATTTCAGTATCAATCTCATTATTAGAAAATTTCTTAGATTTAGATAGTCTTTGGGGAAAAGTAAGAGGAATGGATTGGTCATTTAGATCATCAATGATAATTTGATTAATCTTTTTAATTTATTTTTCTTCATTGGAATCTTTTATGGGTGGAGAAAGAGTGTTTTCAAGAGGGGGACATACCTGTTCCATCAAATTAGTAGAAGGAGAAACATATTTACCACTAGGAAGTGTTACTGCACATACATTACCTTTTTCCTTCGGATTTATAATGGGTTGGGATGGTAGTTTTCCAGAACCTTGCGTCTTAATCTCACCGATGGTGTTCGCCAATTGTCCCACTTGAGTTCATAGATCTTGAATTGATGATTGTGTGGTATGTTGGAACTGGAGGTTTTGGGTTTCCATTTTTTTACCATGCCTCGAGGCTTGGTTCAGATTTCGGAGGAGGGTGATGATTGTTTTGAGAATTTTAAGACTACGAAGGTAGCATACCTTGGCCTTGTGGAAACCTATTCTGCTTGGGGTAGCTTGAGTTTCCTCCTTATTGGTACTGGGGTTGTTCTTGCCACCTGGGGTTTGGATTTGGCCATAATGGTTCTTTATTGAAGGGAGGTGCTTTTTGGAATTGATTCCCTGGGAACACGGCTACAAAAGACTCAGGTGAATCTTGAAGTTGTGGGAACTGGTCAGAAAAATGAGTATTTTCAGAACAAATACCACAATTGAATGGAATAGGAGGAGATTGTGAGTTACCTTGTGCTTGAGATAATTTCCTTATAAGGGTATTCATCTCATCAAGATTGTTATCTACATTTTTTTCTAGCGATGAATGAATTACCTCATGAACCCCTTAGGATGGTGCAATAGCTCATGTACCAAATTTTTGTGCATTTTGAGCAATATTGGCTATTAAATCACGAGCGACGGAAGGTGTTTTATCAACCAAGACACCACCAGCTACTGCATCAATCATTCCATGATCCATGGGGATAAGTATCTCATTGAATAATTGGATTAATAGTTGTTAACTAATATATTAGTGCGGGATTCTTGAGCAGAGTTGTTTCAATCTCTCCAATTATTCATGAAGGGTCTCTCCTTGTGAATGCCTAATGCCACAAATTTGTTTCCTAATTGATGCAGTTCAGGAGGCAGGGAATAAATTATATAAAAATTGTTTTTTAAGGTCATTAAATCCCCTAATAATGGTAGGAAAATAGTATATACAATATTTGGATACACCATAAAGGGAGAAAGGGAAGGCCCTAAACTTAATTTGGTCCTCAGACACATTTTGGGGTTTCATGGTGGAGAAAACTATACGAAACTCATTAAGGTGTTTATGAGGGTATTCACTGGGAAGACCCTGGAATTTAGGAAGAAGGTGGATGAGACCTAATCTAAACTCAATTTTGGATGCTTCCTCAGGATATTGGTTGTACGTAGGTTGGTACTCCACATCCGGGGTGGTCATTTCTTTTAAGGTTCGATTATTTGAATCCATGTTTTCTTGGGTTTGATTGGGTTAAAATTTTGATTGGTTTATAGACACTTGAGGTCCCAAAAGGGGATACTTTGTGTTACTTGATTGACCTTCTCTAGATTCCATGATTTGTGAATGGAGTGATTTTTCAATTTCAGGGCCAAATTCAAGTAGTGTTTCTTTACCAGATCTTGTCATGCAACAATGATGTTCAATTTGATTGATTGATTGATTGTTGTTGTTTTTATTTTTTTGATTTCTTTATGGAAGATGAATGAAATAAAAATAATTAATAAATAAAAGTAGGAAATTAAAGAGAATGTTATACTACAAAATTAGAGAGAGATATGGATAAGAAGATGAGACAGAGAGAGAAGAAGAAGTATACACAAAAAACCAAAAATAGAAACCAAAAAACCAAAACAAAAACAATATAATGGGGTGGGGTATTAAAAGGGGTACTAATTAAGAAGTAAAATAAATAAATAAAAGTATATAAATGAAAAAAAAAATCTCATATCCCCATAAATGGCTCCAAAATTTGATCTCATTATCGAGCGCGTCAAATTAGATGTTTATTTTTATCTAGAATTTCTGAAGTATAGCAACAACCCTAGGTCGCCTCTCGATGGAGCCTTAGATCATTTATTTAAAAATAGGTGTTTGATTATGAAATTATAAGGGTAATGTGGTTTTGAAAAACTTTGGGGATTGATTTTTGAATATGAAAATAGAAAATGAAATCGATAACACAAAATAGAAATTAATATAATTAGTTAAGCATGATCATCCTGGGGTACGCTCATGATGTTCATCCTTCATCGCTTCATGATATTGGGTTATGATCATTTAATTTCTAGTTTATAATACCTATAACCAGAATTATATATATTTTATACTAGGATACCTCCTAGGGTTCAGTCGAAAACACGCAATGATTCACCAGACACCGCCGATGATTGGGTGATTTGGGTTCGACTTCAAAACTGAAACTGACAAAGGAAACACAAAAAGAACTCAATGTAATGTCAAGGTTTTTATGTTATTTATTTGTGATACCATGAAACAATTGTACGTGTCATTGATAGTTCTTTTGTGAGTTCAATTGACCAACATGAACCACAAAAACACCGCAATTGAATGAGGGAAGAAAAAGGGATGAAAGGTGTGTGAAACATCACATGAAAGTTTACCCCCAAACATGATCATTTGAGTTTGATTATAATATACCAGTATATAACTCGATTAAATTAAAATAAAGGATTAATAAAATCAACGTACAACCTAGAATTAAAATGATCAATCAAAATAATACAAACATGAAGCTCGGGATTACATCACGTTCCTCCATGGGTGATCACAAGGGGTTTAGAAACCCATGGGAGAGAAGGAAGAGAAAGATGTTGAGGTGGAACTTCCCATAGCCTCCAAAAAATGAAATATTGGTGGGAGGAATCCTTTAGGACTCCAAAATGGCAGCACATTTCCTCTTTTTTGAACTACCAAATGGATATCCCAAGGTTCCATTTTATAGGAAAATTGGAAGGTGGTTTTGGGCACACATATTTATTCAAACCAATTGTACCACGTGTCTCGGACATTAAAAAATCGAATCAACCTTTTAAAAAACTGGAAAGTTGTATCCTCACTTATTTACTATCTCCACTGAATGTTTGGAATCAATTGGAAAATTGGATACAATGATATGGACATATTATAGAACGCCATGTTTTACTTCACACAAATTTGGTTTTCTTGATAGATCAGGTCGTTTGGGCCCCATTATGGAAGAATTGGGATTGGGGTTCTTCATAAGAGTTGTATAAAATTATATTTTGGACCCAAATAAAAAATATTATCCCAATGGGATTTACGTAATTTTCTAAAGAGGGAAAACAGTGGACTGGTCTTCATGGATCCATGCAATTTTGGCCCATTTTTCTTCCACTTCATAATGGGCCCTCCAATTCATCACCTCCTACATTGAATCATCCAAAAAAGTAACATTTCCCATTTTAATAGTAATAAAAACAAAATAATGGTACCCAAAATTAATTTCAATTTGTTATTACTTATATAATTTTCTATACAAAACAAGTTTAGCACAATGGTGTAAGGGTGAAAATGAAACAGTGAATCGTGGTACGATCACCACCACCAAAGGTCTTGCTTCCTTCTCCATACCCTGGAAATATTCCAAGTTAATGTGTAGATAGGGATGTGTAGTACCCTCAAACTCCTCCACCATTTCCACATCCTCTTCCACTAGCAGAGGAGGATAAGTGTGTGGTTTTTTATATTTTTTTTCTTCTTCCTTGAATAGATATGATGCTGACATCCACACCATCAGATGAATGTTTTGGCAGAGGATAATCCTTTGAATATTATTCACACCTTCTTTTAATTTACCTCCATAGGCATGGGACATCAAATTCATATATCAGTCTTCAGGGAAAAATAGATTGGCTGGTTTCACAGATCTATTTTTTACTCTTATTTCTCACACCGAGCATGACTCATGTGGGCCTATAGGTTGACGTTGTTCATGAAATCCACAAGATCCTAAACCTTATATGAATCTTCCTCCAGATTAATCCCGAATCCAAATGTCATGTGCCACCATAATGTGTATTCCCCAACAATTGAACTATAATAACTCTAATTCCTACAATAACCAGGATACGTAGGACACCCATATATGGATCAAGCTCAAAGGGAATCCTTCTTAGGATTAAGCCTCAACCCAAACCTCATGGACATCCCCAATGCATAATACCCAACTATTGAACAATGTGAACTCTAATTCATTAAATAATCAAGATATGTAAGACACCAACCTAAGGCCCCCCGAGCTAAATGGGAATCCTCCTCAGGAGAAATCCCTAATCTTAATTACCTTAATACGGCCATCCTTCTCAGGAGTAATCCCCAAAGTAACCCTATATACCACAATGTGTCAAGAAATTCCTCATGGTCCCTTTTACAAGGTAATCCTCTTAATGAGTAATCCCCAACTCCATCCTCTCAATGGTCCATACTCCCCTTCGTAAAAAACCATTGAGGGCCTCCATAGGTGTGGGTCCTCAACACCAAACTACGTGGGCTTTGATTACCCTCCATATGGGATACATAGGAATCCTCCATGAGGTTCAAACCCAACACCCCTAATCAACCATTTTCTCTCAGGGATACATTCCTATAAGAGAATAATCCAACATGGGAATCCATTTTTCTTCCAAGATCCCTAGGATTCTTTTCCCTAAGTCCCACAAAAAACATTGAGTAGGCACCGTCAGCCTAAACATCCTTCCCACATGATGATAAAATATAGGGTTAGGTCCTTATCACATTACCTTAAAAGGTATAATGTTCCCCATTAAACATTGCCAAAATACATGGGTTTTGATTTCTTTCACGCAGATACATGTGAATCCCATTTAGAAGTTTGATCCCAATAACAAAACGAATCTCATTTCCTTGGATGACGATACACTCCAAAGTGCCCCAATGTGTGGATAGAAAACTAGAATCAACATAATCATGACAAAAAAAAATATCTAATTTCTTCATATTAGGATACTATTGATAGAGAAACTTTGATAATTATTGATATGTCCATTAAATAAGAACATCAGATACATATAGATGATTCTATATTCCATACATGCTAATAATTGATTGTTAATTTAACGGCGATCTATATCATACTTTGGAATTAATAAAGTATTTTCGAATTTGTATTAAATCTACAAGAGAGTCCCACAGTATGAAATAATCCCCCCTCCTAAATGCTGTGTTGATCCCAACCTTCCATCCTCTCAACCAATGTGAGTTCTCAAGCTTCTTCGACCAAACCTCCTGATGAGAACATGCCTTTGGTAAGAAGGTCCCCAAGTATATAGAATTGTTGGGTGTTTTTGGTTCCATGAAAAAACCCTTTGGAAAAAAATCATAAATAATGATTCCTAACCTGAAAATTTCTCTGTGGAAAACATGATTAAACCGCCTAAAACCTAAAAACCTAAAGAAACTATAAAAAATGTTAAAAACATTTAAAACCCTAAAACCCCTCAAAAACATAAATTACTAAAACCCCTTAAAACCATAAATATCGTAAAACCCTTAAAACCATAAAATACCCTAAAATACAATAAAAAATTTAAAGAACATAAAAAATCATTAAAAACAATAAAAATAAAAAACTCTAAAGGACCCAAAAAACTCTAAAAAATATGAAAACCCTAAAAAACCTAAAAAAGCCCAAAAATCCTTAAAAAAACTAAAAAACCTAAAATCCATAAAAATAATAAAACCCCTTTAGAAGCCTAAAATCCTCTAGATTTCCTTAAAACCCTAAAATACCCTAATCACACTAAAAACCCTAAAAGACATCTAAAACCATAAAAACTCCTAACATACTCTAGAAACCCAAAAAGTCTATAAAAATCCTAAAAATATGAAAAATAGCCCCCAAAACCATCAATATTATAAGATACCCCAAAATATCCTAAAACAACTAAAATACCCTAAAACTTCTAAAGGGACATAAAACCCTAAAGAACCTTAATACCATAAACCCCATAAAAGTACCACAGAAACAATAGGACCCTAAAAATCCCTAAAAACCTAATAGACCCTGAATCCCCTAAAATACCCTGAATGAACCTAAAACCCCAAAACAACTAAAATACCCTAAAAACCCATAAATTAACCTAATAAATTAAAACACACCCTAAAACCCATAAAAATATATAAAACCTCAAACCCCGCTAAAACCCTAAAAGATCCTAGAAAATCTCAAAACCCCCTAAAAGTTCCGAAAAACCCTAAAACTCCTAAAATACTAAAAAATTACTAAAAACTCATAAAAACCATAAAATACCTAAAACACATTAAAACAAATAAAATTACGTAAAAACCGGAAAACATTAAAAGACCCTAAAAACCGTAAAACTAGTAAAAACCCATAAAAATCCTAAAAGACCATAAAAACCTAAAAAACACTAAAACCCCCCAAAAAACCTTAAAACCCCAAAAAACCGTAAAAACTAAAAAAAATCATAAACCAACATAAAAACTATAAAACCCCTATAAAAAAATATAAACCATAATAACCCATAAAAACACTAAATAACTAATGAAACTAAAAACCCTAAAAACCCTAAACCCCATAAAAATATAGAGAACCCAAAAAAACTAAAACCCATAAAAACCCTTAAAACCCTTAATAACATAAAAATACTAAAAAAACACTAAAACCTCTTAAAATTTCCTAAAAACAATGATAATCTCTAAAAAAACTAAAAACCTTTAAAATCTTTAAATAAATTTAAAACCTTTAAAACTCAAAAAATCATTAAAACCCTAAAATCCCTAAAAACCTAAAAAATACCCTAAAATATTAAAGAACCTAAAACCATAAGAAATCCTTATAAGTACACATAAAATATAAAGGGTCATAAAAATATCTAAAATCCCAAAAAACGCAAAAAACCAAAAACATTAAAAACCCTAAAAACCTCAAAAGATCCAAAACACCTAAAAACCCTAAAAGACCCACAAAGACACTAAAAATATTAAAATAATCTAAAAACACAAAAAACCCGGAAAATCCCAAAAAATACAAATGTCCATAAAAGCCTTAAGAATCCCTAAAAGACAATAAAAACACTAAGACACCCTAAATTCCCCTAAAACCCCCATAACGGCTACAAAATCCTAATCGACCCTAAAAACCTAAAAGAATTAATGGTCCCTAAAACCGAATAAAAATCATAAAGGTCCCTAAAACCCAAAATCACCTTAAAACCCCTAAAAACTCCTAAAGGACCCTAAAAATCCTAAAAACCCAAAAGGCATGAATACCCTAAAACCCTATAAAACATCCAAAAGATCATAAAACCCCCTAAAAACCTAAAATTCATGAAAAAATCACTATAAAACTTGAATTACCTAAAAATATTAAATAGATATAGAAAACCCTAAGAACTCTAAAAGAACCTAAAACCCAAAAAACATAGAAAAGACCCTAAAAGATCCTAAAAACCATAAAATGCCTAAAATTCCATTAAAAAATAAAAAATTAAATGAACTTAAAACCCCTAAAAATATTTAAAACCATAGAACCCCTAAAATACCACAAAAACCCCTAAAATCCATAAAAACCATAATATCCTAAAATAATCCCTGAAACACCTAAAAACCATAAACCCCTAAAAAAATAAAAACCCTAAAAACACCAAAAACCCTAAAAACACCAAACACCCTCAAGACCTGCGAAAAATATAAAACACCTTAAAAAATCCTAAGATAGCTAAAAACTGAAATATCCAAAAACCACTAAAGCCTTAAAAAACAAAAATGACTTTAAAAAATCATAAAACTCCAAAAAATCAAAAAACCATAAAAATCCTAAAAACAATAAAAACCCTAAAACCTTAAAAAAACATAAAAAATATTCAAAAAAGCCTAATATGCCTTAAAAACGCATAAAACCCCTATATTACTAAAAACTCCAAAAAACCCTAAACACTAAAAACCATAAAAAACCACAAAAACTAAAACATTAAGAATACCTAATAAAATACTAAAAGTTCTAAAAGAAATAAAAACCTTAAAAACTTAAAAACCCCACAAAACCATAAAAACTCTAAAAACTCTAAAAACCCAAAAAAATCAAAACACCCCCAAAACTTTAAAAACCATTAAAAACCCTACAAAATATTGGAACTCTTGAAAACCACTGAAAACCCATAAAAACCCTAAAACCCCCCAAAAAACTTTAAAAATACAAAAAATACTAAAAATTAAGGAAAAATCTTGGAAAACATAAAAAACCCTAAAAACCCTAAGATACCCTAAAAACCCAAACACTCTAGAAAACCATAAAAACCTAAAACCCCTTACATCCCCAAAAAAACCTAAAAACCCTAAAAACCCATAAAACATCTAAACCCATAAAGACTCCAAAAACTCATAAAAAAGAAATCCCTAAAAGTCCATTAACCCATAAACCCCCTAAAAATCCTAAAAAATATAAAATAACACCAAAAAACATAAAAATCTTAAATATATCATAAAAATCCTAACAAGACATTAAAAATCCTATTTAAACAATAAAAACCCATTAAATCCTAAAAAAATAAGATCACCTAAATCCCCTAACAACCCACTAAAAACCATAAAAACATAAAAACCACTAAAACACACTAAAAGAATGAAGATGGACGACCAATGAAGGAAGCTAGGTGAATCTGGGGATCTTGCATGAGGCCCCCTAAATCCCTTAAATGGAAATATCATATAGGAATCCATAAATAAAATGGAAATGGTTAGCCATAAAGAGATATTTCAAATCTCCAATACTCTCAATTCAAAACCATATGACCATTGCGTGGTTGTGGTTGTGGCTTAGGAGAGGGAAAAAAATTTGGAGTTTGTTAAAGCAGTGGCGTCACTCTTCTATTCTAATTTCTGAATTCCCTCCCTTGGTCGCATCATCAATATGGGGTATATATCCCATGTCTTTGAAAATAATGACTCTATAGAAGAGAGGATCAAAATTTTTACTTTTCCATCATTTTAAGTGTTTTGACCCCAAAAGGAGAGAAATGATGGAAATTCAGTGACCTTGATAATCATATTGCACAAATTTGGGGGTTTCCGAATGGAAGATGATGACCATTGGAAGGGGATACTATCGTATTGTATTCCCTTCAGATGAGTGAAATAGGCAGGGTTGGGGCATCAATTATCTCTTGATCAAGCCAAGTATTCTATGGATCAGGACTAGGATCAAAACTTTAACCCCTCCATTGTGAATAACACCTTCACTTAGGTTTGGATATGTATTTTTAAGCTAAACATGATTTATTGGAATTCTAGAATCCTATGGGATATTTCCACTTTAGTTGGATTCCCCATTATAATTGATAGGTAGAGTGATAATTCATGATTTAGGCACTATGATAGGGTGCTTTATTAATGTTGACTTGGCTAACACCTTGGTCGAGGAAGTTGTGCTTACCACCTTGGAGGATATCATAACCTGAAAATTCTATATGAGAGGAGGACCAAATTTTTCACAAACTACAACCACATTGGGAACCTTTTCCTAGAATGTAGAATAATTAATTTCTTCAATACATGAAACATTTTTTTCACGATGATACCACGTTTCAGATGAACCATAGGAAGTGTAAAGAGAATGATACCACCCTCAATCCTCCTCCTGGACCCACTAAGGTGGTTTCTCTTGTGGAATCCTCCTAAGGTACCTCTATGTGTGTCCATTCTAATGCTATCACTAAAAAATAGGGACCCCTCAAATCCCTCTGATGAGAAGAACAATGCGACCTTGCATGACCTAGTCCCCCATAAGGATCCCTCAACTAATGTGGTGAAACCTATCTTTAATAAGTCCATTGAATTAATTCCATATTTTAATAAGACTTATATTGTTTCACCCTTTTTTGAAAAAAAATGTTTCACAGGAGATCATGCCTAAATTTGTTACTACTCATACCATGGAATCAAAATCTAATTCCCATCTCTAGGCAGAGGGGAAAAATGTCTCTCTAGCCTGTGTGGAGTCTGATGTGTTATGAGGCATTTTTCTATTGATCATCCTTGTAAGGATGTAGAACCTACTTCCCAGGCTCACTCTGAGTCGTTCCTCCCTTAGATTGCATTGGAAGCCACTAAAGTTAATCCTTCAAAGTCCTCACCCACACACATCAGGGAAGATTTTAATGACTGGGTCTCCACCCCATCTAAGGTGGTTCATATTAATTATTTGAAAGGGTACCCCCTTCCCCTATCTTGAATGATTCATTACCTGTTGAGGATAAAATTCCTTCTCCATTCTCAAGTGACTCTTCTATTATAGGGATCACATTTTTCAATGCTGAAATTGCAGTTCTTGACACACTTACCCAACTACAAGGTTTGCCGAAGCCTCTTGGACAGGTTGCAAACTCTAACCATCATGGGGTCACACTAGACAATGAAGATAAGGTGTCAAAACCTATAGGAACAAATTTGAATATTTCAAGTGAGGACCCCTTCAAAATGGTATCTTTAAGAAAGGATATCTAAAGAAAACCAGGTGAGGAACCTTCAAAGTAAAGACTATGCTCCACTAACACATTCACCAAGATAAGTGGTAAATATTAGGATGAGGATTATGATGACAACCATCCCCTAAAGTTGATGATCAAATGGAAAAAATAAAAGTCTCCCCCCCCCCAATACTATTGGTAGTCCAAAAAAGAGGCGAAGGAAATGAAAAGGGAAGGGAAACAATCCATCCCCTAATACAGTCAAGAATAACTTTCCCCATACTAGGGGAAACAAATCCTCTATTTAATGAGGATAATTTTTTGAAAATCCAAGGGACTGGGAATTATCCCATAGCCCCATTCCTTAGAAATTTTCATCTCTCTAATTGGACATTTCTAGTTAGAATTTATGAACCCAAGATGAACTTTGAGAATTGGAAGGATTTTAATTGGGAATCCCTTAGTTAATCATTTGTCTCACACAAAATTATCGAGACTACCTTGGAAACCATATGGGTTTTGAAACATGATGACATTCAGGTTCTATCATATGATATGATCTCCCAACCCATCTCCCTTTCTATCAAGCATCTGAATGCTACATTCAATCTCTCCTTTGTATATGCCTCCTATTTGTATACCAAAAAAAGAGAACTCTGGGAGGATTTGAAACATCTTAATGATCAAATGGTCCAAAATTGGACAATCATTGGTGACTTCAACACCATTATAATACCAGATGAGAAGATTGGACCAAATTTTTCTCAAACTACTAAAAATTATTTCTCACGTGGTTTGGATCAATTTAATCTCACCAAGGTTCCTATTGCTGGAGCTAAACTCACATGGATTAGGTTCTCTATAAATGGAAGGTAGGTAAGAAAACTTGATATATTCTTCTTTAAATTCAATTTCAAGATTTCCCCCGTTAAAATTTTTAGGTTTAATTTCCCTAGGTTCAACTCCAACCACAATCCTCTTATTTTTTACATCTAGGTGGATGTTGGGAGGGTACCCCCTATTCCATTCAAATTCAATAATGAATATCTTATGATTCTTAGATGTAGGTAAGTGTTCATCCATGGTCATAATAACATCTACCACGGGATCCCTCACTTCATTGTGGCCTCTATGCTCAAAAAAATAAAAGGTCTCTTGAAAGATTGGAGTAAGAACACTTTTTTCAAGTTAGACGATGACATTAAAAATGTTGAAACCCAGATTTCCCTCTATCAAATCAACAATTAGTATTATCACATGCCATCCCATGAGGAGCTTCAGCTTCACTCTAAACTGAATGATATTATGTCTCTTAAGGAAAAGTTGGCGAGGAACCAATTTATTGTGAAGTGGATCAAAGATGGAGACATGAACTACAAGTTCTTCCACCACCTTCATTGGGTGAAACATGACATGAAATGGTTGTCTTCTATCCATATAAATGACTCTATTTTTACTGATGAGAACAACATTTCAAGAGATTTTGTGGATTATTTCATGATTCCCTACAATGATGGTTTATATTTTTTACCCCACTCAATTGTTTGACTCCATTCCTCAATGTATTGATGACTATAAGAATAGATTTATAACTACTACCCCTTTTGAAAATGAAGTCATATCTTCCTTGTTTTCTATGAATATGGAGAGTTCATCAGGCCCCAATGGATTTAGAAAAAAGTTCTAATTGTTTTACTGGGATTTTTATGCATGTGAAGATTACAAATGAAAAAATTATATAATTATTTATATCCAGATCACCCCCATTTGGTACTGATTCAAAATTCATTTCCTTGATTCTCAATATGGAAAACACTATTGACATAATGGATTTTTGGCCAGTTTCTATTAGGAATAGAATTCCTATAATTATTATCCTTATATTGACCATAATTATGGGAAAACTTACGCATAACCCTATCACCTCAAATAAATTTGTGTTTTCTCTTGGAGTATTATACAAAACTACCTCTTCACAACATCATAAGGTATTAACATCATGCGGAAAGAAACCTATCATAGTAATTTTTCTCTGAAATTGGACGTCCCAAAAGCCATTGTCATCATAATTTGGAGTTTCATATTATGTTTACTTTCTAAATATGGCTTCTCTAGCATGATTATTAAACTTATTTCCACTATTTTGACTATTTCCATAGTTTCCTTCCAAATCAATGGCTCTCCAAAAGTGTTTTTCATTGCTCTCATGGTGTCAGATAGGGGTACCCACTCTTAGACCTCCTCTTTGTGATTGCTGAATATTATCTAAGCCACTTAATTAATGAACTTATCTAGGGTGATATTTTCAGGTCAATAATGGAAAGTAAATACCTCCATGTGTCTTATCATATTTTGTACATGGATGATATTCATCTTTTTGTTCATGAAAACAAGATAACCTTAGTGTAAATAATAATGATATTTCAACATTATGAAAAAATGGTAGGGAAATCCATTAGATGAAAAAAATCTACCATTATCTTTGGAAATGGTATTTTATCTTCCAAACAAGTTATAATATCTTGAAATCTTGGTGTGAAGATGGGATAATTACACTTTTTGTATCTTGGTGTCCCAATATTTTAGGTAAATCGCAAAAGTTTCCACCTTGAGAGAATCTCGGTGAGAATTACAAATCATCTAGCCAACTAGAAAGGTAAATACCTTTCATAAGTAAGAAGAGTATACTTTATCAATACTATAATCACCTCCATTTTCATTCATGTGTTCTCAATATATAGATGACCCCTTAGTTTGATGAAAATCCTACAGCCCATGATTGGAAATGTTTCATGTATAAGATGCATTAGTGAAAGGAAACTGGCCTCTATGGCTTGAAAAGACTACACCAAACCCATTAACATGGGAAGATTAGGAATTAAGGTTCTCAAAAAATTCAATGACTCCCTTCTTTCCAAATTTACCTAGAACTTGTTCAATCCTTAGGAAGGGGCCCTAGATTTTCTCCACAAAAAATGTACTCACATGTTGTGAAATTGTTTCCCATGTTAAATCCCATCCTTAGTCTAGTCTGCCATCGGGTCTTCATTCAAGGACATTATGTCCTACTCAAAATGGATTGTTTCCAAACAATATATCCTAAATTTCTAGAATGAAACCTGTTTGGACATCCCTATTAAATAAATAGTGATACCTCCACAAAATAGACAAGAGATTACTATCAATGATCTATACTGGATGGTTGGATAACTAGATGATCTCCTACCAGCTCACATAAATCTAGAAATTTAGTGATTAAATCTTACACTAACATCCTAATCTGGAAACATAATATGGTTGGGAAGATCAACATCAGATAATTATATTAATAAAAATTTCCATTAGAAATTTATTTTATGGCTTGGATATCTAAGTTTAAGAGGCCCTTCATTCCACCAGAAAAACATCTCATGTTGTGGAAGCTCTAGAAGTGAATGTTTCCAATGCATGAGAAACTCAAAAGGGACAGTTGTAACCATACCTCAGTGTTCACCCTCTTACTCTGAGATAAGGAAAATTCCCATCACACATTCATCCACTACATACTTTCATAAGATTTATGGATGTAAGGGAAACATATTTCTGGTATCACACATTTCCTAGAAATCTGACTGTTGTATCTCCTAAGTAGAATTTATTCTATAATACTAAATGAGAAGGTCCATAATTTTCTCCATCCACTAGCCTTTATAGTGGTCTACTATATTTGGGAAACTAGGAATGTTTCTAATTTTAGAAACAATAGGATCTCATTTGATATAGGAGTTATTTCCATCCACAACACAATCTGTGCAGCATCCATAATATAAACATGTACAATGGCCATTGATGTCAAGGACCTTATTATCTTGATCATGATTGGTTTTATGGAAGGATAAAAAATCGATAGGTTCTAAAATCCATTAAATGGATTCCTCTATTACCATCATGGATCTTGGTTAATGTGGACAAGGTGACATCGGGTCCTCCTAGTCCCTTGGGGTGTGGAGAGGTCTTCCACACACATAGAGGCTTTGTGAAAGGATTATTCTACCATTTTATCAGGCATGGATGTGCTCTAAAGGATGAAATTTGGGAAATGATGAAGGTTATCAGATTTTTAGTACATTTTGGGGTGAAGTTCCTCTAGATCGAGTTTGAATCGATGTTAGTAGTGGAGGCCTTATGGAAAAAATCTAGAAGAGTGCCTTGGATAATTATCCAACACTATATTGAATGTATAAAGTTCTCATAGGACCTATTTCTAAATTTCACACATGCATACAGGGAGGCGAAAATAGTGGCATACACACTCTCTAAAAAGACAATTATGGAAAGAAGATCCATGTGGTCCTTCATCACTCCATACTTTTTTGTGTCCTCCGTAGATTTAGATATGAAGGGTGATCTTCCAACACGTGTTTTTTAACCTTCCTTGTAATGATTTTTCTTTACTCTTTTCTATAAATTTTGGGGGACCAGGAATTCTTGGTTGTGAACCTTCTTTTCCCTAAAACACCCTAATACCCCTAAGGACCCCCTAAACCCTATAAACTAAAAAGACCTATTAAAACCCCCCAAAATACAACACATCCAAATGAACCTAAAATAAATAAAAGCCCTAAAAGACCATAAAAACCATAAAAACCCAAAAAAATACCCCAAAACCCTAATAAATGATAGAAAATATAAAAGTCTCTAAAACCCCTTAAATGTTGTAAAAACCCTAACAAAACTAAAAAACCCTAAAACACCATAAAACCCTAAAACCATTAAAAAACCCTAAAAATAACAAATATTAAAATCCTTAAAACTCCTAAAAACCATAAAACCCCAAAAATCCCACAAAAACTCTTGAAAACACAAAAAACACCAACAATAATCCTAAAATACCCCAAAAACATTTCAGACCCAAAAACTCTAAAACAACCTAAAACCCCTAAAAACACTAAAAATCCTAAAAACCACAAAAAAATTAAAATAATTAAACACCCTAAACGCTCTTAACACCCCTAAAACCCCAAAAAACCCCTTAAAACCCTAAAACAGCCTAAACCCTTTAAAAACCATAAACATCCTAAAACCCCATAAAAACCCAAAAAAATAAAAAACCCTAAAACCCCTAAAAATACTATAAAACCATAAAAATAACTTAAAAATAATAAAGAAACTAAAACCCAAAAAACCAATAAAGGACCCTAAAACCCCTAAACCCACTAAAACCCCCCAAAAAATCCTAAAAACCCCAAGACCCCTAAAAATTCTTAAAACCCTAAACACACTAAAAACCAAAAAAAAACCCTAGAAAACCCTAAAACACCTAAAAATCCTCTAAAAACCTTTAAAACATTAATAACCCCATAAGACTCTAAAATATACTAAAACACCTAAAATACCCTAAATTCCCACAAACCCCCAAAACCCATAAAATAATATTGAAACCCTAAAAGCCCATAAAACACTAAAAACCATAAAATCCATTAAAATCCTAGAAGACACTATAAATAATAAAAATTATAAAAGGGAACAAATGCTCGAAAAAAACCTAAAATACTCTAAAAACTCAAAAGGGCCCTAAAAACCCTAAATCCCTTAAAAAACTAAAAAACCATAAAACACTAAAGGATCCTAAAAATACAAAATGTCCTTAAACCACTACAAACCCTAAAGGACCATGAAACCCTAAAAGACCCTAAACAACACTAAAACTCTTAAAAACATCCAAAAATACCTAACAAGCACTAAATTCCCTAAAAACCCCTAAAAACCCTAAAAACACTAAAAACATAAAGAAACCCTAAAAACCCCTAAAACACCCTAAAAGCCCTAAAATAACCTAAGAAACCCAAAAATCCTTAACGGACCCTAAAAATTGTAAAAAAAACGAAGATACCCATAAACACTAAAAACCCAAAATACCCCAAAAACTCTTAAAAACCATAAAATACCCCAAAAAAATAAAAAAAAATAAAAGGCCCTAAAGAACCTAAAAGAATTAAAATACCCCAAACATCCTAAAAGAAAAACCCCTAAAACCATCTAATATCCCTAAAATCCCTAAAACCTCTAAACCCCCTAAAAACCTAATGAAATTCCCTAAAACCCCTAAAAGTCCATAAAAACCCTAAAAATACTTAAAACACTGAAAAAAACAAACTCCCTATAAAAACTAAATATCCCTACTATCACGACCTGACCCACACCGGGGATCGAGCCACAAATACCCCAAGCCTGCCTCAATCAACTAGGGGCTGGAGACCAGCGTTCAAGACATAAAAAACTTGGGGAGGTCTTTACCTAAGTACCCATACACACATACTATGTAACACCCCGAGCTTTCACGATACGCTTCTCTTTCAATAATGCAATAGCTTACATTGTACGCAAGTTCGAGATTCTAACACACTGCGACCAATCAAAGTAGAAGTTATGAATAGTAATACCCACCTTTTGAAATTATATAAATTTTATATTTCAAAATGGACTTCATTTTTGGATTCAGAATATCAAAATTATCTTATGTTGAATTTTTGGTATTTTTCTAAGAACTTCCAAATTTTTATGAATAGTGAAAAAAACTTAAAAACAACTTTTTTAATAAAAATAATTTATAGTGATAAATTATACTATTTAGTGGTTTTAAAGTGTAATTAGAATATATTTTTACCATTTTATCCAATGGTGGTCATTAGAATTAATTTCACTTTGAAATTTGACATAAACAATTGTCAATCTTTTGATATTTATTGTTTCTTAAAAACTCGCTATTTGTTGTGACAGCAGGAATTAATTATAAAATTAATTAATGCAACTTATATGTCTTTAATTTTTTAAAATAGACATCATTTTTGAATTCAGAATATCAATTATAGCTTAGGGTGAAATTTTGGCATTGTTCTAAAAAACTTCAATTTTTGATGAATAGTGAAACCACTAAGTGGTAGTTAAAGAAACTGATTTTTTTGTTTAAATGAAAGATTACCAATTCTGTGATTTGATATTCAAAAATCCAATATACATGGTTTTCATTAGGAAGTAAAATGTGGTTCAATGGAATTAAAATAATTTTTGGTGAATAGTAACTTTTAAGTTTAATTAATCGCGATTAAAGGTAATTAGTGTAATTTAAGGTAAAGATAATGTTATAATAATAAGAAATGAACTTGACACATGTACTACCCCTATTGGATGAGTCATTTCCGACCAATACAATCCATGGGTCAACTTGGGGACCCCATGTAGCCACTTTGGTAGGAAAATTACATTAAAATTTTTTTATTTAATGTTAAAATAAAAATGTCACAAACATGTGTTGTTTTACTAAAAAAAATTAAATGGGGTTATACAAGTCATATTTTTTACTATAAATATTAATTATAAATATAAAAATATTTCCTACATCATGATAGTTTTTTTATAATTTTTATACATTAAATAAATTAAAAAATTTATGACACAATGATGATGCATTGATTACCTCATTAATTAACGATTTAAAAAAATGAAAAGATAATGTATAATCTAAGGCTTAAACTTGTCAAAAACCTATTGGATTAATCGATTTAGAACCCTTATAACCTTAGTATCGAAATATATCATTGTGGGACCTTTAGAATCCGAAAATCATTTCATAATAAAGTAACATTTCAATCTTTCCAAGAGTGCCCCTTCTCTCCTCTTATAAAAGGCCCCCACCTCTACCACCTTATTCACACTTTAATGTCATTTGGCTCAGCCAAACACTTCCCAAATACTCTCCCAACATCCCTCTATTACCCCTATAAGCCTCACTTTGGGCCGAACTCTTCCCAAGTAAGCCTTTGGCTCAAATCAAAAAGAGTTACACGATTTTAAGGTAATTTCTTCTCTTATGTTATTTTGTTTTATTTTGCTTCTCCAACCCCCTAAACTCTTTTTATTAATTTCTTTTGTAACAACACCAGTATAATAAATATAATAGGATGTTATTATAAGATGTATTTGAGCTACACTTACACACACCTACATCTAATGGTTAAAGAACAAACTGTTTCTGTGGATGGCGAATTTCTGCCTCACGAAACGATTATTGTTCAACACTCATATAACACCTTCAAAGGTTGCCATTAAGATGTCACTATATTTATATATGATATATAATATGTTTATGTTTTACTTAATCTTATGTTTTTTTCATTTATTTCATACCTTTATGGTTTCCATTATGGGTAAACGTGATATTTTCATTTTAGGAAGTGCGGACTACCGCCCCCTCAAAGTGATTTGAATCGTTAATGCCATATGTGGGATGTATAAAGGATGGAGTAAATGGTATTATAAATTATATTATACTGGAATTATAATATACCTTTATATAATTATGATTTCATTCCATTAAATATGAAATATAAATGAAAGTAGTGTTCATGCGTACGTTCGGCTTACCGTCTCCATGAACGGTGCATTTCATTTCTTACCTCTAAATGTTACGTAATATTATGAATGAATGTATATAATGGATATATATGATATATATGATATCTAAATAATGAATATAATTCTGGAGATAATGGATATTCTACCACATAAACAACTTGTAATAATAAGAAGTTTATTGTTGAATCAAGTACCAAATATCGACAAAACGACCGTTATTAACTTAAATAATTACATAGTGTTCATAACATGGTAATAAGTGATATAAAGGGAATAATTAACTTGAAAAAGTATCTTAAGAAAGTATATATTAACTCTAGTTTATTATTAAGGAGGTTAAAGAATGGTCGAGTCAAGTCGTACACAAGGTAAGGGAACTTCTTAACCTAATTTCTATTCTTTGGGTTAATCTCATTCTTCCAAATTATGTCATGATATTATTATGTCTTATCTTGTATTTGTACTTTTTTATCTGTACTTATAGTGAATACAAATAATAGATTTATTTTATTTTAAAAAAATGATCTTTGTAAGGGACTTCGTCTCAATCTCCATTCATTGAGGCATATTTGGTTTTATACGCAACTTTCTTTTATACAGTGTATAAACCCCTTTTTGACTTTTACTTTTATTTCCAAGGAATATTTTTATACGAAGCGTTTTTACTAATCGACAAAAGGAATGTTTTGTCTTACGTATGCCGTGACAATGACTTCTTCGCCGTCGTGACCATTATTTGAGTTTCGGCTTCCTCTACAAGCCATAACCTTTTTAAAATGAAAAATAAATACCAAGTTTTAATTTTCTTTTATTTTGGTATTGAAAATGGTTTTGAAAGTGTTTTTATTATATCAATGTGTTCTATTGATATCTTGTGATTTAGATGTGGAAATTTTATGTTTCCTTTATGCATGTTTTATGTGATACGATTATGTTATGGTTTAAGATATATTTAAACCTGTTCATATGAGGAATGTATTGGACTTAATAAGTGATGGGTGGATCCCGCTATAGCTCCTCGATGCATCGGCAGGTCTCATGAGACAAACTAGTGTCTTGGAACGAGGCCTTGACAAAATCTTATTTGTAGTCTTGGCACGATGCCTTGGATATGTGGTTATGATAGTTCGGCATTATGCATTCCATTATTATGAAAGTGGTTATTGATATTGCATGTGATTATTCGACCAGTAGAATATCCATGTGAATAAGTAAATGGAATTATTTCATTTTAATTTTTTCATATTATGTTGATGTTAAAGTTTAAAAGGCTTTTTTTAGTTATACATTGCCTTAAATGTTTATGTTTATTTATGAAAGCTTCTGCTATATTGTTATCCTTACTGAGCATCTGAGCTCACCCCTTTCAATGTTTTAATATTTTCCAGGATGTGAAGAAGTATTTTATGAATGACCTACCGGGATAGTCAGAAGAGGATATGAGTGTGGAATATGGAGACATTTTTTATTGTAGTATTTCACTTTATGATGTAATGTAACATTTATGAATGTATCTAGTGTTTCCAAGGCTACTAAACTAATCGGTCTTTCGAGACTTGATCTTTTGTGATCTTTCCAATGTTACGAACTAATGCACCGACTCTGGGTAGCTGGGGTCGGGGCGTTATAGTTGGTATCAGAGGCATTTTAGTACAAACCTTGGAAGCTATATTTAGAAAAACTCTGATTAAAGCACATAGCCATAAGATAGACTTTGAGGATTAGTATAGAAGAACTTCCTAGAATTTTGTTATTGTAGAGATTTTGTGAGTTTTCTGAGCAATACATCCTTGTCTGGATACGAGCAAGTAGAGGCGGCTCTGGCATAGATGTACCTAGGGGTAAAACCCGAAAACACCGCTTTAAGCTAGACTCGAACGGGAACTGGTGCACGAAAACGGGCCTTGTTGCACTCTTGGTTACGACACTCCCGGGGGATATGCTTAGGATAATTCTCATTTTCTTTACAAACCATTATGAAGGGTTTATGATTATATACTTCCTCAAAGAAAACATTTCTTTTTAGGATTATGGATTATATCCATAAATAGTTCAATTTATGTTAAGTGTTTTACAAGTATGAAATTATGTATTTTGATTCATAAACTAATCTAGTTTATGAAATTGTTGAGAAATGGCGCCTAGTGGGATGAATGGAAACTATATCAATGCACACACTCCGTGTAGGGATTGCCCTCCAGCTCAAGATAATTATTGTGGAGCTGGAGATACAACTGGTGTTGATCAACTTATTACCATACTGGGACAACTCACTCAGGTTATGAATAATAACCTTACTCGTATGGAGCACCCTGATCCGCAATTTGGAGGATCAATTTTAGACCACTTTCTGAGGCAACAATCGCCAACATTCAATGGAATTACAAATCCCTTAGTAGCTGAGCAATGGATAAATTCCATTGAGAAAATATTTCATGCCTTGGGAAGTAGTGAAAGGGAAAAGGTTATCATGGCAGTTTACTGCCTTACTGGAGATGCTTATCAATGGTGGTCATTGATTCAAAATACAAAGGAAGATGAAGAAGTATCAAGTATGGAATGGGGAGAGTTCAAAGATCTTTTCTTAGAAAAATACTTTCCTCATGACCATAAAGCAGATATGGAAAGGCAATTTCTGAGTCTGAGACAAAAGGAGGATGAGAATGTCACAATGTATGAGGATAACTTTACAAGGTTAGCAAGGCATGCAGTAGATTATATGTAACACCCCAAGCTTCTACGGTACGTTTCCCTTTGAATAATGCGATAGCGTGTGTTGTACGCAACCTCGAGTTCTAACACACACCACAACTAATTAAACTAGCCGTTGTGAATAGTAATACCTAATTTTTGAAATCATATATATTCTATATTTCAAAATGGACTTCATTTTTGGATTCGGAATATCAAAATTATCCTAGGGTGAAATTTTGGTACATTTCGGATAACTTTCATATTTTGATGAATAGTGAAAATTTCTAAATTTTAATTAAAAACAACTTTTTTAATCAAAATAATTAATAGTGATAAATTATGAATTTGAGTGGTTTTAAAGTATATTTAGAATATATTTTTACCATTCAATTTAATGTTTATCATTGGACATAATTTTACAATTAAACCGAACATAAACAAGTGTCAATCTTTTGATAGTTATTATCTCTTAAAAACACGCTTTTTGTTTTGACAGCGGGAATTAATTTTAAATTAATTTCTGCCACTTCTGTGTTTTGAATTTAGAAAAATGGATTCCATATTTGGAATCAGGATGTCCAAATTATGTAAATAGGTAACTTTTATTTTTAGACATTTTGAATAATTACTGCGGTAAATATTTTATTTACCATGGTTAAAGGGTAAATCCGGTAAATAAGGGTTAAAAAAAATAATATTATAATAATACAAAATTACCCTAAAACGTGTCTTAACCCTATTTGTTGATACATGGTCGACCATGGGCATCTTTGTGTCAATTTTGTGACCCCATGGATCCACTTGTAAGTGATAATGACACTTTATTTTAATTAAGTTAAAATGAATACAAAAATGACACAAGCATATATCTTTTAGAAGAACAATTTTTACATAGGGTTATACATGTTGGATTTTCGATTATAAATATTCATTAGAAAGATAAAAAGATTTCCTACATAATGATATTTTATTTATAATTTTTAGACAATAAATAAGTTATTTTATTTATGACACAATGATGATGCAGTAATTACTATAATAGTGAAAAATTAAAATAATTGATATTATAAATACCCAAATAAATATAATATGAAACTTTTAATGAATTAAACTAATTTTCTAGGCTAATATGATATATTAGGATTGATTTAATGGACTTTGTTCGAAGTAATCAATCTGTTATGAGTTTCACAAAAATCAACTATTGAATAGTGTCAAAATTGACATAAAAGAGTTCTTAAAACAAATATTATATTATTAATTGATATTAAATTCCTAAAAATCTAAGGTTCGGCCAAGAGACTTATATTATGATAGGTTAATCATTAATGGACCACTTGGGGGTCGCTGGGATGTATATAGTAAGTTTATTAACCATATTATATAAAAATACAAAGAGACATTGTAAAAGTGAAACTAATTAACTTAGAGTTAATACTTAAAGATAAGGTTAATATAAGTACCCAAACCTGTCTAAATTCTATTGGATGAGTTGTTTTCGACCTATCCCCACCTCATCCTTTGAATAGTCAACTTTGGAGCCTTTAGAAACCGAATATGAATTTATTATAAATTAATATTTCTAGCTTTTCCAAAGGTGCCCCTCACCCCTCTTATAAAAGGGCACTCCTCCTTCTCATTTCTTCACACCTCTAAAGCCTTTTGGTTCGGCCAAACTCTGCCCAAATACTCTCCCAACATCCCTCAATACAACCTAGAGGCCTTAGTTTGATCAGAAAGCCAACCTAAGGAGCCCTTTTGATCAAATCAAAAGGAAGAACCCGAAGAAGAGGTAATGATTTCACCACCCTTTTCTAAGTTCATTTCTTCTTCCACTTCTTCTTCCTTTGTTCTTACCATTCTGAAATAATAACTCCAGTATCTCACATATACTGTGATGTTATTATAAATATGGTACAATCATATTCAGTATTCTATCCACCCTTTGAATAACATGTCACCATACGTGCGTACGTACGGCTTACCGTCTCCACGTCGTGGTGTAATTGTTATTCAATATAATATTATTTGGATGGGTATAATAATGATGTGTAACTCATGTAAATAATAAATATAACATGTTAATGATTCTGTATATATGATATACCATCCATTTATATATTATTTTAATATCAAAAGAATGATATTGTCGCTCGTGCGTACGTACGGACTACCGTCTCCACGAACGCGATGAGATTCATTCTCCATCGTATCCATTCAAGTATAATTATCATTTGATGATTTAAAAATGATGTTTAAGGACTGTATATCATTCTGGATATGAATAAGATACAACAACCATGGCTTATGTAACAAAACATATAAAAGAAAATGAGTAAGTTAACTCCCGAAACGACGATAATTCTAAGATATTATTAACAAATCAATGTTAAAAGATCATATATGATATCATATTAATATATATGATTCTTGTATAATTTAATAACAACTATTTCACCATTATACAGGAGGTTAACTTACCCCAACCAAGGAAAAGTACAAGGTAAGGGTTATTTCACAATCTCTTTATTATCCGAGGTTGTTTATATGTAATAATCTACTGGGATCTCTTTATCATCCACATCCATGTTTCTTCAAAATGTATTTCAAAACATTTTTACTATTTACAAGAATATGGGTTAAAGTCATTTATACCCTTGTTTGACTTTTTATAAGAGGTTTATAAAGGAATCTTTCCGTCGTTTTCAAAACAAGGTCCTTTTTAACCTTTTCGACAGAATTGAGGTAAGAATGTTTTTTTTAACTTATACGGCGGATGCGGTTATTTTACGCCGTTATAAAATCTTCAAAGCTTTCCTTAAAAGCTTATAAGAATATTTTCAAAGAAAATGTTTTATTTTATATGGATCTTAAATGATTTCAAAATAAAAGGAGATATTTCTTTTAAAAGAATTTTGATTTCATCTATGTCAACATCCTTTGATGGATTTTAAGATTATTTGAAGTTGATTTATTATGATACAAAACTTCTATATTGTATTGAAGGTTTTGTGATATGTTTGACTGTGGATGTGCTATTTTTATACCATTCATAGTTTATTGTGAAAGTATTGACATTTCGTATGCTAGTTTTAATACGAATGTTTATGTTATGTTTAAACCTTTTCATATGGGAATGCATTGGACTTAATAAGTGACGGGTGGAGCCCGCTATAGCTCCTCGATGCATCGGTAGGTCTCATGAGACAAACTAGTGTCTTGGCACAAGGCCTTGACAAAATCTTATTTGTAGCCTTGGCACGAGGCCTTGGCTATGTGGTTATGATAGTCTGGCATTATGCATTCCAACATTATGAAAGTGGTTATTGATTTTTGCATGTGATTATTCGATTAGTAGAATATCCATGTGAATAAGTAAATGGCATTATTTCATTTTACTTTTGCCATACCATGTTGAAGTTCAATTTTAAAAGGCTTTTGTTTTAGTAATGCATTGCCTTAAATGTTTATTCTTATTTATGAAAGTTTCCGCTATATTGTTATCCTTACTGGGCATTTGAGCTCACCCCTTTTCTATGTTTTATTTTTCCCCAGGATGTGAAGAAGTAAATTATGAATGACCTGCAGGGATATTATGAGGGGATAGTAGTGTGGATTATGGAGACATTATGTTGTTGTAGTAGTTTTTCATTTTATGATGTAATGTAAAACTTATGAATATATCTAGTGTTTCCAAGGCTACTAAACCAATCGGTCTTTCGAGATTTGATCTTTCTTGTGATCATTCCAATGTTATGTAATAATGCACCGACTCTAGGCAACTAGGGTCGGGGCGTTACAGTTGGTATCAGAGGAAGTTTAGTACAAACCTTGGAAGCTAGATTTAGATAAACTCTTATTAGAGCACGTAGACCTAAGATGAACTTTGAGGATTAGTATAGAAGAACTTCCTAGAATTTTGGTATTGTAGAGATTTTGTGAGTTTTTCGAGCAATACATCCCTGTCTGGATACGAGCAGGTAGAGGCGGCTCTGGCACAGATGTACCTAGGGGTAAAACCCGAAAACACCGCTTTGAGCTAGACTCGAACGGGAACTGGTGCACGACAACGGGCCTTGCTGCACTCTTGGTTACGACACTCCCGGGGGATATGCTTAGGATAACTCTCACTATCTTTACAAATCATTATGAAGGGTTTATGAGTATATACTTCCTCAAAGAAAACATTTTTATGATTATGGATTATATCCATAAATAGTTCAATTTATGTTAAGTGTTTTATAAGTATGGGATTATGTATTTTGATGCATAAATTGATCTAGTTTATGCCATTTTTTTTAGAAATGGCGCCTAGTGGAAGAAATGGAAACCGTATCAATGCACGCACTCCATGTAGGGATTTCCCTCCTGCTCAAGATAATTATAGTGGGGCTGGTGATGCAACTGGTGCTGATCAGCTAATCACCGTACTGGGACAACTTACTCAGGTTATGAATAATAACCTTACCTGTATGGAGCACCCTGATCCGCAGCGTGGAGGGTCAATGTTAGATCGATTCATGAGACAACAACCACCAACGTTCAATGGGAGTACAAATCCCTTAGTAGCTGAGCAATGGATATTTTCCCTAGAGAAAATATTTCAGGCTTTGGGGAGTAGTGAAAGGGAAAAAGTTACCATGGCAGTTTACCGCCTCACTGGAGATGCTGATCAATGGTGGTCATTGATTCAAAACATGAAGGAAGATGATGAAGTATCAAACATGGAATGGAGGGAGTTCAAAGATCTGTTTTTAGAAAAATACTTTCCTCGCGACCATCGAGCAGATATGGAAAGGCAATTTCTGAGTCTGAGACAAAAGGAGGATGATAATGTCACAAAGTATGAGGCTAACTTTACAAGGTTAGCGAGGTACGCTGGTGATTATATTCGCAACCCAAGAAGTAAGATTGATCGTTTCTTTGATGGGTTAAAACCATTTCTCCGTCGAGCATTAGTCTCACAATCCTTTTCATCGTACGAAGACATTGTCTCATGTGCTATCAAGACCGAAAAGGAATTCTCTAAGTCTTATGACTTTAAAGCAAAGCAAGAGAAGAAGAGACCTGCTGATCAATCTGGGAATGGAAATAAGGGGAAGAAGGGAAAGGTTGAATATCCATCTTGTGGTAAGTGCGGGAAGAAACACCCCGGTGCTTGCCTGAAGGGAATGGGAGTCTGTTACAAGTGTGGTGAAAAAGGCCACCAAGCTCATGATTGCAAGGGGAAGAAGGAAGCTACCAATGTTCAGTGCTACAATTGCAGGGAGATGGGGCATTATGCAAATGCATGTCCTAAGCGTCAGGAGAACTTACCTCAGAAAAGGCCAAGGGATCAAGGCCAGGCTTATGCTATCACTACTGTTGAGGTAGAAACTCCGAAAGACGTGGTGGCAGGTAATTTAATGGTTTCCTCAAGTTTAGAAAATGCATTATTTGATTCTGGATCATCGCATTGTTTCATATCTTCCCAGTTTGCTAAGAAAATTAGATATTTCCAATTTGATTTAATAAGGGAGTTGTCAGTTAAAACTCCTAAGGGAAGTATCATTGCAACAAAGTTTTGTGAATCAGTCCCCATTAGAGCACATAAATTTTCTTTATCTGCTGATTTCATCGTCATACCTATGATTGAGTTTGATATAATCCTCGGTATGGACTGGCTTTCGGACTATGATGCGAAGATTTATTGTAAGAAGAAAGAGGTTACGATTCTCGATGATAATGATAAGTAACACCTTATTTTTAGAGCAGAATCGTCACCACCTAATTCTTATTTAGACCCACCCCCAGTAGCTCAACTTAATTCAATTATTGGGGAGGAAGAGAATTAAGTAACTATCGGTGAGGAAAGGAATGTTCAAATAGAGGATGTACCTGTTGTGAAAGAATTTGTAGATGTATTTCCGGAAGATTTACCTGGACATCCTCCAGAACGAGAAGTTGAGTTTTCCATTGATTTGATTCCTGGATCAAGGCCTATATCGAAGACCCCTTATAGAATGGCCACTGTAGAGTTAGTCAAACTAAAGAAACAACTAGAGGAATTGAGTAATAAGGGATTTATTCGCCCTAGTGTTTCTCCATGGGGAGCCCCTGTTCTTTTTGTTAAAAAGAAAGATGGATCTATGAGGTTATGTATCGACTACAGGGAGATCAATGCTATAACGATAAAGAACAAGTATCCCCTACCTCGTATTGATGATTTATTTGACCAACTGCATGGCGCTCAATACTTTTCAAAGATTGACCTTCGATCTGGATACCATCAGTTGTGTGTAAAGAAGGAAGACATTCCGAAGACAGCATTTCGAACCAGGTACGGGCATTACGAGTTTACTGTAATGCCATTTGGATTGACTAATGCACCCTCTGTATTCATGGATCTGATGAATAGAGTTTTCAAGGAGTATCTCGATGAATTTGTGGTGGTATTTATTGATGATATCTTGGTATACTCCAAAACCTACAAAGATCATGAAAATCACTTGCGCATTATCTTGAAGACTCTGAGGAGGCATGAATTATATGGAAAGTTTAGCAAGTGTGAATTCTGGCTTCAGGAGATTTCTTTTCTTGGCCATATTGTCTCTAAAGATGGAATCTCTGTTGATCCTTCTAAGACCAAGGCAATCCAAGAATGGCCAGCACCTACGAGTATAACTGAGGTACGTAGTTTTATTGGTTTGGCAGGTTATTATCGACGTTTCGTCCAGAATTTTGCCCGATTGGCTAACCCATTAACGAAGCTCACACGTAAAGGGGTTAAATTTGTTTGGACAAAAGAGTGTGAAGAATTTTTCGAAGAACTGAAGAGAAGATTAGTCAATGCCCTTATATTGACTCTACCATCGGGGAATGATGGGTTCGTTATTTATAGTGATGCATCGAAGAAAGGACTTGGCTGTGTCCTTATGCAGAATGATAGAGTTATTGCCTATGCATCACGACAGTTGAAAATTCATGAACAAAACTATCCTACTCATGATCTTGAGTTAGCAGCTGTGATCTTTGCTTTGAAGATATGGAGGCACTACCTCTATGGTGAAAAATGTGAGATTTATACTGATCACAAGAGTTTGAAGTATATTTTCTTACAAAAAGAACTCAACATGAGGCAAAGGAGATGGCTTGAATTACTCAAGGATTATGATTGTACGATACACTACCACCCAGGGAAGGCAAACAAGGTGGCAGATGCTTTGAGTAGAAAAGACCATGGAGTTTTGAACAATATGAGAATTGAAAGGGATCCAATTTTCATGGATCTAGTGAAAATGGACATGGGAATAACCAGGGAAGGTGAAACATCAATGCTTTTTCAAATGGTTGCCAAACCATCTTTACTAGAAAGGATTAAGAGTTCTCAGACTGATGATGAAGAATTCCAAAAGAAGATTAAAGCTGTGAATGATGGGAGATTGAGAGACTTTGCGTATGAAGGTGGAATTTTGAAATTCGGGAAGAGACTTTGTGTTCCCAATATACCTGATCTAAAAAGGGAATTGCTGGATGATGCTCATAGTTCCAATTTCTCTATACACCCTGGGAGCACCAAAATGTATAGAGATTTGAAGGAACATTTTTGGTGGGACAACATGAAGAGGGAGATTGCTGATTTTGTGTCAAGATGTATGGTTTGTCAACAAGTGAAAGCTGGAAGGCAACAGCCTGGAGGAGTAATGAAACCTCTTCCCATACCGGAGTGGAAATGGGATAATATTACAATGGACTTTGTCATGGGGCTACCAAATACTCCTAGAAGGAATGATGCAATATGGGTGATTGTTGATCGTCTTACCAAGTCAGCACATTTTCTTGCTATAACAGAAGATCTACCCCTGGAACGTCTAGCAAGACTATATATTAATGAAGTTGTGAGACTTCATGGAGTACCCCTATCGATTGTTTCTGATCGTGATCCCCGTTTTACTTCAAGATTTTGGAAAAGTCTTCAGAAATCCCTGGATACTGAACTTCATTTGAGCACTGCTTACCACCCTCAGACAGACGGACAATCAGAACGGACTATTCAGACCTTAGAAGACATGTTGAGATCTTGCTCACTTGATTTTCAGGGTATGTGGGATCAATATTTACCACTAGTAGAATTTTCCTATAACAATAGCTTCCATTCGAGTATACAGATGGCACCATATGAAGCGTTATACGGAAAGAGATGTCGTACACCAACCTGTTGGGATGACGTTGGTGAAAGAAAACTTGTAGGCCCAGAGCTGGTGGAGGAAACGGTGGAAAAGGTGAAAGTAATCCAAAATCACATTAAAGCAGCTCAAAGTAGGCAGAAGAGCTATGCCGATAATCGAAGGAAGGATTTGGAATTTCAAGTCGGTGATCATGTTTTCCTGAAGGTATCTCCATGGAAGGGAGTCATACGTTTTGGTAAGAAAGGTAAATTGAGTCCCAGGTACATCGGACCTTTCGAAATTCTAGAACGAATTGGGGCTGTAGCTTACCGATTGGCAATGCCGCCAAGTCTCTCCAAAGTTCACGATGTGTTCCACGTATCTCTGTTGAGGAAATACATGCCTGACCCAACGCATGTACTCACCTATGAGGAATTAGAACTGGAACCCGATCTTTCCTATTGTGAAGAGCCCGTCAGGATTCTTGATACAAGAGAACAAGTACTGAGAAACCGGACGACGCGTCTGGTAAAAGTTTTGTGGAGAAATCATAAGATGGAAGAGGCAACGTGGGAACCCGAGGAACTTATGATGAAGAACCACCCGAGTCTTTTTATGCAGTAATACCCTAGAAATTGCGAGGACGCAATTATTTGAAGGAGGGGAGAATGTAACACCCCAAGCTTCTACGGTACGTTTCCCTTTGAATAATGCGATAGCGTGTGTTGTACGCAACCTCGAGTTCTAACACACACCACAACTAATTAAACTAGCCGTTGTGAATAGTAATACCTAATTTTTGAAATCATATATATTCTATATTTCAAAATGGACTTCATTTTTGGATTCGGAATATCAAAATTAGCCTAGGGTGAAATTTTGGTACATTTCGGATAACTTTCATATTTTGATGAATAGTGAAAATTTCTAAATTTTAATTAAAAACAACTTTTTTAATCAAAATAATTAATAGTGATAAATTATGAATTTGAGTGGTTTTAAAGTATATTTAGAATATATTTTTACCATTCAATTTAATGTTTATCATTGGACATAATTTTACAATTAAACCGAACATAAACAAGTGTCAATCTTTTGATAGTTATTATCTCTTAAAAACACGCTTTTTGTTTTGACAGCGGGAATTAATTTTAAATTAATTTCTGCCACTTCTGTGTTTTGAATTTAGAAAAATGGTTCCATATTTGGAATCAGGATGTCCAAATTATGTAAATAGGTAACTTTTATTTTTAGACATTTTGAATAATTACTGCGGTAAATATTTTATTTACCATGGTTAAAGGGTAAATCCGGTAAATAAGGGTTAAACAAAATAATATTATAATAATACAAAATTACCCTAAAACGTGTCTTAACCCTATTGGTTGATACATGGTCGACCATGGGCATCTTTGTGTCAATTTTGGGACCCCATGGATCCACTTGTAAGTGATAATGACACTTTATTTTAATTAAGTTAAAATGAATACAAAAATGATACAAGCATATATCTTTTAGAAGAACACTTTTTACATAGGGTTATACATGTTGGATTTTCGATTATAAATATTCATTAGAAAGATAAAAAGATTTCCTACATAATGATATTTTATTTATAATTTTTAGACAATAAATAAGTTATTTTATTTATGACACAATGATGATGCAGTAATTACTATAATAGTGAAAAATTAAAATAATTGATATTATAAATACCCAAATAAATATAATATGAAACTTTTAATGAATTAAACTAATTTTCTAGGCTAATATGATATATTAGGATTGATTTAATGGACTTTTTTCGAAGTAATCAATCTGTTATGAGTTTCACAAAAATCAACTATTGAATAGTGTCAAAATTGACATAAAAGAGTTCTTAAAACAAATATTATATTATTAATTGATATTAAATTCCTAAAAATCTAAGGTTCGGCCAAGAGACTTATATTATGATAGGTTAATCATTAATGGACCACTTGGGGGTCGCTTGGATTTATATAGTAAGTTTATTAACCATATTATATAAAAATACAAAGAGACATTGTAAAAGTGAAACTAATTAACTTAGAGTTAATACTTAAAGATAAGGTTAATATAAGTACCCAAACCTGTCTAAATTCTATTGGATGAGTTGTTTTCGACCTATCCCCACCTCATCCTTTGAATAGTCAACTTTGGAGCCTTTAGAAACCGAATATTAATTTATTATAAATTAATATTTCTAGCTTTTCCAAAGGTGCCCCTCACCCCTCTTATAAAAGGGCACTCCTCCTTCTCATTTCTTCACACCTCTAAAGCCTTTTGGTTCGGCCAAACTCTACCCAAATACTCTCCCAACATCCCTCAATACAACCTAGAGGCCTTAGTTTGATCAGAAAGCCAACCTAAGGAGCCCTTTTGATCAAATCAAAAGGAAGAACCCGAAGAAGAGGTAATGATTTCACCACCCTTTTCTAAGTTCATTTCTTCTTCCACTTCTTCTTCCTTTGTTCTTACCATTCTGAAATAATAACTCCAGTATCTCACATATACTGTGATGTTATTATAAATATGGTACAATCATATTCAGTATTCTATCCACCCTTTGAATAACATGTCACCATACGTGCGTACGTACGGCTTACCGTCTCCACGTCGTGGTGTAATTGTTATTCAATATAATATTATTTGGATGGGTATAATAATGATGTGTAACTCATGTAAATAATAAATATAACATGTTAATGATTCTGTATATATGATATACCATCCATTTATATATTATTTTAATATCAAAAGAATGATATTGTCGCTCGTGCGTACGTACGGACTACCGTCTCCACGAACGCGATGAGATTCATTCTCCATCGTATCCATTCAAGTATAATTATCATTTGATGATTTAAAAATGATGTTTAAGGACTGTATATCATTCTGGATATGAATAAGATACAACAACCATGGCTTATGTAACAAAACATATAAAAGAAAATGAGTAAGTTAACTCCCGAAACGACGATAATTCTAAGATATTATTAACAAATCAATGTTAAAAGATCATATATGATATCATATTAATATATATGATTCTTGTATAATTTAATAACAACTATTTCACCATTATACAGGAGGTTAACCTACCCCAACCAAGGAAAAGTACAAGGTAAGGGTTATTTCACAATCTCTTTATTATCCGAGGTTGTTTATATGTAATAATCTACTGGGATCTCTTTATCATCCACATCCATGTTTCTTCAAAATGTATTTCAAAACATTTTTACTATTTACAAGAATATGGGTTAAAGTCATTTATACCCTTGTTTGACTTTTTATAAGAGGTTTATAAAGGAATCTTTCCGTCGTTTTCAAAACAAGGTCCTTTTTAACCTTTTCGACAGAATTGAGGTAAGAATGTTTTTTTTTAACTTATACGGCGGATGCGGTTATTTTACGCCGTTATAAAATCTTCAAAGCTTTCCTTACAAGCTTATAAGAATATTTTCAAAGAAAATGTTTTATTTTATATGGATCTTAAATGATTTCAAAATAAAAGGAGATATTTCTTTTAAAAGAATTTTGATTTCATCTATGTCAACATCCTTTGATGGATTTTAAGATTATTTGAAGTTGATTTATTATGATACAAAACTTCTATATTGTATTGAAGGTTTTGTGATATGTTTGACTGTGGATGTGCTATTTTTATACCATTCATAGTTTATTGTGAAAGTATTGACATTTCGTATGCTAGTTTTAATACGAATGTTTATGTTATGTTTAAACCTTTTCATATGGGAATGCATTGGACTTAATAAGTGACGGGTGGAGCCCGCTATAGCTCCTCGATGCATCGGTAGGTCTCATGAGACAAACTAGTGTCTTGGCACAAGGCCTTGACAAAATCTTATTTGTAGCCTTGGCACGAGGCCTTGGCTATGTGGTTATGATAGTCTGGCATTATGCATTCCAACATTATGAAAGTGGTTATTGATTTTTGCATGTGATTATTCGATTAGTAGAATATCCATGTGAATAAGTAAATGGCATTATTTCATTTTACTTTTGCCATACCATGTTGAAGTTCAATTTTAAAAGGCTTTTGTTTTAGTAATGCATTGCCTTAAATGTTTATTCTTATTTATGAAAGTTTCCGCTATATTGTTATCCTTACTGGGCATTTGAGCTCACCCCTTTTCTATGTTTTATTTTTCCCCAGGATGTGAAGAAGTAAATTATGAATGACCTGCAGGGATATTATGAGGGGATAGTAGTGTGGATTATGGAGACATTATGTTGTTGTAGTAGTTTTTCATTTTATGATGTAATGTAAAACTTATGAATATATCTAGTGTTTCCAAGGCTACTAAACCAATCGGTCTTTTGAGATTTGATCTTTCTTGTGATCATGCCAATGTTATGTAATAATGCACCGACTCTAGGCAACTAGGGTCGGGGCGTTACATTATATACGTAAACCAAGAAGTAAGATTGATCGTTTCTTTGATGGGTTAAAACCATTTCTCCGTCGAGCTTTAGTATCACAATCCTTCTCATCGTACGTAGATATTGTCTCATGTGCTATCAAGACAGAAAAGGAATTCTCTAAGTCTTATGACAACAAAGTAAAGCAAGAGAAGAAGAGAACGGTGGAAAAAGAGACAGATAAAGGGGAAAAGGAAAACGGAGTATTTTCCATTATGTGATAATTGTGGGAAGAATCACCCCGGTACTTGCCTAAAAGGAATGGGAGTTTGTTATAAATGTGGAGAAAAAGGTCACCAGGCTCATGATTTCAAGGGAAAGAAAGAGGTTGTCAATGTTGAATGCTACAATTGTAGGTAAATGGGTCATTATGCAAATGAATGTCCTAAGCGTCAGGGAAAATTATCTTAGAAAAGGCCAAGGGATCAAGGACAATCTTATGTTGTTACTAAAGTTCAAGTGGAATAATTAATGTATTAGTGCTTTTGGACTCAAGGATTATATTCTGGTTATAATAATAATGTGATATATATAAGGATTGTACTGCATTACTTGTTGTTTTCATTAAGTTTTTAATATGATGAAGGTAATCATATTTTTAGTATGTGATAATAAGAGAAACTTTACTTTGTTTGGGGAATCTGATGTTACAATTGATTTCGGAATTTAGTGACCTTTTAGAGAAAGTCTGGAAAGAGGTATTTTGGATAACTATAAAGGTTGGAATGGATTAAGTTGAACCTTGGATAGTATTGTTTAAGGTTAAAACATTTCTGAGGATTATTTTTGGAATATTATAATACTATAGTTTTAGGAAAAGGACAACCAGCAGGTTGGGGGATAACCCGTCTCGTCGGACAAAGCTGTAGGAATTGAACCCACAACCATAGTGTGACAAGCCTTTATTACCTACCACTAGCCTACAGGAAGTCCCTGGTTATTAAAAAATAGTTTTCCTAATCTAAATGGTATGTGCTTATATTTTTAACCTTGTACGATTTGGATAAATATAATATTTTTGAGTTCTATTATATTTTTGAGTGAAAGATGAGTTTGTGGTAGAAATTAGTTGAAGGTTGAAACTCTACTTGTCAAGCATAAATATATATATACCTATCTCTTATTCTATGAATAAATTAATTCTTAAACTTTATTAAAGGGGTATTAAAACAAAAAATGTGTTATCCTAACAACTTATGTCTTGTTAAACTGATGATATTTTAAATCAATATAGATTGAAGGCTTTAAGGCCCTCAATTTTACACTTGTTTGTGATTGATGAACTCAATCACTCCCTAAAAATATTTACGTTTTTCCTCCAATTATATGTCTCTAATTTCCACCAATGTTCTCCTTATCGAGATCATAATTTGGTGGTGACTTTTTCATTTCACTTTTCTTCTTATTAAAGGTAATTTTTATTAACCTTATATTCGATGTGAGTTTTCCACAAAGGTATTTTCTATTTTCAAACTTATATTTTCAAAGAAAAATTTCAAATTGAAAGGATGAAATTTATTGAAGGAGGGGAGAATGTAACACCCCTAGCTTTCATGATACGCTTCTCTTTCAATAATGAAATAGCTTGCATTGTACGCAAGTTTGAGATTCTAACACACCGCGACCAATCAAAGTATTAGTTATGAATAGTAATACCCACCTTTTGAAAATATATAAATTTTATATTTCAAAATGGACTTCATTTTTGGATTCGGAATATCGAAATTAGCCTATGTTGAATTTTTGGTATTTTTCTGAGAACTTCCAAATTTTTATGAATAGTGAAAAATACTTAAAAACAACTTTTTTAATAAAAATAATATATAGTGATAAATTATACTATTTAGTGGTTTTAAAGTGTAATTAGAATATATTTTTACCATTTTATCCAATGGTGGTCATTAGAATTAATTTCACTTTGAAATTGGACATAAACAATTGTCAATCTTTTGATATTTATTGTTTCTTAAAAACGCGCTATTTATTGTGACAGCGGTAATTAATTATAAAATTAATTAATGAAACTTATATGTTTTTAATTTTGTAAAATATAAATCATTTTTGAATTCAGAATATCAATTATATCTTAGCGTGAAATTTTGGCATTGTTCTGAAAAACTTCAATTTTTTATGAATAGTGAAACCACTAAGTGGTAGTTAAAAAAACTGATTTTTTGTTTAAATGAAACATTACCACTTCTGTGATTTGATTTTAAAAAATCCAACATACATGGTTGTCATTATGAAGTAAAATTTGGTTCAATGGGATTAAAATAATATTTGGTGAATAGTAACTTTTAAGTTTAATTAATCGCGATTAAAGGTAATTAGTGTAATTTAAGGTAAAGATAATGTTATAATAATAATAAATGACCTTGACACAAGTCCTACCACTATTGGATGAGTCATGGACGACCAAGACAATCCATGCGTCAACTTGGGGACCCCATGGAGCCACTTTGGTAGGAAAATGACATTAAAAACTTTTTATTTAATGTTAAAATAAAAATGTCACAAACATGTGTTGTTTTACTAAAAAAAATTAAATGGGGATATACAAGTCATATATTTGACTATAAATATTCATTAGAAAGATAAAAATATTTCCTACATCATGATATTTGTTTTATAATTTTTAGACATTAAATAAATTAAAATTTTTATGACACAATGATGATGCAGCGATTACCTCATTAATTAACGATTTAAATAAAATGAAAAGATAATGTAAAATCTAGAGCTTAAACTTGTCAAAAACCTATTGGATGAGTATATTTAGAACCCTTATCACATTAGTCTCGAAATATATCATTGTGGGACCTTTAGAATCTGAAAATCATTTCATAATAAAGTAACATTTCAATCTTTCCAAGAGTTCACCTTCTCTCCTCTTATAAAATGTCCCCACCTCTACCACATTATTCACACTTTCAATCCATTTGGCTCGGCCAACCTCTGCCCAAATACTCTCCCAAAATCCCTCTATTACTCCTAGAATCCTCACTTTTGGCAGAGCTCGTCCCAAGGAAGTCTTTGGCTCAAATCAAAAAGAGTTACCCGATTTTAAGGTAATTTCTTCTCTTATGTTATTTTGTTTTATTTTGCTTCTCCAACCCCCTAAACTCTTTTTATTAATTTATTTTGTAACAAAACCAGTATCCTAAATATAATATGATGTTTTTATAAGAATTATTCGAGCTACACTTACACACACCTACATCTAATGGTTAAAGAACAAACTATTTCTGTGGATGGCGAATTTCTACTTCACGAAACGATTATTGTTCAACACTCATATAACACCTTCAAAGGTGGCCATTAATATGTCACTAAATTTATATATTATATATAATATGTTTATGTTTTACTTAATCTTCTGTATTTTTCATTTATTTCATACCTTTATGGTTTCCATTATAGGTAAACGCGATATTTTCATTTTAGGAAGTGCAGACTACTGCCCGCTCAAAGTGATTTGAATCGTTAATGCAATATGTGGGATGTATAAAGGATGGAGTAAATGGTATTATACATTATATTATACTGTAATTATAATATACCTTTATATAATTATGATTTCATTCCATTAAATATGAAATAGAAATTAAAGTAGCGTTCATGCATACGTTCGGCTTACCGTCTCCATGAACGGTGCATTTCATTTCTTACCTCTAAATGTTATGTAATATTATGAATGAATGTATATACTGTATTTATATTATATATATGATATCTACATCATGAATATAATTCTAGAGATAATATATATTCTACCACATAAACAAATTGTAATTATAAGAAGTTTATTGTTGACTCAAGTACCAAATATCAACAAAACGACCGTTATTAACTTAAATAATTACATAGTGTTCATAACATTTTAATAAGTGATATAAAAGGAATAATGAACTTGAAAAAGGATCTTAATCAAGTAGATATTAACTCTAGTTTATTATTCATGAGGTTAAAGAACGTTCGAGTCAAGTCGGACACAAGGTAAGGGAACTTCTTAACCCAATTTCTTTTCTTTGGGTTAATCTCCTTCTTCCAAATTATGCCATGATATTATTATGTCCTATCTTGTATTTGTACTTTTTTATCTATAATTATAGTGAATACACATAATAGATTTAATTTATTTTAAAAAAATGATCTTTGTACGGGACTTCGTCTCAATCTCCATTCATTGAGGCATATTTTGTTTTATACACAACTTTCTTTTATACGGTGTATAAACCCCTTTTTGACTTTTACTTTTATTTCAAAGGAATCTTTTTATATGAAGCATTTTTACTAAACAACAAAAGGAATGTTTTGTCTTACGTATGTCGCGACAATGACTTCTCCGTCGCCGTGACCATTATTTGAGTTTCGGCTTCCTCTACAAGCCATAACCTTTTTAAAATGAAAAATAAATACCAAGTTTTAATTTTCTTTTATTTTGGTATTGAAAATGGTTTTGAAAGTGTTTTTATTATATCAATATGTTGTATTGATATCTTGTGATAGAAATGTGGAAATTTTATATTTCCTTTATGCATGTTTTATGTGATACGATTATGTTATGGTTTAAGATATGTTTAAACCTGTTCATATGAGGAATGCATTGGACTTAATAAGTGACGGGTGGAGCCCGCTATAGCTCCTCGATGCATCGGCCGGTCTCATGAGACAAACTAGTTTCTTGGCACGATGCCTTGAAAAAATCTTATTTGTATTCTTGGCATGAGGCCTTTGCTACGTGGTTATGATAGTCTGGCATTATGCATTCCATCATTATAAAAGTGGTTATTGATATTTCATATGATTATTCGACCAGTAGAATATCCATGTGAATAAGTAAATGGCATTATTTCATTTTACTTTTTCCATATTATGTTGATGTTAAAGTTTAAAAGGCTTTTGTTTTAGTTATACATTGCCTTAAATGTTTATGTTTATTTATGAAAGATTCCGCTATATTGTTATCCTTATTGAGCATCAGAGCTCACCCCTTTCAATGTTTTAATATTTTCCAGGATGTGAAGCAGTATTTTATGAATGACCTGCAGGGATAGTCAGAAGAGGATATGAGTGTGGAATATGGAAACATTTGTTATTGTAGTATTTCACTTTATGATGTAATGTAACATTTATGAATGTATCTAGTGTTTCCAAGGATACTAAACTAATCGGTCTTTTGAGACTTGATCTTTTGTGATCATGCCAATGTTACGAAGTAATGCACCGACTCTGGGTAGCTGGGGTCGGTGCGTTACACACTAAAACAAAAAAATCAATTAAAATATCACAAAGGGAAAGGAAAATAGGATACAAGACTGATATATATAACCCAAAAATATACATCTACCTCTAAATAGTACAAGTACAGAAAGGTAAGGTGAAAGGAAAAGGCAAAAAATACATGCCCAACCTCTAATGTGCCACAACCTGGCAACATGTGTAAAGTAAAATAGCTGAGAGATCCCCACTCCTGGATCCCAAGAAATGACCACCACATGTGGTCCAAACACCTTATATCCTAATGCTCCTCTAAATTCATGATCAATATATCCATCATCTGCATGGGAACACTGAGTTTGGAAAAATACCCAGAAGGGGTGAGTATAAAAATACTCAGTGGGATACCCCGAAGGCTCAATAAATAAGAAATCATGGTACTAAAGAAGGAATCATTAGATATAAAAAGGTACATTAAAGGAGTACAGATCAACCCAACAAATAAGTAAGGTATGTTCATCTAAAAACAAGGAGCTAGAAACGGTGAGAAGTTGAACTTCTTGTCGAGTCTATAATACCTATAGTAAGAGAGTAGACTCATCCAACCATGAGAATCTAGACACAAAAATTACGTGGCATATCCCTCATGTCTTTGCCTCTCCTGGAATGAGAGTAAAAAATCCCCCAAGGAGTTGGTACTACAATAGGATATATATATATATATTCTTAACCAAATAATCCTAAAAGACAGAGTAATGGGATCTCTGTATCACTAGATCTGCCCTAGAAAAGAGTCAACAATAGTTCTTGAAATAAACACCATCGATGCCCAACATCCCACACAACTGTCCTAAACTACAAGTCAAAGGGGCTCAATCACAACACCTTGACACTATCCTATTTGGGTGGGTCTGTCCTGCCTGCATGGTTTTAGGTCACATCACAAGGATGCATCTTCGTTTGAAAAGTGCCCCCTCTTTCTTGAGAGTCCAATGTCACGTATAGTATGTCTCATCACTATGAAACACAGTCAATATATCTTGTCACAAAGTTGTGATCCCAATACCTAGACCTACTAGAGGGTATACTTAGAAGAGTCGTCAGTGAACCCACTACCCAGCCAAGCTGGAGGGTAAGCCTGAATGAGTAAATGACAAACCCCATTACCCAGCCCTACTGGGGGGTGTGTCCGGAAAGATTAACTGGAATTCCTCACTGCTCAGCCGTGCTGGAGGGTAAGCCCGTAAGAGAGAATGATGAATCTCACTACCCATCCCCACAAGAGGGTAATACCAGAAGAGAGAACATTGAACCTCACTGCCCAGCCTCACTAGAGGGTAATCCTTGAAGAGTAAACAAAAGGCCTAATTTCCCAACCACACTGGAGGGTAAGTCATAAAGAGAGAATGAAGAACCTCACTACCCAACCAAACTGGGGTGTAAGTCATTTATTTCTATGGTGATTCTAAAAAAATAACTTCTACCACTATCTTCATTGAGCATTACCTCATATAGGTGTTGTTCCCAAAAAATTGAGCGTCACCTCAGATAGGCATCTCACTCAGACCATCCCGCATCATACCTTGAAAGCCACTATGGAGGTCACCATTGTGTTCTGTGTGGAAAACACTTAGGTTAGGCTACTCACAGGCCAAAATATGAGTTCCAAAAAAGTATATATGAGAGGTAGAAAAATTCCTAAAGTAGTACAGGGTGTGTGTGAGGCCTAGACATCGTGAGGCCCTACCTCATTGTCTAGCCATGTACCTAGACATTCTTAGGTATTGAACTATGAACAAGTACCGTTAAGCCTGTTAGTGTACTCCTAGAGTAAACGATCTTTCTGGCCCAAGGCTAACGAGTGTACGATGCTCATCATTAAACCGAAGGGTGAAAATGTAATTTCACTGACATAGCTCCTTGAATGACCCCAGAACGTTTGATCATATCTCCTCATACATTTTCTACACTCTCACAAGAGTTGAGGTTGACCTAAGTCGTGGGTTCTCTTCAAACATGGAAGAGGGGTCCCGATGATAAACCTTATAGGTTTACATAATTAATGAGATCATGAATATGGCCCCACACATACAGATAGACCACATTTCTATGATCCTTGTGAAAAAACATGTAGAATAGACTACTCATTTGTCTGAAACATAATTCTGATACAAAACTTCATCTCCCAACGTTATACACAAACAGTGACTCATGAATCCCACACCTCAATCCCAAAACACATGACATGGATCACACCATTATGGTCCCCATGGAAAAATACCTAGAATAGAGTACTCAAACACCCCAAACAGATGCTAGATGTAAAAGTAGAATTTCACCATAAAACGTGTGAACTGAGCCCGATGGGCCTACACTTTATCTTCACATAAACACTTGAAAAATAATCTCAAAAATTCCGAATAGAGGTCAGGGTCATGCATCCACTAACGACACTTCAATCAGATGTCCCATTTGAAGGATTTGTTCGATACAATATTTATGAATAATAATAAATAGGTTATTATTATTAACATAAGTGTTTCAGTTCTCCCACCTTTAGGCACAAAAACTAAAAATTCCAAAAACCATCTAAAAAAAGTCCGGATCAACCCAAGGATTTCACTACCACATACAGAACATGATTTGGTGTCCCATATCAAAAGATACGGGTGTTTAAATAATTTGGGCCCAAAACAATGTCGGTCCCACCCAAACTGGTCAGACCCCTCCACCTAGGCTGGCCCTCTTCGGCCGGCCCAGTTCCACCTCACTATCTTGGCCCATTCTCCACGGCATGACCCATGCACCTATGGCCTGGACCGCATCCTGTGGTTGGCCTGCACTACACTGATCGACCAACTAGCCGGTCTCCCCACATGTGCCACATAAATGCAGATGACTGACGTTGTGCAGGTCCTATTCCCCTACTCAGTCATCACCTAGGGAGCCTTGCAACTGTCTTGGAAGAATCTCCACTTGATCCTCGTGCTCACCAGCCTCCACCTACCTGAGCCCGACGCTCCTTTATAGTGACCGTGCCTCGGTGATCCCAACTCATCGCATGTCGCACCGACCCTAGAACCTCCAGATCCCTCCCAATCTGACCCTACACCTCACCCCTGGTCCGTCATATTTGTGCCCTGACTCACTAGTCTACTACCTCACGAAGCTCCCCCAATCTCAGTGGCCAGCCGTCCACGACGCCGCACGCCCAACACACCCACCAGATGCCCCAACCGTAATAGAGTTTTGCAGCCATCTCCTTGGACCATTGTCGGCCACTGCTGGAGGTTCTTCTCCGATGATCCATTCCACAGACCACCGAAATTCGATCGCTCGTTCGAAAATTACTCGGATCTCATACTTGTGATCCTTGAGAGAAGACCAACACAAATCCTTCCTCGGATTGATAAACTGTTGAAGATTTTACGTTCTTAATTGTAAACTCCCAAGAACTCGAAGAACAGTTGAAGATAATGATGTATAAAACATGATTTTCCAACATGGATTGATGGTCTTGTTCATGTGTCCATCAATGCTGATAATCTAAATGAATAAAAATGAGGCAAGGAAGGAATTTCAAATTAAATATTGAATAGGAACTCAAAAATAGAAGAAATCGTACGTCGTTGGATCTATTCATCATTGAAAATATGTCCGCTGCGATCTTGCTTCGATCTACCAAAGATCTGGAGGAGTTATCTCCTCGATCCAGTGAAGAACATACAAGAACAGATGAGAGAGGAGATAAGGATGGATTAGGTCTAACCCAAATCCAAATCTATAAATTTTTTATTTATAGAAATTTTCCAGAACCTGCCAACGGTCACGAAATCCAAAATTCCCATGCCTTCTCATTTTATGTCATGCATAAGAAAAAAACATCATACCAAACTCAACAACAGTCTTGGATTTCCAATCTGATTCCCCATTCAAAATTTATTTTTTTTGGCATTCAAGATAAAATAATAAAGATTAATTTTTTAAATTAAAATTTTTCCCCCATGTGGAATTTTTCACAGAAGTCCCATACTGAAAAACGATATAACCCTTATAGGGTAAAAAATATTCTATGACGCAACCATGGCCTCGGATTTCTGATCTGAGTTACAGTATCAGAGTTATTTGGGGTTTTTATATTAAAATAATGAATTAATAAATTCATTCATCCATTTAATGTACTGCTAACGAGCGAGGGGTCTGAACGTCCCACGCTGAGATATTTTATATCGCGCCTAGGGTAAAAACCATGGTTTAGATCCAACCGTTGTCTAAAATTTTATATCTGGTCAACTGTTTAAGAGATATCCCATTTCCATTGTGTGAAAAGTACACAAACACTTAATATTTTTTGTATAATTTATCCCATGCATACTAGGAATCGAAATTTCACACCGTATCAACACCTAACTCTAGAAATATATGTATACATATTTCAAAGTCTTACAGGGTGAAAACTATATCTATACATCATTCCCTCCATCAATAGTTTTGGACCCAAAAAGGAAAAGTAGGAAAAACAACTCGGGATACTGATCTAACTCCTAGCTCTCCCACTCCTAGGAAATCCTACACATTAACATACTGACACAACATGCAAACCAAAGGGATGTTCTATTCTCATAAGGTCCACTTCATTCGATGAAGTGTGTAGGAACACTCGTGTATCTAATTAGCTACGACAAGTGGAAGAATCCTTGTCCCCAATCTAGCTATTGGGGGGTAGGGAAAGGTGGTAGGCAACATCAACATATCTTGCACGATTCCAAACTGCCCGATGAAACTTTGGGGATAGTTTACTTCCACAGCTGAATATTAATATTCCACATCATGAAATGAATCATGGTTTGTCCTTGGAATTGGTTCTCATGATTCCATCCTTCAGAATATTCACCTGGTCAAAAACCCAAGTATATCTAGTCATTTAAAATTTAACAGTCAATGTTTCATAACCGAGACTCTCTAACACACTTGAGAAGTGAATGAATCAAAACCATCAACTGAAGAAAAGTTGTACCCTCCTGCTCCACCAGGGTCACCTGTAGGGATGCTAACTAATACGAAACCTCCCTCACCTTACAAGACTAGGATTTCCTAATAAGGGAATCTGCTACAACACTACCACTTCCCAGAACATAGACTACCTAAAATTCATTGTCCTACATAAATTTCAACCATTACCACCATCTTAGGTTCAAGTCACCACAAATTACAAACCACAAATCACACCCGATACACTTGAAAAAGACACACCTAAGACACTAGTGGTCTGAGAAAACCACAATGCGCTCTCTTAGAAGTTATCATCTCCACATACTAAGGGTGAAGACTACCACTACCAATACCACATAGTGAGACACGTAGTTCTATTTATGGGTTTTTCATCACCTCAACCTATACATGATAACAATATCATGATTGATGTTGAGAACTCAAGTTACCAATGAACAGGTCAGGTGAACAAACACATCCAACTGAAAGAGGCTAGACACTGAAAGCACGTGGCATACCCCATGCGTCTTTCTCCTATTGGAAGAAGATTAATCCCAAAAGCATGCACTTTAAAAACCCCACTAGTGGAACCTCATGAAAAGGGAGGTCAAGTAGAAAGACTCCTTTTGCAAAGCCAAGAACTTCTTCGACACTCCACTGCAAAACCCCACCATGAACACACAAGTCAAAGGGATTCATCCACCACACCTCAATACTATATTCATTGGGTGGAACTAACTCTACCTCACTGTTTTTCTCACATCACAAAAACATGACTCAGTGGGGAAAGAACCCCTCTTTCTCGTGCATTCAAAGCTACATCGAACAACACCGACACAAGGCTACACTGATTCCATGTGTCCCCCTTTGTTACACCTCGATTAAAGAGTTGGAAGAAAAGAGTATCTTACACAGTTTTTAATGAGTTCTAAAAAAAGTTATAAAAGACATAGATTATACCTATTATCATCTCACATGCTGCAATATTATAAACATCCATAAAATGCAGTTCCCCGCAGCCCAAGCTGCCAGCTCCCTGAGCCTGACGTGGGCAGCCCAGTGGTGGTGGAAGGACCTTGTTACATCTTCCTCCAACCATAGTTCTTTCTACTCTTCTACAATCATTACATCAGTGAGGGCCACACATTCCTTACCTGGGAGATCCCCGATCACGAAATTTCCTCTCCTGTGGCGGTAGATCTACCAACTTCCTAGGAAGCTCATCACATCTGGTCGGATAGTATCATTCCACAAGACCTTGGTCATCACAAGAATATCACTAGCCCTCCCTAGGCTGTCCAGGTTCACTACATTTTCCCAGAACATGTGCTTGAGTCTTATCAAGGTATGTCCTTCTACATTGAGGGCCTACCAACTAACATCTTCTCGCTATGACAAAATTCCCAACTCTATTGTTCCGACTACAAAAATTGACCAACTGGAACACCTCTGACAGAAATTTCTCTATCATTAGTGCCTTCTCCATCACCACGATATAGGTGAGGATTCACAAGGGTACCACACTTGTGCTAATATCCTCTATGGATACCCTACTCAAATTTATTTTCCTGGAAGTTTCTATCATGGAACACGTCCCAAGAGTACCAAGTAAGGTCTATGATCCTAGTCACATACTCATCCCCCATCATCCATCCCCACCAAAGCTTTAGTAGCTCCTAAAACTATATAGAGCGTAAGTAAGAGGGGGGTAGTACTCCTCATGAAATAGATGCTTGAAGTCATCCCACGAGAGTGCGAACTCATCGTGCTTCTTGGCATCCTGCCTATACCAATGAGTAGATGCTCTATGTAGAAAGACGAATTGTCAAAGTTTCCATCGAATCTATCAGTGTCCAAAAAAATCCTAAAGAGGTGACCCACCGATTCTAGTCAACTCTTCACTTCCTGCTGGTCTAAATTACCATGAAACCCCATATGTCTCTAACACGAGAACTCAAAATGTGTGCTCAACCTACTCTCATCATTGTCTTACACTTCTAGTAATAACAGCTACTCCACAGGTGGAGGTTTGATTACCTGTCCTCTTATAGGAAGGGGATATGTATGATGGATCCTGAATTGAGGCCTCTTCTTTCATAGAATCATCATCACAAATCGGAGCTAGTATCCTAGTTGGCTATCATTACAGAGGAATCTTGAATCTAATATAGGAGTACCACAGTCAAATGAGAATATATATATATATATATATATATATATATCAATAATGATGGAGAGATGACATAATAAGGACAATCAATGACTCAATTCTATGTGATTCATGTACCAATGTTTCCTGCAACAAGTACCTCAACATGGCAAGACGACAAGTGGGTAATCAGGGTCCTGGTTAATGGCTATGTCAGCCGCTGCACCATCACTAGACTCCCTAACCTGAGAGCCTCTCTCGAGACACATTGAACCTGTTTCCCTAGAACCAAACCAATTCATTTTTAGGTATCATTCGAAAAATTTACCAAGGAATTAACCACCTATGATACCGCATTTTCACAACCTGAACCATACCATAGCTCTAGCCGAATCTACCCCAAGCCCGTATCCATAGGTTAGGGACTGGTGACTAGCTCTGAAGGCATAAAAAACTTGAGGATGCCTTTTATTAAGTACACATACACACACGTAGCCAAATCAATGCAAACAGTGCATAGGGAAAGGAAAATAAGACACAACACTGCTATATATATAACCCACAAATATGCATTAACATATAAAAAGTACAAGTATAGAAAATTAAGTTGAATGAAAAAGGAAAAAATACACACCTAACCAGAAAAGTTCCACAACCTGACAGCATGTTTAAAGTAAAATAGATGAGAGATCCCCACTCCTAGATCCCAAGTAATGACCACCTCACATGGTCCAAACACCCTATATCCCTATGCTCCTATGAAGTCATGATCAATATGTCTATCATCTGCATTGGCACACAGAGTGTGGGAAAATCCCAAGAAGGGGTGCATAAAAAAATACTCAGTTGGATACCCTGAAGTCTCAAGAGAGTAGTAAGCGTAGTATTAAAGAGGGAAGTAGTAGATAGACCAAGGTACAGTAAAAGAGTATAACTCTACCCAAAAAATAAGTGAAGTATCTCATCCAAAAACAAGGAGATAGAAACGGTGAGAAGATGAACTTATCATCGAGTCTTCGATACCTATAGTAGGAGAGTATAATTGTCCATCCATGAGAAGCTAGACACGGAAATCACGTGGAATACCCCGCACGCCTTTGCCTCTCCAGGAAGGAGAGTAACCAAAGACCATGGATTGGGTACTACAATAAGATATATATTTGGTCAACCAAAGAATCCCAAATGAAAGAGTAAGGGGATCTCCCTATCAATATCTCAGCCCAGGAAAAGAGTCACCAAAAATTCTTGAAGTAAACACCATCGATGCCCGACATCCCACACATTTTCCCTGATCTTCAAGTCAAAGGGAATCAATCACCACACATTGATACTTTCCTATTTGGGTGGGTCTATCTCGACCATACAGTTTTAGGTCACTTCATAAGGATGCGTCTTGGTGGAAAAGAATCCCTCATTCTTGAGAGTCCAAAGTCACGTCGAGTATGTCTCATAACAATTCCACACAGTCAAGTGATCGCGTCACAAAGTTGTGATCCCACTACCTAGCCCCACTAGAGGGTATACTTATAAGGGTCATCGACAAACCCACTAACCATCCCAACTAGAGAGTAATCCTGAATGAGTAAACAACGAACCTCACTACCCATCCCCACTAGAGGGTATGTACTAAAAGAGTAACCAGAGAACCTCACTATTGAGATGCGCTGGAGGGTAAGCCTAGAAGGGAGAACGAAGAACCTCACTACCCATCCCCACTGGAGGGTAAGCCCGGAAGATAGAATGACAAACCTCACTGCCCAATCCCACTGGAGGGTATGCCCCAAAGAGTAAACGACGAACCTCACTGCCCAACCCTATTGGAGGGTAAGTCCTAAAGAGAGAACGATGGACCTCACTGCCCATACGTAATAGAGGGTAAGCTGGTATTTCTTTGGTGATACTAAAAACATCACTTCCATCACTGTCATCATCAAGAATTACCTAAAATAGGCATCACACCCATAAAATCAACTGTCGCCTTATATAGGCATCACACTTGGAACATCTCACTATGTACCTTGAAAGCCACTACAGAGGGAACCATCATGTTCTTTGCAGAAATAACTCAGGATAGGCTACTCTCAATCGAAAATATGATTTCCAAAGAAGGTTATATGAGATATAGAAGAATTCATAATGTTGTACACAACATATATGGGGCCACACATCGTGAGGCCCCACCTCATTGTTTGGATATGTACCTAGCCATTATTGGGTACTGAAGTATGAACAAGTACCCTTAATCATTTCAGTGTACTCCCTTAGTACACGATATGCCTTTCCAAATGACAATGAGTGAATGAAACTCATTTTTAAACCGAAGTGTGAAAACATAATTTCACTGACCCACCTCCTTGAACAGCCCCAGAACATTTGACTGCATATCTTCACAAATCTTCTCCTCTATAACAAGAGTTGAGGTTGACCTAAGCCATTGGTTCTCTTTAAACTTGGAAGAGGGTTCCCACTGATAAACGTTTTTGGTTTCAACAATTAATGAGATTGCAAATAAGGCCTCGCACATCTAAACGGATCACACCGCTATGATCCTTGCGGAAAGATATGTAGAATCAACCACTCATTGGTTCGAAATAGACATCTGATGCAGAAGTTGAATTTTCCAGTTTCATAAATGAACAGTGCCTCATGGGGCCTACCCCTTTATCCCAAAACACATTACATGTATTGCGTCATTGGGATACCTATAGAAAAACACCTGGAATCGAGTACTCAAACACCCCAAACAGATGCCCAATGTTAATGTGGCATTTCACCGTAAAATGTTCAAACTAGGAACTTCACTTTTTCTTCTCTTAAACAATTTAAAATTTCTCTCAAAATGTACACACAAAGGTTAGGGTCATGCCTCTAATGACGGTGTGCCAACCAGATATCCCGTTTGAAAGATATGTCTCATACAAGATTTCTGAATAATAATAAATATTTTATAATTATTAACGTAAGTGTTTTGGGTCACCCACCTTCAGGAATATAAACTAAAAATTCATAAAACTATCTCAAAAGTATGGCTTAAACAAAGGATTTTGCTACTGTAGATTTCACATGATTTGGATCCCCATATAAAAAGATATGGGTGTTTAAAAAATTTAAGCCCAAAACAGGGAAGCTCCAACCCAAACTGGTCAAACCCCTCCACCTAGGCTGCCACGCTCAGGCTGGCCCAGTTACACCTCACTGTCCGGACCAACTCGTTGCATCTTGACCTGTGGGCCTCTGGCCTAGAACACAACCCAAGTTCGGCCTGCACTACACAAACTAGCCATCTAGCCGATCTCACTACTTGCACCGCATCAACGCAGAGGACCTTCATTATGTGGGTCATGTTCCCTTGCTTGGCCTCCACCTCGAGTGCCTCGCTGCCTCGATCAAGCCTCTGACTTGAAAGGCTCCTCTCATGAGCCCCATGCTCGCCAGACTCTGCCTACCTCAGCCTTTTTCTCCTCCACATCGATCTCACCCTACCGCTCCCAGCTCTCCACACACTTCAGTGACCTCAGCTTCGGCAGCTCCCTCGTGCTTTGGCCCTACACTACACCCTCGGTCAGCTGCTATTGCACCCTAGATCACTAGGTTTCCACCTCTAAGAGCTCCTCCGGCCTTAGTGGACCACCTTCTATGATGCCGCATGCCCTACACACCCGCCAGACACCCCATCCATGTCGGAGCTCTGCTGGCACCGCCTTGGACCACTGTCAGCTGTCGGCGGAGGTTCTTCTCCATTGGTCACTTCCATGGACCACCACAATTCCATGGAACATCTGAAAATTATTTCAATCCCATACTTGAGACCCCTGTGATGAGACCATCACAAAGCCTACCTATGATTGACAAATTTTTGAAGTTTTGATGTGCTAAATTGTAAATGACCATGAACTCTAAGAACGGTTGAAGATCACAATGAACAAAACATGATTTTTCAGCATGAGTTGATGGTTGTGTTCATGTGTCCATCAATGATGATAATCAAAATTAAGAAACAATAGGAAACCAAGGATTGTAAAATTAAATCTTGAATTGGAACTCAAAAATTGAATAAATATTACCTTGATGGATCTGTTCATCGTTGATAATGCATTTTCTGCAATCTTGCATCGATCTTTCATAGTTTCGAGGAGTTCGCTCCTCGATCAGGCTAATAATGAAGAAGAAATGATGAGAGAAGATAGAGAGAGATGGGGGGATTAGGGAAAACCCTAATCCAAATCTCTAAATTTTCTATTTATAGAAAATTTCTTGACCCCCCCCCCCAATGTTCATGAAATATAAAACCCCCCTGCCCGCTCATTTTATGTTGCGCCTAAGAAAAACATCTCATATCAAACTCAACGGCGGTCTCATATTTACAATATGAGTCCAAGTTCTAAAGTTATAGGGTTTGTCTTTGAGAAAAAATAATTAAGTTTAATTATTTTAATTACCCTTTTCCCCCTGGATGGGGTTTTTTAGAGAAGTCTTGCGCCGACAAATGTTGTACCCTTCTAAGGGTAAACTATATGCTCCAAACTCAACTATGGCCCCATATTTCTGATCCATGTAACCGTTTGAGAGTTATTTGAGTTTGAGCTATTAAATAAATGAATTAATAAATTAATTCGTCCATTTAACATATCTCTAATGAACGAGGGGTCCGAGTGTCTTGCACCGACATATTTTATGTCACGCCTAGGTTAAACACCACTTTTTGGAAACAACTATGGTCTCACAAATCTTATCTAATCAACCATTTAAGAGATATCCCATTTCTCTTGTGTGAATAGTACAAAAAAACATAATATTTTTGTATAACTTATTAAAGGTAAAACATGTCTTAGAATTTCACATTTTCTTTGTGCCTAGCTGTGGAAATATAAATATAAATATTCCAAAGTCTTACAGGGTGAAAACCGGGTCTCTACACCTATAAACACAAAAAATCCTAAAACCCCCAAAAACCATTAAAACACTGAAACACCTAAAAACTTCCTAAAATACCTAAAAATACTAAAAAATCGTAAACCCCCTTAAAATTCATTAAAAACCTAAAATACCCTAAAAATCTAAAAAATATTAAAACACTAAAAAACCATAAAAATACCCTAAAACGGTAAACATCATAAAATCCCTAAAGACCCTAAAAACTATAAAGTATCCTAAAAACCCTAAAAAAATTAAAAATAACTAGAAGACCTAAAAAATACCCTAAACCCATACAAGACATAAAACCCCAATGAAATACTAAAAATGAAAAAAACACTAAAAATGATTAAAAATCATAAAACCCTAAAATACCTCAAAATGATCCTAAAAATCCTAAAAACCCTAAAAGACCCTAAACTACTAAAAGAAAGCCCAAAAACACTAAAAAACCAAAAAAGACTCTAAAACCCCTAAAGTAAATTTAAAACTCTAAAACCAATAAATCCCCCTAAAAACCTTAATAATCCTAAAAGACACTAAAAACTCTAAAAACCCTAAAAGACCATAAAAACCCCTAAAATAATCTAAAATCTCTAAAATACCCTAAAGGATGATAAAAAATCTTAAACCCCCTAAATTACCCTGAAAACCACAAAACCGCTAAATGATGCTAAAAAGATTAAAATTCTAAAAGACCCTTAAAACTGTAAAAACTCTAAATCTATAAAACCCTAAAAAAACTTCAAAACCCAAAAGACACCTTAAAACCCCCAAAACCCATAAATCCCATAAAACCCTAAAAACATCTAAAAACCCTGAAACACCCAAAAACCCCTAAATGGACCTAGAAAGGCCAAAAAACCCTAAAAGTCCCTAAAAACCCTAAAAACTCTAAAAACCCTAAAAGAACCTAAAACACCTAAAAACCCTTAAATAACATGAAAACCCCTAAAATAACCTAACAATATAAAAAAGATAAAATAACCAAATAAAATTATTATAATAGTTAAAACACCTAAAAACCAAAGAACCCTAAAAGAATTTAAAAACCCCAAAAACCCAAAAAAAAACCGCAAAACTCCTAAAAACTATAAAAACCCTAAAACCCCACAAATAAGTGAGGATGGTGGCGGTTTAGCTCTTGCGATAGATGCTCCCATCCTTTCCATGGAGGATGATGACAACATAGCTTATGGCTTCATCAACGTTTCCCCTCCCCACAACCTGGCCTAGAGAGGCGGTGGATGGGCCTTCACCAAAAAATCTCTCTTCTACTATTTCTCAGCTTCCTTGAATTATTGAGATTGATGTTTTCCCCAATATCCCCCACTGTGATAATGGTGTGCCTTCACTTCAGATATATTCTCAAGAGTTCTTGACGGCTTCCACTCTCCTAGATCTTACGCTGGTGGCTCGTTTTGGAAGGTTTCGGCCCTCTGTGGCAAATTTCGACAGGTTTTATTCTTCTTCTTGGAATATTCATGAACAGAATGTTGTAGGGTTATGGGATTCTTGACACATTATGATTCATTTTAGGAATGAATAGGACCTAATTTTGGTCTGGGATTTTGTTCCATGATCTTTTGATGGCCTTCAATTTCACCTTTTTTGCTAGAATTTTGACTTTCACCTGCACCGTGATCCCACGAGCGTGGATTTGTGGGTTACACTTCTTGGTCTTGCCCTGCCCTTCCAAAACCCATCCATCCTCTGCATCATTGGAAATATCATTGGTAGATGCCTATTTATGGATGCACAAACTAGTGTTGTCGGCCACTCGATTGTGTCGAGTATTTGCATTGAGGTGGATGTGTATAATGATCTGGTTATCTCTATCTGCATTGAGATTGAAGGTGAGTTCTGATGGAATTAGATGGTCTGTTTTGAATCATAGGTTCCTTTTTGCTCATTTTTTATAGACTGGGACACTATGCCTCTTCCTGTATGCATGCTAGTTCTGTCAATCCTACACTTTAGCATCCAAATTCTCCATATTTTGGTTTTCAAACATATGCACCTCCATGGGGGGGGGATTGGATTACAAGATGTCGGTTTTCTTTCTAGATAGGTTAATGTGCCTATAGAGAAGGATCATGCTGATATAGTGGTTCGGTATGTTCCACTTATGGCTGCTCGATATCCCCCTTCTAACCCGAGGTTCAATTATGTCTCTAATAGGCTGAAATGTGACATAGAAATTGAGACTGGTAGAGGGTGATGGATTCCTTAGAGGGAGGAAATAGTCCGAGGATGGTGGAGTCATGGAAGATTGGGCTTCATGGGCTGTCTCTTGTTCCTGGAGGTCAGGTTGGGGCTAGAGACTCTTTGGAACAATTTGAAGTGCTTTAGGGATGTGATGGTATCCCTTTTTATAATCGTTTTAATGGCTTGGTTTCAAAGGAGTCGGTTCAGGAGCAACATGCGGTGCAACCAAAGTTGGTCGGGGACTTGGATGAACAATCTGGGTATAATGCTTGCTCTAGGATTCAGGGAGATACTCTTAATGATAGGGGTAAGGGGTTAGAGTAAATTTATGGTGACATTATGTTGGCTACTATAGGGGATGAGGTAATTGCAGCTCGACCCGCTAGTAATGAGAAGGATCCCATAGGTGCGGATGTGCAGGTTCCCTTGACAATAAATGATGCTAGTGCTGGGATTGGGAGTTTTGTAGGTCTTGAGAAAGAGGGGGGTGTAGCTGCACATGGAGATGTGGCTGAGAAGAGGGTGTTGGAAGAACAGGAAGAGGTCTTCCAAGTGGTTCTCAATGTAGTGGTGGGGGAAGCTGGTTTCAAGGGTGTGGCTTGTCATAGGCTTTCTGGAATGGATTTATATATGTCTGGGGTAGTCCCTAAGTGGACTGCTGGTGGTGATCATCGTATGACTGAGCAGGAGAAGGTGGAGGAGTAGGGGACAATGGATATGTTGGAGGAGACGACTGATCAGGGGGGAACTTCTGCGGAAGAGATGGCATGCGGGTAGGGGGAGGGAGGTGGGACGGGGGATGACCTCGAGCATGGGGATGTCGCCATACAGGAGAAGGTGATGGGGCCAGTCATGGCGGTACATGAGGAGACTCTGGCTGACAGGACTGGTTGTATGGTCTTGCATGAGTTAGAGCTGGTGGACTACCTAGGTGTCCCTTGGAAGGGCAACCCCATTGTAGACCAGACCAGGTGGATGGAGGTGTTGGATAGTCTTGCTCTCAAGGTTCCTGAGGTGGTCCCGAGTAATCTGCATTATGGGGTTCTTGCAGGCTGTTCACTAAACCAGGAATCCTTCTTTATTCCAGACCAAGTCTATGAGGATGGAATAAGGATGGATCACAACATGGCTATGATCCTTAAGGAGACGGCTATGCTTGAGGAGTCCATTGGGATGGAAAACAATCCTGTAGGGGTCCATGTTAACTCACGAAGGAGGAAGCTGAGGAAGGACTACTCTTCTTTTCCAAAGACTATGTCTACAAGAGCCTCCTGCAAGGCTAAGGGAAATGCCTCCGGAAGGGGCAGAAAGGATGTCAAGGTGAAACATAATGTGGATCAACAACAGCTTATGGAGTATTACTTTAACTTTCTCAAGCAATATGAATAATCTGAATGGGAGTCGGTGGATTTAGATTCTTCCTATAGGTATGGTGCTGATGGGGATCCATATAGAGATGATGCGAATTATGGATATAATGAATAGGGTATCCCTTATGGCACTACAGTTTATGACTTCGGTGGTGATGTTGACAGACTTGATTTTCTCTTGGGTATTTTCTTTTTCCTTCTTTTTTTGGTTTTTGGGTTGTTAATGGTTTTTTGGGTGTGGGTTGATTGACCCCTCCCCTCCCTTGTCTGTTGTGTCTCTTTCTTCAAATAAATTTTGGGGGGAACAGGATTAGCCTGGCCCTGCACCTTTCCTTCCCTAAATATGTATAAAAAACCTAACACATTAAAGACCTATAAAAACCACAAAAACACTAAAAACCCTTAAAACACATTAAAAAACACCATTAAAACCCCATAAACTCCTAAAAACTCTAAAAGACCATAAACCCCCTAACCCCCTAAAAAGTCCCTAAAAATATTTAAAAACATTAATAACAATAAAACCTTTAAAAAATTAAAAAACCTAAAAATTGTAAAATAAATATAAAAGGCCATAAAACAGAAAAAACATTAAAAACCCTAAAAATAGTAAAAACCCCTAATATAGCTAAAACCCATAGTAAACATTAAAATGTAAAAAAACCCTAAAACCCCTCTAAACCCCCCCAAAAAATTTAGAAACCCCTTAGAACCCTAAAACCCAACTAAAAATACTAAAAACATTTAAAACCTAAAAAATACTAAACCCCCCAAAACTCCTAACCCCCCTAAAACTCATAAAATCCAAAAAAAAAACCCTGAAAACCACAAAAACATTAAAAACCTAAAAAAAATAAAACACTAAAATTATAAAAAAAATCCTAAATAAACTAAAAAACCCTAAAAGACTGTAAAAAACCCAAATACCCATAAAACTCCTAAAATACCTAAAAATTCATAAAGACCCTAAAACCCCTTAATAAAACTATTTATCCCCAAAAAAACTTAAAACCCAAAAAACTAAAAAAATATCTAGAAAACCTATGAATGTCTAAAACCATAAAATACATCTAAAAGCCCTGATAAACCTTATAAAAGACCCTAAAACCCATAGAAATTCCTAAAAGACCATAAAATACCAAAAAGAACCTAAAATCCTAAAATCCATAAAAGACCCTAAAAACTAAAACCCCCCTAAAAGACCCTAAAACCCCTATAAGACACAAAAAACCCTATAATACCCTAAAAGACCCAAAAAACCCTTAAACACTTTAAAACTGCTAAAATGTCCTAAAACCCTAAAAATCACTACATACCATTAAAAACCATAAAAGTCGTAAAACACCCAAAAACCCAAAAAAAATCCTAAAACCCCATAAAGAACCTTAAAACCATAATAAAAATCTCAAAACACATAATAATACAAGAACCCTAAAACCACTAAAAATCTAAAAAACCCCTAAAATCCCTTAAAAAATCTAAAAAATCTCAATGACCATAAAAACCATTAAAATACTAAAACTTTTAAAACCCATACAAACCCTAAAAACCTATAAAAACCATAAAAAATAAAATCCATAAAAACCAAATTAATCATTAAAACACTATAAATCCAAAAAGACCCCTAAAAACCTAAGAAAATAGTTAAAAAAATGATAAACTGTAGTAAACCCGAAGAAAACCCTAAAAACCTAAAAATCCCTACAAGCCCTAAAAATCCTAAAAGAACTATAAAAACACTAAAAGACATGAAAATCCTTAAAAACATTAAAAACCTAACAAAACCTAAAAAATAATTAAAAATCCTAAATCCCCTATAGAACCCTAAAAACCAAACAACCCCTAAAACCCCAAAAAAACATGAAAACCCCCAAAAAACATGAAATGCCATGAAAACACTAAATCATTAAAAGAAACCTAAAACCCATAAATGAACCATAAACCCCATAAAACCCATAAAAACATTAAAAATAACAATAATCCAAAAAATACACTTTAAACCCCAAAACCCCAAAAACCCTAAAAAATCAAAAATAAACTATGCCAAAGTAAGATTTTAGAGGAGGTTTAAACCACAACTATATAGTTTCATGGTGGTTTTTTGAAACCACTTCTAAATCACGTGTCATTAATAATTTCGAAATGGCATTCAAAAATACTTCCAAATGATTTATCTGGTGTTTTTAAAGATTTGAAAAAGTCATTTGGTGGAAGTGTTTTTAAATTTTTTTTAATTTTTAATTTTTAATTTTTTTATTATTTTTTGTTCACAAAATTAATAATTAGTAATTAGTAATTTATAATTTATAATTTATTTATAATTTATTATTTATTTATTTATTACTATGCATATGGTATTTATGTGTATGCCATTTATGCAATTCAAAAATTCATTATATATCTGTGTTAGGTGAGATTTAAACCCCTTATCGCTTCGTTATTTTGAAATGAATTCACCACTTCATCTATCTCTTCATGTTATGAGTAATTTTTTTAATATAATTATATATATATATATAACAATTAAAAATATTAAAGATTAATAATTAATAATATAAACCTTTTATCATAATATCTTATCACGCAGGTTGCACGATGGTGTCATCAACCTATTTACTCAATACATCTTTATGTGACTATTTGAAGTAAAATAAACATTACAAAACTGCCATGGAATTTAATCTGATAGTTCTGTTCCAATCAACGGTGTTAGATATCATCTTTCATAAATATGGAAGGGACAAATCCTTCTTCGAATTATCCATTAATGACATCTCAATCATGATGCACCCAACATACCCTACTTCTCGCTAACATATGGCATAACAGTTTTAGTGTGTACTTTATAGATACACACAATGTATCTTCTTTCCATGCTCTGGGTTGGCTCGATCAACTTGTGGTGTAAAATAAATGTACCAGGTGTAATTAACTACATGATGTATCCAATTGAAATTTTCACGGGTACATGACGTGTACTCCAGCTACACACCATGTTACCCAATTTTACTGCCCAAAGATTTGGTGCTTTCTGATAGAATCTCCAATCATTCTTCATTTATTCTTTATTCTTTAAGAAAAGGAATCACTAAAAAAACAGCTTCATATGTCAATAACATGTTAATTCAAACCACATTTATGAACGAATAACCTGAAATGAAAATCTATCCATAATTTTTCATTGATCAACAATCAAATAAATAATTATAAATTTAAACAAGACCACTATGATACCACTCATTGGTTCCAATAATAGTGGAATCATGCAGTGGAGGGAGAAATATTAAAATTTATTTTAATAATCATTTCCCAAAACCAAGAGTGGAGATCTTACACATAAAATTTATAATTAATTTATTTAACATTTGAAGAAATAAATATCTGAGCTTATGAACTTTCTTCTTTTGTGAATGTTGATCATCTGAAAAAGAAACTTTTGAATTACCTTCATTGTGAAGTGAGTATCCAATGATATAATCAATCTTGTGATGATGCACTTGTGCTTCTATGATCTTAAAGAATAACCACTTAATCTCTGGGTGCTATCATGGTGACTTGAATGTATTGCATTGATCATTCTTGGTATCTTGTTCTTTGTTCTTGAATGAATATCTCTTTCAGTTATAATTCTTTAGAGAGATAGATAATGAGGTTTCAAAAGAGAATTAGTTATGTAAAAAAATTATATATTCTCAATTTTTGATGCACTACACAATAGATATATAAACCTATTTATATAGTTAGGATTTAGGTGAAAATATTATTTAATTTCATGTTGGCCAATAAATAACATTTATTACCTTTAGTTTTCCTTATACCAAATAATATTATTATTATTATTATTTTATGGAGAGCTCCAACTTGTGCAATAAATTATTATTTAACTGGATTTTAATTAATATTTTTCACCGGACATGGTCTAGATCCATTTGAACTCATCTTTAATTTATTGAACCCTCAAATGAATATTATATTACTATGTAAATATTACATTCACATACTAGTGAATAAATATTTATCAAAAATTAAATAAAATAGATAAATATATTATTATTGACATACCAGTGGATAAATATTTATTTAATTTATGCGATTAATATAACTTTAATAAAATTATTCCTCAAACTTGAGAATAATATTTATTCCATTAATTAAACTCCAATAGAATTCAACTAAGATTGATGGAATCACTTAGTGTGTGACCCTCTAGGATTATTTCTCATTGGAATTAAGAATGATAGATGAATGTACAAAATTTCTATTTAGTAATGGGTCAAGGAACCCAATATAAAGAACATAATTTCGTAATGTCAACTACCACATATGAATGCTCACTGTTTAATATAATCCCTATATCATAATATCTCATCAAGTGGGTTGCATGACAGTGTCATCAACTGATTTTATTGATATTTTTTTATTTGAATATCTAAAATAAACACATCATTATTCTATAGAAATGGAATTTAATGTAAAGGTTCTATTTAAATCAGAGGGATACTATATTAACTTCCATAAGGATGTAAGGGACAAATCCTTTGTTGACATATCCATTAATGACATCTCAATTGTGAAACACCCAACATACCCTACTTCCCAAAAAAATATATCTTGATGGTTTTGGTCATTAAATATATGTGTGTGTCATTAAATACATTAATTTCAATCTTAAAGTTTAAAAACATTATAAAAACTCGTAGATAAGAATATCTGATGACACCAAAACATGCAGAATTCCTACTGGTAGTTCTTTTCTCATAATCTTCCATCTTGGAGATTACTAAGTGTGAACTTCATGAAAATAAGATGCATCCACTTAGAAGAACTCACAACTGATAGTATAAATACTACATATCCCATCATAGTACATTTTCCAACGGAAAAACTATATTAAGAATATTTTCATAGCACTTAAATTTTATCATCATAGTGGGGAATTTCTACGACGTTACCCAAGAAAAAAATTAATTTATGACATTATTACATTAATACAAAAAAATGAAAAATATGTAATAATATGTCCGATTAATATTCAATACATAGAATATGCTTGTAATAAATGTACAATCAGTTGGTCCTAGAACACAATCTCTAAAAACCAAGTCAATTCCTTGTGTAGGGCTTATGTCGAGGAGGCCTAAGGAAAATGGAAGTGGTGTGGGATCCTATACAGGATATAAACCTATAAGGAATACAAATAAAAGTGGATTAGGGTGAATTTATATGTTGGGTTTGGAACTCATTTAGAGTTCCTATGTATCACAATTAGTATGGAATCAAAGCCCATATAGTTTGATAGGTTGTGGACAACACTTGTGGGGGAGGCCCATGTTTCTGAAACCATGAAAAAGGTCTCAACTAATGGTGATTAGGAATTATTGTTAAGAATTACAATTAATAGGATGCCCATGTTTCTGGAACCATGAGGAGAGTCTCAAATCATAGTGATTTGATGGTTTGGTTAGGGCTTACACCGAGGAGGATTTTCTTATGTTAAGACCATGAGGATGTTATGATCACCACTAAACTCCAAGACCATGTGATTCATGATTAGTGTGATAAATAAGAGGAAGTGTAAGACTTGGAAACCAAACAATAATCGTTGTCTCCTGATGGAAAAGTCTAAGACCTAAAGGGTGGTAGAAAGAGAGGTCTCTAGCACCCATATCCTCTCTTGTTTTTATATCATGGGAAAGAAAAGATGAGAATATATGTGGCCTCCAATTAAAAATTCCAGGGACTTAATCCAGGAGGGATTCCTATAATGATTTTCCCCTTATTCCCATTTGAAAAATGGAATAGGGGATGATGGAGGGGAGATAGACAATAGATGTCGATGCCCTGATCAGGGATCCATCTAGCACCTTACCTATGGTCAGGACCCCCATTACCATGAGAATGTATGCTTAATAACATTATAAGTACTGCCTCATTATTTATGTTACCAATTTAACCCTATATACCATTGGTATGTATTCATAATAGTACATGGTGATGTGTCCATTCATATCTAATGGATTTGGGACAAGCCTTTGTCCGGATACATTGTGAAGAGGTACCATTAGAGCTTTATGATCCCAGAAAAAATGTTGATGTATAAGGACATTAGAAAATTTAGTAAAGGGGGAAAGGTGGTGGGAGGCACACTACACTGGAGAATGAAAATGAGATAGGGGAAGAAGAGCCCCCCATGATACCCTTTTCCACATAGTGATTGACTATATGGGATGGGGTTCCCTAAGCACAACATTTTTCTATGTGGGTGCGGGTTCCTTCTGCGTAGTACTTTGATAAGTAGGCTTGAGTTTCATCTGCATATCAATTCACTAATAGGGTATGTGATCTTCCTATATATATGTTTAATACATGCAGTGGTGGACCACAAAGAGGTTATCTTGTTATGCTTCATCGAATAGAGTCTGCAAAGAATTTTGGGTTTATGTATGGATGGGTCACTTCCCTTTATACCTTAATGTTATGCGATGAATTTACTTTCTTGAAATAGATGGATAACATACCCATCATCAGTTCTTTTCCAACACTTTCCCTAGTCCCCCTTTGTAATTTTTAGAGAAATGGAGGTAATCATCTATTGGGGTATCCGATCACCCACAGTGGACCGTGGGGACATTGTTTATAGAGTCCCAATAAGGACATCCATGACGAAAAATGAATTTCATTTGTGGGGGATGAGAAACATAGTCTGGGCCCGTAAATGAATTTTAATTTATGGGGTATAGGAAACCTAGTCTAAGGTAGAAAATAAATTTATTTTTGGGGAACAGAAACACCATCCCGCACTACAAAAGATTTCATCTTCAGGAAACCATGTGGAGAAGAGGTCTTCATAGAGAGTTTACTATGTGAAACCAATCCCCCTTCATGACTTCACAAAATTTGAATATTTTACAACTCATTTTTCATGTTGATCCATTCTCAAATTCATGAAGTCCATTATGGTTTTCATGACAAATTATTAGGACCTATAAAATCCCCCATCAGAATTTTATTTGATCAAGATGAAAACGAGGTGATTTCGATGAATAAATTGGTTCTATTTAAACCAATTATTCATTATATAGGTGGACCTATAATAGGGACCATCCCTATAAAATGGGGCGAGGCCCCATTTTTTCTTTACTAAAACTCCATGTGATCTATACCTTTGAAAACCATCTCCCACATGTTGATCCCATGTGGAATTATCCTTTGTGGATAGACTTTATGCATACTCATAGTTCATCATCTTCACTCACCCACATAGAAATATGGTCAACCGCATGGTAGATTGATGGTTCACATACCTAATGAACACCTCATGAATAGATGATTTACATATGAAGGATTTTTGGACCATATATCATGCTATAATGTTTGACACACTTTTCCATGAAATATTTTTAAGAAACATATCAACTCTTCTTTTATTTTTATTACATAAAAAATGGACCCCTTATAAGCTTCTACTTCAATTATCAATGAGAAGAGAATTAATATGGATAGTAATGGAAAAGATGATCGTCAATATCATATCATTCCTTGTGAATGCACACTGAAAATACTCCTCTCATCAGAACTTAGGGGATACCCATTATCCAATAGATTTCTAATTTACAACTTTGGGATTCAAGAAAATGATCCCATTCAATCAGTTGATCGGAAATATTCAATATGTTGGTTTTAAGTGTCCATATATCATGTTCAGGTAAACATTTATGCCACAAGACACATGATTTTTTATTCGAGTCAAGAGTAGTTCTTCATAATGAATGTTTCCTTTCAGAAATAGAATAACCAGCATAGTCATGAAATATCTTTCAAGTCTTCTATTTAGTATTAAATTTACATTTTCTACTTCACATGATGAAATCACAATGGAGGGTAGAGCTCCAAGTTGGACTTATGGTCTGAAGGGGGTTTCTTATAAGAATGGGCTAGGTCATTTTAGGTGCTTCGAAATCACATGGAATGCTCCCTGTGGTTGGAGGTTATTGGCTTATATCAAGCATCATGGATTTCCTCATTAGTGGTGTATTCTCCAACATGGATTTTTCATGAATTAATTATTCATTGGTGTTTGATCACCAACACCTTCCATTTACCATATAGTGAAGTTGGGGTCATTCTGTGGGATATATACTAATTGGGTGGAATTAACATACTTGGAAATATGTATGATGAATTCCTTTCTAAATCTAAAAATTGTGAAGATACCAAAAAGGCTCTCCATTAAAAAGAGACTTATTGATTTTGGTGTAGAAATATTGGGTCAACCTCTTCATACTCATTTTATTATTCCATTCGGTGATAGGATAAAGATATTATTAGAACCCAACAGGATAAGGCCAAAGGTTCCACACACCAGGACTCACCAAAATCAAAAATCTCATTGTGTTCCTGATTCATACTAGGAAACTATCGATTCAGTCTAAGATACTATATGGGGTTACAGGATCCAGCTAGATTTTTCTCCAAACATTGTACTGGTGGGGTTTTTTTCATGTTCCCAAGTGGATAGATCTTTGCCTATTATGATACTTATACCAATGTTAGTATCTTTACCTTAAATATGGAGTCCATTCTAGAGGATTAATTCCTATCAAATTACTTGTACCCACCCTCATTCGTATTTATGATTTTTTAGGTCATATACTTGGGGAGGTCCCCACATTGACTCAGAAAACCCTTCGAATTTTTATATTGATGGGTTGTGGAACACCTTCAATGTTATGAGTATCAATATACTACAATGGTCACTCATTCTACTCTTCCACAATGATACTTAATATAGTCTCTATTTTCTCAAAATCATTGGGTATCGACCGCATTATTGATCTATTGAGGGATCATGCCCATTTTATTATCACTCCCTACCCGACACCTTTTGTAACTATGAAAAACATAAATGGAGAAACATCAGAGGAATTATCTTATATTTTATCAATGTGTGATGGGGTTATTACTACTTGAATAGATAGGGTGACCATTTCTAATATTTAGGATCCATATAGATTTACATGAAAATTTGGATGTCTACAACATGTCACATCCCGACCCATCATTGGAATCAAGAGTGAGCCACATCCAGCCATCCTTCAAAAATGGTAGTCAATAATGATGTGTGAGGACTCTAGAATATAAATTCCTCTTCCATCTATAAATGATATGACAAATTTGTCATGGGGTTATTACAAGAAGTGTATGTAGTATTACCCAGATAGGATATTGGGAATACTAGTATGTTAAGTGAATAATCCTTTAGCTTCTCCAATTACTCTCTCTATCAGGATCTCCTTTCCAATTTCTGAGGGAGAAGATCTAGTTCCCTAGAATTAAAATTATCTTGTGTGATCCTTTTCTTTATGTCCCCTTTATTTGGGGAGAATCGTAGACCTAATGGTTGACAATGTAGGCTACCTCCCGGACATTGGTCTCAAAGTAATAGTGTTAGAAACTCCTATAATATGTTCCATGATTACTGAATCTATCCCATAAATTAAAATAGTGGATGTGGTGGGTAATTTTCCCACAACTTATTCCCAATTTGAATGACTCCCATATAAAAAAATTATCCTAAATTATATACCCAAAGCAGCAAGTGAACAAGGTCTGGATCCCATTATTTTCATCGAACATTATGTTGTGAGAAAATGGTATTGGAACCAAATTTACACAATCATCACAGAGACTCCTTTGATTTTTTTTTGATAAAGTGTACAACCTTTTCAAACTTCTCCCTGGATTAGGACTGACTGACTGAAATTTATTTTTTATTCAATTTAAAACCTTACATAAAGTTTTAACTCACGGAGTTCTATAATGATGAAGCCCAAGAGAGTCCCCCAGAACAATACCAACACATTCCTGAGGTAAGGATCCCATAGTATCAAAAATCATCAATGGGTATTCAGGACAACTACTGCGAGAAAGAGCATCAGCAGCAAAGTTGGCCTCTCTGGGTATATGAAGAACCACACCTCCATGAGCAATTTCGGAAGCACATCCATGAACCAAATAGTTCAAGTCCCAAGGAATCACACTTGCCCCACGTAATGTGATCTGATCATGCTCTCGTATGATGATTGGAAACATTAAATATGACAAACCACACCTCCACTCATGAATGTGATCTGATCATGTTTAATATTTCCAATCATCATACGATAGAATTAAAGGATACTAATACTTAAATTCATCACTTTTTTAATGAAGAAGAAATATTTTATGTCTAGACGGTTGAGAAAACTAAAAATCTATGTGAAATGAGGCTCACGTAGCTAGAATAAAAGCACAGATGTCATTAAACAATATTGTATAGGAATCCATCAAATAGAAAGTTTAAGAGATAAGGTTTATTATTAAACAAATTCATCAATTAGCTGAATCTGAATATGGGAAAAGAAACAATCATGAGCAGGTCCTCAATGGATTTCATCAGCTGTTAACCAATTTTATGAAAAAAGTAGGTCAACTATTATTGTATTCATTTAATTTTTCTCTCATATCCCCATAATACTATGGAGAGAATATAGGATGTTGATGTTCCTACTTTATTTTCATATAATAAATAAATTTAAAATTTTTATCTTACAAGAAATTTTCCTTTATTTTATCATTTAGTTACAATCCATAATTACTTGTAATGTTTTGAAAGATAATCTCCCAGATAACATAAATGGTTTTAAAACTAGATATCAATTTCCATGAAAACATAAGATAATCAGGTTGAAGTGATCTCTTCCAATGAATTTATCAAGGAAAATTATAAGCATAATTACTATCACTATAAAACCAAGGTCATCTCATTTAGATGAAAGATCGGGTAATGCTATAATTGTTTCCTAGGCCAAGGTGCTAAACGAGCATAATTTTGACCATTACCTGGGTTAAATAGAAAATCCTAAAAACATTTCATCTATTTCAATTTCCAACATAATTTTTTCTTAAGTCCAATGTGGTGGAGGCTTAGTGGGCATTAATAAACTTTTATCTTTGGTTCCCTTTGTGGGTTTTCATCCAGGTGAGTACTATGTCTCTTTATATGGAGAGTTGAATTTCTTACAAGACTATATACTGGCATTTTAGGTTGAACAATCCTGACCATGAGTTATGGAATGACTTCATAAACAAGGTTAGTTGTCCAATGATGTCCCAAGACTCTTTATACATATAAAGGGGACTTTTTGACTCAATATTTTTTGATTTTTAGATTTGAGTCATGGTATGGGACAAGTATGCATGGAATGGTCAAAAACCATATTTGAAAATAATTTTATATCATAAGATTTTTTAATAATAAGAATATATAAGATGAATCTCATAAGAAATATTTTTTCTTTAGTTGATATGCCTTTTGAGGGAAGATTTTGTAAATCTAAACTGGGGGATATTATACAAATTCAAACAAATTTTTCTTCAGGAAACTGATATCATACTACTAATGGACAGGTAATTTATAAAAATATGAATTTCTTAAGACCATAAATGGTGGTTTATAAAGTGCATGTGTCTTATAATGGAGGTAGAATTTGTATTTGCACTAGCCGTCAATAAGAAACCTATCCTGAATGAAATTGGATTATGTAAAGTATTTTACATTATATTAGATGAAAAACATCATGAGGGGAGGGGGAGGCCCCTCTATAAAAGGGATTAACCATAGTACTATTTAATTTCATGCACCTAGGATATGGACCATGCAGTTTAACTTCTTATGGTGAGGACGTTGTGGGATACAATTTAATGTTATTTTGCTTTGACAGAAGGACTAGTATTTGGACATCCCATGTTGACCTGACTGAGATTTTTCTACCATTTTCAGGCATGGTAGGGGAAGATTTTATGATATAATCTAGGGCCTTTTAAATATGAGGAGTGGTTTGAGACAATTATTAAAGGATTGATTTTGGTCCATATTCAAAAAGTGGATTTCAACATAATGTTTTTGGGGGATTACAGAGACAATAGGGGTCTCTCATTAGAACAAATTTTCCTTTGGTTGAAATTAATTTTGGGGGTGGGTTATGTAGATCTAGCTGGTGTATATTATGCATTTTCAAATATAGTTGTCCCCTAGAATCTGATATCCTCTTACTGATGGCTAGATAAACCTTATAAAGAATCTTATTTTCCCAGATATAGATTTTTGGTTTTTGTAAGGATGTTCCTGAATATTGAAGTATCATTTCATGTAAAAATTACCATGAATGGGAAGGAATGTTTTCACTATGATGGTCTGACCCATACACATGGAGAGAGAATTTTATTATTATCCTTTTTTTACATCTGGCCTAAAGACATAAGGTCCAACTGTCACTACTTATCTCATCAAAGGAAATAATCAATCCATATGTAGTTCTAAGTAATATTCCTCACACTGATCAATATCTTATGTGAATAAGGCATTTTTTGTTTAAAAACATGATCACTAGAAAGGTTATACCCCATACTATAACCTATGATGTATATCTAGATCATATATAGAAGATTATGGTTATTATTTTTATATTATTTATGGGCAAGGATATAGGATCTGGGTGTCACTAAGTATATCATCAATGATAAGAATCATTCCGCATGTAGTTCTTATATGAAAGTTATATATGATGTTATGACCCATATACAGAGGATGGGACATTTTTATGTTTTCTCTAGACCCAGAATTGGGGATCCGAGTGTCACTAAATATCCCATGATGATGGGAATAAATCCACATGTAGTTATTTATAAAATGTGAATTTTAGTATTTTGTGGTAGGATATAGCTGGATAAATGAGAAAAGAGAAGGAAAAAGGCCTAATAAAGGATATTTAGGTATTCAGGGAATCTATTTATGAGAGGATTCTTTTATTTGTGATATGTGGCTTCCCAAGATGATTTCCTAGGATATCCTTTTCTTGGTTCATATGGTAAGACTACATTTTAACGTCATGTACTAAAGATATCATCATGCAGCTTAACATCATGTGATCATGAAGACATGGTGTCCTACAATTTTAGGTTGTATGGACAGGACCATACATCATGGAAACGATGATTATTAAGGATTTTTGGTCTAATTTGTTCTTCCATTACTTATACGTGAAGAGGTAAATGATAAAACCTGATCTCATTGGTCCTTAGATCAAGAGAAATGATATGGAAAAAATGAAAGGAATTACCACATACCATGTATGAAAAATGATTTCCAGCATGATGTTTTCAGGTCTTATGGAGATTGAAGAGGTTTCTCATGAAAATGAAGTTTCATTTGGTTGACATACACTTTTTATGGTTAATTTATCAAAATTCAAATAGATATTATCAATTCTTAGTCAAAAAAATGTTTCTTCAAGAAATTGAAATTCAGTTACTGATGGCTATGCAGTTTGTGAAGATCTAGTTTTACCAGGAGAAGGATTTTGATGTGTGGAAGGAATATGTCTGAGCATAATATAAACATTCGGACTGGAATTGGACATTGAATTAAACTTTTCCACCATATATCTCACACATATGCATGGAAATATAATTTGTTTTTAAAAAATATGTATGAGATAGGAGAAAGGATTCTGGGCATGGCTTCATATCTCGTGTTGATAGGAATCAAGCCACACATAGTTCTGTGATAGGATCCTTATGCAGGTCTGACCCATTCACAGAGATAAGGGAATTTTTTCCTTTTATGTTGTAGTTGTACATAGAATTATAGATTCATGAATTCTTACATATCCTATGATAATAAAAATCAAGCCAAACATAGTTATTGAACACGGAATTCTAGAAGTTTGATGCCAAGAATAGGGGAATCCTCTCTGATGAGGACTTCGAGGTATCCCAAATCAATAGAAAGTCCACCCATATTTATGGTATGAGGTAAATATACCATTTATCATTATGTGTTGAGTAATTATTCATTTTCTCCTCTCACAGTCAATCAGATGAGGAATCCTTGGTTTTCTATGGGGTAATTCTGTAATTTACCATCACATAGATTCGACCATGATGAGTTGAGAATGTCATAAAGGAGATTTCATAGATAATAAGTGATAAAACAACGTGTAATGAGGGATAGGGAGGCACTTTTACACACAAAATCTGAAGACATATCATGTAGAATCCATTGTCATGACGTTGAGGGGAAAGGACTTGGTGACGAGTTGATGATAGGGATGTAATTATTATAAGAGATATGTGAATTTCTATTCATCCCATGAGGATAGGAATAAATTCACACATATTTCATGATAAAACATATAGTTAAACTTAATGATGTAGGGAATAGGTGACTCGATGTGAAATTATAATTTTGCAGCTAGACACAGAAATAAGATCTTGGCATCACTATATATCCCATAATGTTGGGAATCAAGATACACGTGGTTCTGTAGAAACTAAATAGTTTAATGTCAAGCATAAAGGGAAATTTTCCTTGGATTTTTACAACATTCAATCAATATGATTTACCATGTAGTTTAACATCATACTATCAAGAGCATGTTCTATGTAGTTTAAAGTCTTATAACCTAGACTTGATCAACTAATTACACGAAGTATTTATTGAGAAACATCACATTAGTGTGGGAATTGTGGTAAGATGTTTATCCATTGATATAAAATAATAATATCCATTGGATTATAATTTTTGTATCTAATAAGGTCCCTCCCATTTATATTCAAACATTGTAGGTTTCTTTCCATGTATCATCAGATTTATGAGGACCAACACCATCTCTCCCTCAAGAAATGATCAGAGGAAAATGTTTTTGTTGAAGTCCCAGGAAATTTGGTTTTGGTGGACCAATAAATTGTAAAAGGTACGAAATATATTCTCATTTAATCACTCGAATTCATCTATATATTTCTTGTATTTCTAATCTATGGATAGTTGATCACATATGGAAATGCATAGTGACGGAAATTAAACCTTGATTGGAAGGATTGCCTCTGTTCTATATACCAATGTGTATGAAGTTGGTTGTGTTGTGGTGTGGGTTGTAGTATGGTAATCCCACAAATAATTCAAGATATTTTTAGTCCAAGACTTTTTATATTTATCCACTATATTCTGGAGTATGTTTTATAGGGTTTTGTTGAAGGCATCTATCTGTCCATTATCTGCATTTTGATAGTGGGAAGAATGGTTGGATTTGATATTATACTCAAGATATAGACTCTGCAAGTTGGTAGAATAGAAACTGGTTTTGTTTTCCATCAATATTGTATGATGGACACCAAATATGATAATGATTTTGGAATTCATGAAACTAAAAATATTCCTTTCCCCAAATTCTTTAAGGGGTACAAATTTGGCCCACTTGGAGAAGAAGTCAGTTTTAATGAAAATGTATTTGAAAAAATTAGTTTTAGCAGGAGGATATGGTCCCATGATGTCCATCCCCCATATGGAAAATCTATAGGAGTATTTGGTAGTATGCAGAAACTCTAGAGTTTTATTAATGAAGTTGTAATGTACATGGAAGGAATGGAACTTTTTGGTAAATCTTGTGTAATCATGTGTCAGAGTAGTCCAGTAGTATTCAAGCCTCCATATTTGATGGAAAAGCTTGGACCATGACTAGTGGGTGTCATAGGCTCTACTATGACCTTATTTCAGGATAAAAATAGTATCTTATATATCAATTCACCTAAGATGAATCCCATCAAGGTCCCACTTATAGAGGACTCTTTTATGTTTGGTGACATCTTATAGAACAATGTTCATTGCTCATTATCTACTCCACTCTTTCCCAAGTATGTCTGATAGGAGTACTCCATTATGATGGTATTCCATAGTGAGTATAATCCCCCAGTGGTAGGACTATATGGTTTGGGGATAGTACAAACATCATTGATCTCTTCCAATTTCACTTGAACAAAATTTTATACCATTCAGTGGTGCAAAATGTTGATGAATATTTCATCATGATCTAGAATTTCTATAGTCATGGCTATATTTTCTAGGGAATATTCCTTTGAATTTTATGAGCATGGGATGTGGTTAAATGATGGTTCCAAGTTTAATTATTCCATTAATCCAAAAATTTATTCTATTAGGTGTATTAAATCTTCCTTTTTATAGAATAATCACCGTTGAGATGCTTGATGACCTTTTATATTCAAGTGACTTACCTGTACCTGATGTGCCATCTCTAGACCTAAAAAGAGAGCCTGATACTATACATAATTATTCATACAACCTTCTAATATCATGAAGGAATAGGGTAATAATTCCTTTTTTAGGGAAATAAGAATGACTCCCATCCTGACTTTGTTGAGCTTGGGGTCTTCCATCCTCTTCACTATTGGGCGTATAGATGCACCGTCAAAATAAATCTCCCATATTTTGGGGCCCCATTGAATATAAAATATCTCTTCATTGGATTGTTAAGTATCTAGTGACATCATTTCTTACAAGGGATGTTCTGAAAGAATTTCACCCAATGACTGGATATTTATAGTTTTCTATGGCATGGACTGATTATCAAACTATTGTAGGATCACTACCAATCATGACAGATACTCGATCAAAATTTTATAACTAATAATCTATTTGAGTGGTCTCCTATGAAAGACCTAATGGACCTCGTGATTCTATAGGTAATGACTTAGTTTCTAGATAGTAAATATCAGCACTATAAAACTATTATAGATATAAAAATAACTCATTTTAGCATCAATAATAATTTGACTGAGGTAATAAATATTTTTTCACTTCAGGCATTATTTTTTGTGCAATGAAAGTACCCAATGACTGCTCTTGGGATATCACATAAAAGATTAATGATCTTACTTAATCACAAGGAATCAACACTGGTGGGATCAAAAGATATTTATTGAGACAATAAAATAGTTCCTAATAGTCATCAGCCCACCGATACATGACCCAATTTTTCATCAACCTAGTGAAGGGAAATCATTATTCTCCAAGGTTGGATATAAAGTTACATATTTATTCTATGTTTCATTGACTCCATTTCAACCCTTTGAGATTCTGAGTTGGAAAAATATTGAGGATAGCCTTTATCTTCTCGGGGATGACTTTGATGTCGTGATGGCATATGGATAAGCTATGAAATTTCCTTGAGGTGACCCCAAAATCACATTTCAATGGATTCATTTTTAGACTATGTTATCATAGTTTTTTGAATATGGTCTCAATATCAGTTAGGTGGTCTAAAGGATATCAAGACTTTATCACCAATTCATCGATGTATAATTCAAAAAACATCACAAAAAGGTTTTGAATATGTGATTCATGGCATGTTGTTATGAATCACAGCCATTATTAAATATAAATGGAATTTCACAATATAAAAATACTCCCTGAGGGGCCCTAAAGGTAGTGGATTCTTTATCTTCTTGGGTCATTCAGATTTTATTGTAACCTGAATAGCCATCCATGAAAGATAGGTCATGATAACTAGTCGTTTCATCAATTAGTAACTATGTGATTGGTACCTAGAAGTCATCTTTTTTACCGTGCCATTTGATATCTCTAATTTCAATAAAGACCCTAATTTCCCCATTATTCTTCTATTAATAGACGTTTTTGGATATCCATTTTCAATATTGGACCTATTGAATTCCGTTGGAACTAACGATCTCATCAAATTCAGCTTCAATTTTGGTAGCATGAGTTGTATGTGTCCTTATGCCAGCCTGCCCATAACCCTGGTGTGTCTCTAGACCTTACTAGTGGAAATCAGTGTATAAAACTATTGGGGGATCAGTTGAGAATCTATGATTGATTCTTTATGGTCTTTTGATAAACTCGGAATTTCCAGCACCGATATCTTGGGAAAGACCTTGGCTAATTGCTTCAAAATTTCATAATTCTACGCCAAAGATAGTGCTTTTCAGTTTGACGATTATCTTTCACTTGTTATTTAGGGAATGAATTACTTTACGTAGATGTATCATACATAAAAATGGTATTTGAAGGTTCTTCTATTCTTGGTGGGTTGGGCTGAATAGGTCTACCAACCTTCCGAGGGTTATCAAACACTTATACTCCCTCTAATTGATATTCCCAAATAATCAAGTCAGAATGGATTTTCGCATATGTAGGGGAATTTACCCAACCCTTTGGAACTTTATAAAGGGATATCCTAGGAGTTAACATAGTTTTAATAGTATGAGTGTAAAGGTGGATATAATTCTAGTTTATGCTATGAATATGTCTTCCCTTATGCCCTTGTCACATGTGACCTCTTTCTCTGATTGCCACATTGATTGTAGGGATATTAGAAACATAACCATACTCATTATTAGAGGTGGGATCCATTAAATTGATGAAATTAATGGAATTGAAGATGAATTCCTCATCCAATGTGGGTTTTGTATTACTGGTCATATATTCTGGTACTGTTTGGTGTGATGGTTCCCATTATTTTGAAACAGGATGCATAAAGTCCAAGATAGTCACAGTCAAATTCCATCTTTGTATAGGTCCAACTTCTTAATTTTTCTCCCCATACTTCAGACCATGTCATTTCTTAGAATACTATCATCTAGAGGGATGTGATGTCGAGGGAGTCATTTGTGCCACAAATGGTGTATCCATGGGAATATTTGGTTGTTTCAACTATTCTTGGAGCATATAATGAGTTCAACTTGTCATCTTTTGAGTCATAAAATTTCTGAAATTCGGTGTTCCTCTTTTAGAAACATCTTCCATTCATATCTTTATTTTGTACTAGTGGTGGAAACATACACTATTTGTGTTGTTGATTTCCCTCACTTTACTTGCCCATAGTCTACCATTCTTTTCAAGATGTATTTAAAAAGGAATCATTCCCTAATGGTGTGCCCCAATGTTCGATGAAATGGTAAAGAATTTACATATTTAATGAGAACCACTTGTTTGAGCATATTAGGCCCTATAAAGAAGAGAATATCATTATCCTTGCTTACTATAAAGTAGATATGGAATTTATCATCTCAAAATTAATAAACATTATTTTTTATCTACCAAAATTATTTTCTCCTTGGTCCCCATCACTTTTCCTGACGAGGTGGGGCTTTTGTTGATGCCTAAGGGGTGCCACATAATGTGGTGAGGATTTTTAAACTAGATCCATCATAGAGGCTAGATTAAGTGTAATATTTGTAAACTATTTATTTTCTTTTATCATCCCTGGGTTGATGGGATCATTTGGGACTTGAGGTTAGTTCATTTTATGAAATAGCCCATTCATTGAGAAATTGATATGAGTTCCTGAAACCCGCCCGTATATCTTACCTATATGAGTGGAGTTTGAAACTCATCATAGAGTTTCACTATACAAATAAAAATCAAATATTCTTGGGAAAGTTGTAGGTTAAGAGAGTAGGTCATCCCTTTCCATATGGAAATAAATTTGAGACCCTCTCATTCTCTTTTTGTTTATAGTTCAAGAGGTCAAAGACCATTTTCTTTTGCAATGTTGGTCTAAATTGGATGAAAAACTGCTAACATATATATTCTCATCTAGTGACTAACTGAGCTAGAAATTTATTCTACCATATGATGTTTTTCCCCTTGAAGGTTTGCACGAATAATCTTTGTTTCACTTATTCTTTTTGCACAAGGTTTTCCATCATGGGATCACAAGGGGACATAAAATGAATTTGATGTTGTTTTGGGTCTTTTTATCCACTGAATATTGGAAACATAAAGCTCAAAAAATTGGGGGGGGGGGGGGGGTCACAGTCACCCATTCAGGGTAAGGCTTCCATTATGACTTCACCAGTGCACTTTGTTCCTCAAAATATTCCTATAAATATTTCAATGATTTGGTGGTTCTGATCATCACTTGGTGGATTTTTGGTTGAAAAGAAGTATGAATGAGGGAAGCAATAGATTTTCCATGACATGCTGGATCCACCAATATCAATGGTTGACATCTAGAAAGAGACATATTTTTATATTTTTTCTTGAATCAGATATAGTTGTTTCCCAAGTGGAGGGAATTTTTATATATGTCCATGATAGGGTCTATGAGGACTGATGGCTCAGACATAGGGTTGAGCGAATGTACTTATTCTAATTTATCCTTTTGGGTGAACCCTCATTGTTAAGGTGTGATGGTTGGAAGTTAGAGTTGAGTCTATTCATATAGAATATATTTATTGGAAATTATACCTCAGAGAAATTATGCATTGATTCTTCTCAACTCTTTCATTTCTTCCTCCTTCAGAGAAAACATTTCTTCATGTGTGGGCTGTTAAAACTCTCTAGGGGGTGGGTTGTATAGAGCCATTAATTTACCCTTTTCTTTGGTATATTCATATTAAGAAGTCAGTAATTGAGTGTTCAATGGAATCCTCATATTCAAAGAAAGTCTCTGGTTCCGAGTACACATGCCTCCATCATTTACCTCAATGTGGACTGCATTCCAAATAGAACCTTCCTCTCCTTACTCCTATATATTGGCACTATCTATGGGGTCATTCATAGGGTTGATGCCCAAAAAATTCCCCAACATATAATGAATTGAATATGTTGTATTTCTTGTTAAATGATAGGAGGAAAAAATTGGGCCCTTTACTAGACCTCTTCCTTCCTTTTTGGGATCCTCTTTGGGTTTCTTGGTGAATTTTGACCTGGTGGGGTCTTTCACATAACATTTCCATATGTGTCCCTTCTGAGTAACACAGGTCGTGAATGATATGAGACAAATTGGGAGACCTCATTTCTTGGTGTTCTCCCTAAATAGGTAAAGACTGATTCCCATTGAATTTGGTGGTCAAGGTAAAAATACCCCTAGCCCTATGGGATGGGATGGACCCCATTATTCCATTTTCATGCCTTGGGAAAATAATTTGGCTATTTTTGGGAATTTTTGTTAATAGTTCACCATTTCTATGATCTAGGGATGGTCCCATACTGTGGTGGATACTATTGAGGCCACTACTCTCTTGATATTGTACATCCATATTCAAGAATGATCTTGGTGAAATGATTGATCTGCACATGAACCACCTTATTCTAAGGACATCATTAGTTCTTGATGATTGGATTCCCATAATAATGGATTCTGCTTAATTTTCTTGGTTTCCTAATTTAATTTCTTTTCTATGGATTTCTCTCAATCGGTATAAGGTTTTTGGGACTTAATTAGGGTCGATTCTTTCTGAGTGTGCCACCTTTCTTGATCTAGGATCTAATTTTGAAGATTCCCTAGAGCGAGGATAATATTTGATTTCAGCACAGGTGAATTTTTATAAATAGGGCCTGAGGTAAAATGTAAATATCCATGTTCACCCCACCCTTATATATGAACACTGATTGGGAAACTAGTTATTAGATGATGTAAATTATGCAGTGTATTGAGGCATTCCAGTTGAAGTTCTTTATGATAACTCTCTGATCGTGGTCTCTATGTAGCCAAAAGGGATTCCAAGTCAACCTAAAGATGAAGATCTCCCAATACTTTAACATGGTCTGCATACCCATCATAAGGTAACAACTTCACTTTTAGGTGGTGGATATTTATACATATATTCAAGAGGCTGTTGTGTTTGCACTCTTCAGACAAGACCTCCTGAATTTTGAACTAATAAGTGATTTAGTTCCAAAACATGATGGGTATATTTTCCATGGATGTTATCTTATCATGAGTAATATATTTTTTTTACTCTTCCAGATACTCCTTTTCTTGATCCTCCCATCATTGGATATTCCTGGTAGTTTTTCATAAGAAGTGGGCTAGTAGAGGTATTATTTCCATGGAAATAGTTTGGAGGTAGTTTGGAATATTACCATTGCTTCATACCATCTTCTGTTTGAGAAATAATGTAGGATTACATTGATAAGATGTCGAGTATGATTTACCCCATCTTTTAAAGAACCTTAGAATATGAGGGATTTCTAAAATTTTGATCTGATAAGGGGAATTCCTCCTTACTAATTAATATTTTTGACATGAGGAAGTTTTCTTCAGTTCTTATCTTGAGATTAAATCTAATGATCAATCATATTTTACTTGCAAGGAATGCCTTCACAGTAATAATTTTGGGGAGGACCTCCAGAGGTGCTGGTAGTTGTACTGTATGTGGGCTTTCCTGACTGATACTGCCACTTCCATAATTTGAAAATAGATTTTCCGATTCGTGAGCTAAAACTGATAGATGTCCTATGGACTCAATAACTCTATATTTTAACAGAGTAGGGTCGTGAGTCTACACCAAAAGTTTGAACTTCCCCATGTGGGATTTCTTTTTCGATTCCTTACAACAGGAAGTTTGAACCATGTGTTTTAGATAGATATTTCCATGTATATGAGTGGCTTCTAGATAACCCCATATTGATGTTGATGGAATTAAATTTTGGAAAATTTTAAGGATGTGGACAAGAATTTATGCCCAACCTTCAATCATTTATAGGATGTGACGAGAAAAATCTTTAGTGGGAATGGGGATATTCACCCATTTTTGTGTTGGGGATAGAATCTGAGTCTACCTTCAATTCATAACTGAGTCACACCAATTAGGTTCTATGATTTATGTCTAATTTGACAAGTGGGATTGATATGCATGAGAATGGATTTTCATCTACTCATTTGCTACCCTATTAGACTAGAGGACTTGATATGCATGAAAATGGATATTCATATACTTGTTTCTACCACATTTTATAGGTGGGATTAATATGAAAGAAAAGGGATATTCATTTTTATTTTTCATTGTATTTTATAGGATGGATTGATATTCCTGATGAGGGATTTTTATCTGCTTGTTTGCTTCTGTATTTAACTGGTAGACTGGATATGTGTGAGTAGTGATTCATATCTACTTGTTTTCAGCTATATGTGACTGGAGGGCATGACACTACTGATCATGTATTTTCATATTCTCATATTGTGTACATATATTTGAATTGTGGTCTTAATTTTTATTTACCATAGTATTTGACTAGTAGAATTGATTTCACTAAAAAGGAATTTTCATATACTCATAGTGTTCTTCTATATTTGACTGATGTAAACGAATTTTATTTTCTACCATATTTGACTGGAATGTTTGATTGTTCTGAGAAGGGATATGAATATTCTCATAGTGTGCCACCATATTTGACTGGAGGGCTTGATTTTCACGAGCATAGATTTGTATGGACTCATAGTGTGTTGTTTTATTTGATAGGTGATCTTGATTTTTGTGAGCTGGTATTTTCATCATCTCATAGTGTGTAACCATATTTGGCTAGGTGGCTTGACATGCATGAGATGGGATTTGAATTTGATCATAGTATTCCATCGTATTTGACTAGAGGGCTTGATTTTCATTTTTTTCCATACTTGACTAGCGAGATTCTTTAGTAGGAATCTGAAAGATGGAATATACCTAGTTGTTTGACCATCTACCTCTGTGGTCCACCCTAGGGGCTTGAGTCTAAATGAATTGGGGTGGACCTCATTATATGATGACCTCTTCATATTAAAGATGTTGGATCATGCACTGCTGGCGACGGTGACTACTAACAGGGGACCTTAGGCGAGACCTATGTGTTTCTAGGGTGAAATCATTGGTGACTACTTAATAATCCTTCCAAAGGTATGGGAGGAACTTTTTTTCATATTTTGAGGATTGGATCCCAAAATTTTTGGAGAAAGCTATTGGTGTCATCTACTTTTATAACACCAACCATTGTTGAGAGTATTAATGGTAGATATTTATAAGCTGGTGGGCCTATCGAGCTGCCTCCAGGGTTGGGAGAGTACCATTTTGTTAGTTATCCTAGATCAATGCATTTGAAATCTAGTTTTGAAGACTTTGGGTGGGAGATGGATTCCTTTGTTTGGTTGAGGACCCAGCTTGTGTTGTGGTTGATTCGAACATCTGTGGGAACAAGTGATACACCATTTGGATTGAAGATAGTTTTTGAGAAAAGTAGGGTAAATATATGTGGAAAACATAAACAATAAAACCACATCAAAGAAGAATATATATAAATTAAAACATGCATAATTGACTATTTTTCTCAACCCGTTTTCATTTTGGATGTGATAGGGGCCTAGAATATGTGTTATGCAATCATCTTGGTTAAGGATTCACATTTGGTTCAACATTTTTGATTCTGATGAAAACTCAGTTCTCAAAATTGATTGTGGGGTGTTAAATTTGTTGCAAAATTCTTCACATCGGTTTCCATTTTTGAATGGTATCCAAGTAGTTTTATTTATGGAGTTGGAAACACCCAATGGATCTTATATTCATGATAACTCATGGACCTGATTTCCATTGGAAGGAACTCATTAGGGAACTTGGACAATGATACTCAATATCTCAGATTGGTTAAGAGGATGTGAGTTTGGGATCATCACGCACTTTTCAGGGGAATTATTGCCTATTATGAGACTCTATTATAGTTTTTATTTAATACATGTTCATGAATCATTTTTTCATTCCCATGTATGACATGGTTCATCACCCAATTAATAATCAGTTATTGACAAGCATGGATTTGGAATCATCTATATCTATTAGAGGCTCTCTATCATTGGAGGGATCTATATGTATATGAGATTATCCATAAATTTTACCTTTTATAGGATGATTAGATATCCTTTTGTAATTTATCATTATAATGGTGGTTTTAATCCATGTGATGGGGAACTCTAGAATTTTTTATCATCCTGGGAGACGATAGTTGTTTTGATGTTGGGATCAGACCCATAAGATGGGATTACTATGTATCCTCATGAAAGGAATCAGAACCCATGCAGTTCAATGTCACTTAATAAAAAACACCATACTTATTAAGGTCGTGTGATAAGGACCAAATAGTTCAGTTTATTGTCATGAAACTTGGACGTCTAGGCAGAGGGTTCCTAGTCAATGGCCATTATGGGACTTACGTCGAGGCATCCCAAGGAACCTAGAAGGGATATGGGATCTTGATATGGATATTAACTTAATGGTAATATGGACCATAGTGTATTAGGGTGAATTTGGGTGTTGTTTTTGGTACATATGGAGGCTTCCTACATATCCCAGTTATTTGAGAATCAAATTCCATGTAGTTTGGTAAGTTGGGGCTTAAACCTGTGGAGGAGGCCCATGTTTATAAAAACTTGAGGAAAGTATCAATTGATGGTGATTGGGATATTTTGTTAGAGATTACACCTAAGAGGATTCCCATGTTTCTGGAACGTTGAGGAAATTATCAACTCATGGTAATTTGGAGGTATGGTTGGGGATTACACATTGGAGGATGGCCTTAGGTTAAGAACATGTGGATTTCATTATCACCAATGACCTCTAAGACCATGCTATTCATGTTCAATGTAATAATCAAGAGGAAGTGGTATAATTTAAAACCAAAAAATATTATTTGTCCACTAATAGATAGGTCTAGGTCCCAAAGGGAGACAAAACGAGAGGGATCTAGCACCCAACCCCTCTCTTGTTGTCATATCATGGGCAGATGAAGAGGAGGATGTATGTGGACTTCTGTAAGAAATGATAGAGGATTAGTCTAGGAGGTATTCCATGCTATGAGTTCTGATCCTCCTCATTTTATGGATAGAAGAGGTGATGTGGGAGGATAGACAGACAATGAATGTTGTTGATGGACCAGAGAGTCATTTGGCACTATACTTGCGGTTGGGATCCTCGTTACCATGAGAATGTATGCTTAAGAACATTCTGAGGAAACCCTTGTTATGTAGGATACCAATGAGACACCATTTACCATGGGTATGTGTGCTCAAGAGGACATGCTGATGGGTCCATACATGTATGGTGGCTTTAGGAGAGGCCATTTATTGATACCTCATGAGGAGGCCCTGTTAGAGGTTCAATCACCCAAGAGAAGTGGTCGATGGAGAAGGACATTAGGAAATTTAGTGAAGGGGAAAAGGTGGGCCAAACACTACACCAGAGAAAGGGAATGAAAGCAGGAAATTGGAGCACCTAAAGATACCCCATTCAACAAAGGTGTTGGTAATGTGGGATGGTGTTCCCTCTGTGATGATTTTTTCTATGTGGGCGTGGGTACCTTTAGTATAGCACCTTGCTACATGAGATTAATTTCCTTCTGCAAAGAGCTTTTCTATGCGGGGTTGGGATCCTCCCATGTAGATGTTTTCTACGTGTGGTGAGGCTCCACAAAGAGGTCATTCACTTATGCTTCACCAGATGGAATCCACAAAAGGTTTTGGGTCTGTAGATAGACCGGTGACTTCCCTTTCTACCTTAATGTTATGAAGGGAGTTTACCTACTCGAAATTGATGGGACTTGCACCCTGCCTTAGTTTTTAATATATCCTTTCCATGGATCCCCCTTGGGGATTTTATAGAGGAATGGATGTAACCATTTTCTGGGGTAGCGAGTCTCCAATAATGGACTATGAGGACATCATTTGTAGGAGCCCTATAAGGATGTTCGGGCCCGTAAACGATTTTTTTTATGGGGGACGGAAAACACTTTCCAGGATCACAAACGACTTTTTGTTTTTGGGTGATGGGAAACACTGCGTAGACCCACAAACTACTTTTCATTTATAGGGGATGAGAAACACCATCTTGACCCACAAATGACTTTTCATTTGTGGGGGATGGGAAACACCGTTTGGGCCCACAAATGCTTCGTTTATAGGGGATGGAAACAATATTACATCTCACAAATGATTTTGTTTGCGAGACACCTTGTGGAGCGACAGTCCACATAGCATGTTTTCTACATGGAACACATCCCCCTTCACGACTTCATAGCCTTTGAACATTTTCCTACACCTTTTCCGGGGTGATCTATTTTCAAATTCCTGAAGTCCTTTGTGTTTTCCATGTGGAGTTTTCAGGACCCAACAGTAAAATAAAAATAAAAAAAATAATACGTAAAAATAAAAACAAACAAAATAATTATAAATTAATAATTAATAAATAACAAACAAATGATTAATAGTAAATATTACGATAATAAATATTAAATAATAAATAATCACCAATAATTATTAAGTAATTAATAAATAATGAATAAATAAACTCTAAATTTTAAATTATTTACAAATAATTAATTAATAAGTAATAAATAAATAATGAATAATAAATAAATTAGTAAAAAGAATAAATAAATAAATGATAAATAAATAATATATTAACAAATAGTAGATAATAAATAATAAATAATAAATACAAAATAATAAATAAGTGTAATGAATATATAATGAAAATATATAAAATATGTAATAAATAAATACTAAATAATGTGTTAAAAATAAATTAATAAAAAAATTATAATTTTTTAAAAAAAATACCAATGAATATATAAATAAGAAATAATTAATTAACAATTAATTAATTAATTAATATAAGTTTATAATGAAAAATAAACCAATTTAAAATAAATAAGTTGTAAATAAATAATAAATTAATAAATAATAAATAAATAATAAATAAATAATAATAAATAATAAATAATATATATACAGAAAATAAATAATTAATAATTAATAATTAATATATAATAGACAATGTGTTCATTGTAAATTAATAATAAATTGTAAATTGTAAATAATATGTAATAATATATAATAAATATTAAATAATTACTAAACAAATATTTAATAATATATAATAAATCAATATGTAATAAATAATTAATAAATTAATTAATTAATAATAGATAATAAATAATAAATAATAAATACCCAAATAACAAATGTATATAAATATAAGTAAATATATGTATATATAATGAAATTTACATAAATATATATAGACAAACATTTATGTTACACATATATATATATATATAAACATAGAAAAATTTGAAATTGTATATTAATATAAAATTATATATAAACACATGTAAATATAAATATCTATTTATATACAGCCATATAAGATATAAAAGTATATAAACATAAATACATATAAATATTTATATTTGTAAATAAATAAAGAAAAGTATTCATAAATATATATTTATATCCATGCATAGTCATAGTTATATATAATTTTAAATAAATATTGATAAATATGTATAAATTATAAATAAATATAAATTAATATATAGAAATACATACAAATATATATAATCAATAGTAATGTAAATACATGGAATAATTTCATAGACGACCTAATAAACTATGAATACACTCTTAAACGAAGCTAAGATCTATTAAATGTTTGAAAATCATGGTACTTGAACTTAAAAAACCATTTTTAAGGCCCTCTAGGGATTTTTTGACCTTGAAAAAATAGTTATGAGTGTTTTACTTAATTAATATTGTATAGATCTTATCACATGATTTGATTTGATATGTGGTTGAGCCCAAACAGATGCCCAAATCTAAAGTTATGGTCGTTTGAAGTGGAAGTTTAGTTTTAAACTTCTCTTAAAGCTATAATAAATTTTATTCCGTTAATATTTACCAAATTTTTGTCTAATTTCAAAATATCTCATTTCAAAAACATCAATTTCACTAGTTGTAGAGAAAAATTGGACACCCAGATCAAAAAATTTGGTCATTTGATGATGAATTCTAATTTTAAAAATATCTAAGAATTAATTTATGCTTAAAATAATTATATACTAATAATTATAAAAGATAATAATTAAAAAAAAATTTAAAATATATTGGAGGAAAACCATTCATTTTTTATTTAAAAAAATGAAACACCTCTTTTATTAGGTAGAGGAAACTCAATATTAGTAAAGGGACCCGAGACACATGGCTAGAAGAACCAAAAAACATACATGGAATGGAGGCCCTGAAATAAAAGACCATAAAAAACTCAAGTTCCCATTGGTTTTGATAATAAAAAACTGGAAAATAGAAAAAATCCTTAAAGGATCATGGGATTTAAGAACCCTACATTTTTGTCCACTAACAGAGATAACTCTAGCTACCGCAAATTCCAATCGATGACCCATCCATTAGGTGATATGAATCCCTCATTCCACTGTACGCCCCCATCGACACCCTTCGACCCCTGATAAATCCCTAGACACTTCCATGAATCCAACTGTCATACCAATTATCTGGTGGTGTGGAGTGAATACCATGTCATCTAATTTAAATAGTTTCCTCCATTACCAAGGACATTGTTTCACCACCATTTCCTCCCATGATTCCACCACTTACCGATGCACACTCATCCCTGTGATGCCTTGCCACATTCCCTAGTCACTATAGACCTTCGTGTTTATCAGGGCTCTTATTTCTCCACCAAACCCCACAACTATTGGGGGACATCCTTCATCGAAGCTTATGCCTAACACCCAATGGGTTTCACTACTACAATCCCCCATACTAAGCAGGGGATCATTGATTCCAAAAGAAACACCCCCTCATGATGATACTATCAATCCCCACATAGAACAAGGGTTTTTTCACTAGAAATCACTCCTTTCTCATATCGACATATGGGTATTTTTAGACCTCCAATTTCACCATCGGTTCTTTAATCAGATAGGGAAAACCATACTCCACAAACCACGGCTCGATCCAAGTTCTCCCATGTAAGCAATTCATGACCTACCTATTCCGTCAAAATGCAGATGATATATCTCTAGTCACCTAATTATATTCCCTTATGATCTTCCTATTAGGATATCGAGACTGTAACGCCCCGACCCAAGTTACCCAGAGTCGGTGCATTATTACATAACATTGGGATGATCACAAGAAAGATCAAATATCGAAAGACCGATTAGTTTAGTGGCCTTGGAAACACTAGATATATTCATAAAGTTTACATTACATCATAAAATGAAAACTACAACAACATAGTCTCCATAGTCCACACTCTTATCCCATCACACTATCCCTGAAGGTCATTCATAAATTACTTCTTCACATCCTGGGAAAAATAAAACATAGAAAAGGGGTGATCTCAAATGCCCAGTAAGGATAACAATACAGCGGAAACTTTCATAAATAAGAATAAACATTTAAGGTCATGTATAACTAAAACGAAAGCCTTTTAAACTTGAACTTCAACATAGTATGCCAAAAGTAAAATGAAATAATGTCATTTACTTATTCACCTGGATATTCTACTAATCGAATAATCACATGCAATATCAATAACCACTTTCATAATGATGGAATGCATAATGCCAGACTATCATAACCACATAGCCAAGGCCCAGGGCCAAGACTACAAATAAGATTTTGTCAAGGCCCTGTGCCAAGACACTAGTTTGTCTCATGAGACCTACCGATGCATCGAGGAGCTATAGAGGGCTCCACCCGTCACATATTAAGTCCAATGCATTCCCATATGAAAAGGTTTAAACATAACATAATCATTCGTATTAAAACTAGCATACGAAATGTCAACACTTTCACCATAAACCATGAATGGTATAAAAATAGCACATCCATAGTCAAACATATCACAAAACCTTCAATACAATATAGAAGTTTTTTATCATAATAATTCAACTTCAAATAAGCGTAAAATCCATCAAAGGATGTTGACATAGATGAATTCAAAACTCTTTTTAGAGAAATATCTCTTTCTATTTTGAAATAATTTAAGAGTCATATATTTATAAAATAAAACATTTTATTTGAAAATATTCTTATAAGCTTGTAAGGTAATCTTCGACGATTTTATAATGGTGTAAAATAATCGCACCCGCCGTATAAGTTAAAAAAACATTCTTACCTTAATTCTTTCGAAAAGGTTAAAAACATCTTGTTTGGAAAACGATGGAAAGATTCCTTTATAAACCACTTATAAAAAGTCAAACAAGGGTATAAATGACTTTAACCCATATTCTTGTAAATAGTAAAATCTTTTTGAAATACATTTCGAAGAAACATGGATGTGGATGATAAAGAAATCCCAGTAGATAATTACATATAAACAACCTCGGATAATGAAGAGATTGTGAAATAACCCTTACCTTGTAATTTTCCTTGGTTGAGGGTAGGTTAACCTCCTATATAATGGTGAAATAATTGTTATTAAATTATACAATAATCATATATATTAATATGATATCATATATTATCTTTTAACATTTCTTTGTTAATAATATCTTGGTATTATCGTCGTTTCGGGTGTTAACTTACTCGTTTTCTTTTATATGTTTTGTTACGTAAGCCATGTTTGTAATGGATAGGTTGTATATTATTCATATACAGAATTATATCAAGTCCTTAAACATAATTTTTAAATCATAAAATGATAATTATACTTGAATGGATACTATGGAGAATGAATCTCATCGCGTTCGTGGAGACGGTAGTCCGTACGTACGCACGAGCGACAATATCATTCTTTTGATATTAAAATAATATATAAATGGATGGTATATCATATATAAAGAATAATTAACATGTTATATTTATTATTTATATGAGTTACACATCATTATTATACCCATACAAATAATAATATATTGAATAACAATTACACCACGACGTGGAGACGGTAAGCCGTACGTACGCACGTAAGGTGACATATTAATCAAAGGGTGGATAGAATACTGAATATGGCTGTACCATATTTATAATAACATCACAGTATATATAATATACTGGAGTTATTATTTTATAATGGTAATAACAATGAATGAAGAAGTGGAAGAAGAAAGGAACCTGAAAAGGGGTGGTGAAAACATTACCTCTTCTTCGGGTTCTTCCTTTTGATTTGATCAAAAGGGCTCCTTAGGTTGGATTTTTGATCAAACTAAGGCCTCTAGTTTATATTGAGAGAATTTGGTACAGTAATTGGGCAGATTTTGTCCAAACCAAAAGGCTTTGAAGGTGTGAATAAATGAGAAGGAGGAGTGCTCTTTTATAAGAGGGGTGAGGGGCACCTTTGGAAAAGCTAGAAATATTAATTTATAATAAATTCATATTCGGTTTCTAATGGTTCCAAAGTTTATTATTCAAAGGTTAAGGTGGGGATGGGTCTAAAAACACTCAACCAATATAATTTAGACAGGTTTGGGTACTTATATTAACCTTATCTTTAAGTATTAACTCTAAGTTAATTAGTTTCACTTTTACAATGTCTCTTTGTATTTTTATATTATATGGTTAATAAACTTACTATATACATCCAAGCGACCCCCAAGTGGTCCATTAATGATGAAAATATCATGATATAAGTCTCTTGGTCAAACCTTAGATTTTTAGGAATTTAATATCAATTAATAATATAATATTTGTTTTAAAAACTCTTTTATGTCAATTTTGACACTATTCAATAGTTGATTTTTGTGAAACTCATAACAGAATGATTACTTCGAAAAAATTTAATTAAATCATTAATAACATGTCATATTAGCTTATAAAATTAGTTTAATTCATAAAAAGTCTCAAATTATATTTATTTTTGTATTTATAATATCAATTATTTTAATTTTTCACTATTATGGTAATTACTGCATCATCATTGTGTCATAAATAAATTAAATTATTTAAAGTCTAAAAATTATAAATAAAATATCATTATGTATGAAATCTTTTTATATTTCTAATTAATATTTATAGTCGAAAATCCAACATATATAACCCTATGTAAAAATTGTTTTTCGAAAAGATATATGCTTATGTCATTTTTGTACTTATTTTAACTTAATTAAAATTAAGTGTCCCTGTCACCTAAAAGTTGCTCCATGGGGTCCCAAAATCGACCCAAAGATTACTATGGTAGAACATGTATCCAAACATAAGGCTAGGACACGTTTTAGGGTAATTTAGTATTATTATAATATTATTTTTTAACCCTTATTTACCGGATTTACCCTTAACCATGGTAAATAAAATATTTACCGAAGTAATTATTCAAAATGTCTAAAAATAAAAGTTACCTATTTACACAATTTGAACATACTGATTCCAAATATGGAATCCATTTTTTCCAAATTTAAAACATAGAAGTGGCAGAAATTAATTTAAAATTAATTCCCGTTGTTAAAACAAAAAGCGTATTTTTAAGAGATAATAACTATCAAAAGATTGACACTTGTTTATGTCCGGTTTAATTGTAAAATTATTTCCAATGACCAACATTGTATTAAATGGTAAAAATATATTCTAAATATACTTTAAAACCACTAAAATTCATAATTTATCACTATTAATTATTTTGATTAAAAAAGATGTTTTTAATTAAAATTTAGTAATTTTCATTATTCATCAAAATATTAAAGTTATCCGAAAAGTACCAAAATTTCACCTTAGGCTAAATTCGATATTCCAAATCCAAAAATGAAGTCCATTTTGAAATATAAAATATATATAATTTCAAAAAGTAGGTATTACTATTCATAACGGCTAGTTTGATTGGTTATGGTGTGTTAGAACTCGGTGTTGTGTACAACACACGCTATCACATTATTCAAAGAGAAGCGTACCGTAGAATCTTGGGGTGTTACAGAGTCTAACCTCCATAAGAGGGTTTTTTTCTAGTGTTATATGTAGCCTGCACCTCATGGGGTTCATCTCATCCCTCAACCTAATAATTAACACATTATAATTTATTAAAAATGTAAATAATAAATAAAAAATGACAATAAATAATAAAAAATTTATTTATAATAAGTCATTTCAATACGTCGCAAACCATTGGTTAAAAACCCATGGCCAAAAAAATAATTAATAAAAATTAAAAAAATGTAAAAAGGGATGTGAAGATATAGAAAAAATATACACCATCAAAATAGGGTGGTCATATCATGACATCCAACATCCAAAATACACTAAAATTCTCATGAAATAAATAGTGAAATAGAAAAAAAATAACACATATTACCCACATTATGTTAATTTTCATGACCCAAGGATGACGTCTCATCCCCTATTTGGGAGTGACTCAAGGTCCACCTCATTCATCTGGGATTTTGATGACCTCTTCCATATCCCCATGTGCCTTTTGATCCTTTGTTCTAACTTCTAGGTCCTTAACTAAAGAATAAATTTTTTTTGAATCAGTATACCCCAAGGCCATTGGTTTCTCCTCCACTTGAAATACACTTTCTTCTTGAAGAGAAAAGTTATGAGCCCCACCTATAAGTTCCTTGTTAGTGTATTGTACAAATATGGTGGAAATACCCTCTTTAAAACCACCCCTAGACAAATCAAGATTGTTAACATGTTCCCTTGATCATGTGTAGGGTCCTTGGTTGTATCCACACTACCTACCTTAGGATGAGAGGCCCTTTTGTTTCAAACACTCTATTTCTACAGACCGTCAAGGTAAATGTGATAAAATTCCAAATTATTAATTGACTCAATAAAGTAAAATAAATAACTTTCCCTTTCATGGTATCACCAATGGATAAATTGTACACTAATATTTCAAGACCATATTTATAATACATTTCTGATCCCTTATCTGCTGATAAAATCTCATCCAAAGTAGGTGTAGAGGAGCTCTAACCAGGCCAAATTACTTCATCAGGATACTCACTTAACTTCATAATAACATCTATTGGAGATTAAAAACATATATTCTGATCAATTTCCATCCCATGGATTGTAGAGACATAGAGGTCCTTACATTGATTCTGAGAAGTGGAAGCCGAATGAGGGGAGTAAGACATCTTCCTAGAATTAATTGTAGTAGAAATCACCAGGTCACGAGAACCTTTAAACACCATTCGATTTTTATTCTATTTAATTCATAAGTTTTCTTCCCCTTTATATCACTAGAATTATGGAATTCATACCCAATCACATCAGTGGATTCCATACCAACCATAGAATCATATGACCAACTCCACAGTTGCGAGCTCTCATATATTTTTCCTCCAATACCTACCTTGGTATCACTTAATATTTGGGTTTCAATAAAATCACCCTCAACAAGATGATAGTTCCACTAAAATCCAGATGAGATCCCATCTCATGGGACTTAGTATAAATCACTTTAAGAAGTAAGGAATTAAAATCAAAGGAAACTAGTATTAAAATAGCTTCTGAATTTAAACTTGTACAAACAACCAAAACAACAAATGAAATAAAGGATTGAACTGGAAGAGCCATGCTCTCACTCATGGTTCTGCAAGGCCTAATAGAATTTTTAGGAGATAGGGGGTGTCATCAACCTCCTTACCTTACACCTATTAATGAACATAATTTTTTAAAACCATAGGAAATGTATGGTTATTAATTAATTATTTATTCCCATTAGTAATGGGAAATTTAAACTTACAACTATCAATATGAAAACCATATTTATTACAATTAGAGAATCTAAAACCCCTATTAAAATTATACATTTACAATGAAAAAAATTGAAATAAAAAATAAATAATATTTTCATACTCTATTGAAATACAAAATTTAAAATCTCTAGCAATAAGATATACTATTCAAACAAGAGTTGAACTATGATCAAATTCAACTAAAATTCATGCATAATACCCATATATATCCATCTGAGTATATTTTTAAAACTTAATTGGGGTACTAAATACCATGTATACATTGAAAAGAATATATGGGATCCAAAAAAACTAATTTATGTCTTTACCTGAATCCAAAATTGTGTAATAGAGTTCATGACCTGAAACACATCCAACCAAGGGTCCCAGTCCTAAAATCTAAGCATCCCTGGTTCCATATTAAAAAATACATATATCCTCACCTTAAATTTTAGCTCATGATAAGGTAAATTAATATCATAATATCCCATACCAATCGACACCATGTTTCAACCATAAAATCCCCGTACCTAGAGTATCCACTTCTTCAAATATTCAGTCCTTAGATTGTTGGGTAAGTTGTGAAATAATTGAGTTCTTATAGGCCCCAATTTTCTCCCCAAAGAACATAGGTTTTTCATCAACAAAATCAAGTGCATCATTCCATGAGAATAAATAGTGAGTGACTGTTGATTCACTTTGAAGACTAGGAATGAAACGTTCACTAATTGTGACGCCTACCCATGGAACATTCTCAACATTAAGAGCATCATGATTCCCCAAATATGCTGGTTTTGAACACTGATAAATAGGGTTAACCCTCACCATATAATGGTCTTCTTCTTAGAGAAAAAAATTGTGCTAATTAGCCTAGAATTTGTAACAATATTATTTGAGGGACCAATAAGAACATCTAGAGGATTTAAATACGCATCATAAATCTAAATTCTAGAATAATATTACCTTAGTCACTGTAGTCATAGATCGAGAGAGACTTGAGGCCATTCATGACATCTAATATTAATAATAAACATTAATTAAAAATGTGAAATTTAATGTTTTCCCCATTAATTTAGTAGTGATTTTTTAAAAACTGTGTCTAATTCATGATGGATTGTAAAAGTCACCTCTAATTCAGGGATAAGTTTATAAACCCCCACAAAAAATTAAATAAAAAATAAAATATATGATTTAAAGGATGTTTTTGAAAAAAAATTCCACTAAAAATATATAAATAAAATTAAAAAACATTTATCAATGATTTTTAAAAACTAGACTAAAAAACCATTGTAAAATAATTTTTTGTAAAATATTTATTGGTCTTCATGAAATCCAATGATAAAAAACAACCATGAAATTTATATTTTCCTATAATGAAACCTTAAAACCCTAAAAAATATTTAAAAAATATAAAAAACTAAATACAAAAAACCCCTACAAAACCAAAAAAGAAACTAAAAGACCTTAAAACCCCAAAAAAACCTTAAAAATAAAACCATTAAAAACACAAAAAACCTTAAAACACTAAAAACCATAAAAACCATAAAAATAACTCGAAAACCCTAAAAACTCTAGAACCAATGAACAATAAAAAAACCAAAAAACCTTAAAAATACCCTTAATCCCAAAAAACACTTTAAACACCTAAAAATTGTAAAAACTGTAAAAACCATAAAAACTCTTGAAAACCCAGAAAACAATAAAAACCCATAAAAACCCCTAAAACCCTAAAAAATAATAAAAACCCTAAAATTCCCTAAATTAAAATAAATCTTCCTATGATCCCTAAAAATATATGAAAATAAAAAAATCTAAAAACCCTAAGGAAACCCTGAAAACCCAAAAAACCCCCTAAATACCCTAAAAACCCTGAAAACCTTAAAACACCCTAAAAACCATAAAAACCCTAAAAACCATAAGAACCCTAAAACCCTAAAAACAATAAAAACCCTTAAAACCATTATAAATCCTGTAAAACCATGATAGTACTATAAAATCCTAAAAACCCACAAACCCCCCAAAAATTCCTTAAAAACACTAAAAAATACTAAAAGACGCTAAAAATCATATGAAAACACTAAATGACCCGAAAAAACCTTAAACGACCTGAAAACCCCTTAAAACCCTAATAATATTAAAATCCCTAATAATATTAATAAAACCATAAAACCCCCAAAAAACATAAAACCACGAAAACCCCTTGAAAACTCTAAAAGACCTTAAAACACCCTAAAAATCCTAACAAAACAAAAAAACCCAAAACTCACTGAAAACCAATTAATACCCTAAAAACCCAAAATAACCCTAAAAACCCTAAAACCATAAAAACACTAAAAACCCCTGAAAACTATAAACCATAAAAACCTTTCATAACTACTAAAAGACTTTTAAAAAATAAAAATACCCTAAAAGACCCTATAAACCCTAAAACCCTAAAAGACACTGAAAAACATAAACCCCCTAAAATATCTTAAAACATCTATAAAACTATAAATGAACGAAAAACCCCATAACACAAAAAGACCCATAAATAAATAAAAACCATAAAAACTCCCCAAAACCCCCAAAAACCCAAAAACCATGAGAACCTCTTAAAACTATAAAAATCCCAAAAACCCCAAAAAACCAAAAAAAACCAAAAAAAATCCTAAATTAGTCATTAAAACCCTTAGAAACCTAAAAATATTAAACCACGAAAAACTATAGAAACCATAAAAGCCTAAAAACCCCCACAAAACCCTTAAAAACCTTGAAAACCCTAAGAGCCCAAACAAATATAAAACCCCTAAAAATCACTAAAAACCTACAACCCCAAAAAGCCCCTAAAATCCCCAAAAAGCCCTAAAACGCTAAAAACCAAAAAAACACTAAAAACCTAAAACCCCTAAAAACCCTTAAATCCCCTTAAGACTACGAAAAACCTGGAAAACACATAAAAATCGCTAAAAACTATAAAACCTCGGAAATCACTTTTAAAACCCTTTAAACCCCCTAAGAACCCCAAAAAACTCAAAAAATACATTAAACCCCCTAAAAACACTAAAAACACACTAAATAAAAAAAATCCTAAAACCCCTAAAAACCTTAACAACCCTAAAACCATTAAAAACATAAAAACCCTAAATAACTTAAAACCCAAAGAAAACCCTAAAACCCCTAACCCCACCCCCAAACCATTTAAAAACATAGGGACCTTAAAATCCCTAATATTACCTAAATATCAAAAAAAATACCAAAACCCCAAACCCCCTAAAAACCCTAAGAAACACTAAAAACCTAAAGAACACTAAAAATCCCTAAAACCATAAAAATACACAAAAAGTAAAAAACACATAAAAGGCCCTAAAATATGGAAAATACTAAAATATCTTAATACCATAAAAAACCCTAAAATACCCTAAAAACTCCAAGACCCTAAAATACCCTAAAACCACTAAGAAAAAACTAACAGACCAAAAATGCCATAACCCCCCCTAAAAGACTCTAAAAACCCATTAAACCCCCCAAATGGGCCCTAAAATCCTTAAAAACTATAAAATAATCTAAAAAAATTAACCCTAAAGTACACTAAAAAATCACAAAAATACAGAAGGACCCTAAAAAACCTAAAAATTCCAAAACGACATTAAAAACCCTAGAAACTGAAAATGATTGTCAAAACGTACCCAGAGGATCCAACAAACCCTTAAAACCCATAAAAGACTCTAAAACCCCTCAAAGTCCTTAAAAACCTAAATATCCTAAAAACACAGAAAGAACCCTAAATCCCACTAAAAAAACTAAAAGACCCCATAGAACCCAAAAATTCCAAAACAACCCTAAAAAAAATAAAAGACCCCTAAAAACCTCAAAAGCCTTGAAAACCACTAACAAAACTAAAAGATCATAAAAAACTCCATAAAATATGATAAAGCATATAAAAACCCGAAACCACCTGTAAAAATAAATGACCCTAAATAACATTAAAACCCAAAAATCTATAAAAACCACAAAACCACTAAAAACCCCCTAAACCTGATAAGAACATTTTAAACCTCTAAAAACCCAAAAAAATAAAAAACCCTAAAAACATTAAAATACAATAAAACCACTAAAAACCTTAAAACCCCTATAAAACCCTAAAACCTCCAAAAACCATAAATCACCCTAAAAATCCCAAAAAACAATAATAAACATAAAGGGCCCTAAAAAACATAAAATACCCTAAAACCCCTAAAATAAAAAAAGGCAGTTAAAGTCCAAAAAGAACCATAAAATACCATAAAACCCCCTAAAAGTGTAAAATATTATAAAAACCCTAAAACATCCCTAAATTGCCTTAAAAATCCAAAACAACCCTAAGAGACCCTAAAAACCTGGAAATGAATAACTCCTGAAAAAAAACTAATAGACCTAAAAACCCTTAAATACATTAAAAGGACATAAAAATAGTGAAAACCCTAAAACCCCTAAAACACTAAATGAACCTAAAAACCATAGAAAACCCTAAAACACCCAAAAGCACTAAGACCTCTAAAAACCTAAAAAACTTCAAATCTACAACCCCTAAAAACCATAAAATCCCTTAAAAACACAAAAAACCATAGAAAAAATAAAAAACCCAAAAAACTACTAAAAACCCTAAAAACCCATAAAACAGCAAAAAAACCTAAAACCCTAAAAACTATTAAATTCCTTAAAAATATGAAAAAACCAATAACAACACAAAAAATCCACTAAAAATCACAAAAAAACCCTAAAACCACCACAATACCCTAAATACATCTTAAAAACATATATACATAAAAAATATTAAAACCATAAAAACCCTAAAATGCCAAACACAAAAAAACCCTACACCCCCTAGAAACCATAAAAACCCTAAAACCCTAAAAAATCGCAAATCCCCATAAAGACCTTTTAAACCCTAAACCAATAAATAATATAAAAAACCCAAATACTATATAAAACCATAAACCCCTAAAAACCCTAAAAACCACTACAAGCCTGAAAAATCCTAGTGAACCCTAGTACTAATAAGCACAAAAAAACCCTTAAAATCCTAAAAACACTAGAAACCTTAAAGGAACCTAAAACACCTAAAATCCAAAAAACACTAAAAACTATAAAACCCTTAAAACCCAAAAAAAAATTTAAAACTCCCTAAAATCCATAATAATTCGTAAAATGCATAAAAAACCCTAAACCCCTAAAACTATAAAAATCCTAAAACACTAAGAAACTCTAAAACCCTAAAAAACACGGAAATCAGTATGAAACCCCTAACCCCTCCCCCTAAAATCCATTATTATATGTTAAAAACCCTAAATCCCTAAAACAACAATCAAAACACAAAAAAACCTAAAAAACCTTAAACTAAGAAAATACTCAAAAACCATGAAGAATATAAAAAAAATAAAAAACCGATATGTGAGATGTAATTTTCAACATTTTTTTGTATGTTATACTTTGAAATAACCCCCATTAATTAAACAAATACCTGGTGAGAATTAATTTTTTGTGAAGTTCCTAGAATCCAGACTTAAATGTTATGTGTCTTTAAGTATTATTTTTTAATTATTCATAGATTTTTTATGTTAATAAAGAAGTAAAAAAATTAAAATGGTAATTTATATTTCAATATGATTTTTAAATTGAATAATTATTTTATTATTAATTCTTTAAATCATAATCAATTTAAATTCAATCCAAAAATTCATTAAAATTGAAAATATGATTTATTTTTTACAATTTAGAATTTTTTAATGTGAAAAAAATGATTAGAAATTTATATCCTACAAAATTTAAATTGAAATTTATTAAATTAATTGAATTTCTAATTAATTTGTTCAGAGGGATGAGACTTTAAAATTTATTGTTATATGATTGGAAGAAATTATTTAATTGGAATAATTATTCATTGAAATGAACTTATTTTATTTAACTATAGGTTAAAAAATGGAAATTCATGATATGATCATGCACCTTATGGTCAAAATTACTACCTTGTATTTCACTCACAGTCACCCATGTAACCTTATGAATTTACATTGAGTTCCCTCACTATCTTCCTACCATGAGGCACTACATTCTCATGGACACCATATCGATCACGCACACATTTCACCTTACCATGATCTCTCCTCATAGTCACCAACATCACCCTACTATCTGAACCTAACACTCATGGTCACCTCCCTCATATCGGACCTACCTCACATTAATGGTCACCATCAACTATCCTCTGCCACCATCAGCCGACCGCAGACATCCGAGATCAAACCACTAAGAAGAACGCGAAGTTTAGCTTCAATGCTCGATTGATAATCCTGATGCTATCACCACCTTTTCTATCATGGATTGTTGAATCTTGATCCCCCTGAATCCATTCCCAAAAGCATGATGATCTCATGTGATTCCAAACATCCATCGAGATGGTTGTCCCTATACCCACCAAACCAAGACCCAATGTTCACTGTTTTGTGACCCCCCTAAAAATATTGAGCTCCACCGAAACTCCTCACTGATGCCTAATCACTATCATCACCTTCATACTGTTGAATCACTGCCGAAGCTGTTTTCAGAGATCTATAAACCACTTACATGATCTAAGAGGGAATACCTCACCACTGGATGTGGATAAACCCGATCTACTGAAGATAACATGGATCCTGTCAATGTTTTTAGTCATGAAGCTCTGTTTTATAAGATTAATTTGTATCCATGTTTAGGACTAAGAACAATTTTGAAATCAATTCCAAATATACCACTCCAACCTCAGTCCATATGATTTATATAGAATCAATTACAACCATCGGAGCTACATAAGTGGCACTCATCGAGCTAAAATCAAAGCTCACCTCGAAGCTGAATGTGAGGAGGAAGATGAAAAATTCTATAAATATTTTTTCTACAGCCCATTAGAAAACATTCAGAAATTTTTGAACCTTACTGTAATTTATTTCTACAATTTTCTTTTTTCATTTTTAATTCAATGTTTCTTTTTGTTCTTTATTCAACCTTATTGTATGATTCTTTTCTCCCTTTCAATTTCATCATGTTTTCATTCCTCTGTGATGTCCTAGTGATCTATATCTATGTGATCATGCAGAAGTAACCCATTTTGGTTTTTCTAAGGTCGAATAACAGTGACGATCATGAATTTTTCCATTTAATATACAATTTATCTCCTCTCTGAATCTATTGTGATTATTTAAGTGGAGTGTGGAGGAGGAGATCATCACTCTTCAAACCATTGACATTATCACACTCTTTAAGTTGTTGCGCACAAAATACTCCCTCCATTTTTTTCCTCACATCATACATGTTATGGAATTTAGTTTGATATGAATAATTTTATACGATTGGTTCCAGGTGTGTGAGTGATTTAATTCACTTGATTGAGGAATGTTCTTACCCATTCACCCAAGAGAACACATGAAATTACTGTGCTTTTTATGTATATCTTGAGTAGATCAATGGTTTCATAATAAATAAAATAGTGGAGGGTGAATATGTTAATGATATTGAACCAACACATTAAACTAAATTATTTAATCCAAAAGTAAATTATGAAAAATATCACTAAAATATATCATTAACTGCACTTGAATTTCTATAATTCATTCTTTGTACAACCACATTTCCATTTTTTGTATTTCCATTAAATACAAAAACCAATCATCATCTATGGATACTTTCAAAATTAAGAAAAAAAAAACAATGCATAACTGATGGGATAGTGAAACACCCAAACACTTATCCTTGAGATACGACCCTAGTTAGCCACTAGGCTGCATTAGAAGTAAAATATAAATTCTTTTTGACTGCGGCCCATGACAACCACAGAATCAAACCATAAAAATATTAAAAAAACCATAAAACCACTAAAAACCTAAAAAAATCAACAAAAACTATAAAATAAAAAAACCAAAACCTCATAAAACCCTAATAAAACCCAAAAAAAACCAAAAATCCTTAAAAACCTAAAAAAAACTATAACCCTAAAAGCCTAAAGACCCAAAAAAACTAAAACCATAAAGACCCTAAAATAATAAATACCATTAAAAACCTTTAAAATGCTAAAAAACATAAAACACTAAAAACCATTAAAATCTCAAAAAACCAAAAAAACCCTAAAACCCTAAAAAAACAAGAAAACCCCTAAGAACACCAAATAACCATCAAAACCCCTAAAAATATAAAAACACATAATACCATTTAAAAACCCTAAAAACCAACAAACTGCTAAAATACGATAAATCCCATAAAACCCATCAAACCATAAAACACTAAAAACCCTTTACAAATCCTAAAAACACCAAATGCATAAAAATTCTAAAAACCCTTAAAAACACCATAAAACCCAAAAAAATATTTAAAAAATCCAACAAACCCTAAAAACATAAAAAATCCTAAAGAACCTTAAAAACACTTAAAAACCCTAAAAACCCTTGAATACCCCTAAAAGCCCTCAGATGTCTAAAATAACCAAAAACTCTATAAACCCTAAAAACTCCTAAAAACCATAAAAGCATTAAAAACCTAAAACCCTCTAAAATACCCTAAACTCCATAAAAGATCCAAAAAACACAAAAAGAAACCCTAAAAACTTTTCCTTGTATCCCCCTAAATCCCCTGGCTGGTGTAAACTCATTACACCTCATTATTTTCTTAAAACATTCCTTGAATAAATTTATTTGGGGGTATGAATTGGTTGACTAATTCAGGCCACCTCTTAAAAAATAAAACATCCCTAAAAGGCCAAAAAACCCATAAATCCCAAAAAGAAAAAAAAAGAACCCAAAGTACCCTAAGTACCATAAAAGAACCCAATATGAAAAAAACCCATAACTCTTAAAAAGAACCAATGAACCCTCAAAACCCCCTTAAAGACACTAAAACCTATAAACCCACTAAAACACGTAAACCCCCCTAAAAAACCTAAAAATAGTAAAAACCTTAAACCAAATAAAATATTGGAAAGAATCCTAAAAGACCACAAACCCTACAAAACCCTAAAACACCATTAAAGACTGTAAAACCATAAAACCGTAAATGACCCTAAAACCCCTTAAAAGTCCTAAAACCCTAAAATAACCAAAAAACTCTAAATACATAAAACCCTAAATCCCTAAAAAATCCCTAAAATCCCAAATAACCAAAGAAACCTATAAACATTTAAAACAAAAAAAAACCACTAAAATATAAAAACCGTATAAAACCCTAAAATCCACATAACCCCAAAATACCCTAAAACCCCAAAAGGCCCTAAAACCCTAAAACCCCTAAATGACCCTAAAACCCAAAAATACTGTAAAAACCATAAATCCCATAAAAGACCCTAATACCCCTAATAAAATCCCTAAAATACAATTAGAAACCTTAAAAAACATAACCCCCTTCACAACCCTAAAACCTGAAAACCCTAACCCACCCCAGCCACTAAAAACCCATACAAACCCTAAATATCCTTAAAAACTATAAAAACCCATAAAACCTTAAAAACCTCCAAAACTCGTAAAGGACCCAAAAACTAAAAAATACCCTAAACCCCCTATAAAAATCCTAAAAGACCCTTAAAGGCCTTAAACACATTAAAACCCCTAAACACACTAAAAGCCAAAAAAAACTCCTTGGAAAACCCAAAAAACACTAAAACCCAAAAAAAGCTAAGAAAACCTAAAAACCATAAGAATCCATAAAATCCCCAAAACACCCCAAAACAAATAAAAATGTTAAAAGCTCATAAAAACCTTTAAAATGAAAAAACCCCTTAAACAACCCTAAAATCCCAAGATATCCTAAAAACTCTAAAAAATATGAAAACCTATAAGAAAACCCAAAAACACTATGAAAACCCAAAATACCCAAAAAACACTAAGTTATCAAAAAACAAAAAAAACTTCAAAAAACCTTCAAAAGTGTAAAAACCGTAAAAACCGTAAATACAAAAAAAAAAACTCCCAAAACCCAAAAAAACTATAAAACCCCTAAAACTGTAAAAACACTAAAATGTCTTTAAAACACTAAAAACATAAAAACACCTTAAAATCCTAAAACACCGGAAAACCCTAAAAATTCCTAACACCATTAAAAAAATAAAAACCTAAAAAAACTTTAATAACCATAAAAACCCTAAAAAATCCTTGATAACTCTAAAAACCAAAAAAACATAAAAAACTAAAAAAACCCAAAGACAATAAAAACCTCTAAATTCCTTATAAACCCCTAAAACCCTAAAAACCCTATAAAACCCTAAAACCCAAAAAACCCTAAGACTATAAATACCCCAAAATAATAAAAAAATCCAAAATGACTCAAAAAATAGCTAAAACCCCAAAAAACACAAAAGACACTAAAAACCCTAAAACCCCTAAAAGACCATAAAATACCCTAAAAACATAAGAGACCCTAAAAAACTTAACAACCATTAAATACCCTCAAAATCCTAAAATTCAATAAAGACACTAAAAACCTCAAAGACCTAAAATACCTTAAAGGATCCAAAAAAACCTAAAATTACTAAAAACCCCCAATAGACCCTAAAAACATCAATATCCCTAAAAAAACCCTAAAATAGACTAAATATCATAAAAGTCCCTAAAACAATAAAAACCCGAAAAGACCATAAAGGACACTAACAAACCATTAAAAACCATAAAGGACCTTCAAACTCTAAAACCCCAAAAGGACCCTGAAAACACTAAATGACCCTAAAAACACTAAAATACCCTAAAACCCTAAAACCCTAAAAACACCTAAAACCCTAAAGACCCTAAAATACCTAAAAAATAATACAAGATCCTATAAACACTAAAGACACTAAAAGATCCTAAAAACACTAAAAACCGAAAAAAAACCCATAAAATACCGCAAAACCTAAAAAATGATAAAACCACTAAAAACAATAAAAACCTTAAAGTACATTAAAACCCCTAAATGATCCGAAAAATCCATAAAAGGCCTTAAAATCCCTAAAACCCAATACCCAAAAAAACCAAAAAACCCCTAAAAACCCTAGAAAAGACCTAAAATACACTAAAACCCCTAAAACCATAAAAAACATTAAAAACCCTAAAAAGTAATAAAGACCATAAAAACACTAAAAACATAAAAAAACATTAAAACGCCTAAAAACCTAAAAAACCAAATAAAAACATAAAAACCCCTATAAAACCATTAAATCCCTTAAAAACAATAAAAACCTAAAAATTCCTAAAGCCCTTAAAGAACCCAAGAAACATTCAAAAACATCAAAACCCTGAAAAAACTAAAAACCTTAAAACCCTAAAAACCCTAAAAATTGATAAAACCCCTAAAATTTTATAAAACCCAAAAAAAATTAAATTCCCCCATAAACCCTAAAAACCATTAAAACTTTTAAACCTATAAAACACTATAAAAACCTACAAAACCTACAAAATCCCTTAAAAGCATAAAAAATACCCTAATAACAAAAACACACTAAAAACCCTATAAACTAGAAAAAATACCTAAAAATACTAAAACCCCCTAAAACCATGAAAACCCCTAAAACCCCCTAAAAATACATAAAAACCAGAAAACTAGAAAATCCTAAAAACCCTAAGACACAATAAAAACTCAAAAATACCCAAAACCCCTAAAACAATTAAAAAACATAAATCCATAAAAACACTAAAAACCATTAAAACATAAAAACACTAAAATCATTTAGGAACCTTAAATCAACCCTAAAGCCCTAAAATCCGCTAAACACCTCTAAAACCCCTAAAATCCCAAATAATGATAAAAATTCTAAAAACCCCTAAATAACCCTAAATCCCTAAAACGTAAAAGACCATAGAAAGACTTATAACCCCTAAAAGAAACTAATAAAACCTGAAACATTGAAAAACCTTAAAACCCTTATAAAACCCTTGAAGTCCCTTAAAAACCTTAAAAACCCTGAAAAAATTAAAACCCCTAAAAATCTCTAAGTACCCTAAAATCATAAAAAAAAACCCTTAAAACCCCAAAACACCCCAAAACCCCTAAAACCCCCAAAAAACCTATAAAACTAAAACCGTAAAAATATTAAAAACCCTTTAAACCCCTAAAAACACAAAAAAAAACCCTAAAATCTATTAAAAGACCCTTAAAACTTAAAAAAACCCTAAAATCCTAAAAACAGAAAATGTTCATAAAACCCATTAAAACCCCTAAAATACCTTGAATGGTAGTGGAAATGAAGAGGATGGAGAGAGGGTGGTAATACTTCTGGGGAATATGGGGGATGTTGCATTTTTGGGAGGGGTGGATGAGGATCAAGAGGCCACGATCTCTCAAAGTGGTCTTACTAGACATAAGGAGGTGCTGGCCTTGGGTGGTTCCCCATTGTGTAACAGGTTTCATTGTCTTAGATATGTGGAGTCGAAGGACAAGGATGATGTAGAGGGGGATGCAGAGGAGCAGAGATGGTGGAGGAAAAGGGGGAGGTAGCTGATACTAGGGCCATGTCTACTTCTATTCTTGGTGCCGTTATGGATGAAAATGGCCCCTTGGTGGAACCTTTTCCTGGTGATGCTTTACATAGGTGCAGTGTGATGGAATTTCCCATGTTTAAGGCTCATGGTGATGGTGTGGGGGCTAAGGAAGACCAAATCGGTGAGGCTTAAATTGTCCCTAGAGGTGACATGTATGATGGGGCATGGGCATTGCATGGTGGAGAGAGGGTGGCCCAGATGGCCACTGACACCATTGGGTGCTTGGATGGTGCTGATGAGCAGGAGAAAGGGGCAATACAGGTGCTCGTGCACAATTGTGATGGGATTGCTGAGAATGAGACTTCTTTTTAGGCAAAATGGTTAACTTGGTAAGAGGTGCTTTTGTCTCCTACTATACCTGAAGTTGAGGTGGATAACTCTATCTGTGATGTGTGGTGTCCTTCTTTGATAGAGGATAAGGGCTTGCAGCTGGTGATTGCTAATGTGGTGTCTGATCCCTGTGTGGCTCTCGAGGTACCTAACCTGGTGGTCCCTTGTGTGTCACAGTGTGGGGTCCTTCATGTTTGTTCCCTTATCCAGGGATCCCTCTTCATCCCTGATTACTCCGTCTATGAGGATGGTATAAGGTTGAATCACAATAAGGATATGATCATTAAAGAGAGGGCTAAAAATCTATATGATGGTTCCTATCTGGGCCCCTTGAAGAGGAGGATGAAGCGGGATTACTCCACTCTTCCCAGACCCATGGCTACCCGGCAATCATCAATGGAAATCAAACTAAACATCAATGTTAACCAGCGGGAGAATCAGCACACCCTAGAGCAAGATAGACGTAGGGAGGAGCTTCTAACGCTCCTCAAACTTCATAATGATTTTGAGTTAGGATGGGAATCGATGGACACTGGGGAAAACTCTAACTTCTACTTTGATAATGAGGCTCTTGGATATGGTTCAGAGTGTGATCCTTGTGGCCCAGATTCGGTTTCTGACTTTTTTGGTGATGTTTATTAGCTTGTTTCTTCTTTTTGGGTTTTCTCTTTGGGTTTGTTGGGGTTTTTATGGGGTTTTGGGTATGGGTCATTCGATCCCTCCCCTCCCTTTTTTGCAGAGTTTTTTTTTCTAATAAATTTTGGGAGGATAGGAATAGCTTGGCCTCACACTTTCCTTTCCCTAAAATATGTTAAAGCACTAAAAACATTAAAAACCCTAAAAACCCTAAAAACCAAAAAACACTAAAAACACTAAAAATCCCAAAAATACCTAAAAACAATAAAAAACCATAAAAACCATAAAAAACCTAAAAAAGATTCAAGAACACAAAAAATATGAAATCCCTAAAATACCTAAAAAGCATTACGGCCCCCAACCCTAAAAACCTTGTAAAACCCTAGACAATATTAAAACCACTTAAAACAATAAAAACCCCAAAACTAATAAAAACCCTAAAAACCCATAAAACCCCTAAAAACTGTTAAAACGCTGTAAAACCCTAAGTTTCACCATACTCCTGACTCCAATTTGTGGAGTATGACATGAGGGGTGATCTGCAAACTCAGGTTTGCAACCCATCCTTGTAATGTTATATTGGTTTCTGCTCTTTTTTAATAAATTTTGGGGGACCAGGTTCAGCTGGTCTCGAGCCTTTTTTGCTCGTAAAACCCTAAAACACTAAAACCATTTAAAACCATAAAACCCCAAAAAACTCAAAAAAAACCCAAAAACCCTACAAACCCTAAAAACCCAAAAATTCTAAAAACTATAAAATCCTAAAACCCTTACAAATAGGGAAAACCCAAAAAAAATAAAATTTCATAAAACCCTAAAATCCCTAAAAACCCTAAAGGCCATAAATTCCCTAAAACCTATAAAACCCCTAAAAAACTAAATAACCCGAACCCCACATAAATATATAACCTCCAATGACACATAAAAACCCATAAACACCCCTAAAAACTCTAGAAAACCAAAAAACACCAAAAACCACTAAAAACATTTAAAACCCCTAAACCGACTCTAAAAGACCCTAAACCCCTTAAAACCCCGTAAAACCCCCTATAAACCAAGAAAACCTAGGAAATACAAAAGACCCTAAAAACCGTAAAAACCTTAAACACCCTAAAAGACACTAAAAATCCCTATAAAAACATAAAAAGAACAAAAAAATCCTAAAACACCATAAAAATATAAAAATCACTTAATACACTAAAAACCCCAAAATCCATAAAAACCATAAAAACCCTCCAAACTCCTAAAAATACCTAAAACACCATAAAGGCACTAAAACCCACTAAAAAAATTAAAACCCCTAAAAACCCATAAAAAACCAAAAACACCCCTAAAACCCTAAAAATCCATAAAATCCCTAAAAATCCATAAAAACACTAAAAACCCTAAAATCCAAAAACCCAAAACCCATAAAATCACTAAAATACCTTTAAAACACCTTAAGATCATTAAAACCCTTTAAAAACCATAAAATATATTAAAATCTACAATCAATAAAAACCCTAAAAACCCTCAAAATTCCTAAAATCCCCTAAAACCTAAAAAAATCCAAAAAACCCTTCAGAAAATCTTAATAACCCAAAAAACCCCTAAAAATCCTATAAAAAATAAAAACCCTAAAAATACATAAAACCTTAAAACCCCCAAAACCTTAAAAACCATAAAAAATCTAATAATCATTAAAAAACCTAACATACCCAAAAACTATAACTTTAAGAACCCAGTTTCTCACAAAGGTGTAGATCTTTTAAATTTTAGTCTAATTCATTATTTTGGACCAAATAAGGATTCCTAATGTGTTTGAAAATGTGTAAAGGTTTTCTTAGGATTGTTCGAAGCCTAGAACCCTTCTTTTTTGGAGAACAAGGTCGGGCACATGGTTTGTATTAAAATATGTAGGGCTCATACATGGATAGATAAAACTGTGTGGGTGGCATGATTTTTTGGATAGAGCCTTACTACACAGTTGGTGCACTGTTTCCCCAACCATGTGGCCTAACTGTGTGAGATCCCTTTACTCCAGGTACTCATGGATTGATTTTTTATTGTTTGGAAAATCATGCGTCCAAACCGTGCATTGGCTAATTTTTGGGTAATTTTACATTTTTACACTTAATGATCTAATTAATCCCCTCGTTCTTTCCTAGTATGATCCCCAGTGGGATTAACCCCCATTTATCTCATTTTGGAGCTTTTTGAAGGTCTAACCAAGATATCAAGGGATATAAATCATCAAAGATCCATTCAATCTTCCATTCATCATGTTAGATACAAAATGGTATGTACTTGATTCCTTTTTAGCTGTTCTTTGTCTCTCTTACTCGTGACCTAGTTATTGAGGTGTGAACATTTTTCCTTCTTTCTTAAATCGACTCCATTCCAAGATGAATTAGAGCTTAATAATAGACGAGGAGATTCATGCAAGCCTAAGGTGGGTGGTCTATAACTCATCCCTCACGTTCATTGATTTTTGAAATTTCATGTGGGCCCTACTAATTTCATCGAGTGTTGTTCATTGACTTTTTTATGTCATGATTATAATAATTATAACATTATGGTTATGATCTTTCCAAATATGTTATTAGTTTCTAGTGGATACTCCCACAACTCTATACATCCCATTAAGGATGTTTCTTCATAATTTTGGTTTTACTATTTGACAGGTTTTAGCTGTCGTTCGGGTGTGCCTTGGCTTGACCTTTCTAAGGTTAAGCATTTCTATATTAAATGGATTGATTTAAATTGTGAATTTAATAATGGAAATTACCATGTATGCTCACCACTTGACCTACCTAAGGTATGTTCTTTAATTTTATAGTAAAATGTGAAATGGATATTGGAAAGTATACTAAGTATATGACTTGGCCTTTTAAAATGTAATTGAATAATAGGTTTCATGTTTGTACCACCTTTTACCTTGTTAATGGAAGGTAGTGAAGTAAACATGGATTTATGAAAATTCCTTAAATATATTAAATGAATGGTTTTATGATACTTGTCCTTGTCACAGTAATGAAGGGCATGGATTGAACCAAATGGAATTATTGATTAATTATGACTTGATTTAATGGTTACATGCTCAATTATCATTGTCACGCTAATGAAATGTAATGGATAAAACTGTTTGGATTATATATGACATCATTATCAAAATAAGAGTGTCTTTACTCCAGCTCACCTTGGGTTCTTGAGAGAGTACATTGAGCCCTCAAGGACCCCAGTTCAAATTCAAGGATATTTATTTCTTATGTTGAGACTCAACTAGAACCTAATCCCTGTCTATCTCTGGATGCCCGGTATGACATCGTAGGATCCCTAATGTAGTACTACATGATTCCTTGGATACCCCCCTTGGATCCAACATTGAAAAGTAGGTTCTATGGTTAATGTCTATCGGGAACAATCATTTCTTAGCCCCAGTTTAACTTGGATGAACTCCTTGGACTTGATAGGCATTTTATTATTGAAGGGATTAGACTATTCTCCTTGGATTTCACTCTTACCCTTAGTCAAGCTACAAACATTACTGAGTTGGTGGCCCTAGAAGTCTACCTTTCCTTGGTTATTACCTAGTAACTTTACTATTACATTTCGTTACAGGTTTCCTAGTTACATCTTGGAACCTTAACTATTCATAACCTATGACTTATTTATAAACTTGTTACATTTTTAGATACCAACAGAGGGATAAAGCAGGTACTTGGGTATTTTGTTACATTATAGAGATTTACATTACATATGCATGCTTTCACACTATTACATTTTCATTACATGATCCGGATGTTATAGACATCATTGATGGTGACCCATTGAGATTTATCTCACATCATCTCTAGGTGCTATTTAGTACCCAAGGCAGATTACATGTATGTGGGTGTTGATAAGGGGAACCATAATGCTCCAAACACTTGATTGTTTGCTGTACTAGGATGGATATGGTTGTATATGACATAGTTGTATCTCGGGATACTTGGGATAGTTTATGAATTTCCATTTTTCTATATTGGGGTTTTCATGTATGCTTTCTACTTTGTATCTATGTTTTCTATCATAGCAGATAAATAAAATATCATCATTAGTTGTTGTATATTTCTCTAGTTATATTAGTTATTATTATCCTTGTCTATTCTCATTGTGCCTTCTTTTTTACATATATTAATTCCATTATTTACCTTAGTTTATATTTATCCACTATGCTAAAATCTTTTAATGAGGGAATAGCCTCCCTACATACACACCCTAGGCCCTCACTGCTAGTCGGCAACCTTTGGCATTTGGGGAGATGTGCCTGAGGCCATGTGGCCCATCGGGCTCGGGACACCTATTATGTGGAATCCAACTCTGGGGCATCATAGTAAAACCCAAAAAAACACTACAAAACGCATAAATACTCTACAATACCCTATCCTAACACACTTACAAAACCCTAAAAAATCCTAAAACCCACTGAAAAACCCTAAAAGAACTCACCAAACTCTCAAAAATCCCTAAAACCCTAAAAATGCACTAAAACCCATGAACACAGTAAAAACCCTTAAAATAATAAAATCCCTAAAAATGTATTAAAACACAAAAAACCTAAAAGCATTATGCCAAAGTAAGCTTTTAGTGATGATTTTTTTATGTTTATAGGTAGTTTAAACTACTAATAAATCATTTCACAATGGTTTTTGAGAAACAACCTCTATATCATGTGTTGCTAATCATTTTGTGATGATTTTTGAAAAATAGGGAGAATCATTTAGCGTCAGTTTTTTAATTTTTTCTAAATTTTATTACATTTTTATTTATATAATTAATAATTTTTATTTTTATTTTTATTTATTTATTACCATGCATATGTTATTCATGCATATTCTATATATTCCATGTCGAAATTCAACATATACATGTGTTGGGTGAGTTTTGAACCCCTTTTATCATGGTTATTCCATAAAGACTTTACCACTCCAACAAGTTCTTCAAGTGGTGAGTAAACTAATTTTAATATTCTTATAAATATATAAAGATTAGAAAAAAAATATTAATATTAAAGAATTCTAATAAGTAATAAAAATAAAAAATAATACATAACAAATAAATACAAACTAAATAATTAATTATTAATAAATAACAAAAAAATTATTAATATATAAATAATATAGTAAAAAATAGTAAATAGTAAATAATAAATATGAATTAATATATAATAAATAATAATTAATAATTAATAATTAATAATTATTAAGTAATACCTAATAAATAAATAAATAAATAATAAGTAATGAATGATTAATGAATAATTAACGAATAATTAAAAAATTAATAAGAAAGAATAAATTAATAAATGATAAATATAAATTAAGTTAATAAATTGTAGATAATAAATAATAAATACATAATAAAAAATAAATATATCATGAATATACAATAAATATGAAATAAATAAATATGAAATAAATAAATATGAAATAATGAGTTAGTAATAAATTAATAAAAAAATAAAAAAAAACTAATAATAACTATATAAAAAATAAACAACTAATAAATAAATAAATAATAATATATATATATATATAATAAATATAAATTAATAACCTAAAATAAATCAATACATAATAAATAAGTACTAAATAAAGAATGAATCAATATAAAATAAAAAGTAGATAATAAATATATAGTAAATAAGTAATAAATAAGTAAGAAATAAATAATAAATGATGGATAATACATCAATTATGAATTAATAATAAATAATAATTAAATAATAAATTAACAATAAATTATAAATTATTGAAAATATGTTGTAATACATAACAAATATTAAGCAATAAGTAAAATAACAATAAATAATAAATCAATAAATAATAAATATATAATTAATCAATTAATTAATCATAATTTATAAATATTAAATGGATAAATGGATATAAATATCTATAAATATATAAACATATAAAAATTTTAATATATATATATATAAACACACATTTATGTCACATAAATATATATAAATGCACACATATATATAATTGTATATTAATATAAATATATAAATATAAATAAAAAATATTAATGTCTATATATATACCCATATAAGATATAAAAATATATAGACATAAATACATATAAGTATTTACAAATGTATATAAATACAAAAAAATATTAATAAATACATATAAATATCCATGAATAGATACAATTATATATAATTTTAAATAATATTGATAAATATATTTAAATTTAAAATAAATATACATAAATGTATAGAAATATATACACACAGAGATATATATATATATATATATATATTAAATCACCAAAATAACAAAAACCACAACAATTGCACCACTATAAAATTAATAGGAATGTAAATATATAGAATAAAATCATAGATAACCTAATAAGAATATAGAGACACTCTTAAATTAAGATGAAATCTCATCAAATGTTCAAAACTCATGGTATCCAAACAAAAATATTAGTTTTTGAGACCTTCTGTGGATTTTTTGGTGATGCAAAAATTAGTGATAGGGGTATCCTTTTGTAAACATGGAATAGAGCTCATCAGAGGTTTGAATGTGATTTGTGGTAGGGCCCAAACCGACACCCAAATCAAAAGTTATGGTTGTTTGAAGTATAATTTTAATTTTAAACTTCTTTTAAAACTATAATAAATTTTATTCTATTAATTATTACAAAACTATTGTCTAATGTAATTGTAGATAATTTCATAAGAATCAATTTTACTAGTTATAGACCTAAACAAGACACCAAGATCAAATTTTATGGTCATTTGGTGCTCAAGTATGATTTTAAACTTATCCATGAATAAATTTAAGTTTCAAATAATTAATAACTAATAACTATAAATAATTAATAATTAACCCATTATAATTAATTAAAATTATAAATAAAAAATAAATTATAATTAAATATTTAATAATCAATAATTTTTTCCAATTAATTTGATGTGGGTTTTTAAAAAACCATCTCTAGTGATACAATGTCGTTGAAGGGGTCACCTGCCTTTGGAAAATCAACTTCTGAGTTCCAGGAGGTGAATTCAGTCCACTCAAAAAACCATGGATTCCAAATGTTTAGTTCTATACAACCCATTGGTTATACCTTTTCTTTTGGATAGTGAATTTTAAAAAAATTTGAGATTGTATGCATTTAGATGTGTGGATTTGCCTACCAGGCTTACAACCACCTTTCCAGAATCTAGTTATCATCATAGGTTATCCCATACACTGTTAAGTATGAATGAATAATATGTGCATGTTAAGGAAGTTTTCAATAAAGGTTATGTATTCCCAGTTTTAATTTATTATGTGATGTACCTAATTCCCAAAGGAACTAGACTTATTGATCTTTCAGGTTGTTTTAAAAAACCCAAAAACCCGTAAAAAGACATTAAAAGCCCTAAAACCCCCTGAAAATTCATTAAAAATCATAAAAGAAACTAAAATCCCTAAAAACCACTAAAATACCTTAAAACCCCTAAATCCCTAAAAACCCTAAAAATCTCTTAAAAACCTAAAAACTAAAAAATCCCATAAAAATCATAAATACACCTAAACAACTAAAAATACCCTAAACACCCTAAAACACATGAAGAAAATTCCAAAGCTCATAACAGGCCCTAAATTACCCCAAAAAACCCAAAAAACCCATAAAACTCTAAAAAACCATTAAAACCCCTAAAACCCTTAGAACCCCTAACTACCATAAAAACTCTAAAAGCCCATAAAAAACCCCTAAAAACATGAAAAACTTAAAAAACCTAAAAATCTATACAAACGTAGAAAAATAAAAAAAACCTGAAATACTATGAAAACCTTAAAAACCCTAACAACCTTAAAACCCCCTAAAAACATTAAAAACCATACCATCCCTAAACCCCAAAAAGAAATCCATAAAACACCCTAAAATCCATAAAATCTATAAAACCCTAAAACTATAAAAAAAACCTAAAATAATACTAAAAAATGTGAAAAAACCCTTGTAGGGTCTTGAAACTCTAGAAAATGGAATGAAAATACTCCTTCAAGTTGGGAGAAGTGAAGAAATACATGATTGGATTGACAAATTGAGAAGAAAAGTGAAGAAATTAGATTTGGAAAAGGACCCAAGCCTGTTTGCACAAATGTTATTGAGAAAGGTTCACGGAAGGCATAAACCGTGAACTGCTAATACGTGGATGGCCTACGATGAACTGGCCCATGAGGCATTGGCCAGTGAATGAAACTGATCCTAGTGAATTTCCACCCATGAACCGAAGCCATCGTGAACCATTTTTGCTGGTGAGAATCTGATATAGGTACTCCGCACACACCATCTCGATGAACTATGTGATTTGTAGATGATCAGAAGTCGGTGGCATCCCGCACTTCAACAAATCATGGTTGACCAAGTCATACGTGGGCCAGATTTCCTCCAGGGGCTTCTACAAAAGGTGTCGCGTGAATCACAGATACAACTTCCCTAACACTCTAAAAAAGGACCACCGTGGGAACTTAAAATAAAGGCGCTAAAGAAGATGGAGAGAGAGATCTAGGACGTTAAGAAAGGGGATGAAGAATATAGAGGGTGTGATAGAAATTTCTCCCACACTTGAAGTAGGTCACAAATTCCACCCCATGAACTGTATGTAGTTCGCAGACTCCATCCCACGAACCATATGCAATTGTAACTTTATGTAACTCCTTCTCATGAACTATATTCAGAATACCCTTTTTATCCAAACATCAAACAAATAAAAAATATAATAAAAATGGTTCGTGGATGTGGACATCCCTGTTTTTGGATGACCATTCATAGAAAACTATCCATAGCCAGCTCTTATTTGGCCAGTGGTTCACAGAAGCTCCTATGTCGAAAATAGTGGGCATACCATCCTATAGGGACAACTCCTTCATGAACAATATCCTTCACAAATAGACATTTCACATCCATCTCTTATGAAAATTCCCCTACAAGGCCAACTCCTATGTAGACAACCCCATGCAGCAAGCCATTTGCACCCACCAGTCCATATTTCATGGGTTGTACCCTACACCCCTACTCAGGATTAGTGCTTGTATGACCCACATAAAAAATGGATAGTCACACCGCGAACTTTTCAGGCCAAGTCGATGAAATTTTCCATTGTTCCCTTATACCACCCAAACATCCATCCCTTAAATACAATGAGAATATACATTCCTCATGCACCTCTAAAAACCCCTATCACCTGCCTCCTATTCTAAGTTGACCAAAAACTCTATGTACAATCATAGCTTGAATGATTATTAAATGCTCGGACACATCCTTTCCATCCATCAAACTCTGTGTCTCTGGTGATTATGGATCCTCATAAACCTCCATGACCATCATAAGTGGAATGGTAGTGTCTTGTAGAAACCTTCGTTTGACTATGCACATCAAGCCCCAGTGGATCTACATATTTTTCCTACAAAACAGCTGTTAACCAAAGGAAAATTCATCCTCAGGAGAGTCCTTCCATACCTCTGTATGCCTAAAAAGATTCAATGCCCCATATCATTTCTCATAATCTGAGAATCCATAGAGTCATGGTTTACAAGTTCCTTCCCTCTCATGTTCGAGTCATATCAGAACATCCCAGCTCAATTATCTTATATCACATAATGGATTTGATAAAAACGGTCCAAACTCTATAACCATAAACTATGAGTTATCATCCTGACCACATGATGTTAAATTGTACGGTATTAGTCATTATAATATGACAACTAACTGTGATACCATTGTCCAAGATATATGACATTAAACTGTAGTATATTGGGTGATTTCGGATCTTTATAACCCCCCCCCCAGCCATCATAAATGGAAGGTCAGTATCCTGAGGCCACCTCTTCTTGACTATGAACATCATGCTGTAGGGGATCTACATATGTTTTCCACAAAAATGGGTTTTCAACCAAATACAAATTATTCCTCATGAGAGGCCTCTCATACCACTTTATGCCTCGATGACTTCCATGAATCATATCATTTCTCCTGATCTTATATATCCCATAAGCATGGTTTATACATTCTTCCCCCCTCCTGTTCAAGGCACGTTGAAACATCCAAATAATATTTTTCTTCAGTTAATCATGGTTTCTATAACAAGTGCTCTTCATCGTATGACCCTATACTTTAAGACCCAAAATAGTCCTATCCACATAATGTTAAACTTAATGAAACTAATCCCTATGACACAACATTAAACTAGGATTCCATCACCCAAGTTGTATGACTTTAAACTGTAGTATACCCCATATGAAATCTCAAGGGAACTCAACCTAAGGTAATCCCCTTGCCTTTTGTGAGAGGTGTCACTCTTCACCCCCTTCACCTTATATTGTGATGTATCTAGGTAGATCTCTATGATTTCAATATCCTTGGAATCAATACGGGTGAGGGTTTTATGTTCAAGGCCCCTCCCTCTCCCACGTATTTAGTACCATATACCAGTAGATGATTTCAGACATGAAATATTCAAATATGTTGCCTCCTCTTGTTTCTCACACCAATAATTACTCATGTGGGCTTAGAGGTAAGTGGTGATCATGAAATTTGCATAGTCCCAAAACATAGGAATTCTCCTATGTGTAAACCCCAACCAAACCTTCAAATCGTCATGAGTAGAGATCCTCCTCATGGTTCCAAAAAAAGGGGCACTATCACTGAGGTATTTTCATAATCTTTCGAGAGATGAGCTGCATGACCTCCAATGTCATCCCACATTGAAGGCTTCATCACTCTTCGCCCTTTCCCAATGTCACCTCAGCTTCTCCCACTGTATGCCCAAACTCTCCCATCATCAGGAGAGGAGTGTGATTTTTTGAATCTCTCACATCCTCTTGTTTCTCAGAGTGAGTCTAACACATGTGGGATTAGATATTTGTGACGGTTATAACATCCACAAAACCAACACATCATGAACTACAAGAACTCTAATTTCTATTCAAACCAGGATTGTAGGATGCCTTCATGAAGGCCCAAGATCAAAATGGGTGCCCTTATTAAAGGGTTCACCCAATCATGTCCCCCTAAAATGAACAACTTCCATGAGTAAGCCCCAACCCAATCTAAACTACGAGAACTTTTATTCCTGTTAAATTCAGGATACGTAGGATGCATACTTAAAAGACCAAGCTCAAAGGGGGTTCCCTTTCGAAAGTGTTCACCAAGTCATGTTCCCCTCAAATGAGAACCTTCCATGTGTAATCCCCAACCCATATTGAACTATGAGACTTATGATTCCGGTTCAAATCAGAATATGTAGTACTCTTTCTTGAATTCCCGAGCTCAAAGGGGGTTCCCTTTAAAATGGGTCCACCCCAATTATGCTCCCAACAAATGGGCCTCCTCCCTAGTCCAAGCCTCACCAAAAAAACTATGTGGGTTCTAATTCCTCTCCCAAGGATACATAGAAATCCCATATAATGGCTTCAATCCCAACATCAAACCACCTTCCGTCCCTCCTGGATGACGATAAAATTCAGATCACCTTATTTCCAGGCTTAAGTCAGCATTGCCTCTGTAGCATAAAATTTATGTTTATCCATGATGATTCTGCAAACCAGGGGTTTCCCGTGGATTCACTCTTTAGGAATGAACTAAGGATTCATGAACATATGAACACAACATAAATCTATAAGAGTCCCAGAATATGAAATAATTCCCCATAAAAGGGTGCGATGAGCCCGACCTCCAATCCTCTCGACCAATGGAGTGCTTAAGTGTCGTTGGCCAATTCTTCACCCAACATGTGCCAGACTTTAGAAAGAAGGTCCATGAATTAAGGATACTAGGTCCATTGGGTGTTTCTGTATCCATGAATAAACCCATATGAGACGATCTAAAGAAGTCAAATTCTAAGAGGACCGATCACATGAATACTTAACCCCATGCAATCGCCCACTGTGACCATTTAACTATCGAACCTCCATCATAATGTGAAAGAGATAGACTTCCCAGTCCCCCGTGGCTTAAATCCAATTCCCCCTAAAGGATAACGACATGGATCAGATTGAAACAAATATGGCGATGTGAAAATCTCTATAATAATGGTTGAATTCATGTCACTCATTGGACCATTCATTGAATTTTCTCATAACACGTACACATTTCACCTCAGAGAGAAACAAACCTAAAAACCCTTAAAACCCCTAGAAAACCTTTAAAAATAATAAGGATCATAAATTTTTTTTATAAGACCAAAAATGCTTCAAAACCCATTAAGAACTAAAAATCTATAAAAATACTAAAATCCTCAAAATCCTAAAAGGCCTTAGAATATCCTAAAACCCCAACCCCTCAAAAAACCCTAGGAATACCCTAAAAACCCTAAAACCATTAAAAACCAAAACAAACCCTAAAACCCATTAAAACAATAAAAACCCTATAAGAACCAAAACCCTAAAAAATCGTAAAAACTCTAAGAGAACAGTTATTTGTTTCGTGGTTGGTTTTTTATTTTTTTGCATAATTAATAATTAATAATTAATGATGAATAATTTTGTTATTATTTAATTATTTATTATTTATTACCATGCAGATTTCATGCATCCATATTCCATGAAAAAAATCAGTATATATATATATGTTAGGTGATATTTGAACAACTTACCTCTTGATTATCTTACAAAGGCTTTTCTACTTCGACAATCTCTTCATGTGGTGAGTAAGAAAATTTTCATATACTTATATAAATATATATTTAAATAATAATAATAATATTAAAGAATAATAATAAGTAATAAACAATTAAAAATAATAATACATAACAAATAAATACTGGAAAAATAATTAATAATTAATAAAAAAACAAATGACACATAACTAAATAATATTGTAATATATAGTAACTAATAAATAATAAATAATAAATCATCATTAATAATTAAGAAGTAATAAATTAATAATTAATAAATAAAATATAAATTTTCAATTATTAATATATTATAAATTAATAAATAATGAATAAATAATTCTTTTAAAACAATTTGGGGTGTAGGACCCTTTATTGAGAAAACATAAAGAGAAAATCATGAGTATGGGTTCAAACATAGCATTTATGGCCTCCATAAAATACAAGACGACATAACAGGAACCTAAACATAAAAAAAGTAGGAAATTGATTTATTGGATTTCCCTCTATAACCCATGTTCTGAGGATAACGACCTCTTCCTCCTGGATTCCGACCTCTACTCCATGACTTTGAATCCCAAAAAAGCATCTTGGTCATCATCCGAGGATGTTTCATCCTCTAATGACATAGAGGAGATGTCATCCCAGTCGGGTGAAACTCCAAGTTTCCAAGATAGGTCCCTTTTTTTCATTTCCAAATTGGATCACATGTTAACTTCCATGCTAATATATATGAATCATAGGACTGAAAGGTAGTCCTTATAGATAAATAAGGAAAGCTTCATCTTCACATAAAAATGCTTAAATTTCGAGTCGAACCAATCAACAATTTAATCAATAAGGTTCCTGGTAAACCTCTATCATCCATTATTCCTTAGTGAAATTGTGATGCATGAATTTTTAATCCCCACTGAGTCGCATTCCTCCAATTATGTAGTGCCCAAACTTTCATAAGTTTCCTTCATATAAACTCATAGAAAATGGGGTGGGTGTAAGACCTACCCTCTTTTTCAATATCACCTTCACCTATCCTTGGAGGATGACCTAATGAAACCTAAAACTGAAGAGGTCCAACATGATGGACTGGTAATGGAATAGATTCTACAAAAGAGGATGGTTCTGGAAAAATATCATCAGACATTATTACAATATTACCCAGTTTAGAAGAGGTTCTTGAGAGAACCTTTTTTCCCCATGAGAATTCTTGTGAGTCTCAACATTAGTTTGCACTTATTGAGTTACTGGGACCCTAGGATTCCTTGATAAAACCATCTCAAAACCGCCTTCATATATCACCATTTTACCTTACCCATTGAAGATTTATTTGACTACATTTGAAACTTTCAATTCCCCTAAACTCTCCCTACTAAAGATTCTCCTTTCCATGTTAAATAATCCCTTGATTTCTCGTAGCCTACAATTAACAAGACCCAAGCCTTTAGGCCTGAACTTCCTCCTACACAAATCCCTATAATACCTTTTCAGAGCTATTAACTGATTCCATAATCATTTTATAAGGCTTTAAATATCTTATAAAATTATATATTACATCAGTCTTGTCCCTAGGGTAAGTGTCTATAGTGCCCCTTCTTGTATCGATCCTACAAACAACCTGATCAGCTTTAGCTAAGGGACACACCAAAAATGAATTACAAAACTTCATTCTAGTGTGAGTGGGATGAATAAAATTTCTAAGAGCATTCTGAGAAGCTCAATAATTTTTAGAATCATTTATCATGTGAAAAATCTATTCACCTCCTTCCTAGTGAGGAAAATCATATCCATATTTTTGGAAGTTCTCTAATGGAACCCCTATATGCCTACTGTATGAGAATGCAATCCATCTTCATTATCATTTGTGTTCCCCTAAGGATCATAAAAACATGGCTTCTGAGCCTTCTTGATGCAATTATCATATGGGTTTCCTTCCAACCCATAGTGAAAAAAAATTAGTCTCTTAAAATAGTTATCATAAGAATACCTAATACTGCTACATCCTATGTAAAAATTTGGAACATTCTCATATTCAATAAGAAGGTTGAAGAAGAAATTAGTGGTAAAAAGGACAATAATATTGATTAGAGTAGAGATAAGATCAACATCAACTAGTATCCAAGAAAAGTAACCATATCTAGCCATTTTAGTCACTTTATCCATTTTGATTGAAAGAACAACTATATAAGAATTTTCCAATGAATTTGATGGTGCAAAAAAATAGTTCAAGCCCCATATTTAAATCCACAACTAGGTGAATGAATTATTGACATAAATTTGATTGAAAGGGGGATCTTAGTCCTAGATTTCATGGAAACCAGGATTTAGGTTGAAGAATCATTAACCCCATTATATGGATTTTAAGTCTCTAGAAGAGAGCATGATATGAAAAAAACCTCTCACTAAAAAGGTCATCTGCCAATCATAAGATCCCCAAAATTCATTGAGTCATTTCCTGGTATCTTGAAGACTCATCTTATTATCATCTTCATTCATAGAGATATGTACAATGAGATATTTCTTGCATTAATTGAGTCAATCTAAAATGATTCCATGAGTAGCTTCATAAAACATCATTTCCCCTTTCTTCTTAATCCTATGAGAGAACGAAAATGATTCCACTGAAAACTAATAAAAATATGGTTTTGATGTATGGTTATACTCTCACAAAGTAGGATCCTCATAGGGAGTCTCAACATCCACTACAGGTTTAGTCGCAGCCACAGATGACTCGGAGAATGAGGGATTAAGCACTGCCCAAGAAAAAGAGATTTGATTACCATATTTTATCTCATCTTTAGGGTTCACGGGCGCTGAGACATTTAGGGTCGAAAAACGTAGAATAGGTTGATCACTATTAATCCCCCAATTTACACCTTCAGTATCTTCTGAGTTACAAACAATTGAAGCCATCGAAGCATAGACTAGATGAAATCAACACCGGTTGCCACTGAATCACCTGAGCTCTAGTCCCTCAATGCTCCCCATCCTCCCTATGTAATGAATAAATAAATAATAATCAATAAATTAATAAATAGGAATAAAATAAAATATGATAAATAAATAATAAATTAATAGATAATAGATAATAAATAATGAATAATTTATAATAAATAATATATATATATATAACGAGTATATAATGAATATATAATATATAAGTAAATAAATAATACTTCAATAATAAATTAATAAAAATAATAATAAAATACAGAAAAAATAAAAATCAATAAATATAAAATAAAAAAGTAAATTATAAATAATTAAATAAGCAAATAGATTAAAAATAAATGAAGAAAAATAAATCAATATAAAATAAATAAGTACTAAAAATATAAAACAATAGATAATAAATAGTAAACAATAAATAATAATATGTTGTAAATAAATAATAAACAAACAATAAAAAAATAATACATCAATTATAAATTAATAATAAATAATAATTAAATAATAAATAAAGAATAAATTATAAATTATAATTAAATTATAAATAATATGTAATAATATGTAATATATATAAAATAAATATTAAATAATAAGTTAACAATAAGTTAACAGTAAATTGTAAATCAATATATAATAGATAAATAATACATAATAATAAATAATAAATAACAAATAAAAATGGATAAATATTAAATTGATATAAATATATATAAATATATATATACATATAACAAAATTTACATAAATATATAAAAACACACATTTATGTCACATAAATATATATAAACGCACAAATAAATATATTTATATATATAACAGTATATTGATATAAAATTATATATACACGCGAGTAAACATAAATAAATCGATAAATACATATATACTCATATAATATATAAAAATATATAAACATAAATACTAATAAATATTTACAAATGTATATAAATACTATAAAATATTCATAAATACATATAGATATACATTCATAGATACAGTTATATGTAATTTTAAATAAATGTTGTCAAATATATATAATTTAGAAATAAATTTACAAAAATGTATAAAATACAAATATATATATATATATATATAATAATAATAATAAATCACCAAAAGAGGGAAAGAGGAAACAATTGCCACACCATAAATCAATGGTAATGTAAATCCATGGAACAAAATCATAGAAGACCTAACAAGCATATGAAGACACTTTAATTAAGCAGAAATATCATTTAAATATTCAAATATCATGGTAGCCGAAATAAAAACATACTTTTATAGGCCTTTTGAGTCCTATTTGACCTTGAAAAAATAGTGACCATGGCTAATTCGAATTAACATAGCATAAAAATCATCATAGACATTGATTTGAAATGTGGTATATCTCAAACGGACACCGCGGTCAAAAGTTGTGATCATTTGAAGTACCAGTTTGATTTTTAAATTCCCTTAAAACTATAATAAATTTTCCCTACTAAAGTTTCGATTATTTAATACAGACTATTAGCAATGGATTCCTATAACAAAAATTTATTTGCGATGCGAATGCCTTGTCGAAAAAACAGCGTCCCAATTGTGGTTATTTGCAATGGTACGTCGCAAAAAAGTGATTATATGTGACGGATGAATCATCTGTAATAAATAAGTGTCGTAATTTATTTAAATGACCAATTACAACGGGTCGTCGCACTTTACTATTTGCGATGGATAGACACCGGTTGCAAATAATAGTTTTTAAAAAAATATCAAAAAATAATTAAAAATAAATAAAAAATAAATAAAAAATTAAAATTAATTGAAAGTAATTAAATTTACTTAAAAATAACTATATTTAAAAATAATTTAGATATTTTAAAATTTAAAATTAAATATACATAAAATTAAATAAAATTAATTAAAAAATTAAATATTTTTAAAAATAATTAAAAAAATAAAAAAAATAAAAAAAGTTAAATATATTATAAATATTTAAAAAAATTAAAAAAATTACTAATAATTAAAAATCATTAGTTTAAAAAAGGGAAGCACGGTCTGGGTACTTATAAAAACACGGGACAATAATAAAAAAATTTAATATAATTTAAAATATAAAGAAAATCGCAAATAATTAAAAAAAGTTAAAATTTTAAAAAATTACATATAATTTATAATATTAAAATATTAGAAAATGATAAAAATAAAATAAAAACATTTAATAAAATAAAATATATTTAAAAAAAATTAAAATACTACAAATATTTACAAGATTTACAATTAATTAAATTTTAAAAATAAAAAATCATTAAAAATATGGAAAAAAATTACAAAGAATTAAAAAAAATAAAAAATAACAGTATTTGAAAATAATTAAAAAAATCACATATGATTTTAAATATTTATACATATTTAAAATATTAGAAAATAAAAAAAATTAAAAAAAATTAAAATAAAAAAAATTAAAGTGCTTAAAAAATTACAACTAATTAATAAATTTACAAAAAATTAAAATTTTTAAAAACATAAAATTCAGTAAAAATATTAGAAAATTAAAAATAACAAAAAATAATTTAAAAAAATTAAAAAATTGAAATAATTTAAAATAAATAAAAAAATAAAAAATCAAATATATTTTATAATATTTATATGTATTTAGAAATATTTGAAAATAATAATAAAAATAAATCATTTTGTAAAATTAAAAATAATTTAAAATGTTAAAAAAATAACAAATAATTACTAAATTTACAAATAATTAAAAAATTTAAATAATTAAAAATCCTAAAAATATTATAACAATTCAAAATAATTAAAAAAATTATGAATCCTTAAAATTATTTAAAAAAATTACAAATAATCAAAAAAATGAAATATTAATAAAACATTAGTATAATTTAATATAAAATAATAAAATATATTATAAATTACTAGAAAGGTATAAATCATTGAATATTCAATTTTCAGGTCATTATAATAACGAATTTGTGTCAATCAGTCCAATTGACAATCAAATTTGTTATTGTTCGTGACCTGAAAGTTGATAGACTATTTCATTTGAACTTTTCTAATAATTTTTAATAATTTACACACACACACATACTAATATTTAAAAATAGTGAATAATAAAAAAGGAAAATCAAAATTAGATCTATAAAATTTTCAACTTAGGTTTTGTCAAAAAATAAATCATCTAATAAATTGCTCAACCTAGGATTTTCCAAAAATAGAGAATAAAAATTTTGCATCAGTAATAAATACTAGAAATGCTAAACACCAAAAAATCACAAATTTATAGCATATTTATATAATCATTAAATTTCAAATAATAATTTAAAATAATAAACTTCTAACAAACCTAAACACCAAAAAAATAATCTGTTAAATCTAAAAGTCAAACATTGAAAAAATACCAAAAATCAAATTTAAATAACTAGTGCAGGACCAAGACACACCAATAGGGAATAATACATTTAAATTATCCCTAAATATTAAATAAATTGTAAAAATCAATCAAATTTATAAACCTAGGTTTTGAAAAAAACAAGTATTTTCAACAATGAACCAAAATAGGGGAAACAATAATGATGGAGGAGAGAAGCAGAATCTGTACCTAGTAGATCTGAGCCGAAATCAGCCAGAAAACACAGGAAACATGAATTTTTGGAGTTACATGGAGTGGGGTGACTTTAGGTAGTAGTGTGTTGCGGTTGTGCGGGGGAGGAAGTGGCAGTGTGGTGGCATGATAAAGCGATGTGGTGGTGTGGTGCGACATTGCATGGAGGTTGGGAGGAGCCACGAATGCTATGTAGGAGAGGAGGAAGAAGAGATAAGGAATAATAATTGTAACAACCCAAACTGTTATAAATAATATTCGCATTTCAATTTATTTAAATATCTTATTGTGTAATATAGTTATAGAAAGAACATTCACTTCGTTGGTTTTATTATATTGTATTGAATTTAGTTTATCGTTTAGAATCATTACCATTGACAATATAGTCATTGAACCGTGATCATATGATTAGTAAAAATATAGTATTTTAATAAGTCCAATTATCACAAACAAAGGAAGTGATAGCATCAACTGGTATGATCATACCCTATGAAGCCCATTTATCGAATCTTCTAAGAGAGATAGCATTTCTCGGATTTTCCCCTGACAAACCCCAAGATGGGACCCAACACCTTAAGCATGATCCAAACTATTTATGGTAAAAGTTCACGCTCATCGAGACAATGACCCAACCAATGATCTTCGAACTAACCCATGAAATTCCCACCACCGTGCACCATACTCTTAGAGAACTTATTGGTGTATTAAGAGAATATATACTGAGACCCTAGAAATATTATTATGTACCTTATTTTTTATAAAATAATGAATATATTTTCATCTTATTATTCCTACTTTATAATTGATTTTTTATTCAAAAAAACACAAATAGTATTTTTGGGTAATATAAAAATTCAATTAAGTATTTTTTGGAGGAATTAATTTTTTTTGAAATGAATAATATTTTAATAAAATATTATTATTAATTAATTTTTATTAAATATTAATTATCATATCATTTTTATTAAGTCAAATGTAATTTTAAGAAGGGTTCGAAAACTATTATTGTCAAAAATCAATCATTTTCAAAAAATGTTGGTAATTATTTTAAAACTTAAAATTTATATATTAATAAAAATATTTAGTTAAAATTAATATTATTATTGGAATTAGAAGGTTGAAATTATCTAACAGTTAATTTTTCATAATTTTTTGAGAAAATAAAATTATCATGTGAAAATTAAATACCATATAAATAATATTTCTGTATTATGACATTAGAATGACCCAAAAGTGATGTGATAAATTCTATAAAGTGTATCTAGGACCAAATTTATATTTTACATTTAAAATAATGTTATTTTAAATTTATTTTATTTATTTTATAAATCCATTATAAATCCTCCAAAAACATTTATTCTCTTATAAAATTTTAAAATAATTTCTTTAGGGGTATGTCTCACCTCTACATAAACAACTCCATTATTATATTATGTTCCACCCTTTCCCTTATAAAATAATTTATACCACACCCATTTGGTAGAAACCATGGTAAAAAAGGTTCCCCCATGTTCTCTAAATTCCCTTTTACTTATGTTCGATTATGTACTTACATAACCCTCTTACTGTACATTTAATGTATAAATAATGGTATATTCCTTTTCCTCTCATTAATACTTCTATGATTCTTTATGTACACCTGTTTCTATGCCGAAATTTCATAAGGGACCTATCTCTTCTCATTTCCATTCAAGAAATTGTTTTATGTTATGTCTTTTAAATTACCATTTTCTTATGTTGAAATATATTATTCTATATTCCCATTAATGTAAATTTAATTTATAAATTATGATATCCACTTTCACTCTCATTAATCCTCCCATGATCCTTTATTTACACATATTACTATGCCAAAAATATAGTTTGGATTATTTAATTTATTCAGGTTTCTTCACTACCTTATGCCTTCTATATAAAAATTTATAATATTGGTATATGCTTTTACATTTACATATTACTTCCCATTTTAATTTTATGTGATTAGATACCACTTTCTCCCACTACAGCCCATTTTTTTGAATCTTTATTTGACACTGTTATGCTACCGAAATTTCACCACAATTTTCCATGCCAAAACAATTGTGTAGTGAATACAAACCCCATTTCTATGAAGTGTGATCACATTTATGGACATATACTCTTTTATTGGGGTCTTAACTATATTTATTCCAGAGTACTTAATAATGGAATAAATTATTATGAGGATTTAATCCATGTTGAATGATCTATGTGGAACACTTATCCCTGAGAATGAAATGAATATAGTGGGTGCACCCAGATTGCGCTCCAATGGAGTTGGTAATTTTTAGTATCATGATATTTCATGTTGTGGAAGGGAGTTAACCTTATTCCTTTATGGGAATTTTTACACCATGATTTCTTTGTAGGTTTGGCCTTAACCTATGTTTATGATTCAGTGTTTTAAATTGTTTCCACATTTTCCATGTTTCCCTTATGATTATCATGTTATATCAAGTCTCATTATTCGCGTTTATCATTCCCACTCTTTCTATTCTCCATTGATTTTTCTATTATATAACTTGTATTCCATTAGTCCATGTTTATTCCCTTATTGAGATTTATAGCTTGCCCATTTTTTATGTTTGTCCCCAGGTTGTCCCGTGATATTTAAAAATCCATGTAAATTTTAAAAGCATTTTAAGGAAGTTTTTATTAATGTTGTTTCATACCATGTTCAATACGTCATGTTAGGTACCTAATTCCCAAATACACTAGAGTTATAGATATTTTAGGTGGTATTATGTTTACTTTTAGGCAATAAACCAATTATTAATGTGTAATAAACAATATATTTATCCTATTTTGTATTAGAGAAATAGTTTAGTTATTGATGGTATTAGGATTAGAAAGATCTAGTGAAATACTTAGGGATAAGACTAAGTCTAAGAAAACATACCTTAATTTTGGTATGTTTAGAGTATGTGTTTTATTAATCAGATAAATCCCTGACTAGATACTACCAGTGAACATGGTTCGGGAATAGATGTACCTAGGGTTAACAACTCTAGAAAGGGGTCCCAAGCCTGACTCAAGGTAACCGAGTACACGAAAACAGGACTTACTGCATACCTAGTTTGATACACCAGGGGAATATTCCTTGTAAAATTAAAAATATAAATATAAACCATTATTTTGGGAACAAAAAAACACCCACAATAATATATGTTAGAAAATAGATCATGGATAACATAGACTGAAGCCTAGAAATTCATATGTTAAGGAAATACATGTAATTTATAAGTTTTCTTTTTAATTTCCTTGGATACCCCTTTATGTGTTTAATAGTTTAAAAATAGTCATCCCTAATTTTCCCTTTATTTTAGAAAATTGAAGGAAATAATAGGCACTGGGAAAAGAATCAATGTGATGGATAATGTGATGACTTCCTCAAAGATATTCCCAACCTGATGGAAGCAGGAATCATGATCTTTATGATGATAATCTCTCAGTCGACTCAGGTTCTGAATAGAAAACTGGATTAGGAGCATCCACCAAACCCCCTTAAGAGAGAAAAATCCAAAATTGAGAGCTTCATGTGAATAAAAAACCCTACTACATTAAATGGATCATCAGACCCCTTAATCAAGGAACAATGGATCAAATCCCTTAAAATGTATTATCCATCCTTTAATGTTCTAAGAAAGATAAGGTTTTACTTACTGTTTATCATATGGAGGGAGAATCTAATTAGTGGTAGATGTTGATCCAGAATACAAATCATGAGGAAGAGATTGAATTGATGGAGTAGAAGGAATCAAAGAACAACTTTTTCAATAAATTTTTTCCCCACACTCCCCATCTTAAAATATAAAGGGGTTTCCTTTCTCATGAGGAAAAATCATGACAAATCTTCTGGGTGTATAAGGATAACTTCAAAAGAATTTCATGATACTCCTCCAACGCTATCGTTACTCCTAAATGAAAATTTTACCACATCATTAGTGGGATAAAACTTTGTATATGAAAAGACATAGCAATCCTTGACTTTGAAAACTATGATGAAATTGTCAGATGTGCCCTCAAAGATGAAATGTAGATCAGTGAATCCCAAGGGTATCATGGGGATAATAAGTATAAAGTAGAGTTTAATTCTGGTAGTCTGATGAAGAAATCTAACAATACCATGAAATTTTAGCAAACCACTAGTCAATGGTGTGGGAAGAGGCACCCCATAAATTGCCTAAGGGGGAAAAAGAAATTCTTTAGGTGTGAGAAGGAAGGAAAACTAGATAAAAAAAATTGACAAGAGAAACCCACTAATGAAATGGAGGAAAGGAATACTCTAGTCAACCCTCAACACATTTTTCATTACTTCAACTTCAAGGAACCAAGGCACTTTGAAAATTGATGACGTAAGCCAAGGGTTTTCGAATATCACTAACAACCTCCAAGGTAGTAAGGGTGATGTTTTTCCATCACAACCACTGAAGTGGATCCCAACAACTAAGTTATGAAATATATGGTAGTTATTTATTCAAGAATAATAAACATAATTTTTGAGTTTAGTCTTATGAATTCCTTCATATAATGAATGTTTATCAGAACTATTAAAACACTGCCACAAATTATGGAAGTAGAGATGCTGATGCAAACATGAAATGGGGAAATTATTGAAACCCATGTATATAAATCCTCCCTATCACAATTTGTGTGTTGAAATTCCCAGTGAACCTTTTCATACTCCCTTTGCTATAATTTGATGTAATTCTAGATATGTATTGGCATTCCTTATATAGATCCAACATAAATTTCCATGAGAAGAAAATAACTATCTATATTGTGAATCAACCCCCGATTCTATTAAATTTAAAGGAGGAAGATGAATATTCTTTATCGCCAAAATCTCAAGCATGGATATTATTTCTCTATGAGAAAGCATATCTAGATCAAATGGTTGACCCTAAGAAAATAACTGTCCTCAAAGACATGAATATTGTGAGGGAATGTGCTGATGTGTTTCCCAATGAATTTTCTATTCTTCCTCCAAGCTGAGAGGTAGTATTTTCAATCGAGCTTATACCTAGGGAATTTCCAATATCCAAGACTCCATATATAATGATTGTTGTGGAACTTGAGGAGATGAAGAAACAAATACATGAGAATTTGGATAAAGGGTTCATACACCCAAGTGATTCACCATGGAATGAACTAGTAATCTTCATCAATAAGGATGGGTAAATGTACCTTTTCATTGCTTATGTTGATATCAACAAGATCAGGATAAAGAAAAATTATCCTCTAAAATGGAATAATGACTTGTTCGATCAGCTACGTGGAGAAAAATACTTCTCAAAGGTTGATCATCAGTCGGGATATTATCAAGGATGAAGAAGGAAGACATCCCCAAGACCACTTTTTATACAAGGTATACGGACTATGTGTTCATAGTGATTCCATTCAAACCTACCAATTCTCTAAAAAACATCATGGACTTGATGAATATATTCTTTAGAGAATACCTCAAAACATTTTTTGTAGTATTTATAAATGAATTGTTAATGTACTCTAAAAGTAAATAGCATCATGAGGAGTCTGTAGGAACTAGGATAAATACCCTATGAAAGGAGAATATTTATGCCCAGTTCAAAAAAAATTAGTTCTGGTATAAGGAAGACTATTTCTTGGGGTGTATCATTATAATAAATGACATCTCTATGGATACATAAAAGACTAAATCAATTGAAGGATGACCAAGGCCGACATATGTGATATATATATTTAGTTTACTTTGGATAGATAGGTATTATCATTATTGTCATGCCATCTTACCATGCTAACTCAGATGTGAGTGAACTTTATGTGGATGAAATAATGTGAGACAATATTTAAGGATCTCAAAAAGAGTCTTATCACTGCACCAGTCCTCACACTACCATTATGTGGGGAACTCTTTTTGGAATATAGTTATTCTTAAAAGAATGGATTGGGCAATATACTGATGAAAAATGATAAAGTGATAGCCTAATATTCACATAAATTTAATATTAATGAGAAAAAAATATCCAACACACGATTTGGAGTTTGCAGCTGGGATATTTGCATTGAAAATATGGTGGAATTATCTGTATGGGGAGAAGTGTGTGATATCAACTCATCACATGAGCCTCAAATATATATTCACACATAAAGAGTTTAATATGCGCCAGTGAATATGGTTAGATATCATCAAGTATTATGAACTATCAATCCACTACCATCTTAATAAATAAAAAAAGGTGACATATGCTCTAAGTATAAAATATCCTACATCATTATCAATGATGATAATTGAGAAGGACCCAATATTTGTAGACCAGAAAAGGATTGTTGTGGGAATCATTAAGGAAGGAACATCATCAATGCTTTCTCAAATTATTTCTCAACTATACCAAATGGAGAAAACAAAGGATTCTCAATGGAGTGGTGGGGAAATCTAAAAGAAGGTGGAAGTCATGAGAATGGGGAAATATTCAGAGTTTAAAATTGATGAAGAATTAATTGTGAGATTTGGGTCAAGACTATGCGTTCTACAAAATCATGAGTTATGGAAGTAAATCTTGGATGATGCACATAGTTCCACTTTATCTATTCACCAAGGAAGAAAAAAGATGTATCAAGATCTCTATGAGCACTATTGGTGGGACAATATGAAGAAGGATATCGCTAAATATACATCAATGTTCCTGGTATGATAGTAGGTGAATGTTTAAAGGTGCAAGTCTAAGGGGGTGATGTAACCATTACCCTTAACAACATAAAAATGGGAGAACATCACTATGGACTTTGTCATCGGAATTTCAAATACATCCAATGGAAACAATTATATATGGGTTATTTTGTATCACTGTTCAAAAATAGATCACTTTATTATGATTCAAAATTATTTCTCACTGTATAAACATGCAAAAATATACATCAGAGAAATAGTGAGGTTTCATGGAGTACCACTATCCATTGTATCTGATTGAGATCCAAGATTTAACTCTACATTCTGGAAAATATCCTACAAGGTCTAAAAACTAAGCTGAAGTTTAGTAAGTCCAGTCATCATCAAACTAATGGCCAATCAGAGTAGACAATTCAGATACTGGAAGATATGTTGTGATCATGTTCTATATAATTCAAAGGAGGATGGAACTAACATCTTCTATCAGTCAAGTTATCTTAAAAAAATTGTTTCCAATTTAGCATCCAAATAGATCATTGTGAATCCCTTTATTGGAAGAGGTACATAATTGCTACAGGAGAACGAAAATATCAAGGCCCTGAAATGGTTGAGGAAATGGTTGAAAAGGTTAATACCATTTAGTATCACATCAAGGCTTCTTAGAGACGACAAAAGAGATATGCTAATAATTATCAATGAGACATAGAGTTCAATGTTAAATACATGGTATTCCTCTAAATATATCCATGGAATAAATTGATGAGATTTGGGAAGAAGTAAAAGATTATTCAATGATATATTTTCCCCATTGAGATGCTTGATAACATTGAAGCAGTGGACTATCTATTAGAAATCCCACCAAACTTAAATCACATACATGATGTATTCCAAGTATCCCTCTTGAGGAATTACATACCAGAACCATCACATGTAATCAATATATAGGTGGCACCATTAGATAATGTTATTTTAAATGAATAGTTGTCGATGATGATATTATATTATAGAGAAAAATTTATATGAAATAAGACAATTCACCTTATCAAAGTAATGTAGAGAAACCCTGGGTTTGAAGAAAAATATGGGAATAAGAGGAGGTGATGAAACATAGTTACCCCCATCTTTTTTAGTGTGGAAATGAAAATTTATCGGGTGAAATATTTTAAGGGGGGGGATTATAACGACCTGAAATGATATAAATAAAATTCCCCTTGAAATTTATTTAAATGTATTATTATGTAATATTGTTATATAAAACACATTCACATATTTAGTTTTATTATATCCTATTATTGATTCTCCTTTCTTTCATAGAGTCTAACGAATGGAAAAGGGGAATACCTTAAGCACAAGAAGAGTCATCCTTTGAAGAAAATCAAAAATTTACAAAGGCATGAACACGGAACCCTTTAAGAAGATGTCGCTCACATTTCCTTCTAGTCGCACAAGTCACTTGTGCGCCACATATAGGTCATGCAAGTCACTTGCACACCCTATTCCTTTTTTCACCCAAGGTGCCCAGTGGCCTATAAATAGCCCCTGTGGGCCCCCCATTTCGAGGAAGAATTTTCCAAAACTCAGATTCAAGATTTGGTCACCCAAGTATTTTTCTGACGTCTTTCGAACACTTCTAAGGTAATTCTTTACCTAGAATGGAAGCTCTAAAGAGGAAGAATAAAGCCTAAGTATTAGAACTCATCAATACTTGCGCGCCTAAGTGTCCATCCCTTAAGGGAAATGGAAACACTTGCGTGCTGCCTTTCCCTCTAAAGGGATCTTGCGCGCCAACCTTTTGGAAGCCTCTAGGGATAATACTAAGGTCTTGAGTTCAAAGTCGCCCAAGTATTACCCTACAGATTATTCGTCTCCCAAGGTGACTCATATCACGCAAGTATACATGTGCGACCAGGACTTGTGCGCCAGAACCATACTTGTGAGACTCCTTCCTAGTCACCTCCTTTCCTCAAATTCACCTCTCCTCTTCAATACATGGCCTTCTAAAGCCTCTTAAAATCCATTTATGGCATGGTTCTTTTGTTGGCTTCCTTATCTGAGAGGAATTTCATTGGGCATCCTTCTCAGGAGTAATCCCCAATCATAGTTTCCTTCAATTGGGCCTCCTTCTCAGGAGTAAGCCCCAATCATAAGTCCCCTTTAATTTGACCCTCCTCCTCATGATTAAGCCCCAAATAATAAGTTCCTTTAATATTGGGCCTCCTTCTCAGGATTAATCCCCAAGTTATAAGCCCCCTTTAATTTGGTCCTCCTCCTCAGGATTAAGCCCCAAATCATATGTTCCTTTAACACTGGGCCTCCTTCTTAGGATTAAGCCCCAAGTTATAAGTCCCCTTTAATATGGGCCTCCTCCTTAGGATTACGCTCCAAATCATAAGTTCCTTTAAAATTGGGCCTCTTTCTCAGGATTAATCCCCATGTTATAAGTCCCCTTTAATTTGGGCCTCTTTATCTGGAGTAAGTCTTGGGTTAAAATTCCAAATCTCCATAAAGTAAAAATAACTTTATGAACCCTTCTCTTGGGCTTCTTTCCTAAGTCCTGGTCTTTATTTACTTGGGCCTTCATACATACGTAATCCCCACAACATCTCTCATAACTAAATCTTTCGTGGAACCATTGTCAAGTTTACTGATACTTCTTATTTCCCACATCGAGCATGACTCACGTGGGCTTAGAGTGTTAAAGTAATCATGACATCTCTTTTTAGGGCCATTTAACTATGCATAAACCCCATATTTCTTTCCCCGAACTACGTGGACTTTGATCTCTGCCTTTAAAGTAGAGTACGCAGGAAGACTTTATAAGGTTCAAGCCCATCTTTCATTAATTCTTTTTTTCCGTCCCATATGATGTTAAAAATATATCCTTCCTATCGAACTACGTAGGTTCTAATTCCTTTCATTTTAACAAGGATACGTAGGTAGCCCATCTGTGGGTACGATCCCAACTCTGAAATAATCCTTGTCTTTCTGAATGAAAATTAACTTCAAGTTCCCCACTGAGTGGCTTTAAAACCTATATAGTCATCATAATGACCAAGAGATTTCTATATAATGTATTGAAGGATACCATTGACTAAGAATCTCCAATACATACGGATGATTCTCCATCGATGAAGAACCTCAAATACATATAAAAGATTCTCTAAATCTTATATATATCAATCATCGATTTCCAAATCTAAAGGAAAACTCATTTTCATACTTGGTAAATTAATAAGGATTCGTGAACATAACTTAAATCTGTAAGAGAGTCCTAGAGTTGGTAATAATTCCCCTCAAAAAGGTGTGATGATCCTAACCTCCCATCCTATCGTCCAATGAAAATTCTTAAGCCTCATCGGTCCACAACTAATAATCTCCTACCTTTGGAAAGTAGGTCCAAATAGATATAGAATAATTGGATGTTTCCAGTTATATGAATAAACCCATTAGAAATAGATTGGAAATTTTGAACCTCAAACAAACAAGTTCATCCCCATTTCCAAAAGAAACAAAAAATGGTGAACCCGATGTGAATCCTTAACCAAGTTAAATGATGTTTTATATATTTGTTAGGCCCCTATTTAACTCAATATAAGGGCCAAAAAAGTAATCAATCACGTATGTCTAGCTAATCTTATCTTGATTATGTCTGTTATATCAAACATACACTCATTTTCAAGAACACTTTTCAATACGAAATGGCTTCTTTAAAATTCACACATGTGAATTCCTCGGCCTCTACTTCTGTTGGATCCTCGTCCACTCTGAGGATGACATCACCTACTCAGCGTCTGCAACAATGGGTCTCAAATGCATTGGTGAGGGAATACCATCAACACGGTACCATCCCTACTATGGAGGCCGCTCGGCAGGCCCTCCAAGTTAACAACTCACCCTGGTTGTTCGGACAGCGATGACCAGTGGTCAAGAAGCAGGTGGTGCCAACCACCGTTTCCAACCATTTCAGGTCATTATCCCTAGAACAAAACAACCTTTCCCTCCCATATTATAGGGAGGAAAATGAAGAGGTCACTCAAGGCCTTAAGTCAATAAGACAGGATCCCTTCCTGAGGACTCCCACCAACAATTGCCACTAGACTCGTGTAGTAGAGCACCCTCAACATGATGAGGGTATCGCCATTAGGGGTTCAGCTTAGATTCCTCAAACTCGAGCACGCAAGACGAACCGCTAGAGGTGAAATTCGGACAATAGGGAGTAGGTCCTTACTTATTACCCCTCCGGAGAAGTCCAACAATCTAAATTGATGGAAAACAATGAGTGGGAATATACACCCATCCATCAAGATTTTATTTCCCAATAGACTCGTCTGGCTATAACACGGCAATCCCGTCAGGCAATTCCAGTGGAGTATTATAGGCAGGCATATACACCTGTTTATAATTAATCAGCTAGTCAGCAGGCTCGTCTGACTGCAACCAAAGAAACTCTCCAATTAAACATGGTGGAGAACAATCAGCAGGAACATACACATGCAATTATTTAGGCTCACCAACAGACTTGTTCGGTAGCACCCAGAGATGTCAATTAGAAATCTCCAATGACAAGTAGGAGGTAGACATAATTTTCTTCCCCCGAATATGAGTACTGTCAGAATTAATTGACAGGAAAAGGAGGACAGGAGCAGGAACATACACCTACTCCAGACATGGAATGGACGTATATTCTCATCCCAGTAGCTAAAGTCACAAAGCACATTTTGACAATGGTGAAAGAGCAGAAACAAATCCCTGCCCATATTCTGGATACCTGTCAGAATATTATAAAAACTTCTTCAGCATAACAGGGAAAGAATCGTAAATCTATCCCTATCAGTGTAGTAACTCATCAACATGTCACTCCGGAGCAGATACGCACCTCTGTTCTAGTCCAGGAGGGTCATAGGGCATACTCCCCCATGTCATACGGACAATCAAGTCAGGTACATACACCCGATTTAAATGGAGATAATCATCCTAACTTGACCATTTCTCCTGAGCAGACACATACACCTACCCATAGTAATCACTTTTGTCCACAAGTGATTTCCAAAGTCAGTAAGAAGGCGTCTAAGAAAGAGACCCATCCAACACAGTCAATAAATTGATATCCAATTTGCAATAAGGCCTTTCTAAATGCTGGAGTTATTTATGTGCTCAGACAATTGTTTGTTGCAACTCAAGGTTTTACTCTCTCATTTCTAGATTTCGGAAGTAATAATAATAATTCAGAAGGTCTTCATCAGAAATTTCCTCATGAAGGCTTGCTTCATGACAATTCGGTCGATCTCGAAGTATTATCCTCAGATGAGAGCCACAATAACCCTCTGTGTAGCTAGAAGACCAAGGAGCAAGAGGTTTCATCTTTTTTTGTAACCCACCATGGTGGTCCTCCCGATGATGATGAATTTAGCTGCGAAAGTCCCCTCCACATTAGTAATTCGCATTGCCTGGAAAATTCTTCAATGGAAAATGTAGTAATGAGAAATCCCTCTTATCTTGAGGCAAGTGAAAATGTGAAGCCAGTCATGTCTGATGCCTCACCGCTAGTGGGTGAAATACTTTTTGAATCAGAAGATAGCCGGGGTGTAGGTCATTCTCTAAACCACCTCTAGGTCATTCAGCTTCAAATTTGACAAATAAATTCTCTACCAATCTTGTTGAATCTGATGAAGCAACAAAGAAGCAAAATCTTTGGTCTAATCAGGTAGAAGAAACTTCATCAAATGTTAAGGAGAAAGTTCTGAATATGAGAAAAAAACTCGCAAAAGGTGAAGTACAAGTCATGTTTTGGCCTTTGGATGACTCTCAGTATGATATTCCAAAAATGTTGACTGAATATTGTATTCATGATATTCATCTAAACATGTGGAAAACTCTTTGTTACTTAAAAGAGAAAATATTAACTTATGATGAATATCAAAATCATGTCAAGATAATAGAAGGGTTGCAACGCCAAATTGACTTTGCATCTCTCTTAGTTTCCCGACATCCAAAGGTTGAAAAGCAGTAGAGATCCCTTCAGCGTTCATGCCTTGGCGCATTGAAAAGGTTGCACTAGTTAATTACCAATGCCCCATCTGGTATTCATATTAAGGGATGGGGTGTTCATGGATCATTGCATTTCATTATACTCTCCAGTCAACAAAGCCCGCCAAACGTGGTCTCATGCAATGTTATTTCCCATGGTTGGCCACATCTAGCTGTTTTTGTGCATAATCAAAGGCTTTCCCATGAACCGGCCTCAACTAGTTCTTCCCAAAGTCAGGAATATAAAGAAAAAGTTGTCAAATTACTCTTTCATCAATAAATTGAGAATATCGAACATACTTCTTGTTTAGAGCATGCACATCACCAGGTGACAGAATTTTCAGAAATAATCCAATGGTCATCTGAGCCAGGTGATTTGAGTTGATGTAGGTTGATGCATCCAGCCAATTTCCGGATTAAAATCCGTAAAATTAGGAGGGAGTTTAAGAAAGTGTCAGATGTAGCAGATCAAGATCCACCTCATATTTCTAGGCTGGGGAATCTTTTAATCCAACCTTTAGAATCAACAGATAGGATTTGAGGATTTGAGTAGGAAAAACAAGAACATCCCTAGTCCACCAGACTGGGGACTTTTTCAAATTCTCAATCTCTTCCTTAGATAAATTCAATCTTCTCTCTATTAGGGAAGAATCCACAAGAAGAACACAGAGCCGAATTATCAAGATATTCCCACCAAATTACTATTCATCAAGAAGTTCCTGAGGCATCAACCAAAAAAATACAATGTCTCATCAAGGACATGGAAGAAGACAGTATCGCAGAAATGCCGACAGAAGGGATGCAATGCATTATGCATCGATAAATGTCATAAATGCCATTGTCACTAATTCCCCAGAACATGAGGCTCACTAATAGGGATCAGATGAAGAATTTCATGTTCAAGAAGTTTTACACACAGAAATAAATGAAGAAGGTGTGCATACCAGAAGCCAGTGGGCTTCCCAGAGGCAAGATATTCCTTTTGGAAATGCCCTTTCATACTCCAGAATGGAACATGCCAGGGAAAAGGGTAAAATTCCGGTTACATACCACCCTACCTCTGTAGAAGGCCAATCACTCTCATTAGATGAAAGGTTCCCACAACAGGAAGAAGAAATGAAGGAGTTAAGGAGGATAAATATATAACTACTTCAAGGTATTCTTCCTCCTAAGCGTGCTGGAGTTAGTCAGTCAAGGGAATTCATTGCAACTACTGGGATGGATCATGAATATCCTCCATTACAAGTAAACCCTCACAGGTCCAATCCTATGGGTCATGCATGAAAAAAATTGGTAGTACTACCATCAGTTGTAGTACCAGTCACCACACCCGTCAAAACTCCAATTATTGCACCTGCTCAGTTCCAAGATCAACCCGATGTTTCTCAAAAATTAATGACTACCATTGAGTCATTAACATCTTGGTTGGAAGATATGGAAGGAAAACATGCACAAGTTCAAATGGAAAATAATGCTTACCCTAAATGGGTTGATGCAATTCCTCCCCCATCAAATTTTGAGAATACTACATTCCCAATTTTTAATGGTTCAGGAGATCCAGAACAACACTTAATACATTATGTTTCTCATTGTGATCCTGTGATGGGAACTCCTCAACAATAAGAAGAAGTTAAGCTCAGGTGTTTTGTGCAGTCATTACAAGGTCTTGATTTTGTCTGGTATACAAGTTTGCAGTATCGGTCAATTACAGTGTGGGAAGATCTCCATCAAATATTTCTTCTTAAATTTAGCTCAACGTTGCCAAAGACGATAGTTTTCGATCTTAAAAATTGTATGGAAAAGGTTAAATGAAATAATTTAAGATTTCATTTCTCGATGGAAGGGATTAAAATATTCCTTAAGTTGAGCACTCCCTCAAGAAGAATTGTTTCCAATCTGTATGGCAAATTTGCGTGATGAATTACACACACCATTGAACCCTGTGAAATACACAGGAGTGTTTCAAGACCTTACTTCAATCTCTCAACAGATCAAAGACTCTCTTATAAAGACTAAGGCCAAAACTCATGTAATTCCATCAGTTCTAGGAAGGAGAATGGGGAAATCAGAGACTGGTACAGTTACACTTAAGCAAGCACCTTTACCTACTTCCACTTCAAAACCTTCATCATATCGAAGGGATCCACCTCCTGAGTGTCAAAAAAAAGGCCGCCTCATCAAGATGATAAAATAGATCAAAGGCGAAAATAGTTTAATGATTTGAAGAACAAATTATATTCTTTCCAGAATGAACAATTTCTTGGCTAATTCATCTTGGCTCTGAAAAACAATCCAGTTCAGTTTCCAAGGCCCAAAAGGCCGAACAAGGAAGTAGATGAAGACCTCACCAATTATTTCCCATTTCATCAGATGTTGGGGAATCCCATTCATAAGTGTTTTGTATTCAAAGACCTCCTGTAAAATATTGTGGACTCTGGACAGGTAAAACTGAATGGTTCTTCAGCCCAGGTAGCATGTGTTACTACTACTGATCTAGAGGAAGAAGGCAAGTGGCATGAAGTCAAAAGTAAAAAATGCGTAGAAATATGATGATTGGATGGTAAGGAAAATGATCAACCGAACTCATTCCATTTTACGAACACAATTGAATTAACCAATTGTGTCTTCTACTATGAATCCCACAAAAAAACCCCCTTCATCAGAAGGAAATCCTCAAAGAGGTGGCATAATTCGAAGAAAGAAGAGTAGTCAGAAGAAGATGAGTTCGTGTGAAAGACTAAATTATCTTTGACTCTTGAATATTTTATGCCATCTACTTCAAAAGAATGGGCACCACCACATCAAACAGAACAACATGAACTGGCTAATCAGGTAGAATCCTCATCAGATGAAAAGTTGATCTTTGGTTCTGTTAACATGATTCACTTAATGGATCCGTATTCCAGCCACAATTTCAATCATGATGAGACTGAGTTCCCTTTATCAAATAGAGTAATTAGAGGAAGAGACAGAGGTTTAGGATACAGGGGAAGACGTGGATATTCCAGAAACCCCTATTTCAATCCTACCCCTGCTAGAACTGTATATGTGGAAAAAACTCATGGAAAAGCCCTTCAGTGGGCTCAATAGGAACAAGAAAGTTCATACACATATGGTAGATTCAGTCCTGGAACAGTTATTTTGGAGGATCGGTTAGAGGTTACACCTTCTTCCTCTCAGCAAATAAATAGACGTAGTCGGTCTAATCTGTCGAAGCTAGGATTATTTCCAACTCCTACCCCGATACGAGATGAATTTACTTCCAAATCATCAACTTCTAAGGCACCTACAAAACCAAAGTTTCTTGTTGGGAAACACAGACCTTTTGACCAAAATTATGTTTTCTTGAAACATTTTCCCCAAGTACCGTCCAAGTTATCAATTTTGTATGCCTTGAATCTATAAAAATATCTTCGAGAGGTGCTTATTGAGGCTTCGTCAAGTCCTGAGGAATTCGAAATTGAAATTATTGTGGCTGAAGTATACCATATCGAGAATGATCCTACAGAATTCCATGTAGTGATATCTTTTAAAGATTAAGATGAAGATGATGTTGTACATGGACATATTAGACCTTTGTATTTATCTGGAAAGTTCAATGATGTAGACATCTGATGAGCTTTCATTAATAATGGTTCAGGAGTCAACCTCATCCCTATTCATACACTTCGTTGATTGGGCCCCACCAAAAATGATTTATCTCCTTCTACATTAATGTTTCAAGGATATGATAAAAATGAACAAGAACCTCTGGGAGACATTACAATCAGAACTCATTTTGGAGACCTTGTGTCTAATTCAGATTTCATGGTTGTTCATCACGACACAGCCTTCAACATTTTTCTTGGAAGACCTTGGCTAGATCAACATGCAGCTATACCTTCATCATACCATCAATGTCTCAAATATTGTTTCAATGGTCAAATTGGGACATTGTGTGGAGATAAACCCATTCATACATGTGAGTATAGATTATGTGTAGCCTATCAGTCAAATTTATAGGATAGACCCAAATACAAACACTCTTATGGAAACTTCCATAATGTCAATTCTGAAAATTGAGCCATACAGCGTGGGAGAAATGTTTGATTCACCAAGAAATAATGAAAGTTTAGATAGAGATGTCTTCATTTCATTCGCTGAAATCCAGAAATTCTATACTTCATCAACTAGGCCAAAAGAAGTTATAGCAATGTTAGAGGTGAACAATTATGTTGATTCTCAATCCATCATATCCTTTTTATTAACCAAGGAAGACCCTTCATCCTCAATAGGGTCAAAAATGGTAGTCTCTTCTTCAAGATGTTCATATTTTAACTTCTCCCCTAGTCATGAAAATTCTTTTTCATCATCTACTATGAAAGTAGAAACAAAAGATGTAACACATATTGAAGAAGAATAGGAATATCTCAGGGATGCTCCTCCAGCATTTTAAGGAGTTATATCTACCACTGTGGATGAACTCAGAGAAATAAATCTAGGTACAAAAGAAGATCCACTCTCCACTTTAATTAGTGCGGCCATGACTCTTAAAGTACAAGAAATGTATATTTCATTTCTAAAGAAAAATTCATATTTATTAGCTTGGAATTATATAGAAATTCCAAGGCTCGATCCTGATGTTTCTACTCATCATTTGGGTTTTCCAGAAGAACATCGAGGATTCAAGTAAGATGCAGGAAGATCACACCAAACTTATGCCTCCAAAATTGAAGCAGAAGTTGATAATATTATCAAAGATAACTTCATCAAAGAAGTTCAGTATCCCAAATGGATAGATAATATTGTCCCTGTGAGAAAGAATAATGGAAAAATTAGTGTTTTCATTGACTTTAGAGATCTTAATCGGCATTGTCCCAAGGATGATTTTCCAGTTCTGATCACAGAACTCTTAATTGATGCAACAGTTGGCTAAAAATCTCTTTCCTTAATGGATGGTTATTCTAGGTACAATCATATACGAATGGCCCCAGAGGATGAGGAGTCTACATCTTTCTATGCCCCTCAAGGTGTGTTTTTCTATTGGGTAATTCCCTTTGGCCGAAAAAATGCAGGTGCAACGTATCAACGTTCCATGAACCATATCTTCAAACCCTTTTTAGGGAAATTTTTTGAATGTTAGGTGGATGATTTGGTGGTTAAATCCCGACAATGTTATGATCACTTGGCCAATCTGGAAATCATATTCCACAAACTTTGACAACACAATTTGACGATGAACCCCTTGAACTGTTCTTTCGGGGTAACCTTAAGAAAATTTATCAGCTTTGTTGTACGCCATCATGGTATCGAAGTTGATCCTGAAAAGAAAAAATCAATCCTTGGTATGTCACCTCCTCAAAATTTGAAATAATTATGAGGACTTCAAGGAAACTTGGCCTATATTTGGCATTTCATCACCAATCTGCCAGGAAAATTTTTACTCGTCACCAAATTAATGAAGAAGGGAGTCACTTACCAGTGGACTGAAGAATGTCATGAAGCATTCAATATTCTCAAGAAATATATCTTGATTACACCAGTATTAATGACACTCATTGAAGTAAGACCACTTATTCTCTATGTAACAGCTTTAGATTGATCATTGGGTGCCTTACTTGCCCAAAAAAATGATGCTGGGAATGAAAACAACCTTTACTATCTTAGTCAAACTATGCTTGAGGTAGAAACTCGATATTCAAGTATTGAAAAGTGTTTCCTAGCATTAATATTTGCAGTTCAGAAATTGAGACACTACCTTCAACATCATGAGTTCCAATTAGTATCTCTCAATAACCCGCTGAAATTTATCCTAAGTCGTCCACTGCTTACAGGATGTCTGGAAAGGTGCACAGTTTTGTTTTCAGCATTTTGATATCTAGTCTGTGTATCAAAAGGCAATAAAGGGCCAAGATCTGGCTGATTTCCTTGCTAAACACCCTTTAGTAGAAGATACATCTTTAGATATTGAACTTCCTGATGAGGAAGTCTTCTCTATTCAAGATAGTCCTCAACCATGGGAAATGTACTTTGATAGTGCTTCCAGAAGTCTAACAGGAAAGAAAATGGAAGATCCTAAATTAAACAATGTTTGGTTAGGAAACATGCTTATTTCCCCAAAAAAGTCAGTGCTACCCTATTACTTCTCATTTTTGGAAGGTGGTACAAACAATGAAGTATAATATCAAGCTCTCATCGCAATATTGGAGTTGGCGCTTCAGGCACAGGTGAATCACTTAAAGGTAAAAGGTGATTCAGATTTGGTAATCAAACAAATCAATGGGTACTATGCCATCAGAAAAGAAGAGTTAATCCCTTTGTATGATAACGTCAGAGAGTTAATGGAGGAATTTCCTTCGGAACTGACATTTTCTTATGTCCCGCGATCACAAAATGCCCAAGATGATGCACTGGCTAATGTAGCCATAGCCCTGGCAGATCCAAACCAGGATGAAACAATCATCAATATCTCCCACCATCATACAGTTTCACCTTATGTTCAAATCAGAATAGAGGAAATCAATAAAATCAGTCTCATTTCTGAACCATATGGTCATACTACAGGATCTATGACACCTATCATGGAATACCTTAAAAATGGAACACTCCCACCAGATTGAGCCGATAAAGAACAAGTTTGGCGACGTGTGGTCAATTTTACTCTCTATGATAGCCCAGATCGCCAAAAAATTATCAACAAGAGATGTTTTAATGGAATTCTCTTCATATGTATTAATGGTGAAGAGACAATGGATATCATGAATGAAGTACATGCAGGAGTTTTTAGTGCCCACTAGTTTGGACATAGACTAACTAATCAAATTCGAAGGCTTGGATACTTCTGGCCTTAAATGATACAAGATTGTGTTGATTTCACTAAGAAGTGTCATTCTTGACAAGTATATTCCAACTTTATTCATCAACCCCCAGAGTTGTTTCATATAGCTAAATACCCATGGCCATTTTCCATATGGGGAATAGATGTAGTGGGACTATATCCTCCGGTTACATCCAAGAAGTTTAAGTATATCCTTACTACTACTAATTTCTTTTCCAAATGGGCAGAGGCAATACCTCTCGAAGAATTTATTTCTAATGAAATTGTTAGCTTCATCATGTCTAACATCATTACCAGATTTGGTGTCCCTCATACCTTATTGACGGACAATGGAACCAACTTTTTTTTATACGAGGTGAGAAAGTTGTATCAATAATACAACATCAAATCCAGCCATTCATCTCGGTATCATGCAGCGGCCAATGGCCAAATAGAAGCTTTCAACAAAACTCATTCAAACATACTGTAAAAGATAGTGGATAAAGATAAGAAATCATGTCCTGATAAACTTTTTCATGCTTTATGGGCTTATCAAACTACCACCCGCATTGTTATGCGGCCAACTCCATATTCATCAGTATATGGAACAAAAGCAGTCTTGTCCATTGAGGTTCAATTACCTTTTCTCAGGGTAGCCATTTGGGATCATCCATCTATAGATGAAAAATCTCAAAAGTGATTGGATGAATTGGAAAAATTAGATGAAAAAATATTGTGCACCCTGCACCACATGGAAGTCTATCAGAATCGAATAGCATGAGACTTCAATAAAAAAGTGTATCTTCGTTCATTCATTCAAGGAGAATTGGTATTAGTCCTCCGAACTCAAATGATACCAGGAACAAAACCTCCAAAGCTTGAGTAAAAGTGGTAAGGACCTTACTCAATACATAAGGTCTACTATAATGGAGCTTATTCTTTAATTTCAATAGATGGAGAACTCATCACGACTCCAACCAATGCCAGATTTCTGAAGAAGTATTTTGTGTAACACAAATACACCTCATAGTCTTTACTGCAAGACTTTAAACTGCATGGTCCCTTTTGTCCTTACTATAGGACATTAAACTGGATAGCTCCCTTCATTGTCCAACATGATATTAAACTGTGTCCAGTACCTTATATGTCATACATGACGTTAAACTGTGCATCGTTAGGGTTGTTGCTACCTCTTATTTCTCACACCGTGCATGACTCACGTGAGCTTAGAGTAAGCTTCAATCATAACACCCTCTCTGGGATGCTAACCACGCATAAGTCCCAATACCATCTTTAGGTCGTTGTCCTCAAGTATAACTTTATCACCAATTCATTCTTCAATCATACTATGCAGACTTGGATACTTTCCTTTTAGGCTGGGTACGTAGGCAACCTCCGGAGGTTCAAGCCCAAAACCAATATATTCACATCAGTTCACCTCTATCTCATATGATGTTGATTTGTGAAGTCTCCCCCTAAACCAATACCTTCACATAGGTTCACCTCCATCTCATATTATGTTGATTTGTGAAGCCGCCCCGAAAACCAGTATCTTCACATTAGTTCACCTTCATCTCATACGATGTTGATTTGTAAAGCAAACCCCAAAACCAATATCTTTACATTGGTTCACCGTCGTCCTTTCTATATGAAATTAAACTATACAGTCCCCCATTGTCCTCAATGTAGGACATTAAAAATAAATATCAATAAGTCTTACCTACATGACGTTAAACTATGTAGCACCGGTCCATGCATATGACCTTAAATTATTCGCACTTTTGTCCTGTATGACAATAAACTTCAAAATTCCTTGACACCCTCACCTGAGAGGGAATCATTATTGACATTAATTTCCAATAACATTATATTACAAGGACTACGTGCATACATGGAAATTCCTGAACCTTTAATCTTGGATCCAACCATCATTGCACTAAAGTCCCCTTTCACCCTTCACATGTACGAACTAAATCTGTACAGAGGGTATTTCAATAACTACGTATGGCTTGATTCCCATCCTTATGGGATACATAGGAATGTTCGAGCATCCCTCTAACCCAGCCCCAAGTCTTTGGGCCTAACCCCAAAATCCACTGTTAGTCCCTTGGCTAAGAAGTCCCCCTGTGAGCACATGAATGTGGTATGAAAACCCTGGTCGTTATTCACATTGGGTTTATAAAAAACACACAAGGTTTCTCCATCATTATGGTTCGAACTCTATGACCCTAAACTAAGATCTACTATATTATCATCCCACATGACATTAAACTGTATTTCAAGAACTACATATGGATTGATTCTCATTCTAATGAGATATGTAGTGAAGTACAACATCTCAATTCAGGACCCATCCACAACATGATTATGGTCATCATTGGTCTATGTATCTCCTTCATGCATTGGAAAATACCCATTTTTATGTGTCATACTCCTAACCTTAAATACTTCAAAATCTCCATAACCCTTTTCTTGACTTCTGATCACAAAATTTCTGATACCTAGGAATTCTTTTTCCTCACCATGCAGCACATGACCTTAGGTGGTCTTGCATAAGTAATTTACATAATGGACCTGTTATCCAAAAGATGTTATTATTTGACTATGGAGCCAATGCCCTTAAGTGTCCCCGCATAATTAAAACCCCCTAACAGGTCTGTTAAATAGTGTTAACTTCATTCTTGGGGAAAAAACATTTTTTGTCCTTATTGGTCTTAACGACGATATGTAGGGATCCACAAAAACAGTCATCCTTAACATATTTGTCCCATACTCTTTTTCATGATCTGAAAGTATTCAAGTATATGGTTTATATTTCCCTTACCTATGTTTGGGTCAGACCTTCACAAGAGTGACATTCTTCCAAAATCTTGATTGGGAATATCCTCTCCATATTCAAGTACCTCTCTCCATACAGCAGACTCTGTGCTTTTGAAAATTTGAATCTCCATAAACTTCCACTAGATTTTTATCAAAAGAAAAGTAACATTTTTTAGGGTTCTTTTTCCTGACTATGAAGCACGTTCCCCTAGGTGGCCTTGCATAAGTAGTCTACATAATGGACCTGTCAGCCAAAAGATGAAATTATTTGACTATGCATCCAATTCCCTCAAGTGGCCCTTCATAATTCAACCCCCTAATGGGTTTTTCAAATAGTGGTAACTTCACTATTAGGAAATACTTCCTCTAATGCCTTTTATCCCTTTTTTTCATATCATCCCTCAGATTCAAAATTTCTTAGGTCATATTTAACAAATTTTCCCCCATACTTGAATGTGTTAATATGTTTTTAAACAAATTATCAAGGAATTAAGTCAATTTTTAATCCATCTGGTCAAAGCTATTTGACCTTAAACATTAGCCTTTTTATGTCTGACATGCATGACTTTAAACTACCAACAAAAGAAATGATACTCATTAAATTAGGAACTTGTAAAAGGAACTCTGAACAAAAGTCGAGTCCCAGCTCTCTAAACGTACATATTTTATGATTTAGGCAATATTGAGCAACAAAAGATGCAAAGTTTGTAGGGTTGTTTGTATAATCCTAGAAAAAATCAAACTATGCTTACTAGGCCCATTATCTTAGGTAATATATATATATATATAAGTAATTAGAAAGAGAATGCAGGTACAAATTATTGAAGATGAAATGTCTTTTTCATTGATTCACAAGATTAGAAGAACATCCACAGATTGAAGTCTCTTCTCTTTTTCAAGAATTACAAGAGGCTTTCAACATAATTTTTCATTTGATTTACGACATCCCGGTCTTCATCAGGAGCCACTTGAAGTTCATTCACTCAACCATATTCACTCTTTTCAGCTTGATGGAGTTCCTCTTGGAATCTGCAATGGCTTTCATACCATTATTTTGGACTCCTTCCAATGAATTGTTAAGTTGGTAAAGTTCCCCAGTAACGGCATCTAACTGTTGCTGAAGATGCATCTGTTGGACAACTTTCTTCTTAATCTTATGCTTCATCTCCTTCAACTTTGCAGCATGATCAGCCACAACTCAGGACACTTTAGCCTCAAATTCGCCAATATTGGTCAACAGCCTCGCTCTGGTCAGATCTTGATGGTACTTTTTCTCCTGCTCCCTCCTCAAGATGACTTTTTTCACTACATCATGGATCTCTTGATATCCAAAACCACCAAGTCCTAACATGACGAACAAGGATGACAGTCGCGGGATCTTCAAAGACAGCTCTTCAAGAGGCACTTCAGATATGATCTTCCATATATTCTGCCATGCCTTGCGATGTGAGAATTGGAGTTCCTTATGCACCTCTGGGTCTGACTCAACATCACTTCCATAGGGGGGAATATAGTCTAGGATTAATGCACTTAAATAAGTTCCCTATTCTGCTCTTTCTCCCCTGAACCTTGGTACTTCACTTTCTACTCCGATTGGGGTAGAGGCTGAGGCTTCACCTCCTAATTTAGCTATTGAGATTGACGGACTTGCATAGTCAATTGAAAGATTTGGTTAGTTCCAAAGGATAACAAAAGTTGTTTAGCTGTCTTTCAAATTAAGTACCACCACAAATATTATTATATCTTACCCAATGGTAGATCAGCAGTATGAGAAGGCTCCTCCCTATCTTTCCTAGACTCAACAGTATTTTCAGGATGAGTTTCAGGAAGCTCTGCCGGGTTAAGTTCCACTTGAGCTAGCGTATTGGCAATGATAGGGTTGTCTATACTCCCTTCAGCCATCGGCATGACAATATCATGCTCAAAAGGAACTGCACATTTCAACCAATCATGGTCATATATGTAATAAGAAATTTTTAACAGGACAAAGGATAACACTCATGTCCAAAATCTTCTAAATTACATGGTAATTTAACATGATCTAAAATTTATTCAAAAGATGCGCCAACTTTCATCATTTCATACAGTGATATCTCAGATTCCTAGTTAGCCTCACCAGTGGGAGCATTTGATATGTCTTCTTGGTGACCTTCCTCATGCTACCTTTGACCCCAGACAACTTCTTCAGAGAAAATTATGGAATCAGTTACAGTGGCCGTCAAATGTTCTAGTGCAGGTGTTGAACTTGAAGCATCATATAATAGAAGTAATTTGATTCTTTCATTCAATATTCTATGAAATATTGTTAATTTACCAGAAGCAAGCTCTTATCCCCTAGCAGTAGCAACAAGAACAGTACTGTGAAAAGATGTTGGCTCTTCTTCTCTCATTGTTTCTTCAGGAGTAGCCAGGTCAGCATGAATTTTCAATTTTTCACCAGCACCCTCTGTCGTCCTCAGTGGAGGGTCAGTCCTCTCCCTTAGAGGAGAAATTGAAGAAGCCTCTGCAATTCCAAGAAGTATGAGCAATCTTTTCATGAGTTAGGATTCATGACTATCCGAAGGACTTACCACTACTGATGAAGTGTTTATCTGTGGAATTATTCCTTTGATGACTTTGCTTCTTTGAAGTTTTGGGTGTATTGACATCATCACCTCCAAATACATGTATTGGAGAGTGAAAATCCCTTTCTAAATCCTCATCCCTGGCTTGCCGGCCTGGAGATACCTCGCCTGGCTCGAGAGGAGATTCAGCGGCTCCAATAGTGGTGATACCAGGGCTATACTATGGTGAAGGAACCTCATTAGTTCCTTTATTAACAAGTTGTAGGATGAAGAAAGTAATTTACTTGAGTAACAAAGCTTTGACTAAAATCAAGTTGCAAAACAAATAAGGAAAGAAACTTACATCTTCAAGAGCCACATAATCGTGCCACTACTCATCTACTGAAGCACCAATCTCTTTATTGGTGCCACGAATCATCATTTACTTTACCCGCTTAGTAATAGGAATGGAATCATCAGTGGCATATATGAGAATTTCTAGCTATCTGATGCAAGCCCACACTTCATCGGGGTTATCCTCGAAGCGGATATCAGTAGAAGCCCAGAGATTCCCCACTCTAGGGATATGCAGCCCTTCACATAAGTCCATCCATGTGGTTTCAGCATCATAATATAATCTTCACCATGTCTGGATAGCCTCTGGTCGTAAATATTCAGCATGTTCCCCAAAAGGCCACGAGGAGGGTCCTACAATATGGGACATCAACTTCTTCCCAGCTCTTGTAATCATAGATAAAGGATAAGAAAATGAAACTTGTTGCTCTATAAAATAATAGGTGACTAAAATTGCCTCAACAATATAACTCGCCAGGAGTCGATGGAGTAGTTCTCTTGACTCTGGAAGGAGGATTATATCTAGCACAAGGCCGCATTGACGCATGTCGTGCCTCATCATCCCCATCCTGGGAATCCGAGGAATTAGCCCTGGGTGAGGAACTCGGTGAATCAGCTCTGGGTGAGGAAGAGACACCTTTCAGATGAAGGGTTTCTTTCCTGATGGTTCTCTTTTTTGTCCCCACCTGAGGGACCAGATGATTCAGTACCCCTTCAGGGTATGATTCTATCCAATTCTCGGCATACCATGTAGTCAATTGACTCGCCGCTCCAGCAACTGGTAGATCAAACACTGCCCCGGTCTTCTCTATAGCTGTTATCAACCAACGTTGTCAGACAACCATTGGATGTTGTACTGACCTGACATGCACAAGAGGGGATACAACAATCTACTGCAAACACTTGAATTGGGATGCAAATCTATATGAATCATAGGCCTCGCATATATTCTCTCTGTCAATTCTGGTGTCCAATACACCATCTCTACAAGCCATCATATATGATCACAATTCTAGGCTAGTTGTTCTGTCATCAAAAAACCACCCAGTTGGCGGGTTTCTATAAGGAAATAAATGAAATTACTTGAACATGCTCATCCTCACCTTCATATCATAGGAATTGAATGATAATGGAGAAATTCTAGAAAATGCCTACACAGATGGCCTAAATGAACTTCTAGGAACCTGTACTCTGCTCTGTACAACATAATTACTGAATTGAGTGGTGATCCATCCCCACAAAACTTGGAATGGTCCCACTATTCTAAAAGGATACTTACCATATATAAATGGAGTACGCTCCTGTGAATCTTTTCCAAAATAGGGGTGGCCAACCCAACCATTTTCCTCTCATACAACATGGTTGTAACAACAAAGGTCCCTGGCCTGACGCCTCCCTTCGAATCGCTAACTGGAAAAAGATAAACACTAAGCCAAAAAGATAAAAAGCCCTCCATACAGGTCTTCTCTAGGATTCTTTGATCCACTTCATACCCCCACTTTTCAAACTATCCTGCTTCCAGAGTTGACCAAAATGTGCCAAGAGCACCCCTCTTCTCTGTTCTGGGGTAGCTGGTAGGACGAGTATAGGTGGTCCCCTTCTCCTTCTTCTTGATAAGAAACATATCCATCCATTCCTCTAGATGAATATAATTTCTAGAATGAGTTTTGGTGGACTTTGAATTATTGAGCTTGTGGAAATTTTTCAATAACTCTCGAGCCAAAGCCTGAGTCTTCTCCGAATCATTCCAGGTCACCTTGGTGGGAATGAATTCATCATAAATATCGCCCAAAATTTGAGCCACCGAGATCTTGTAGGAATCCCACAAACTGATGCCTACTTCTCCATGATTCAGATGGAAAGAATTGGTTTCTGGGATCCAGTGGCTGATTAGATCCGGCACAAAATTATCCTTCATGTAGACATATGTTTTCCCAACCCAGATGACTTCATATTTTGTAGATCCTTTCAGATCCTTGACAAACTTTGCACAGGTTTATCGCACCCAATATTCCCACATCCAAGTCAGATTCACACCTCCTCCAGGACAGAAATCCCAACTCTTTTTACATCCCTTGGATTGATCCATTTGAGAATTTTGGAAAATGGAGGGATAGAAATGCGGCTACAGCTCAGGCTTGTGAGGTTTCAGATCTGGAGTACATGAGCTATGATGCATTTTGTATGCCTTCTCCACTGTTCCAGCATTAACAAATGATCCTGCAACAGAGACATTTTCTGAAGCGAAATTGGTGTAAGTCTAAAACCAGGAATGAGGAATATTGTCCTTTGCATCTAGAAGGTTGAATCCTTGCAGATGACCATGGCCATATAAAGGAAAGTAAATACTCTATGGGAATTTTAAATGATATTTCTTCAAGTACTTGTCCAAATCTGGGAGAGTACTGTCACAGATATCATAATAGTCATGGCCAACAATGTTCATCATATCATCAATTCTCTTTCTAGGCAACTCATCAGCTGATCCAATTCTTTTGGGAGCCATTGAATCTGCACAAATATCTAATAGGTAACTTTTAAATAAGTCAGTTTTTTATGAAATACTTGTGAAGAAAAAAAGTATAAGGCATTAAGGTGTGCAAGTGTGGTCGTGCAAGTGTGGTCGCGCATGTGTGGTCGTGCAGGTACTTTTGCGCAAGTCAAAATCTTACTGGAGCAGCGCGACACAGGAAAAAAGCGAGTGACCGAAGAGATGTAGACACTTTCTCGATGAGAGCTCAAAAACATAGAAGGTGGGATGGGAAGCGTGAAGTAAAACCCATTTATATAGGCGATCTCACAACCCTGCACGCTGGAACCTGCACACCAGAACCTGCCTACCACCTGCGCGCCGCCGAACTCTTATTTCTCATTTTCCTTAGATTCAAATCCTCTTTCCTTTTTCGGATCCAACTCTAAGTGGGGACTTTTCTTGACGCTCCTTTCCATCACATAGTCTAATGAATAGAAAACGGGGATACCATAAGCACAAGAAGAGTCATCCTTTGAAGAACATCAAAAATTGACGAAGGCATGAACAAGGAACCCTTTAAGAAGAGGTCACACAAGTTTCCTTCTGGTTGGGAAAATCACTTGCGCACCACATATGGGTCACGCAAGTCACTTGAGCGCCCTATTACTTTTTCTCCCAAGGTTCCCAGTGGCCTATAAATAGCCCCTGTGTGCCCCCCATTTCAAGGAGGAATTTTCCAAAACTTAGATACAAGCTCTGGTCGCCCAAGTCTTTTTCTGACGTCTTCCGAACACTTCAAAGGTAATTCTTTACCTAGAATGGAAGCTCTAAAGATAAATAATAAGTCCAAAGTATTAGAACTCATCAATACTTGCGCGCCTAAGTGTCAATCCCTTAAGGGAAATGGAAACACTTGCGTGGCACATTTCCCTCTCAAGGGAACATGCGCACCAACCTTTTGGAAGCCTCTAGGGATGATACTAAGGGCTTGAGTTCAAATTCGCCCAAGTATTACCCTACAGATTATTCATCGCCCAAGGTGACTCATGTCGCGCAAGTATACTTGTGCGACCAGGACTTGCGTGCCAGAACCATACTTGCACGCCTCCTTCCTAGTCACCTCCTTTCCTCAAATTCACCTCTTCTCTTCAAGACATGGTCTTCTAAACCCTCTTCAAAGACATTTATGGCATGGTTCCTTTGTTGGATTCCTTATCTGAGTGGAATTTCATTGGGCCTCCTTCTCAAGAGTAATCCCCAATCATAATTTCCTTCAATTGGGCCTCCTTCTCAGGAGTAAGGCCCAATCATATGTCCCCTTTAATTTGGGCCTACTCCTCAAGATTAAGCCCCAAATCATAGGTTTCTTTAACATTGGGCCTCCTTCTCAGGATTAAGCCCCATGTTATAAGTCCCCTTTAATTTGGACCTCCTCCTCAGGATTAAGCCCCAAATTATAAGTTTCTTTATCATTGGGCCACCTTCTCCAGATTAAGCCCCAAGTTATAAGTCGCATTTAATTTGGGCCTCCTTCTCAGGATTAAGCCCCAAATCATAAGTTCCTTTAACATTGGGCCTCCTTCTCAGGATTAAGACCCAAGTTATAAGTCCCCATTAATTTGGTCCTCCTTCTCAGGTGTAAGTCCCGAGTTAGAATTCCAAATCCCCATAAAGTACAAATACCTTTATGGAACCTGCTCTTGGGCTTCATTCCTAAGGCATGGTCTTCATTTACTTGGGTTGTCATACATACGTAAGCCCCACATCATCTCTCATAACTGTATCTTTTGTGGCACTATTGTCAAGTTTACTGATACTTCTTGTTTCTCACACCAAGCATGACTCACGTGGGATTAGAGTGTAAATGTAATCATGGCATCTCTTTTTGGGACCATTTAACTATGCATAAACCCCAAATTTCATTCCCAGAACTACGTGGACTTGGATCTCTGCCTTTAAAGTAGAGTATGTAGGAAGCCTTTATAATGTTCAAGCCCATATTTCATTAATTTTTTTTCCATCCCATATGACGTTAAAACTATATCCTTCCTATTGAACTACGTGGGTTATGATTCCTTTCTTTTTAACAAGGATACGTAGGTAGCCCATCTACGGGTATGATCCCAACTCTGAAATAATCCTTATCTTTCTGAATGAAAATAAACTTCAAGTGCCCCACTGAGTGGCTTTAAAACTAGTATAGTCATCATAATGACCAAGATATTTCTACATAATGTATTGAAAGATACCATTGAATAAGAATCTCCAATACATACGGATGATTCTCCATCGATGAATAACCTCAAATACATATAAAAGATTCTATAAATATCATACATATCAATCATTGATTGCCAAATCAAAAGGAAAACTCATTTTCATACATAGTAAATTAATAAGGATTCATGAACATAACGTAAATCTATAAGAGAGTCCCATAGTAGGTAATAATTCCCCTAAAAAATGTGTGATGAGCTTAACCTCCCTTCTTATCGACTAATGCAAATTCTTAAGCCTCATAGGTCCACAACTAATGAGCACCTATCTTTGGAAAGTAGGTCCAAATGGATATAGAATCATTGGATTTTTCTTGTTCTATGAATAAACCTGTTAGAAACCGATTGGAAAGTTTGAACCATAAACAAACAAGGTCATACCCATTTTCAGAAGAAACACCTATCAAATTTAACAAACCATTAAGAATCACTACCATTGATAATATACCAATTTAACAGTGATCATGTGTTTATTATATATATAGGGTTTTAAAAAATCCAATTTTCACATACAAAGGAAGTGATGGTCTCAACCAATAGGGTCGTACCCTCTGAATCCAATTAATCAATGATTTTGAGGGAGATATCATTTATGGTATTTTACCTTGAACAATACCAAGATAATATCCAATAACTTAAACATAATGTAAAACCATTACAAAATAATTTCATACTCCTCAAGATCATGTCCAAACCTTGTTCGCCGAATATCCCCATGAAAGTCATATAATCACGCAACTTACTCTTTGGGAGTTTTATGGTGTATTAATGGAATATGTATCAAGAACCTAGAATTGTGAGTATGTAAATTATTTTTTATAGAATAATGAATATATTTTTATCTTATTATTGTAAATTTATAAATGATTTTTATTTTGATTCAATAAAATGTAAATAGTATTTTTAGGTAATACTAAAATTCAATTAAGGAATTTATTTTGATGAATAAATGGTTTTTTTTAAATAAATAATATTTTCATAAAATATTGTTATCAAATAATTTTTAATATATATAAGTTATCGTATAATTTTTAGGATGTCAAATGTGATTTTTTAGGGTTCAAAAACTGTTATTATAAAAAACCCATCATTTTTAATAAATGTTGGTTATTAATTTAAAAGTGAAAAGTAACATATATTATAAAATTAATTAGATAAAATTGGTATTATTTTTGGAATAATAATTTCAAAATTATCCAATGGTTAATTTTTCTTAATTTTTTGAGATAATCAAATTTTGGGGTAAATATTAATTACCATATAAATATGCTTTGTGTATTATGACATCTTAGTGACCCTAGAGTGATGTAATAAATACTATAAATGGTATCCAAGACCAAATAAATGTTTTAAATTTAAAATAATATGATTTTAAGTTTATTGTACTTATTTTAGAAATCCATTATGAATCATCCAAAACATTTAATATATTTTAAGGTTTTAAAATCATTTCTTTAGAGTATGAATCACCTCCACATAATACTGGGAATTATTTTATTAATTTAGGTCCTTTTTCTTATAAAATAATTTATACCACTCCAATTTGGTAGAAAACTTGATATAGTTTTCGGTTTTGGTTATTTTTATATAGTCCTAAACCAAAATAATAATGTAACCCCCCTCATTTCCTATATAAACCCACTGAATCTCCCATTTATCTTCCCAAATGGCCCAAAGGCCTTATTTTTTATTTTATTATGGATAATACCCCTTTTAAGGGTTTAAGGGGAACTCGTACATGACCCATAGGCCCAAGGCACAAGGACAGACAAACCTGTAATACATGACCCGAAGGCCCAGAGGCATACCATGCCCAATACATGACTCGTAGGCCCAACCCACTTGAACTGCCCCTCCCCATATTTCTGCATCATTGATCACTTAGATCCCCACCTTGCATTTCTGATCGGATAGCATTGCCTCGTACAAAGCTGTACGGTGCCTGGTCCCGATGGCGGCTGCCATACCCTTTCATTCTTCCAATCCGGTTAGCTCTGCATCTGGTGGCTGCTACTCCTATTGCTCTGATCCTCTTCTGGGGCCTGTTCTGTGTGAACTAGGCTACTACATGGTCTACATGACCTGAAGGCCCTATGGCCCGAAGGCCTTTGATAACCTGAAGGCCCTGGAGACCCGTAGGCCCAAACTGGTGGCCCGAAGGCCCAAATCGGGTGAATACATCTGGTTGCTACAGTGTCAAACAGTAACTTCTACAGTACTACTACAATAACTGCTGCATTAACCTAAAAATTCACCTCCAACTGGTTTTGAACCCGGGTCTCTTGGATGCCAAGAAGGAGCCCTTACCACTTGGGTACGGGCTCATTGGCTTCCCATTTATCTTCACTAAAACTAGTAGTAGCATTTGCATACTCTTTAATCCACTCTATAGAGTCTTACCATGGATCTAAAAATCTCTCAAGAATCACATACCAAGATCTTGGAGTCACACACTCATTTAAGGTACATTCCTCTCATCTTTTCAATTCAAGCACTTTCTTAGAAATTACTCCTCTTATTTTTTTAATTCATTTATTATCATTAAATTACTATAAATTGATTTATTGGAATTATATATCAATTATCCTCTCTCATTTTTGTTATGTCTATAAATTCCCTTTTACATATATTGGGTTATGTACTTAAATATTAACCTTACAATCAATTTTATGTTTAAATAAATATAGCTTCACTAACTCTCATTAATCCTTATTTTATCATTTATATACACACATTACTATGCCAAAATTTCATAAGGGATTTATCTATTCTCATTTCCATTCAATCACTTCATTTATGGTATGTCTATTAAATTTAAATTTAAATATATTGGAATATATTCTTCCATATTACGCTTACTATACATTTTATTTATAAATTATTATATCCTCTTTTACTCTCTTTAATCCTTATATGATCTTTTATATACACCTGTTACCATGCCGAAATATAGTTTGGATTATTTTATTTATTCAAGTTTCTTCACTACCATATGAATTCTATTTAAAAATTTAAAATGTTTGGATATTCTTTCCAGGTCCCTATTACTTTAAATTTTTTTTAATGTGATTATAAACCCCTTTATCTCTCATCAATCTATTATTGTGAATCTTTAAGTGACACTGTTATTCTACCAAAATTTCCCAACAATTTTCCATACCCAAACAATTGTGTAATTAATATGATGCCCATTTCCTATAAAGAAAATTTACATATATGAACATATAATTTATTATTTGGGACTTATATATATGTATTCCACACTCCATAATAATGAAATAAATTATGATGATGAATGAATCTATGTTGTATTATCGATGTGTCACACATAAGCATGAGAATGAAATGAATATGGTGGGTGCACCCAGATAGCACTCCAATGCATTGGGTAATTTATAGTATCATGATATGTCACATTGTGATAGAGAGTGAACCTGATTCATTTATGGGTCTGTGTACACCTTTATGTCTTTGTGGGTTTATCCTTCAGCCGTTTTTATGATTTAGCATTTTAAGTTATTGCAACATTTTCTATATTTCCCTTATGATTATCATGTTATATCATGTCCCATTATTTATGTTTATGATTCATAATCTTTATTCTCCATTTATATGCCAATTTTTTAACATGTATTATCCTATTCCATTTTATTCCCTTACTGGGTTTTATAGATCATCCCATTCATATATTTTTCCATAGGTTTTCCCAAGCAGTTTCAGAAGCCAAGTAAATTTTAAAAGAATATTAATAAAGTTTTTATTAATGTTCTTCTATCCCATCGTCAAGATGTTTTCTATGTACTTAATTCCCAAAGACACTATAATTATCAACCTTTTAGGTTGTATTGTTTCTAATTTTATATAATAAATCATGTAGTAATGTTTAATAAAGATAAGGGTTGTCATAATAAAGGGCCACATAAGTTAAATGTATTTTTTTATTTGTGACAGACTAATTCCATCACAAATAGTCATTATATAAAAATAAATTATGATGGGAATTGAATTCGATCACAAATACTTCTGAGATGATGGGCATTTTCAATGGAAGTATTATTCTATCACAAATTCTGGTCATAAATGTTTTTGGAAACTGGAGGTGGGAGTTCCTGCTAAAACCATTTGAGATAGAAATATTTATTCCGTCATAAATAATAATTATACAATCGCAAATAGTCAGATTTCAGGGACTATTTGGGATGGGTCATTTTTCTTACCCAAATAACCCATCACAAATAGTTGAATTTCTAATTGTGTTTATTCTATTAATTTTTAGAAAATTATTATCTAATTTCATCGTATTTTTTTTCATAATATTGAATTTGACTGGTTAAAAATATAAAATGGACACCTGAATCAAAATTAATGGTCATTTGATGCTGAATTCTAATTTTTAACTTATCTAAGAATTAATTTTAGTTTTATATAACTACTAACTAATAATTATAGATAATTAATAATTAACCTATACAAATTAAATATTAATATAAAAGTTAAAAAATGATTATAAATAATAAATCATAATTAAATATGTAACATTTAATATTTCCCCCATTAATTTAGAAGTTTATTTTTAAAATTAAATGCTAATTTGTGATATTTTTAATAATCCACACCTATGAATAATTGTGATTATAAAGAAATATGATTTAGTGGAGGTTTTTAAAAAACCACCACTATAGATAAATATAAATTAAAAATAAAAATAAAAATAAAAAATACATTTAGAGGTAGTTTTTAGAATGATCATGATATATTTTTGTGTAAAATATTTAGTGGTGGTTTTCAAAACCACTGCTAAAAAACTACCCTATAAAATCATTTTCCCTATAGTGATACCCTAAAATACACTAATAAATCATTAAAAATCTAAAAAATTCTAAACAAACCTACAACCCTACAACCCTTAAAAATAACCCAAAAATACGAAACCCCCTATAAGATCCTAAAAACCCATAAAAACACTAAACACCCATAAAAATCCAATGCCAACGAGCATGTACCCTAGTGTTACAGGCTCCTGCTTTCCATCCAAAAGACCCAGGATCAAATCCTAGCAGGGGCGAATTTTCAGGCACTATAGCAGTACTGTAGCAGGGCACTATATCAGTATTGTAGCAGCGGAAGAACTGTAGCAGCGGCGACACTGTAGCGGCAGAGGGATTATAGCAGGTACTATAGTGGTGACTGTACTGTAGCAGGTACTGCTACAGCACGAGTACTGTAGTAGTACTATTCATTGAGGGGTCCTTTGGGCTAAAAAATGGGCTTTCAAGCCTTGTATTCAGGCTACTTTGCCTTGGGCCTTCGGGCCATATAATGGGTCTCCCTCTACCGAGTCTAAAGAGGTCTTTCCTTTAAATAATAAATTGAGGATTCGGCCCCAACCTTTATAAAAACCCATAAAAATCCAAAAAAAACCCCAAAACCCTAAGAATCATAAAATCCCTAAAAATCCTAAAAGACCCTAATAATATAAAATAACCCTAAAACCCTAAAATCTCTAAAAAGTTCAAAAAACATTAAACCCCTAAAAATCCTAAAATACCGTTAAACCCCTAAACTCCCTTAAAACCCCAAAAAAACTCCTAAAACCCATAATAAATCCTAAAACCACCTAAAACTCTAGAAAACACCTAAAAACCTAAAAAACCCTACAAACCTAGAAAACCACCCAAAACCCTAAAAACACTTTGAAACCTCTTAAACACCTATAACCCTAAAAATCATACAAAATTAAAAACTCTAAAAAACAATAAAAACCCTTTAAACCCATAAAAATACTAAAATCCCATAAATCCCTAAAAATATATGAAGCCCCTAAAAATCCTAAAAGCCCTAAAACCCTAAAAACCTAAGAAAACACTAAAAACCCAAAAAAACCCAAAACCCTAAAAATCCCTAAAACCATAAAATCCCTAACCCCCTTTAAAATCCTAAAATATATAGAACCCATAAATCTTATCAAACCCCTAAAACCCCAAATACCCCTAAATAACCCTAAAACCCCTTAAACCAATAATAAAACCAAAAAAACCAAAAAAACCCCAAAACCCCTAAAACACTAAATATTCATAAAACCCCTAAAAACCATATAATCATTAAAAAACTATAAAAATATTAACCAACATAAAACCCTTAAAACCATAAAACCCCTAAAAACACAAAAAAAAAAAGATAGTAAAGACGCCATAAAGAACCCTAAAACTAGAAGTCCTCCAAAACCCCCTAAAACCCCTAAATCCCCTAAAACCCACAAAACAGTAAAAATATCTAAAACTATTATAATGACCTAAAAATACCTAAAAATACTTAAAATATAATTTAGATAATCCCTCAAGGTATCTCTGTAGTGTTTTGGGATAATTTTTTTTGTTGAAAAATCATGTTGGTCTGTTGTGGAGTTCCAATGTGATTGTTGAGATCGTATGTTGACAAAAATTCAAAACAATAGAATTGATTCTTTGTAAGTAGTACAAAAAAAATTATAAGGTGGTTAATTTCTAAATATTTTCCATATTTTTAGGTAAAAAATTTAATATATATTTTTTAGAAAATGGAAAGACTCTCATATATCATTTTTTGATGGACCGCATAGCGCCTAATGGAGTACGCAGTGGTTTTCAGAAATGGAATATGGAATTCATAGGAGTTTTACTATGAAAACTAAAAAACAAATTATGTGGAACCATGAAATTAATTTTTCTCTAAGGCATTTAGATAGAAAAGGGATATCATGAGGGAGTTCATCATTTGTGAATGAAGGTAGTGGTTTAGAGGTTGTCACAAAGGAGGATCATTTCTTGTGATCCAAGGAGGTAAATTAAAGGTAGTTGCAAAGTTTTTTTCATTTGTAGTCAAAGTTTTAGAATTATATTTCACCACAATGGGAGTTTTAATTTGAAGGTGAATGTGGTATTTCAATGGCTACCTCAAGGGGAATCATGTTCTGTGTGAACCTCATAGAGATGTAGTTCATGATAAAGGCCTATATGCAATGTAGTTGATCATAATTATGATTATAAGGTTTTCCAGATTTCATTATGTATGTAAAGTAAACCTAATCACTTGACTAAATAGAGGGTATTTCATTAGAGACAATTATCACTCGGAGAATTCGGCTAGGTCCAAAAGTAGTTCACGAAACAGTTGAGATCATAAAGGAGGTGGTTCTCAATGAAAGATTGATTTATAGAATCTGTTTGTCGGGATTTGTAGTCCATAAAAAAGATGAGGTTTTTGAGGTGTCATTCATCTATGAGGTAAATTAAGATTATGAAGAACTCATTCTATATGGTTTAAGGGTTTTCATGAAGGGTATAAAGTAGTTTGTAGAGGAATAAAAATAATTTAAAAAATATATCTCCTCAAGGATGTATCCATGCAGTGAAGTGTATTTAATATTTTTAGTGAAATAAAATCTTCAAGGAACACTTATGTATGAATTAATTATGAGGTGTTTCAGATCAATAGATTAATCATCTAACTGAGAAGTTCCCAAACTTCATTTGAGAGAGTACCGAGCTTTCAAATTGTAAATGGTTGTAAAACATGAGGGATAGTGATTCTTCTTAAAACCATGTTACAATAGTGTGATTTAGTGGATTTGTTACATAGGAACATTTCCGGTGTATTCTCCTTGTACGTAGCCCAATGTAGGTGAATCAAGTAAAACTGTTTCATCTAATGGATTCTTTCTTTTACATTCATACATTTATATGGGAAAGAGGGAGAATATTTTTTTAATGATGAAATAAGATAAAAAGTGGAAATTATTTTAATCTATCATACCTTGATTCACCCACCTCTCATGGTATTTAACATTTTTGGGATAAAAGGTAGTATTATAAGGAAAGTTTAATATTAGTGTTTCTGTCTACATGGTTTTTAATGCGATTCACATTGTACCTAGGTAGGAATAATGTCCCAAATGATAGTATCCAATTGGCCATTATTTTAGAGGGTTTCACATTGGTTTAACCATTTTTGTTTCAACTCGATTTATAGGGTGACCCTTTTTGGTGGGCTAGATGGTCGCAATGGGACTAGACAATATCTCATTCTTGTGTCATGAAGAATATTCCATAGTTGAGTGGTCCCATTGGGTGATTTTAGGGGGGTTTATTTTTTGTTAAATCAGCCCACATGGGGTACTATGTCCTCAGATAGTCTCTAGAAAGTTTATTTGTGGATCCAAAAATAGACAAAATCTCTTTTATCCATGATTAATGGACCTAATTTCCGAAGGTAGGTGTTCGTTGGATGATTTTGATAAAGACACTTAAGGAATCCATTGGTTGAGAGGATGGGAGTTTGGGATCATCACACCCTTTTGGGGGGGGGATTATTTCCAAATTTGAGACTCTCTTATAGATTTAAGAAATGTTAATATGTTTTGGAATCCTTGGTTCTTTCACAATAATGTGTCCATGGATCCCTAGGATGCATGATCAATTAGAAATATACATGGATTAGGGATTAATAAGGAACCATTTTCTTAAGCCATGTAATGAGGTTCTCTAGAATTTATTATCACCCAGGGGGTGGAGATTGTTTTGATGTCAGGATTGAACACACTAAATGGGCTTCCTATGTATCCTCATGAGAGGAATCATATTACTCATTGTTCATTACAAGTCTATACTTACACACTTGACGCAGACCGTTTGTTGAGGGAATGAATTGGGATTACTCATTGGAGGTACCCATTTGAGAGAAATGAGTTAGGGCCCAGTCTTTAAGAGGATTTCCTAATGAGTTTGGGGAAATTTATTGGGACAGAATTTTAAGGAGAATGTCACTTGAGCTCAAGCTATAGGTAGTCATCCTACATATCCTGATCAGCGTATAAATCAGTGTTCTCGTAGTTTATTGAGTGATGACATATGATTGGGGCTTGTGCATGGGAGGTGCCCATTTGAGATCGGGACTTTAGAAATGCATCCTACATATCCTAGTTAGATCCAAAATTAGAGTTCACATAGTTCGTTTAATTTGGGGATTATATCTAAGAGGAGTCCCATGTTTTTATAACCATGATGAGGAACTCGAATCATGATGATTTGGAGGTTTGATTGGGGAATACACCTAAGAGGATCCCCATTGAGTTCGGCCTTTAGACAGGCATCCTATGTATGTAGGGTTGAGAAAGAATTAGAGTTCCCATAGTTCATTTTGAGTCAAGACATACACCATTGATGCGGTCTGTGATATGCGGTTATGCGTATGTCATGATCACCACCAACCTATAAGCCCATGTGAGTCATTCTCAGTGTGAGAAACAAGAGGAGGCAGTAGATCTGGAGATCGCATGTCCCACATCATTAACTAATAGATGGTACTAGATCCCAAAGGGAGGGGGGATTTTAATGTTCTAATTTCCTCTCCTGTGTTGATATCCAGTAGAGTCATGTTTCAAAATTTATCTAGACATGTCTTGAGATGAAACTATTAGGATAAAGAGATCCTCCTCATATAGAAAGTTTATGGACTTAACTCATGTAGAGGTACCTAAAATGAGCTATGGGAAAGGGGAGAATCATTTATCACCATCAAACGGAAAAGTATGTATGATCCCATTGAATTGTCATTGTCCCTCATTGAATGAAAAAATCCAGTGATTACCCTTAATCACTAGAATGGGGAGACACACATGAGTATTCCAAGGTTGGGCCCCAGGTTACCATGGTAATGTAAACATAATGACATTCTGAGGGTCGAAACCCTTGTGAGGATTAACTATGTGACTCAACTTACCATGGGTATGTAAATTCAGAAGGACATGCTGATGCACCCTATAGTTTTTTCATACAAGTCAAGTGTCTTTGTCCTGATGCTGATGGGCTGGTTAGTGGAGGGGATTTAGAGGATGGGATGGAAACATAAGGGAATGATCGAGACTAGATGGTGTAAAGCCCGAAGGTACCCCATTCTACATACTATTTGTTCATGCGGGGTGGGGTACCCTCTACATGGCTTATTTCTATGTGGGTAGAGGGGTCATCTATATAGCACAATGGTATATATCACCATGTTTCATCCTCATAGTTTGGAGCTACACGATGTTGGATTCCATCTGCATAGTGAAGCTCTACACGGTGCAGGGTTTCATATGTATAGTGATGCGTTATACAATGCGCTAGATGGAAGAAGGGTAATTGATCATGCAGCTCGCAGGAAGATCATCTGTTAAGGGAATATGGTTCATGATTCTCCAATTAGGTTCATGGTTAGTTCATTATTATAATTATGTTTACTTCCCCTCATGGTATGTGGTCGTTTTATACTTGTTGGAAATCATTTGTGATTCTGTACTTCTTCGATTATTTTTCATTGAATTCTTCTATTTGTAAACTCCAATATCCTAAAAATATGATCCCTTTCTTTTCCCCCTTTTGGGTCCTTTTATATAGTGTCAAGGAGGGTGTGTCTATGGGCCACATTACTCCTTTTTTGTAATTCCATAAAGAGATTACCAATACTGTGAACGGCTCGTTCAAACAAGGATTGTGGGGATATGGTTTGCGATGACTGTGTTTCAAAGTGGTAGTGGTTCATGGTGGCGGTAGTTCACATTGAAAGTAATCACTACCTTAATCCCAAAAATATCTTGTCTTGTTCGTGGGATTCCTTCATCTTCTCCACACCCATGAACCATTTTGGTTTGTAAAGGTGGTTCGCAGTTGCATACCACTCCGTCTCATTTTCTCCAACATCACTGTTCATGGTGATGGTATGATAGGACATAATTATCCACCTCTATTTCTCCAATGTTCAAATGTGTGGTGACTACTGGTGTCTTTTTCTTCATTCCACATACTACTCGGTTTGTGGGTGATTCCTCCCACAAACGGTTCTCGGGATTCAGTTTTGAGGTCACTTTGGGTCCTTCTCTAAATTTAGTTTATTTGAAATTATTCTTCAAACTTTTCATAATTCCTTTTCAAAATTATGGGAGTATTTACTTTCCCTTTTCATAGATTTTAGGACCCTACAAATGCCCCCATCCTAATGGGTTCCGATCTAGATGAACATGAGTCTATTTCGATGTAAAATGTTGTCCGGAACTGAACTAGTTTGTAGTAGAAAGATGGACCCAGTGGGGGGCCACTCCTATATATTAGAGGTCCAGGTAATTTTTCTTTTATCAGATTTTTATAAAACTCTACACTTTCAATTTTCCTCTCAATCACTCTGCTTTATCATACTGCTCCCTTCACAAAATTCATTGATAGTGAACAATGTTTTTCATTCTGAAAACCAAGAAACCCTTCACCGTCACTATTATTCATGAACTAACTTTTAAATCCTCTAACTAAAAATCAATTATGTGAATGGTGAGTACGATATTACTCTTATAAAGGGTCGTACGTGGGTCATATCCATCCAAAAAAATAATGTTGAACCTACGAACTGAATTTTAAATTTCCAAACTATGATATCAGACTTCTATGTAGTGAGTTTTGTACATGGTTCATTTGCTCCATGAACTGTTCTGTTCTTTTCCAAAACCCAGTGGTCCAATGCCTCATGAGTTGTTCCACAAACTATTGGTTCACCGAGAATTTATTCCACAAACTATCAGTTCACAGAAATGTGTTCCAAAAAATGTTTCCAGGGTTCAATATGCAGACTGGTTTGTTGTGTGAACGTGTTTGAGTACATCCCCAATTTTTCCTATTTTTCCAAAAGATTTTTCTAGACTCACCTTTTATATGGTCTTTTTTGTGCAGAAAATTGAAAGATCTTCCACTTATCTCAATGGAAGCAACCTAGAGGAGGGAATCCATGGTTGATAACACTGAAGACAACATTTGTTCCTACATCATTCCCCAAGAGAATATCCTCTGAGATATACTCTCACAAGAGCTTATGGATTTTCCATTATCTATCCAATTACTTCTCTAAAACCTTGGCCTCCAAGATGAAGTTCCTTTACCACTGATTGATCAGATTGGATTTATCCTTCTCCTTGATACATATCAGGATTATGACTAAATGAATATTCTTACCATGGGGGAAATTATGACTACCTCGAGCCAAGATGATATATTTTTTTTGAATGGCTCTATGTGGACACATAGCACTCAATGTCTCCATATTATTTTTCTTAAATCAACCACCCATGACTACCCATCCATTGTTAATCTTTCACAAAATGATCCTACTGGAGGGTGGAGATCAAAATGGGAACTCTAGTTTGGAGGGTACTTTTCTAAAAAGTGGGCATGGGCATTCTGGCTTCATCAGAACTACTTCGAAGCCTCTATTCCAATGAGATCCATCAACCAATACCTAATGATGTGGGTCTCCCATTCACCATCTATTCACCGGGTGAGATACTTCTTGAGCTACTCAGTCATTAGTTCTTGAGCACTAACACCTCTCATTTTTTCCATGGTGGAGTGGGGATTGGTCTATAGGATGTCTCCTAGATAGGGGGACTTCTTATCCTTAGTGACATGTATGATGAATTTTTACCAGTGTCCAATTCCTGGAAAAATATTGATAATGTATCCCCATTAGAAGGGGAATTGTTAACCGTGATAGAGAGGCCACTTGGTTAGCCTTTTCATGCTCACTCACTGATTTCATTTGAATACTGTATAGTATTGTTCTTGCGGGTGAGCGGGCCGAAGATGAAAGTCCTTCGTAGACAGACTCATCCAACTCAATAGCCCCATAAAATTCCTGGCTCATAATGTGCTACCCTCAAGGTGGGTCACTACACCACCTAGGGTTATGAGGAGAGAATAGGTGTACCTCTTAATATAAGACAGTCGGGTATCCTTTCCATGTTCCTGAGTGGGTGGTTATTTCCTTCCCATGATGTTTGTACAGGAGTTCGGGCTTGCAACCTAATGATGGAATCCTTTCTAGTAGAGGTGAAACCCATCAATTTAGACATCCTTACCCTTGAACAAATTTATGAGATATTTGGGAAAATATAAGAAGTAAATCCTTCGCATCGCCTTAGTAAGCCTTTTCATTTTTTTATGGATGGATGGTAGAGAATTTCCCTTATTATGAGTATTTCCATACTACAATGGTTCCTCATTCTAGTTTCAACCCAACTCTTCTCAGTATTGCTTCCATTGTCCCTTATTCTATGAATGTTGATGGAGCAGTCAAATTGTTGAGTGATGTTTCTTAGTTTTCTTTTACACCATACCTTGTGCCTCATGAAATAATAAAATATTATGGGAATGGTTCTTTAGAAGAACGTTCATACCATATTGAACTTTGTGATGGAATCTTAACTGCTCTTTTAGACAAGATGGCCTTCTATGAAACTTATGTACCCTACCAATTTTCCAGGCAGTTTGGATGGCTGTAGTGGGTCAAACTACTCTCGATTACCCTGTTAAGAGGTAATATCAACCATAAATGTCTTTTCAACTATGGTTCATGATGATACATGAGGATTCAAAAATGCATATCTTTATTCTTCCCAAAGAGGCCTCTACTTACATGTCGTTGGAGTATGCCCAACAGTGTGTAATGTACTATCCTGATAATATACTGGCCAGGTTAGTTCTATGGGTGAAAATGCCATTGACTGCTTCTAGTACCATCTTACCTATACCATATACAATATTTTCTTCCATTATAATTGCCTAAATGTGCTCAACCTGTCATCACATGCATTTAGAGGTGACCTCATCTATGCATCCTATCCTTGTGGATAGTGATTCAGACCCCATACCATCATCTAATATGTTCCTTGGTCCGACTAAAGCTATTCTGAGTGGAATATCACTGAATACCCCTGAAGTCGCAGTCAACTCCCTAAACTTGGTTCCAGTTATCGAACCTCCTACAGTGTGGTAGGGCTCCCTCACATGTGTATCCCATCCTAGGGAGACTCTATCTGTAATGGTTCTATTTCTAGACTATATACATATAGCGGAAAAGGAACAGAGTCAGGGTTCCAATACTATAAGGTGACATTGTACCATGTAGTGATGGGTGTGGATTTTAATCTATACTATTTTTTCTGAAACTCGTCTTCCAGAGTTTGCTGATGAGGAGGAAACCCTTCAAAATATATTTACTGACTTGGTTTTTGGTGACTTCGACTATCGACATCTGCAGAAACTTGTGAACAAGATTATTATAGTTCGAAAGGATATTTCCACTTGTGATGATATCCTTACTCAATTAAATTATTTTCACCATCAGAAAAAGTCTTTTTAGGATCATACCAAAGAGATACATCACTTAATGGTTGAGGAGACAGATGCCCAGGACCAAATGATTACCCAAATAGAAGAGTTACAAGAGTACAATTCTCAGGTGGCCAAGCTAAAGGTGCAACTAGCATCAATAAGTGGAAACATAGAATCCATTAAATATAAAAGGAGGGAACTTGGGGCCATTCTAAAAGTGCATCCCTCAGTTGAAACTGAAGCTACATTGAAGAAAACATTAGTTCAATCGCTTGATGGCCCATGCCAGAAAATCACTGATCTGTTGGAAAGATCTAGGCATGATTCATTATAATTTTTTTATATATTTTTGTTCCAATTTTTTTATTTAATATTTGGGAGAGGCTATAGGTTGTGGATGTAACCCTTATCTACATGAAAACATTTTGCATCCTAGTGCTTCTCCATTATTTTCTCCCTACAATGTCAATCCATCACGATCAACCGCACTTAAATAGTAATCTCAACCATATGTCAATTTGAATCACCATATGGGATGACTGAAATAATAAAATAATTATTTAATTTTTTTCCTAACCCAATGGGCTCCACGATAATAGTTTTTTCTCTTGTTGGGGTAACATGTTAAACCCTAAAAACTTTGCGAATTTTTTGTTATTACCCTAATTTGTTCCTAAATCCAATTTGGTGTGGGCTTAGCCGGTATAACTTCAATTTTTATTAGGCCACCCTTTTAACATTTTTGAACAAACAAAATTTGTTTATCTTGATTTTTGGATGATCAACATTTTTCCTGAACATGATTAGAATATTTTTTGTGAGACAGTACTCTAAATTTATCTTGGGTGGACTTTGTGGGTTTTCATCCAAGAAAGTGTTATTTATATTTTCATGGATAGTTTGAAGTATTGAAAAATAGAACATCAGTACTAATGCTTTAGGTTGAACAACATTCATTATGAATTTTCAGGTGAGGTCCCCAATTTAGAACTCATTAACCGAGAATTCCCTAATAGCCTTTAGAAATGGATAAGGGATTTTTCTTAACCCTCACTTAGTTATTTCTTGATATGAAACATGATGTGGGGAATAGAATCCATTGGTAGTACGAAAGTGGGAGAATAATCTCCTGAGGACAAATTTTCCTTTGTTTAACAAGCTCTTATTATGGACCATTTATACAAAACTGACAGGGCATTGTGCGCATAGTTAAACAAAGGTGTCCTTAACAAAATGGACTATCATTTCTGAGGGACATAAAATTTCATAGAAATTTGTATTTTTTATGTTTTTGAATACCCCAATGGTTGGGCTATTGAGGGAATGATTTTTGAATGTATAGGGACATTTACATTGGTTTTGGTTGGGGGGGCACTCCCACACAGATTTTTCCTATATAAGGGAGGGTTGGATAATGATGCAATTTAACATTGTACAACCAAGAAATTTAATACCTATGATTTAATGTCATTTTACTCTAACCAGGGGATAAAAATTCTTCACTTAGCACAATGGTCTAACCAGAAATTATTTATTAATTTCAGGAATAGAATGGAGAGAAAGGATGTAAACTATAATCAAGGGGGTTTATAAAGCTAGGTAATGAGACAGGACATAAATTTTATTGAGGAATACGGGGGTAGAAAAAGCCTATCATGAGGACTGATGTTCCTTTGATTTATAGGACATTTAGTGTGAAACGTATGTAGAGCCTCTAGGGCATTGTGTGCATAGTCAAGCAAGGGTGTCTACAGGATACTAATCCTTCATTTATGATATCCTTGGATGAGTATGGGGATTCAAACCTTTCTAGACATAGAGTGTGTAATGTGAAGAGGGGATCCTGAACATGAAAAAAGGAATTTCATGATGAACATTACCAGGAATATCTAAAATTAGTGGAGGCGTTTTTATCATATCTATGTGAGTTGTTTCCTTAAGAAAGTTTGACCATTGTGTAGGCAGGGATGGGAAAATTTTGTTTCAAGAATATACCCAAAATATGATATCCATACATAAATACATTTCCTATAATGGAAGGAATCAATATATATGTAGTTATTTTTAAATTTTAACCATATGTGGAGGGTTCACACATTTGAATGGGGAATTTTTTTGAACATGGGGTTACCTAATGAAGAGGTACCCACATTGAAAGTTATTATACAGATTCAATTCATGCATATGAACATGGGGGGTACATTCTTTGGTGTTTCAAGACCCAATAATGAACATTTATTTTCGAGCAACATTTAGTTTTAATGTACTTCTATTAGGACGTTCATATAGAAGCTCTAATTTATTGGTGGATGATTGGGACGAGGTGTTCCAACATTTCCATGATATGGATTGGATGGAATGTGTAAGACATGTATTCAAGGGATCTTAGATCATGAGACATGATATAGGGATTAGAATCCTTTAAGCATATGAAAATAGAAAAATCCTCCCACCGGGAACTATTTTCCTTTGGTTGATAGACCATTTTTGTGGGCAATGTAGGTAAAGACACCAGAGCATTGTGTTCATAGTCCAACAAAGGTTTCCGTAGGAAACTGGCCTTCCATTTTTGATAGCCTAAGAATTATATGATGAACCAAAATCACTCAATGTGGGGAGTTTTCACATTAGAAATTTTCTGGCTTTAATAACCCATAGAGTTGAGAACTCTCCTACATAGATTTATCTCGCATGCAGGGTGAGACATTTTGATTCCCTTGCTAGAGTGGGGTCTGATTTCAAAGGTCGGTGAGCCCTGAAATCAGTCTCCCTACAAAGATATATCCCACATGCAGGGAGTGGGGCACCCTAGAAACATTTGGGGTACCTTGTAGTTTAACATCATATGGTAAGGACTTTATTTCCTCATATATATGGGAAAACATTAACATTCCTTTTAATGTCATGAAAATAGGTCTAATGGATTGATTCGAACTTGTTTCTAAGGGAATCCCCTTTCGAAATTCTTAATCCCATGTGATCTATGCTCGATGTGAGAAACAAGGGGATGTAAGGGCTTTACTTCACCACCTAGGGATGGAGGAATCAAAGAACGGATCATTGTATACTCAGGATGGTGTTGTTTGGTTTAACATCATACAATTAGAACAAATGCCAGGCAGTTTAACATCATATAGTGAGGATGTGAGAAAGGGGATGTACGATGTAATTTAGTCTGCCCGGAGAATAAGGGTCATTTCTATGCATTTCATAGCTTGGTCAAGGCCATATGAATCGAGCATCACTACATATCTTCCATGGTGGGGGTCAAACGACACGCCGTCCTTCATATACCACTCCTCCTACGTAAGTGTTCCGCCTCTGGGGTGGTGCATGTCTAGGAAGTGCAAATATGGAATGATGAGGATCATCATCCGTATCTTTTTCCACAGAGATAGGCTCTCGTCGAATTTACCATTCCTTTGTTTCGACCCGTTTAGCGTCATTATCCTTTAAAGAAGTTTGAATTAGCACTGTGGGGAACTGTTGGTCCCAGTGGGTGATTGATTTGTGGTAAAGCACTCATACAATCTATCCTTCTTGGGTACAACATCCTTGGATGGTCTCCAAAAGGTTTATTTGTGGAGCCAATAATGCCCAATGAACCTAGTATCCATTATTCATGGACCTAATTTCCAAAGGCAGGAACTCGACAGCTGGTGATTTGACCAACGACACTTGAGGACTCCATTGGTCAAGATGATGGGAGGTCAGGGTCACCACACCATACAGAGGGAGGATTTTTTCCTCTTCTGGGTCTCTCTTATAGATTTAAGTCATGTTAGTATGTTCTTGAATCCTTGGTTCATTCCCAAAAAGTGTGTCCATGGGAGACCCTTGGTTTGCAATATCGTTGTGAGCATGCATTTTTTTGATTCCACGGAGGTGACACTGACTTAGCCATATTGTAAGGTTCTCTAATCATCATCCAGGGGGTGAAAGGTGACTTGATGTTGGGATCAGGCCCACAAGGAGGGATTCCTACGTATCCTCAGGAGAAGAATCGGATCCCAAGTAGTTCAGATTGTGTGGGGCTTATGCATCGAAGCTTACCATTTGAGAAATCTGATTGGGTGGACCCTTTATGGGAGGGTACCCTTTTGAACTCAATCCTTCTATTAGGCATCCAATATATCTTGATTTGATCAGGAATTAGAGTTCTTGTACTTTATATTATGTGGGGGGCTTACGCATGGAAGCCGCCCATTTTAGGGGGCATGGTTGGGTGGACCCTTTTAGAATGGTCACCCTTTTGATCTCTGGCCTTCTGTCAGGCATCCTACATATCCTGATTTGGTCAAGAATCAGAGTTCATGTAGTTCAGATGTGTGTTGATGTTTTAATCCTCACAAACCTCTATGTCCACGTGAGTCATTCTTGGCATGAGAAATAAGAGGATTTAAAAGATTTAACAATGCACATGCCTCCTACCCTATTGGTGGGAGAGGGAGAGCCCGTGGTGGAAGTGGTCGGGGCGATCGAGGGTGAGGGTGCGGAGTGATGAACCTTTATATGATAAATCGAATTAAATTTCATGCGGCCCTACCATGGAAGATTAGGGACTTACCTCAGTGAGAGGGCCCTAGAGAATCATATGAGGTATACTATAGTTTAAATTCATATATCTTGGATGATGGAATCATAGTTTAGCATCATGTGGATAAGAAAATTAGGGGTCTCGTAGTTTAGGGTCATGTTATGAGGACCACTTGTTATAGAATCCATGATTAACTGAAGGAAAATCATGTTTGGTTGTTCCGACATGCCTCGCACATGAGGGGTGCAGAATTTTTAAATAATGAATATGGAGGATTCTGGGGTTGGGGAAATGATATCAGTCATGGAATCCATTGAGGTGTACTGAGGTTGGAGAGGACTTTCTTGAGGACGAATTTTCATCTTGTTGACAGACCATTTTTGTGGGTAACATATGTAGAGCCACTGGGGCATGATGTGCATAGTCAAGTAGATGTGTCCTTGGGACACTGGCCTTCCATTTCTGATGGCTGAGGAGATTTATGATGATCCTAAATCACTTGATATACTACAATTTAATTTCATATAGCTTGGACAATGATTAACTAGAGGATAATCATGTTCGGATATTTTAACGTTCCTCGAACATGAGAGGGATAGAATGTGCAAACCATGATTCAGGAGGATCTCAGATCAGGAGAAAAGATATAAGGTGTGGAAGCCATTAAGGCATACAAAGGTAGGAGAGGACTCTCCTAAGGACGAATTTGCCTTTGTTTTATGACCTTCTTATACGAATCATGTGCAGAGACATCGGGGAATGATGTGTGTTGTCAAACAAAGGTGTCTGCAGGACGCTGGACATCTGCTTAGGATGGATTAGGATGTTTATGAAGATCCAAAATCACCCATTATACTACATTTTAAAGTCATATAGGATGGAAAAATACCATAAAGTTTAATTTCATGTGGTTAGGATGATAAATCATATATTGATGTCATATAGTTTGGACCATGGAGGTAGGAGCCATCATTAACTGAAGGATAATCAGGCTGAGATGTTCTGACTTGCCTCGAACATGAGAGGGCAGGAATGTGTAAACTGTGACTTTAGGGATTCTCATTTCAGGAGAAATGATATGGGGCATGGAAGCCATTGAGGCATAAATAGGTAGAAAAGGACTCTCCGGAGGATGAATTTTCCTTTGATTGACGGATGTCTTGTAGGATTCATATGTTGAGCCACCTGGGCATGATGTGCATAGTTAAGAAATGTCACGCATGACACTAGACTTCCATTTTTGATGGCCATGGAGGTTTATGGGGATCCGAAATAACGAGAGACACAAATTTTTAAATATGGAAAGGATGTTCTTGGGAATTTAAGATACACTCAGGCTTTGATTGTCCATGTAGTTCTGGGTCAACCTGGCATAAGAGGTAGGTGATAGGGCCTTTCAAGAGGTTCATGAGGAATTTATCTTCTCATGGTATTTAAGGTACGGATGTTTGGGTGGCATAAGGGTGCAATGGGAAATGTCGTCGACCAAACCTGAAAAGTTCATGGTGCGACTCTAAATTTGTCATGGGGGTCAGTGATGGTAGCGAAGAAACCGGCCCAACACTAATCCCGAGTGGGGGTGGGGGGGAAACAACCCCACAGTATGGACCTATTGGTGTGAACTGTTTTCCACATAGAGAATCCGCGCAAGAGATGGCCGTGTAGAAGCTGGGAACTTTGAATTATACACGGTGCAGTTGGCCGCGTATGATGGTACACAGAGAAGATTTCCACAAACTATCTTTCACATAAGGGAGTCCCCATGCTGTCTTCCCCATATGAGCATCCACGAACCATCTTCCTCATATCGGAATCTGTGAACCATTTTTATTAAATTTTTATTGGTTTGATGGTTGGCTGCTGAGGGTCTTCCAAATACGGTTCATGGGGAGGACTTCTGCAAACCGATTTCTCTATATGGTTTGTGGGATGGATTCAGTGAACTATTTATTTTTCATGGGATAGAATGTGAGAACTACCTCGGGTGTGGGTGAAATTCATCCCGCACCCTCTACATTCATCACCCACTTTTCACCAATCCAAGATCTCTCTCCCTTGCTTTTTATTTTCTTCTTTTTCTCAGTTCCCTAGTGGTCCTTTTATAGAATGTCTGGTAATCTGTATCTGCGGTACACATGACACACTCTCCGGAAGCCCATGGAGATATATCATTACCTGTGGAAGAATCTTTCAACTAGGGTTTTCATAGGTGTGGTACTCCATAGACTTCTCCTCATCCTCAAACCACATAAATTTGCGAGGATGGTGTGTGGCGCGTACATCTATCAGATTCTCGCCAGGGAAAACAGTTCGCGGTCGGTTCAGTTTGTGGGTAGAAATTCACCATGAACTGCTTAATTCACTGGAAAACACCTAATGGGCCAGCGCATCATAGGCCTTATGCATACTGAATGGTTCTCATCTCATTCCTTCTGTGAACCTTTCCCGGTAATCAGTACGCGGTCGGGCCAAATCCCCTTTGCAAAATTTTATTTCGTCAATTTTCTTCTCAAATTAGCAATCCAATTTGTATCCATTTTCTCTACCAAATTTGTGGGAGTATTTTCCTTGCCTTTTATGAATTTTTGGGACCCTAAAAATGCCTCCATCATAATGGGGTCCGTTCAGATCTAAAATGAGTCTATTCCAATGTAGAAGTGGTCCCGGCGTAAATGATCAGATAATGCTCTAATTTTTTCCTGAGCCAAGGGATTCAGTGAGTGTAGTTTTTCTATTACTAGAGATACATGGAAAGTCCCACAAAAATTGTGTATCTTTCATTATTACCCTAATTTTTTTCCTAATCCTACTTGGTATGGGCTCAGAGGGTATAACTTAGCCTTTTCTTAGGCCACCCTTTGTGGGTTTTCGACCTAACAAGCTTTACGCCTTTTCTAATAGATCAATGCATTTTTTAGCTAACTGATACTCAAGATTTACCTATATGTGACTTTGATAGATTTTTTCTCTAGTGAGTATAACATCTTTTTTTTCGGTAGTTCACAGTCCTGCCATTCAAACTTATAACTGATGTTTTAGGTCTAACAACTTTGACCAAATTTAATGGGGAAAGGCCCCAACTCAGGAACACTAGTCATGAATCTTCTAGTATCATTCAGACATAGGTTAGGGATTTTTCATGACCCTAGATTTGTGTATTCTAGACATTCATGAGGCTCAAGAGCTTCTTTAAGCGTTCATAGGTAGGAAAGGACTCTCCTAGGGATGAATTTGCCTTTGATTGATGACCATTTTTGTGGATGACGTATGCAGAGCTATAGGGGCATGATATGCATAGTCAAGAAAAGGTGTTTTCAGAACACGGGACTTCCATTCTCGATGTCCTGGTGGGATTTTCCACATTTTGGACTTATCTTGATGGTGGGTGGCACAATAGGTGGCTGGCTTGAGTAGTGTTGTCTGAGAACATTAGGAACATTCACATCAGCATTGAGTGGGAAATCATTCCCAAACATTTCTTACTTTTGTGAGGGAGTGTTGGAAAGTGGTCAGTTCAGTTAATAGTGTTTTATATGTCAGGGACACTTGGGAAGAAGGAGGTACATAATCCATCATCCAAGAGTTTTCTGAATCATGGGGTGTGACATGACGAGATTGTCACTTGAGCATACGGAGGCTGGAAAAGACTCTCTTATAGAAAAATTGCCTTTGATTGATGGCCATTTTTGTGGGTGACATATGTAGAGACACCGAGGAATGATATTCATAGTCAAGAAAAGGTTTTCCCAGGACACTGGCCTTCCATCTTCTATGGCCTTTGAGGATTATGGAGACTGCGAAATTTCTGAATACAGCGCGTGACCTTCGACCAGGGGTTCCCCTAATCACAAAAGGAGGATTTTTAACTAAAATTATTTAGGGAAACCCAGAGATGAGTGGGTGAACTATTCATTTTCATGCAGATCTCCTTTTCACATGTGGATAGGATATCTTTTAGGAACCTTAAAAGAGAACAATGGGGAATCGGAACCATATTGTCCTATATATCCAGGATGTGTGAAAGGGGGTAAAATGTAAACCATGAATTCAATTTCACATGAATCAGGATGTGTGTAATAAGGCTTAGAATCCATTGGGTGTATTGAGATACGACAGGTCTCTCCTGGGGATGAATTTTCCTTTGACTGATGACCATTTTTGTAGGTGACGTATGCAGAGCCACTAGGGCATGATATGCATAGTCAATCAAAGGTGTCTGACATACACTGGCCTCCCATCCCAAATGTCCTTTAAGGGTTATGGGGATTCAATATCACTTGAATCATGAAGTTTTTAATATGGAATTGGTATACTAGGACATATTTGGACATTTGGGCTATGATTTACTCATGGAATTGTATCTATTATGTAGATCTGACCCATACGTAGGGTGAGGTATTAATTCTATCATTGGGATACCTGATTGTTTAAAATAACATGGAAAGGACATAGGGTTACTCTCGGGGGATGGAACCGTGTCATTCCTTTTATGGTCATGATTCTAGGACCAAATTCCATTTTTGTTTATCCATAATGTCACAACGGATCTCTTGTTAAGATCTCTAAGCTCACGTGAGCTATGCTCGGTGAGAGAAACAAGGGATCACAATGGTTTCATGTCACCATCTAAGAATAATGAATTCAATTTTAGAGGGAATTCTTATGACAAATCCATTACTTTTCAGTTTATCTTCGTGTGGTGAGGACAATTTTGGCCTTGCAGTTTAACATCGTGTGGTGAGGTTGATTTTGGCCTTGCAGTTTGACGTCATGTGGTGAGGATGTTTTTAACCTTGTAGTTTAACGTCATGTAGTGAGGAGGATTTTGGCCTTATAGTTTAACGTCATGCGGTGAGTATGATTTTGGCCTTGCATAGGTATTCAAAAGTTCTAGGTTAATCCCAGTCAGGGGGTTCTAGCTTCCCTTAGATGTGAGTGATGATAGAAGGTGTACACAATATTCCCAGGGGCGACTTGAATCAGGAGGGATTACATGGGGCTTGAAAGTCATTGTGCATACTAAGATAAGAGAGGAATCTCAAGGGGAAATATTTTACTTTGATTGATGGCCATTTTTTTGTGGGTGACGTATACAGAGCCAATGGTCATGATATGCATAGTCAATCAAAGGTGTCTGCATGACACTGGCCTTCCATCACAGATGGCCTTGGATGATTATGAGGATCCTAATTTTCCCATGGTATGAAGTGTGATATATGGTAAATTTGTACCTAGGAATGTGAGAATAACCAGACCATAACTAATTATGACCTTCTTGGAGCTTCTACATAGGCCTGAACCATGCATGGGGGAAAAGGAGATTTTTTTTCAGGTGGCTAGGCCAGGATGTTGAATCAGAGCATCACCACATATCATGTGAGAGTAGGAATCAAGCCAAACATAGTTATAGATGTTCCCTACAAACGTTTGTTCGATGTGTTAGGGACACCTAAGGGAATTTTGGGTTTTACTTGATACGGGTGCCAGGCCTACCATACTACTCTATGGTTTACTTGCGTAAGAGAATCCATAACACTGTTCCAAAGATCCCATGAGTTATACTCGATGTGGGAAAAAAGGAGTGGTTACAGAGTCTCATTTGAAAGTGTGAGTTAACAAAGAATATGATGGGAGCCTTTTCATTGTTTTTCCTAGTGGGGCTAGGCCAGGATCAATGATCTCGACATCTCTATGTATCCTACGAGGGTAGGAATCAAGCCATACGTAGTTTTTTGTGCACCACATACTGGTTTGTCTCGGTCCAAATGGTAGGGAAACTTTCATTCTACCCATCAAGGTTGTCAGGTCCTCCATGTTTCCCCATATTTGTACTTCATAGGAGAATATCTATCACCATTCCTAAGATCAATTGAGTTGTACTTAATGTGAGAAAAAAGGGGTGACAAGGGTCTCCATTACGAATATGGGTAGATAGAGGGTGTGACAGAGGAATTTTGTTATTCATGGGGGATGGACCAGGATAGAAGATCAAGGCATCACGACATATCCTATGAGGGAAGGAATCAAGCCACATGTAGTTCTGTGAAAGTTCATGCAGTTTATTTCCATGTAATTAAGATGTTTTATGCTGTGTAGTTTAACATCTTACAGCGAGGACATATTCCTTATAGTTTTATGTCATTTTTAAAGGACAATGACTAATAGTTTAAGGTATTAGAATTTTTAACATGAAACGGGGGGAATTTTTTGTTCCTCGTAGTTTAAGGTCTTAGAGATCAGACCTTAACATTGAGGATTTGTCATTACTCATATTTTAAGGTCTTAGAGTTTAGACGATGACATTAAGGGAAATATTTTTTATGACTCATAGTTTAATGTCATAGAGCTTGGAATTATGTTACGGGAGGGAATTTTTATTAATCATAGTTTAGGGTCGTAGAGTTTGAACTGTGGGGACATTTTTTTACCTCATAGTTTAATGTCTTAGATTTTGGACCTTATCATGGGGGAATCCTTTATGACTCATAGTTTAGGGTCATAAAGTTTGGAAAATGGGGGCATTTTTAACTCATAGTTTAAGTTCTTAGAGTTTGGACTGTAATATTGGGGATCTATCGTTACTCATAGTTTAAGGTCTTAGAGTTTGGACCATGATATTGGGGTATTTTCATTACTCATAGTTTAAGGTCTTAGAGTTTGGACCATAATATTCGGGAATTTTTTTTTGACTCATAGTTTAATGTCATAGAGCTCGGACTCATGATATTGGGAAATTTTTAACTCATAGTTTAAGGTCTTAGAGTTTAGACCATGGGGACATTTTTAACTCATAGTTTAAGGTCTTAGAGTTTTGACTGTAACATTGGGGATTTTTCTTTAATCATGTTTTAAGTTCTTAGAATTTGGACCATGGGGACATTTTTAACTCATAGTTTAAGGTCTTAGAGTTTGGACCATGATATTGTGGAATTTTTGTTACTCATAGTTTAAGGACTTAGAGTTTTGACCATAACATTGGGGAATTTGTTTTGACTCATAGTTTAACATTATAGAGCTTGGACTTATGATATTGGAAAATTTTTAACTCATAGTTTAAGGTATTAGAGTTTGGACCATAACATGGGGGATTTTTATTACTCTTAGTTTAGGGTAGTAGAGTTTGGACCATGGGGAAATTTTTAACTCATAGTTTAAGGTATTAGAGTTTGGACCGTAACATTGGGGACTTTTCGTTACTAATATTTTATGGTTGTAGAGTTTGGATCATGGGGATATTTTTATGTGAAGTATTTCTTGAATAACATCACATTTGTGGGAGTTGTGATGAGCTTTTCGTCCATTGATATCAGGGTGTATTATTTATTGGAATAGACCCGATGTATGCCATATAGTCCTTCCCAATTTGGTTCAAGCATCAGGGGGTTCTTCCCTAGTATCATCAGGGTTCTGAGGACTAACACCATTTCTACTTTGAAGAAATATCGAAGGTGAATCTTTTTGTGGAAGGCTCGTGCAATCCAGTTTCGGTAGATTTCAAAATGGTGCAGAGTGTGCAACGTTTTTTCATCTAACTACTGCAATTCATCAAACTATCTTTGTGATTTCTCATCCATGGATAGTTGATCGCAAATGGACACACGAGGTGACGTCACTTAGATTTCGATAGGTAACACTGCCTCTGCCCCGTATACTATTGAGTACAGGGTTTCCCGAGTGGCGGTGCGGTTCGTGGTCCGGTAAGCCTACAATGCAGGAAGGAGCTTATCTGGCCAAAATTTCTTATCCTTGATGACCATCATTTGATGTATGTTGGATAGTGTCTTGTTGAAATCTTCCATATACCCATTGGCTTCCGTGTGGTAGCGGGATGACCGGTTTACCTTGATTCCATATTCTTGGTACAGATTATCTAGCTCAGTAGAGTAGAAGTTAGTGTCGTTGTCCATAAGTATTGAATCAGGGACACCAAATTTGGTGATGATATTGGAATTCCAAAAGTTTTCGATGTTTTTCACTCCGACTTCCTTAAGTGGTATTAATTTAGCCCATTTAGAAAAGAGAGTCGGTTGCTGTGAGTATGAAATTGAATTTTATGGATGTAGTGAAAGGATACCGTCCCACAACATCCATCCCCTAGGAAACGAATGTCCATGAGTATTTAGCCTCATGAAGCAACTCTGGGAGTGGTGTATAAAATTATAATGAACATGGAAGGAATGGCACTTCTTGGTGAATATGGAGCAGTCATGTATCATGCTGGGCTAGTAATACCCAAGCCTCCAAATTTGGTGAGAGAGCTTGGTTGCTGACTGGTGTGCTCCACAAGCTCTAGTGTGCACCTCTTTCATGATGGAGACAGTCTCTTATCCATCAATGGACCTGAGAAGGACTCCATCAAGGAATCATTTGTAGAGGAACTTCTCTTGGTTCACCCCATTGTACAGGGTAAAATTGACTTCCAGCCTTTGGACCTACTCCCTTTCATCCCTAACTAATGGGAGTTTCCCATTCCGAAGGTAATTTGTGATGGGTGTCATCCAACCGGTGGCATGAACATAAGGATCAGGAACATGGCTAATTTCATTAATTTCTTCTCTACTAATCTTGATGAATGGAAAGTCCATCTGATGGTGAGCAAAGCTAATGACTTTTTTTTCCTGGTTGGGATCGGCCAAGGTTGTGGCTACATTTTCCAAAGTGTCGACTTGAGCATTCTGTGACTAGGGGACATGAGTCAATGTTGGTTTTGATGGGAATTCTTCCATTAGTTCTCAAACATGGTTCATCAAGGGAACCAATACTTCATTATTTATTGCATAGTCATTGTTGACCTGTTTGATGACTATCTCTGAAAAACCCTTTATTTTTAGGTGTTCGGCTTGAACATGGAGTGCCAACTCAAGGCCGGCGATGAGGGCCTGATAATCTGCTTCATTGTTCGTACACCCTTCCAAATGAAGAAATGAGTAAGGAATGATGTCCTTTTTAAGAGATACAAGTACGAATCTTAGCCCCACATTGTTGAGCTTAGGATTCTCCATCCTTTTCCCTGGTGGGCTTCAGGAAGCACCGTCGAAGTACATCTCCCACATATGGGGGTTCTCCTGGACAGAAAACATTTATTCTTATGGATGTTCGATATCCAATGTTTCCATATATTCTGAGGGGTTCTCGGCCAAAAAACCTACTAATGTCTGGCCTTTGATGGCCTTCTGGGGCAAGTACCATATGTCAAACTCTTCCAAGATGACCGCCCATCATGAAAGGAACCCATTTAGCATGGGACGGTTGAGAATATACTTGAGAGGGTTGCAGCTGAATACCAGGTGTACTTCATGGTGTTGTGGGTAATGCACGATCTTCAAAACTGCTAAGATTTGGGCTAGGCAGTTCCTTTCAATCTTTGAATTTCGAGTTTCAACATAAATCATTGTCCGGCTGAGGTAGTAGAGGTTGTTCTCACTGCTGAAATCATTTTTCTATGTGAGGAAGGCACCTAATGATCATTCCAGGGCAGTTACGTATAAAATGAGTGGTCTCCCCTCCACTGGCAGTATGAGAACTTGCAGTCTTATGAGATATCTTTTGAGGTTGTCAAATGATTATTGAAGATCATTATCCCATTTATATGTAACTTCTTTATTCTTGATCTTGGTGAAAGGTAAATATTTACCAATAAGGTTAGATATGGACCGCCTAATGTATGCAAGTTGCCCCTAGAGACCTCTTAACTCAGTGAGGTTGTGAGGTGGGGACATTCCAATAATGGATTTCATCTTATTGGGGTCGACTTCTATGCCACGATGGAGTATGAAGAATCTGAGAAATTTCCCCGAGGTAACGCCAAATGCACCTTTCAAGGGATTCATCTTTAAACTGTGTTGTCTCAATTTGTTGAAGAAAGTTTCAAGGTCATCCAGGGAATTCGAACACTGTTCTGACATAACCACCAGGTATTCGACATAACACTTGACAAATATTCCCAAAAAGGGGTTGAAAATGCGATGCAAGGCATGTTGATATGTGGTTCCAGCATTCTTTAGATCGAAGGGAATCACTTTATAATAGAACACTCTATAAGGGTACCTAAAAGTGGTATATTCTTCATCTTCTTAGGCCATATAGATTTTATTTTATCGAGAATATCCATCCATGAAAGAGAGGGCCTCGTATTTGGTTGTTGGATCGATAAAAAATTCTGTGATTGGGACTGGGAAGTCATTATTAGGGAAGTGCCGATTAATATCCCTGAAGTCAATGTAGATTCTAATATGTCCATTCTTCTTTTTTACACGGACTATGTTGGCCAGCCAAATTGGATATAGGACCTCCTGTATGAAGTTGGTTGTGATCAGTTTGTCAACATTAGCCTCTATTTTAGAAGCATGCATCGGGCGTGTCTTTCTAGCTACCTGTTTATATCCCCGATGATCTTCTAGTATGCCCAGATGATGGGTGGAAACTTCATGATCTATTCCTGGAATCTCCATGTAATTCTAGGAAACAATTTGTTGATTCTTCTTTAGGAAGGAGGCATATACCTCTTATTCCTCTGAAGGAATAGCCACAATAATTAAAGTGTCATGCGGGTCATTTACAAGGACCAGATTTATCTCCTTAAGTTCATTGATGGTGGTGGAAACACCTTATTCAAATGCAGGAGGTGAATCTTTGAGGTATTCTTCCTCTTGATCATCTTCCCATTCTGATGGAGAAATTATTTTTGAGATAACTTCTCCAATATTGGAAAATAAATAATCTTTTTCCTTAGTGTGTTAGGCAAGGAAAGTTTGATTCGCAAGGATGGTTCGGGATCATCTTTGATAGGTATTTTCCAAACAACATGGGAGTTATCCTGTTCTTCTGTGCCTTTGGACTTGGTGGCCATAAAAGAGACCATACAAACAACTGAGTCTATATCTAAACTTGTACATACACATTCAAATTGGTTGATGGGTAATATGTACTCTTCCCCAATCTCTTGGAAGGTGTTGGCGGGAGCCATATCCAATCCATTCGGGGAATTGATCTAATCAACATCATCAGCCAAAAGATGTTTTTCTTCAGACTCATGAAACCCTATGTCGATGTAATGCGACTCACAGAACTCAAATTGGGATTTATCTGCGTGCAATGACCCATTTTTTCCATTAATGAAATATTTAATACACTCATGGTATGAGGACGAGATTGTAGCATGCTGATGCAGTCACGGCCTCCCTAAAAGGACATTGAAGGCTGAACTTTTCCGCACCACCAGGAACTCCGAATCTGATATGAGATCTATGAGCCATGTTTTAAGCTTGATTCTTCCCAAAAAATTCATGTCACTTTTATTGTATCCTAATAGAGTTGTAGTGTAGGGTATCAAGATCTCTTCACCATATCCCAGTCGAAAAAACGTTCTCAGTGGGAAGAGGTTACATCCAGAGTCGTTTTTGATGAAGATCCTCTGAACATTAATTCCATTTATCTTTCTAGATACATATAAGGGCTTGATGTGCCCTTGCATGATGGTGTCTTTAACCCAGTCCGTGAAGGAGATGACGATGTAAAATTATTCCAGACCGGTCTCTATTCTGTAGACTTCAGCCACTGCTACTTGAGATTTTAACAAATAAGGACATATCAAGGCTTTGATGAGTGTCTATCTAAGATCTGTGGACAAAATCAATGCATTCAGGATTGACAGCTTTGCTAGTACTGAATCTAGATTCTTTAAAATTTCATACTTATACTCTAAATTTTGGTGCTTCCTAGCTGGAGGTTTCTCATTAATAGACACTTTATGGGTTTGAGCTTTGGAAGTAGATGATTCGGTCTCTGTAGTAGGAGCCAGCGGTGTTGTAGTTCTTTCCATGTTTGGCCAGGCTGGTCTTCCTATATACCTTGGGAAGTTTGGTACTTGTTATTCCCCTGATAGATATTCCAAGATGACTGGGCTTGGGTTTCCTTCAATGGGGGAGAAGGATAATTTTGGTTCTTGCTGCATCTACCGGAGGGTCCTTCCATAGGTTTCTACATTGTTAACTGTTTGACTTGTGGTGTGGATGAGAATTTGACTCCTTCCATGCTCATGCCTTCCAGGAAACCTATGGCCACTGTGACCTCTTCCTCCATCTCTCCAGTTGGGCACATGGAATTCGAGTTCATGGCCACATTCTTCATCAAAAAAGGGGTCCATCAAGTGAGCAACATTAATGGAGTTGAAGATCAGTTCTTGATCTGATATTGTTCCTGTCAGACTGCCTCCTTATGACGGTACCATTTGGTGGGGCGGTGCTCGTTGAAACAAGTCATTTTTCATAAAGTGTGAAAGTGTAAACACTAACTTTGGATATGTTACCATCTCATCTTCTTGCTCTTTCCTTCTTCTCTTCTGGACTTTATAGGACCGTAGGGCTGAGGAGGATGGTTGTGTTATATTAAGAGCTTCTAGGGACACAATAGTTTGTTTCAATTGGTCCTCAAGGATGTTGTGGACTTGTTTGATGGTCTTATGGGTCATCCAATTGTAAAAAAATTTCTCCTTCAAGATGGTGACTTTTTCCACTCTTCTTCCCCTCTTGAGTCGGAGGTGGAAACATATGCCACTTGTGCTGGCGGCGGGCCCAACATTACTTTCCCAGAATCCACCATTTTTGTAGGAGATCCTTGAAAAAAAGAATTCCTGGATGTTGTGTCCTAGTATCCAGTGATACAGACAATAATTTGGATGGTCATCGAGACCCATTTCATCGGATCCCTTTGGCTATGGAAGCCATAGCAGATTAAAATTCATGGCGGTTATGAAATATTCGCAGACCTGGTTATCTCAGAATGAATATAATATATTTCTTTGTTCTTTGAATTGATTTCTATTAGAACCCCGTCACTCATATTTTCAAGTTGGGGGTGTCTGTTGGCATCTAGGGGGTCCCACACCATTCAGTGGGGGTCTTGCAACTGGGGCTAGTACCGGGGGTGGCTTAAGCATGATAGAAGCCCCTTTATCTTTTCCCATTCTTTTCCCAGTGGCTGATGGGGCCAATCGGGACTTAAGGTTGGTCCTTTTCAAGGAGTCTTCTATCCTTTGGGCGATGGCAGAGAGGTCTTTAAACACACTGGTGTACTTCACTGGGATGAGTGGCATTCAAAATTCATCTTGAAGGTCATCGATTCACATGGCGAGCATCTCATCTTGGGGGAGTGGCTGGTCCAGGGAATATGTTAGGACTTTCCATCTAGAAATGAAGTATGAGACTCTCTCGTTATCTCACTAGTTGTAGTTCAAGAGATCACCGACCGTCATCTTCGGCAGCATCGAACTGAACTGGAAGAGAAACTATCACCGGAGGTCCTCCCAGCCTGTAATTAAATTACCTGGTAGGCTAGTATACCATATGAAACTTGAGAACTACAAGATTTGTATGAAGCACCTAAGTTTTACTACTTCTTGCTACTCTGGATTTCCCATCATGGGGTCATAGTAAGAGGCATAAAATACTGTTCTAGGTCCCCCGATCCATTGAATACTGGGAATATAGGGTTCTCAAATTTTTGTGGTGACGGAACATTTCTCACCCACTTAAGGTAGGGTTTGCGCTCTAGTTGTGTCGGAGCGTGCTACACCTCTATGGCTTCCAATTGAGCTCTTAGATGATCGAAAGTGTTTAAGAGTCCTTGATGCATATCTTGTCAGGCTTGAGCTTGAGCTAGTGTGGTAGGGGCCAAGATTGGGCGTGTCGATGCAACTGGAATTTCAGGTGGATACATAGCCGGGCGAATCAATTGTGGGTTTATCTGGGTATATTCCAACTACCTTCTCAATTGGGGAAGTCTGGATGTCCTTCTAGGGCTGGGTTGAATGGCCCTTCGGGCTTGGCTTCATTCACTGGGATGAGTTCTTGTGGTATGAGCACCTCTTCTGGGAGCACCTACTGACTTTCCACAGAGGAAACACATCCGGTGATATAACTCCCTCGATGTGGCTCATAATTAATTTGTCTGAGCTCTTTAATTTATTCCTCCTTCTTGTCAAACCTTTCCTCAAGGGTGAGGGACACACTCTCATGGGCAGGATGAGGTGGGTCATAGATGAACTTTGATTTATTTTTCTCTTTGTTGGAGTTTCACAGGGGAGGTAATGTCGGATTGACTGAGGGGGAACCGATATTTAGAACTGCCCTCTGGTTCTAGGTATGAACACCATCAGGCTCGATGTGGAACGCCTCTAGGAGGGAACCATATTCTGTTACATCTTCTCCCCCTGTTTCATTTCCTATGAGATCTATGGGGTTTGTGCTCACCACGTTCATAGAGGCATACCGCATTGGGGGTGGTGTTCCTGGTGCCAAATTGTAGGAAGGCTTCCTATGCCCTTTATTGGACTTTATCCTTCCATTTGGTGGTATTAATTGGGTTTATTGGTGAATCTGGACCCGAAGGGAGCCCTGGTCTTTCCTCATAAGGTGTCTTTGTCTCGGAGGGTGCAAACCACAAGAAGAGGTGGAATGGGGAACTACTCTATCCATCGTTCTTCTTAGACGGTGGAAGATAGACGTCCCCCGTGTGGTGATTTGAGGTAAAAATTCCCCCAACCCTGTGAGATGGGTTTGTTCCTGTTCTCTTTTCGATGCACTATGGCCTGTATTTGTTGGTCATATAGGGGAATTTTGATTTAAAAATTCCCCCCATCCCTATGGGATGGGGTTTTCCCATATCACCGAGGTAATTTCCACTATTTCCACCCTTTTTGATTTCACATACTCTCATGTGGGTGTAATCTATGTGTGGAATTAGTCCTTCATAGGGTCTATGGTCTTTTGAAGACATGGGCACTGCTTGCTGGTTGTCTTCCCTTAGGTGGGAAGCCTTCTAGATGTTCTTGGTCGCCTGAATCAGATGTTTCTTGATGACTTTATCTCTTCGGCCCTGACGCTTTTGAGACTTACTCCGGGCCATGTTTTTTTAGTATCCCATATTTCCTGATCATGGGTTTCATTTGACTGCTGCCTCTGTGTAATGACATTGCAGGATTTTATTTCCATTTGGGCCTGCTAGACATGACGTGGGGTAAAGTATAAAGCTCCATGTTCTATCCACACCCAAATGTGAACTCTATCCGGGGAGTTTCCAATAATGCAGAAAAATTTATGAAGTGCATGGTGTCAAGCCAGTTCAAGGTATTTCTTTCGCCATTCTGATTGTGGCTACCTTGTAGACGGGAGGGCTTCAAAGTCAATCAGATGGTGAAGCTCCCCTATTGTCCTGACATGGTCTGCATACTCTTCATAGGGTATGAATTTTTCTTTCATATTTTCAATATTTTCCTATATATTGAGGTGAATGTCATGAATGCATTCCCCAGACAATTCCACTGGTATGTCGAAGTGATAGGTGGTCGTAGGCCAATACATCATTTGTATATTATCCATAGCTAGTTTTCTTCTCACAAGAAACATATCATGTTGTTGTTCTTTTATAGGATCCTCTACTTGATATGCCCAGCTTGATTTCTTCTTGATGATTTCATTCCAAGAGACCAGACTGGTGGGAGACTTATCGATTTGAGGATGTCGCAGGGGTGGCTCGGAAGATGAGCATGGCCCCGAGTCATCCTCTGGTTGAGAAAGAATATCATTCATTATAGATGGAGCATCTGATGTGTCTGACTCCTTTCCGAGCACCTCAGAATAGGAGGGCCTTTTCTCATTTGTTATGGAAAAGGGAGGACCTTCTTGCCGACATGTATTTTGGATGCGAGGAGAACCTTCGCAAGTGGTTCTATGATGGAGAGGACTACCATGAAACTTGATTCCCGACTATAGGGATTTTCTTTATGGCGTGTACTCTGGGGAGGACCTTTAAGGCAGGATATAGAAGGGAAGGACCTTCTTGTTGCTTGAATTCACTATGGGGAGGACCTTTACAATAACTGTCATTGTGGGGAGGGCCTTCGTAATGACTATCATCAAGGAAAGGACTACCATCATGACTTGACATCTGGCTGCAGGGAGAATTTAGGTAGTTTACATCTTGGGGAGGAACTTCAGGATTTAATGCAATGAGGGGAGGACTTTCTCATTGCTTGGTGTTACCGTGGGGAGGGCGTTCACAGTAACTGACATTGCGGGGAGGGCCTTCGCAATGACTGTGACCATAGAAAGGACTACCATCATGACTTGAAGTCTAACTATAGGGAGAAGCATATCTGTAGTGTATGCCCTAGGGAGGAACATCGGGGTGGGTGACAGCAAGGGGAGGAACTTCTTGATGTCTGATCTTCAGGTCGAGGGGAGGGCTACCCCGACACGCATCAGGAGATAGGCTATTGTGATCGATCATTCTGGACCCAAGGAGTAAGCCCTCATACGTGCTCTATGGAGGACCATCAGGTCTACTGGTAGCGACATTTTGGGGAGGACCATCACAACTTATACAGTAACTTTTATAATTTGGTAATGGAATAACAGGGTCTTGAATCTTTATTGATATGTGTCTAAGGGAATCGAGAACCCTAGCTTCCAACAGAGCAGGGTCATGTATGTGCTCTTCATTTTCCGGTTGTGTTTGACCCTTTTCATTTTGGGCGCACTCTTTTGAGTAACTGGGGCCATCTTCTATTGGTAATGGCCTTATTATACGGTTTACCTTCTTGTTGGGTCATGTGATATCATCGGGATATGCCGATGAGCATCTTGAGTCTTGGCAGGGATATATGCCTGCCCTGGAGTGGCCACCATGCTGGACCGATGTCCCCAAGTTGGAACGGGTATTTGTTTCCAATACAGATGTCTGTATGTCATGAGATAATGACACCGAACCTCTTGGACTAGAGCATGGATGAATAACTTATCTAGAGTGACTAACTCATTTTGCGATTGAGTCATTCCATTTGAGAAAATCGTGTTGTGGTCCCGATTTCTTGCCTTTGCCTCTGATGCAATGATATCTTGGAATCTTTGGAGGATATGGTATGGAATCAAAGTCTAATCTTCCATCATGGATAAGATGTGTTGAGATACATCTTTGGTTGGAATAGGTATGAAGGCCCATTCTGATGTTGGAGTAGGAGTTTGTGCCTGCTTCAGTCCTCCATGAGTTGCTAGTAGATACTGGAAGTTCTCCTATACCGGGACATAGGAACGAGTATGTCACCTATTTTCTACTCTAGTTGCCACCGTATTTTAATGGTGGTCTTCATATTCATGACAGGGGATTTTATTCTTCTCTATTTCCACTGTATTAGTCTCACAGACCTTGTATGCATCTGTAGGGATTTGACTCTGCTCATATTTTCTTGCCACCCTATTTAGATGGAGGGCTTGATAAGTATCATCAAAAAATTGTGCCTACATATAGCCGGTTTCTACCCTATTTAGATGGTCGTCTTGAAATATATCAGCAGGTGTTTGTGCCTACGTCTAGCTGAGTGTCGCTCTATTTGGATAGAGGGATTCTTGTGCATCGATGGGTATTTTTTCTTGCATATAGTTGAGTGCCTCCCTATTTGGATAGTGGTCTTCTTATGCATCAATAGGTATTTGTGCCTACATATATCTAGTTTCTGCCCTATTTTGGTGGTGGGATTATTGTGCATCGGCAATTATTTGGATCTACCTATATCCTGCCGCTCTTTCTTCATGGTGGGACCAACAAGCACTAACAGAAACATGAATGTGATCATATCATGTCACCATAATTCTTTGGTGGTCTTGAGTGGAGAGGTTAGAGTTGTGTGTTAGCCCATTGAACACCATCAGGTTTGTACGGAAGAGATTCTCCTTAGGAACCCGGGAGATAGCCTATCACTGGTTACGTATTTTCCACCCTTAGAGGGCAGCCCAAGGGTCTCATGTATCCTAGACTTTGGAAGGTGCCCTCGGAAAAAGGTCCTCCTCAGTAGTAGGAGGTTAGGTCGTCCCGTGTCTGTGGCGATGCTCTCTGGAGGGGGCTCGTAGGTAGGGCCCCTATGCAGCGTGGATGAAGTCATCTGTATTGACTTCATCTTCCTCCCTAAAGTAAGTGAGGTAATCGTTGTAACGTTCCAGTGATAGGCTCCCAAAACGGTTTGAGACAACCACCGAGGATGCCATGTGTTGAGGTATCGACAGCGGCTGAAGAGGTGGCTAGAGGACTATAGCAGACTAGAGGGATTGTATTGCAGCCTCCAGCATGGGGAGAGTACCAATTTGGTTGTACTCTTTGATCAGCATATTGGACACCTAGTTTTGAAGATGATGGGTAGGCGAAGGGGTCATGCTCTTTGTTGAGGACCCGACTGCCCACAGGATCACTGATGCATGCGTCTTCATTGATCTTGGGGATTTCTTTTGGATCAATGGTCACTCTGTGGGAACCTTCAGTACATGTATGACATACATACCACTAAACATCATCAAAGTAGCATTCCTTTAAACACATGCATATTTGGCGATTCATCTTGGCCCCCTTCCCCGTTTCCTTTACTGTGGGGAGAAGGGGGCTAAGTGGGGTAATACCACCACCTTGGTTAAGGATTCAGGTTGGGTTCACCATCTTTTTCCACCTTTGAGGTGTCATGTGTTGCATATACAGGGTAAAACAAAATGGTCCGACGTGAAGTGTCCTATTGTCTTTTATCATTGGGGGTAGAAATTCCACCTTGGTTAAGGATTCATGTCGGGTTCACCATTTTTGTTCTACCTCTAATGTGGCGTGTACCAAGGTGGACAAAATGGTCTGACATGAAATCTCCTTTTGTATTTTATCATTGTGGGTAGAACTGCCACCTTGGTTAAGGATTCACATCGGGTTCACAATTTTTTTTCCGCCTCTAGGGTGGTGTGTGTTGCGCATACCGAGGTGAACAAAATGGTACAACGTGGAGTGTCCTTTTGTCTTTTATCATTGTGGGTAGAACTGCCACCTTGGTTAAGGATTCGTGTCCGGTTCACCATTTTTATTCCACCTCCGGGGTGGCGTGTATTTGGGCAGTGCGAAGATGGCATGACGAGAATCATCACCCATCTCTTTTTCCACAGAGACGGACTCTCGTCAAATTTACCATTCATCTAATTTGACCTGTTCAATGTCATTATCCATTAAAGAAGGTTGAAATAACCATGTGGGGAACTGTTGTTCCTAGTTGGTGATTTCATGGGGTTCAGGTGCTCATTCAATTGGTCCTTCTTGGATATAACTTCCTTGGATGGTCTCCAACAGTTTTATTCGTTTCCTAGAAAACCCAACGGCCCTTGTATCCATGATTCATGGAACTACATTCTAAAGGAAGGCACTCGTCAGCTAATTATTTGACCACCGACACTTGAGGACTCCATTGGTTGAGAGGATGGGAGGTCAGGCTCACCATAGTCTTCATGGGGAATATTTTTTCCTGTTCCGGGACTCTGTTATAGATTTATGTAATTTTAATATGATTCTTAATCCTTGGTTCATTCTTTAAGAGTGTTTCCATGGGCTACCCATGGTTTGAAAGATCATAGTGAGCATGCATATGTTTGATGACATGGAGGTAATGCTGACTTAGTCATATTTTAAATAAATCTGGAGTTTATCGTCATCCAGGGGGTGGAAGGTGACTTGATGTTGGGATCGTGCCCACAAGGAGGGCTTCCTACGTATCATCGGGATAGGAATCAGAACCCAGGTAGTTAGGATTGTGTGGGGAATATGCATGGAAGCTTACCATTTGAGAAACAAGATTGGGTGGAACCTTTATGGGAGGGCACCCTTTTGATCTCAAGCCTTCTATTAGGTGTCCTACGTATCCTGATTTGATCAGGAATAAGAGTTCTTGTAGTTCAGATGATGTTTGGGGCTTATGCATGGAAGATACTAATTTGAGGGGGCATGGTGGGGCAGACCATTTTATAAGGGGAACCCTTTTGAGCTCGGGCCTTCTAGAAAGCATCTTACGTATCCTGATTTGGTCAAGAATTAGAGTTCATATAGTTTAGATGTGTGTTGATGTTGTAATCCTCAAAAACCTCTAATCCCACATGAGTCATGTTTGACGTGAGAAATAAGAGGATATTAAAGATTCAACAATGCACATGCCTCCTCCCCTATTGGTGGGGGACGGAGAGCCTGCGGATGCAATTGTGGGTGAGGGTGTGGAGCGATTAAACATTCCATGAGAAATGACATTAAAGGTCACGCGACCCTACCTCAGAAGATTAGGGACTTACCTCAGTGGGATGGTCGTAGAGCATCATATGAGGTATACTATAGTTTAAAGGCACATAGATTGGATGATGGAATCACAGTTTAACTTCATATGGATAGGACTATTTGGGGTCTCGCAATTTAGGTTCATGCGATGAGGACCACTAGTTATAGAAACCATTATTAACTAGAGTAAAATCATGTTTGGATGTTGCAATGTGCCTCGAACATAAGAGGCACATAATGTGTATACCATGATTATAATGGATTCTAGATTGGGGGAAATGATTTCAGGCATGGAACCCATTAAGGAATACAGAGGTAGGATAGGAATCTCCTGAGTATGAATTTTTCTCTTGTTGAAAGGCCATTTTTGTGGGCAACATATGCAGAGCCACTGGGGCATGATGTGCATAGTCAAGAAGATGTTTCCTCAGGACACTAGCCTTCCATTTTTATGGACTAAAAAGGTTTATGAAGATCCAAAATCACCTGGTATACTATAGTTTAATTTCATATAGCTTGGATAATGATTAACTAGAGTATAATCATGTTTGGATATTATGACATGCCTCGAACATGAGAGGGAGGGAATGTGAAAACCATGATTATGGAGGATCTTAGATTAGGAGAAATGATATGGGGAATGGAGGCCATTGAGGTGTACAGAGGTAGGAAAGGACTCTCCTGAGGACTAATTTTCCTTTGGTTGAGGGTCGTCTAGTAGGCATCATGTGCAGAGCCACTGAGGCATGGTGTGGATTGTCAAAAAAAGGTGTTCGTAGAACACTGGCCTTCTGCTTCTAATGGTCACAGATGTTTATAAAGACCCAAAATCACCTATTATACTACAGTTTAAAGTCATATATCATGGAATAATACCATACAGTTTAATGTCATGTGGTTAGGATGATAACTCATAGTTTATGGTCGTAGATTTTGGACCATGGAGGGAAGGAGCCATCGTTAACTGAAGGATAATCAGGCTGGGATGTTCTGACATGCCTTGAACATGAGAGGGAAGGACTGTGTAAATAGTGACTTTAGGTATTCTCATATCAGGAGAAATGATATGGGTCATAGAAGCCATTGAGGCGTACAGAGGAAGGAAAGGACTCTCCTGAGGAAAAAATTTCATTTGATTGACAGTCGTGTTTAGGCTTCATATACATAGCCAACAGGGCATGTTGTGCATAGTCAAGAAATGGCCTAGAGGACACTAGACTTCCACTTTTGATGGCCATTGAAGTTTATAATGATATAAAATCATGAGATACATAGAGTTTGAAAGATGGAAAGGATGTGTTTGGGCATTTAAGATACACTCAGGTTGTGATTGTCCATGGAGTTCCTGGTCAACCTGGCATAGGAGGCAGGTGATAAGGCTTTTCAAGAGGTGAATGAGGAATGTATCTTGTCATGGTATTTAATGGACGGATGTTTGGGCGGAATAAGGGGGATATGGGAAATGCCATCAACCTATCCCAAAAAGGTCATGGTGAAACTCTCTATTTTTCATGGGGGTCAATGACGGTAGCGAAGGGACCAGCCTGGATGGCTAGGACCGCAGCCCTGCACTAATCCCGAGAGGGCATGTGGGGGTTGTTCCCCCAAAGTATGGATCGGTGGGCATGAACTTTTTTCCACATAGAGCGTCTACGTGAGAGTTTTCCACGTAGGAGTAGGCCACTTAGGAATATACGCGGTGGAGTTGGCCTCCTTTGATGGTACACGAAGGATATTTCTGAAAACTGTGTTCCACATAAGGGCATCAGCATATTGTCTTCCCCATATGGGAATCCAAAAACCATCTTCCGCATATCAGCATCCACAAACCATTTTTATTATAAATTTTATTGGTTCGCTAGTTAGATATGGAGGGTCTTCCAAATATGGTTCGTGGGTAGGACTTCTATGAATTTCTTTCTCCATATGGTTTATGGGATGGATTTCACGAAATGGTTATTGTTTGTGAGATGGAATATGCAAACTCCCTCAGGTGTAGGAGAAATTCATCCCACACCCTGTAAATTATTGGCCCATTTTTTACCCATCCCAGAGCTCTCAGCATCTCTTTTTATTATCTTATTTTTCTTAGTTTCCTAGTGGTCCATTTATAGAATTTCAGGGAATCAATATTTGTAGTATGCACAACACCTTCACTAGAATCTCGTGGAGATATATATTTACCCATAGTAGACTCAGTCAACTGGGGTTTTCGGAGGTGTGGTACACTATTGACTTCTCCTCATCCACGAACCACATCGGTTCAAGGGGATGGTGCGTGGTGCATACATCTTTCAGATTTTCTCCAATAAAAACAGTTCTTAGCGGGTTCAGTTTTCTAGTGGAAATTCACTGTGAAATGATTTTTTCGCTAGACAACGCCTCGCGGGCTAGTTCATTATAGGCCTTCTGTGTACCAAATGGTTTACGTCTCATTACTTCCACGAACCTTTCCCGGTAATCGGTACATGGTCGGGAAAAATCCCCTTTACAAAATTTTGTTTCTTCAATTTTCTTCTCAAATTAGAAATCTAATTTGTCTCCATCTTCTTTACCAATCTTGTGGGAATATTTTCCTTCCCCTTTCTGAATTTTCGGGACCCTAGAGTAGTTATATCCCGAACACATAGGGGGGAGGCATTTTTTCCTTTTGGGGTGGTTGGACTGGGGTGAAAAGCATGATACCCCTACGCATCCTGTGAGGGTAGTAATCATGTTAATTGACCAATGATGGAGGGAAAAATCTTCTCAGGTGAGAAAATTGTGGGGTCATGATGTTTAATATAATGTGGAAAATATGTTGAAACCACTGTTTAACTTAATTTTTTGGGGAAGAAATATTAAAGGAATCATGCATTAATATGGGCTAATCAGGATGGGATATTCTGGTACACCCCAGACATGAGAAGGGGAAGAAATTGTAAACCATGATTCTGAGAGCATTCAAACCAGGAGAGATGATACGAGGAATAGAATAGAATGGTTGTATGGATGTAGGAATAACTTGTCCTAAGGATTAATTTTACTTTGGTTAATAGGCCACTTTTGTGGCCAGTATATGTATAGCTGCTAATGAATTGTGTGCATAGTAAAACAAAGTTTTCAGTAGGATAATGGCCATCCATTTTCAATAGTCGCGGGTGATTATGGTGATCCGATATTTCCTAGGGCATTGAGATTTATGGATGAAAAATTGGGATATCTGGGTATGTGGGAAATATTCTGACCATGATTAGTTAGAAGTTATGGAATCCTCTCTATAGATCTGATTCGTATGTGAAGGGGGGATGATACTTTGACTAATCCTTGTTGCGATAATCAAGGTTATGACTCTTATGCATAGATTTTCATTTTCATGTAAGATATGGGGGAATTTTGTTTCCCTCATGAATGGACCTTGGAAAGAAAAGTTTCACTATGTATCTCATCTTGTCAAGAATCAATCCACATGTAGTTCTCAAGCTATCATACAGTTTAATGTCACGTGGTCAAGAATCTTCGTCCATGCAGTTTAATGTCATGTAGTTAGGACTCATGAAGTTCCATGTGCATGTCTGACTTATACACAGGTGAGGAATCACTTTCTATGGAAGATATACTAGGATATGGGATTCGGTAATTACTATGATTCCTATGAAGGATGTAGTCGAGCCATAAAAAGTTCTAGAAACATGTTCCCTATATCGGTCTGGCCTATGTACTAGGAAGGGATCATTTTATTTTTGAATGTTGGTTGGACTATGATGAATGATCTAGGTGTTTCTATGTATCCTATGAGGTTAGGAATCAATCCATACATAGTTCTTGAGGTTCCTTTTACCAGTCGAACTCGTGCATAGAGAGGGGGCATTTTATACCATCCTTTCAAGATGATGGGATTATCATATTGTTCTATACTTTTTCTATATGGGGAAACCCTTTACTCCATTACTAAGCTCACGAGAGTTATACTTTGTGTGATAAACAAGGAGTGATAAGGATTTCCCCTATTGTGTAAGGTAAATAGAGGATATAACATAGGCAGTTCATGTCAAGTGATTACTAGAAAAAGACTTGGTCAAGGTGTCTCTATTTATCCCATTGATGAATGTGAATCTAGTCGTATGTAGTTCCTAAGATAATTTAAATTTTAACCTCATTCAGTTAGGACTTATATATTTCCATTCACAAGTCTCTCTCGTACAAAGGAATGGGAATTTTGAACCATTATTTTGAGTTTGATGTCTTGTTATATACCTTTTCGCTTTCATAGTGTGGGGAAACCCTCAACACCATTCTTAATCTCATGTGATCTATAATCAGTGTGAGAAACATGGAGTATCATAGATTTTTATCATGGTTTAGGGATGACTGAAGGAATGACATAGGTTCTTTGAATCATGAAGTGGTTGGACTAGTATATAAAATCTTGGCATCTATATGTATCCCATTGACAAATGGGAATCAGGCCATATGTATTCTTGTGAACCTCCCTACGTATATTTAGACCACACACAAGAAGGGGATGGATTTTTTTTATATATTATCCCTTTTCATTGTGGTGTCTAAACCTGAGACATGGGACTCATGTGTCACTACATATCCCGCAAGGGAAGGAATAAAGCCAAACGTAGTTATGGAGGGAGAGAATTCTCATGGGGACTGGTCTCTCAAGGAGACAATGGAATTTTTGTATTCATTGAATACAGATTCCACTCATGTGTGATTAACCATGGATTGAATCATGGTGGTCCCTTTATAGTTTAACGTCATGTGATTAGGAAGGTTTTACCATGTAGTTTTATGTCATGCAATCAGGATAGAGGTGTTATGTAGTTTAGTATCGTGCAACTAAGATGAATATCACGTGACGTGGATGGAAAGGGAACTTGTTTCCTATATTTAAACCTCTTATGATTAGGACCTTTTCCATTATGTTTAATGTCATGCATAAAGGATTTAAATGGGGCTATTCAGTTTAACATTATGCAACTAAGATGAAAGTTTTAATGGTTATACAAGTTATTTAATTGGAAACCTCGCATTGGTGGGAGTTGTGATGAGCTTTCAATCCATTAATATCAATGAATATGCTCCATTAGATTAGAACTTATATATGAAATATGGTCCATCCCATTTGGATCCAAATTTTGGGGCTTCTTCAAGAGTATCATTGGGGTTCTGAGGACCAACACCATTTCTCCATTGAGGGAAGATCATAGGTGAAACTTTTTATTAAAGGCTCATGTGATCCAGTTCTGTTAGACTTCCAAATGGTGCAAAGTTTGAAATCTTCATTCATAAAACCACTCCAACACATCAAGTCGTTTTTGAGACTTCTCATCTAAGGATATCTGAACACATATGCCCATGTGGAGTGATGGTAATTGATCATCAATGGAAGAACCACCTCTGTCCCATATAGAAGTGAGTACAATGTCACTTGAGTGGCAGTGCAGGTTGTGGTTCGATAATAACATAGAGCATGGTAGATCTTTTCTAGCCATGATTTATTGTCCATGTCTACCATATTCTAGATTACATTGGATAGGGTCTTGTTTAAGACCTATATCCGGACACTGGCTATTGCATGGTAGGAGGATAAATGGCTGGCCTTGATTCCATACTCCTGTTATAGCTTTTTTAACTTGAAAGAGAAGAAAATGGTGCCATTTTCTATCATTATTGTAAAAGGGACATCAAATCTAGTGATAATGTTGGATTTCAAAAATCCAAAAATTCTTCTTACCCCAAACTCTTTAAGGGGTAAAACCTCCTACCATTTGGAAAAGTAGTCAGTTTATATGAGAATAAAACTGAATTTCATGGCCATAGTGGGAGGATAGGGTCTAACTATATCCATTACCCAAATGGAAAATGGATAGGAATACATGACTATGTGTAGTAAATATGGTGGTTGATTGATTAAATTATCATGATCTTGATAGTGATGTAATTTCATAGTGAATTCAGTGTAATCCTGTTTCATAGTGGTCCAATAGTATCAAAGCCTCTGAATTTGTTTAGAGAGCTTGGATGCTGACTGATGTGATCCCAAAGTTCTGGTGTGTAATATTTTCATGACAGAAGATGTATCATCCCCATCAATACACCTGAGAAGGATTCCATCAAGACCTCACTTATAAATGACCTTTTATGGTTTTTCTCATCATACACTATGATGTTCATTGTCGATTTCTAGATTTTATCCCTTAAAACACTATCTGATGAGAGTTCTATCTTTTTTATGAAATTTTCAATTGAATTCATCCAACCAATGGTATGACCATAGGGTTCAGTGATGGAACTAATTTCATCTATTTCTTCCATTTTTGTTTGAACAAATGGAAGGACCATCTGATGATGGGAAATGATGATAAATATCTTGTTTTGATCTGGGTTCATTAAAGCTGTGGATTCATTTTCTAATGCAATTAAATATGCATTTCGTGATTAGGGGACATGGGTTAAGGTTGGATCTAAAGAGAATTATACCATCATTTCTTAGATGTGGTCCATTAAATGGATCATCTCCTTTTTTAATATCATAGTCACCATTAACTTGATATATGAAAGGTTTTGAATCTCCTTTTATCTTCAGGTGCTCATCTTGTGCTTGAAGGTCAGTTCCATACCTATAATGAGAGTTTGATACTCTGCCTCATTATTTTTTCACCCTTCTGATAGGAAAATGCAGTAAGGCAATACTACCTTTTCTAGAGCTATGAGTATGGCTCACAACCTTAATTTATTGAAGTTGGGTTCCTCCATTATTTTTTCATATCGGGCTTCCAAATGCACCATCGAAGTGAATTTCTAACATCTGGTAGTTCTCTTGAATAGGGAACACTTCCTCATCATGTAGTTTAGAATCCAATGGGGTTACCTATATTGAGGGATGCTCTGCCAATAAATTTTCTAACTCTTTTCCTTTGATATCTTTCTTTGGTATGAACCGTACATCAAAATGATATAGTATGATCATCCAATGTGATAGGCATCTGGTTAAAATTGGATAACTGAGAATATACTTAAGCGTGTTTCTACGTCAGTACAGATGGACTTCTTGGTGCTTTATATAATGCCTCATCTTCTGGAACACAATTAATAGCACAACACATCTCTTCTCAATATTAGAATAAAGAGTCTCACATCGATCATGGTTCATCTGAGGTAATATTGTCTATTACTACTACTGACATCAGTCATATATGTGACGAAGGTTCTTGATGACCCCTCTAAGGAAGTCACATATAGGATGAGTGGTATTTATTCAATTGTAAGTATCAACACAGGTGGGCTCAAAATATATTTCTTAAGGTTTTCAAACCCTTCCTATCAATATTCCATCCATTGATATGTGACCCCTTTTTTCATCAACATATTGAAAGGAAAACATTTTCCTAAAAGGTTGCCTACAATGCGCGAAATGTAGTCTAGGTTTCCTTAGAGTCCTCTAAAATTAGTGAGTTTGTGAGGAGGTGAAATTCCAAGGATGGACTTTGTCTTGTCAGGGTCGAATTTGATGTCACGGTGGCATATGAAAAAGATGAGTAATTTTCTTGAGGAAATGCCAAAAGCACACTTTAGGGGGATCATTTTCAAACTGTGCTATCATATTTTATTGAAGATGGTTTCTAGATCTTCTAGGTGATATGAGCACTGTGATGAAATAAGCACCAAATCATCCAAATAGAATCCAATTAACATTCATAGGAAGGGTTTGAAAATGTGATTCATGGATTTATGATATGTGGAACTGATATCTTTCAAAACCAAAGTCACTAATTTATATAAAAACACCCACTGGGGAGCCCTTAAGGTTGTAGATTCTCCATCCTCTCAATCCATTTGGATTTTTTTATATCCTAAATAAACATCCATGAAAGAGATATCCTCATATTAAATAGTTTCATAGATCATAAATTCTATGATCAAGACTTGGAAATCATCTTTCAGGAAATGAAAATGGAGATCCTTAAATTCGAAGCAGACTTTGATATTCATGTTATTAGTTTTGATGAGGAAAATATTCTCTAGAAAGATGGGATATTAGACCTCCCTAATGAAGTTATCTCTGATGATATTGTTGATTTTAGCCTCTATTTTTGTAGCATGGGTCATGTGTGTCCTTCTGGCAGCTTTCTTGTGACCACTGTGGTCTTCTGGTAGACCCAGGTAGTGAGTGGCCACCTCGGGATAGAGGCATGACATTTCTATATTATTCCTAGTGAAAAATTATCAATTATTCCTTAAGAAATATGTATATAACTCTTTCTCTTAGGAAGGCATGGATAGACTAATTAGAGTGGGTTGTGGGTCTTCTTCCTTACCCATGATTATTTCCTCGAGTTCATAAATGGAGGTAGAGACATCTTCCTCAAATGATGGAGGGACATCCCTTAGGTAGTCTTCTTCCTCATCAACATCCTCACCATATTCCTCTTTATCGTCTGATGGGAACGTAATTATTGAGATAATTGCTCTATAGTTGAGGTAAGAATCATACTTTTTGTGTCTAGGGGGACAAGCTGCCTCTTTTGTCTTGTCCATCGGCGGAGGCTTCTCCGAAGAAGAAACTCTAAGGGGTAGGAGGGTTTCCTCATCTTATTTGAGTGATGAGACACTTACTCTTGCCTTAGTGGGCGATGTAGGAATATTTTTTAGTTTTGATGATGATTTTGGGGAATTTATATCTGATACCTCTCCATTATCTTGGATGTTAGTGATATTTTATACATTATCAGGCTTGAAAACCATAACCAAAATCATGAGGACTACTAAATACACATCTAAATTTGGAATTTTGAACTCAGTCAAATTGAATTTTAGTAGGTATTCATCCCTGATATACTTAAGGGGATCGGTGGTAACCATTTCCAAACCATTTGGGGTAGAAATACAATCAACACCATCAACCAGAAGTCACTTCCCCTTTCGATCATAGAACCCTCCATTAATATAGTGTGATTCACAATGGTTGAATGGGGCCTTATCAGCATGAAGTTTCCCACTTTTTCTATTAATTCCATATTTGAGACACTAATAGTAAGAGGATGGGATTTATATGTGTTGATGAAGCCAGGGACTTTCTACCAGGGTGTTGAAGGAAAAATTATTTCAGACCACTAGAAATTCTGGGTGAGCTAAGAGGTCGCCAAATTTGGTTGCAAGCTTACTCTAGCCTAATAGATTCTACTCACTTTTTTCATATCCCAAAAGAGTCATGGTGTAGGGAGTCAGATAATCCCCATTATATCCCAACTGATAAAGTGTCTGTATTTGGTGGAGATTGACTTCAGTGCCATTGTCAATGATAATTTTTTGGAAATCGACACCATTTATCCTACCAGACACATGTAAGGGTTTGATGTGTCCTTGTTTGATGGAATCTTAATCTTGATCCATGAAGGAGATAACTCTATGAAGTTCTGTAGGATTGGTCTCCATCCGGTAGACTTTGGTGTCTGCTGCTTTGACCTCATACTCTTGGGGACTTAGCAAGGCTTTAATGAGTGCCTCCCTAAGATTTACTGATAGATTTAGTGCATCCAATATTGATAGATTGGATGGTACTGAAGCTAAATGATTCAGAATATCATATTTCTGATCTAAAGTATGGAGCTTCCCAACTCGAGGATTCACTTTGATAGACGCTTCAGGGGATTTCTCATTTTATGATGAAGGATCGACTTTTGGGATCAGAACCAAATGATTTTTTGTCCTTTTTGGATTGGGCCAGGTAGGTCTGCTCACCTGCTAAGGGAAACTACTCATTTGTTCTTCCAATGATGTATATTCTAGAAGGATTTGACCAGGGTGGAATCTTATAAAGGTAGAAGAATTATCCTATTCTTATTGGATCCACTAGAGGTTCCTTCCATGGGTTTCTAAAATACTGAAAGTTTGAGTGTGGATGCGGTTGTAAGCTTGATTTTTACCATGGATGAATCTGCCTTGATATCCTTCGCATCTACGATTTCTTCCTCCACCCCCTCAATTGGGTGTGGGGAATTATATTTTATTACCATATTCATTTTCAGAGAAGGGATCCTTCACGTGGATGACTTTGACGAATCCAAAAATCAGTGCCTCTTTTGATGATGAATTTGCCTCATCATATTCCCCCAGTGGTTCCATTTGGAATGGCGGTTCCTGTACTATCATATTCAGTGTCATGAAATCTGATAGTGTTAGAGACAAATTTGTCTTGGGTGTTGGTTCATTTACCGGCATTTTTTTCCACTTATATGATTGGACTTCTCTTTGTGTGGACAACCCTTAGAGGATTGTGGGGTTGAGGATGTTAGATGTGTTGTATTTGGAGCTGTTGGGGGCATAGTGGGTTGCTTCAGCTGTGCTTGGAGTATTCCATGAGCTAAATTGACTGTTTTCAGAGTCATCCTACTATAAAAAATTTTCTTCTTTTTGTTAATTTTATTTGGAACTCCCATCCTTCATCCGTTTCAGTGATGGAAACATATTCCTCTTGTGATGGTGGCAGTCACAGCTTTAATTTTCTGGAATCTATCATTTTTTGTAGAAAGACATTGAAGATGAATCACTCCTGGATGTTGTGTCCCAATATTTTTTGGAAGGGATATTAGTCTAGGATTTCATCAAGACCTACATTATCATCCCTATTTAGCTCTAGTATCTAAAGAAAATTACAATTCATCACTACTACAAAGTATCCACAGACTTGGTAATCAAGGAACTAATAAATTTTATTTCTTTGTTCCTAAAATTGATTATTCATGGCTCCCCTACACTCATCTTGATGAGGTGTGAGAATATGGTAACAACCAGGGGCACACACAATTTGGTGTGGGCCTTGGATATGGGGATGGTGAAGGGGTGGATTAAGTGTGACAGAATATTCTTCAGCTCTTCCCTCTCTTTTTACTGGGGCTGATGGGGCTTCTTGGGACTTAATATTATTCTATTGCAAGGAATCTTTTATCCATTGGGTGATGGAGGAGAAGTCCCAAAACCCACATTTATACTTTATCGAAATAGGTGGTGTTTATATCTCATCATAGAGATTGTCAATGAACATGGCCAACATCTCATCTAGGGGGAGCAGCTGGTTCAAGGAGTAAGTTAGACCCTTCCATCTAGAAATGAAGTCTAGAAATCTCTAATTCTCTCACTGTTTACAATTCATGAGGTCACTGACTATTGTTTTTTGGGAATTTCAAGTTGAACTGGAATAGGACCTGTCATCATATATCCTCCCATCCTGATATTGAGTTAGCGGTAAATTAAATATACCACATGAAGTATGAACCTTGCAGGGTTCGTATGAAGCATTTGAGCTTCACTGCATCTTTTTTCTCTAGGGCTCCCGTCATGGGATCACAGTAAGATGAGTAGTGAATCATATTTTTCTCCAGGTCCCCTAATCCAATAAAAAATTGGAACAGGGGGTTCCCAAAAAATTTTAGTGGTGAGACGTTTCTCACCCAATCAGGGTAAGGCTTCCGTTCTGGTTCTATTAGAGCACATCATCATTCCATGACTTCTAATTGAGTCATTAATGAATCAATACTATTCATGATCCCTTCATGCATATAATGTTGAACTTGAGCATGAGAGGGTGCAGTAGGGGGAAATATTGGATTTCTCAACACAGTTGGAACTTGAGGCATATAGCTAGCTGAGGGAATCCTTTGGGTATTTTCTTGAATCTTTTATGGTTACTTCCATAATGGAGGAAAATATTAATATCCTACTGAGATGGGGTTTAGGTATACTTATAGTCATAGAACTACCTTGAATGAGATTTCCATCCTTGATTCATATGCTAGGATGAGCCATAGTGAAATATGCACCTCTATTGGAAGCATGTGTTGACACTCTAACTGAGGAACATATCGGGTAGGATGACTTTCTTAAAGCATATCAACATTGATTCTACTTATCTATTTAATGTCTTCCTCCTGTCGAGTGAATATATCCTTGATCATTAAAGATTCATTTTCATTTGGAGGAGTAGGTGGTTCATAGACCAATCTCTTATTCTTCTCCTCATTGGGGATTCTCAATGGAGGCAATGAGGGATTAGCTAAGGGAGCACCTAGGTTTAGGGGTTGTGCTCTGGTTCCGTCTTTGCACACCTCCATGCTCGGTGTTGTCCACCTCCAAGAGGGATTCATATTCTCATACATCCTCCTCATTTGGATTATCATTAGTAATGTCTATGAGATTTACATCCACAACATTCTTTGATTCGGAATGCATTGCAAGTGGCATACCAGGTTCCAAAGGGTAATAAATATTCACACATCCTTTTTTTGATTTCCTCATTTTATTCTATGGTATGCCTCATGTTTCTTGGAAAAGTGTGACTCAAAGAGATACAAGATCTAACCTTACAATATGCCTTCATCCTAGGGGACATGAATCACGAGATGGGGTAAAATGGTTAACCTCTTTATTTTTCATTCTCCCCATACGAGAAAAGACAGTCTTCCACTGGGTGGGAATTAGAGGTAAAAATTCCCCCATCCCTGATGGTTGGGGTTTCTCCCATTCCTTTATCATCGTACCAAGACCCATATTTTTCAGTCTTATAGGTACCATTTGTGTTAAAAATCCCCCCATCCCTATAGGTTGTGGTTTCACTCGTAGTGTGGAGGTTTTTGTGTCTATTGTCTCCTTGATATCATGCATTATGATGTAGGATTTTTTCAAATATGGTGATGGATCTACATGTGAGTTTCTCTCTTTCAAATTCATGACCAGTTCTAGTTTATTGGATTCCATTAGGAAAGAATCCTGTTGAATTTTTTCATTGGCCTAGTTTAGGATCTTCCCGATGGATTAATCTCTTCGGGCCTAATGCTATTGAGACTTACTCAAGGCTAGTTTTTGTTGAGAAAACCACTTTTCCTAAATAGGTATTTCATTTGGCCGCCATCATGGGTTGATGACATTGAAGGATGCCATTTCCAATGGGTTCTGATAGACGGTACATGGGTGAAGTGTAGAGATCCATGTTCTCCTCACCCACAAATGTGAACACCAGATGAGACGTCACTGATGAGGCAATGCAATTTGTGCAGTGTGTGTAGGGAATCCAAATCAAGGTTTTTCCTTTGAATTTATGATCGTGAATTTCATGCAAATGGAAGGATTATTGTTCAATTTGTTGATGATTCTCTGCCAATATACTGGAAGGGTCTGCATACCCGTTACTGGGTAGAAATTTCATTTTCAACTGGTAGTGATTATTCCTTACATTAAGGAAATGTTGTTCATACATTCCTCTGAAAACTCTTTGGGAATGTGGAACTAAGAATTGGGTGTGGTCCATAAAATAACTGTTATTTTATCCCTGAGTTGTTTTCTTATCATGAGCATCACATTATTTTGTTCATCTTCCAGGGATTCCTCTACTTGTTCTGTCCAACTTGGATTCTCTGTGATGATTTCATCCTAGGAAGTGAGGAAAGTAGTGATTTAATTGATGCATGAATGGTGAGGGGGTGGAACGTAGGATGAGTGTGGCCCTGGGCTATAACTTTTTTGAGAAAGGGTATCACTTATCATCGATAGAGTTTCTATCATAACCGACTCTATCCTTCCAAGAGCCCCAAAATATGAGGGATTTCTCATATTTGGAAAGGTGGGGGGAGGAACATTTTTCTAGAGTGAATTTTGACTATAGGGAGGGCCTTCGCAATTGGTACAGTGATAGAAAGGACTACCATTGAAGATTATTTTCTAACTGTAGAGAGAGTATCTATAGCATATACCCTAGGGAGGACCTTCAGGGTAAACTGTAGCAAGGGGAGGACCTTCTTGCTGCCTTGTGTCATTGAGGGGAAGGCCTTCACAATGACTAATATTATAGTGAGGACTACCACCATCGCTCCAGATACAGGGAGAATATCTACATTTTACATTCTATGTAGGACATTTAGGACGTACAGTAATGAGGGGAGTACCTTCTCATTGCTTGGTGTCACTACGAGGATGTCCTTCGCAGTGATTGCCATCGTGGCGAGGACTACCATGATAGCATGATGTCTGACTACAGGGAGAATAATGTCTACATCATATACCCTAGAGAGTACCATCAGGGTGGATGAAATCAAGGAGAGGACCTTCTTGTTGTTCTATCTTCTAGTCAAGGGGAGGTATGCACTAACATGCATCAGCAGATAGGCTCCCGTGATCGATAAATTCTGGCCCACAGAGTATGACCCCATGGGTTCTCTAGGGAGGACCTCCAGTGCTGCTGGTATAAATATTGTAGGGAGTACATTCAAAAATACTATTTTCACTTCCAAAATTTGTTAATGGATCTCTATGATCTTGAGCCTCTACTGATAGATGTCTAATGGAATCTAGGAATATATCTTCCTATAGAGAAGAATCTTTAATTTTCTCTTCATTTCCCAGTTGCCTTTGGTTCCGTTCATTTTTGGATGATTTTTTGTAGGTAGTTGGGGCCACCTACTATTGGTAATGAAATTCATATAAGGGACCCTATTTGGTTTGTTCCCATGATTCCACCAGGACTCAATAACAAGGATCTTGAGTTATGGCACATATATCTTCCTTCCCTAGAGCGGCCACTAAGATGAACTGGTGTCCCCCAGTTGGAATGGTTGTTTTTTTCTGATCTGGTTGTCCTTGTATCAAAAAAATATATCTATCAACCATTCTAGAATAGATCAGGTAATAAATTATGCCTCCGAGTAACCATCTTATTTTATGGATAAATCACTCCTCCCGAGGAGATGGTATCATGGTCTCGACTTCTCTATTTTTTCCAATAATTTGATGATGTCTTGATAGGTTTGAAGGATATGGTCTAGAATCAAATTTTTATCCTCCACCATTTCTAGGATGTGATGAGTTACATATTTGGATGGAATGGGTATAAATTCCCATTCGGATGTCAGAGCATCAGTTTTTTCCTTCTTTAGTTCTCCATGTATTCTCAGTGGGTACTAAAAGTTATCCTGTGTCTAGGTAGAGGAATGAGTCTATCATCGACTCGTAGCCAAGATATGCCAACTAATTTCTCCATTTTACACAACATTTTATTGGTGGGATTTATGTTTACGCACATGAATTTATTTCAACCCATTTTTCGTTGTATTTCTCTAATGGTATTGGTGTACATTCATCGGAATTTAAATTTGCTTATATTTTCTTACCACTATATTTTACTAGTGGAATTCATATGAACTGGCAGTATTGTATGACTGCCTACAGTTTGCAGCCCTATTTAGATGGCGGGATTTTTTTTCATCTGTAAGGATTTATGTCTTCTAGTAACTGGTTGATTCCTATTTCTATGGTTGGGTTCTTTCACATTGGGGAGAATTTCCATCCGCCTATAATTTTCCGTCTTATCAGCATGGCAAGACTGAAAATCATTGGCGGGAATTTGTGCCAGCTCGTATTATGCAACCATATATCCGTGGTGTAATTTTCAAGAGGGATAAGGGATATGTTTCCTTTCATAGGTTGCCAAAATATTTTTTTGGTGAGATTTAGAAGAGGTGGAAGAGTTCTATGTCTACTTGTGGTATGCCATAGTGTTTGTATGGAGGATCTCCTCCTCAGTAACTAGTGTAACGACCTACTCCTAATTTTTCATTTTCCACCCTTGGTGGGAAGCTTGAGGGGCCCGTGTCTACTGAATTTCAGATGATTCACTTGGCATGAGATCATTTTCAAAGTGAGGATATTGTGTTATACACCATGTGTGGTGGCATCCTCTAGTAGGAGCCCTCGATCGGGGTTCCTGTGTAGTTAGGATTAATTAATTGGTTTCAACTTCATTGGAATCCATGAGATAAGGTAGGTGTTCATTGTCACATTCTAGGGATAAGAACCCAAAATTATTTGAGACTGCTAGTGGGTGTATCCTATGCTGGATTTCCTACCAAAGCTGAAGAGGCGGCTGTGGAGATTTCATTGTTTGGAGGGCCTGTCTTGAATCCTCCACCATGGAAAGAGTAATGTTTTGATATTACTCTTTGATCAATTCATTTGAAATCAAGCATTAAAGATGTTGGGTTGGAGAGGGGGTCATATTCTTTATCAGGGACCTGACCGCTCGTACAGTTGCTGAATCATGTGTTAGATCCAACTTTGGGATACCATTTTAATTGAAGGTTTCTCTGGATACCTATTATATATGTAACAAGAAAAAAACCCCCATTAAGGTAGAATCTCATGATCACTTGCATGATTGTTAATCTTTATTTTCCCTCTTCCTTTTGAATGTGAAAGGGTATTGATGTGGGGTGACCCACCACCTTCATTATGGATTCATTTCGGGTTCACCATTTTTGTTTCGAACTGATTTTCATCATACCTAGGAAAGCAGAATGACCGGAGGGATAGTATCCAATTGGCTATTATTGTAGAGGGTTTCACGTTGGTCTAACCATTTTTGTTTCAACCCAATTCATGTGGTGAAACTTTTTGGTTGGCTAGATGGGTTTACTGGGACTGGTTAGTGTATCATTCTTTTTTCATGAAGGAGGTTCCATAGTTGAGTGGTCTCAATGGGTGATTACAGGGAGTTCAATGTTTTTTGCAATCATCCCATGTGGGGTAAAATGTCCTTAGATGGTCTCCAATGGGTTTATTCATGGAACCATAAACACCTAACAAACCTTTTATCCATGATTCATGTACCTAGCTTCCAATGGAATGCGCTCATTGGATGATTTGTAAAATGGAACATAAGGACTCCATTGGTCGATAGGATGGGAGGTCTACATAACCCCATTGAGGTTGAGCATTTATACATCCATCTAATGTGTTGTGGTTTGAGCAGGAATCATAGTTCTCATAGTTCATTATGAGTCGAGACTTACACCCTTGAGTTGCCTCGTGCCATGGGGTTATACAGATTTCATGATCACCACCAACCTTTAAGCTCATGTGAGTCATGCTCGGCGTGAGAAATAAGATGAGGTAGTCAATTTGTAGATGGCACATCCCACATCATCTTATGATATATGGTAGTAGATTTAAAATGTATAAAGAGAGTGGATTTTAATGTTCAAATTTCCTATCCCATGTTGATATCAAGGATAGTCACAATTGGAAATCAATCCAAACATTTCTCGTGATGATCCTAATAGGAGGAAGAGATCCACCTCCTATGGAAAGAATAGGGACTTACCTCATAGAGAGGGCCCTAAAATGAGTTATAGGAAAGGGGATAAGAATTGCTCTTCATTAGCGGGAAAAGAATGCATGATCCCTTTCAATTTTCAATATCCCTTATTGAATGGGAAATCCAGTTATTACCCTTAATCACTAGAATGGTGATGTTCACATGAGTATTCCAATGTTGGGCCCTAGGTTACCTTGGTAATGTAAAATTAATGTCATTCTGTGGGTCCAAACCCATTCAAGGATTCCCATGTCGCTCTGCTTACCATGGGTATGTAAACTCGTGAGGACGTACTGATGTGCCCGATGGTTTTATCATAAGGTTACTATAGAGACCCTATCCTTTTCACATAACATTAAATTATTTTAGGCATAATGATATATCAGAGTACAATCCAAGGACCGTGAAGTCTAGTGTCTTTGAAGACTAGGCCATAAAACTAAAAAACATGGGACTAAAAAAATACTTCTTTATTTTATCTTAAAATTGATATCCAAAATTTCATTGTGCTCAAACATCTGCATAGGTTACCTTGGGGAACGCATGAACAAAGGGATGAGCTAAATAGTACAGTAAGGGAATAACCATAAGAACAAAGCATTAAGATAGGGAATAGAAGGCATGAAATGATGATATAAAAAAGAATGTAACATATGGAACCTTAGAATATAAACATGGAATCACATAAAAATGGAGTTGTATAAATTTGGAAGCAATATAAAACACAAATTTAGTATGATTCAAGTCTAACCGCCAAGATTGTTTCACATAGTATCACAAACCAAGGCTAACTGATGAGACATAAATTTACCCAATGAATTTGAGAACTATCTAGGAACACCCATATTAACTTTTCATTAATATTTTTTCCATATAAAGAATCTTACATAATTGATCTTACATAAATATAAGGTTTATCCATGGAAAGAATTGGGTACCACAATCATGTCATAAAGCATAACAAATGGTCGTATCATAAAAGAATACATGAAAAAAAGGAACTAAAATATACATGTAAATTCATAAGGGAGAATATTTATGTATCATGGTTTATTTCATGTATAATTGACCACATGTAAGAAAGATATTAATGAAATTTTTTCATAAAAACATTTTTGAACAGTTTTAAGGAAAATACTATAGAGAAATTAAAATAAAAAAGGGAAAAATTCATTAAATAAAACCAGAAGTGAACCAAGAAGGTTTTCACAATAAAAGGATTATTTTATAAATACAGTGGTGGATTAAAATAGAATATATATTTCACTTGAAATCAGGTAAGAATTTGAAATGTTCCCTGAAAACATGTTTGCTTTTCGGGAATTATTGTGGAGTGAATCACTTAAGAACATGTATATCCCCGAATGATAATGATGAATAGAACTTTATAAATGATTTTTTAACATTAAAATAAAATTTATAAGATGAAAATAAGAATAATATACAACCTAATTTAGTTATAAATAAAGATAACTAAACCTGATGGAATAAAAGAGGTTCAGGTTGAATCCCTTACAGAATATAGGCATGGTATCGTGCGTACTTAAGTGGGATTAATGAGAGAGAAAGGGGTTTCTCATCATTTAAAATCATGAGGACAGTATGTAAGAGGTTCTTAATCATACCCCATCACTAGTAATTACACAAAAATGGAATAACATATAGGACAATCTTGAATAATAGTGAATGAGAGAGGATCCCTTGCATTAAGTCTGAAGGTGATCCTCACTTGATCTTAATGACCAGAATAATCAAATTAAGTTAATTAATTAATAATTACATAACCTATTATATATTTAAAATATTTATTATAAGATTTTTAATTTCATTCATTTCCTTTTTGATTGGTTATGGGATTCAATTTTATTGTTCGGGTCCGTTTTCTTACTTGGTTTTAATAATCGGTTCAGTAATATTCATGTTCGGATACACATGTATGATGAGAGTGGTTGTCTAGAATTGAAGTTATATTTTATTATTTAAAATCCATAACATTAAATTTTTTTAAAATTCATTTGGTTTCTTGGAGTTAAGATTAATCATTATGTAAAACTTTAGTGATAACCTTTTGGGTTAATTGGCGGTTTTTGGACACAAAGAACATCTTTTGTTTTATAAATCAAAACCATGTGTATAAAAGGATTAAAAAACCATAAATGGGACATAATATAGATATTATGGTCTGGTCCAACCAAAAAAATGGTTTCATGACCATAATTGAATATGGTAACAGAAATTTAAAATTCATCTTCCTTGAATGTGGTAAATTATCCCATCTCGAATGTTGTCTTTACAACTAAAATAAAAGAATGGTAAAAAAGATATGATAATAACTTATTCCATTATGATAATGATATATTAAATATTTTCATTATTATTAATACATTTTTCAATTATTTAATCCCTCCCAATTATTCAATTTGAGTATATTTGCGTCATTTATGTGTTTTTGGTGTATTTTGGGCTTAAATGTGAAAATGGGGTAATTCTGTAAAATTTACAGTTTTATATAGCTTCTATTTTTCCGGAATAACTTTTATAATATCGGTTCAATTGAAGTGAAACTTATTTTTAGGCTTCATATGCTCTTGGGCTTAAAATATTTCTTCTGGACCAAGACCCAATTCGAAACGCAATGGTAAAGAAAAATCAATCAAATAGAGAAATCAGTTTGGCTGGAAGAATGGATCCCACTGCATTAAATATGGAATATCTCATTCAACCTAGCTTCAAATGATATTTAATACAGATTTTTTATATATAGAACTTCCAAAGGATGGTTCACATTAAATTTCATAAATTATAGAGCTCATAAAGCATCCTTTGGGCGCGTTGAAGTGGAGTGGGTGAAACAGTGTTTGGCGTCCAGAAGAAGTTAAACTCACCAATAAAGCCATATCTTCATTTAAATATTTCCAAATAATTTCATATTTTGAGAATCGACAAAAGAATCAATTTAAAACATATTATATGAAGGGAGATTAGATTGGTTCAGATGTCTGTTGGAAATAACAGAGGAAAACTTCTGGAGAACAGATTCTGGAGGGTCGGAATTTCTGTTCTTGCTTTTCGTTATTTTGTTCTTCTTATCTTTGTAATGAATTCTTCTTCAACCTTCAACTTGGATAAAATTACCATGGTGGGGTAGATATTATTATTGATTGGGGATGGGTAGGTTTAACCTTTTTTAATTCTTGAGTTCTTGAAATTAATATTTTAATATCCTTTTTTCTCATTTGCGAATCAGTTTCAATTTATTATAACATTTTTTATTATCATGTACGATTGTATCTGATTTTAGATTTTGTTGTTTATTTTTATTTTTTCAATTATCAATATATCCTTCCACTAGATTCTGGTTTATATATGATGAAATAGAACAAGACTTAGTGGTTAAGTACTCAGTGATCACTGGTACGTGTGTGGGGAGTAGTGAATGTTCTTGATTGTTTGCGGTAAACAAGACCCAATTGGGAACTGACTAAGATAATTGGGGGTATTCTCTACAACCCTATTAAAAATTGGATGTATAGTAGAACAATATGAGGTTTTATTAAGTTTTATTCTCACATTATTATTTGACCAAGAGAGTGAGAAGAAATGATTATGGATTCTCACTCTTAATGATTTAGCATAAGAGAATTGGGTAAGGTGCATGTGATAGAATTAAAATTGGAAAACTGACCCTAACCTGATCACCATTTAATATCACTGATTTTAATAACATCATTTTTCATTTTTTTTAAAAAATTCACTTAATTTATTTACTTTATTTGTTTCTTTCTTGTATTTTCAAAATCAAATAATTTCAAAAACAACATTACTTATTTCTCTTATTTTAGGTGAAAAACACTGTTGTTGAGAACACCTCACTGGAGACAACCTAGGTTAACCACTATATTATATTTTAAATTAGTAAATAATTGTTTTTGTTACACCCCACGATAGGCACGTGTCAAAACCTGGTGTCGTTTTCAGGGAGTTAGCGCCAACATTTCTTTTCTTTTCTTTCCTCTCTTCCCATCTTTTCTCTTGAAAATTGCATGACTAAAACCCTAATAACTAAAAATTTACCCATAGATCCTGAAATTGAAAGAACCGTGTTTAATGGACATAGAAAAATTAATTTGACATCTGAATTTAAAGAAATTCCCCTTGAAGACTCAAGTGAAACTTCTAGTGTTCACTCTGAGTCTGTCATCGTGGATGAAAATCAAAACCTAACTCTTAGAGACCTCTGTGCACCACACTTCCTTAATAAAAACAATAAACATGCCATGACTGTGTTAAAAAATTATTTTGAAATGAAACCTAACATGATTACTTTGCTTCCAATGTTTCATGGTTTGGAAGGTGAAGATCCAAACAAACACATTAAAGAGTTCACACATGTTTTCTCAACTTTTAGACCCCGTGGAGTTGCTGAGGAGTAGGTAAAGTGGAAGGAATTTCCATTTTCATTTGATAGGTATAAAAAATAATGGTTGTACAACCTACAACCCGGAGACATGCATGACTGGAATGACCTGGTAAGATATTTTATGCAAAGATTCTTCCCCACCTCTAGAAGCACATCCATTCAGAAAGAAATCTACACCATATGAAAATCATCTGGAGAAACGCTATACGAGTACTGAGATAGATTTAAGAAGCTTTGTGCCAGCTGTCCACATCAATCCATTGAGGAACATCAATTTATTGTCTTCTTCTATCAAGGACAACTAGACAATGATAGAAACCTTCTTGATGCATCATCTGGAGGTGCACTGATTGTCAAGTCACCAGAAGAAGCCAAGGGCTTGATTGAGAAGATTTACCATAACTTGTAGCTTTTTGGAACAAGAGGTATTCATAAGGTACACACTTCTAATCCATCACCCTTACTATAAACTAAGATTGAAGAGCTAACTAGTATGGTGAGGCAGATGGACTTGAAGCAAGTTAGTGACCAACAAGCGCCATCTAAGGTATGGAGTTTACGCTCATCACCTGATCATTTTACGGACCACTGTTCTGAAATACAGGGAATGGAAACATGTGTTGCAGCCTTTTAGCCAAGACAGTTCCAAAAAAATCAAGGATATAGAGATCCTAACCAAGTTGAATTTGGGTTTGGAAATCCGCACAATCAAGGTAGACCCCCATAGGAAAACCATTTTCAAAACCAACCACCATTCCAGAATCAATTCCAGAACCCACCACAATTTCAACAAAAGTAATCTTATAACCAGCCTTATTACCAAAAAGAAAACACTTTATAAAGACCCTATGAGAATCCATCCACTAGTGCACAACCTCCAATTCAAAGCCAGTAGCAAAAATCTGAGTTTGAGGGGTTGAAGGACACTGTTAAAGATTTTTCCAACAAGTTTGAAAGTCTCATGGATTTTCTGACCAAAAATCCTGGTAAACTACCTTCCCAAAAAATCCCAAACCCAAAAGATAATGTTAGTATTATAACTACAAGAAGTGGAAAAGAAATCCCACCACTATCCACCATTGATCCTAAAACAAGACCACCTGGACTAAGGAATAATGAAGTTGCAAATGATGAAAATTTTAGGAAAATCCATCGGGAATAAGATAAGAAGGAGGAGGAAGATAAGGATAAGGAAAGTAATATGAAACAAGAAACACCATTTAAAAGTAAACAAAGGGAGAAAAATGATATACCCCCACCATTTCCATCAAGGATGATTGAATCAAAGAGGTTGCAAGAAGAATCACTGCAAAAAGAAATTCTGGACACCTTCCAGAAAGTGAAAATCCACATACCTCTGATTGAAGCACTCAAAAAAAATTAAAATTATGCTAAAATTTTGAAGTATATTTGCACTAATAAGAGGATACTTCAATGGAATTGTAGGATCAATTTGGGAAGAAGTGTCTCAGCCCTTATCACTCCACAATTTCCAACCAAATGCCAAGATCCAGGGACATTTTCTTTTCCATGCACCATTGGTTCATTAAATTTCTCTAATACTTTGTGAAATTTAGGTGCATTAATTAATTTATTTCCTAAATTAGTATATACTTATTCGTAGATGGGATACTTGAATCCCACAAAAGTGGTGGTCCAGCTTGAAAATAGATCCACAGTTTTCCCAATAGGAGTTCTGGAGGATGTCCATGTAAAATTGAAAGATCATTTATTCCCTACTGAATTCTATGTGTTGAATATGGAAAATGATAGGATCCCATCACACTCACCCATCATTTTAGGGAGACCTTTCTTGAAGATGGCCAAAACCATCATCAATTTCCATGAAGGGACACTTACCATGGATTTTGTAGATAGCACTGTCCACTTCAATATTTTTGAATCTATGAGGCACCCATCAGATGATCATTCACTCTACACACTCTCCCATGAATATGGTACAAAACCAATTTATGAATCAGGTATGTTTCATGAATTCTTATCATTAGGAGAGAATTTTTCCATTAAAAATATCACAGAACATATGGACGCCCAGACACCTAGATATTCTGATTTCCTGTTGGAAGAAGAGTTAAAATCAGATTTATTTGACAATTTGTTAAATGGTGATGAAGATGATATGATTTCATGTGTTCATGATGTCAAACCATTGGAAGTGGGGAACCCCAATTTAGTTTCATCACATGACAATTCTCATGATCTAGAATTAAAACCATGCCCCACTGATTTAAAATATGCTTACTTTATGGAGGGAGAGAAATTACTAGTAATAATTACTAATAATATCTCTTAATATCAAGAAAAATCATTGGTTAAGATTTTGAGAGAGATTTTCCTAGAAATATGGTGGATTTTAGGTGATATCCCTGGAATTAACCCAAAAATTTTCTCACGTAGAATTTTTCTTGGGGGAGATTCCAAACCTATCAGACAACCCCAAAGGAGGTTGAAACCCACCCTAATGGAGGTTGTAAAAAAAGAGATTGAGAAGCTTTTAGAAGCTGGGATCATCTATCCCATATCAGATTCACAATGGGTTATCCCCATATATGTAGTCTCAAAGAAAACTGTCCTAACCATTGTAAGGAATTAAATGAATGAATTAATCCCTATGAGAATTCAGAATAGCTAGAGAATGTGCATAAATTTTAGGAAGTTAAATCAGGTCACTCAAAAAGATCATTTCCCTATCCCTTTAATTTACTAGATTCTAGAAAGATTAGTAGGCAGAACTAATTATTGCTTTTTGGATGGATTTCAGGTTATTTTCAGGTACCCATTGCTCCCGAGTATCAAGAGAAGACTACCTTTACTTGTCCCTTTGGTACTTTTTCATACAAAAGGATTCCATTTGGATTTTTTAATTCTTCGGGTACATTTCATAGGTGTATGATAAATATATTTTCTGATCATATTGAAGATTTCTTGGAGGTTTTCTTGGATGATTTCACAGTTTTTGGAAATTCTTTTGACCATTGTTTGAAAAATATGGAAAAAGTTTTGAAAACTTTCATTGAAAAGAACCTTGTTTTGAATTTTGAAAAGTGTCATTTTATGGTTGATAGAGGAATTTTCCTTGGGCATATCATTTCACAAAAAGCCATTGAAGTAGATAAATCAAAAATTGAAGTGATAAATTCTTTTCCTTATGCAACTTGTTTCAAACATGTTAGATCATTTTTAGGACATGCATGATTCTACAGGAGTTTTATCAAAGATTTCAATAAGATTTATCTCTCTCTATCTAGATTAATTTTGAAATATGTTGATTTTAATTTCAATGGTTCATGTAGGGAAGCCTTTGATGAGTTGAAAAGGAGATTGATTACACCACCAGTAATGCAGCCACCCAATTGGGAAGAACCATTCGAGTTACTTTGTGATGCTTCAAACCAAGTATTTGGAGAAGTACAATCTTAGAGAATTTAGGGCAGGCCACAAGTCATTGCATATGCCTCAAAAACATTAGATGCGGCCCGATTAAACTACACAACAACACAAAAAGAGTTTTTAGCAGTTTTCTTTTGCTTTAGAAAGATTTTGATCATATCTGCTTGGAACTAAAGTCATTATGTTTTCTGATCATGTAGCACTTAAGTATTTGCTGAAGAAGGATGAAGCAAAACCATGTATTGTGTGATGGATGCTATAACTACAATAGTTCAACAAAGAAATCAATGATAATAAGGGATCTGAGAACCATGTGGCTGATCACTTAAGTATACTACCCAACATTGCTGATGTTTAAATTCCAGACACTGAACCACTAAATGATCGCCTTCTAGGAGAGTAGTTGTACTTGATTGAAGGAGAAGTACCTTGGTATAATGACATGTTAAATTATCTGGTAACATCTCAAGTCCCATATCATTTAAATTCTCACCAAATTCACAAATTAAAATTTGAATCTAGATATTACATCTAGGATGATCCATTTCTTTGGAAGATTTGCAATGACTAAATGATCATAATATGTTTTCCTAAAAATGAAATTGAATCAGTATTTCTGTTTTGTCACACATTAGCTTGTGGAGGAAACCTTGTACCTCAAAGGACATCTAGGAAGGTTTTATAATCTGGAATTTATTGGCCAAAACTTTTCAAAGATTCTCATGAATTTTTCAAATGACGTGAAAAATGTCAATTTATAGGAAGTATTTCAAAGAGAACAGAAATGACCCAAAATCCACTTATTTTTTGTGAATATTTTTTATGTTTGGGGGATGTATTTTATGGGATCTTTCCCAATGAAATTTGGAATTTATTATATTCTTCTTGCTGTTGATTATGTTTCCAAATGGGTGGAAGCAAACGCCACCAGGACTGATGATGCTAAAGTTGTTTGTGATTTTGTCTGAGCTAACATATTTTGTAAGTTTGGAGTTCCCATAGACATCATTAGTGATCAAGGGACTCATGTTTTCAATAGGATAATGGAGGATTTATTGAAAAAGTATGGATTACATCATAAAACATCAACTCCCTATCATCCACAGACTAATGGGAAAGCTGAAGTGTCCAATAGGAAAATCAAAGGAATTATGGAAAATACCGTTAATCCAAATAGGAAGGATTAGATCCAAAGGATAGAAGACACATTATGGGATTACAGGATAGCCTAAAAAACCCCAGTTTGAATGAGTCCATATAGGTTTATTTATGGGAAAAGTTATCACCTACCAGTGGAATTGGAACACAAGGAATACTGGGTTGTGAGGAAGATGAATATAGATCTTGAAATTGCTGGGAAAGAGAGAAGATTGCATTTATGGGAGCTGGATGAAATTAGTAGGGAAGAATTTGAAAATTCCAAGATTTACAAAGAGAGAACAAGAGTATCTCATGACAAACTGATTCAACCAAAAGACTTACATACTGGAGACAAAGTGTTATTATTCAATTCAAGACTCAAGCTAATGCTGGGTAAAATTTGTTCTAGATGGGAAGGTCCATATATTGTTACTCATGTATATCCTTTTGGTGCTGTTCAGATTGTGAAGGAGGGAGAAAAGGATCCATTCACAGTCAATGGGCATAGGCTGAAGAAATTCCTTGGGACCATGCCATCAGAGTCAATGGATGAGATCACACTCCTTCAACATGTTTATCAATAAAATCCATCAGGTCGTACCTCTCCTTTACATTTTATCGATTGCTGTGATTCAATTTCAAATATTCTTACATATTAAATCCATTTTAATGCATTGTGGACACTGCATAATTTATTTATAGGGGGAACCTTTGTATTTTAGGATTTTTATTTGTTGTTTGTTTTCCTCTTTGTTTTAAAAAAATGTGTGTGTTTCAAATTTTGGGTGTTTATTTTTTTAAATTTTTGTGTTTTTTTGAAACTTTTGTGCTGAAATGATTATCTTTGACATTTTTGAAACCCATGTACATGGGAGAAATAATTTATTTCGTGAAACTGAGCTTAAATGAATGCTGAAAATGACTTTGTTTCAAGTTCAATTCTATAGAAATTTCATGAAAAAGTACTCTGATTTTTTAATCTCGTTCCACATATCACTGTCTTTATATATGAAATCACATTCCTGTGAGGCTTATGAACCTATTGTTTTCATATTCTTTACATTCACCTCACTTCTTGAGAGAACCAAACAATGCTTTAAAGAACCAGAATTTTATTTATTCCTATCCAAACTTGAGGGTTTGAGGTACATGTGTTTTAAATGATTAAGAAATTTCTTTGGATTTAAAGCCCCCTTTTCAATAAAATACTTTTTATAATGTCCTACCTTGAACATTTAATCATTTTATCCCTTATATTCCATAAACAACCTGTTAGGTAAGCCACATCACAAGCCAATATTCCCTATCCAACTTGCTCTTGAAGTGAAATTGCATGGTCTATTTGAACATAAGTGTGGGGGGAAGCTATCTTGTGTTATGCTACTTCATTGGTTGAAACTTTGGGTTGAAATCAAATATTGAAGATATTTTATTTCTAAAAATAAATCATTTTTTTGAAAGCTATTCCATTTCTGGAGCATTCATGACAACAGAAGTTGTGCCTTTCTGGAGATTCTAATAGGGAAAGAAATTTGTGCCTTTTCTCTAGCTTTCAAGAAATATTATTTTTGAAAATATTGAAATATTTTCTGCTAAAATGATGAACTGTGTGAACATTACTTGATATTTCATGATGACAGAGAATATTTTCTACTAAGGGGAGTAAAGAGGAGACCATACTTGTGTGAAAATTAGAGTAAGGCAATTTTTCTTCAAAAATAGCCAAGCCCTCTTCATTCAGCCTCATAATTTTCACATCTAAATCATACTAACCTAAATCCATAGAACAAACTTGAAAAGTACTCATGGTAAAAATATGTCTTTGACTCACATAGGGTGGATATGTAAGAATTTATCAAGCTTATGGTGACCCTTGTATGAGTTTGGATGAGAAAGACATTGCTAAACAATTTAAATTGGTGTGATGAGAGATAATGAAAGTTAGGTAAGTGTTTTAGGTGCATGTGAGGATAAATGAAGATGAAATATATTGAATGATATGAAATTATGAACTTGAAATAATATTTTTTGAGGAGTCATGATATATTTTGTTTCTTGTTGTCAAATTGGTGGATCTCATTGATATGTGTTTTAAATTTGCTTTGATTTTATTTTGATTCTGACTTGTCCAGGATTCCAAGTGATAAGTGTGGGGGAATGGATAGAGTTAATATTTTCATTATTATTAATATTTTTTTAAATGATTTAATCCCTCCCAATTATTCAATTTGAGTATATTTTCATGATTTATGAGATTTTGGTGTATTTTGGTCTTAAATGTGAAAATGAGGTAATTCTGTAAAATTGACAATTTTATATAGCTTCTGTTTTTTGGGAATAACTTTTATAATATTAGTCCAATTGAAGATAATCTTTCTTTATGCTTCATATGCCTGTGGGACTCAAATTTTTCTTCTATACCAAGACCCAATTCGAAACACAATGGTACAGAAAAATCAAAAAAAATAAAGAAATTAGTTTGGCTGGCCGAATGGACCCCACTGCATTAAATATGGAATATATCATTCAACCTGCCCTAAAATGAGATTATTATTGCTGGTTTCAATGTAGGACTTCCATTGGATGGTTTAAATTAAATTTCATAAATTATAGAGCTCATTGAGGCATCCTTTGGGATCGTCCAAGTGGAGTGGGTGAAACAGTGTTTGGCGTCTAGAAGTAGTTAAACTCAGTTATCCAGGAATATATTCCTTTAAATATTTCCAAATTCTTTGATATTTTGGGTATTGACAGAAAAATCAATTTAATACATATTATAAGAAGGGATCTTGGCTTGGTTCGGACATCTAGTGGGCGTAACAAAGGGAAAATTTTAGAGAACAGATTCTAGAAGATCAAAATTTTTGTTCTTTTTTTTCTTTATTTTGTTCTTCTTAGCTTTGTAATGAATTCTTCTACCCATTTTAACTCGGTTAACCTTAACATGGTGGGGTAGATCTTATGAGTGATTGGGGAGGGTTATTTTTACCCTTTTTTATTTCTTGAGTTCTTTCACTTAATGTTTTACTATCCTCTTTTCTTTTCTGCGAATCAGTTTCAATTTCTTATAAGAGTTTTTATTATCAAGTATGATTGTATATGATATTATATTCTGTTGTTTATTTTTATTTGGTAAATGATCAATATCTCCCTCCACTAGATTCTGTTTTATATACAATTTAATATACTAGGACTTAGTAGTGAAGTACTCTGTGATCACTGGTACGTGTGTGAGGAGTAGTGAATGTTCATGATTGCTTGGGATAAACAAGACCCAATTGGGAATTGCCTAAGATAATTGGGGGTATTCATTACAACCCTATTACACATTGGAAGTAGAGTAGAACAATCTGAGGTTTTAATAAGGTTTATTCTCACATTATTATTTGACCAAGAGAGTGAGAAGAAACAATTATGGATTCTCACTCTTAATGATTTAGCATAAGATATTTGTTTAAGGTGATGGCGATATAATTACAATTGGAAACCCGACCCTAAACTGATAACCATTTCATATCACTAATTTTAATCACATCATTTTTCAGTTTGTTTTAAAACTTTCACTCAATTTCTTTACATTATTTAGTTTCTTTCTTGTATTTTTAAAATCAAACTATTTCAAAAAAACATCACTTCTTCCTCTTATTTTAAGTGACAATCAATATTGTTTAGAACTCCTCATCAGAGAAAACCTAGGTTAACCACTATATTATATTTTAACTTAGTAAATAATTTTTTTCCACACAACACGATAGACACATGTCACATAAATAAATTAAATTACATATAAATTATTAGAGTTTTTATAACATTTGGATGAGGAGAGGTAATGGTAGAAGACTAAGAAAATGAACTTGAAAAGAAAGTAAAATAATTGAAAAGAGGAATTTACCTCTTGAATCAATATTCATTGAGAGCCTCTTTAGGGGAGACGATTTGGTCTTTTTAAGAGACCAAGGGATTTTGGACGTGGGGAGGGATCTTGAGGAGAGATATGGGCAGAATTTAGGGAAGGAAGAATGCTTGAGAGGAGTGAATAGAAGATGGTGGAAGAGGTGGTATTTATAGTGGAGGGGAGGAGAGTTTGCATAATATTTAATTCCATAGTTTATTAGTTTCCCTCAAGACTAGAAATAGTGATGATTCCAAGAAAACAATAGAAATATGTTCATGTGAGTTCTATATTTTGGTGCTTACATCACTTATGATGTCAGGATTAGCGGATTTAAATTATAATTTATTTACACAGTAAATTAATGCATCTTATAGTTCACAGAAAATTCATGTGTTTAAGAAAAATCCCAAAAATTCACCCTAACCATTATTCGACATGTAGAATCAAAAAATGAAATCTATTTTCAAAAATAATTTTATAAATATTATTAATTTAATATTTAATTAAAATCATAATTTAGTCTAAAAAAACTTATTTTAAAACATTTATTTACTTATTCCAAAATATAGGTACATAATACTTTCACTTGAATCATATTTATATAATATCATTAGTAATGTTACTATTCATTAGAGTATATCACTATCATAATTATGGAATTAATATTCATAAGGGTATGTTACTATTCACCAAAAAATTATTTTGACTTATCAGACTCCAAACATCTTACTGATCGTAACTGTGAATGTCGGATTTTAGAAATTCAAAACACAAAAGTTTCAAAATTATTTATAAAGGTCAAATAGTACTTTGTAGTTCTTTATGTTGTGACTTCATGTGATTATATGACATAATCATAAAAAATAAATTTTCATTGAAAAAAATTGGACCATTACATTCTTCTCCCCTTAATAAATTTCACCCTTAAAATTTCGTTTTACATTCTATGCCATAAATAGGTGCGGGTAGTTTTCCTTCATTAATTCCTCTAGTTACCGTGTTTCCTATATGTACTTATGGTTTAGCCACAGTACCTTTATGAGGTTAGTAGTCTTGTTACATAGAACTTTATCTCTATGATCCAAGATCTTCACTAGCTGATCCACGTAAAAAATATCATTCTAAAATTGTACCACCACTAAAGAGAGTACATGTGAAGGGTTTGATATTTACTTCCTTAAGAGGGATACATGGAATAAATCATGTACTTTAGACATGGTAGGTTGAATTTCCAATTGATAGGCCACAACCCTGATACGATCAATAATATCAAAGGGGCTGATGTGCTTGGTACATAACTTTCCTTTCTTCCCAAACCTCGTGACCTTATTCCATGGAGATAGGTGTAGAATTACCATGTATCCAACTTTAAACTCAAGGACTTATCAACGATTGTCTGCATAACTCTTATGTCAACATTGTGTGGTCTTGATGTGTTGTTGAATGGTTTTCATGTTTCCACCATTTCATTGACCATTTTAGGTCATAGCAGCTTATTCTCACCAACTTCATCCCAACATGTCGGTGTTCTGCACCTTTTACCATTAAGTGATTTATAAGGTTCCATTCAGATGATCGTGTGGAAACTATTATTGTAGGAGAATTCAACTAGTGGAAGATGTTAGTCCCATCCTCCTTTGAAGTCCATATATCATTCTCTCAACATGTCTTCAAGTGTCTAAATAGTTCACTTAGAGTGTCCATTAGTTTGAGGATGATAGGCCATACTAAAGTTCAGTTCATTTCATAGAGCATGTTAGAGAATTTTTCAGAATGTTGAGGTAAATTTCAGTTCACGACTTAATACAATAGATATTGGTACTCCATGAAACCTTTCCACTTCATTTATGTATATCTGTGCAAGTTGATCCAATGAGAAGTCCTCTGGAATTGCGATAAAGTGATATGTCTTCGTAAGATAATCCACAATGACCCATATAGAATTTTTCATTTGAATTTCCTTGTAAGTCTAGTGACAAAGTTCAAGGTAATGTTCTCCCAATTTCATATTGGTATATGTAGTGGTTGCATAATCCCCTTAGACTTTTTTCTTTCAAACTTAACTTGTTGAAAAACGAGGCACAATGATGTGTACTCAGCAATCTCCTTCTTCATATTGTCCCACCAAAAGTTCTCTCGAAGATCTTGATACATCATTATGATCCCTTGGTGTACAGAGAAGGTAAATCTATATGAATCATTCACAATCACCTTATTTATGTCTATATTGTATGGAACACATAATTTTGACCCAAATCTTACAACTCTATCCTTGTAAATTTGTAAATCAGAGGATTTCCCATTTCTGATAGCTTCCACCCCTTTCTAATGTTCCGCATATTTTCTTTGAGTATCCTTTATTTTCTCCATGAGGGATGGTTGAGAAAAAAAATTGATAAAGGATTGATGATGTTACTCCTGTAATGATTCACATGATCTTCCTATGAAAATATAATAAGATCATATCCTTTTCAATTCTCATCATGGATAAAGATACAAGATCCTTTCTACTTAGAGCTTCTGCCATCTTTTTTTCCTTACCTGGATGGTAGTGCATTGAGTACCCACAATCCTTGATGAGATATATCAATCTTCTCTAGAGAATATTAATATCTTTTTATGTGAATATATATTTTAGACTCTTTTGTTCAGTATATATCTCACACTTCTCCCCATATAGATAATGTTGCCATATTTCTAATGAAAAGATCACTACAACCAACTCCATATCATGCATAAGATATTTTTGCTCACGGATTTTTATCTTCTTTGAGGAATAAGCTATCAATTTATCATTTTTCATCAGCACATATCCTAATAAATTCTTTAAAGCATCATTGTACACCACAAATATTTCTCCACATGTTGTTAGTGTGAGTACTGGCACAATGATAAGCCTCTTTTTAAACTCATAGAAATAGCCTTCAGAATCCTAAGTCCAGAAAAACTTTACTCTCCTATGTGTCAGATTGTTCAATGGGTTTCAAAATCATGAAAGGTTCTTTATAAATTGTCGATAATACCCAGCTAGACCCAAAAATGTTTGGATCTCTATTACAAATGTTGGTCTGGGATACTCTTCAGTTGAATTTTTCTTGTAAAGGTCCACATATATCCCTTTACTGGTGATAACATGCCCCAAGAATGATACTTCCTCCATCCATAACCCACATTTACTATTGTTTGCCTACATATTCTCCCTTCTAAAATTATTTAGCACAGTATTAAAATGCTCCTTGTTTTCCTCCTTGCTCTTGGAGCTTATTATAATTTTATCAATAAATACTACCAAAAATTTGTCAAGGTAATATCTAAATACATGAATCATTAAATCAATGAAAATTTCTGGAGCATTAGTGAGTATGAAGGGTGTCACTATGAACTTATAGTGTCTATACCTCATTAGAAAGGCAGTCCTAGGAATATTTTCTTTTCTCACATTAAATTTTTGATATCTCGATCGAAGGTCCACCTTGGAGAAATAACAGGCCCCATGAAGATGATCAAACAATTAATCTATCTGAGGTAGGGAATACTTGATATTTATTGTAATTTTATTTATCTCACTATAATCAATGAAGAGACACATTGATCCATCCTTATTTTTGATAAAGTTGACTGGAACACCCCATGGGGAAGCACACGGGCATATAAAACCATTATCCATATTCTCCTATAACTGCTTCTTCCATTCTTCTAGCTCTACAATGTCCATTCTATAAGGTTTCATTGATATGGGTAGAGATCTAGGAATAAGTTCAATTGAGAACTCAACCTCTCAATAATGAGGATGACCTAACAACTCTTCATGGAATAAATTAGTGTAATTCGTCACGATGGGCATGTCCTCAAACATGATTCTCTCCTTTATCTCAACCATTTGAGATAAAAATTATTTCTCATAAGGAATTAATATCCACACTTGAGATAATGATTATAAAGGATATTCATCTTCCTCCTTAAACAAGTAAAGAATTGGTGGATGCTTTGGGATGTGAAGAGTGATCTACCTTTCCTAATAGCTATGTTGGCTTTGTATAAAGAGAGCTTATCCATTCCCAAGAAAACATCAAACTCCACTAAAGGACGTCTAACTATATTTTCTAGGAGGTTTAGTCCATAAACGTTAACTGGGGAGGATTTATAAACCATGGACATAATAATTTTCCCATTATCTATTATCATTGATAACTTCTCCTCCAAATTTTGTAGTGGCATTTGAATAGTTCTACTAAACTTTCAAGATATGAAAGAATAAATAGAAGAAAAATAAAAAAGTACATTCTCTATTCTTTATTGAATAACGGGCATACCTATCACCAAATAGTTGTCTGGCTCTTCCTTTGTAGTAGTGATAGCATAATCCCTTCCCTGTTTCCTTGGGGGTTGTTTTTTATTTCCTTCGATAACCCTTGGCTTAGGGAAATTATTCACATAATTCCCATGATCCTTGTAGTTTTAACACTACACTAAAGGCTGAGTGTTGATCTGAAACTTCCTTTGTTCTTCCACATTATTGGGATTCTTCATATCCCATTGGAAGTACTTGGCCAAATGTCCCATTCTTATACATTTTAAGCAATTCTTGGCTCCCTTTAGAAAGCTCCCAAGATGAATGTTCCCACAAATTTTACATGTGGCATAGTCAGTCTTCATTCCATCATGGGATTTGTTTGTTGAACCATCCATTTTGTTCTCCATTTTTTTCTTCTTTTCAAAGGGCCCACGAGACCACTGAAATTATCCAATATCTATTTCAACCTTAAGGGAACAACAAACAATCACCTCTTAACTTTCAATGCATTGAATCACCAACGCTTTTCTTAGACTCAAATTTAGTCCACTAAAGAAGTAATACACCTTGATTTCAGTGTTTAAGACAATGCTAGAGGTGTTCCGTGTAGTCCTTGTGAATTTTGGTTCATACTCCCCGATGGAATCATCTTCCTTCAACTTGAGTCTGAGGAACTCTCTTTCCATCTTTAGAGAGAGGGTTCAGGGAAAATATTTATTGAAAAACATCCTCTTAAATTCCTTTGATTCCATGGAATCAATTTCCTCTTGGGACTTTGTATTCTTGATTAGTTCCCACCACTAATCATGTTTCCCATCAAAATGATAGACCGCCAGTACATCTTTCTCTTCATATGAGAACTGGAGGATGGGGAATATATTTTCTATTGAGTTAATCCACTTTTCCATGAGGAGGGGGTCAAAAGATCTGCTAAACATGGGAATCCATTTCCTCATGAAGGATTCTATGACAAATTGCTCATTCCTTGGAAGAGGAGGGTATTCCACATGATTCAATTTATTATTTATAACTTGATCCAGCTGAGAAAATATTGTCATGATGTTTTGAGAACCCATTCCCATTATATAAAGCGTATAATTAGGGAAATATTTACATCACCTATCACATTTATTGTTGGCACGTGTTCTTATATTTCCTGCCCTTAACTAAGAAAAAGAACGTACAATTAGAGTTCTTGAATACTTACCTATTGAGTATAAAAAGTAAACTCTAAACATAAGAGGATAAACTTGTAAAGAAGAATTATATCTTAACTTGTGATTCCCTGTGTTTCAATCTAGGTTTTCCTTGATCTATTTCTAAACTTATATTCTTATGGTATTTTTATATTCCCTTAATAATGGTTTGTACTAATCTCATGAATTTACCAAATCATATTCATCGGGAGTGTCATACCAAGAGTTCAACAAGGTTCGTTTTCATGTATCAGGATACCCAGGGTTAGGCTTGAAACACCTTTTCATAGTTTTCACTCAGAGGTAAATATGCGCCAGAGTCACCTCTACATGTTTTTATCTAGATAGCGATGTATTTTCTGGATAAATCACTTACTCTATACTTATCAAAATTTAGGGATGTTTTATTATACTGAGTACCATCCTTAGGGTTCTTACTTATGTTATCTATTCTTAATCTACCATCCTATAATACTAACTATAGTAACCTTATCTTTTTCACATAACATTGCATGATTTTAAGCATAATTATACATCAGAGTACAACCCAAGGATCGTGATGTCTAGTTTAAATGAAGACTAGGTACATAAAAATAAAAACATGGGACTAAAAAAAAATTATTTATTTGATCTTAAAATTGAGCTCCTAACTTCCATTGTGCTCAAGAAGTTTCATAGGGTACCATGGGGAAAACATGAAGAAAGGGATGAGTAATGTAGCCCAGTAAGGGAATAACTATAAGAAAAAAGAATTAGCACAAGGAATAGAAATCATGGTATGATGATATAAAAAGGAAAGTAAAATATGGAAAATTATCATAAAAACATGGGATCATATAAAAATTGAGTCATAGAAATGTTGCAGCAACATAAAACATGAATTTAGTGTGAATCAAGTCTGACAACCAAGATCGTTTCACATAGTAGCACAAGACAAGGCTAACTGCCAAGACCATCGCACATAAAATATCATGAGACCTAACATTACACAAGAAATTGGAGCGCTATTTGTGTGAACCCATCATAACTTTTCATGAATATTTTTTTCACATGAGGAATCATACACAATCAATCTTACATAAACATAACGGTTATCCATGGAAAGAATTGGGTACCACAATCATGTCATAAAGCATAAAAAATGGTCGTATCATAAAAGTGACCTAAAAATAAAGGAATTAAAATATAATTGTAAATTTATAAGGGAAAATAGGCAAGAATAATGGTATGTGATGTCATGTAGAAGTGACCACATGTAAGAAAATTATTAAATAAATTTTAGCATAAAAACATTTTTTAGCGGTTTTAAGGAAAATACTATAGAGTCCTTAAATTAAAAAAATAGACAATACTTTAAAAAAACTAGTAGTGGACCATGAATGTTTTCAAAATGAAAAGAATTATTTTATAAAGACAATGGTTTCATAAAACATAATATATATTGCACTTGAAATCGGGTAATAATTCGGGATTTTCCCTCAAAACAGGTTTTCTTATTGGAAAGTATTGAGGAGGGAATCACTTAAAAACATGTATATCGCTAAAAGATAATGATGAATTGAACTTGATAAATGATTTTTTAAAATTCACATATCATTTATAAAATTAACTTAAGAATCATAGAAAACCTCATTTATTTAAAAATAAAGATAAATAAATCCAAAGCAATAAAGGAGGTTCGGGTTGAATCCCTTACGGAATATTGGCATGGATCGTGTGCACTTAAGAGGGATTAATGAGAGTGAAAGGGTTTTATAATAATTTAAACAACATGAGGAAAGTATAGGTAAGGTTATTAATCATACTCCATCACTTTTAAGTACACTAAATGGTTATAACCTAGAAGATAATCTTGAATAAAAGTTAAATAGAGAGGATCCCTTACCTTAAGTCCGAAGGTGATCTTCACTTGATCTTAATGACCTGAAAAATCAAATTAGGTTCATTAATTAATAACTCCATAACATCTTCTATATTTAAAATATTTATTATGAACTTTTTATTTTCATTAATGTGATTTTTTATTGGTTATGGGGTTCAATTTTATGGTTTGGGTTTGTTTACTTCTTTGGTTTTAATGATCGGTTCACTTATATTCATGTTCGGATACATATGTATTATGAGAGTGGTTTTTCAGAATTGAAGTTATATTTTATAATTTAATATACATATGGTTACATGGTTGTAAAATTAATTTGGTTACTTAGAGTGAAGAATAATCATTATGTAAAACTTTAGTTATAACCTTTTGGGTTAATTGGTAGTTTTGGGACACAACGAACGTGTTTTGTTTTTATAAATCAAAACCATGTGTAAAAAAGGATTCTAGAACCATATATGAGACATAATATATATATTATGGTCTGGTTAAAACATGAATATGGTTTCATGACCATAATTGAAGACGATAATGGAAATTGAAAACCCTTCGTCCTTGAATGTGGTAAATTATCACATCTGGGATGGTGTCTTTACTACTACAATAAAATAAGGGTAGAGGAGATATGATAATAAATAATTGCATTATCATAACAAAATTTCAGTAAATGTAAGGTACTGGAGTTTTCATAACATTTGTATGAGGAGAGGTAAAGATAGAAAAGTAAGAAAATGAACTTTAAAAGAAAGTAAAAGAATTGAAAAGATGAATTTACCTCTCAAATCAATCTTCCTTTAGATCCTATTAAAGGGAGAGGAGTTGATCCTTTTAGGAGGACAAGGGCTGTTGGACATGGAGAGGGAGATTGGGGGGATATTTGGGATGAATTTAGGGAAGGAAAAAGGTTTGAGAGGAGTGAATAGAAGATGATGGAAGAGGTGGTATTTATAGTGGAGGGGAGGGGAGTTTTCATAATATTTAATTCCTTAGTTTATTTTTTTCCCTCAAGATCCGAAATAGTGAAAATTCCAAGACAAAAATTGGTAATATTCACATTTGTGTTCATGATTTGGGTTATAACATCACTTATGATGTCAGGAATTGAGGATTTAAATTATAATGCATTTATACGGTAAATTAATGTGTTTTAATATTCATAAAAAAATTCACGTATTTCGAAAAAATACCCAAAATTCACAATATCCATTTTTCAACGTGTAGAATCCAAAAACAAAATCCATTTTTCAAAAATAATTTTATAAATATGATTAATTTAATATTTAATTAAAATCATTATTTATTCTAAAAAACAAATTTTAAAACATATATTTATTTATTCTAAAATTTAGGTACATCATACTTTCACTCAAATATTATTTATATAATATAATAGGTGAGGTTACTATTCATTAGGTTATATCACTATTATTAAGGGTAACATTACTATTCATAAGGGTATGTTACTATTCACTAAAAAATTAAGTTTGTCTTATCAGACTCCTAACATCTTACTGGCCGCATCCATGAATGTCAGATTTTTGAAATTCAAAACACAAAAGTGTCAAAATTATGTATAAAATTCACATAGTACTTATTAGTTCATTGCGTTCTGATTTTAAAGTGATTCTATGACATAATCAGAAGAAGTAAATTTCCATTGAAAAATGTTGGGTCGTTACAGGCCCGGTGGCTTTGGAAGAGGCTTTGGCTTGATACTGATGGACTAGTTAGCAAAGGGGATTTAGAAGATGTGATGTAAATGGAATGGCATAATCAGGACTAGGAGGTGGAAAGACTAATGTTACCACATTTTGTGTACCATTTGTTCATGCGGGATGGGGTACCCTCCGCATGGATAATTGTTATATGGGTGGAGGGGAGGTATGTGTACCGAGGTGTTATGTGGACCTGTATGTGGTCCGCATACCATAGTGTTATGTGGCCCTAGGTTCTGTCCACATAGAGTGGTTTTATATAGTGATGGATTCCATCCATGTAGCGAAAAGCTAAGCATTGTAGGGTTTTGTCTGTATAGTGACGTGTTATGCGGTACACCAGATTAAAGAAGGGAAATTTATCATGTGGCTCTTGGTAAGCTCATCCAAAAAGGGAATATAGTTTGTGGTTCACCAATTATGTTCTTGGTTAGTTCATTATTATAATTATGTTTCCTTACCTTAATGGTATGCGGTGGGTTTATACTTGCTGGAAACTATTTGTGGTTCTGTAATTCGTTGATCTTTTTTCTTTGAAGTTGTCTGTTCATAAACTCCAAGCTCCAAATAATATGATACCTTTATCAACTCCATTCAAGGTACTTTTATATAGTGTCGAGGTTTTTTTATATATATGGGGCACATGGAACCTTTTTTAGAAGCCCAGGAAGAGATCACTCAGCCTACGGATGACTCGGTCAACAGAGGTTTACGGGGATGAGGTTCGCGGCTGCTGCGGTTCGCAACAGTAGTGGTTTTTAGAGGTGGTGGTTTGCGGTGGTGGTAATCACTACATCAATCCCACAAACATATTGTATTATTCATGAGACACATTAGACTTTACCTCACATGTGAACCATTTTTGTTTTTTGGAGGCTGTTCGTGGCGACATACCACTCCATCTCATTTTCTCCAATGATGTGGTTTCTGGTGATGATATGAAGGGAAATAATTCTCTACAAAAATTTCTCCAATGATGTAGTTCGTGGTGACTACCAATCCCATTGTCTTCGTTCTGTGTACTACTCATTTCGTCGGTGATGCCTACAGTAAACCGTTCCCAAGATTTCGTATGCGGTCCACTTTGGATGCCTCACCAAATTTGGTTTCTTCAAAATTATTCTTCAAAGATTTTTTCTTTTTTTTCCAAAATTATGGGAGTATTTACTTTCCCTTTTCAATGTTTTTATGAAACTATAGGTCTCAATGGAGGTTGTTAGTCAAAAATGGATTCCAACCATTGATTGAAAAAAAAATTGTTGCAGAAGAATCAGATTCAGATCTACTTTAGATAATTATGTATGAATGTATTTACAATAGAAATTTATTTTGTTTCTATAAGTTTGGACAATGTAGTTCAATAAGAATCATACTTAAGGGAATTTAATGCTAATTCCAAAGGTATCAATTCATAAATAGGATCTTTATCTAACAAATTCTACACAAAGGTTATTTCAAGTAATGCTAGGAATTCCATGTGGGAAAAGCAATTAAATATCAGTGAAGGTGATTCAAAATTCCATGAATCAAAATTATAGGTTCTATGGAACAAATACTAGGACTTAATAATCCACCCCAAAAATTTTGTAGATGCATTATTTTACTAGGTGAATGTTGGTGTTGAATACATGCATGGTCTTGGAGAAATTATTGAATTTGTAAAGACCATTAAGTGCATCTTGAGAATAATTTCACCTCGGACCAATATGAATGTTTCAATATTATAAGATAAATATAAAAAGGATATTACATTGGATAGTTTTCAAAATAATCCTATCACATAAAATATGGTAAATTATAATAATGAGTCTTTGAAAAAAGGGATTTCCAAATAGGTAGCATTCGAGGCCATCGAGAATCTCACTATTGAATATAATTAAGAATAATAAAAGATGGGTGATGTCATATCATTCCTTTCCTAAAATATAAAAATAGGAAAACTAATTTTCAATGTTATACATCCACTTTTATGATTTTGATATGGAATGGTTGGAAATATTACAACAATGTGACCCAATAAATTCGAAGATGATGTTGAGGATGATGTAAAAATTCCCATGAGGAATTATTTATCATATGGAAAAGTTAAAAAAATGTGATGTAAAATTTATTCAAAAAAAGAACCTTCTTTAACATGATAATGACAGTTTTGAAGAATTTTAGGGAGAAGAGATGGAGGAATGAATATATCATGGATAAAATGCTATGGTGGTAGTTTTAGGTATCTCCCAGACAAGGGAAAAATTGACAACGATGAATAAGAAGTTAAAGGAAGGTTTGATATCCAATATGAATTTGAATTCGATCTTGAAGATTTAGATGTTTGGATATCTAAAATGAAAAAATCTAATAGAGTGGTTCATAATGCCAAAATCTATATGTATCTGTATAAATAAGGGAAGTCTAAGATGAAGTAAGAAATTCAAATGCTTAAGACTTCAATGCCAAAGAACTCAAAAAAAATCATTGAGTAGAAGATCATAGTTGTAGAGCATAAAAGGGTAATCAACGTTTTGACTAACACAAATAAATATGAAATAAAACATATCAAATAAAAAGATTATTAATTTTTATATATGGGAATAAAATTAAAAGATCAAGAGAGAAACCTGAATCATAGTATGAAATCATGATAAAAGATCACTCAAGGGATAGAAAACATGAAATTGGATCATATAGGTTCAAAAAAATAGAAGCATTAGTCATACCCAAAATACAAGTCTGGTATGGAACTCGATTATAAATAGAATGTTGTGATGACTAATGTCAGACTATAAGTGCCCACTCCATGGTTGAAAATTTATTTGGGTATAAATAAAAATAATAATATTCAAAGATCTTATGGGATGAAAAGTTGTTCACCAATGTGTAAAAGAATACAAATCATTATAGTTTTGTTTCTATGGAAAGATAGGACATTCCCAAGAATTATGTTCCATATACAAAAGGTACTAAAGGGAATAAGAGAAAAAAAAGGCAGCCACATAGAGTTTAATTTTCCAATAATTATTTTGATGGTCACTATTTATAGTGTGGAGGATTCAAACACAAGGTCTGATCATTCACATCAATAATTTAGAGGAGTATTTGGAAGTAGACCCAAAGTTCTCATATGCAGTTGCTCAAAGAATCATAGAATGAGATAAAAACACAAAATCGATTTTAATATCTGCAATATAAAATCAGAACTTCATACTTTGAGGAAGACTAATAATATTAGTCCCCCACAAGTATGAATTAATTGACATGGATCAAAAATAAAATTGGTGAGTAGGTGTTTGTTATAGATATTTCCCTCAAAGAATCAAATCATGCAAGTTTATTGATCATTAATAGTGGATATATATCCCATATGATGGGAAATAAGGATCCTATTATAGGTTTCAGATATTTCAAGGAAGGTTTTGTAAAATTTGGAAATGATTAAGGCCTAAAGATCATTGGCTCAAGAAAATCCAAAATTTGTGGGAAAAGATAAGAGACATGGTGATGTCTTTCTTGTTGAAGGTTCAATAATAACATTCTAAGTTTCAGTCAATTGTAGGAATAAGGTCATGCTATAATATTTACCAAGAAGTTGTTTATTTTCAAGGGAAAATATTGTATAATTATATTTTAGGGTAAAAAATAAAGGGGAATCTTAGACTTGTGACTTGAGAAGAGGATATGTGATTTCTATCCAAAGAGGAATAAAACATGATGTGGTATAAATTAATTCACCATCTATAAAAAAAATATATGAAATATATATTCAAATGTTATGTAGCTCAATATATCCTCAAGATAACACAGAATCGTACTCATATGTGTGATAATTGTTAACAAGGGAAGTATGGGTTTCGGGTGATGTGGAAGCATTACATGGGTCGTTCCCAAATTTTATTTTTTCCATGATCGATGATTAGTCAAATATTTCATGAAAAGTTGAATTCTATAATCAAAGGAATTAAATCAAAGTATATAAAAAATGGATAAAACACAAAAACATAGAGAGGATCAACACACATTATTTATAACCAATTTAATTAATTAAAGAATTGCCTTATTGGAATTATTTCTTTATTGATGGATCTAACAATAGATTTTTGTTTTATGCTCATTGCATTGTTGGAATCAAATAAGAATACATCCATAGGTGATCCACACATGTTCTACAAATCTCTGAACATCGCCTTAGGAATATTTGGGTAATAGCACATTAGATCATATCACATTCATCATCTACCTTTGATCACCTCAATAACAACTTCAAAAATGTTCTCTAGGATCTCTCTTGACTCGATAGTGGGAGGTGGAGGAATATCAATCTCCTTTATTAGGAGTGTACTTTGGGAATAGATCTCTCTAGATCTTGATAGGATTCTTTAAATCCGTTGGGCAAAACCAAATAAATGAATTGGCTCTTGAAAAAATAACATAATTGGGTTTATATACTTCAATGGTTGAAATAAATTAATTACACAAGTTCACTATTATTTATTTATTCTCTAAAAACCCCATTTTAAATAATAATAATATTATTATTATTATTATTTTACTATATGTGATTAACTTATTAATTAAATTAAATATTATTTAATAAAATGATATTCAATATTTATTATTTCCCATAGGACTATTAAACTTGGTCCACCATTCCTCCATAATATTTATCTGAACCCGAATAATGACTATTTATTTTTTAAATAAATATCATTGCATTATTCATCAATATATATATATATTATATTCACTAATTAGAAAATAAACATTTATTAAATATTATGCTCACATTATATTCTATTGAATAAATGGTGGTGGAATAAATGTGATAAAGAAAACATGAATAATTATTAAGCCACATATGGGAATAATATTTATTTAACTTGTTAAATAATAAATTATAATATTATTATTTAACTGAGAATCTCGATACACTTAGTTTGTGACACTCTAGGCCTCTTTCTTAGTGGAAGTAGGCATAACAACCTAAAGTCCATGGTTATCATCAACACACCATGGAACCCATAGAGAAATAAGTTAATGATGCAATAAAATAATACCTCATATGGAATCTTACAGAATAATATAATCCCTTTATCACGATGCTCTATGAAAGAAGGTTGAATACTACTACCATCAACCTATGTGCTCAATGTCTCTTTCTTTGAATTCCCAAAAATTGAACTTTCCAATAGAATTCTATTTCCTTGGATTTATTTAGGCTATATAATTTTTATCAAAGAGCCTGAGATATCAACTTCCATTAATGAATAGAAGGGAAGAATCCTTTCTATCATCATTCATTAATGCAATATTACTCATGATTTACACAATATATCCTACCTGACTACAAATATCTATCATCATTAATTTCATTAATACATCAATGTAGGTTACTCATAATAATTATTAGTAATAATATTAAATTAAAAAGGACCAATACATAGATCCATATATAGGAACAACCAATGACATATAAAAATGTGGGTTTCATACTGGAAGGTATCATTCTCATAATATGCTACTAGAAATTACCAAGGGAATACACTATGAGAAGGTTCTTAAAAGTCATATGAATCTAAACCCCTAATAGACTATATAATTTGTGTCACTAAAATTATATCATCCAGCTATATAACATATATTTCAGAATAGTGTCATAGCACTTCATGGTTCTCATCATTGCGGTGAATTTATATAACCTTATAGTGAGGTGTCTACTATTGGGACATAATCACAAACTATGTTATTTAGAATAGAAATCATCATGTGATATGATTTTTTTTAAGATTGAAAAAAATGAATAAATATTATCATAACGTACACAAAAGATGGTTCTAGGGTACCTACTCCATTAGGCACCCACTTTCACTAGAGATAACTAGTAACAACATTCAGTCTGCTATCTTTCACATGATACTCGTTCTTCTATTGATATAGGACTTTAGTCAAGGGATCCTTCATGTTATATTACATGGGTACTCTCCTCATTTCATCTTCACCACTTTGAATAAAATCTCTCTTGAGGTGAGAATTCCATAGTATTTTCTTTTTTCCATTGGTGTGACCTCGCCTCTTTTGTAAAATCCACCACTGTAGTATTATCTCAGTATAATGTGATAGGATTTTAATTCTAGGTACCACATGAAGCTCTTAGACAAATTTATAAATCCAAACGAATTTCTTATCCCTGTTATAAGGCTCTATATACTTGGAATCTGCGGTAGAATTAGCTAAAATTGGCTACTTTGAACTCTTCCAACTCACAATGCCTCCATTGACACAAAAAAATATCTTAAATATGAATTAAGATCATTCTGATCTATATAGAAATTAGAATTATTAAAAATCCTAATAACCATATCCTCTTCTCCTCTATACACCAAGATCATATCCTTTGTTCTTCTTATATACTTAAGGATCACCTGAATAGAAACCAATGTTTTTCTCTTGGATCATCTTGGTATCTTCCAACCATACTCAATACATAGGCGATATAAGGTCTGGTATATAACATGGAATGCATGATTGATCCTGTCACTAAAGAATATGGGATCTTACTCATTATCTCTTTCTCATGTCGTGTCTGAGGATACATTTTCTTAGAATGATGTAAACTATGTGACACTGGAACCAATCCCCTCTTGGATTGTTCCATACTAAATATCTTTAGTATCTATTCAACATATGTACTTGACTTATTCCAAGAAACCTCTTGGATCTATCACAAATGACCTTTATCCCTAGAACATAGGATACTTCATCTATGTCCTTCATGGAGAAACACTTGTTTAACTAGTATTTAACATGCTATAATACTGGTACATCATTTATAATAAGTATTAAGTCATAAACATATACTACTAGGATAATGAATACATTTACACTAAACCTATTATAAACAAATGACTCACATTCATTCTTAATGAAACCAAATTATTTTATAGATTCATCAAATCAAATGTTCCATGACCTGGATGTTTTCATCAATACATAAATATATATATTCAACTTGTAAATTATTTTGGCATCACCTTGAGTCACAAACCCTTATAGTTTTGTCATATATACATATTCCCGAAAGGTACCCATTAAGGAATCTAGTTTTCACATCCATCTTCCAAATCACATAGTCATGGTAAAATACTATAGTAAGTTGAATTATGATGGATTTAAACATTGAAATTGGTGAAAGGGTTTCATTTTTGTAAATTCCTTGATTCTATTTGAACCGTTTAGTCACTAGCCTTTCTTTATAGGTATTTAGTTTACCTTACATGTCTATTTTCATATCTGATACTCATTTGTATCTAATGGGATTTACATCAATTGGTGCATTGACCAGAACACAAAAAAGTTTTGGTATATGGAATCCATTTTAAAATTCATAGATTCTTGATATCTTGAATCTTATAAGATATCTACTTCCTCCTTATAGGATAGAGGCTCATCATTGTCAAAAAATAATGAGTCACCATCTTATATGACTAGAAAACAATATCTCTTTGGTTCTCTTACCTCTCTTATGCTTCTATGTAGTACTTGTGTTTCAAGAACTCATTATTCCATGGGGAACTGTTGAATATGTTCCTATACCAATTCTTGTGTATCTTTAGAATCATCTTCACCAAATTCAATCTTTCTCTCATTATACCTTTTTAGGATATGGTCCCTCTCAAGAAATATGTCTTATATGGTGTCATTCACTTTCTTGTATGAGGGGTTTTATATGTTGTATCACTTTTTCCTTCGAGAAACCTCTAAAGTAACAATTTTTGCCCAGAGGTTCTAGTTTGTTTCCTAATAAGGCATTAAAAGTTTCCTCACAACCTTATACATGTGTATGTGATAAAATGGGTTTATTTCCACTCTATAGCTAGAATAGAATTCCATTTTCCACTTTATTTGGTACTCGATTTAATGTGTATGCTGCAGTTTATAATGAATATCCCCAAAAGGATAATGGAAGATCTGAATGACTCATTATCAACCTTACCATGTCTAATAAGTTTCAGTTCCTCCTTTCACTGACAAAATTCCACTGTGTTGTATAAGTTGGAGTGATTTGATATATAATCACAAATTCTCATAAGAATTTGATAAACACTTAGTTAAGATATTCACCAACTCGATCCGATTGAATCTTGTTTATAATATTACCAAGATGATTCTCTACTTCATTCTTAAATTATTGAATTTCTCAAAGGACTTGAACTTATACCTAATCAAGTAGACATATCAGTATCTACTCAAGGCATTAGTAAGAGTTATAAAGTAAGGATGTCCTCCAACAGATTCTACTAGAAATGGTCCACACACATAATTGTGTACCAATAATAGAATCTTGGTGGCTCTTTCACACTATCCACTGAATGGTGGCTTGCCAATTTTCTATTGTAAACAAGAATCAAATCATTCAAGTGGTTTTAGCTCAAAACATTCAAAATGATCATCTGGATAGAACATTATAAAACACTTCATGTTTACATGAACAAGATGGTGATTCCATAACTGGGTGTTATATGAGTCATGTGAACATGATTTGTGATCAATTAAAAATTCTTGGTTTTCATAATTTAATAAAAAATGACCATTATTTAAATGTTACATACCATAACATATGTTTTCCTTATAAAATAAAAAACTCTTATATCTAAATTTGAAAATAAAACCTCCTACATCTATGAATGATATAGAAAATATGTTCTTAGTAACCATTGTTACCTAATAATAATATTTTAAAACTAAAATCATTCCTGTTTGGAATGAAATGTGGAATTCACAAATGGATAGGGTAGTTAGCCTCACACCATTTGAAACTCTCCTATCCAACTCTCCTCTAGAAATCTTTTTGAATCAACTTGGTTCATATATTTTCATTCTTATGTGTCCCTAAAAAACTTATCTAATAACCAATGTGTAGATATTGAAATATTAAACTTGATAATGAACCCAACATTAGCTTCCCCTCACTTTTGGGTTCAGTTCCTTTTCCCATGTTCTATCTTGCCACATGAAAAACGTAATACCTCATTTTCCTTTCCCTGGATCTAGATCTTCCTCTACTTAGAATGATGTTGCTCAGGATATTTAAACTTGTTACATGTATTGAGCCCCATTTCCTTGTTATTAATTTTCTCTTTCAGGATAAAGACCACATGTGTATCATTACCCATGTCCTCATCCACTTGTTGAATAAAATTAAGAAGTTCCAAAATAATTTTGTCATTCTTGATCATATTGTAACAAAAAATAAAACTAGAGATGGGATTTCAAAATGATGAAAGTATGATATCTATACACAAATCATCTAGTAATTTAATCCCTATGATATCTAAGCTTTCAATGTATCCAATAATCATAACTACTTTAGGCCCATCTAGTGAAAACTCTCCAATATTAGTTGCAAACAAATCATTAGAGATCTCGTACCACTCTTGTGTCACCTTATCCTGATAGAGATCCCAAAGGTGAGAGATCATACTAGATGTATCCATTTCCTCATTTTTCTTCAAAATCTCATTGTACATGGATGATATCATGAAACACTGAAAATTTATAGCATATTTCAGATGTTTTTCTTAGAAATATAACTCTTTACCGCTTGCCTCTTTACCAAGAGAATTAGGAATATTTTCTTTTTGCACATACAATTTCCTTTCATGTAGAAGGATAATGCATAAGATCTTTTTCCACTCTAGGAAATTTTTACTAAGGGTAAGGTTATCCTTCTCAAATATGAACCGTAGTGATATTATTGAAGTCATTTTAAATTTGTTTCTAAAAAATAAAATAAATATAATTTTAGTACTTTATCTGGTAAATTTTTCAAAAATGAATAAATATTATTTTTGTTAGTATCCCAATATTTTATCAAAACCCAATGTAACTCACCATTGGTTTCATATTATCCAGTTTATTTGACATTCTAGTGGAAAAGATCCATATTCTCCTTCTCATTACCCCAAATTTTTTTGGTCAAGAAACATGAATGGTTATTGGTAGGTATTTCAAATTCCAACTTCATTAACTCGTAGTTTATTGATCTTTTGAGTGGACTCCCCAGTCCTAATATCCTTAAATTTGATTTCCTCAAACCTTGCCTCTCAGTTAAACCATGTACTTATTTGGTAGTTAACCATTGATGTGAACTAAGCTAAGTCAACCTAAAATATAAAGTTATAATTCCATGATGATTTAAATCACCACAACATTAGTTGGTCAATCACTTTGAACTATGGTTTGATTTTAATTTAAGTAGTGTAAAGTTATACCAACTTAATATATATAATTGAGGTATTTTATCCTTCATGTGTAAATTGCCAAAAAAATTATTTATTTAATGATTTTTAATATTTATAGGAATTACTTAAGTCATTAACCATGTCTTAGATAATATTTATGCATAATAAAATTTATTTTAGTTCTATCTTACATGCTTGTTAATCCATTAATTCATGTGATCACGATAAAAAATTCATAATGAAATAACCATAGAACTAATAGAAATAAAAAAATAAAGAGGTATGATCACGATCCTTTAATAATGGTTATTTTATCTATATGTTTAAAAACAAACTATTGACCTAGGGGGAAAAACATTGAACAAATTATGTTTTGTGTTATATCTTTCCATATGTGCACTAATGTATCTTTCTGGGATTGGTTTCCCATTAGAAACAAAATTGAACCACCTCCACTATCTTGGGAGCTTCATCCATCACATATTTTTTTACTCACATGCATGTGATGGGAGAAGGGTTTACATAAAAGAAAACATGGGAACACATGCCATTACATAATATTAGGAGAGAAGGAATGCATTCCAACAGTTTAATTTAATAATAAATTATATGAAACTAATCACATACAATGGTCTGTTATATGCTCTAGATCATCCAATTCAGGCAACTAATTATGAATTAAATAAAACTAGCATTAATTTATTAATAGTTCTTATTTAAGATAAATCACACTCGAATCAATTAATTATCATATTGAATTAATCAATACTTTTATCTTAATTATCATGTGAATTTACTTAATATAATAATCCATTATAATTTTAAACAAATTAAATAAATTTATTTAAAATTTACTGTGTACATAAGTGTACCTCTGAAGAAACACGGTGAATACCCATTCGAATCTACCCAACTTGTATTATATTTGTATATTGTTTACACTTGTGACATATAGAATACACGATATATCACATAGTTTCATGATGTGTAATGTCAACTTAATGATTACATGATTTTTCAATCACATGTTACACTTCAATGAACATATAGTAACGACTATAATATGACTCGTACATGATATGAAGATATTAACATCACACAGATATTAATTAAACATTTATATATATATATATATACTAAAAACTCACAACATGGAGTTCCCTATCAAATTAATGACCACACGTAAACACATGTTGATAAGGTTTACATAATATAATAAATAAATTTCATATCTATTTAATCTTTTTTAAGCACACGGAATTTACAAGTGATCTACATAGTGTGTACATCTCTCACTGTCTATCTGAGGAACGCACCTAGGGACTAGACAAGTAAATTGTGCCTTCAAAAATTAGAGTACATAATGTGTATAATCGACTACATGGTTTTTGGTATCCTTGTTACATATTCACCAGTCAGGTATTCCATGTATGGTAATACATGAGCCATATAGGACACAAAGGCACTACACACCACGTATTTAGGCTACACGGCATGTACTTTGGTTGATCGTGCACCAATCAGGCCTAGTAAACATGTGGTATAAGAAATAAATTAACCTTGTTTCATTAATATACATGGTTTGAATTAATTTATGAATTAATTCATGATACATTGAACACATGTAAATAATTTTTAACTCTGGTTACATGATGTTTACTCCTATGTTATCCGGTCAGAATCTTTGCACCTCCGGATGAGATCTTCAATTTTATTTCATACATAAAATTAATCATATTGATTAGATCTATGATAAAAAAAGAGAAAGAAGAATATATCTCAATTTGGATTAAAAGAAATATTAAACATTAATTGAAAACTAAATCATATATTTTTAAATCAATTACTGATATTTAAATAATTATAAATAATTTTGTGACCGCTTTAATACCACTCAAAGGTTTTGGGCACTGCAGAAGCATGAAATGGGTTGTGCCTCAAATTCTCATGAGTCTTCAACCCTCATAGATTTTATCATTTGTTTTCAAAAAATGATATCATCTGGATATAGAATATATATTAATGATTAGTGTCATAGAACTTTTGGGTTCTCATCATAGTGGGGGACAACTATGACCTTTCAGTGGGCTAAAAACTCTTGGGACATTATTACATACTATATTACACATCATAACAATAATAATGTGGTAATATGTTTATTAATATTCAAAAAATTAATTTAGGTTTTCCTAATGTACTCATGATTTAGTTCTAGACACCAAATCCAACGTGAATATTATCAGAAAAACATACAAGGAAGAAATAAAAATTCAACCAGAGTGATTGAATTGATTCATATGGATGTGTGTGGACATATCTCACAAAGCTCCATTGATGAGAAGAGGTATTGTGTTCTTTTCATTGATGATTTCAGTAGGATGACATGAATACCTTTCATTTCCCACAAGCCTGACGTGTTCCTTTTCTTAACACAATATCTGAGGGAAGTTGAAAGGATTCTTGGATAGAAGATTCTGTTGTTTTGAACTAATAATTATATGTAATTCACAAACACCGATGTGGTGGATTATCTTGAGAAACATAGGATAAGACGCTAAGTTTCAACTGTGGGAACCCTGTAAAAATTGTAGTGGTTGAGATGAGAAATCAGATCATAAACAACATGGACAAAATGATTCTTATTGAGAAGGAATGACTAGAGAAATCCTAGAAGGAAGCAGTCTTGTCATTGGAATACATATAAAATTTTTATTTTTTAAGTCTTAAAGAAGAAAAGACTTTGTACATGCTATGGTATGGAAATAATCCAACATTAAAACACATTTTAATCATTATAAGTAACAGTTTCATTATCAATAAGGATAAAAATAGAATGTTTGAGTCTCATGGAGATGACGGGATAATCCTTGGATACTCTTGAAAAATAAAATCATATGAAGGATTGAACAAGAGTCTAGGAAAAGTGGTTGAAAAAATTATTTCACTATAGTGGGAAATGAATAGAATCTTCAACAAAATGGTGAATAGTCCCCAGACGAAAGTGATGAAGAATTAAGGAACTCAGGGGAGTAGAAGTGGAAAATATTAATACAAAAGAAAATATTGATGAAAACTGAGATGAATTATAATCTATCTCTATATGGAATCTGGATATTCTAACTGAAATTGAAAATAAAAATATCATTGGTGATCAGGGAACACCGGTTCAAGCATGGAGAATGAAGTCTTTATAGCAGGCATCCATCATATATTAGGTAGGTCCAATTTTTCTAATGAATTAGTTGGAGATGAGAAATGGGTTTAGGATATGAATGAATAGATTTACCAAATTGAGAAGAATATGACATGGGAGGATGTTTTGAGGCCAATATATAAGAATATCATTGGGGCCAAATGGGCCTTCTGAAAAAATCTAAATAAAGATGGCTTGGTAATTCAAAAAAATTCAATCTATTTTGTAAGGGATACTCCCAAATTAAAGGAATCAATGTTAATCATACATTTTCACTAGTTTCAAGGATAAAAACAATTAACCTATTATTAGACATTATTGTGAAATGAAATTTCAAGGTTTTACAAATAGATGTCAAGTTATCATTTTTCAATAGGTTTTTGGAAGAAGAATTGAACATCATATAGACAGATGTTTTTCTTTCCCAAGAAGATGAGAACAAATTTTACTAGGGTAAGAAGGCTCTATATGGGTTCAATTCAACATTGAGAGCATGGTATTCAAGACTTTATAAATATTTAAAGAAGCATAGTTTTTAGTATGGTAGAGTTGATTACAATCTCTATTTCAACAGTGATAATAATCATAGGATGATGGTGCTGGTGTATTTAGATGAAATAATATTTGGTGGATCAGATGAATCACAGTGAAAAAAGTTCACAAATTTCATGAAATGTGAGTTTTAAATGTTATTAATAGGTGAACTGACATTTATCATTGGTTTAGAGGTGATGCAATGAATAAATGAAAAATTTATTCCATAATAAAAATATTCCAATAAGGTTCTAAGAATACATTTAATTTAAAATTCCCCTGAAATAAAAAATATGGTGTCTATTCAGATGAAACTGTCATGAGATGATAAAGTCAAAGAAATTAATGTGGTGGGATAGAGGCAAATCAGTGTTAGTCTATTGTAATTAATAGTGATACAATCCAATATTATTTTTCCACGTGTCAACCAATGTGGTATCAATGTAATAATGAGTATACCCACTTACTTTAAGTGAAAAGAATATTTTAGTATATGAAGGGTGTGGTGGATTTCAATTTTCTACAAAATTATAAATATCATCAAGAGTTATTTGGATATACGGATGTAGACTATGACAGTCCACAAGATGATTGAAAATCTATGTCGGGTGGTTCATTCTATCTTGGGGGATTATGTATCTCTTGGATAAGTAAGAAACAAAATTACATTTTTCTGAGCATTAAAGAATCTGAATATATTGTGGCTACTCAATATTATATGTAATTATTGTGGATGAAGTTGTAGATTGAAGAGATGTAAGTTTATGTGAAGTATCTAATTGGAAACCATTGTGATAATTTATGTGTTATAAATCTTATAAAAAATATAGTCCATCACTCACATAAAAATCATATTTAAATAAATTATATTTTTATTAAAAAGAATGTGGATCATGGGTTTATGAAGTTGGGGTATGTGCCTGTAGAATTACAGGTTGTAGATATTCTAACAAAAGGCCTTAACCATAGAACCATTCGAATACCATCGACTGTATATTGGATTTTAGTCTACTCCCCATACTGGATAAGTGTGGATATGGGATACCCTATCCCCAAGGTATGGTTAATTATTCCCTTGTGTGATGATATTTGTTCTTTAAAATGTTTCATCCAAAAAGGAGCGACCTTTAGGTTCATTTAAAAGGGGGGAGAAAATATATTTACTATGATAGGGGGAAATATTATAGGTGGAGTAGATAAGTAGGGGTAGTTTTAATTATGATGATGTTGAATTAGTTATTTTAATGAAGAAAAATAATGAGATAAGTCCGTGATTATAATAGTTTACAATATGTTAATGAAAACCGATGATTTCTTGAGTTTCACATGAAATGTTTCAATTGGTAACAATAAAGGGTCATAAATTTGTATCGAGAATGAACTGACTCATTGATGTACTTTACATGCCACTATTTTTTTCTCAAGATGAACATGGATCATGCGGGCTTAGAGTGTGTCTTGATTAAATATTTTATTTCTAACAAGATTCAAAATAAGCAAATTTTTCTAGAATAAGGAAAAGAACAACATGTTATCAACACATTGGAAAATAAATATTTAAAGTTATATCAAATGGTGAAGAGTTTTAAACAAAACCAAAGAGCGATATGTTTGGGAAAAACCACTCAAGGTAACTTTATAGCATTTTTGGATTGATGTTGTTTGTTGAAAAATTAGGTTGGTTAGTTGTAGAGTTCCAACACAATTATTGACCCAGTACAGACACAAAACATCAAAAATTATTAAATGTAATCTCTAGAAATAGTACAAAAAATAATGTGTATAAAGAGGAATTATTTCCCATAGTTTTCCATATTTTTGGGCCTTCAAATAGAGATCATTTTATGGTAGTGGAATGATTCTTGCAAATAATTTTTGATGTATTACATAGCACCTAAATGTGTGTTTGGTGGTTTTTAAAAAACTATGTATGGATTGAAAAGGATATTGACTATGGGAAACACATAAAAATTTTGTTGAAACATGAAGTGAAATAAACAATGACATTGAGACCGCAAAGACAGATCACACGGGAATTATTTGATGATAGATGAAGGTAGTGGGTTAGAGGCCACTGTAATGTAGGATCATAATTTGTGGCCAAAGGTGGTGAATTAGAGGCCACCCAAAAGGGTGTTTTCATTTGAATATGAAGTCGTTGAATAAAATCCCATCGCAAAAAGTATTTTTTTTTTGGGATTGAGGTTGTGTTTTAGAGGTCTTATTAAGGGGAATGATGATCTATGTGAACGAAATAGCTAGTGTAGTTTGTGGTAATGACCTATTCTCAATGGAATTAATCATAATTGTGATTATCCTATTTTCTGAGTTTCTTTTTGTATAAAAGTTCCCATAATCACATTATTAAAGAGGGATGATTTCATTAGTGGGAATTATCACAAGGAGAATTCAACTATGTTTTAATATAGTTTGCATAACAATTCATCTCATGAATGAGGCAATATGAAATGAAATATCGGTTCATAGAAGGTGTTTTCATGGCACTATAGTTCACAAAGAAGAAGGGGTTTATGAGTCATAATTCATTCATAAGGTAATAGAATCTCATGATGCACTTGTGCTATGTAGTTCAAGGGTATTCACAATGCATTTAATATAGTTCACAAAGGAAGAAAAACATTTTTTTTGAAAGGTTTCTCTACAAGACAATCACTGTGAAACGAAGTTTATTTCTTTTATTGGGTAAACGAAGAGCTTCATGGAATAAAATGTGTGAAAAAATTATGATTTGATTCAAACCAACATAATAATCATCTAAAGGTGTAGTAACCATACTTTATTTGAGAGAGTAGTGAGCTTTCAAATTGTGAATGGTTGTAAACCAGGAGGGATAGTGAGTCTACTCCAAACCCTATAAAAGTGGTGTGTTTTAGTGTATTTGGTACATAGGAACATTGTCTTTGTATTCTTCTTATACACTGATCATCACATGTGAACTATGTAAAATGGTTGTGTCTCATTCATGATTTCATTTCTGCTCATACATTTCTACATGAAAGGAAGAGGAGATTGTTTTCTTTAATTAAGAAACAAGATCCAAAGGGGGATTTCTTTTAATATATCTAAGAAGGATTCACCCCCCATCTTAGGGAATTTAACCATGTTTTCCTAAAAAAAACTCTAACCCCCCCCCCCCCCAACCCAAAGATCCCAAAAATCCTAAAAAATAATTAAAAACCCTTAAAAATCCTAAAAACTCTAAAAACCCATAAATACACTAAAAACCCCTAACAACCCTAAAACATTAAAAACACTTAAAACTGTAATCCCTAAAACCCTAAAAAACTCAAATAACCCTAAAAACATTTAAAAATAGCCAAAAAAATCTAAAACCCCTAAAAACCATAAAACCCCTAAAACCCTAAAAACCATAAAAGAACCTAAAAACCCATAAAAAACTCTAAAATACTCTTAAAGACCATATGAAACCTGAAAAAAACCTAAAAACACTTCAACACCTTAAAAACCATAAAATCATCTAGAAACCATAATAAAACCATAAACCCCTAAAAATCCCAAAAACCATAAAACCCCTAAAACCCCAAATACTCTTAAACACCAAAAAATACTAGAAACCCTAAAATCCCCCTCAAGCCTTAAAATAAATAAAAATCCCAAAAATCTCTAAAATCCCTAAAAACCCCAAAAGAGCGTTAAAAAACCTAAACTCCATAAACCATAAGAACCTAAAAACCCCTAAAAACCCCTAAAAACCATAAAAAGACTTAAAAACCATAAGAACCCTAAACTCCATAAAAAATTTTAAAAACACATAAAAACTCTGGAAACCCTAAAAACCCAAACAAAACAATAAAAAACCTGAAACCACTAAAACCAATTAAAAATCAAAAAAAAACCCTAAATACCCTAAAAACATAACAAACCCAAAAACATTATTAAACATTAAAAAACCTAAAAATCCATAAAAATACCTAAAACCCTATAAAAATTCTAAAAACCATAAAAACTATAAAAATTTTAAACCCATAAAAAACCTTAAAAATAGAAAAAACCCTAAAACCCATAAAACCCATAAAACCCCCTAAACACCATAAAGACCCCTAGGAACATAAAAAACCTAAAACCCCAAAAAAATCCTAAAAACCCTAAAACCCAAAAAAATACAAAACAAAAAAACTCTAAAACCCCTAAAATACCCTAAAAATACTAAATCCAAAAAGACCTAAAAACCCTTAAAAACAAAAAACACCCTAAAACCCGTAAAACCCTAAAAGATACAAAAACACTATAAAAACAATAATAAATCTCTAAAATACCCCTAAATACCCTAAGAAACCCAAAAACTGGCATACAGGACCTTGAAAAATCCAAAGAACACTAAAAGACCCTAAAATACTGAAGGACCAAAAAAACCCTAAAACCCCTAAAGGACCCTAAAACAATTAAAATACCATAAACAACCATAAAAACCCGAAAAACCGTGATGGACCCTAAAAATCCTAAAATTCCCTAAAACCCCTTAAAACCCCTAGACAAAACCCAAGAAAGAGGATGACGGCTCTGCTCTGTCACGATGGTGTTTCTCCTCTCTCGCGGAAAGCTTGACGACGACGATGATTCCAGCGCCTCGCCCTCCCCCCTCCATGGGGGAGGGGCCCCTACTAGTTCTTGATTATTAGTGTCTATTTTTCCCGTTCTCAGTTCCAGATTTGCTTCCCCCTTTTCCTCCGGTTGATATTTTCCCGAAGGTTCCTGATTTTCATAAAGGATGTCTGCAACTCCGGTTATCAATGGCCGAGTTCAACGAGGCCTCTGCCCTACATAGGCTGACCCTGGTTGCCTATTTTTGGAATTGGAGACCTCTATTGGATGTTTTTTATAGATTTGTTTTTGGAAATTGGGATCTCCAAGATCGCGCCACGGTAGGACTTGTCTATAGAAGGCACATATTTATTCTCTTTGAGTTGGAGGAGGATATGATTCATTCCTAGTCTGCGGCTCTGAGAAGATGCAACAGTGCCCGTTTTTCTCTTTCCCAATGGAGCTTTGATCTACATCTGAACTGTGACTCACTGATGGTGGCATCTTGGGTTATATTTCCAGAACTTCCCCTTCCCTTTCAAAATTTCTCCATTATTTCCATGTTAGGAAATCTGGTGGTAAGGTTCTTATGCGTGGACAGTAGAACGAGGGTCATTTTCCACCCGGTAACCCCAAGGGGCTTTATTGAGATTTATTCATCGAAAAAATGGTTGATTTTGTATGGATTGCTATTGGTGAGGATCTTAGGTGGAAGAAACATGTGATTTTTGAGTTGTGGAGTGATTTTTTCTCCTCTTGTTGGCAACTGGGACATAGTGATCGGGCTTATAGGTGTGATAGCAGGAATTGTGGTGCTTTTCATCGAGCGTAGAAGGGGGCTGGTGAAGGGAGGCACAGTCAGGGTGAGGTGTAAGAGGCTATTCACACGGATCCTCTTCCCTTGAATGTGGTTCAGGTTGAGTCTGGTGAAGAGGGTCATGCTCGGGTCGGGGTTCATGATAAGGAGGTTGCAGCATCTATTTCAAGAGGGTAGGAAAGGACTACCTCTGAGGGGGTGGCTTATGCATTTGGTCCCAGTTCCAGATCACTGAGCCCGAGGATTGTGTGGGCTGATATTCCAGTTGTGTTGGGGGGCCATGTGTCTGTTGATCGAGGATTAGGGATAATGGTTGTTCAGTGCCAACTGGAGCCCAAGGTGGGTGATATCTTCAGGAGACTGAGGAGAGCCTTGCAGCTTCCGGATGCTGGATGTTTTGCAAGCAAGGAGGTTACTACAGGTGAGATGCATATTTCCACTGATGACAGTATGAGGAGGAGGATGGATGCCTTTCCAACTTTTAATCACTTTCAAGGGCTGGATACTGAGGAGGAGGTTCAAGGGTCTCCGCTTGCTGACTCTAGGAGTACGAGGCCTGCTGTACAAGGGAGTGAGGTAAAGTTCGTTGATGATGGGCATGACGGAGGGAGTGTGGACCAGAGAGCTAATGAAGACATGATAATGTTGGACACCACTAGGAACCTAGATGGTGCGGTTGAGGAAGAGATAAGGGACGTGAAGACGCTTGTTTAAAACTATGATGAGGTTTTTGTGGATAAGGAGAAAGTAAGCAAGACACCTGGGGAGGAGGGGCTTGGGTATCCGGTTGATGATGCTTGGAATGAGAGGTTGGATGCACAAATGCTGAGTGAGGTACAGGACGTTGCTGTTAGGCATGGTGGAGGGAGTGTGTCCCTGAATGATAGTGTGACTGAACCGATATTGGACATCACTGGGAGCTTGGTTGAGTATGGTGAGGAAGGGAAAAGGGCGATGCAGGGGCTTGTGTAGAATAAAAGTGAGACTGATTTGGGATCTTCGGGTCCGACCAGAGGGGTTGCATCCTTTGTGGCTAATGGAGTACTTGCAGCTCGACCTGTTGGTGTTGAGATGGAAGTGGTAATAGGTGCACCTGGTGAAATTGTTGAGTAGAGGGTGTTGGAGGCAGTTGAACAAGGGGGAATTTTGGTGATCAGGGTGGCGTCCGAGTAGGGGGAGGGAGCTGAGAAGGCAGATCTTTCTGAGAAGGGGGATGCTGCTGCACGGGACAAGGTGATGAGGCTGGTCCTAGAGGCACATGAGGAGACTCTTGCGGATAGTACTGGATGTATGGGCTTGGGTGAGTTGGAGCCATAGAATCTCCAGGGGAAGGAAAGCAATATGCCTAGGGAGGAGAGGAATTTGCGGCTAGCTCTGGATGGTGTGTTGTCCCCTATTCTTACTAGGGAGGAACCTGCACCTGTGGATCCTAGCATGACGTAGGGTGGGGTCTTTTGCTCCCTTAATCAGGAAGCCTCCATCGTCCCTGACCAATATTTCTTCTAGGAGGATCATATAAGGATGAAACAAAATATGAATATAATCCTCAAAGAGAAGGCCTTGTTTGAGGTGTCTGTTTCAGATGGGAAGGAAAACAAACCTGTAGGGGTATCTTCAGATCCCCAAAATAGGAAGCCAAGGAAGGAATATTAAACTATTCCTAATACTGTGTCCATGAGAGACTCTTGTAAAGCTAAAGAAGTTACCTCTGGAAGGGGAGGTCTCCCTGTCAAGGCGCAGCTGAATGCGGAGCAACAACGTCTCGGAGAGTATTACACCGCCTTCTTACAGTAATATGAATCATCTGAATGGGAGTCATTGGAGTCAGATTCTTCCTCTGGTTATGGTACTGATGGAGACCCATATGGGGATGGATACATGGATTTATAACTCCTGATTTTTTCTATTCTGTGTTGGGGTCTTTGGGGTTTTTGGTGTCATGGGGGGTTCAGGTCTTTTTGGGAGTGGGCTATTTGGCCCCATCCCACCCTTGTCTGTTTTTCTTTCCCTTTAATAAATTTTGGGAGGGAAGTAATAGCCTGGCCTCGCACCTTCCTTGCCCTTAAAAACCCGAAAAGTCACGACTACAATAAAACAACCTTAGGACATGGGAGATATTGTTGGGGGGTTCCTTCTTCACCTCCATGGCGATCTGAATCAGTTTTAGGGTTTGTAATGAATCTTTTGTACTTTTTGGGTTTTTTTCTCATGGATGGTGAGTGAGGATTAACCTGGAATGAGGGATTTTGGTGTCAAAATGGTAGTTCATATTCAGAGGACCTGTCAGCAGTTTGGAGTGATGTTGTAGTGAGGAAACCCAGCTATGGATCATGATGCTTGGAGCATCACTTCTCATTTGATATGTGTGCATAGTGGTAGGTCAGATCCACATTTTTCTTCGAAGGATACATATAATATCTTGGTTCATGATTCTATATCCAAGGATACCTATGAAGATCTAATTACTCATCATAATTATGGAGGTGTGTGGGATGACATGCTTCCAAGATATGATCTGTGGCTTGGGATGATGAAATTTGTGCCCAATGTTGCCTTTGATGTGCATAGAAAATAGATCAACCATGATCTAAGAAAGATGATATAGAATGATGTATCAATGAACCTGATTGAAACATGAATGTTCAGGTCCCAAATGGAAGTTCTTCTATGATGTAATGACCTAAACTGACACACCCGTTTATGTCTTTCATGTACTATAGTGCTGAAACAATTCTCCAAAAGGGTTCATTAGCCCATTTTGAGGCTAACCCTGATGTGTTTATTGAGAGAATTTCAATTCGAATGAATTCCCTAATTTTGTGTCTTTTCATACCAAATGGTGAGAAGTCCTAGAGATTTGATGATTTGTTCTAGTTGATCTTGTTTTTGTAGGACTCCCATAATTGGAAATGAATCTCTCTTGGTAGTGGTTTTTTCATTGCATCTTTCCATTGGATGCTTTCAAAATTCATGCATGGAGTATATGATCTCTGTTCTTGAAGCCTGGATGGATTCAAATTCATGAATGGTACCTATATTTCAATTCTTATCATGCAAGGAATGCTTTTACTCAGGTCTGGGTCTGTTTTCATGGGCTTAACTGGGTCCTCTAGAATCAGATTATTTTGTATGATATTGCCTTGGTAATTGAGACTCTCATACACCTTGATAGAGAAATTGGTGTTTATCGGTTTGGAAACATTACCAGAATGTTGGTAGAGATCAATCTTAACTGCATCTTGATTGATAAGTTAAATCTCTAAAATCCCACTAATAATATCATAATTGATGTTGTGTATGAAAGAAAGCTTTTCTTCTATAATGAATGCTTGATCGTTGGTCACTAATTGCAGCTATTTCATAGGAATATTTCCTATGAGAGATGTGAGATGAAGGGTCATCTAGCTAATCTCTGTAGAAGGAAACCATAGAGGAATAATTTGGATTTATCAAAGTCTCTTGATCATAATGAAGATTCTCTTAAAAATTCATCCACTAAGGCTAATATGTTGGCATATGATAAAGATTCTCAAGTGCCCATTTTAATAGAAAAGGACCGATGGTGGATAAGTCCATGATGAAATATAATATTGGTCCCTTTAATTGGGTTGAATTTGATAAGAAGGATACATCCAATGATGATCGTGATTCCACTCCTATTGATATTGGAGGGGAAGCTAGTCTCGCTATTGTTGGGTCTCTAGATTTCACTCATCCTCCATATGCTTTTCCTCATGCAAGTTCAAAACATGATGGGATTGGTGATTTGCCACCTATAAATGAGAATTCTCAGCATGTTGATTTTCATCAGGAGATTCATAATTTTTTTAATTCTTATATGATTTCTAAGAAGTGGGGTGACATATCTGAAGTGGAAGAGACAGGTGATTGAACCACCCTGAATGAAACTAAGAAAGGTGGTCATGCCTCTTTTAAGGATGCACTCTTAACTGAAAAAGAGAATCCAACTGAGAGTATGGATTTCAGTCCAACTCTCAATATACCTCATACTCTATCCACCTGATCTACTACTAGGTTTTCAGGAAAGTTCAATCATGATTTTCTCAAGATCATCAATCATAGTAAGTCCCAATATGAGTGTGAAATAGTTGATGATTATGACTATGGTAATGACATATCTTATTATGGTTTGTAACCTTTTTGATGAATGAGGGAAAGTCCATTTTTTTACCTCATTTGTCTCCCCTATACCTTTTTTTTTATATTTATTAATTGGTATGAAGCTTAGCTTCGGGATGGACTTGTTGGGTAAAACACCCTAAAAACCTTAAAAATTTTAAAAGACCCTAAAAACTGTAAAAAGACCAGAAAACCCTAAAATCTCATAAAGAACCTAAAACCCAATAAAAACCCTAAAACACTAAAAAAACTAAAAATACCTAAAAACCCTAAAAACATTTAAAAACTAAAAAAACCCTAAAGTCCCTAAAGACCCTAAAAACCCTAAATGACACTAAAAATATTGAAAGTCCCAAAAAACCCTAAACAACCCCTAAAGACTCTAAAACCCTTAAAATCCCCAAAAACCCAGATAACCCTATGAGGATGGAAAACCCCTAAGACCCTATGAAAATGTTAAATTAACCAAAAAAACTATAAATTAATAAAAACCCTAAAAACCCCAAAAGACAATAAAAAACAGAAGCCCCCTAAAAACCCTAAAGAACCCCAAACCCTAAAACACTCCAAAATCCCTAAAAACTGTAAACACTCTAATAACCATAAAATCACCAAAAAAAATAAAATCCATAAAAACTCTAACAACCCTAAAAACCATAAAAGTGAAAAAATACAATAAAACCCCTTAAAAACCTTTAATCTCCCTAAAACCCTAAAACTATTAACCCCCCTCCCCCCCCCAAAACCCCCTAAAAAACAAAAATCACTTAAATCCATTGAAACCCACTAAAACCCCGACCCTCGGACCTAAAAAATCATTAAAAACCACTAAATACACCTATAACCCCTAAAATCTTAAAAAAACTCAAAATAACCAAAAAACCCTAAAAACCAAAAAACCAAAAAAAACCCAAAAACAATAAAAACACTAAAAACCTAAAGAAACCCTAATAACATAAAAAAATTATAAAACATAAAAAATAAAATTACCCCTAAAAACTCAAAACCCTTGAAAACTCTAAAAACCCCCAAATCCCCTAAAAATAGTAAAAAAAACCTAAAACACTAAAATACTATACAAACTCTAAAAACTCGTAAAATCCCTAAAATCCCATAAAACATTAAAAACACAAAGAAAACCCAAAATACACCAAAACCACCCAAAATACACTACAAACCCCAAAAACCATAAAAGTCCTAAATCCCTAGAAACCATAAAAACCCATAAAAGACCTCAAAATCCCTTTAAACCCCTAAAATACCCTAAAAATCCTAAAAATCCAAAAACCCCTAAAAACCTAAAAAAATATAAAAACCCCTAAAAGACATTAAAAACCCCTAAAAATCATATAATAACCTAAAAACCCTAAAAATCCATAAATTATAATGAAAAGACTATGAAACAATAAATAACCTTAAAATCCTTAAAAGCCTAAAAGTTCCTAAAAACTCCTTAAACCCAAAAAGACCTCAAAACCCCTAAAAGACACTAAAAACCCTTAAAACCTATAAAATCCCTAAAATGCCCTAAAAATGTAAAAAACTCTATGAAAACCCCTAAAACCCTAAAGTACCCTAAAAACCCCTAAAATTTTGAAGGACCCTAAAGACCCAAAAAAAGGCTTAAATGACCATAAAACCCCAAAGGACCCTGAAAACCCTAAAAATCCAAGAGGACCCTAAAAGGCATAAAAACCCCAAACCCTCTTTAAAACCTTAAAAGACCCCAAAAACCCCAAATACCCTTTTTAGTCCCTAAAAACTCTAAGAAAATTTAATGGATCCTAAAACAAAAAAAACATTAAGGACCCTATAAACTCAAAAAAATCCCTAAAAACATTATAAACCCCTAAAACCCATAAAAGTCTCTAAAAACATTAAAAAACTTAAATGGTCCTAAAAACTCTAAAACACCATAAAAGACCATAAAAACCCAAAACAATTGTTAACACTCAAAAAACATAAAAGAACCTAAAAGTAATTAAAACCCCCTAAAACCCCTAAAACCCTAAAAAACCTAAACAACACAAAAGACCCAAAACCCAATAAAATCCCTAAATAGCCATAAAAATAATAAAATACATAAAACCCTATAAAATATTTAAAATCCTTACAACCCTAGAAAATACCTAAAATCCATAAAATTGTAAAAACCTTAAAAAGTTTAAAAGACTATAAAAACCCATAAAATAAAAAAAAACATAAAAACCCTAAAAACCTAAAAACCCTAAATAACCATAAAACATTTAAAACCCTAAAACCTGAAAACACAAAAAACCCCTAAAAACATAAAAACCTTAAAAACACAAAAAACCCCAAATACGTAAAATTCCTAAATCCCTACAAAACATCCAAATCTCTAAAACCTCGAAAACCCCCTAAAAATCCCAAAAATCCTAAAAACTCTAACCACCTTAAAATTCATAAGAACCCTAAATCCCAAAAAAATCCTAAAAAACATAAACATCCAAGAAAACCGTAAAACCCTAAAAACCTAAAAAAAAACCCTAACAAACACTAAAAACCCCTAAATACATAATAAAAAACTAAAACATAATAAAAACCCTTAAAATTTTAAAAACCATTAAAAATATAGAAACCCTAAAATGAACCTAAAAATTTAAAACCCTAAAAGACCCATAAAACCCCTTAAACTTCAGAAAAACCCTAAAAACCTAAAAACCCTTAAAACCCCCCATTGAAAACCAAAAAACCCCTAACAAACCCTAAAATTATAAAGAACCCTAGAAAATCCTAAAAATATGAAAAACCCCACAAAAAACCCTAAAATCCTTAAAACACCCAAAACCATAAAAACTTATAAGAAACCTCTAAAAAACCTAAAAAACATAAAAACCCTAAGAACCCAAAAAGCACATAAAAACAATACAAAATCCTAAAACCCCTAAAATACCTGAAAATCCAAAAAAAAACCCCTAAAAATAGTATACAAACCCTATACATTGATATAAATATTTAAAACACCCAAAAAACCATAAAAACCATTAAGAACCCCCAAAACACCGAAAACCTAAAAACCGAAAAAAAAAATGCAAAAGAACCCTAAAACCCCAAAAAACCAATAAAAATTTCCTAAAAACTGAGCATTTTTTTATAAAATGCCGGAATCTCTAAAAAACCATAAAAATGATAAAAATAGAGAAAACACATAAACCCCCTAAAAACTCTTAAAACCCCTAAAAAACAAAAAACAATAAGTTAAAGCCTCATAACAACCTTTAAAACTCAAAAAACACTAAAACCACTAAAAATCCCAAAAACCTCTTTAAACCCAAAAAACCCAAAAAACCATAAGATCCCTAAAAACTCTAAAAACAACTAAAAACCCTAAAAAACATAAAACCATAAAAAACATTAAAACCCTAAAAAATAAAACCATAAAAATCCTAAAAACACTAAAACTCCTCAAAACCCTTAAAATAATCAAAAAACAATAAAAATACATAAAACCACTTAAAAACCAAAAAACATAAAAAACATAAAAAAATAAAAAAACCTATAACCCCTTAAAAACACAAAAGAAACCATTAAAATCTTTAAAATACCTAAAAACCTAAAAACCGCTAAAAACACTAAGAACCCTAAAATATTATAAAACCCCTTGCGTCCCTAGAAAACCAAAAATTTCCTAAAAAACTCTAAAAACCATAAAACCCCTAAAATCCATAAAGCCCCTACAAACCTAATAAATTCATAAAACCCAAAAATTATAAAAAACATAAAAACACTAAAACATTAAAAAATTCCTAAAACCCTTAAAAACCTATAAAAACCTAGAAATCGGTAAAAACCCTAAAAACCCGAAAAAACTGTATATTACCCTACAAAACCCAAAAAAAGCATAAAACTCTTTGAAATTTTAAAAAATCATATAAAACCTATGAAACCCTTAAAGACCTCTAAAAACCTTAAAAGAACACTAAAACACTAAAACCCCTAAAAGAACACTAAAAATTCTATAAGAATCCTAAAACACCTAAAAATCATTAAAAAATTTAAAACCCTTTAAAACCCCTATAAATACAAAAAACACTAAAACAATTATAAAAACCCCAAAAAACATTAAAACCCATAAAAACCTTAAACGACCCTAAAACACCCTAAAAACCTAAAAACCAATAAAACTTCTAAAATAATAATAAAAAAGTAAAAAGCCAAAAAAACCAAAAAACCCCTTCGAAAACACTAAAAAACCTAAAAAACACTAAAATTCTTAAAAATAGTAAAACAAATTAAAACACATAAAAACACCTAGAAACTCCAAAACCATAAAAACACTTAAAAACACTAAAATTTTCATGAACCCTAAAATGCCTAAAACACTAAAAAATACTAAAAGCTCAAAAATATGAAAAAAACATAAAACTATAAAAACCCTAAAAATCCCTGAAAAACCTAAAAATGATGGCCAAAGTTCCTCCCCCCTCCCCCTCTCTGCAGGGGAGGATCCTCCCTCGGAGGATTTCCCTTTATCTCCTTTATCTTCCACAGAATCACTGCCCCCTTTCCCATAAACGATGCTTTTTATGAAGGTTCCAGACATATTTAAAGGCCAAACGCATCTCCCCCTTTAGATTCAAGATTTCAAAAAAGCATTAGATCTGCATCGCTTGACTCTGGTTTCAAGGTTCCCGATGTGGATCCCCCCAGTGGACACATTTGACATGTTTGTCTCTGAACTCTGGAATATTCAGGATCGTGCAATGGTGGGTATGGTTGATGGATCCCACATCATGATTCGCTTCATGTTTGAGGAAGATATGATCCTTTCCTGGTCCGCGGCACCCCAATGTTGTAATGGCGCTCGCTTCTCCCTCTTTATGTGGAGCTTCGACTTTCACCTGAAATGTAACTCCTCGATGGTGGTGACTTGGATTATATTTCCTGAACTCCCCCTTCCCTTCCAAAATATATCTATTATTTCGATGCTTGGAAATCTGGTGGGGATGTTCCTATGTGTGTATAGTAGGACTAGGGCCCTCTTTCACCCTATTTCCCCAAGGGCCTTTGTTGAGGTTGATGCTTCAAAGGACCCGATGGATGCAGTCTGGTTTGCTATGGGGAAGGAACTTCGTTGGAGGCAGCCAGTTATCTTTGAATCATTGCCAATCTTCTGCTCTAGTTGTTGGAGCTTCGGGCATAATGCTCATTCTGGAGACTCTGCTTCCCCTGGTAGGAATGGTTTAGCTCAGGTGAGTTCTAGTGAGAACAATTGTGCTCTGGTGGAGGCGAAGGGGGTCAAGGGGGTGGTCGAGCCTTTGCCCTCCCATTTTTTGGTTGTTGTACCCCCCCCCCCCCCCATGACAGACTAGATGACTGGAAGTAATCTTGAAGTTTCATTGATGGAATCAGTTGGAATCAATATAAGTCCAGCTAGAGATGTTTGTGAATCAGAAGATGTAGTCGCTAAAGCAGTTCTCATGGATGAAAAGAATAATAAGTCTTGTGCTGGATATGATTTCGCTTGTGTTAATATTTCAGGGAGACTGTTGGAAAATGGGAAGGCTTCAGGGAAAAAAATTTGGCATGGGAATGCTCAGATGGAGGCTCCCCTGGAGCTGATATTGGAAGGGGAGTCTAGGGACTACAAGAAGAGTATTGAGGGTGGTAATAGTAGTATAATATCAGATTTAAATGCTTTGTCTCTACATAACAGGTTTCAAGAATTATCCTCAGATGAGCCAGTGGATGCTGATGTGCTGGCGGGAGATCTTGCGTAGGGGGATGTGGATGAGCAAGGTATGAGGGCTGAGGATGATTGGAAACTATCCTCGGCTGATAAGGAGATGATTGTGACAGAGGAGCAGACCTGGAGTCCTAGGGTGTGATGCCCAAGTTTTCGAGATGCCCCCTGATGCTTAGTGGGTGTGACGACACGGAGAGACCTATCAGGGATGCCGGATCAGCTCCTCTTGATGGTGGTGTGGAGGATCTTTCTAGTTCTCCTAAAGAGGAACCTTTTGGGTTCCCTCCACCGAGGCCCATCATTGAAGAAGGTGAGATGGACCTGAACCTACAGAGGGCCATGGGGGTTTATGGTGTGCCATCTACTAAAGATCATTGTGTGCTACTGCATGATATGATGATGGTTGAATGGGAATAGTTTCCCCTTGAGGATGAGGCCAGGATAATTGGTGAGAGGTGTGCTGAGGATGACCATGGGATAAATGTTGTTATGTCTAGGTTCAAGGAAGAAAAGAAAACGATCAATGAAAATGGTGGCTCATCCCCTGTAACATGAAGTAATAAGGGGAACAAAGTGGCTTCAAGTGCATCCAGTGATAGAGTATTTCATGAGAAGATAGTCCATGAAGATGGGTCCATCACTGCCCTCCCAAAGTAAAGGCAGCGGAATAATTACTCTGCCCTTCCAAGACCGATGGAAACCCGGGCCACCTCTAGGGCGGTCAAGCTAAATCTCAAAGTCAATAAATGGGAACGACCTCCACGAAATGATGAGAAGGATAGGTCCAGAGAGAAACTTTTGTCTATGCTCAGAATGCAAGAGGACTATGAGTCTGGTTGGGACTCAATGGACACAGGAGCTGACTCAGACATCCGCTTTACGGATGTGGGCTTTGGGATTGGTGCAAATTTTGGATACCGCGGTGTGGACCTAGATGTATTTGGCGGTGATGCTGACGGACTCGCTCTTTTTCTCTTTTGTGTATTTTCTTTTATTTTGGACCTTTGGGGTGTGATTCATTTGTGTCTTCTTCCATTTTTTTGGTTGGGGATTTTCCTTTGGGTATGGGTCGATTGAACCTGCCCCCTCCCCTAGTCTGAAGTGTCCTCTTTTTTAATATATTTTTGGGGCTATTCTAGCCCAGTCCTTCACCTCTTCTGCCCTATAATACAAAAAAGACCCAAAAAACCCTCTGAACAAAGTTAAATCCCCTAGAAACATAGGAACCCTAAACCCCTCAAAATGATCCTAAAAACCATTAAAAATCTAAAAGCCTTATAAACCCCTAAAATACCACAAAACCACATAATCAACCTAAAATCCTTAAATCCTTAATAAAACCTAATAAAACCTTAAAACCCAAAAAACTTCTAAAACCAAAAAAACCCAAAACTACTAAAAACATAAAAAACATCCAAAACATTAAAAACCCTAAAACACCTAAAACAATCCTAAAAAACATAAAACACCTTAAAACAACTAAAAATTATAAAAAACCATTAAAATAATAAAAATTTTAAATAAACATAAAACCCTCTAAAACCTCTAAAACCTTAGAAAGAAGATGAATATGCTCTAGATGAGGGATCTCCAGAGGACCCATTGAAGGCGCTGGCCTTCGCGCACCATCTTCCCCCCTCGGTGGGGGAGGGATTTCCACCACCTCTTAATGATGCTTGGGTTCTGGACTTTGTTCCTTTCTATGTTCCTGAATTTCTACCTCCATTCCCTTGTATTTTTTGGGACCAAGTTGGATAGATAAGTAATTAAGAAGGTTTCATTATTATAGTGTGTTGTTTTTTTATTGTCAAAGAAGATAAATCAATTCACTTTGTAAAGGACTTGAAAACCAGATGATGCTTTGTTGATATGTATATCACAAATATCATAAGTCAGGAGAAATTGTGATGCAAGCCTTATGAAGGAAAGGGGGAGAAATGATGATTCCATTCATATACATTTTTTATTGGAAGGAATGATGCTTCTAGAAGATAGGGAAGTTTCAGTACATCCCATTGTAACTCTGATGATGCTAAATTTGGTCTATCAAAGGATATATATCACTATAGTAAAGTTCACGATGAATGGTGAAGAATACTTAGGGGAAGTAGTGAAGAGAGAAATGAAAAAGGAATGGACAATCTGGAGGTGGTACAAAATAACAGTTTAAGGTAGTGACATTTTCCAGTGTTCTCCAAATTTTAGGGCCTGAAATTTGGAGATGAAGAAATGTGTTTTTGGTAATGGATGTTGAGTTCAATATTGAATATGGTTTAGATTTTTGCACACAAGGCATGATTCAAGGTCAAAACATCAAAAAATATAAAATGCATGCAGTGCATGAAAAATTTGGAAGAGTGCACGAAAAATATGAAGGCTGCACGAAATAGTAGTGGGATGCACGAGAAATCAGCGGGATGAAAAAAAAATAAAAAGGTTGTGTGAAATATTTGCGGGATGCACGAAATATCATTGGGATTCGCGAAAAGTAAAGTTGTGTGAGAAATATCAGTGGGATTCACGAAAAATAAAGGTTGCACCAAATATTGGCATGGTGCGAGGGATAGAAAAATGAAGTTTTTAATGCAAAAGGTGTTTCGAGATCAGAAGATCGAAAATTGGTAAAGGCATGATGTGCGCAAAATATTTGAGCATTGTGTGAAATATGAAGTTAAGTGAAAGAGTTTTTTACACCCATGAAGGGGTTTTACGTGTGGATAAGTGTTTTTCGCACGGATTTAAAATGACCTATAAATACGAGGTGAACTCCTCTCATTGTGTGTGGATTGAAACTTAGAGAAAATCTTGAGATCTGATGTGCATAAAATTATATACTAAGTGAGTTGCGTGAAAAGATAGAGCTTTGCGTGAAAAGACAAACGTTGCGTGAAAAAATGGGATGTTACACGAAAAATTAGAATTTTCGTAAAAAGTGAAAGGTTTCACGAAAAGTGAAAAGTTGCACGAAAAAGGAAAGTTTTATGAAAAAGTTTTTCATGCCAAAATGAAAATTTTACGCGTAAGCCATTTGAATTGCGCACATGGTACCCTAAAGGATGTGTGAAACAATTATGGTCTTCGCATGTATTAGTTTGTGCGTAAGTTAGTTCATACCACCTTCTGGGTAAGAAAGTGAAGATTTGTACTTCAAAGAATACAATTGTTCAATTCTAAAGAAGAACTGAAATACTAAAATTCCATATTTGTGCTAAGAGGCTGCACACACACTTGCATATTGTTTTCCAAGTGCTAAACTAATGTAAGGGTATATCCTACTCATTGTATTCCACATAAAAAGATTGTTTTATAGTGGATTGTGTGCTATTGGATTGTTTCCGTACCATAACAAGGACGTAGCTATTCTTGTTGAGTAGTGAAACTTGTAAATCATGTGTTCTTGTGGTTGTGTGTGTTCAGCAGGGAAGAAAATCTTTAATAGGGGATGAAGTTTGTTTCAAAAAGAATAAAACATAAAAAGAAAAAGATATCACTGATTCACCCCCTCCCCCTCTCGGTGATAATTGGATCCTAACTGGTTACTTCAAGATTAATCTCTTTTTGAATATTCCTGAACTTTAAAAAGGTCATACGCATTAATCAATCTCAGATACTGAGTTCAATGAGGCTTCCTCGCTCCATAACTTGACTTTGGTTTCCCGATTGGTGAATCGAATACCCTGAGTGGACTCTTTTTATAGATTCATTTTTGAATCCTAGAATTTATAGGATTGCGCTATGGTTGGTTTACTCGATGGAAGACACATCATTTTTCGATTTTCAATGGAAGAGGATATGATCTGTGCCTGGTCTTTGGTTTCTCGAAGCATCAAGCAGGCCAAATTCTTTCCCTTCAGGTGGAGTTTTGATCTTCATATGAACAGTGAATCACCGTTGATTGCTTCATGGATTATATTTCCAGAACTTCCTCTTCCTTTTCAAAATCATTCTATCATCTGTATGCTCGGGAACCTTGTGGGTCAGTTTTTGTGATTGAACAACCGGACTAAGGTAGTTTTCTATCTGGTGGCTCCAAGGGTCTATGTTGAAGTTTATGTCTCGAATCTGCTAGTTGAGATTGTATGGAATACTATGGGAAAAGAATTATGGTATAAACAGTCATTGAGTTTTGAATTTTATGTCAAGTTTTGTTACTCTTGTAAGAAACCAGGCCATTCCAACACTACTTGCAAGCATGGGGGAAGAGATGCAAGGGTTGCGGTGTTTTCTAAAAGAGTCCCTGTTTCTGGTACCAAGTAGGTTGAATGGTCGACTGTACCTTGGGTGGACGATCAGGGAACTGCTATTATAGGTAATGACCCTTATATGAAGACGGTGCAGCTTGATAAGTGTCTTTGTAAAGCTAATAAAGGATTTTGTAGTTAGAGGGAAACCCCCAAGGTTATGGCTGGTGCGGTGGTCGTGCAAGATGGTGTTGGGGTCTTGAATTGGATACCTCAAGTGATTGAATCACAGTAAGATGGGGGTTACAATCTTCCATGCTGGGCAGCCACATGCTGGTGGGTCATACGCAGGTGGGTAGTGAGGATGGGTTGGCATATGTTGTGCACATTGGAGGTGTGCTGCAGCCACTTGTTAGAGTTTCTTTGAGAAAAATTCCCAATTTGGCTATTTAAATGGTTGAGGGGATAGAGGATCTAGTTGAAGATAAATTACAGAAGTCCATACTAGTTTCAACACATAATCCACTAGTCCCTGATGTCTTTAGGAGACTTAAATCCAACCTTGGTATTGCCACACCTTCTGAGGTTGAGCTTGCGTGGAATAAGCCTATGCTTCTATGTGGTTCGGTTCCCATTACGTTTAGTGGTGTTTATACGGGTGATGTGAGGGTAGTGCTAAATGACAATGTGGTATAGGATCTACCTCTGAATTAGTCTTTCCATGATGGTTCTGCAGAACATGTGGCTCAAGTGACTCATTCTGAGGTTGGGCTAGTGCAAGGTTTTCCTGCTGAGTAGGAGAAGATTGAAGTGCATATTACACATCTGAATGGTGGTGGTGAGCATGATTCTAGGGATAGAAAAGTGGTGGGGTGGTGCAATCCTTATAGATGATCCCTATACTGGGTAGTATTGAGTATCTGATGGGAATGGTGATATTTCAAGGTAAGGGGGGCAGCCTAATAGTTTAGAGGAGATTAGAAGATGCATGATTTCAGGATGGAGCTTCTTGGGAAAACTCTTGCTGCCTAGTTCTCAGAGAGATGGAATAGGAGGATGGAAATGTGCAACCACAGAGATGGATGGATATTGCTGGGGATGACAAAAAGGACACGGCTGAAGCGTGACTAGTGGTGGTTTTTTACATGGGAAGGAAAATAGGCATGGGGGTTACTCTGCTCCCCCAAAGAGGAGGTCAAGGAAGGACTACTATGAACTACCAATTCCCATGGTCAACAAGGACTCCTCTAAGGACTCTGAAAATATTTTTGATGATACCAAGTGAGGTCAACTCTCTAGGGAGAAACAATGACTAAGAGACACATATTTTGTGCTTTTTAAGCAGCATGAATCTAAATGGGAGATAGAAGATGATGATGAAGCTTCTAGAAATTGTGCGAATGGTGATCCTTTGGATTATAGTGGTAAGGTTTATCCATATGACATGTAGATCATTCTGGGTGCAGGTTGTTTGACTCTTCCCTTTCTATTTTGCATTTTTTTTTCTCAGGGTTTTTGGGTGTGGGTTGATTTACTATGCCCCTCCCTTGTCTGTTGTGTAGTTTTTTCTAATAAAATTTGGGGGGGTCAAGAATAGCCTGGCCATACACCTTCCTTTCCCTAAAAACCATAAAAAAATAGTAAAGAATCTATTAAGAACCGTAATACACCTAAAACCATGAAAAGCACTCAAATCCCCAAAAAATTGCTAAAAATTCTTAAAAACCATATACCACTAGAAATTTTTTAAAAATCTCTAAAAATACCTAAAAACTCTCAAAACCAATAAAAACATAAAAAACCCCAAACCCCCTAAAATCCCCCACAAAACCATAAAAAACAAAAAAAATCCTAAAACCTCTTAAAACCATAAGAACTTATAAAAACCAAAAGAAAAACAAAAAATACCCTTAAAACCACTAAAAACCCTAAAAACCCTAAAACACTTTAAAACTCCAAAATAACCTAAAACCCTTAAAAAACATTAAAACCCTAAAATCCTAAAAACCTGAAATCACAAAAAACCATAAAAGTCACTAAAAGGCATATAAGAAACCCTGAAAGTCCATAAAACCCTTAAGCACCCAAAAAACATTAAAAAATAAAAAACCTTTAAAACCCTAAATAATCCCTAAACCCCTAAAACTTTAAAAAACCCATAAAATCTATAAAAAAAATAAAAACCATAAAAACCCCTAAAAACCGTAAAATAATCCTAAAAAATCTAAAAAGCCACTAAAAATATTTGAAAAACAATATAATTCCCTAAATCCCATAAGACTCCAATAAACCCTAAAACCCCCTCAAAACTTATAAAAATCCCAAAACCCCAAAATCCCCTAAAAATACCTATAAACCCTAAAAACCAAAAAAAAACTGAAACCTCTAAAAAACCTAAAAAACCAAAACCCCTTAACAACCTGAGAAAGCCCCAAAACCATTAAAAAACTATAAATCCCCTAAAAAACCCAGAAACATTTAAAACCCCTAATAACCTTAAAAACCGAAAAAACCACAAAAACATGAAAAACGTGATAAACACTAAAAAGACATAAAAATACAAACAACCCTAAAAAACCTAAAAACCCTAAAAATATTGTGAAACCTTAAAATTTATAATGACCCTAAAAATCCCTAAAACCCCACATAACCCCATAAAACCCTAAAATGCACAAAACACCCTAAACCAATAAAAGAATAAAAAACCCAAATATACTAAACCACTTAAACCCATAAAACCCCTAAAATGTAAAAAACCCAAAACAGCCTAAAAACCCCTAAAAACCTAAAAACCCTAAAAACCCTAAGACTCCTAAAATACATTAAAAACTCTCAAACCCTAAAAGACCTAAAAACCCAAAAGACATTAAAACACCCTAAAAACTCAACAAAACCCTTAAACATGATAAAGGACCCAAAAACCCCTAAGAAAACCATAAAATACCAGAAAATACATTAAGAAACCCCAGAAGACTAAAATATCTTAAAAAACACTAAAGGATGATAAAAATCCCAAAAACCCCTAAAGCACCCAAAAAACCCGAAATGACTCTAAAACCCCTAAACACCCTAAAAGAACACTAAAAACCCCTAAATGGCCCTAAAATACCTTAAAACTGATAAAGTATCCTAAAAACCTTAAAACCCCTTAAAAAATAAAAACCATAAAAGACCCTAACACCCCCTAACAAACCTTAAGATACCCTAAAAATATTATAAAATTGTAAAAACCCTAAAGCCCTAAAAGACCCTAAAAACCCTAAAACCCAGAAAATAGTAAAAACCCTAAAAACCCTAAAACCCAAATAATCCTTCAATCCCCTAAAAAACCAAAGACACTAAAATCTAAAACCCCTAAAAACAATTAAAAAACTAAAAAACCTACACCCTATAAAACCCTAAATAACTATAAGAACCCTAAAACCCCTAAAAACCCTTAAAAAGCCCAAATCCACCTAAAAATCCTAAAAACACTAAAGGACCCTAAAACCACTAAAAACACTAAAGGTAACTAAAAAAATCAAAAAGTACCTAAAAATAGTAGATAAACCCTAAAATACACTACAAACCCCCAAAACTCCCAAAACCCTAAAAACCCAAAATGCCCCAATAAAAGTCTAAAACCCTTAAATGACCCTAAATCCCCAAAAATAACTTTAAAATACCCTAAAAATCATTAAAACCCTAAAAAACCTAAACACCCTTAAAACCCAAAAAACCGTTAAAACCCAAAAAAATAAAAAAAAACCCCAAAACACTTTAAAACGCCTCAAAAACAATAAAAAAACTTAAACCCTAAAAAATCTAGAACCCCTAAATATCCTAAAAAATCTAAAAATACAAAATAAAAAACACCAAAAACAGAAAAAAACTCTAAAAACTTATAATCACCTGACGCCCAAACCCTAAAATCTCTTAAAACCCTTAAAAACATTAAAAACTCCTAAAGATTTTAAAAACCCCTACCCCCTCCCTAAAATGATAAAAACCATAAAAACCCACTAAAACCCAAAATAACCTAAAACAAAACTCTAAATTACCCAATAAAACTGAAAAAAACCCCAAACCCCCAAAATACATAAAACAATAAACACTATGAAAACCTAAGAAACCATAAAAACCCCTAAACCACCTTTGAACCGAAAATAACCAAAAAAACACTAAAAACCCCTTAAAACCCTAAAAACACCAAAAAGTATAAAATCTATGAAAACCAATAAAAACCCTAAAACCAAAAAAAATATACACACTCTAAAAACCTCTAAAAAACCAAAATATTTAATGATCCTAACTATAAAAAAAATTAAAGACAGCAAAAATCCATAAAACCCTAAAAATCATACAACCCAAAAAACCCTAATAATAGTAAACCCCCCTAAAAACCATAAAACTCTAACCCCCCCCCCCCAACACCTAAAAGACCCTAAAACCCTGAAATCCTACAGAACATAAAAACCCTAAAACCGCAAAAAATCCTAAAACCCCTTATACCCTAAAAAATTATAAAATCCCATAAAAGACATTAAAACCACAAAAACCAAAAAAGAACATAAAACCCCATAAAAGAGAATGAAGTGCCTAAAAATTCCAAAAAGACCCTAGATTTCCTATAAACTCCTAAAATACCATAAAACCCATAAAACCCTAAAATACCTTGCAATCCCTAAAATAACCTAAAAGAGACTAAAACCCCTAATTCTCTAAAAACCATAAAATACCCTTAAAACATTTAAAACATTAACAACCCCTAAAGGACACTAAAAACCCCTAAAATCCCAAAAGGTCCCAAAAAACAAAAGAATACCCTAAAGGACCCTAGAAAACCCTAAAGATCCCTAAAACCCTAAAGGAACCTAAAAAACTAAAACCCCAAGAGTACCTTAGAAAATCACTAAAAATCCTAATAAACCCTAAGAGCATGACGGCGATTCCCCTGCGCACTCCCGACCCTGACGATGGCGACTCCCCATCGAGGCCATGATGGCGACGGCTGCTGTGGTCCTACCTCCCACTCCTTTGGGGGTGGTCTCCTTGCCTGAGGATGATCAGGACCTCGTTTTCGTTGTTCCCACTACTTCTAGTTTTATTCCACCTTTTCCAACTATTGATTTGTGTCCGAAGGTCCCTGACCTTTTTGAGGGATATCCTCAGCTTTCGCTTTTAGATTCTGAATTTCATGCGGCCTTCGCGCTTCATAGGCTGACACTGATCGCCCGATTTTTGAATCGACTCCCCTCGGTGAACTCTTTCGATAAATTTATTTTCAAATCTTGGACATTAAAGGATATCGTCACGGTAGTGTTGCTTGATGGCCATCAGATCATGATTCGCTTCTCCTTAGAGGAAGACTTGATCCATGCATGGTCTTCGTCTCCTTACTGCATCAATGGCATCCGCTTTTTTCGGTTCAGGTGGAGTTTTGATCTTCACATGAACCGCGACTCACCGATGTATGCTACATGGGTCAGGTTTCCTGAACTCCCGCTACCATTCCAAAATCCTTCTATTGTGAGTATGCTGGGAAATATGGTGGGTCGTTTCTTTTGCTCTGATAGAAGAACTCAAGCAGTCTCCCACCCCATCACCCCAAGGATCTACGTCGAGGTGGATGCATCTAAGGGAATGGTTGATTATGTCTGGATTACTGTGGGCAAGGAATTATGATACAAGAAATCGGTCCTTTTTTAATCATCAGTGGCTTATTTCTACTTCTGCAGGAAAATGGGTCATCTCTGGAGTGACTGCAGACGTAGGATCAGAAGATTTAAAGAGATGGGGTTGGGTCTTGAAGAGGCTAGGGCGGGTCTTGCTGTTTCAACGGCTGGTCTTTGTGTTGTTATGGCGGTTCATGATTTGAAGGAGGATGGGGATGTTATGGTGGAGCTTGCCCGGCAACCAGTGACTGAACAGGGTGGGGACGCTGGGGCTGGTCTGCTTCTCTCGAGGTGTGATGAGGAGTTGAGGAAGGATGACAGCAATGGAGGTTCTGCTGATCACCCCAGGGCAGTAGCGGTTGATCCCATCCTGGTGGAGACTCCCTCACAGTCTTTAGGGACTGGGGGTTTGATGCCCATTGGTGATGGAATAGTGCAACATTCATCACCTGGGTTTGGCCCTACCATTGAGGAGGAGGCTATGGCTTCCCATGAGGAAGCGCTGGCCGTTGTGCAGACGTCAGTTCTTGCTGGAGAAGTCGAATTACAGAGAGAGGAAAGGCCTCAAGATAATGCTGAACCTGGGACACAGTCCTCTGGGGAGTCGGACCTGGGAGGCTTGGCCGCGAGCTCCAATCTGGCTATTTCTGTTGTGAGACTGAAGCAAGACCTTACCCCGGGGGCTAATATGATTTGCGAGAATATGGCTGCTGCTGACCATAGTGGAGGCACTGGGCATGTTGTTTTCTTTGAAGTTTCTGATCATGTAGAGGCTCTTGGATCTCAAGAGCTTGAGCAGGATGTGGATCAGCAGGAACTAAAGGAGGTGATCAAACCGGGGGAGTCCTCTCAGCAAGGGGATCTAGCAATGCAGGGATTGGTGGTATGTGACGAAACAGAGGTGACCAATGTGGTGGTGGGAGAGACTGGTCGCGAAGGGGTGGCTGGGGGAAGGTTATCTGAAATGGTCTTACTTACATCTGGGGTGGTGCTTGAGGAGACTGTTGGTAGGGATAATATGACTATGCAGTAGAGGGTGGAGGAGCAGGGGTTTATAGAGAACCTAGAGGAGGCCGCTGATCAGGGGGAGGGACAAGGGATGGGGGTGTTTCCGAGCAGAGAGATGTTGCTGCTCATGTTCTTTCAGGCTGTTCACTTAACCAGGAATCCCCCTTCATTCCCGATCCAGTCCAAGAGGATAATAGTAGGATGTATCACAACATGGATATGGTCCTTAAGGAGAGGTCCATGCTTGAGGAGGCCACCGGGAAGGAAAACAAGCCTGTTGGGATCCATGTTGATCCAAAAAGGAGGAAGCCAAGGAAGGATTACTCATCCTTGATAAAGACTGTGTCCACAAGAGAATCCTGCAAAGGTAAGGAAAATTCCTATGGAGGAGGTGAAAGGGCTGCCCAGAAACAGCTGAATGTGGAGTAGATGAGGTTAAGGGAGGACTATGCCAATTTCTTGAAGCAATATGACTCTTCTGAATGGGAATCAGTAGACTCTGATGTAGCCTCCGGTTATGGTGCCGAGGGAGATCCCCCTGGTGCGGATTATGATGACGATGGTGAGGAATGTTGGTAGATCCTGTGCAAGGATGGGCTACTAATGGATGCTTGGTGCTTCTTTTGGGTTTCTTTTCTGTGGTCTTTGGGTGTGTGTTTGTTAAGGGATTTTGGGTGTGGGTTGATTGACCCCGCCCCTCCCTTGTTTGTAGTGTCTTTCTTTTCTCTAATAATTTTGGGGTGAGTCAGGAATATCCTGGCCCCAAGCCTTCTTTTCCCCAAGAGTACCTTAAAACACATAAAAAATTCAAAACCCCCTAAAGACCTTAAAAGACCCTATAAAGCTTAAAAAACTCTAAACCCCCTAAAAGAACCGAAACACACTAAATATCCCTAACAGATCATAAAGAACTAAAAATAACTAAGGACCCTAGAAACCAAAAAAAACCATAAAAGACACTAAAACCCCAAAAAACCCCAAAAGGAACCTAAAACCCTGAAAATCAAAAAAGACCCTAAATCCGAAAATACCCAAAACCCCTAAAAATCATTTAAAGACATTAAAAGTCATCATAACAAATTAAAAACACTAAAACCCCAAAAACCACAAAAAAACACAAAACCCTTAAAACCATATAATCGATAAAAACCCTAAACCTCCTAAAACCTTTAAATCATTAAAACTCTAAAACCTGAAAAATGCCAAAAACCCAAAAAAACTAAAAAACACAAAAAAATACCTAAAAATTGTAAAACCCAAAAAAAATATTGAAACCACTAAAAACCCTATAAACCCAAAAAACAAAAAAAAACCCAAAAAACAAAAAAACAATAAAAAATATAAAACCCCAAAAAACCCTAAAACCATAAAAACCCTAAAATACCCAAAAACCCCAAAAACCCCTACTAAAGAGAAAAAAAAGATGGTGGCCAAGTCTTCAGGCGCTCTTCCTTTGCGATTCTCATCACTGCCACTGCCTCTCCCTGATGGACCTTCGCTGCTCCTTGGTGACACTTTCTATCTCTTCGTGGTTTGGGTGCGGTCTCGGCAGATTGTATGGCTCGGTGTTAGATGTGGCCTCTCTCATCAACAAGGTTATAGCATCCCACCTTTTCATCACATAAACTTTCATTACATTTTACAAAACCGAGGATCTTTAAGGTTTAGTGTCTTGGAAACCAGGAACATAATAAATGAAAGAAAAAAAACATTCTTCTTAAACACTTGAAAGGCTTCTCCTCAAGTTCATCCTAGGTTCATTACTGCATCTCATAACCTGGGAACACACATCAAAATAAAGGGTGAGCAGAAGGCCCAGTAAGGGAAACAAGAGGAACATTTTACATGTGAGCTTGATATACTTCAATAATGACATGAAAAGAACTTTAAGGCATGAGAAAGAAATCATGAGGCATTTCATAATAAAAACAACATTTTTCATAACTTGAATATGTGGCTACATCATTTAACATAGACAATCATGAACATATCACCAAGGTCCATCCCCAAGGTGTCATTTGAAAATTACCAAGGTTATTCACCAAGGTATCGTGAAAATTGTAATCTCTAGTGGTTACATCATTACCCAATGCATTGGAGCGCTATCAGGGCGCACCCTTAAATTTGCCTTTATTATCATGTGATCCACATATATCATCATCAAACATTTCATAAATAACCCACATAGCATAAAATAAATGGGTTTCATTTCATAATCATAACGTTTTAAAAACTGCTTTAAAAACATGATCTTTACGTCACTTTAAAACCCACAGAAAAGGAAGGTGGGTCTCATGTATGTAAATCCCAGAATTTAAAATAGAACATTTTGGTATATATGTGAATACCCCTTTAGAAGAAAGAGCTTTGAGTATTCACTTAATAATATAAAAGAACTTTAGAAAAAGAGAGAGACATTTTGAGATGGAAATTCTGCAGCATAACGGCTATGTTATGAGGTTTTAGAAGACATTAAAAAGAGAGGGAAAATGAGTCAAACATTCATAAATGACCCATAAAACAGTATATGGACAGAATAAGAAGGATACATGATCATGGTAATGAAATTTCAAGGACATACCATTTGAAATGAAAAACATGGAAGGAAGACAAAAATTAGATTTCTCTTATGAAAGTTCGACAGCCTAACGGCGTTACTTAAACTTCAACAAAAACGATTTGAAAAGATCAAATAGTGTCTCTCATCATATGAACATAAGAGTTCAGTATGATATATATAGAGATAATTCCCCAACATAACAAAAATGAACTTGAAATAATTGACATGAAAGTAGATCTTCAAAACGAGAAGGGTGAAGAACCACTTAAAAATTCGGCAGCCTAACAGCGCCACTTAAAACTTCAAAATACTGAATTGAAGCGATCAAATGGGGTCTCTCATCATGTGAAAATAAGAGTCCAGTATGATAGATATAGATATCATACCCCAATATAACAAAAAGGAACTTGAAATAATTCACATGAAAGTAGAACTTCAAAACGAGAAAGGTGAAGAACCACTTAAAAATTCAGCAGCCTAACGGCGCCACTTAAAACATCAAAATACTGAATTGAAGAGATCAAATGGGGTCTCTCATCATATGAAAATAAGAGTCCAGTATGATAGATATAGAGATCATACCCCAACATAATAGAAATTAACTTGAAAGACTTGACATGAATGTAGAACTTTGAAAAAGAGAAGGGTGAGAGAATCCCTTAAAAAATTCGGCAGCCTAACGGCGCCACATAAAACTTCAAAAAAATTGAATTGAAGAGATAAAATGGGGTCTCTCATCATATGATCATAAAAGATCAGTATGATAAATTTAGAGATCATGCCCCAACATAATACAAAGAAACATGAAAGACTTGAATGAAAATAGAACTTGAAAACGAGGAAGGTGAAAGAATCCCTTAAAAATTCGGCAGCCTAACGGCGCCACTTAAACATTCTTAAAACGAATTGATGAGAGCAAGGGGGGTCTCTCATCATGTGAACATGAAATAGGCAGTAGGATGAATATAAAAGAACATCCTCCAACATAAGAACATGGAGTATAAAAGAAAAGACATAAAAGAGATTACTCGAAAAGAAAGAGAGAGGTCGGATCCCTTACCTTAAAATGTAACTCTTAAACCTCAAAGGTTGGGAACTTGAGGGCTTGGGGGCACCTTGGGAGGACTCCTTGGGAGGTAATGAGACCAGAACTTCGTTGGGGAAGAGTGGGGAGTCTAATTGATGAGAGGAGGGCTTGGTATTTATAGGGAAAGTGAGGGGACAAGACATTAATGGCCAAGGGACACCTCACATGTGCTTTTCTCAAACCCATGTGCTCTCCCTTGGCATTTATCATGGAGTTAGGCCACATGGGGCCCCCAAAACAATAATTCATCACCCTTGGCCGGCCAACCCTCAAAAGATCTCATGACATCATCATGACACCATTATGATGTCATTAAACATACCGAAACCCTAAAACTGTATTTTTACTATTCACTAAAAATTCAACCTTCTCAGAATAACCCCAAAATTTCACCTTAACCAAATATCAATGCTCTTATTTCAAAAATGAAATCCATTTTATAAAAATAATTTTCTAAATATTTTTAATTTAATTTTTAAATAAAAACACTATTCATCAAAAATTCACATTTTTCAGAAAAATCCCCAAAAATTACCATAACATAATATCGATGCTCTGAGTTCAAAAATGAAGTCATTTTTATAAAAATAATTTTCTAATTATTTTTAATTAAATTTTTAATTAAAAAACACTATTCACCCCGAAAAAACTAATACTTGAATAATAATTAATGAAACCGTTATTTAACTATTTTATTGAATCACATTACTTAATCAAGGTGCCTAGATTATTTTAAAACTTTCTTTAAGTGAGATTACTAATCCATTTGGTCATATTACTAATCCTAATCATAAAATCACTATTCATAATTTACTATTCATCAAAAATCAAGTTGATCTTATTAGACTCTAAATTTCGTACTGAACATAATTGTAGAAGACCATTTTTCGAAAATCATTACACATTTTTAATTATTTAAGGTTTACACAACCATTTTTAAAATATCCTTTTTCTAAAATTCATCAAAAATATGCATACAATATTTATCCGGTCATTGGAAAATTCATAAACATCATCATAAGAAGAAATCCAAATTTTTATTTTAAAAAAAGATTACACAAGGCAATTACGGTCTCGTTACATAACCCCTTATAATACCAGCATAGGACCTAAGAGTAAGGTGTGCTAGGGTGATAGAATTTTGGGGCGGCTCAGTCAACATTGCCCGAGTAGTAATTTCTATCAGTTTGAACTTCTCGCGAAGGCGATTCCGTTCTAGCTTCACATGATGAAGTTTGGCTTGGATTTGGTCCAGAGCAAAGCCCAATGGTGCTACCTCTTTCCCAATCTCTGTTAGATGGGCTTAGATCGGCCCAAGGCTACTAGGTGTGGCCATCAAATCTTCTTTCTATAATAATTAACCAGGATTACTTAAATTTAGAGACAATAATAAAAACATTTTGTTCACGGTGGTCATATTGACCGATGGTCATATAACACTCAAAAACCAATGGTCTCATTTTATTTATAATCATGTTTATCAAATAAAATATTTTTTTTTAGTATAAAAAATAACACATGAAATTAGGAAACAAGATTTATTCAAAATTTCGGGTCGTTACAATCTTCCCCCCTTAAGAAATTGTGTCCTCGCAATTTTTTTTAAATTGGGTTTTGAAATTTCATTGAAAGTCCCACATCGGAAAAAGAGTCAGTAACACCATTACTTTAAAAGAAAGAAAAGGAAGTACAAAGGCCACCCGAGTTAACCCACACTCGGGTTCCATGTAGGAAAACATGGACATGGAGGAAAAAACAAAGGGTCAGTTCTGAGAGAGAGTGATAGAGAACATGATTAGGAAAAAGTTAACCATGAGAAAATCCCAAACTTATGATGTGTGTAAACGGTCTTTGATTACCTAGTAGGAAACATAAACCAACAACATTTTTGTTTTACGTTTCTTTTCATAATTTTGAGGATTTCATTTACTACATAGAACAAAAACATAAGAAAATATATCTACCTTCATGTAGAGTTTCACCCTTTAATAAGTTTTTACCAAAACTAATCCTTTCCCCCAAACGATGAGCATTCAAAACTACTTGGTCTCATCAAAACACAAGAATCATCTTCTAGAGAATCACATAATCCATAAAAGATTAACTATCTATTTCTTCTACCTTTAAACATTATCCCAAAACAGAAAGGGTAAGGTTAAACAACTCTTCAAAAAGGAAGAATCCCATAGGAATGGAAACTAATTTTAAATCTTCAATGTTCCATGGTAATACCCAAAGTTCATCATAGACCATTCCATAAATAACAGTCCTTAAAATTCCTCGAAATAAACCAAACTAAGATTGAAACCCAAATACAAGAAGGACTTGATAACATAGTCTTCCAAAATAAACTTCATTGTTCATCTCCAAACAACATCAACCACTCCTAACATCTTATAACAAAAATAGCTAACCTAAACATATTTTACCCAAGATAGTTTAATCATTCCCTTAAGTAACCTAAATTACTATAAGTCCAACTTAAATTCATTGATAAATCAAAATATAAATCAACCTTACTCCTCAATGAAAATACCGTAGTAATCTATTTACCTTGATCATATATGGTCCTCAAAATAGTGAACGTCTTCCAAAATAATAATCATCTTTTAATCCCCTAATCATCTCGGTCGTATTAATACGGCAATCATAGCATTTCCTATCACATTGGTTGTTGGGACATGTTCTTCCATTTCCCGCCATTAACTAAGAAAAGAAGCTATAATTAGGGGCTTAAATACATAGCCAATAATCATGAAAAGAAACTTAAAGCATCTAAGGATAACATGTAGAAGTAAAGTATACCCTAACTTGTGATCCCCTAGGTTCCCTTCTAGGTTATCCATGATCATATATTCTTATGTAAATCTTTATTTTATTTTATCTTTGTTCCTTTAACAATGGTTCATACTAAGCTTATGAATTTACCAAAGCATATCCCCCGGGAGTGTCGTAACCAAGAGTGCAGCAAGGCCCGTTGTCGTGTACCAGTTCCCGTTCGAGTCTAGCTCAAAGCGGTGTTTTCGGGTTTTACCCCTATGTACATCTGTGCCAGAGCCACCTCTACCTACTCGTATCCAGACAGGGATGTATTTGCTTGGAAACCCCTTACTCAATACTCACCAAAATACCAGGAAGATTTCCTATATTAAACTTTTCTATAGGGTTCCTCCTAGAGTTTTCATATCCTAATTTCCACAAATAACTAAACCATCCTTTGATACCAACTATAGCATCCCACCTTTTCATCACATAAACTTTCATTACATTTTACAAAACCGAGGATCTTTAAGGTTTAGTGTCTTGGAAACCAGGAACATAATAAATGAAAGAAAAAAAAACATTCTTCTTAAACACTTGAAAGGCTTCTCCTCAAGTTCATCCTAGGTTCATTACTGCATCTCATAACCTGGGAACACACATCAAAATAAAGGGTGAGCAGAAGGCCCAGTAAGGGAAACAAGAGGAACATTTTACATGTGAGCTTGATATACTTCAATAATGACATGAAAAGAACTTTAAGGCATGAGAAAGAAATCATGAGGCATTTCATAATAAAAACAACATTTTTCATAACTTGAATATGTGGCTACATCATTTAACATAGACAATCATGAACATATCACCAAGGTCCATCCCCAAGGTGTCATTTGAAAATTACCAAGGTTATTCACCAAGGTATCGTGAAAATTGTAATCTCTAGTGGTTACATCATTACCCAATGCATTGGAGCGCTATCAGGGCGCACCCTTAAATTTGCCTTTATTATCATGTGAGCCACATATATCATCATCAAACATTTCATAAATAACCCACATAGCATAAAATAAATGGGTTTCATTTCATAATCATAACGTTTTAAAAACTGCTTTAAAAACATGATCTTTACGTCACTTTAAAACCCACAGAAAAGGAAGGTGGGTCTCATGTATGTAAATCCCAGAATTTAAAATAGAACATTTTGGTATATATGTGAATACCCCTTTAGAAGAAAGAGCTTTGAGTATTCACTTAATAATATAAAAGAACTTTAGAAAAAGAGAGAGACATTTTGAGATGGAAATTCTGCAGCATAACGGCTATGTTATGAGGTTTTAGAAGACATTAAAAAGAGAGGGAAAATGAGTCAAACATTCATAAATGACCCATAAAACAGTATATGGACAGAATAAGAAGGATACATGATCATGGTAATGAAATTTCAAGGACATACCATTTGAAATGAAAAACATGGAAGGAAGACAAAAATTAGATTTCTCTTATGAAAGTTCGACAGCCTAACGGCGTTACTTAAACTTCAACAAAAACGATTTGAAAAGATCAAATAGTGTCTCTCATCATATGAACATAAGAGTTCAGTATGATAGATATAGAGATAATTCCCCAACATAACAAAAATGAACTTGAAAGAATTGACATGAAAGTAGATCTTCAAAACGAGAAGGGTGAAGAACCACTTAAAAATTCGGCAGCCTAACAGCGCCACTTAAAACTTCAAAATACTGAATTGAAGCGATCAAATGGGGTCTCTCATCATGTGAAAATAAGAGTCCAGTATGATAGATATAGATATCATACCCCAATATAACAAAAAGGAACTTGAAATAATTCACATGAAAGTAGAACTTCAAAACGAGAAGGGTGAAGAACCACTTAAAAATTCAGCAGCCTAACGGCGCCACTTAAAACATCAAAATACTGAATTGAAGAGATCAAATGGGGTCTCTCATCATATGAACATAAGATTCCAGTATGATAGATATAGAGATCATACCCCAACATAATAGAAATTAACTTGAAAGACTTGACATGAATGTAGAACTTTGAAAAAGAGAAGGGTGAGAGAATCCCTTAAAAAATTCGGCAGCCTAACGGCGCCACATAAAACTTCAAAAAAATTGAATTGAAGAGATAAAATGGGGTCTCTCATCATATGATCATAAAAGATCAGTATGATAAATTTAGAGATCATGCCCCAACATAATACAAAGAAACATGAAAGACTTGAATGAAAATAGAACTTGAAAACGAGGAAGGTGAAAGAATCCCTTAAAAATTCGGCAGCCTAACGGCGCCACTTAAACATTCTTAAAACGAATTGATGAGAGCAAGGGGGGTCTCTCATCATGTGAACATGAAATAGGCAGTAGGATGAATATAAAAGAACATCCTCCAACATAAGAACATGGAGTATAAAAGAAAAGACATAAAAGAGATTACTCGAAAAGAAAGAGAGAGGTCGGATCCCTTACCTTAAAATGTAACTCTTAAACCTCAAAGGTTGGGAACTTGAGGGCTTGGGGGCACCTTGGGAGGACTCCTTGGGAGGTAATGAGACCAGAACTTCGTTGGGGAAGAGTGGGGAGTCTAATTGATGAGAGGAGGGCTTGGTATTTATAGGGAAAGTGAGGGGACAAGACATTAATGGCCAAGGGACACCTCACATGTGCTTTTCTCAAACCCATGTGCTCTCCCTTGGCATTTATCATGGAGTTAGGCCACATGGGGCCCCCAAAACAATAATTCATCACCCTTGGCCGGCCAACCCTCAAAAGATCTCATGACATCATCATGACACCATTATGATGTCATTAAACATACCGAAACCCTAAAACTGTATTTTTACTATTCACTAAAAATTCAACCTTCTCAGAATAACCCCAAAATTTCACCTTAACCAAATATCAATGCTCTTATTTCAAAAATGAAATCCATTTTATAAAAATAATTTTCTAAATATTTTTAATTTAATTTTTAAATAAAAACACTATTCATCAAAAATTCACATTTTTCAGAAAAATCCCCAAAAATTACCATAACATAATATCGATGCTCTGAGTTCAAAAATGAAGTCATTTTTATAAAAATAATTTTCTAATTATTTTTAATTAAATTTTTAATTAAAAAACACTATTCACCCCGAAAAAACTAATACTTGAATAATAATTAATGAAACCGTTATTTAACTATTTTATTGAATCACATTACTTAATCAAGGTGCCTAGATTATTTTAAAACTTTCTTTAAGTGAGATTACTAATCCATTTGGTCATATTACTAATCCTAATCATAAAATCACTATTCATAATTTACTATTCATCAAAAATCAAGTTGATCTTATTAGACTCTAAATTTCGTACTGAACATAATTGTAGAAGACCATTTTTCGAAAATCATTACACATTTTTAATTATTTAAGGTTTACACAACCATTTTTAAAATATCCTTTTTCTAAAATTCATCAAAAATATGCATACAATATTTATCCGGTCATTGGAAAATTCATAAACATCATTATAAGAAGAAATCCAAATTTTTATTTAAAAAAAAGATTACACAAGGCAATTACGGTCTCGTTACATAACCCCTTATAATACCAGCATAGGACCTAAGAGTAAGGTGTGCTAGGGTGATAGAATTTTGGGGCGGCTCAGTCAACATTGCCCGAGTAGTAATTTCTATCAGTTTGAACTTCTCGCGAAGGCGATTCCGTTCTAGCTTCACATGATGAAGTTCGGCTTGGATTTAGTCCAGAGCAAAGCCCAATGGTGCTACCTCTTTCCCAATCTCTGTTAGATGGGCTTAGATCGGCCCAAGGCTACTAGGTGTGGCCATCAAATCTTCTTTCTATAATAATTAACCAGGATTACTTAGATTTAGAGACAATAATAAAAACATTTTGTTCACGGTGGTCATATTGACCGATGGTCATATAACACTCAAAAACCAATGGTCTCATTTTATTTATAATCATTTTTATCAAATAAAATATTTTTTTTTAGTATAAAAAATAACACATGAAATTAGGAAACAAGATTTATTCAAAATTTCGGGTCGTTACAAAGGTGGTGGGAAGGATTAGAATTTTCGATCAGCCCCTTCTCTGTCGATGGAGATTCTACTCTCAAAACCGGCTCCAGATATGAGGTTACGGTGGTCTCTCTAGTTTTACAATGGTGAAAGGTGGGTGCGTTGGGCGTTCTGATGACTGAGGATTGGCGTGCTTGGCCCGAAACATAGATCTGTTTGTTAGATCTGGGTTCGGTCTTGGATATTCATATCTATTGACATTTTGTGCTTTGATTATCATTGATGGTTCGGCAAGACTTTATGGAGGCTTCGTTTGGGATGGATTTGTATTCTCATCGGAGAAAGGTGGGTGCAGTGGGTTTTTCATCTTCTTGGAGGTGGTGTGAAAGGTTATACGCTTGGACATGTGCTTCTTGTATAGAGTCGAGGGGATGCTTGCTGGTTTTTCAAGCATCAAGACAGGTTATGGTGTATGCGGAGGGTGAAGATACAGGTTAGTTGTTTTGGTTCCTTATCTTTGTACATGGGTCTTCCTGCTGATGAAGTTCTAGTCAATATGTGTGGCGTTCTTTTTAATATTTTGGATTGTGGACTTCTGAGTTGTGGCCGGTTCGGCTGTGAGTTGTTGATATTTTCAGATGTTGTGTTCATGGAGTGGGAGCTGCGGAATGGGAGTGGGTGTGGGTGCTGGTGGTCTTGTGTTTCTGGCTATGGTAAGATGTTGGAAATTGACTGGTTGGGAGGAGATGGTTGCGGGAATCTGATTTGCTGGGTGATGATTGTTGCTTGTTACCGGGTTTTCCGTGAGTTACTGCTGATGCTAGGTGATGGTCTTGGCGTGAGATGCGGGGCACTGTATGGTCTTACGGCACGATTATTGGGTACCTGTAGGGGCTGTTTAGATTTGGGTTTGAATAATGTTTCATGGGTACTGTGAATTGGTTCTAGGCGTGGGTGCTGGTGGTCCTGGGTTGTTGAATGTAATGTTGGATGTGATATGCATGAAGTTTACTAGCATGGAGATATTGGATGTGGGATACTGAACAGTTGGGCACTGGTTGTTGTTTGGATAGGTACTGTTAAAGGAGGTGTTGGCTACCATCTAATCTGCGGGTAGCTGGTTTTGGTCGTAGTTATGTTGATGTCCTCTTGTTCCTCGTGTAGATGAATGTTGATGAAGTTGTTGCTTATGGTTATGGTGATGCTGGATGTTGGTTTTTGATTACTGATTGACTGGGAGGTGACGATGGGGACATTTCTGATTTTCCTATTTGTTTAGATTTTGTGTGCTTCTTGTTTTTTGGGTTTTTAGGGTTTGGGGTTGTTAAGGGTTTTTGGGTGTGGGTCATTTGACCCCTCCCCTCCCTTATCTGCTGCATCTTTTTTCTAATAAATTTGCTGGAGTTGGGAATAGCCTGACCCCCGCAACTTCCTTGCCGATAAAATCCGATGAATCCTAACCACCATAAAAATCCCTAAAACCCTAAAAACCTAATAAACCCATGAAAAAACCTTTGTAACCCCTTAAAACATTAAAAAAATCCTTAAACCCTAAGAACCCTAAAACACCTAAAAAACCAAAAAAACTACATTGAAACACTAGAAACATTAAAAAAAATAAAGACCCTAAAAATATAAAAAACTTTTAAATGACCAAAGACCATTAAAAAACCTTAAACTATGTTAAAAGAACCATACGACAAAAATCCTAAAATCCCTAAAAAACATAAAACCCAAAAAATACCCTAAAAACCCCTAAAGAAGTTTAAAAACCCTAAAATTCTCTGAAACCAAAAAAACTGTAAAACTATAAAACCCAAAAAATTATGAAAAAACACACTAAATACCAAAAAAGTCCATAAAACTTCCAAAACATGGAAAATCCCTAAGAAAACCCTAAAAACCCATGAAACCCCCTTTAATCCCAAAAAACCCAAAAAAATCATAAATCCCTTAAAATTATACAAACCCTAAAAAACCTTAAAACACTTTAAAAAAGTAAAGATCCTAAAAATCATAAGATACCTAAATACCCTAAAAATCCCAAAAAACACTAAAACCCCTAAAAATCATTCAAAACCCAAAATCCCAAAAACCCATAAAACACTAAAAAAATAAAAACCCTAAAAAACCTTTGAAAACAGTAAAACCTCTAAAAAACCATAAAATCACTATAAAAATAATAAAATTGATAAAACCATAAAGACCCCTAAAACTCATGAAAACTCCTAAAACTATAAAAACCATAAAAATAACTAAACCCCTAAAAACCTTAAAAACACTTTAAGCCTTTAAAACACTTAAACTAATAAAAACCATAAAAACTATAAAAACATAAAATCACTAAAACCATTAAAACCCCTAAACCCCCAAAAACCCAAAAAAAACCCAAACCCAAAAAAACCTCAAAACCCAAGACGCACCTAAGACCCTAAAATTCCAAAAAGAATTACCAAAAACTCTTAAAACCCACAAAATATAAAAGAAAATACATAAAAACCACTTAAACAACATAAAATTTCTAATAACCCTAAGAACCCTTAGAGACCCTAAAAATCCCCAAAACCCATTAAAAACAATAAAAACCCTAAAACATAAAATAAATAAAACCATTTGAATCCTTAAAAACCCAAATGAACTCTAAAAATATTTTAAAACCCTACAAGTGCATTAAAACACCTAAAAGGCTAAAAACCTTAAAAACGCTAAAAACTCTAGAATCCCTAAAAAAAGTAAAAATCACTAAAAACTCTAATATCCTAAAAAATCCTAAAAGTTTTGAAAAACCATAAAAATCACAAAAAAACATAAAACACTAATAAATCCACAAAACCCTAGAAACCCTAAAAACCCTAAAAACAAAAAAATTCACAAAAAATCCTAAGTACCCTAAAACCTCTAAAATCCCTAAAAATCCAAAAAACATAAAAAACTACAAAACCCTACAAAACCATAACAAAATGAAAAAAAAACTTTTGAAAACTGCTACTAAACCATAAAGGAACACTAAAAATCCTAAAAGAAAACTAAAAACCCTAAAACCCCCAAAATAACCCTAAAACCCCTATAAGAACCACAAAACCCCTAAAACACAAAAAATATATCCTAAAACTGCTTAAAAACATTTAAAACACCAAACACCCTAAAATCATTAAAGGCCCTAAAATCCCCCAAAAATCATTAAAACACCCAAAACCCCCAAGAATACTTAAAACCCTAAACTACTTTAAAAGAACCAAAAAACACCCTAAAACCCTAAAAACCCTACAAATCTCTAAAAGTATCCTAAAAACTCTGAAAAACCATAAACACCCTAAAAATCTCAATATCCCTAGAAACCCTAGAAAACCTAAAAATCTCTAAAAACCCTAAAAATCAAAAAAAAATCCATAAAATCAAAAAAAAATCCATAAAATACCTAAAAAACTAACCAAAAGATGATAAAATATATAAAAAAAATTAAAATCCCTAAAAACCCAAAAAGAATTGAAAAAAAATTAAACCCAAAAAACCCCCTAAAATAGAAAAACCCATAAAAACCTAAAAATTATTAAACACCGTAAAACCATTAAATAACCTTAGAGCACAAAAAACTCTAAAACCCAGCATAAATTCCCTTAAAACCCGTAAAACCCTCAAGCCCCCCCACAAATAAAAATAAAGTCCCAAACCATTAGAAAACCCTTAAAACCATAAAAAACCTAAAAACCTAAAAACCTAAAAACCCATAAAACCCTAAAAAATATTAAAAATAATAAAAACCCTAAAACACTAAAAATAATAAAAACCCATAAAACCATAAAACCATAAAACCCTAAAAACACCTTAAAACTAAAAAAACTCAAAACACCATATACCATACACACAAAACACTAAACCATAAACCCTAAACCTTATACCCTAAACTGAAAACCCTAAACCCAACACCAAAAACCATATACCCTACACAATAAACCCAAAACCATACACCCTAACCCTTATAAAATACACCATAAACCATAAAAATTGCACCTTAAACCATAAACCCAGCTCCTAAACCACAAACCCTATACCCTAAACCCTAAAAACCCAAAAAACCCAAAAAACCCTAAAAGAACCTAAAAACACTAAAATACCCTAAAACCTTTAAAAACCCTAAAAACAATAAGACCTCTATCGATTTTAGAGTTCAAAAAGGCCTCTTCCCTCCATAATCCGACCTTGGTAGCTAGGTTTTTGAATTGGCATCCCCCAGTTGATGTTTTTGACAGATTTGTGTTCGAGCATTGGGATCTCCAGGATCGCGCCACTATTGGCTTGGTTAACTCCGGTAACATTTTGATTCAGTTCTCTTCGGCGGAAGATCTTATTTGGGCCTGGTCAATATCTCTTCAAAGGTGTGATGATACTCACTTTTCCCTCTTCTGGTGGAACTTTTATTTCCATCTGAAACATGATTCCCCACTGATGTCAAATTGGGTAAGGTTTCTGAGCTCACCCTACCCTTTAAAAACTTTTCCATTATTACTATGTTGGGAAATTTGGTTGGAAGGTTTATGTGTGTGGATAGTAGGACTAGGGCCCTCTGTCATCCAGTTGCTCCGACGGTCCGTGTTGAAATTGATGTCTCGAAAGATCCAACCGACTTTGTCTAGATTGAAATTGTTGAAGAGATTAGACGAAAGTATCCTATGGTGTTTGAATCATGGGTGAACTATTGGGTCTCATTATTTACTCTTTTCCTTGTGAAAAGGGACTGTAGATATAGTGGCAGTGTGGTGGTTTGGTGTGGCCATGAGGTCATCTCTCTAAAGTTGGGCTCAACAGTGGAGCTGGAGCTGAGGATAGATGATCTTCGGGACTCTTTACTGGATGTTGGGAGGGATGCCAGGGTGGAGGAAGTGGGATCCCCCCCATCAGGGTGCTAGAGATGAGGAAAGATGATCTTCAGGACTCTTAGTTAAGGACATTTTCAAGCAAATGAAGGGTGACTTGGGACTGGTGGTGATTCCCCTTATGACGTGGGGGATGACGCTCCTAGTAAAGTAGGGGCAGTGGTCTTACAGGATGATCTTGTCAGGGACAAGAGCATGATATCAAGACCAACTTTCCATGGGGTGGAGAGGGAGACTTTGTCAATCCCTCCAACAGTTGTTCATGGAAAACTTCATAGACAGGAGTTGGTTTAAACCTCTAATTGATTCACTAGATTGGATCCTTTGGATTCTATGGGAATTGAGGAAGGGGGTCTCGTGGGTCAGGAACTGTAGGATATGGAGGCTATGATTCATCATGATGACCTTCATGATGCAGATCTTCCTTCCTTTTGTGATGGATTGAGGGTCTTGGGAGAGAAACACCCCCTTCCACCATGATTTCACCAGAGAAAGTGATGACTGATGCTGCTATTCCTCGAGTTGGTTTGAGTGATGCCCCTTAGCCTGAGCAGTTGTCTGATACTCTTCATGTTGATAGGAGGAGTATTGAGCAACCTGATCTAAGCTCCTCTCTTGTTCTATTCAAGCATTTACCCCCTTGTGTTGAGATGTATGAGAAGATTATGTTGGACTTTTTAGAAATCCCTCTTGAGCAGCATCTTAAAGAGATCTTTCAATATCCAGACTAGCAACCTATAGTCTTTCTTGGGGATGATAATGATGAACATATAATGTTAGGAGAATGTTTTGGGGATCGTGATGACCTTATATACACTAGCTTGTCTTGGATCAGGAGGGAGCAGGTGATGATGGGTCTTCCCGGTTCCTCTGGTTGCAACCATAAGAGAAATCTGTGGTCTGTCCCTGGATTTGGCAGTCATGAAGTCATGGTTGTGCCGGCTGTTATAGCTTACAGAAAGGCAAAGGAGACGAGTGCTGATGATGTGGTTCAATGAAAGAGGGTGGATAAGGATATACCCCTAGTGAAATTGAGGGAAGGAGGTATTACTCCTCCTTTCCTAGTCCAATGGCTACTAGAGCCTCCTCCAAGGCAAGTAAAGGTGGAGGAAATGCCCATGGTAGGGAAGATCGGGCTGGAAAAGTGAAGCTGGATGTGGAACTCAGGAAGTATTATGCAGCCTTCCTCAAGCAATATAAATATTATGAATGGGAGTTGGTGGATTCAGATGCTTCCTCTGGCTATGGTGCTGATAGAGATCCTTATGGGGATGGTGAATTTGGTTTGTAGCTGTCTTTTATTTTGTATATTGGGTCTTTTGGACTTTGGTGTGTGGGGTTTTGGACTTTGGTGTGGGACACTTGACCCCAACCTCCCTTTCTTGCTTGCTTTTTTTTCTATATATTTTGGGGGGTCAGGACTAGTCTGGCCTCACACCTTCCTTGCCCTAAAACCCCGTAAAACCCATAAAGGACCCTAAAACCCAAACAATCATAAAATATGCAAAAAACACATAAAACCTCTAAAAATCTATAAAAACCATAAAACCCTAAAACCCACCAAAAAACTAAAAACCCTAAACCCCCTAAAACCATAAAATCCCTAAAAACATAAACCCCTAAAAATCATAAAAACCATAAAACTACTAAAAAGGCCATAAAAGCTTAAATACCTAATATACCCCAAAACCCCTTAAAACCCCTAAAAACAATAAAAAACTGTAAGACCTATAAAACCATAAAAACCATAAAAAATAAAAATTCCCTTAATACACCATAAGAACAATGAAACCCTTAAAAACATAAAATCCCAAAAAACCCTACAAAACATAAAATCCCTAAATATTACTATAAATACTAAAAAACACTAAAAACGTTAAAACACACTAAACCCTCTAAAAAGACCCTAAAACCACAAAAAACCAAAAAACCCTTAAAACCCTTAAAAACTCTAAAATAATAGAAAATAAAAAAGAACCTAAAACCTAATAAATCCACAATAAAGCCCTAAAATTCCCTTAAGCCCTTATAAAAACATAAAACCCCTAAAATACCTAAATACCCTAAAATGCTAAAGTATCCTAAAATCCCGCCCCCAAAACCCTAAGAACCCTAAAACACTAAGAATCCTAAAAACCCTAAAAATATACTAAACCAATTGAAAAGTCTCTAATCACCCTAAAATTCCATAAAAACACTACAAAACCCTAAAAACCATAAAAATAAAAAAACACTAAAAACTATAAAAACCCAAAAAACCAAAAAAAAATCCTTAAAAACTCTTAACAACCTAAAACCCACAAAAAACTTTAAAACCCTATGAAAACCCTAAAAGACCCTAAAAACCAAACATAACCTTAAAAATGAAAAGGAAGTGAGGGGATCATAACAATACCATAAAAATACTCTAAAATACCTTAAACACCACAAAAACACTAACAACTGTAAAAATCCCCAAAGTAATCTGAGAGAAACCTAAAAATCATAAAACCCTTTAAAACCCTAAAACACAAAAAAATCCTAGAAATATAAAAAATCATAAAAATACCCTAAACACTTAAAAAAACTAAAATACCCTAATTCCCTAAAAACCCTAATAGCACTATAACCCTAAAAACCCTAAAACACCTAAAAATCATAAAAAAATTCAAACCCTAAAAAAACTCTAAAACCCTAAAAAAAACCTAAAAACCCTAACAAAACCTAATAACCCCAAAACCCCAAAAAACCTCCAAACCCCAAAACCCTTAAAAATCCTTAAAATCACTAAAATTTTTAAAATCACTAAAAACACTTAATCCCTTCAAAACACTAAAAAATACTTAAATAACCTAAAATCCCAAACACCCTACAAATCCCCTAAAACAATAAAATACTATAAAATACATAAAACACAATTGATAACACACTTGACATGGGGTGTCGAAAAGTAAACTTTCAAACTATTTCCTAGGGATTCATAGTGGATGACCAAGGTCGTCTCACTTGAGGAACTTCACAATTTGTTCACCTACTTATTCGAAATAACCTAACACTAATTGTTTTTTTAATTATTTATGAATTTAATAAAATATGAATTTGTGTTTTTTTCATTTTCTAAATAATGAAAATACACATAGAATGAAAATTTAACCTAAACTAACATGAAAGGATAAAGAAAATATGATTTGAAAGAAATATCCTAGTCCTAAGTTTGATTTTTCATTCAATCATTATTATCCACTATTTTTTAAATTAATTTTGATAGATTAATTAGGAAATCTCACTCTTATGCTACTATTATTTTATTTAGTGGTGTGAAATATTTAATTCCTTTATAAATATAAATTTCACCTCCTCATGTAATAAAGGTTGATGGAACCCCTCAATGGAGAGTGTGATATCTTCCAGGACCTAAATCCATCATATACCATTTTATCCACTAAATGGATCAACTCCATTATATAAAAAAATTGAATCCAGTAGAAGGGAGGATTTTTTTTTAATAAAATCATAAAAATTGATTTGTTTTTTATGTCATGGTGGAAAACCACCACACTCATGAATACTACACAAATCTATCACAAACATAAAATAAACCTTAATTAATAATTTAGGAACACATAGACTCCCCTGGGCCAAGCCTCAGGTTAGCCCCTCATTGTCGAGGGTAAGAGAATACAATGGTATAAAGAGAGAAGAGAATAAGAATAAAAATAAAAGGTATGAGAGAAAAAGAACAAAAAATACACAGGAAATCAGGAAAATGAAAATAGAAGAAGTAAAAGAGAGAGAGGGTAAAGTAAAATAAGAAAATAAAATTAAATAAAATGGACAAATTGTTATAAATAAAAAGAATAGATAAAAGAATAATAATCTTGGATGGGGGAACACGTAAATATACATTCATGATTATTTTTAATCAATTTAAAATTAAATAAGAATAAGATAAAAAAATTATTAAAAAAGAAAATAATAAAGAAAAGAATAATACAATTGCAACATGATCTGGAAGCATGGATTCAGATTCTTGCTCCTACCAGTGGGTTGAAATCCCCTCATCAAGTGGTTAGGGACCTCCTTTTATAAGAAAGGATGATCCTTGGCCTCCTCCACTATTCAAGCCAAAATTTCCTCGGTTATATTTTTTTTATGTTTGAATATATATTTCTCTTTAAATCCTGGTGAAACCCATGTGTTTTATGTTCTAAAAACACATGATGTATTTGGGTGTTTAAATATTATTTAGTATGGTCTAGTGGGAAACATGTCTTTGAATAGGGTGTGCATTGACATGGAATTCAGTGTGGTGGCACAATGATATGGTGTCGGTTTAATGGTGGTTGAGTGGAAGCATCAAAAGGGATGACCTCTCATTCATACACTAGTGGAAAAAATGCTTAACACGTCAGTTCTATATAAACAAAATGCAAAGCTGTAAAAATAGATTGTTCATGTTGGTTATTTTATAACCGACATGATAAATCGATAGGAATCCATTTTTTACAGAAGTTATAAAATAACCGACGTAATAAATACCAAGATTAGCTTTATCACGTCGGTTATTTTATAACTTCCATAGAAATCCAATCTGGGAATTTTATCATGTTGGTTATAAAATAACTGACATGATAAAGAAAATCTCAGAAATTTATCACATCGGTTTTCAAAAGAACCGACATGATAAAGTGCCATTTATCACATCGGTTATAAAATAATCGACGTGATAAATTTTTTTCTACGTCGGTTATTAAATAACCGACGTTATAAACATAAAAAATAGTTTATCACATTGGTTATAAAATAACTGATCTGATAAACCTTTTAAATGATTTATTGCACCCTGTATTCAGTCATTCTTTTTTCTTCGATCTGGAAACCTGTGACTCACCTCTTACATGTGGAAAACCTAGAAAGTATTCTTCAAAGTTGTGACCTCTAAACTAGTTTTTCCAACATCATTCATCTTCTTTATTATCACCAGGTCAATTAGGTCAACTCGCAACACTCAATTAATCTTCACATAGCTCGGTTTCAGTTTTTATTTGTCGTGATGCCCTAAACTAATTTTTTGAGATGTTATTTTTCTATCTTTGTTCTTGCTATCATGGTAAGTTTCATACTGTTCATTTATACCATGCTAAATTATTTTCTGGTAAAATAAACCATGGAAGGGATATCATGCAACTTTATTCTTTTTATGTGTTCCATCATTTGTGTGTGCGGGTACAGGGGGTGTCAAAGGGGGTGGGGGGCTGTCTAGAGGGGTGGGGGATGTCTAGGGGTGGGGGTGTCTATGGGGTGTCAAAGGTGGTGGGGGTGTCCAAGGGGGTGAGGGGTTGTCCAAGGGGGTAGGGGTGTCCAGGGGGTTGTATCTAGGGGGTGAGTGGGTTGTCCAAGAGGGTAGGGGTGTCCAGGGGTGGGGGTCCAGGGGGTGGGGGTGCTTCCTAGAGGGGTGGGGGGCTGTCTAGTGTGTAGGGGGTTGTCCATAGGGGTGGGGGTGTCCATGGGGTGTTAAAGGGGGTGTGGGTGGTGTCCAAGGGGGTGTAGGGGCTATCCAAGGGGGTGGGGTGTCCAGGGGTGGAGGATGTCTAGAGGGATGGGGCTGTCTAGGGGGTGGGGGGCTGCCCAGAGGGGTGGGGGTGTCCAGGGGGTGTAAATTGGGGTGGGGGTGGTGTCTAGGGGGTGTGGGGGCTGTCCAAGGGGGTTGGGGTGTCCAAGGGGGGTGAGGGGGTTGTCCAATGGGTTGGGGTGTCCAGGGGCGTGGCGGTGTCCAGGGGGTGGGGCAGTGTCCAGGTGGTGGGGGGTTGTCTAATGGGGTGGGGGCTATCCAGGGGGTGGGGGGCTGTCCAGAGGGGTGGGGGTGTCCAGGGGGTGTCAAGGGGGGGGGGGGGGTCCAGGGGTGGTGTGGGGGATATCCAATGGGGGTTGGGGGTGTCCAGGGGGTGGGGGTGTCTAGGGGTGTGGGGGTGTCCAGAGGGTGGGGGCTGTTTAGAGGTGTGGGGGCTGTCCAGGTGGGGGGGATGTCCAGAGGGGTGGGGGTGTTCAGGGGGTGTCAAAGGGAGTGAAGGTGGTGTCTAGTGGGGGGGCTGTCCAAGGGGGTTGGGGTGTCTAGGGGGGTTTCCAGGGGGTGAGGGGACTGTCCAAGTGGGTAGGGGTTTGTCCAGAGGGTGGGGGGCTGTCCAGAGAGGTGGGGGTGCTAGTTAGGGGGTGGGGGGCTATCCAGGGGGTGGTGGTTTCCAAAAGTTTTCCAAGGGGGTGGGGGTGGTTTCTAATGGGGTAGGGTGTTGGACACTCCCCGCACCCCCAGGACACCACTCCCCCACCCCCTGGACACCGCCCATCCCCATTAACACCCCCACCCCCTAGACAAGCCCCCACCCCCCTGGACACCCCCACCCCCTGGACACCCTGGACATCCCCCTACCCCCATGGATAGCCCCCCTGGACAGACCCCAACCCCCTTGAACACCCTCTTGGTATATATATATATATATATCAACGATTTCATTGAAACCGTTGGAATATTTTAACTTCAGGTAGTCTATACCAACTATTCCTATAGAATCATTGGTATAGGGATATTGCAACGACCATCATGCCAACGGTGTGTGAAACCATTGGGTTCTCCAAGAGTTTCAGGGGTTATCCCAATGGTTTCAAATTGTTGGGATTTGTGTAATTTTTACTAGTGAATGTATACATGTTTTAATATTTATACTTCATATTTCTTTTTTACAGAAGGGTGAATTTGGTATCCAGTTGCACCAGGATTTATTCTTTGTGTACCTTAAGAAGAAATGATCCAAGATGAATTTAAAACTGTGATATGTAACTATATTTTCTTTTTAAAATGATTTTCATGTATATTTTTTTTCAAATATGCATAGATTTGTTTTATATTTCAAAATTGTTTTTACATTCAAATTATGGTATTTTTCCTATAAATATATATTTGTCTTATCTTAACAAGATGTATAATTTTGATTTTTGTTATATGTTAATAATGAGTCGAAGTTAGATTACGGCACATCGAATGAGTAATGAATATGAGGATGGTGTTGATGCCTTTTTGGAATTTTCTAAAAAAAATGTTCCAAGCAGTGACATTTTTTTCTATCAATGCTTAAAATGTTTGAATATGAAGAAGTTTAAAAGTAGAGAGATTAAAGATCATCTGATTTTCCATGGTTTTAATCCGAGTTACAGCCCTTGGATTTGGTAGGGTGAAACTGGGCAGAATGTCAGATCTACTAATGATGATGATTCGCAAGATGGTAACTCCGATGGAATTGAAGAAATGATTCGTTATATTGTAGCAGAAGAAATTGAGATAGAACCAATAGTTTCATATCTATATGGTGATTCTGAAAAACCAATGTATCCTAGTTGTACAGATTTTACAGTTTTTTCGGTGGTGTTAAGTTTGATTAACCTAATGGCGAAACATGGATGCAGTGATATGAGTTTTACAGAGCTGCTATAATTGATGAAAGACATTCTTCCGACGGGTGTATTGGTAAGAAAAGTTTTCCCACATTCTTCTACTTCTTCCATTGATGGTTTTTATAAAAAAAAATTAATCCTTGGAGGTTGAAGTTCATAATATTAATGTGATGATGGTGGAAAAGATTAGAGCGTCGGTACAGTCTATCTTTGCAGACATGCAAAGACAATATCAGACTGCAACTCCTACTCCTCCACCTCCCCCTTCAGACCCCATAATCTATCCTCCACCTTTGACAGTAGCTCCCACTCCCCCACCTTAGCCTGTGGACCCCATTTCTTATCCTACTCTTCCGCCGCAGCTTCCTACTTATTGTGATTTGTATGTTGATGATCCTCAATATCATATAGTTTCATATGGGCTGGTATATTTTATAGGGGATACAGTTCATCATCAACAGTTAGAGGTAGAGCATCAGAGGGTCTCTGTACAAGATATTATAGATAGATCAGCTCCAGTACCATTACCTATAGTTGAGGTGACAATAGTTGGACATAGTATCGACCATTTTTTAATTTGGCCATCCAGATTTCTGCGACTCATTATCATAGAGGTATGTATGTTATATCTTCTATTTTATTTTTTATTAAAGTTATTTTAACATTTGAAAAGTAATATATTTTTCTATTTATTTTTACAGGAATACTTCAAAGGTAAAGAAATAATGTATAGACAACAACAAATACAAATAGATATGACATCAGATACAGATTCTAGATGTCTTGACAGATTGTCAAGATATTCAAATTTTTTGGGGGATCATTATGAGTTTCCAATGGAAGTTCATGTTTGTGGACGTGCAATAACTGTGGGGATTGTGAAAACTGATATCATGGAGCTTGTTACTGGAGATAAGTTCGGCATCCACATGGTGAAATTTTTTTCCATGTAAGTCTTAAAACCTTTTCCCTGCATTATATTTATTAAAAATGTATACTTAGGTCTTTTTTGTATTAGGTATCTTTATAACATGTGTGAGAAGAATGAGAGGACAAATGTATATGGATTCATGGACCCACATTTGATTTCTCCTGAAGCACATGCATTTGATGAGGAATAAAGAATGCTTTATATTGCTGAAAGATTTGAATAGAATATAATCACACAGTGTTTGATGATGCCTTTTTGTGAGAGGTATGAAACATATCTCTAGCATATAGTTCATTATCATTTAACATAAAAAATCACTAACCTTAAATTATATTTTATCAGTGATCATTGGATGTTAGGTGTTTTTTTCCCAAGGGAGAAAACACTTTATTGGATATGCTCTATCCATGGCGATGTGCGGAAAAGTTTTAAGAATGTGTTGGAAAAGTAAGTTTCAATTTATTAATAGTGTTATATATTATAAAGAATTATAAATTTATTTTATTCGTATTGTTTTTTCTAACAGGGTATGGGTTTGCTTTCGAAAAAACACAAAGAAAAGGAGTGCCAAGATCAAATATGTAGAAAGAAAAGGTAAATATCCATTTATAATTTTTACTTTTTGAAGTATTGCATAAAAATAATACTTTGAATTTACACTCATTCAAACAGAATTGTCATGAAAAACAAGGCGTCTTCAATTTCAGATATTATATATTATGATTTATGTATGAAATAATTACAACTGGAACACTTGTGAACTTTTTCATGGTAATATTTCCTTTTAAAATTTTACATTATAAGATTTCCTTTTAAACTTGGATATGATATTTCATTTTATTTATTCATTATACATGTTAACTACTATCCTTTTAATTTATAGCTATTTGATGACCCTCAACCCTATAGTGCTCAAGAGGGCAAACACTTACAAGTGGAATGGGAAAATTATTTTACAGGTTTGATTGGGTTTTAGTTTTTTTGTAGTGTAAAATGTAATTTTGAATATTTTCATTATAATTTTTTATTTGGTAGTCCTTTAGGTTGGATTTAGGGTTTTTTTGTGTACATTGTAAGTTATGAATGTTGTATATGTGACTATTTAATTTTGTGATACTTCTTGTTTTGGTCTAGTTCTGATGGTTTTTTTTTTTGTATGGATTATGGTCTGGGGGGGTTCAGGGGTGTGGGGAGGTGTCCTGTAACACCCCAAGCTTCCATGGTATGCTTATCTTTGAATAATACAGTAGCATGTGTTTTATGCAACTTCGAGTTTTAACACACTGCGACCAATCAAAGTAGCCGTTATGAATAGTAATACCTAATTTTTGAAATTTTATACATTTTATCTTTCAAAATGGACTTCATTTTTGGATTCGGAATATCTAAATTATCTTAGGATGAAACTTTGGTACTTTTCGGATAACTTTAATATTTTGATGAATAGTTAAAATTACTAAATTTTTATTAAAAACAACTTTTTTAATCGAAATAATTAATAGTGATAAATTATGAATTTGAGTGGTTTTAATGTATATTTAGAATATATTTTTACCATTTAATACAATGTTGTTCATTGGACATAATTTCCCAAATAAACCGGACATAAACAAGTGTCAATCTTTTGATAGTTATTATCTCTTAAAAACACGCTTTTTGTTTTAACGACGGGAATTAATTTTAAATTAATTTTTGCCACTTATGTGTTTTGAATTTGGAAAAATGGATTCCATATTTGTAATCAGGATTTCCAAATTTTTTATATAGGTAACTTTCATTTTTATACATTTTGAATAATTATTTCGGTAAATATTTTATTTACCATGGTTAAAGGGTAAATCCGGTAAATAAGGGTAAACAAATAATATTATAATAATAATAAATTACCCTAAAACGTGTCCTAAACTTATTTGTTGATACATTTATGACCATGGTCATCTTTGTGTCGATTTTGGGACCTCATGGAGCCACTTGTTGGTGATAAGGACACTTTATATTAATTAAGTTAAAATAAATACAAAAAAGACATAAGCATATATCCTTTAGCAAAAAAACTTTTACATAGGATTATACATGTTGAAATTTCGATCATAAATATTCATTAGAAATCTAAAAATATTTCCGACATAATGGTATTTTACTTATAATTTTTAGACATTAAATAATTTAATTTATTTATGACACAATGATGATGCAGTAATTATCGTATTAATGAAAGATTAAGATAATTGATATTATAAATACCCAAATAAATGTAATATGAGACTTTTTATAAATTACAATAATTTTATAGGTTAATATGACATATTAGGATTATTTATATAAACTTTGTTCGAATTAATAATGCTGTTATGAATTTATCAAAAACAAAATACCCAATAGTGTCAAAATTGACATAAAATAGTTTTTAAAACTAATATTATATTATTAATTGATATTCAATTCCTAAAAAATCTAAGGTTCGGCCAAGAGACATATATCATGATAGGTGTATCATTAATGGACCACTTGGGGGTCTCTTTGAGGTATATAGTAAGTTTGTTAACTATATAATATAAAAATAAAAAGTGACATGGTAAGTGTCAAACTAATTAACTAAGAGTCAAAACTAAAAGATAAGGGTAATATAATGACCCAAACCTGTCTAAATTCTATTGGTTGAGTGCTTTTCGACCCATACCCACCTTAACCTTCAAATAATACACTTTGGAGCCATTATAAACCGAATATGAATTTATTATAAAATAATATTTCTAGATTTTCCTAAGGTGCCCCTCCTCACCCTTATAAAAGGACACCACTTCTAACCAATTATCCCCACCTTCAAAGCCTTTTGGGTCAGCCAAACCCTGCCCAAATACTCTCTCAACTTACCTCACTTCAACATAGAGGCCATAGTTTGATCAGAAAGCCAACCTAAGGAGCCCTTTTTATCAAATAAAAAGGAATAACCTGAAGAAGAGGAGGTTAACCTATCATCAACCAAGGAAAAGTACAAGGTAAGAGTTATTTCACAATCTCTTCATTATTCGAGATTGTTTATACGTAAATATCCACTGGGACCTCTTTATCATCCACATCCATGTTTCTTAAAAAGGAATTTCAAAACATTCTTACTATTTTACAGAATATAGGTTAAAGTCATTTATACCCTTGTTTGACTTTTATAAGAGGTTTATAAAGGAATCTTTCCGTCATTTTCCAAACAAGGTCCTTTTAACCTTTTCGACAAAATTAAGGTAAGAATGTTTTTTTAAACTTATACGGCGGGTGCGGCTATTTTCCGCCATTATAAGATCGTCAAAGCTTCCCTTACAAGCTTATAAAAATATATTCAAAATAAATATTTTCTTTATGTGACTCTTAAATGATTTCAAAATATAAAGAGATATGTCTCTCTAAAAAAAGGTTCTGATTTCATCTATGTCAACATCCTTTGATGGATTTTAAGATTATTTGAATTTGATTTATTATGATACAAAACTTCGATTTTGTATTGAAGAATTTGTGATATGTTTGACTGTGGATGTGCTATTTTTATACCATTCATTGCTTATGGTTAAAGTATTGACATTTTGTATTCTATTTTTAATACGAATGTTTATGATATGATTAAACCTTTTCATATGAGGAATGTATTGGACTTAGTAAGTGATGGGTGGAGTCCACTATAGCTCCTCAATGATCGGTAGGTATCATGAGACAACTAGACGTGGAATTGGCCGAGGCCCTTTCCCAATTTGATTTATGGTTTTGGCCGAGGCCATAATCATTTTAGACGTCTTGGCCGAGGCTATGACAAAATGTTTCAGAATGTCTGGCATTATACATTCCCTCATTATGGAAATAATATTGTTGGTTCATGTGGTTATTCGACTAGTAGAATACCCATGATTATGTCTTATTATGGAATTATTTAATAATCTCATATTCTTTCCATAAAAGTATTCATGTTTATTATTGTTAAAGGCATGTGGTTTCAATTATTTACCATGCTTAATATTTATGTCATTTTCCACTGTATTACTTACCCTTAATGAGCATGTGAGCTTACCCATTTCAATGTTTTATGTTTCCCAGGATATGGAGAAGTTAGTTATGAGTGACCTGCAGGCATAATCTATGAGTCTTGGATGTTCCTAATGAAATATATTTGTGTTGTATTTCTCTTCAATATGTAAAGTTGAACATATATATGAATCTTGTTTACAAGGCTACTAAACTAATCGATCTTTAGATATTTGATCTTTCTTGTGATCATGCCAATGTTATGTAATAATGCATCGACTTTGGGTAACTGGGGTCGGGGCATTACATGTCCAGTGGGGTGGGGGGGTTTCAGGGGTGTGGGAGTGTTGTCCAGTTTAGTGGGGGGTATCCAGGAGGGTGGGAGGGTTGTCCTAGTGGTGTCCTTGAGTGTGGGGGGTGCCTAGTGGGGTCTGGGGGCTTTCTAGGGGTGGGGGAGGGCTATCTATGGGGTGGGGGTGTCCATGAGGGTGGGGGCAGTACATGGGGTGTCCAGGGGTGTGGGGGGTTTCTAGGGGTGTGGGAGGGGTGTCCAGAGGTGTGGGGGGGTGGGGGGTCCCAGAGTGTCCATGGGGGAGGGGGTGTCCTGGAGGGTGTAAGGGATGTCCAAGGGGTGGGGGTGTATTGGAGGGTGGGGGTGTCCTGGGTTGTGGGCAGGCTATTTAGTGCGGCGGGGGGGGGGGGTCCAAGGGGTGTGGGAGGGCTATCTAGAGGGTGGGGGAGGGTTTTCCAGTGGGGTGGGGTGTCTAGGAGGGTGGGAGGGTTGTCCAAGGGGTGTTCAGGTGTGTGGGGGTTTCTAGGGGTGTGGGAGGGCTGTCCAGGGGTGTGGGGAAGGTTGTCCAATGGGGTGGGGACTTTCCAAGGGTCTGGGAGGGTTGTCCAGTGGGGGGGTCCAGGGTGTCCATGAGGGTGGGGGCAATCCAAGGGTGTCCAGGGATGTGGGGGGGGGGTCCAGGGTTTCTATGGGGATGGGGGTGTCTAGGAGGGTTGGAGGGATGTCCAAGGGTGGGGGATGTCTAGGAGGGTGGGGGTGTCCAGTGTTGTGGGTAGGCTATTTAGTGGGGTGGGGGTCCAAAGGTGTGGGAGGGGTGTCTTGGGGGTGGGGGGGGGGGCTGTCCAGTGGGTGTCCAGGGGGTGTCCAGGAGGGTGGGGGCAGTCCAGGGGGTGTCTAGGGGTGTGGGGGGTCTAGGGGTGTAGGAGGGATGTCTAGGGGTGTGGGGATGGCTGCCCAATGGGGTGGGGGCTTTCCACGGGTGTGAGAGGGTTTTCTAGTGGGGTGGGGGGTTTCAAGGGTGTCCATGAGGGTGGGGGCAGTCCAGGGGTGTCCAGGGGTGTGGGGGGTTTCTAGGGGCGTGGGAGTGGTGTTCAGGGGTGGGGGGTATCCAGGGTGTCCATGGGGGTGGGGGATGTCCAGGATGGTAGGAGGGCTATCTAGGGTGGGTGGGGGATGCCCTGGAGGGTGGGGGTGTCCATGGTTGTGGGAAGGCTATTTAGTGGGGGTGGGGGGGGTCCAGGGGTGTGGGAGGGTTGTACAGGGGGTGGGGGAGGGCTGTCCAGTGGGGTGGGGGTGTCCAGGAGGGTGGGAGGGCTGTCCAGGGGGTGTCCAGGGGTGTGGGTGGGCTGTCCAAGGGGGTGGGGGCTGTCTTGGAGGGTGGGGTGTCCAGGGTTGTGGGTAGGCTATTTAGTGGGGGTGTGGGGGGTTCTAGGGGTGTGGGGGGCTGTCCAGGGGGTGGGGAAGGTCTTTCCAGTGGGTGTCCAGGGGTGGTGTCCAGGAGGGTGGGGGCAGTCCAGGGGGTGCCCAGGGGTGTGTGGGGGGGGAGGGGGGTCTAGGGGTGTGGGAGGGCTGTCCAGGGGTGTGGGGAGGGCTTCCCAGTGGGGTGGGGGCTTTCCAGGGGTGTGGGAGGGTTTTCTAGTGGGGTGGGGGGTATCCAGGGTGTGCATGAGGGTGGGGGCAGTCTAGGGGGTGTCCAGCGGTGTGTGTGTGGGGGGGGGGGTTCTAGTGGTGTGGGAGGGGTGTCCAGGGGTGTGGGGGGTCTAGGGTGTCCGTGGGGGTGGGGGTTTCCTTGAAGGTGGGAGGGATTTCCAGGGGGAGGGGGGCTGTCCCAGAGGGTGGGGGTGTCCAGGATTGTGGGAAGGTTGTTTAATGGGGGTTCCTGGGGTGTGGGAGGGTTGTCCAGGGGGTGGGGGAGGGCTATCCAGTGGGGTGGGGGTGTCCAAGAGGGTGGTAGGGTTGTCCAGGGGTTGTCCAAGTGTGGGGGGGTTCTAGGGGTGTGGGAGGGCTGTCCAGGGGTGTGGGGAGGGATGTCCAGTGGGGTGGGGGCTTTCCAGGGGTGTGAGAGGGTTGTTTGGTGGTGGGGGGGGGGGGTCCAGGGTGTCCTTGAGGGTGGGGGCAATCCATGGGTGTTCGGGGTGTGTGTGGGGGGGGGGGGGGTTCTAGGGGTGTGGGAGGGGTGTCCAGGGGTGTGGGGGGGTTCCAGGGTGTCCATGGGTGTGGGGGTGTCCAGGAGGGTTGGAGGGGTGTTCAGGAGGAGGAGGATGTCAAGGAGGGTGGGGTGTCCAGGGTTGTGGAAGGCTGTTTAGTGGGGTTGGGTGTTTCTAGGGGTGTGGGAGGGCTTTCCAGGGGGTGGGGGAGGGTTTTACAGTGGGGGGGGGGGGTTGTGGTCTATTTGTTTTTTCTGTTTCAGGTATTCTTTTGGTTGGGCATAGTTGTGGGGGGTGTCCAGGGGTGTGGGAGATGTCTAGGAGGGTGGGGTGGAATTCTAGGGGGGTGTCCAGTGGGGTGGGGTGTCTAGGTGGGGTGGAGGGTTTTGGTCTGTTTTTGTTATGTTTCTGGTATTCTTTTGGTTGGGCATAGTTGTGGGGGTGTCCAGGGGTGTAGGCGCTATCTTGGAGGGTGGGGGTCGTTTAGGGGTGGGGGGGGGGGTCCAGTGGTGTGGGGGGGTTTCCAGGGGTGTGTGGGGGGGGGGCTGTCCAGGTTGGTTGGGGGGGCGTTTTGGTCTATTTTTCTTCTGTTTTAGGTATTCTTCTGGCAGGTCATAATTGTGGTTGAACAGTCAAATTAAAAATAAATTGGTTTTTACTTCGATTATTTTATAACTAATGTAAAAAATGCACTATGATTAATTTTAACATCAGTTATTTCATGACCAACATAATAAATGAAAAGGAATAATTTTTTAGGTCATTTATTTTATAACCAACGTAGTTGATATGTTATCACATCGATTATTATTTTACCGATGTGGAAAACAGCTTGGCAGACTACTTTATCACGTCATTTATTTTCATAACTGACGTGATAAATGCTTCATAGGAGTGATTTAAGACATCAGTTATATAATAACTGATGTGATAAACTATTTAGAAGGTCAGTTTTTTAATAACTGATGTAATACATCACAACTCCGAAGAATTTTCCACGTCGGTTTTTGAGTATCCAATGTGAAAAATTCTTCGGTTTTTTGTTTCTTATGTCGGTTTTAAAATAACCGATGTAAAAAACAATATTTATAACGTCTTCTATAATAACATCGACCAAAAACTGACATAAAAACTAAAAAATAACCGTCGTAAAAAATGTTTTCTGCACTAGTGATCCATCCTTCACAATGTCAAGATAAAGCTTCTAATTATGCTTCATGAGGTTCAAATTAGGTTCTTGAGGTGATTCTTAGAAACATCAGTCATTGAAAGTGGTGATGTATTGAGTTTGAATTTCATGTGGTGGTGGCAATGGAGTTTCCTGGTTGGCATAGATAGTGACGGGTGGCATCATGTAGAGACAGCGGTGAAGGGTGGTGGAGGTTTGTATTTGAATCGGGGATTACTGAATTTTAGTTAAATTGAATAGAAATTGAGATCACTCATCCCACATAAAAACTAGAAGAGTGAGTTACACTCATTTAAATGATAATAAGATGCATATTCGGATTACACACCTACTTCAGGGATGCTATCCTAGTTTCACTTATACACATGAGGTCCATCACTTCCCATGAGGGATTTGGCCCAAACTATGTGTATGAGATGATTTTTTGGGCTCACATGCCACATGGTAATGGTCCCTCGTGTGTCCCTTATTTCATCAGTAGACTCTCATGGTGTCATTCTTGGTCGTCTGACCTCCTCATGAGGATGGATAAGTGGTTGTGGGATGATGATTGAGGGATATTCCTTGGCTGTACAATTTTTTAGTAAAATTCTGAAAATTATAACAAATTTTTAAAATTGATCCATCACAATTTCAAAATTAATATTAATGAATAAAATTCAACATTATTTATTCATTAAAATCAATTCCAATCCCTCATATCTAAATTCATAATTTTTGTTAACACAGTGAATTATACGGGAAATTACATTAAAACCAAATGTAAATCCTTAGATTTTTTAAAAAAATGATCATGAAATATGAGTGTGTCAAATAACTCTATAGTTAAACTATGTTTGTCCTCAAGAATAAAATCTCAAGATTGAAAATCATAGGGCACCAAAGTTAACATTATCAAATCTCAATACAACTAAAATTAAATAATTATTAATGAATATCAAATTTCTGAATTCCACATAAAATATTAATTATATTTCACACATTTCAACAAAATAATCAAATAAATAATTTAAATTTACCCCTTTTGAAATTATTGGTACTTTTTCTTTAATCCATTCATGTTCCTAAATTTATTATTATTAAACATGATAATCTTGATTTACCTTACCTTTAAATCTTTTCTCCTATTACCCAAGATATAATTCATGTAAAGTAATGATCATATCATGAGAATATGAAACTTATCCATAAGCTTGTAAAGTAACTACATTATTTACTTTATAAAGAAAAAATAAACATAAAATCATGAGGACATATAATAAGGGTTCAATTGATTATGAGGTTTACGGTTGTGGGAATTGAGGTTCTAAATTAATGATAAAGGTGTGGGGGTCACTCTAAAATACATTTCATGGTATCAAAAGTTAAATATCAATGAAATTAGCATATTCAAATGAAAATTTCTAGTTTCCCAAAACTCAAATTAAAGTTTATGATCAATGAAATTATAATGAATGATGTGCACCTTCTGGGATTTTTATTTACTTCTATACTTTTTTTTTCTTTTTCAAAGTAATTTTTTTCATGCATTCATTTTTTTTTTGAAATTAATGCTTGGAATAAACCACACATCCACAACCTAACTACATATGATAAAAATAATCATTCCATTAATTGTTTTTTTTAATCTTCCACGTCACAACCCATTCCTATTTTTTCATTTTTTTTCAAGTGAAAAGGTGAAAGTACAATGTATGAATCAAAAAAACTTATTATTAACCAAAATAACACCGCCACACTTTTTTACTTGCAATTAATTTCATTAATTTTACCATGAATTCACCAACTCCAACTCATAAATTTTAAAATATCATGAAAATACTAGTGGAAGGGTAGGAATGGATAAAAAATGGCTTAAAACATGGCTCATCCCAAAAAAGTTAATTCATGGTCTTTATGGGCTAAAACAATATTGTTGTAAGTGAGGCCCTCAAGAATAATGTATTTTTTAAAATATTCCTCAATAATTTTAATTTTTTTCATATTCATATATTTGACAAGTTTTAATTCAATTTTTGGTTGGTCGTTGTCTCTAATGAAAACATTGTTCTTGATGATTAGATACATGGATTACGTTTTGTACATCCATTCACATAGGGTTCACCATTTGTTTTGATGAAAATGTGGTTTCTCTTAAATAATAAGGTTCTTACGGTGATTGGTTAGTATATAAATTGTATCTTGTGATGGAGTTTCCATTGTTAATCCATTTACGATAGGGTTACCATTCTGTTTCTAACAACTATGGGTTTATGTTTGAGTGGGTCGATTTTATGTGGTTATCTAGAGTGTAATTATTGATTTCAATAAAAAAAATCTCTGAATGGTCTCCAATGGGTTTGTTCACGGATCCAAAAACACCCAACGACATTCACATCCACGATCCATGGACATAGTTTCATAAGGTAGGTTTTTGTTGGATGTTTTGTCCAATGACACATAAGAACTCACATTGGTTAAGAGGATGAGAACTTAGGATCATATAACCATTTTGGGGGAAAACTATCACTTATTCTAGGACTCTCTGATATATTTACTCTATGTTCATATGTTCGTGAATCCTTAGTTCATTCCCAAACATGTGTCCATGAATTACCCCAGTAGAAGTAGTTGATCATGATTATGCATGGGTTCAAAATCATATGTATGTACCCTAGGTTCTCCATCAATGAAGATTTATGAAAGTATCTAAGGTTATTCATTAATGTTACCCTTTTATGTAAAGATCATAGATAACTTGGTCATTCAAACAGATAATGCAAGATTTAAGTTGCACGATGGGGAAATCTCGAGTTTATTATCATCAAGGGGGGAGAAAAGTTGTTTTGATTTTGGTATTGAACCCACAATATGGTTTTCCTATGTTTCCTTGTGAGATAAATCAGAACCCACGTAGTTTAGTCCCACTTAATTGGACACATAACCATTTAAGGATGTGTGATAAGGACTCAACCATGCAGTTTAACTCCATGAATCAAGAATTCCTAGGTCGAGGGTTCCTAGTCAAGATTTAATATGAGAATTATTTCAAGGAGGACTAAGGGACCTGGTAGGGATGTGGTCTCCCTGGTGGGGGCATGAACTTATTGGGGATTTGGCCCAACCAGAATGATTTTGAGTGTTGGTTTTGGACCTTATGAAGGCTTCCTACATATCCCAGTTAGATTAGAATCAAATCCCATGTAGTTTGGAATTCTAGGGCTTATGCATGAAGTATTCCCATTAAATGGGGACATGATTAGGGATTTCACTGAATAGGAATCCCATCACAATAATATTCCCCTTGTTCATATTCGATGTAGGGATTATGAAAGGGATTGGCTCGTTTAGTTTATGATTGGTGATTACATCTTTGGAGAAGCCCCATTTTACGTTTGGGGTTGTGCAGATGTCATGATCACCACTAGTATCTAAGACCACCTGAGTCATGCTCGGTGTGAGATACAAGAGAAAGTAGTCGATTTGATGATCATGAAACCCTCCCCATGTAATGATGGATGGTGCTAGAGCCCAAAGGGGGGGAAATACGAGATTTGAGTGTTCCTGTTTCCTTTTTTATCTTCATATCCAGGATATTCATGTTTGATGATATATCTAGATACGCCCCAGGCTAAGGTGAATAACATAAAAGAGCCACCTCCTGTAAAAAAGGTTAGGGATTTACCTTAGTGGGAGTTCCCCGAAATTGGTTCTGTGAAAGTGGAGAGGCATCAAAAGGAAACACAATCATGAGATACTTTGACTAATATTGACCCTCATAAAATGGAAAGGCTAGTTATTCCCATTTATCCCTAGAATGGGGAGGTTCACTTGAGTAACCCAACATTAGAACCTGGGTTACCATGGGAATGAAAACTAGGGGGAATTTTTGGGGTCCAACCTATTAAGTGGATTACTTTTCTTACCATTGGTAGGTAAACTCATAATGGTATTTTTTGCACTGAATGGACTCATAATAAATGTATAGTTTATCGGGGGATGATTTTTCCTAATTTTGTTGGACTATATTGTAGAGGTATTGCTAATGATATGACAGAAATGTAAGGAAATGAACAGAACTGGAGGGTAGAACACCATAGGATACCCCATTTTTTATAGCATACCCTTACATGGGATGTGGTTTCCTCTAAAAAACATATTTCGATTAAGGTAGGGGAAAATCCACATTCCATTGGGATATGAGGACCAGGTTTCGATCCACATATAAATTTCTATGCAAATCCAGGTTCAATTGGTGTAGCACAATGCTACGTGGGGATATGTTCCATCCACGTAGCAATTCTCTATGTGAGGCAGGGTTCCACTCACATAACTATTTTCTATGTGGGATGCCTTATTTCAAAGGGGGGAATGATTCAGTGCCTTGTGGTAAATATATCTACATGGGATATGGGATTCGTGGTTTTCAAATTAGTTTAGTTTCTTTTCCTTAATGATATACAACTCATTTTACATGTAGATAATCATCAAAGGAGTCTGTATTTTTTTGGTGGTATCTTCTTTCATTCCTTCATTGATCAATCAATATTTTTTTATATTTGATACCCAAACACCGAACCCATTTCTTGGTTACCCTTGGGTTATATTTATAGAGAAATGGGGAACTGGATACTGCTATAACTAGTCATCTACTATGAGGTCATGATCCATCTTTTGTAGAATCCCACAGAAGAAACTCAGTCCATGGATGACTTGGTTAGTAGTGTTATGGAGTCATCATATTTGGAGGTAATGATCACCATCTCTACCCTACGAATGACTTTTTTCGATAACATGTAGTTGATGGCTTCATCTTTCCCATGAATGATTTTAGTTATCAATGAATAACATTTGTATGGAAAATATCTCTACCTTTCCCTCAAAATTTATTTGATTTCATTTACAGGAGTTGGAATTTTGATCTTCTTCCTATAAATTACTTAGTTCATGGAGGCCTCGTGAAGAAATCCTCCATGTGGAGCGGTGGTCTATAAAGGATTTATACTTTATAGATCATTTCCTTCATTTTCCATTTTCATTTATTCAAACATCTTTCCTTCAATTCTTAAATCGATTTTTTTTCTTCCTATTCCAAATCAGTGGTAGTACCATGATATCCTATGAAATGTTTTCAGGACCCAAAAAATTCCCCCTTTGGAATATGATTCGACCAGGATGAAGAGAAGTCTATTCTGATGTAAAAAACAGTCCTTATTTGAACATGTTTGCGGTACATGGGTGGATCCATATGAGGGTACCAAACCTATATATAGGGGACTGACATATTTTTACCTTACCATATTTCTCAATCCACTCCTCACTCCCATGGATATATCTTTAAAACATTTCTTTCGCGAACTTCATCCTTTGTGGATGACTTTGCTTGAGAACTGAGAATTTTCATTTGAAAACTAAAAATACTTTAATCTAAATGGATGATTTCAGCCTTCCACATAGTGGGGGTTTGGTGTGTGGTTCCCTCATTCCATGAACCATTGACTCACTGGGCAATGCTTTGCAGCCCAGTGCTTCACGAGTCAATGTTTCATAGGAGGATGTCTAATACGGACCATTAGTCCTTTGTCGCTTTTGTTAGGAAGTAACTTTTATTGATCCATTGCAGGAATGATAATTTCTCTCCCTCTCCATTAGATTAATTAGACAAGAATAAAAGTGGTTATGGTCCATAATGTTGAAGATAATCTATAGTATTCTATTTTACCTTGGGAGAGTACAATGAAGGATATTCTTCCACATAAACTTATGGCCTACCCATTTTCTATTTGATTTCCAATTTATAAATTTAGACTCCAAGATGGCACTCCTTTTACACTGGTGGACTATAACATCCTTACATTTTTGTTGATATGTCTCAAGGGAATGATCGTGCTAATATTTATGCCATGGGGGAGATCATAACTGATTTAATCCAAGAGGACGTGTATTTTTTAATGGATCCATGTGAAAGCAGATCAATTAATGTAGATATAATTCATCCTTAGAATCCATAATACATGATTACACATCCATTTTCAACCTTTTTTGAGGTAATCCCAATGGAGGGTGGAGTTTGAAATAGGATCTATAGTCTATAGGGTGCTTCTCTAATGAATGGGCTTAGGCACTCTAGGTACACTAGAACTTCTTAGATCTTCATGAACTTTTGGAAGTTTTTAACTTCTTCCAAGTAGCGTGGTTTTCTCAATTTTAAATCTATTCACTAGGGTATATTCTTCTTGAACTACATATTCATTGGTGTTCTAGCACCAATACATTTAACTTATCTCACGGTGAAGTGGGAATTAGCTTGTAGGATATCTACAATTTAGGATGGATTCCCATCCATGGTAATTTGTACAATGAATTATTATTGGTGGAAAATACTTGGGATAATGTTGAACAAGTATCTCCATTGGTGCAAAAAAAATTGGTAATAAAAGAGGGACTTCTTGGTCAACCACTCCATGCTTTCTCCCTCATCCCATTTGAAGATTGAATAAATAATTTTTTGTTAGTAAATGGACCATGAACGAATGTTCACCATTGTTGGATGCATATGACTAAACAACCAAAATTCATTCTATGCTCATATTATGCTACCCTTGAAGTGGGAAATTACACCTCATGGGGTTATGGGGTTCAGTCAGATGTGTCATCTGTGCATAGACTAGCGGATTTCTTTTCCTATTCCTGAACGGATTTCTTTTCCCCTACCATGAAATCTATACGGAAAATAAGGTTTTCACCTTGATTGTGGCCACTACATTGGTATAAGGATAGCCTATCAATTTATCCATACCCACCCTTTCCCTTATTTAATAACTACTAGGGAAGATACGGGAAGGAAGATCTTCACATCAACTGATTCGGCCATTCTAATTTTTATATGGCTAGATGGAATAACATTTTCTTTTCTATGAGTATCAGCCCACCAAAATGGTTACTCATTCTGATTTCTGCCCGACCCTACTCAACATTTCCATTATTCATCCTAGATATTTTTGTGTCAAAATCACGATTTAATTGTTGAGTGATTTATCTTGATTTTCTTTTTCTCCTCACCCTAAACCTCATGGAACAATGGTAAATGATGAAATAATATCTTTAGAATAATGATCATATATTATTGTGCTATGAGATGGAATCTTGGATTCAATCATAGACAAGAAAAAAATTTGTGAACCTTATACTCCTTATAGATTTTATAGGAAATTTGGATGCCTATAAAAGATCGTATTTCTCCCAATTACTCAGGTTAGGAGATAATATCACCTTGTAATCATATTCCAATTATGGCTTATGATTATGCGTGAAGACTCAGGTAATCAAGTCTTTATTACCCCTAAAGAGGTTTCAAAACACTTATCCAATAATCCCATAGAGAATGGAGGATCTTGTCAGGCCATGATTTCTTTTCCTTGTCTATTATCTTATACAGTATATTGGATAGGGTGTTGTTGAAGGTCTCTACATGTATGTTAGTGATCGTACCATGATTTACTATTTTATTTCACCCTTATACCAATGTATTAAACTGATTTTGTATTGAAAATTAGAAGTTTAATAACATGTTTGAATTCTTTTTTGGTTCTATAATTTAATTATTATCACTTTTTAAAAGGTATATTTTACTTGTTTTGATGTTTTTGTTATAGGTGGAGGTGATTTGGAGGGATCATGATGAAGTCTAAGAAAAATGGGCCAATCTGCACATGATCCAAGAACACCAGTGGACTAATCGGCATACGGATACTAAACTGTTCATCCAAATTTTCTTAAATTTTGTGGGTTGGTCCAAAATTTAATGAGATAAATTTCATATGAAGGAACCCAAACCTCATTCAGCATCTATAATTCCCATACGAACTTATCTGTCCAGGGAATCAAATCTGCACAACTCAAAAGAGTTGTTCTGTATTTTATCATTATCTTCTATTTTGATTGTCTCAATGGATCCAATATTTCTGTGGATATAGTTCTAACATGGGGCCAAAACATTCTATTTTTTTCAAATAGATATTCGACTATCTAGTGGCTGAAAACTACGATCCATGTGGTTTTACACAATCTATGTGCTCAAAACCACCTTCCAATTTGCCTATAAAAGAACACCTTGGGAACCTCATTTAGGTGTTCGACCAGGAGGCAAGGCTTTCCCATTTTGGATCTCCAAATTAGTCCTCTCATCATACATAGAAGTTCTAGAGGATATGGAAAGTTCTTCTTCAACATATTCTTCTTCCTCCCCTCCCATTAATTTCTAAACCCCTTGTGATCACATGGGGAGGAATGTGATGTAATCCCAAGCATTGTTCATGTAATATTTGGATGGTATTTTCAATTATAGGTTTTGTTTTGTTTCTCATAATCCTATATTATTAGTTTATTGAGTTATGTTCTGGTATTTCATGCTCACCTCATATGATCATGTTTGGGGGTACCCATTCATGCGTTGTTCCACACACTGTTCACCACTTCTTTTCCCCCCTTTTAATTGTAGTGTTTGTGTGGTTCATATTTTTTAATTGAACTCACCTAAACAATACCATGTCCATATAATTTAATTTCATGGTAACACATTTCAATAACATACAAACCTGGACAGAACATTGAGTTCTTCTTGTGTTGCCTCAGTGAGTTTCAGTTATGAAGTTGAACACAAATCACCCAATCATCGGTGGTATTCGATGAATCATTATATGTTTCTGAATGAACCCTAGTAGGTATCCTAGTATAAACTCAGTAAAATTCTGGTTCTAGTTGTTACAAAACTGGTATTTAAAGATCATAACCCTATATCTTGAAGCGACGGAGGATGAACATCACAAGCTTTCCCTGGGTTGATCATGTTTAATTACTTTTGTTAACATCCACTTTTTTTATCACTTTCCTATTTCTTTTGGAATATTAAATCATAAAACCACAAGTTTTATAAAACCCCATTACCTATTTTAATTTAATAATAAAGAATTATTTTTAAATTAATGATCTAAGGATCTGTCGAGAGATGACCAAGGGTTGATGCTATACTGTAGAAATTCTAGTCAAAATTAATCAACTAATTTAACACGCTCGACAACGCAATCAAATTTTACTGCCTTTTCTGGGGAGACAAGATCCTTTTTTTATTTATTTATTTTTATTTATTTATTTTAATTCTAAATTAGTTCTCCTTTCAATACCCCACCCCCATTTTATTGTTTTTGTTTTGGGTTTTTGTTGTTATTTTTGTTTTCTTTTGTGTGTTTTCTCTCTATATCTCACTCTTATTCTTTTTTCTCTATATATATCTCTCTCTTATTCTCCTTTTCTCTATCAATAATTATATATTATAACATTATATTCTACCTTAACCCTCGTATAGTGATTTTATCCACATTCAATCATTAAAAAAACAAAAAAAAACAAACATCACAACTTATTTTCATGACCCGACCAGAAAACAAAAAACTACTTGAAATTGACCTTGAAATTGAAATAAAAATTCACTAAAAAATAAGGGAATCTAGATTAGGTTAATCATGAAACACTAAGGAACCTCTTTCAGAATCTCAAGTGGTCTTAAACAACTCAAAAATTGAACCCAATCAAACCCCAAGAATCATGGATGCAAATAACGGGACTTTAAAAGAACTAACCACCCCGAATGTGGAGTACCAACCAGCATACATCCAATATCCCAAGAAAACAGCCAAAATTGTTTTGAGATCAGGCCTCATCAACTTTATTTCTAAATTCTAGGGTCCTCCTGTTAAATACCATCATAAACACTTTAAGGAGTTTCGCATAGTTTCCTCCACTATGAAACCCCAAAATGTGTCTGAGGACCTAATTAATTTTAGGGTCTTCCCTTTCTCCCTTGATGGTTCATCCAAAGATTGGATATAATATTTTCCTACCACAATTGGAGGTAGTAATTACTAGAAAAGACTATTTTTAGAGAATTTATTTCCTGCCTCCTGAACTGCATCAATTAGGAAAGAAATTTGGGGCATTAGGCAATCACAAGGAGAGACCCTTCATGAATACTGTGAGAGATTCAGACGACTCTGATCAAGCTACCCCACCACCAGATTAGTGAACAACTATTAATCCAATACTTCTATGTGGGAATTATCCCCATTGATCATTGAATGATTGATGCAGCAACAGGTGGTGCCTTGGTTGATGAATCTCCTTCTGCTGCTTGTGACTTAATAGCCAATATGGCTCAAAATGCACAACACTTTGGTACACGATCTATTGCACCAACCCAAGGAGTTCATGAGGTAAGTAATTCATCCAAATAACCAAAGGTAAATAAAAATCTTGATGATATTCATATCCTTATAAGGAAGTTACCTCAAGCACAAGGAACCTCACAATTGCCTCCTATTCAATTAAATTGTGGTATTTGTTCTGAAAATACTCATTTTTCTTCCAGTGACCACAACTTCAAGATTCAACTGAGTCTTGTGTAGTTTTATTCCTAGGGCGTCCATTCCAACAAGAACATCCCTTCAATTAGGAACAATTAAATCCAAATCCAAACCATGGGTGGCAATCATAACCCTAGTACTAACAAGGAGGAAACTCAATCAACCCCAAGCAGAATTGGTATCCACAAGGACAAGGTACGCAACCTTATTATCCTTCAACTTCCCAAAAAAAATCATCATCATCCTACCAAATCTGAACCAAGCCTCGAGGATATGGTGAAAGAAATGTCAACCCATAACCTGCAGTTCCAACAGACCACACAATCGGCAATTCATGGACTACGAACTCAAGTGGGAAAATTGGCAAACACCATCGGTGAGATTAATATGAATGGTTATAGAAAACTATCATCCCAACCCATTTCCAATCCTAAGTACAAAGGTAATGTATGTGAAATTACACTTCGTAGTGGTAAAGAAGTTACTCCTTCTACTAATTCTATACAATAGGTACATCCCCCTCTTGAAAACACTCATTATCCACCCATAAAAGATACCAATGAAGAAAAAAAGTGAATTAAAATTATCATTAATGATTCAAATGAAAAATCATTTCCTCTTCCTTTCCCCTAAAGACTCTCTAAATCTAAGAAAAACTTTAATAATGAAATTGATAATGAAATAATGGATACATTTAAAAAAGTTCAAGTTAATATTCTTTTATTGGATGCAGTCAAGAAAATTCCCCGTTATACCAAATTTCTTAAGGAACTTTGCATCCATAGACGAAGGATGAAGGGGAATGAGATAGTCATCTTGGGAAGGAATGTCTTAGCCTTGATTCAACCAGCAATTCCGACCAAATGCAAGGATCTGGGCACATTCACGATACCATGTACTATAGGGGAGACCTTCCTTTCTAATTCTATGATAGATTTAGGTGATTCCACTAATGTAATGCCTCACTCCATGTATACTTCTCTGCAAGTTGGAGATCTTCAACCAACAGGAATTATCATGCAACTTTCCGACCAGAGTACAACACATCCAACAAGATTGATTGAGGATGTCCTTATAAGAGTGAATAATCTCATATTCCTCGCTGATTTCTACATTCTTGAGATGGAAGATACCCAAACCCAAGGACATTCTCCTCTCATACGTGGGAGGTCATTCCTCAAAATAGTAAAGACGATCATCAATGTTCACAACGGTACTCGGTCCGTGGAGTTCGGTGGAGAAAAGGTATGTTTTGACATCCTTGAGGCTATGAAACACACTAGTGAAGAGCACTCCACTCTTCTTATCTATTCAATAGAAGTGCTCTCAAATGACACACACACACACACACAATTATCTCCTTGACCCATACTCTGAATCATTTTCATATTCTTCACCTTTGGATGATTTGAGTTTTGATTCATGTTTTGATTGTTGTGTGGGTTCTGAAAGCTGTAAATTTTCTCCTTTAATTGATGAGTGAGTTCATTATGAGGTACCCCTGACCATCAGTGATTCAAAAAATCTCATTTAAATAGATTATCTATCTTTAGAGAATAAAAATGAGTAGATCAAAAGTTTAATGGACCTCACTCCCCCTAAATCCCCTCCCTCGGTCTAAAAACCCCCGGTGATAGAATTAAAATAACTTCCATCTAATTTAAAATATTCCTATCTTGATGTTATTGACCAATTTCATGTCATTATTTCTAATAACCTCTCTCAATAGTAGGAATCAAAATTTCTTATCCTTTTTAGAGTGTAAAAAAATAGGATGGAAACCGTCTGATATTACTGGGATTATCCCGTATATTTGTATGAACCATATACTTTTGGATTATGAGGCTAAGCCCATAAGACAACCTTAACACTGGCTGGATTCCACTCTCCTTGAAGTGAAAAATTGGATGTCAGTAAATTAATTGATGCGGGGATCATTTACCTCATATCTGATAGTAAATGGCTTAGCCCCATGAAAAATGTGCCTACAAAAATAGGAATAATAGTTGGGTCAAATTAAAGGAATGAATTGGTTCCAAAATTTTTCCAAAACAGTTGGTGAGTCTGTATTGACTATCGTCGATTGAATCAAGCCACACAGAAAGACCACTTTCCTCTACATTTCATTGACCAAATGTTAGAAAGATTGGTTGGTAAGTCCCATTATTTTTTCCTTGATGGCTATTCAGGTTATTTCCAAATCCATAAATCCCATGAGGATCAAGAAAATACAACATTTACTGATCCATTTGGCACATTTTCATACATAAGGATGCCTTTAGGTCTATGTATTTCTCCTGGTACTTTTCAACGATGTATGTTGAGTATTTTTTCTAAGTACCTTGGGAGTTGTATGGAAGTTTTTATGGATGATTTCACAGTTTATGGAACTTCCTTTGATGTTTTTTTTCTCCCCTAGGTTCTATCATCCATTGTTACATATAAAAATATATTGTATTAAATTAAAAGAAATGTCATTTCATTTTTGAATGAGGGATAATTCTTGGGCATGTTATTTCAAAAGAGATAATTCATGTGGATAAATCAAAAATTGAATTAATTTCAACCCTTCCATATCCAAAATGTTTTCATGAGGTGCGATATTTATGGGTTCATGTTGGATTTTACTGCCGATTCATTATTGACTTCAGTAAGATCACACATACCTTTTCCCAATTATTACAAAAGGATTCTGAGTTTTCGTTTGATAAAAATTGTGAGGATGCTTTCAATTTTATAAAAAGAAGTCTCACATAAACTCTTTTCATCCAACCAATATGGTGGGATCTACCCTTTGATATTATGTTTGGTGCCAATAAATTTTTAGTTTTTGAAGTTTTATAAAAAATTGTTGAGAAAGTTCATCAGGTAATTGTGTATGCCTCTTGTACCCTTGACTCTGCCCATGGAAACTACACAACCACTGAAAAATAACTTATTTCTATTGTGTTTTCCTTGTAATTTTTTTTCCATATCTTATTGGGTCAAAAATCATTGTCTTCTCTGATCCTGTTTCCCTTCATTTCCTCCTAAAGAAACTTGATGCCAAGCCCCAAATCATTCGGTGGATGATCCTCCTCTAGGAGTTTGACCTTGAGATTCGTGATAAGAGAGGAGTAGAAAATGTGGTAGCTGACCACATTAGTAGGATTTCCCCACCATTGGACCATCATGTTGACTCACCCCTCCCCATTGGAGTATTCTTCCCTCATTAGAACATTTGTGATGTTATGGACCTTACCCCCTGGTATGCGGACATTGTGAATTTTCTAGCAACATCTAGGGTCCCCAATGATTTCATCAATTCCCAATACCAAAGACTTAAACATAATTCTTAGTGGTGCATTTAGGATGACCCATATTGGTGGAAAATTTGTGGTGACCAAGTAGTTTGTCGGTGTGTCCTTGACCATGAGTTCACCTCTGTTTTGACCTTCTGCCACACTTTGGCCTATGGGGGACACTTTGGATCCCAACATACATCTCGAAAGGTCGTTGACATATGAATTTATTGGAAAATATTGTATAGGAATGACCATATATTTTTTAAGTCATGTAGTCATTGTTAATTCATTGAGAATATCCCCAAGAGGAATGAAATGCCCCAACATCCCATGTTATTTTGTGAGATCTTCTATGCATGGGGCATTGAATTCATGTGGCCTTTTCCAAATTAATTTGGATTTGTGTACATATTATTATATGTTGACTATGTATCTAAAATCGGGAAGTTAAGAGATTCTTGAAAAAAATGGTACATCCCAACAGGAAAGATTGGAGTTTGCGCTTGGAGGATGCACTTTGGGCATACCGTATAGCTTTTAAAACCCCGATTGGAATGTCACCATACATAATTGTGTTTGGAAAATCTTTTCACATTCTGGTGGAGGTAGAACACCGTGCATATTGGACTATTAAACAATGTAATATGAATCTTTCAGATGTAGGTGAGCATAGGAAGCAGTAGATTCAAGAGTTGGAATAAATTCAAAGTGATGCATATGAGAACTCCCGAATCTATAAAGAGAAGATAAAGGATATCCATGATAGCATGATTAATCATTGGAAGATACCTATTGGTGATAAGTTCCTCATCTACAATTCCAGGATAAAGCTCCACCATGTAAGCTTCATTCCCGATGGCTCGGTCCTTATACAGTTACTGATGTTTACCCTTTTGGTGATATACAGTTATTACTTGAAAAGAGTAGATAAAGGATTACAATCAATGGGAAGAGGCTCTAGAACTTCTATGAGAATTTTTCAAAGCATCTTGTTGAGTAAATCCAACTAATAGATGCCACATATGACAATACTTAGTAGGATTCCCATTCTCCCTTTACTTGTTTATTTATTTAAAATACATTAATTGAGGACAATATAACATATAAGTGTGGGGGAGGGTGACATTTTATAGTTGGGATTAAACAAAATTAAAAAATTAAAAAAAAAAAAAAAATGTGTTTCAATTTCCCCCCCCCCCCTTATTTTGTGTTTTTAAATAAAAATTGATCTTAAAAAATAGCCAAAATCATTTTTCATGCTTTAGTCGATTGTGTGTAAAATTCCATTGTTTTTGGAAAAAAAATTCAAATGAATGTTGATATGGAATATTTTTATAGAATTTGTATTTTCAAATCATTCAAAGGTGTTTGATGGATTTGTGAATCCCATGCCTCATTAGTGCTGACCGATATTTTAATCCCAAAACTAAGAGACATTCTAAGCCCTTTATTGCATATTCTCCCTTTTAATCACTTTTTTGAGAGTCTCAGGTTATGTAGAGAAACTAGAACTTTCCTTGATTCTATTTGAATCCATAAGATTCATGTATGCTACATTCATGATAGATGAATTCATTTATTAAAACTCCCTTTGTACAATTATCCTCTATTTTAGGCCACCTTTAAATTTTATCCTTCTTAGGCCTTAGAAACCATGAAATTCCTATTTGGTGGCCAAATTACAATATAATTTATCCCTATCTATAAATATCTTGTGTATATTCTTGTTTTATTTTCAGAAAATTTGGGAGAGAGGGTGTTTCCATGGGAATTCTGGGAAGAGAATCATTGTTAGGGGTTGATATAAATGGTGCCTACATTTTTCTTGGGCAATGGGTTCACAAGATATATTAAATCATTGTTGTACACATGTTTCCCTCTTTATCTCCAAAAATATAGTTCTGTTCATCTGAAAAAAAAAACAAAAACAAAGAATAAAATGGAGAAAATGTTTACTCATTATTATTCATTGCTTGGTTGTGACCCACAAAAATGGACAACAGGGATAGTGAGGGGGAGGTAATATACTTTGTGATATGTTGAGTGTGTACATTCATTGTAAATACTTGCTGAATTTTGACATTTTTTTACATAAGAGATCAAACATTCCTCTTCTGAATCAGATTTTTAAAAATTAAATCCTACCAACCCTTTAACCTCATAACAACCCGTTGGAAGTCCTCTTGAGTATCACACTAGTTTCTGTCAGTAGAAAACTGAGAATCTTGACAAGAATATGGTAAGATCACTGAAACTGTAGGAAAGAGCATAAATCCACTTTCATATGTTTCATTGAGTGAAGAGGGGATATTTTCGGTGAGGTAGGTTGTGACATATTGCATGGGTGAAGAAATGAAGTTGAACAAAATAGAATGTGAGAAAAGAAAAATGATAGGAAAATTGATTCCATAAATGGGACATGATGAATTTAATTTCAAACGAATCTTGGATGTTTTCACACATTTGATTTAGGAATGGGACATGATTACGATATTAAACTTTCCCCTGGAGTGAAAATGTTTAGGTGTGAGGGCGTGATCGTACCATAATTCACTGTTTTATTTCACCGTTATACCAATGTATTAAAATGATTTTGTATTTAAAATTACAAGTTTAATAACATGATTTACATCATTTTTGGCTCTATAATTTAATTTTTATCACTTTTGAAAAGGGATATTTTACTTATTTTGATTTTTTTGTTATAGGTGGAGGTGATTTGAAGGGCCCATGATAAATTCCATGAAAAATGGGCCAATCTGCACATGATCCAAGAATAGCAGTGGACTAATCCGCATGATGCTACTAAAATGGGCGTCCAAATGAGCTGATAGTTTTTGGGATGGTCCAAAATTTAATGGGATACATTTCATATGAAGGAACCCAAGCCTCATTCAGCCACTAAAATGCCCATCCAAACTGATCTGTCCAGGAAATCAAATCTACACAAGTCAAAAGCGATGTTCTGTATTTTATCATTATCTCCAGCTGTGATTGTCCAAATTGAGCCAAATATTTTGTGGATATATTCCTAATGTGGGGATACAACTTTATAGTTTTTTACAAAGGGGTATTCAATAGTCTAGTGGCTAAAACTATGAGACAAGTGGTTTTACACAATATGTGTGCTCAAAACCACCTTCCTATTTGCTTATAAAAGAACACCTTGGCACCTCATTTTGGATTTCGACCAGGAGGAATGGTGCTTCCATTTTGGAGCCCCAAAGGATTCCTCTCATTATCCCTAGATGTTCTGGAGGCTATGGAAAGTTCTTCTTCAACATCTTCCTCTTCCTCCCCTCCCATGTATTTCTAAACCCCTTGTGATTACATGAGGAGGAATGTAATGTAATCCCAAGCACTATTCATGTTATATTTGGATGGTATTTTAAATTCTAGGTTTGTGTGTTGTTTTTCATCATCTTCTATTATTATTTTATTGAGTTATATACTAGTATGTCATGCTCAACTCATATGATCATGTTTGGGGGTACCCATTCATGTGATGTTTCACACACCATTCACCACTTCTTCCACCCTTTTAATTATAGTGCATGTGTGGTTCATATAGTTTAATTGTACTCACATAAACACCACCATGACCATGTACTTTTAAGTCATAGTAACACATTAAAATAACGCACAAACATGGAGGAGGGGCATCCACTGAATGAGTCTCGGATCATGTGAGTCAATATGATGGTCCAATGGTGGGTAAATCCTACTAATGTGGTCAGCTACCACATTTTCCACTCATCTCTTATCACGAATCTCAATGTCAAACTCTTGGAGGCGGAGCATCCACCGAATTAGTCGAGGCTAGGCTTTAGGTTTCTTTATGAGGAAATGAAGGGAAACATGATTAGAGAAGACAATGATTTCTGACCCGATAAGATATGAATGGAATTTTTCCAAGGAAAACACAATTGAAAGAAATTCTTTTTCAGTGGTTGTGTAATTTTTTTGGGCAGAGTCAAGGGTACTAGATGCATACACAATCAAATGAGGATATTTCTCAACCATTTGTGATAAAACTTCCCCAACTGCAAAGTTATAGGAATCACACATAAGATCAAAGGGGAGATCCCACCTTGGTGGTTGGATGATAGGAGGTGACGTGAGACTATTTTTTTATCAAATTGAAAGCATCCTCAAAATTTTTATCAAACACAAACTCAGAATCCTTTTCTAATAACTGGGATAAAGAAAGTGCAATCTTACTAAATTATTTAATGAATTTGTGGTAAAAACCAGCATGACCCAAGAATTATCTCACCTCAAAAACACATTTTGGATATGTAAGGGTTGAAAATAATTCAATTTTTTATTTATCTTGTTGAATTACCTCTTTTGAAATAACATGCCCAATAAATATCCCTCGTTCAACCATGAAATGAAATTTCTCGTAATTTAATACAAGATCTTTTTCTATGAAACGACGGAGGATATAACCTAGGTGATACAAACATTCATTGAAGGAAGATCCATAAACTGTGAAATCATCCAAAAACACTTCCATAGAACTCTCAAGGTACTCAGAAATATACTCAACATACATCGATGAAAAGTACAAGGAGCATTACATAGACCAAAGGGAATCCTTCTGTATGAAAATGTGACAAATGTATAGGTAAATGTTATCTTTTTCTTAATCCTCAGGGGATATATGGATTTGTAAATACCCCAAACATCCATAAAAAACAATAATGAGACTTACCATCCACTCATTCTAACAATTGGTCAATGAATGGTAGAAAAAAGTGGTCCTTCCGCATGGCTTTATTCAGTCGATGGAAGTCAATACAGACTCACCAACTATTTTTCACACATGTTGGAACCAATTCATTCCTTTCAATTGACACAACTGTTATTACTATTTTTTTAGGCATAATTTGACTGGGGCTAACCCATTTACTATCAGATATAGGATAAATTATCCCTGCAAAAAGTAATTTACTGACATCTAATTTTACATCTTCAGGGATAGTGGGATTTATCCAGCGTTGAGATTTTCATATGGTCTTAGCCTCATCATCCAAAAGTATATGGTTCATAAAAGTAGATGGGATAATCCCAGGAATATCATCCAATGTCAATCCTATTGCCTTTTTAAACTCTCCCAAATGGTTGAGCAGTTTTGATTCCTATTTTTGAGAGAGGTTACTGGCAATAATGACATGGAATTGGTCAATACCCTCAAGATAGGCATATTTTAAATTAGAAAGAAGTTGTTTTAATTCCAATACTAGAAGTTCTTGGATTGTGGGAGGGGATTTAGGGGGAGTGAAGTCAATTAAAATGTTTATTTGCTCATGTTTATTCTCTAAAGATAGAGAATCTATTGAAATGAGATTTGATGAATCAGATACGGTCATGGGTACCTTAGAATTAACGGACTCATCAATTAAATCACAAAATTTACACTTTTCAGAACCCACACAACACTCAAAAAATGAATCAAAACTAAAATCATCCAATGGTGAAGAATATGAAAATAAATTAGAGTATGTGTCAAGGAGAGAATTGTGTGTCTGTATATCATTTGAGAGAACTTCCATCGAATAGATAGGGAGAGTGGAGTGCTCTTCAATGCGGTGTTTCATAGCCTCAAGGATGATAAAACTTTCCTTTTCTCCACCGAACACCATGGAAAGTGTACCATTGTGAACATTGATGATCATATTTGATATTTTGAGAAATGGCCTCCCATGTATGAGAGGGGAATGTCCTTGGGTTCAAGTTTCATCCATATAAAGAAAGTTGAAATCAGCGGGGAATATGAGATTCTTCACTCTTACAAGTACATCCTTAATCACTCCTGTTGGATGCGTTGTACTCTGGTCGGAAAGTTTCATGACAATACTGATTGGTTGAAGCTCTCCAACCTGCAAATAAGTATATACAGAGTGAGGGAAACAAAATATGGGGATGTTATTGGCTTTCAAACTATGAAAATTATTCTTTCTCGATCCTGTTTGAGGGGTATAACATGTACCCATTTGGAAAAGGTCCATTTTTGTGCGAATATACTTGAATTTATTTGATGTGGAAGTAGGATAAGGTCCCAAGACATCCATTACCCATATAGTGAATGGTCAGGATTACTTATCTATGTTGTGTAGATTCAGGGGTCGGTGGATGAAGTTTTCATGAACCTATAAACAATGGTACCTTTTGGTGAAGTATACACAATTCTATGTCATAGAGGGCCAACAGTATCCAAGCCATCGAATTTGATGAGAGTGTTTGGATCATGATTTATCTACCTATAAATATCTAACATGAACTTATTTTATGATAACAATAGTATCTTCTATATCAATTCACCTGAGAAGAACCCCATCAAGGCCTCTCTTATAGAGGACCTTTTATTGATTTTCACCATCATAAAAATCAAAGTTAATTTCTTGTCTCTATATTTTCTCCCTTATAGCCTATCTAGTGAGAGTTCTTCCTTACGGTGGTAATTTAAAATGGGTGTCATGCAATGGGTGGTAGATCCATACGACTTAGGGGAAGGACTAATCTTGTTGATTTCTTATATGTTGGCCTGAACGACTAGTAATATCATCTAATGGTAGGCAATGTTGATGATTGTTTTGTCCCAGTATGGATTAGCCAATGTTGTGGATGCATTTGATAATTCATTATAATATGAATTTTGGGACCAGTGGACATGAGTTAATGTTGGATAATAGGGGAATTCTACCATCATTCCTTGGACATGTTCCGTCAAAGGGACTAGCTCTTCCTTCTTGATAGGATAGTCTCCATTGACTTTATTGACGACAAGTTCTGAATCACATTTAATCTTCAAATATTTTACTTGTACATTAAGTGAAATCTCCAGGATTTCAATGAGAGCCTGATAATCAACTTCATTTTCTGTGCACCCCTGTGATAGTAGAAAAGAGTTAGGAAAAACATCCTTTTACTGAGATATGAGTATGACTCCCAGTCCCAATTTTTTGAGCTTGAGATCTTCCATAATTTTTCCTCTAAGGCCTCTAGATAGACTATCAAAATACATATCCCATGTTTGGGGTCTTTTTGAGTAGATAAAAACTCTTCGTTGGTTATTTCAGTATCCAATGAAGATGTTTCTTCTAAGGGATGTTCTACTATAAAATCTATTAATGTTCGACATTTGACAGCTTTTGGAGGTATGAAATGGATGTTGAACTGCTATGGAATTACTACCCACCTTGACAGGAAATCGTTCAACATTATATGGATAAGAATATACTTGAGTTGTTTTCCATGAGAAACCAAGTGTACCTCGTTGTGTTGTAGGTAGTGTATCAGCTACTGTACTATGAAAATTAGCACCATAAATCTCTTCTCGATATCTAGGTAATGAGTACCTACATCGATTATGGTCATCATAGGTAGTAGAGGTTTTTTTCACTATCCATGCCATTTTTATGTGCAAGGAAAGTGTACAGTGATCACTACAGTTCTGTCACATACAGAATGAGTGGTATTCCTTCGATATGCATCATTAGCTCTAGAAAACTAAAAATATATTTCCTGATAATGTCAAATTCATCCTAAAAATCATTAGTCCATTGATATTCGACCTCCTTTTTCATTAAATTGGTGGTAGGAAAAAAATTTCCTATCGAATTAATGATTAAGAACCAAATTTAGTTCAAGTTTCATTGAAATCCTCTCAACTTAGTGAGGTTGTGAGGAGGTGGCATGCCAAGGATAGCCTTTTTATTCTTATGGTTGACTTCGATGCCAAGATGGCATATAATGAAGCTAATGAATTTCCATAAGTTAATGATGAAATCACATTTCAAGGGGTTATTATTTAGAACATATTGTATTAGTTTTTTGAAGACGATTTCAAGGTCTACCAATATGTCCCAGTGTTGCTGCGACATAACCACCAGGTCATCAACGTAGAATTTGATGAACTTTCACATTGTGTTTTTGAAGATGTGATGCATGGAATTCTGATATGTAGTGATAGTACTTTTCAAAATGAAGGAAATCTCCCTATAAAAATACTCCCTAGGGGGAACTAAAGGTAGTGTACTATTCATATTCTCCAGACATTCAGATTTGATAATATCCTGAATATCCATCTCTGAATGAGAGAGCTAACTATCCAGTAGTTTCATCGATCAATAGTTCTGTAATTGAGATTGGGAAATCATCTTTCTGATAGTGTTAGTTTAGATAACTGAAATCAATAAAGACCATAATTTTCCCTTTCTTCTTTTTTATATATACAATATTGTCCAACTAGATGGGATATAGGACCTACCAAATGACTTTTTCTTTGATGATCATGTCAAATTCATCCCCTATTTTGGAATCAGGTGTTGGGTGAATCCTTCTGGCTACTTTTTTATAACACCAATGGTTTTTGGAAATCCTAGGTGGTGAGTGGACACCTCGGGATTGAGGTATGATATTTCGGTGCAGTTCCAGGAAGATACATCTCAATTATTCTTTAGAAATGATGTATATACTTCTTACTCATTGGAAGAAATGGATTCAATAATTAGAATGGTTCATGTGTCTTCTTCTATACCCAACCTTATTTTCCTGAGTTCATCAATGGTGGTAGAGTCACCCTCCTTAAATATTGGAGGGGTTTACCTAAGGACTTCTTCCTCCTACTCCTCTTAATCTTCGTCCACTTTTTATGATGGAGAAAAAAATCTTGAGATGAGATCTTTAGGGTTGGGAGAAGATTCAAGATCCTGGTACATGGAAGATAATGCATCTTCTTCTGTCCCTGCTGATAGCAGTGAATTTTCTAGAGAGGATGAAGTAAGGGATGGAGGGATTTATTCTTCCTCTTCTACCTCAAAAAGCGGGGTATAAATTTCTTGTATCTATGAGGGTGGATTGAGGTCATTTACATTTGATCATTCATTACTTTCTTAAGGGTCAGAGGATTTTTCAACACTAGTGGACTTGGCGAAATTTCCTGAAATCATGAGGACTATTGAATACGTGTCTGAGCATGGACTCACACACCCAACCCAATTGAGGGGCATTACGTATTCTACATTGAGTTGTTTAAAGGTTTGGTTGGGACCATATTCAAACCATTTGGGGAAGGACCCAATTAATACCATTGACCAGGGGTTTCTTCCATTTCATCAAGTAGAATCCTAAATCGATGTAATGTGACTCACATGATTCAAATGGGGCCTTATTAGAATATAACATCCCATTTTTTCATTAGTGAAATATTTGACGCACTGGTGGTAGGATGAAGGAATTGTTTCATGATGATGCATCCAAGGCCTTCCTAGGAGAATGTTGAAGGCCATGTTTTTCTGAACCAAAAGAAATTATAAGTCGGCTCTAAGGTCCCCAAACCGAGTTTTGAGCTTGATTTGGTATAACAGTTTCTTCTCACATTTTTCATAGCCCAACAGGGTAGTAGTAGAGGGTGTCAGGTTTTCCTCACTATATCCTAGTCGACAAAGTATTCACACTAGGATGAGATTGACTCCAAAACCATTGTTAACAAATACTTTCCAAAAATCAATACCATTTTTCAGGATGACCACATATAAATCACTAATGTATCCCTGCATAATGGAATCTTCATCTTGATCTATGAAGGAGATAATGGCATTTAATGATTTATGGTTGGTCACTATATGATAAACTTCTATATTTTCCACTTCATCTTCAAACTCTTAAGGTATTAGTAATTCTTCTATGAGTTCTTTCCTAAGGTCTTTTGATAGATTTAGGTCATCCTTTATTGATAGTTTGGCCGGAACTGAGGCTAACTACTTCATAATATCATACATATGGTTTAAATCTAGGCACTTAACAATATGTGGATGATCTTACATGGATTCTTTAGGGGTTTGAACATTATATGAATATGGATCATCCCTTATGATAGGAGCTCATGGTGCTTCTGTTCATTGTGGATTGGGCCGTGCAAATCTTCCTACACACTGAGGGTGATTAGATACCTTCCCTTATTCTAATGGATACTCTTGAATGATCGGGTCAGAGTGTCATCATGTCAATGTAGGGGAATTTTCTTGTTCCTACTGAGTCCATTGTAGGTATCCTCCATTAGTTTCTACAATATTGATGGTTTGAGTCTATGTGCGGACAGAAATTTTGTTTATTCCATGACTACATCTTACCTAGGATCCAAGGATTCTACGACCACTTCCTCCAGTTCCCCAATCAGGTGTGAGGAACTCAGTTTCATAGCTGTATTCATCATCAGAGAAGGGTTCCATTAAGTGAATGATATTAATTGGTCCAAAAATAAAGTCTTCTTATAGTGAAGACTCGGCCTGACTGAATACTTCTAGTGGTGACATTTGGTTGGGCAGGGCCTATTCTTTAAAATGTCTTGGCATAAATTCTAACAGGGTTAAGGAAAATTTTGTCCTTAAGATGATTTCATCTTCTTACACTTCTTCTCTTCCTTTATGGTTGAACTGCTTTTTAGATGGTTGACTCTTTTAGGATTGTGGGGTCGAGGATATTAGCAACATTTCAGCGAGGACCCCTAGGGACATAGGTGGTTTCTTCAAATGTGCTTAGAGTATTCCATGAGGCCAGTTTACTATTTTCCATTTCATCCAACTATTAAAAAAATTCCCTTTTTCTAACAACTTTCTGACACCCCTATCCTTCATCTTGGTTAGTGGTGAAAAAATATTCCACTTGTACTGGCGGTGGTCCTAGTTTTACTTCCCCAGAATATATCATTATTTTCCTGAGGTCCTTGAAGAAAAAAAATTCTTGGATGGTGTGTCCCAATATCCAGTAAAAGGGAAAATAATTTGGTAGGTCATCAAGATAGACTTCTTCATCTCTCTTTAGATCTAGTTGATTGATTAAATTATAGTTTATAGTAGCTATAAAATATCAATAGACATGAACAACTTGGAATGAGTATGTTTTATTCCTCCATTACATGAATGGATTTTTCTTAGGTCCCATACTCTCTTCTTGTTTAGGAGGGTACATTTGTTGATGTCCAGGGGGGGCTACATGATTTGGCATGTGGCTGGGAGCCGTGGAAGGTACATGGGGTGTCTTAAGAGTAACATAAGTCACATTAGCTCTTCCCACTCTTTTTTCCTAGGGTAGAAGGGGGTACCCAAGAGTTGTTGTTAGTTCATTATAAGGAGTATTCTATTCTTTAAGCAATGGTAGTGAAATCCTGAAACCCACTTATATATTTCACCTGGATAAATGGTGTCTTCAGCTCATCATGGAGGTTATCGATGCACATCACAAGAATCTCATCTTGGGGTTAGTTGGTTTAAAGAGTAGGTTAGACCTTTCCATATGTAAATGAAGTCCGAGACTCTCTCATTCTACTATTTTTTTCATTTCATGAGGTTGATAACTATTTTATTTTGTAGTGTTGAACTGAACTAGAAAATGAACTGTCCTCAGAGATCCTCACATCCTATTATCTACTGAGATGGAAAACCAGTGTACCATACAAAGGCTGAACCTTTCATAGTTAACATGAACTATCTAAGTTTTACTACTTCCTGTTGCTCTTAGGTTCCCATCATGGGATCAAAATAAGATGTGTAATGCATCAGATGTTGTTTTGTGTTACTTGGGCCATTGAAAATTGGGAACATAAGGTTCCCAAAAGTTGGTGGTGGTGAAATATTAATCACCTAGTCAGTTTAAGGCCTTCGTTATTTATTTATCAGAGCACATCATTCTTTCATGGCTTCCAATAATGTTTCCAATGACTCAATGGTGTTGAAAAAGCTTTGATGTATTCCCTATTTAACCTAAACATGGCTAGGCACCACAGGGGAAAAAATATACATTCCAATTCTACTAGTAAATGAGGAAGATGTTTGATCAAGGTCATATTTAAGGTATTTTCATGAATCTTCATTGGTTTCTTCTTTAATGGGTGTAAATCCTGATATCCATCCCTGATTGGGCCCAAATAGGTTGAGGGCCCAAGTGCTGTGTTGGGAGAATTTCTTGGCCTTGCTTCATTTTTCAGGATAAACACTTATGGTAGAGGTACATCCATTCGGAGTGTATATTGATTCTATTATTAAGGAACATATTTGATAAGATAACTTCCTTAGAGTATCTCAGTATTGATCCACCTAAATTTTTCATTTCTTCCTCCCGCCGAGTGAATCTCTCCTTGAGTTTCAGGAGTGTGTTTTCATTGGGAGGAGGAGGTCGGTCATGTATAACCTTGTTTTTATTATTATAGATATTAGGGATTCATGGACGATGTAGTGACGAATTCACCAAGGGAGCACATAAATTTAGGGTGTCCATATGGTTTTGTGTATGCATACCTTCGGGTTCTGTGTGGATCAAATTATATGTGAAAATATCCTCTCCCAGTTAATCTATATTTTCATCACTTTTAGTGTGGTTTATATGATTAACATCCATGAAATTCACTAATTCATAACACATTTTGGGTGTCGTATCCATTTCCCAATGGTAGGAGAGCTCTTTCTGTCCTTTGTTGGATCTTCTCCTTCCATTATGTTGTCCTTATCAGGTTTCTTGGTGAAGGGTAACTCGGAGGGAACCTTTGTATGACCTTTTTTGCACCTCCCTTGTTGGGGAAATGAGGAATATGGGACTTCCATACTCATTGTCCTCCCCAATCGGAAAAACACTAATGTCCACTAGGTGGGTGGTTGAGGTAAAAATGTCCCTATCCCTATAGGCTTGTGATGTTCTGAATCCTTTTTCATTGTGACTCATCCTAAATTTATAGGTATTATGGGGGGGATTTTTTGTTAAAAATGATTTGGCCCTATGGGATGGGGATGATCCCATACTATGGAGGTTGCTACTACTATTTCCACTTTCTGGATCTCGCGCATTTTCATTTGGGTGTGATATGGATATGGATTCAGGTTTAAACAAGAATTATTTTCTTTTAAGGGAATTAGAAATGATTGATGATTGGATTACCTTAGGTGAGAATCCTTCAGAATTTTATCAATATCTTGGTTCAGGAGTCTTTCAATGTCTCACTCTCATCAAGACTGATACTTTTGACCCTTACTTGAGGTATATTCTTGCCAAGCATGTCGCTTTTCCTGAACCAAAATTTCATTTGATCATCTTCTTTGGATAATGATGTTTGAGGATTTCATTTCTAGAGGGTCTAGTTGGACTAGATGTGGGGTGAAGTGAAAATCTCCATGCTCTCCCAGATAAGGAAACACAACATGTACAACGCATGGAGTTAGGTTAGTTGAGATCTTTCTTACGCCTATATGATTGTGGAAACTATGAAAACATAAGGGATTCCAGGTCAATTTCATGATGAAGCTCTTCCAATATTTTTTCTTGGTCTTCATACCCATTATAGGGAAATAATTTTTATTTTAATTTGAAGAGAGTTGATTACATATTGAGAAAATTTTTATGCATGCATTATTCTAAAAACTCTCTTGGTATGTCAAACTGAGAAATGAATGTGGACTAGAAAATTACTGGTATTTCATCCTTGTATAATTTTATTCTCACTAACAACATATCATTTTATTCTTCCACTAGGGACTCCTCCACTTGATCATCCCAAAATTAATACTTCTTGATGATTTTATCACAAGTAGTGGGGCTGTTTGTGATCGCGTTTATATGTGAATGGTTCGAAGGTGTATCAGAAGATGATCATAGCCCCTGTACATCTCCTGGTCGATGAAGGATATCACTTTCTATTGATAGGTTATCTGAAATACTTGTTCCCATCCTTCCAAGTGACTTAGTGTATGAGGGATTTCTTTCATTTGATTTAGAAATGGGGACCTTCTTGCTGAATTGAGACTTGACTGTATGGAGGACCTTCACAGTTGGTGCTATAATGGTGAGGACTACCATCATATTTTCATGTCTGATTGCCATGATAATTTTTGCAACGTATACCCTAGGGAGGACCATCAGGGTGGATGTTGTAGGGGCAGGACCTTATTTTTGAATTGACACTTCACTGTGTGGAGGACCTCTGTTGTTGATTCTATCATGGAGAGGACTACCATCACAACATGATGTTCGACTACAGGGAGAATATATGTAGCATATACCCTGGGGAAGACCATTAGATAAGACCACAGTGAGGGGAGGGCCTTATCATTATTTGATATTTTGGTCATGATGATGGATACCGGGACATTCTTCAGGATATTGGATCTCATGATTGATCTTTTTTCCCATGATGTACTCCCTCATGGTACATGCTCTAAGGAGGAACTTCAGAACTGCCAGTAAAAATATTGTTGGAAGGGACTTCAAAAATGCTACTGGAACTTCCATAATTTGGTAATGGAGTGATAGGATCCTGATCCATCAAATATAGGTTTTCAATGGAATCAACAATTTCATCTTCCAGTAGAGAAGGTTTATGAATATACTTATCATTTTATAGCTTCCTTTGGCGTGGTTTATTTTTGGGCGCTCTCTTGTGGGAAAATAGGACCACTTAATGTGGGTGATGTCCTTCATGTGAGGGTTCATGTTCAAGTGACTCCCAAGGTGCTTCCAGGATACACCGGTGAGAATCCTTAAGTTTCATAGGGATATATGCCTGCCCTAGAGCATGCACCATGTTGGAAAGGTGTCCCCTAGAAAGAACATATATTTGTGACCGATATAGATGTCCATTTATAATAGAATATGGTCTATGACCCTCCTGGATGGGGTAAGGGATGCATGTCTGCTCCGAAGTGACCATCCTATTGTGTGGTTAAGTCACCCCACTCAGGGAGGTTGTATTGTATGCCCAGATCCTTGCTATTTCTACGAATCCGATTACATCCTAGCAAGTCTGTATGATATGGTCAGGAATTTATGTATGTTCATCCATAATTTACAGTAAGTGGTGTGATATGTCTTCAGATAGAATTGGGATAAATTCCCATTCTGAAGTCAGAGTTGTATATTCTACATGCTCTGGTCCTCCGTATTTTATTAGTGGGTACTGATAATTCTCCTGTGTGGGGGAAGAGGAATGGGTTTTCCCCGAGTTTATAGATGGTATACACCAAATTGTTTTAACAATTACCATCATATTCAGCTAGTGGGATATATATTCCTAAGAAAGTATTTTTATTTTATCATTTACTAGTATATTTTTCTGATGGGATTGATAGGCATTAGTAAGAACTCAAATATACTTGTATTTATGTTCCATCTTATTTGACTGATGGGATTCATATTCACAAACATGGATTTTCATTTCCTCTTTTTCTACCCTATTTGGATGAAGGGCTACGTAGGTGGTAGTCAGTATTTGTACCTATCATAGAAGGTTTCTATCCTATTTGGTTGACTGGATTTATTTCTAATGGAAGTTATTTTCATTCGCATGTAATTTTCCACCCTATTTTCATGGAGTGTCTATAAGGAATTGGTGGGAATTTTTTCTTTCTCATAGTGTTACACCATATTTACATGGTTGGATTTATAATATGAAGTGTGAATATACATCTTCTCATAACCTATTGCAATATTTTTTAGGATTATATCTTCTTTAGGAACTAGGGTGATGACATGTTCGTGATAATAAGTTTGTCACCCGTGGAAGGAGGGATCCAGGGTTTTCAGAATTCAATAGGAGTCCTTGTGGTGATATCCAATTCAGGGTGAGGATATTGGGCTACATAGTTCCAGTGGTGATTATTTTTGGGTGGTCCCTTAGGTGAGACCCATGTGCTACAGGTATGAAATCATTGTGAACGACTTCATACACCTCCCTAAGATAATGGAGTTACTCATAGCGACATTCTAGGGATTGGCTCTCATAACTATTTCATACAGTTGGTGGATTCACCCAATTTTGAACAACTGGATGATGTTGGTTTGGTGGTTGTGATATTTCATTGACTGGAGGGCCTATGTTGCTGCCTCCAGTGTTGGGAGAGTATTGTTTTGATGGTACCACCAGATCAATGTATTTAAGACCTATTATTGGAGATATTGGGTAGTTTATGGAGTCCTTTTCTTCATGGAAGACTCGATTAGGGGGTGGTGGTTGATCTTCATGACTGCGAGAACTTCTGAGATGCCATTATATTGAAGGATGACATGAATAATTCTTGCAATATATGTGATAAGCACATACAAAAAAACCCCCTCAAAGTAGTATCTCATGATGACATGAATAATTAATGATTCTTAGTTGACCCTCTTAATTTTTTGGATGTGAAAGGGGCCTACAGTGTTGTAATACCACCACCTTGGTTAAGGATTCATGTCAGGTTCACCATTTTTGTTTCCAATGAAAAAAATTTTCTAGATGATCAATTACAGGGATTGAGTTTTGTGAAACATTTTACATCGGGTTCACCATTATAGTTTATGATGAAAATGTAGTTACCCTTAAATAAGAATGGTTTGATGGGGATTGGGCAGTATATCCTTTGTATCTTATGAAGGAGGTTCCATAGTTAATCTATTTAAACTAGGGTTACCATTATGTTTCCAATGATTATGGGTTTATGTTGGATTGGGTTGATTTAAATTGTTTCTCTAGAGTGAAATTACGGATGTTAAGAAAAACATCTTTGAATGGTATACAAAAGGTTTTGTTTGCTAAACCAGAAACATCCAATGGCTCTCACATCAATGATTCATGGACCAAATTTCCAAAGGTAGGCATCATTGGATGATTTTCCAATGACACTTAAGAACTAACATTCGTTGAAGGAATGATAACCCAACCTTTTATCACCCTTTTGGGGTTGAAATATCACATATTTTGAGATTGTCTTATATATTTATTCTATGTTCATATGTTAGTGAATATTTTTTCATTCCCAAGAATGTGTCTACTAATTGCCCCTATAGAAGTAATTGATCATGATTACACATGGGTTTGGAATCATCTGTATGTACCTTAAGTTCTCCACCAATGAAGATATTTATAGGTATATGAGGTTCCTCATCAATGTTACCCTTTTATAGATCGATCAGAGATTACTTGGTTGTTCACTTAGATAATTCAAACATTATGCCTCTCGATGGGGTGCTCTAGATCTTATCATCATCCATGGGGGGAAGGAGTTATTTTGATGTTGAGATCAACCCCATAATACGGGTTTACTATGAATCCTCATGAGAGGAATCGAACCCACATAGTTCATTGCCACTTAACTGGACACACCCCTTTTAAGTTCATGTGATAAGGACTCAACCGCACAGTTTAACTTCATGTGGCATGGACACCTATTTGGAGGGTTCATAATCAAGATTTAATATGAGAATTATATTGAGGTGGCTCGAGGGACCTGGAAGGGATGTTGTATCCCTGGTGGTGGCATGATCTTATTGGGGATTTCACGCAACAAGGATGAGTTTGAGTTTTTTGTTTGGACCTTATGAAGGCTTCATACGTATCCCAGTTAGTTTTGAATCAATTGAAATGTATTTTGGAATGACGGGTCTTACATACAGGGGAATCACATTAAAGGGTACATGATTGGGGATTACAATGAATAGAAGTCCCATCGCAAGAGGATTTCTGTTGGTTAGATTCGATGTGGGGATTACACATGGGAGCTACCCGTTCAGTTTATGGATAGGGAGTATATCTATGGATAAGTCCCGTTTGATGTTTTGGTTCATGAAAATTTCATGATCTCCAATAATCTATAATTCCACATGATTCATTATTAGTGTGAGAAATAAGAGAAAGTATTGGATCTGATGATCACAAAACCCTTCCCATCTGCTGATGTATAGTGTTGGAGGCCAAAGGGAGAAAGATACAGGCTTTGAGTGTTCCCATTTCCTCTCTTGTATTCACATCCAAAATAGTAAAATTTTGTGATATATATAGATATTACCTATAATGGGGTGATGAGTAGAAAGAGGGCCACATCCCACAAGAAATTCCAGGGACTTACCTCAGTGGGAGTGCCCAGAAATTGGTTCTGGGAAAGGGGAGGATTGTCACTCCTTTTCAAAAGGAAATGTAAGTGTGATATCCTATTTCTAATACTGAACCACTTCAAAGGGAAAGGATAGTGATTCCCCTTTATCCATATAACAAGTAGGTTAACATGATTATCCTAAAATTGAATCCTAGCTTACCATGGGAATGTAAATTTAGGAAAATTCTGGGGGTTCACCTTATTAAAGAGATTACCCATGTGACTCTGATTTCTATGGGTATGCAAACTCAGAAGGGTGAATTGATAAAACCTTTGGTCTCATCATATATGTATGTTGTCTTTGGGGGAGAATTGTTCCTGATTTTGTTGGACTATCTTGTGGAGGGACTACTAATTATATAATCAGAATAGAAGGAAATGATTGGAACCAGAGGGTAGAACTCCCTAGGATACCCCATTCCGCATATCATATCCTTATGTGGGATGGGTTTTCTTTCATATATCATATTTCTATGTGTGTAGGGGTTCTATTTTCATACAATGATGGAATGATGACCTAGGTTCAATCCACATAGTGTTTTTCTATGCGGATCTTGGATCCATCCGTGTATGCAGAGCTAAGTTCCATCAACAGAGTGATTCGCTATGTGGGGTAGGGTTCCAAACGCATAAATCTTTTATATGTAGGATTCATAATTGAAAAGGTTCCATGGGTTAAATGCCTTGTAGGAAATATATCCTCAAGGGATGTGGGGTTTTTGGGTTTTCAATTAGTTTAGTTTATCCTCTTTAATACTATGGGGATGCTTTTACCTACATGGAATCGTCAAAGGAGTTTGTATTGGCGGTGATCTCTTATTCTGTGCCTTCATAAATCAATTGATCTTTTTTTATATTGGATCATTGAATATCAAACCCATTTCTTGGTTCCCCTTGAGTTCTATTTATAGTGAAATGGTGAATTGGATACTTGTGTAGTCGGTCATCTGTTATGAGGCCAAAATCCCTCTTTTGCACATGGAAGAAACCCGGCCCGCAAATGAATTGGTCAGTAGGGGTTATTGGATCATTGTATGCAGAGGTGAGGATTACCACCTCAGTCTTACGAATGAATTCAATTTTTTTACTGGGAGTCGATGGCTTCACCTTTCCCGCGAACCATTTTAATTCGTGGGGAATGTCGACTGTGGGGTGAATCTCTTTTCCTATCTCCAATAATAAAGTTTATTTTTTTTATGTTAGATGATGTTGTTGTCTTCTTCCTATGAACTAATTAGTTCATGGAGGCCTCGCGATGTAGACCTCCATGCAGAGTGGCGATCCCATTAGGATTTCTACATGACAACTCCTTTCTTTCCTTTTCCATTTTTTTATTCTTCAAACATATTTCCTTTAATTGTTACTTATATTTATTTTCCGTACTTTTCCAAATCATCTTTAGTACCTTGATTTCCTTCGAAAGGATTTCAGGACCAAATAATGGAATGTCCAAAGATCACTCAAGAAATATGCTCAAGATAAAATAAGAATAATTTGGTCTAGAAATCCTATTGGGAATGGGACATTTGATATTGGAAAATCACTTAAGTAATAAATAATAAAAAAAAAAATTCTTCTAAACTAAAAAATTAAAAACATGAAAAATCATTGGGAAATTTAATTTACACGAATCGACTAATCCCCTAAAATCATGAGTCCTCATATCAATATCAATGTTTCACTTTAATCATTCAATTATATATTTTACTCATTCAATATGATAATCATTGAAATATAAAACATGGAGTAAAAGTATTCATAATAAAATAATCTATCCTTGATAAGTCAAGTAAATAAATAATTCAATATTTTTTATGCAATTCTTGTTTAAGCTCAAAACTGGTTTTAGATAATAAAAAATATAGGGAGTTTGAACATAAATAATTCAAGAATACACTCTTTGTTATCATGATGTTTAGTAATTTTCTCCATTATTTATGGGCTTCTATATTCCATCATAAACATATGAAATATAATTAATTAATTAATCACAAGGATCATGTCATTAAAACTCAAAAAATAGAGGGAGTGGGGTGTATAATAAAATAATCCTAAGTATGAAATTGAATGTACTAGAAAGCATGTATTGTTAAATCTTGATATGATCCCCCAAGTAGGAACAGAATTTTTACTACATTCAGAGGGAAGTACCAGCTATTATCAATAGTTTGATGGTGGCTAGATCATCTTGGATTTGAACCACTATAGAGGGATTTTACTAGCATCCACTTCTTCTCTATTAGTATGGAATGATCTATGTATGGAGTATATCAGATCCACTCCCTTCACAATTAAGTACAATCTATATGGAGGGGGTAGGATGAAGTATAAATTATCATCATTATTGGTTACTACTTGTGAAACCTCTTCCTTGTTATCCAGTGCTGGGTCAAATTGGGTTGTAGGGATTTAATCACAAAAGGGGAAGTAAGTAAGTAATTTTACTCCTACATAATTTAAATTTAAATAAAAACCCCCTTTAAAAGTGAGTAGCTCATGTATTTTTTTTTCATTAAGCTCATCCACTTAGTCTTATTCATGATATTCCTCAAATGCATGTTCATCAAATTCAGGGAGCTCCATGTGTTCCTCAACAGGTGAATTTTTTTTCTTTATCATCATCCTCTAAGGCATAACAATGATTGTCTGAATATGAATATTCAAAGGAATGAGAGTTAATACCAAATTTTTATTGAATAAAATCAAATAAAATATATTTTCATATCAGATCAACTCCCATAGTTGGTTAATCTTTAATCTCTTCTTCTATGATTACTTCCTCTTAGAGTTGGATGGTGGAAAGTTGAGGTAGGTGGTTAGGATGCTACATCATTTCTCCAAATTCCATCACATGAGTGGTGTATTCCTCCATGGATATAAAGACATGAAATGGGGTTGGATCTTCAACATTTTAAGGAATAATGAGATCAAGTTTTACCTAACACTCATTCCAGAAGCCTTCATGATATTTTTGATCTCCCATACATAGCTCAGTAGGTAATTCTTCTTCATCATGAATCCACTCCAACTCATCATGGTCATCATGGATTTGGTTATTCAAGTGGTCGGGATATTTTTATTTCATGAATTTAGTCTAAACTTCTTGTATGTACTCAAAAAAATAGGAAATTCGAGTGGAACTCCCTCTAGTTTGGGTTTAGGTTGCTTGAGGGATACATTGAAATAATCAGTTAGCCAATCCATTTTCTCATCAGATCTTATACCATCCATTCCATACACTGTACATAATATTTGAGATTTTTGTTTTCCACTTTCCCTTATAATTATACCTGGGGTATTTCTTCATAAATTTGGATAGGAAACAAGGAGGTCTCTTCTTGTGTCTTGGATTTTCCCAGATAAAGATTTGGAAATTACTCTTAGAGTTTAGTGAACTCTCTTTATATTCCATCAACCACTGGTTTCTCAAGGGTATCTTTTATATCATAAATTAGGTTCTTTAATTTATCCTCTTGGATTATTTTTCTTACGGATTCCCTAACCTATCTAGAAAAAAGTTCAATTCCATATTTTGTAGACTAGAGTGATTTAGAGACTGATTCTCTCACACGTGAGTTGTCATTATATATAGAATAAAAATCATTTGAATATATCATTGAAAAATATTATTGAGATTTTAAAGCAATGAAAACTATATACTATGTGAAAATATCAAAATTAAGCAAACTAATTTTTACCCCCAGAAACGATGATAGTTTTGATAACACACCTATCATGGGGTGTAGAAAAAGAAAATTTCTAAATGTTTCCTAGTGTAGCACATTGTGAAACTTGGGTTGTATCACATGATGAGCTTCGCAGTTTTATCACCTACTTTTTTTAAATAATCTAACACTAATTGTTTTAATTTTTTTTAATTATTTATGAATGTAATGAAATATGAATTTGGGTTTTTTTGTTTTATAAATATTGGAAAGACATGAAGAATAGAAATTAAAAAAAACTAACATGAAAGGCTAAACAAAATGTGATTATAAAGAAATCACTTGGTCCTGACTTTGGTTTTTCATTCTGTCATTATTATCCTTTATTTTTTAAAGTAAGTTTTATATCTTAATTATGAAATCTCTCTCTTAATATACTATTATTTTATTTAATGGTGTGAAATATTGAATTCCTTTAACAATCTAAATTTCAACTCCTCTTATAATCTAGGTTGATGGCCACCTCAATTTAGGGTGTGACATCTTCCAAGACATGGCTTCATTATATACCATTTAATTCACTGAATTTCTCAACAACATCATATAAAGAGATCATATCTAGTATAATGAAGGGAAAAGATTTAATAAAATCATAGAAATATATTTGAGTTTCATTTTATGGTGGAAAATAGCCACAATCTTGTATGCTACTCATATATTTCAAAAACATAAAATAAACCTTAATTAATAATTCAAGAACACCTAACATCTCCCAATCCAAGCCATAGGTTATCCCCTCATTGTTGAGGGTAAGAGATTTCAATGGTTGAAATACAGTAGATTAGAATAATAAGAATAAAAAAATGTATGAGAGAAGAATAATAAACCAAACACATGGAATCAAAATAAAATAAAATAGAAGGGGGAAGAGAGAGAAAGAATAAATTAAAAATAAGATAAGAAATAAAAATAAAATGGACATATTCTTAGAGAGAAGATGAAGAAATAAAAGAAGAAGAAGAAGAATGGATTGGGGAACACTTAAATAAAGATGCATGAATTATATTTATGAAATTCAAAATTAAATAATAATAAGATAACAAAAATAATAAAATGAAAAAAAGAAGGTAAGTGTCGTATGACCTTACAAAATTTCTTCAGCCTCTTCCTTGTACTGGTGGCTCAAACTACCCTTCTAAAGTGGCTAAGGCCCCCTTTATATAGTAGGGGATGATCCTTGGACTCCTCTTATGGTCAATATAAATCTTAATCAGTTATCTTTTTTTTCTATGTTTCAATATATATTATCTTTAAAACACCAAGAGTCACATTGGCTTCATGTTTTAGAAACACCCAAAGCATTAAAGTGTTTTAATATCATACAGTGTGGACCAATGGGTGGGATTGATTTTCATGGGGTTTTATTCCTTATGGAATTCGTGGTGGTGGTTTCATGAAATCACTTCACTTTTGTGGTGCTTGGGAAACAGAAACGGTAATGGTGACCTCTCCTTTATCATACCTTCAATGTGGGTGGATGATGCTTCTAATTATGCTTCAGGAGGGTCATTAGGGGTCCAAAAGGTGATTAATAGAGACCCTGGAATTTGAAAGTGGTGATGTATTGAGTTCAAGCTTTTAGTGGTGGAAGAAATAGAGTTTCCCGGTGGGAAAAGGCAACAACGGGCGATGTCTAGTAGAGACAGTAGTGGAAGGTGGAAGAGGTTTGGATCAGAGGTGGGGTGCGCATGATTTTAGTTTAATTGAACATAAATTGGTATCACTCATGCCACATTAGAATTGTTAGGGTGAGGAATTCTTGTTTAAATGATAACGATTTACATCCCCATCTAAGAAGCCCGCTTCTGGTATGGGCTCCGAGTTTTACTTGCTCACACACGTAGTCACAACCCATGTGGGATCGAACCCAACCTTTGTGTGCAGGATACTTCTCCAGGCTCACATAACACATGGTCCTAGGCCAATGTGTGGATTTATTCTACCTTTGGTAGGCTCTCATGGTGTTCTTCATGGTCGGGCAGCTTCTTCATGAGGTTGGCTATGTGGTTGTGAGCTATTGGTTGAGGGTGGAAGTTTTTTAGTAAAGTCCTGAAAAATTATAAAAAATTTAGAAAAATGATCAATTAACATTTAATAATTAAAATTAACAACCAGAAGTCAAAAAATTTCATTCATTTAAACCAATTTCAATTATTTTTTTATAAATTCCCTATTTTGATTAACACGTTGAATTATAGGGGGATTTCTATTAAAAAATTGAAAATCATTAAAATTATTTTAAAAATGTGCATGAAATATGAGAATGTAACCCTTCAAACCCCAAAAACCTAAAAAACAAGAAAATATATAAATATCCCTAAAAACCCTAACACCATTAAAAACTATAAAACCCATAAAAGACACTAAAACCCATTTAAAATCCTAAAATCCTGAAAACCATAAAAATACCCTAAAACCCTAAAAGACCCAACAATCCTTAAAAGCACTAAAAGACCTCAACCCCACCTAAAATTCTTAAAAGACCCTAAAAATTCTAATAGAACCTAAAAACCTAAAAAATCACAAAGAACATAAACACCCCTAAAAACCTAGAAACCCTAAAACAAATCTAAAACCCTAAAAACTATAAAATGATTCTAAAACCCTAAAAACCGTTCAAACCCCTAAAAGTCAAGAAAACCAAGAAAAAAATATTAAACCCCCTAAAAACCCTAAGAGAACATGTAAACCCTAAAACCCCTAAAACTCTTAAAACCCATAAAAACCCTTAAATACATTTAAAACACCAAAATCCCTCAAAATCCAAAAAACACCATAAAAACAATAAAATCCCTAGGAATAATAAAAACCCATAACCCCCCCCCAAACCCAAAAACCCCAAAGGCCTTAAAACCCTAAAAAACATAAAAACCCCTAAAAACCCCAAAAACCTTTAAATATTAAAAACTATAAAACTCCTAATAGACCCTAAAAGTCCAAAAAACCCAAGAAACCTTAGAAAACCAAAAACACCCAAAAAAACTATTAAAATATTAAAAGACCCTAGAACCCCTAAAAGACTATAAAACACCTTAATCCTCAGAAAACCCCTAAAATCCTAAAAATCATAAAACCCTAAAAGCTCAAAAAATAACCAAAACCAATAAAACCACTAAAAGAATCCAAAAAATCACTAAAAATCCAAAAAACCCAAAAACCCCCCTAAGAAACTAAAAAAAATAAAAACCCTAAAAACCATAGAAATTGATGAAGAGCCCTCAAAACCCCTGAAACCACAAAGAAAGATCTGATGGATCAGGGAAGGGAGCTTGGCGGAAATGGGGCTCCCGCTTGGCCTCTGGCCGCGCCGCCCCCTGACACCACTGATGAGTCAGCTCTGGTTCCGCCGAAGCTATGTGGTCACAAAGAGCTTTTCCAGCTCTGTACGCATCCACCCCCAAGGCATGGCTTGAATTGTATTGCACCGGAGGCATCGACATTGAAGCCTAACTTCGTGAAGGCGATGAAATCAGCGAATTCTATTTCCTTCTCTGATCTTGGTACTCCCTCTCCTGGTCATGTGATTCAGAAGGGGCGGGTGGGTCATGTCTCAGAAAATCGTGAGGCAGTGGAGGAAAGGCTTATTTTATGCCGATTCTCCATTATTTTCAGTGTATTGACTCCGAAGGGTGAGAACCTTTGGAAATTTGTTGATCTCACCAATCAAATCAAGGAAATATAGGGCTTCTCTGAATGGCGAAGACTGGTATGGAGAGAGGGTACTTCCACATTGTCTTCCCATCAGATGAATGGAAACGGAGAGCATGGAGCTTTGGAACTCTTACCCTGAAGCCTAGTATCCTACAGATTCTGGAGTGGGATCAGAATTTTGATCCCTTGAATGTAAAAAATACCTCTGCGTAGGTATGGATCCGTATTTTCAAGCTAAGCTGGTTATACTGGAATCCTCAAATTCTATGGGATATCGCCTCCTCGGTGGGATTCCCCATCCTCATTGATAAGGAGATGGACAACCCAAAGATTGGCCACTATTCTTGTGGCCTCGTTGAAGTTGACTTGGCTTCCATGCTGGTTGAGGAGGTTGTGCTGAACACGACTGAGGATAGCTTCACGCTGGGAATTTAGTATGAATGTAAACCCAAACATTTCCTCCACTACAATCTCTTTGGACATCTCATGTTTGATTGCCGAAGATCACCATCTGCAATCTCAAAGGGCATGTCTTCGACTTCCGCAACAAGAACTCTGGAACCAGTGCTGGGAGGGTCAATCCCCCTACACCTCAGGTCCCCATCAATCCCACGCCTGGTCAGACTTCTACCCTCAAGGAAGGGATGCCTAAGAATACCTAGATCTTGTCCCATATTGCTGCGACGACCTCTACGGAGGCCCCTTATGACTTGCCCTTTGAGGCACTGCTGGTTGATGCTTCCCGCTGTCAGGAGATGCCCCCTCATTTACAGGGTGTTGTTGCTAAGTCTGACGCCTCCTCTTCATCCATCATCCCAGTGTTGAATGAAGGTGTGCCTATGACCCCTCTTGACCCCTCGGGGTTGGGTGATCCAAAAGGTGATTAATAGAGACCCTGGAATTTGAAAGTGGTGATGTATTGAGTTCAAGCTTTGAGTGGTGGAAGAAATAGAGTTTCCCGGTGGGAAAAGGCAACAACGGGCGATGTCTAGTAGAGACAGTAGTGGAAGGTGGAAGAGGTTTGGATCAGAGGTGGGGTGCGCATGATTTTAGTTTAATTGAACATAAATTGGTATCACTCATGCCACATTAGAATTGTTAGGGTGAGGAATTCTTGTTTAAATGATAACGATTTACATCCCCATCTAAGAAGCCCGCTTCTGGTATGGGCTCCGAGTTTTACTTGCTCACACACGTAGTCACAACCCATGTGGGATCGAACCCAACCTTTGTGTGCAGGATACTTCTCCAGGCTCACATAACACATGGTCCTAGGCCAATGTGTGGATTTATTCTACCTTTGGTAGGCTCTCATGGTGTTCTTCATGGTCGGGCAGCTTCTTCATGAGGTTGGCTATGTGGTTGTGAGCTATTGGTTGAGGGTGGAAGTTTTTTAGTAAAGTCCTGAAAAATTATAAAAAATTTAGAAAAATGATCAATTAACATTTAATAATTAAAATTAACAACCAGAAGTCAAAAAATTTCATTCATTTAAACCAATTTCAATTATTTTTTTATGAATTCCCTATTTTGATTAACACGTTGAATTATAGGGGGATTTCTATTAAAAAATTGAAAATCATTAAAATTATTTTAAAAATGTGCATGAAATATGAGAATGTAACCCTTCAAACCCCAAAAACCTAAAAAACAAGAAAATATATAAATATCCCTAAAAACCCTAACACCATTAAAAACTATAAAACCCATAAAAGACACTAAAACCCATTTAAAATCCTAAAATCTTGAAAACCATAAAAATACCCTAAAACCCTAAAAGACCCAACAATCCTTAAAAGCACTAAAAGACCACAACCCCACCTAAAATTCTTAAAAGACCCTAAAAATTCTAACAGAACCTAAAAACCTAAAAAATCACAAAGAACATAAACACCCCTAAAAACCTAGAAACCCTAAAACAAATCTAAAACCCTAAAAACTATAAAATGATTCTAAAACCCTAAAAACCGTTCAAACCCCTAAAAGTCAAGAAAACCAAGAAAAAAATATTAAACCCCCTAAAAACCCTAAGAGAACATGTAAACCCTAAAACCCCTAAAACTCTTAAAACCCATAAAAACCCTTAAATACATTTAAAACACCAAAATCCCTCAAAATCTAAAAAACACCATAAAAACAATAAAATCCCTAGGAATCCTAAAAACCCATAACCCCCCCCCCAAACCCAAAAACCCCAAAGGCCTTAAAACCCTAAAAAACATAAAAACCCCTAAAAACCCCAAAAACCTTTAAATATTAAAAACTATAAAACTCCTAATAGACCCTAAAAGTCCAAAAACCCAAGAAACCTTAGAAAACCAAAAACACCCAAAAAAACTATTAAAATATTAAAAGACCCTAGAACCCCTAAAAGACTATAAAACACCTTAATCCTCAGAAAACCCCTAAAATCCTAAAAACCATAAAACCCTAAAAGCTCAAAAAATAACCAAAACCAATAAAACCACTAAAAGAATCCAAAAAATCACTAAAAATCCAAAAAACCCAAAAACCCCCCTAAAAAACTAAAAAAAATAAAAACCCTAAAAACCATAGAAATTGATGAAGAGCCCTCAAAACCCCTGAAACCACAAAGAAAGATCTGATGGATCAGGGAAGGGAGCTTGGCGGAAATGGGGCTCCCGCTTGGCCTCTGGCCGCGCCGCCCCCTGACACCACTGATGAGTCAGCTCTGGTTCCGCCGAAGCTATGTGGTCACAAAGAGCTTTTCCAGCTCTGTACGCATCCACCCCCAAGGCATGGCTTGAATTGTATTGCACCGGAGGCATCGACATTGAAGCCTAACTTCGCGAAGGCGATGAAATCAGCGAATTCTCTTTCCTTCTCTGATCTTGGTACTCCCTCTCCTGGTCATGTGATTCAGAAGGGGCGGGTGGGTCATGTCTCAGAAAATCGTGAGGCAGTGGAGGAAAGGCTTATTTTATGCCGATTCTCCATTATTTTCAGTGTATTGACTCCGAAGGGTGAGAACCTTTGGAAATTTGTTGATCTCACCAATCAGATCAAGGAAATATAGGGCTTCTCTGAATGGCGAAGACTGGTATGGAGAGAGGGTACTTCCACATTGTCTTCCCATCAGATGAATGGAAACGGAGAGCATGGAGCTTTGGAACTCTTACCCTGAAGCCTAGTATCCTACAGATTCCGGAGTGGGATCAGAATTTTGATCCCTTGAATGTAAAAAATACCTCTGCGTAGGTATGGATCCGTATTTTCAAGCTAAGCTGGTTATACTGGAATCCTCAAATTCTATGGGATATCGCCTCCTCGGTGGGCTTCCCCATCCTCATTGATAAGGAGATGGACAACCCAAAGATTGGCCACTATTCTTGTGGCCTCGTTGAAGTTGACTTGGCTTCCACGCTGGTTGAGGAGGTTGTACTGAACACGACTGAGGATAGCTTCACGCTGGAAATTTAGTATGAATGTAAACCCAAACATTTCCTCCACTACAATCTCTTTGGACATCTCATGTTTGATTGCCGAAGATCACCATCTGCAATCTCAAAGGGCATGTCTTCGACTTCCGCAACAAGAACTGTGGAACCAGTGCTGGGAGGGTCAATCCCCCTACACCTCAGGTCCCCATCAATCCCACGCCTGGTCAGACTTCTACCCTCAAGGAAGGGCTGCCTAAGAATACCTAGATCTTGTCCCATATTGCTGCGATGACCTCTACGGAGGCCCCTTATGACTTGCCCTTTGAGGCACTGCTGGTGGATGCTTCCCGCTGTCAGGAGATGCCCCCTCATTTAGAGGGTGTTGTTGCTAAGTCTGACGCCTCCTCTTCATCCATCATCCCAGTGTTGAATGAAGGTGTGCCTATGACCCCTCTTGACCCCTCGGGGTTGGGTGATCCCAGGTCTCTCCCCTTGGCTGTGATCCCCCCCCCCCCCCCCCCGAATGGCATGTAGGCTGATTCGGTAGCTGCTTCCCTGGGGCCTGCTCCCATCACCCCCTACTCTCAGCTGCCCTTGGTTGGTGAGGCATCCCATAATCCTTCCCTCCCTGATTCCATGTCATGTCCTTCTAGGAAGGATCTCTCACCTGAGGCCCCCCTGTCGGAGACTGACACCCCGTTCATAGCTGTGTCCTCTGGCAAAGCCACCAAGAATATCTTGGCAGGGACTGCCCCCTGCAGAACTATGTCCCATGAACAGATTCTAACCCCTCGGTGGTAACTTCTGGGCTAATGATGCAGAGGATCAGGCTGATGAGGCTGATGATCAAATGGGAAGCTCCTCCAAGCCTGCTAAGGATGACCTGCCCCTATTGGCGATCCCCATCCATTGAATTTTGGGATGCAATACCGGACTTCTGATTCTCCTAAGAAAAATCATGTAGGTAGGCCAAAGAATAAGGAGAACAAATGTAAAGGAAAAGGGTGTGGCCCCTATCTTGCCTGGGTAAAAACATGCCCCGTGAGAGGGCCGATCACATCACTCGTTTATTAAGATCCTCTTCTGGAACTACCAGGGGATTGGGAACACTCCCACTGCCTCAGCCCTTCGGCATTTACTCACTTCGCATAGGCCCAAGATTTTTGGAATCACGGAACCGATGATCTCTTTTGATCGCTGGATGAGTTTCAATCGGGGTGTCCTTGGCTACTCCCTTGTTGCAAAGGTTTGCAATGAGAATGTCATGGACACCCTTTGGGTCCTAAAACATGATGATATTCAACTCCTCTCTATGGAAGTGACTCCACAAATCATCACCTTAACAGTTGGTGATGAGGACGCCCCCTTCTCCCTATCATTTGTGTATGCCTATTACTCATACACAAGGCGACAGGTCCACTGGAGACATCTCGCTCACCTGAATGAGATGATCGAAACCAGCTATATTGTCATTGGGGACTTCAACACTGTCTTGCAACCGGATGAGAATATTGGATCTAACTTCTCCCGCTTGGCTGCTGAGAACTTTTCCAACTGCCATGATACTTGTGACCTCACAGAAGTTCCACTTGCTGGGGCATCCTTCACATAGGGAAGGTTCACCATCAATGGATGATAGGCGAGCAAACTGGATAGGTGCTTTTACGGGATCAGTGACGAGGCTGCCCCTCTTGATGTCTCAGGGTTCACTCTCCCCAAGTTTCATTCGGATCACAACCCCTTGATTTCTGACTTCTTGGCAGGCTCTCCAAGATCCTCACCCCTGACTTTCAAATTCAACAATGCCTGGCTTTTGGTACCTGGCTGTAGGGAGATTATCATTGTAAAATGAGAAAATATGAGAGATCGGAACCCCCAAGGTGTCCCTCCTAAGGAGCCCTTGGGGTGTATTTATAATAAATAATAAAGACCACACCGGACCTCAAGTCCGATGTGGGATGCAGACTCCAACACTCCCCCTCAAGCTAGGTGTACCTAGCTTGGACACATGATGAAAAGAAAACAATAAAAACAGACGCTAACACTCCCCCTCAAGCTGGACATGCCCAGCTTGATGATAAAACAAGACGACAGAAAGCAGAATTATAGAAAAAGTTGTCAGGCTGCTGCTCCCCATCACGATCGAAGCTCCCCCTCAGGATGATGGATGAAGGTGCGGGCGCAGCAGATGACCACTCAGACCGGCCAGTTGACGGAACGCCAGGAATGCCGCACTAGTGGGGCCGGTCGATGAAACGCCGGGAAATCCAAACTAGAACCGGGAAAACCGCACTTGCGGGGCCGGCGACGGGAGGCGGGGATTCCGCAGAAATCGTTGCGGGATCTGGCGGCGCCAACAGACCCAAATCCGAGGTGGTCGAGCTGCTGCGCCAGCGAATGGGCGTGCCGGCGGATAGAGATGCGGCTGCCGGGAGTTGCTGGGAGATGCCGGCGAGGCGGGGATGCCGCAAGAGGAGGCCGGCGAGGGTGCAAGAGGCCGGGAGGCGGCGCTGGAAGCCGGAGGAGGCCACCTGCGTGGAGCGGCCGGCACGGGTGGAGGCCGGTTGCTGGCCGGAGCAGTCGGGATCTGCTCGGAACAGTCCGGAACTCGCCGGATCTGGCCGGAGTAGCCTGGATCAGGCCGGAGCCGGCCGGAGCTGTCCGGATCTGGCCGGAAATCTCTGGATCTGGCCGGAGCTGGCCGGATCTGGCCGGAAAATCCGGGAAGGGCCGGGAGGTTGCGCGGAGGGCCGGCGACGGGAGAGGGAGGAGGGCTGCCGGAGGAGGAGCCTGCGCGGGATGAAGCGGGAGGCGCCGGGAGGCGCTGGAGCAGCGGGAGGCGCCGGAGGCGCTGGAGCAGCGGGAGCCGCCGGGAGCAGCGGGAGCCGGGAGCCGCGTCGCGCCGAGGGCGAGCCGCCGGGGAAGAGGCGCCGGGGCGAGGGTGTCGGGGCGAAGCCGAGGAGCCGGGAGCCGTGGAGCCGGGACGTCGGGGCGAGCCGGGGACGCCGGGATGAGGGCCGCCGGGATGAGAGGGCCTCCGTGAGGGGAGCGCCGGAGAAGGGGCGCCTGGGCGGGGCGCCGGGGCGAGTCGCCGATGGGGAGATCCTGCGCGCCGGGAAGGGAGACCCGCCTGGGAGCTGGGCAGGGCAGAGGCGGAGGGGCGGCGGCGGTAACCCTACGGGGCCTTGAGGCCGCCGCCCCCCGGACGGGAAACCCTAAAGGGAAAAAAAAAATAGGGAGGGTGGGATTGGGGGTTCAAAAAACCTCCTCTGATACCATGTAAAATGAGAAAATATGAGAGACCGGAACCCCCAAGGTGTCCCTCCTAAGGAGCCCTTGGGGTGTATTTATAATAAATAATAAAGACCACACCGGACCTCAAGTCCGATGTGGGATGCAGACTCCAACAATCATCAATGGGTGGAATGGTGGTCTTCATGGCAGTCCATACTTTACCTTGGCCTCTCAGCTCAAGAATATTATGTCGTTACTTAGGCAGTGGAGCAGGAAGCATTTCTCTGGATTGGATGATGACATTATGGCTGTTGAACATCAACTTGCTGCACTTCAATTCTCCAACCAGCAGTCATCTCTCCCCTCTTGAGAGGAGTTGCATCTCCATTTTAAACTTGATGATCTTCTATCCCTCAAGGAGAATCTGGCCAAAATTCAATTCAATGTCAGGTGGATCAAGGATGGGGACCGCAACTCCAAATTCTTTCACCGCCTGCACAATGAAAAAAGGCCAAAAAGTCCTTAAAAGATGTTCACATTTCAGGATCCACCTTCACCTTGGAGAATGATATCTTCAATACTGTTGTTGATCACTCAAAGGGGCTCTATACTGATGATGGTGGGGTTTATTATCTTTCCTTGTTAGACTCCATTGTCCCATGTGTTTATGAGCAGCAGAAAATAGCCCTTATGAACCCCCCTTTTGAGATGGAAGTCAGGGCTGCCTTATATTCTCTAAATATGGACAGTGCAGCGGGACCGGATGGGTTCACTAATAAGTTCTTCATGTTCTACTGGGACATCATGCATGTGGACATCACCAATGCTATTAGGAAATTTTTCCTCTCTGGATCACTCCCACATGGCACCAACTCAAATTTCATCGCCCTTATTCCCCCAAATGGGACAATTCCATTGACATTGGTGACTTCCGACCAGTGGCTATTGGGAACTCCATCCCCAAAATTATCAGCAAGTTCCTGGTCATGAGACTTGGGAAATTTGTGGGAGAGATCCTTACCCCAAATCAATTCAGCTTTGTCTCGGGGAGGAACATTCAGGACTGCCTTTTCTCTGCCTCAGAGGGCGTTAACATCATGTGCCAGCGTTCAAAACATGGAAACTTTTCCCTTAAGATTGACATCTCTAAGGCCTTTGACACTATCAAGTGGAGCTTCATTTTCCAAGTTCTTTCTATGTATGGAATCTCGACCAGATTCATCAAGTTGGTTACATCCATATTAAGCAGTGTTTGGGTCTCCATTCTCATAAATGGCCCTCCTAAAGGGTTTTTACCATGCTCCCGTGGGGTCAAGTAGGGTGACCCGCTTTCAAGAATCCTCTTTGAAATAGCTGAAGACTATTTGAGCAGATGCCTAATAGATCTCATGCAGGCAGGCCTTTTCAATCCCATTAAGGCAGGGAGAGACCTTCATGTGCCATCCCATCTGTTGTATACTGATGACATCCTTCTCTTTGGGAAAGCTGACAAACAAACTTTATCCTCTGTCCGGATGATCTTTCACCACTATGTATGTGTTGCGGGACAGTCTATCAGCTGGAATAAATCATCTATTGTCTTTAGAGAAGGGATATCTCATTCTCATCCAAGATCCATTTCTAGGTCCCTCGGTGTGAAGAGGGTCTCTCTTCCTTTTGTCCATCTGGGTGTCCCCATCTTCTGGGGAAGATTCAAGTGCTGCCATCTTGAGAGAATTGCCACCAAAATCATTCAGCAATTGGCTAAATGGAAAGGGAAAAGCCTCTCACAGGCTGGAAGGGTTTGTCTCATCAATTTGGTCATAACATCTATGTTTTCTTATGCTTTCTCCATTTACAGATGGCCGGTCAACCTTATCAAGGACTTACAAGATAAGATTGGGAATTTTGTATGGACGAGATGCATCACTGAAAGGAAACTGGTTACTGTTGCTTGGAAGGATTTCACCATGCCAGTTGACTTGGGTGGGCTTGGTATTAAGGATCTCAAAAGATTCAATGATTCCCAACATGCCAAGTTCACCTGGGGTGTGTTTGATCACAAGGGGGATGGCCTTGGTTTCACCCATGAGAGGTTTGTGCCCAAAAATTGTGATGAATACATGGGTTACTTCCCCTCCTCTGTTTGGATAGTAATTCGTGGCTCTTACAAAGGAATCGTCTCTCAATCGAAATGGATTTTCACCAACCACTTGGATCTGAATGCCTGGTCCACACCCTGAGTTGATGGGCCTCTACTGGACTATATGAACCCCCCTGCTAACATCAGAGGCATGTCCATTGTTGCTTTTCTTCCCCATTTGGATGACCTTGGGATGCTTCTCCCAGCTGATATTCTTATGCACATTCAATTTTATACCTTGGTTGATACTGATACGTTGGTTTGGAAACCCAACCTTGTAGGATATCTTAACACTAAAGACTTTTATCGGTACAAATGTGCTCGAGGCCCCTTTCCCCTAGCCTGGCTTTCTAGCTTTCGAAGGAACTTCATTCCCCTGGCTAGACATCTGCTACTCTGGAAACTGTGGAAAAATCGACTGCCCTTGTAGAAACAGTTGCAAAAAGTTGGATACAGCCTGACATCTGTCTGTTTCCTCTGTCTCAATGCCGAGGAGACTATTCAGCACACATTTCTTCAATGCAGGTTTGGAGCTTCTCTCTAGGACTACTTGAGGCAGCTGTTTGGCTTCCCCCTTTGCATGGATAGGCCTCTTCTCGATCTTCTAGACAAATTGGCCAGCTGGTCATGCAGAGATCAGGTGCGCCACCTCCTTCTTGCGGTTATTGTGGCCATGATCTCATATATATGGAAAGCTCGGAATGCGGCTGCTTTCAACAAGAAAAGGCTCTCCATTCGTATAGGCGTGATGAATATTCACTAGGTAGTTTACACCGCATCCCGTATCCAGACTGTTTTGATGGCGAATGATATCAATGACCTCATTATCCTCAGGCTGCTTGGTGTTTTTGGAAGGTCAAAAAAACCAAAGGTTCCCAAATTCATCCGCTGGATCCCTTCGCTCCCCTCCTGGATCAAGGTCAATGTGGACGGTGTGGCCATGAGAGCGCCTAGTCCTGCTGGGTACAGTGGGATTTTTCGCACATATTGGGGCTTTATCAAGGGATTATTTTATCACTTCATTGGTTACAGGTGTGCCCTTGAAATGATATGTGGTCTATGATGAAGGCAGTTAAATATGCGGTTCACTTTGGTTAGAACTTTCTCTTCCTTGAATCAGATTCTATGCTTGCGGTAAATGCCCTCAAGAATAGATCCAGGCATGTCCCCTAGAGGATCGTCCCTCAATGGGTGGAGTGCCTCACCCTCTTCCAAATGCTCAACCTCACTGTGACGCATGTCTACCGGGAGGCGAACTCGGCAGCGGATGCCCTCTCCAAACAGGCCATGGTGGAAAGGTGCTCGACATAGTCCTTTACTACCCCGACCTTCTGCTTCCTGCTTGTGGAATCTGATTTGAAGGGTGAGATGCACACCAGGTTTTGTAATCCCTCCCTGTAGTCTTTCACTGTTTTCCTTCCTTTTGTTTTTCAATAAATTTTTGCGGGATCAGGTTAGCCTGGCCTCAAGCCTTCCTTGCCCTAAAACCACAAAAAACCTAAAATCCCCTAAAAACCAAGAGAGAAAAAACCCCAACAAAATATTAGGGATGGCGGCTGAGTCTTTGGGTGTTCTCCCTTCACGATCTCCATCGCTGTCAACCCCTCTCCCCAATGGATCTTTGCTGCTCCTTGGTGGAGTTGCCGATATCTCAGTGGCTTGGGAACGGTCTCAGCAGATCGTCTAGTTTGGAGTTGGATGCAGCTACTCACATCAGCGTGTTGGTGGGAAGGTATGGAATCCTCCTTTGGCCCCTTCTCAGACAACGACAAAGAAAATCTCAATGCCGGATCCATATCTGGGGTTACACGAGTCTCTCCGGTCTCACGATGGTGTTAGGCAGGTGCGACAGAAGGTTTGACAACTGGGCAGAGGTGTGCTTGGCCCGAATTTCAGGTATGCTTGTCAGATCTGGGTTCAGTCTCGGCTGTTCAGGTATCTTGGTGTTTGGTGATTTTGATCTCGTCATTGGTGCAGGAATACGATCTGGTGGCTTCATCTGGGAGAGTTTTGGCTTCGCATCTGTGAAAAGTGGGTTCGGCGGGCTTTGTGACTTCTTGGCGGGGGCGTGCATGGTCCTACGATCGGATCTGCGCTTCTTGTTTGGACCCTAGGATGGTATTGCTGGTTTTTATGGATTCTTGATGGGTAATGGTGGATGGAAAGGGTGAAGTTTCAGGTTTTCTTTTCTGGTTCTTCTTTCTTGTTCTTGGGTCTTGCGGCTGATGAAGGTCAAGTCGTATTGTGCTGTGTTTGTTTTGATATGCTGTTCTGCGTACTTTTGAGTTGTGGCTGGTTTGGTTGTGAGTTCTTGGTTTTGCTGAATGACGGTTTAAGAAGTTTTGGATGATGTGGAATGGTTTTGGGCATGGGTGCTGGTGGTCTTGTGTTTCTGAATATGGTGGGATGCTGGAATCCGTCTGGTCAGGAAGAGATGATTGTTGGATTCTGAGTTGTTGTATGACGATTGTTGTTGGTTGTTGGTTTTTTCATAAGATGCTGCTGATTTTTGGTTGGATATTGAGTTGCTGGATGATGAGCTACTGGACATTGGCTACCGCTTCCCTTGAGTGGAGGTGGTGGGTGCTAGAAATCTGTTATGGTGGCGTTGATTGGATTTGGTGCTGCTGGTTGCTGAGGTGGAAGCGGGATGATGGGCGATGTTTGGTGATTGAAAGAGGATATGGTTTTCTGGAAATGAGGTGTTGGATCCTGGTTGTTGTATGACTAGGATGTGATAAAGCTTCTGTTTATGGTTCTAGTGCTGGTGACTCTGTTTGCTGGCGGTTGTTCTGACTGGTGAGGAGGCGCTGGAGGCTGGAGATTGTGAAGTGGGATGCTGGTTGCTGGATGCTATTTGGCTTAGAAGTGATGGTTGCTGGATGGTGGGCTGCTGGTTATGGGTTGCCACTTTCCATGAAGTTGTTGATGATGTCTTTGCTGCTGCTGGATAATGTTTACTGTTTGGTTGGGAGGTGATGTTGGGGACAATTTGGTTTTTATGCTTTGTTTGTCTTGGTGTGTTTTTTCTTTTTTGATTTTTCTTTTTTTTGGGGTCTTTTTCATCTTGGGTGGTAAAGGGTTTTTAGGTGTGGGTCGTTTGGCCCCTCCCCTTCCTTGCCTGTAATGTCTTTTTTTATAATAAATTTTGGGGGACCAAGAATAGTCTGACCTTGTACCGCTTCTACCCCTAAAAACCAATAGAAGTTCCTAAAAACCAATTAGAAACCCTAAAACCCTAAAAACTCCAAAAAACATAAAAACCTAAAATCCATAAAAACCCCCAAAACCCGAAAATTCCTAAAAGTCCATAAAACACTATATCTCGTAAAAACTCTAAAGAACTTTTAAAAACCCTAAAACAATCCTAAAAACACTAAACCCCATAAAATCCTTAAAACCCCATAAACCCCTAAAAATCCTAAAACACCTCAAAATCCATTAAAACCCCTAAGAACCACTGAAAATCCTAAAAAACTAGATAATTTATAAACCTTAAAATCCCTAAAAACACTGAAAATCCCTAGAAAACCCTTAAAAATCAAAAAACCTCTAAAATCCTTAAAAACATGAAAAACCCATCAAAACTCTAAAAATTTATAAAAACCCCCAAAAAATGAAATATTAAAAACCATAAAACCCATAAAACCCCAAAAAACCTTTAAAACCCCCCAAAAAACCTAAAACACCAAAAATGATTAAAATAATAAATACAAAAAAACCCTAAAAACACTTCAAACCCTAAAATACCTTAAACCCCTAAAACCCATAATTACCATAAAACCCTACAAAACCACTAAAAACACTAAAAAAACATAAAACTCCTAAAAACCTAAAAACCCTATAAACTATGTAACCCTAAAACCCTAAAAATCCCTACAACCCTTAAACACGCATAAAGGCCACTAAAAATCTCTAAAAAAAAAAAAATCCCTAAAAAATGTAAAAACCTAAAATCATTTATAAAACCCTAAAAATTATAAAAACACTTAGACCCCTGAAAACCCAAAAAAACCATAAAATTAATAAAATATCCTATAAACCCTAAAAACCATAAAAGAATCTAAAACCCTAAAACCCTTAAAAACTCTAAAATACCCTGAAACCCTACAACCCGTAAAAGACACTATAAACCATAAAACCCTAAAAATCAATAAAAACCATAAAAATATATAAAATAAAATTTTTTTCCTAAAAATCTAAATGAATATAAAACCATAATTACATTAAAGGTCACAACTTCCCATAGACATATTTTCAGGCCAGGAATCATTATTTCCCAATGGTTTACAATGGATTTGTTCATGAACTAGAAACACCCAACAATTTTTTATCCATGGGGACATGATTTCCAAAGGCAATTAATCTTCATGAGGTTTGGTCGATGATGCTTGATAACTCACCTTGGTCGAGAGGATGAGAGGTCAGGCTCATCACACTCTTGGGGTGGGGGGATATTATTTCCTACGATGGGAATCTCTTATAGAATTAATTCATATTAAAAAAATCCTTTATTAATTCCCAAATCTTTTGTAGGTATCCTTATAATTAACAATAAATTATTAGCAAGTATGTAATATAGATTCATCTATTTATATCAGAGGCTCTTAATTAATGGAGATACCTATATGTATCCAAGGTTCTACATCAACTGTATACTATTATGTACAAATTAGATATCTTTGGTCATGATTATGATGACGCTATTTTTCTAGCCACAGAGTGAAGAACTATGGAGTGTATCATCATTTAGGGAAACGTGAGCTATTTTTATATTGGGATCGGATCCATGTGATGGGATTTCTATATATCATTATGAAAGGTATCAAAACACACATATTTGGTGCTTCTTAATGGGGAACAACTTACCTTTTAAGGTTATGTGATAAGGACCCAACCATACAGTTTAACATCATGTGACATGGACATATAGGCGGAAGGTTCCTTGTCAAATTTTGGTGTGGGACTTATACTGAGGTGGCCTAGGAAACCTAGAAGGGATATGGATTCCTAGGTTGAATTAGAACTTATTGAGAATGTAGTCTAGATAGAACAGGGTTGATATGTGGTATTAGGTTTGAATCTCAGAGATTCCTCCTACCTATCCCATTTGGATGATAATTAAACCCAATATAGATCATTTATAAGTACCTACACCTATGGAGGCCCTTATAATATTTTTATTGAAGGGCAGTATGGCCCTTTGAGTGGATTAAGTTGGGGTTTATTCCTGAGGAGGATTCCCAGTGATGATCTGGGGGTTTTGATAGAGGCTTACTCCTAAGAAGGATGCCCATTGAGCTCAGAGTTTATGTAGGCATCCTATGTATCCTAGTTATAATAGGAATAAGAATTCTCATGGTTCAATGGTTGGGGATTACACATTGGTGATTCCTTGTGAGGTCTGAATTGGAGCTTACTTCTGAAGAGGATGTCCAAAAGGTTTGGGTTAGGGATAACTCCTAAGTATGATACCTAGAATTTTTGGGATCATGTGGATTCCATGAACATCGACAACTTCTAAGCCCACATGAGTCATTCTTGGTGTGAGAAACAAGAGGAAATAAAAGATCTAAGTAACCAAAAAATCTGTTTCCCCAAAGTTTGATCATGTCCTTGAGGACCCACTTCTATGGAGGTACTATGAAGGAATAAAAGAAGAATATTCAAAGGATTTTATTTTTTTCAAAACATGCATCTGATGGTGTGGATGTTTGGATGATAACTATTCAAGGAAGAATCATAAGATCAGGTAAACAAAACACTTCTCTTACCTTACTGGTGGAAAATATGGGGCGATGGTGGAAGAGGTCGATGGTATGAAACTTCACTCTCTTTAATTTTACATTGAATGAGTCCAAGGTATGTATAAGGAAGCCGGACCCTCAGTGGTGGCCAGTAGGCAGAGAGAAGAAAGGGTACAACATCCTGCAAATAAAGTCTAGGGGATTACTCTAGGAGGGTTTCCCTAAAATTTGTCCTGTAGCGAGGGAGGATGATTTAATTCCATGTAAAATGGAAACACAAGCATAATCCTCATCCTCCATACTAGGAAATGTAGGCTCCATGTATTAGAGAAACAGCTAAGGTATCCCAAACTTCATATGCAGTTTTACATGCAGAAATTCTATTAAACTCTTCATCTCCTAGAGCACAGTACAAGGCATTCATAGCTTTACAGTTGTTATTGTAGGCAGTCTTTGTAGGTTCATCCCAAGTAGATCTAGCAGTAGTAGGAATTTTGTATTCTGATTCAATAGCAGTCCAAATATCAAAACCTATGCTTTCTAGATGGATTTTCATTTTTAGCTTCCACTGAGCATAATTAGTTCCATTGAAGAAAGGTGGCCGGTTAGTAGCAGCACCCTCAAGTCTATTGTCCATGATGAGAAAATTTTAAAGAGATAAAAATTTAGAAATAACAGAAATTTTAAGAACTTTAAAATACAACTAAAATCACAGTTCAAAAGCAGAGTACTTTTAGAAAGTATTTTCAACCTTTGATACCAAGTGTTGGTCGGAGTGGTTTACTCAAGAGGGGGGTGAATTGAGTACCAATTAAAATTTCTATATTTAAAAGCAGTGTCTTAAAGACCCCCAAATAAAATAATAAATTAAACTGTAGTGAATTTATATTAATGTAGAGATTCTGTTAGGTTCTCAAGGGATTGATTAATTCCCAGGTAATCAACACAGGAGTGTGTGATTATCTTTTGAAACTAACTTACTAATCTACACTTAACATAAACACTTGCTAATTTAATTATCAAAGTAACTTTAAAAACAGTATTGGTTTTAAAGTGATTAGCAGCGGAATAAAACTTTGAAATAGATGGCACAACAATGTAACCAAGAGGTTCAGTCTCAAGCCGAGACTTAGTCCTCTCAAAAGTTTATATAAAAATGATCCACACCCTGGATCGGGGTTCAACAGTTTACAACTGTCCAGGTCCAAGACCTCTACCACTGTTCTTCGTGGGAAACAGTACAACAGCAACCAGCTGTCCAGGTCACACACGACCTCTACCACAGTTCTTCGTGGGAAAGAAAGAATGAAAGAGTTTTGTAAGGATTTACAGATCCTTCAGTTTGAGTACAGGAGACAGTGTATGTGTTAGATATAGCAGATAACACACACTGCTCGAAATGAATGGTAATAAATCACAGAACAAGAGATGTAGAGTTTAGAGATGGTTCTGGTGATTTCAGTATAGCTCTGGACTCCTTTGGATTCGATTAGAAGTGAGTCTGAGTCCTCTTCTTGTTTCTGTTGAGAAACAGAGTGTCGTATGCTCCAGGTTCACAGGTGGTGAGAATGTAGTCGATGAAGTCTTCTTGTAAGCACAGAACACTCCTCGAGTATGCTTGATTGTCTATGAGCTTCTCTGTGTTCCTCTTGTGCTTGTGTCGCTTTTGGTATAATGGATGCACCGCACTTTTCTGGTTCGCTTCTTGTTTTCTTCACACGTTCGCATACCTTTCTGGTATGTAGTCTTCTCGTATTTATCTCCCATCAGGGGACAGAAAAGATTTCTTTTCAGCAGGTACGAGGTACGGGTTCCTAACATCCGACAACCTTTATCAGGTATTTGACAAATCATTAAAATGTACATGATATGACCGTTAGATAGATTGAATATAGGAAATAAAGAAATTCAAACAGTGAGTTGAGTGATCGGTAGGTAATCATCATCGGTAGCTTGAACATCGGTGGCTTGAACATCGGTAGCTTAATGTCATTAGTTGCTTTGACTCTATCGGTGGCTCTATGCGTCGGTTGGTACATGCATCGGTAGCTTCATGCGTCGGTAGGTACATGCATCGGTAGCTCCATGCGTCGGTAGGTACATGCATCGGTAGCTCCATGCGTCGGTAGGTACATGCATCGGTAGCTCCATGCGTCGGTAGGTACATGCATCGGTAGCTCCATGCGTCGGTGGCTGCGAGTCTATCGGTAGCTTCATGCGTCGGTGGCTGCGAGTCTATCGGTAGCTTCGTCCATCGGTGACTTATTCCATCGGTAGCTATTTATAAGTACATCGGTAACTCTGTGTTAAGTCTATCGGTAGCTGTCTGTCGGTAGACTAAGTCTATCGGTAGACTGGTTACCGGTAGCTCTTTATCAGTAGCTATAGACAGATTACTTATCTGTTTTATGCAGAACACATCTGATTGTGTTAGAAACAATTTATAACTTGTATGAACATGGATAAATGATGATTAACATATTCCAAAGACTTATTTTAAAAAGGTGTTATTGGTTTGATCATAGATTTAAAAGAATTAAAGTATAGATCAACAATACTTAACAATATCATAGAGAATGAAGACATAATTGGGATTTTCAACACAAATAAATACATGATTGAGATTATCAAAACAGGTGAGGTCAACAAATTCCATGTAAAATGGAAACACAAGCATAATCCTCATCCTCCATACTAGGAAATGTAGGCTCCATGTATTAGAGATAAAAAAAGGGTAGGACAAAGTTCTAACCCTATTTCACTAGACCAGAAACATCCAGACACTGTTCTTGGGGTAGGGGTCCTTGTGACCATAGGGACACAGACCCACATACACCCTAGAGTCCTTGACAAGCCAACTGGACTAGTGAGGGAAACCACTTACTATATGAATACACACCCAAATGGGGGACACACTCATGCTCCACTCACCATGGTTATGCAAGTTCGAAGGATCTGGTGGATGATTCAACTTGATCTCTCTCAAACAAGGTATCCAAAAGAGGAAATGGGTTTTCATGGATGGATTTGAAGGGTTCCTGATGAGTCGCTCACATAGACTAGGTGTTAGGGAAAACTAAGAGGCATGCATAGGGGGTGATTAATGTAGGTAGTCTGGGTGAACTGGTGGAACCTTGGGTGATAGACTACCTAGGAAACTTAACATGGGAGAGAAATTTCTCGAGCCTTCAAGAGTATCTATAGGTGTTCCTGAAAGTGAATCACATAAGCCCATGGTTGAGGAAGTGTACCTTGAACCACTCTTTGTTAATCATGGGGTGGGTGAGTGCCTCATGTTGTTATTGTTTATTTTAATCATTAGGGGGCATTTAATTTCACTATACCTCTTGAATTCCTTCTTCTTTAGGATTTAGAAAGCTTCCTATAAGGTTTCAGAGGGGTTGAGTGAAGGATTAGGCCGAGCAGAGCGTTGGTGGGCCTTTTGGAATTCCTATTTGTACAAATGAAGACCTCATGGTCATATTAATAGGGAAAATATGGAACATTGGGTGAATGGGATATCTCACTCACTGTTCATGAACACGTTTGTCACATAGGCTGTCTCATAGATCTGTAACATAAGAGAATGTGTAGGCTCACCATGCAGGCTGATGTGTAGGTACCCTGCGTGCCGGCATTTCTTGGGGGTACATGTGTCACTCACTTGGGAGAACCCACTACTCCATACGATGGGGTTTGTAGCCCCACACCCCATCTCAAGATGAGTTTCAGACTTCATTCCCGACCCATTAGTCCAGTTTCTTTGCCACCATCTCTAACCCCCATTAAAAATGGACAGTCACACTGAAAAGTTTTTCATCTTGGTCCAAGTCATTTATGGTTCTGACAAATGGAAATAATATTTTCACCTTCTTCCTTTATAAATATGTATTTATACTCAAGCTCAATATTTGGTATCCTAGTGAGGTTTACATCTTCAATTTTCTAGAAAAGATAATGAAACACATTTCACGATGCAAAACCCCCCTAGAATTAGACTCATTCAAATTGAAAATAAGTTTATTGGAAGGTAACTTTATGTAACTTTGATGCATTCTAACATCATTTGGTTGGATTTGGTGCTAACTCAAATGTGGAAAGATTCCCTAATGTTTTCCTAATACACGAGTCCTAGAAAGCATAGTTTGGCTATTACTAGGTTTGTATAGACAACCCTATAAACATTGTGTTTTTTGTGTCATCACCCTAAAGTTTGCCTAAGATCATTATGAAGGAGACTCAGTGGGGGAGGTTTGTATTTTTTCATATACCACCCTTTTTGGGTTTTCATCCTAACTATATTTTTCCTTTTTTATGGGCATTTTAATTTCATATAAGTCGGACTAATGAAGTTATTTTTTTAGGCCACACAACATTAACCATATAGTTTTAAAAATAATTAACCAAAAATGGATTTTGGGCCAAGAATGTTATTAAATTATTTAGATATCTAGTGGGGAATATTGAGACATGGTTTAGTGATTCTCATATATAAAACATGATATTAGTGAATAGAATAGGGCTATCTTGAGGATGAAGTTACCATTGATTGAAAAAACCCATTTTCTGGGCTGTTTTATGAAAGGAAAATTGAGCGCATACTGCATAGTCAATAGTGGAATCCTTTGGATGATAGGATCTGAAATGTGAGAAACTTATGAAAAGACAATTGGGGGTGTATTACATCATATTTATGAAGAGGTTTTCTAATGAATTATGACATTCTCTTTCTGATGGTTGAAGTTTAATATTCCGATTTTTGAAGACCATGATGGGTATTTTTTCCAAAATTAGGTGTCTGGGAATAAAGGGAGTATCTATATTGGCATTGTTCATATATGGGAAACCATTCCAACATGAATTTAACTCAAGTGAAGGATGGTAATTTTCATTATATGGTTAATATTAGTGGAGGGATCCATTCAGAAAAGGGAATGAAAAGAAGAAAAAAGTATCATGTAGTTTAATGTCATGAGATTGGGACATTGATTGCGTAGTTTAACATCTTACGATGAGGACATTGTGCTGTGAAGTTTAATGTCATGAAAAAAGGAAATTATTCTAGGATGTTTGAATTTGTATAACAAGAACATTATGGGGATATAATTTAAAGTCTTTATCTTTGACGAAAAGGATGATGGTTCTACCATTCTTGGTAATTTTTCTGAAAATGTGCTATCATATTCTAGTGTGAGAGGTAGGAAAATATTAATATGTGATTTGGGATCCTAAAATCCAATGATTATTAAGGGGAAATAGGATTATGATGTTAAAGGAGGTCTCTCCCAAGTATGAAGTTACAACAGATTGAAGAACCTGAATTTTGGGCTGTTTTATGCAAGGAAAACTATGCCACAAACTGCATAGTCAATAGTGGAATCCTTTGGGGAAGAAACCAATTTTGTGGGATGTTTTATGAAAAGGCTACTGGTGTGTGTTCTATCATATTCATACAAATAATTCCTCAATAATTCTAACATTCTATCACTAAAAGCCGATGGATGTTTGTGGAGATTCGTATTTATCTGGGCATAGAGTGTGTTTTGCGGGAGGAATGTACCTGGTCATAGAAGGGGTATTTCAAGTAAAAAATTCACAAGAATGTGGAAAATAGGTTTCCTATATTGGTATGACCTAGGCATAAGAAATAAATTGTGTTTTTAGATCTCATTCATATTACTAGTATTGTAAAATCATGGAAATAATATATGATATGTGGCCTAATGGGCCAAGGTAATTCCAGTATGCTTTGAACACATAAAGGGGGAAATAATAAACCATGGTCTTGAGGGTTCTCAGATAAGGAGAAATAGTATGAGACATATATGTAAGGGATGGCCATTGACATTGAATCATGGGTCCCAGCATATTGTTATCAAAGATTATAGGGACAGAATAGGTTTCTCCCAAGGGTGAAGTTTCCTATATTTGATAAACCTATTTTGTGGGTTGTTTTATGAAAGACCAACTAGGGAACATACTGCATAGCCAAATAGTTATATCCTTTTTATGACCAAACTGTTTTGTGTTAGGTTTTGGGAAAATCTAACTAGTTCATATTACAACCTAGTTCGGAGAAATATCTCTCAGGTATCAAACATTATAACACAAAAATACAAGAAAAGATTATGAATATTTGAAAGTACTCAAGATTAGGAGTATGTGGTCTGAATGAGAAATATATGAGCATAAAAGAAGCATTTGTACCACTATTTTCAATGATTCTGGAATCTATTTCATTGATATGACTCATATTTGAAAGAAGGAAATATTTGTTTCCTTAGAGGTCCCCTTGATGGAGGGACCTGGATTAAAAGCTCCTACAAAAATTTATATTTTTTTGTACAAGAGGGTTATTTTTTTACTCCATTGGTCAGACTATGAATTAAGAAACATGTTTCACTATTTATCTCAAAGGGGATGAGAATCAGGCCACACATAGTTCAAAAATGAAGACCCCCACACTGATTGAATTCAAGTGTGGAGAAAATTGGGGGATTTTTCTTTGAATATAGCCTTATGCCCAAGGTGAAAACCTCTATTTTACCCTATCATGTAGATGTGACTAAAACATGGGTGAGTGGGGGTATTTTTCATATTATGCTAAGTCTAATCATAATATATAATATTCATACATCATTACATATCTCATGGGAGTGAGAACTAAGTTGCAAATAGTTCTGGAGAGAATCATACAGTTTATTGTTACGTGATGAATACATTTAGTGTACCTTTTAGGGTGTTATAGCTAGGAAAAAAATATCACCAATGTGAGTTGATATTCCCAACAAGTGGGGGAAATTATTTTACTAAAATTCTTTATTCCACGTGATCTATACTCGGTGTGAGAAACAAGAAGTGGAAAAAGTTTCTTCCACAACACAAAAGAAACATAAGCAAAGGATAGGGGCATTTATATTTTGTGGTGGATGGGCCAAGAAATATATGATCCAAGAATCACTATATATCTCATGAAGATGTTAATTAAGATATACATAGTACTTTATATACTATATAGTTTAATTTACTACGGTAAGGATAAAGATGAACTGTTGTGAAAAGAGGAAAATTATTTTGAATGAACCTGATATTAGAGATCCGGGCATCCCTATATATCTCATTGGAGTGAGAATTAATCCACATATAGTTATGGGAAGTTGGTACCCACATAAATAGGAATTTGATATGGGAAAATGGGATTTAATATTTCCAAATTGATGGTTGGGAACAAGACATGTGTTCCAGGTGCCACTACACATGTCATTATAATGAGATTCAAGCCATAAGTTCTAGAAAAGTTCCCTGTATATCTTTGGTTCAAACAGAGGGAGATGAGGGATTTTTATCATTATGGTTGTGTCTGGAACTAATATTAGAGATTTGAGCATCACTATGTATCTCACTGGAATGACAATCAATCCATTTGTATTTATTGAATAGATCATGCAGTTTAATGTAATGCGGTGATGACGTTGGCCATGTAGTTTATTATCATGTTGTAAGGATGTAAAAATACCAGGGATTATATTTATAAATAGGGAAAAGTTCCACTATGGAGTGGAAATGATGTGAGTGGGGATTATGCATGGAATCTTCCCATATATGAGAGACTACAAGGAGTGTTAACTCATGGAATTTTTGGGATCTTAATGTCGAATGAGGGTGAGGTTAACTATATAGTTTAATGTCATGTGATGAGGATGAATTGTTTATTGAAGTTTTAATTCTTACAACCAAGAATTAATTTCATATAGTTTATTATCATGTGAAAAGGATAACAATTCCACAAAGTTTAACTACGTGTAGAGTGGACGTGATGTCATGCCTTTTAAGTTTATGAAAAAACACCAACTACACAATTTAACATCATATATATTGGATTTATACGGTGGTATGTATTTTAAAATCCCAAATCTATGAAATATCTCATGTTATTACATAAAATAATTTTTTATAAACATTTCATTGGTTAGAGTCTTAATTATTTCCCCATCCATTGAGATCAAGGAATAAGCTCTGTTTGAATAGACCCTATTTATGGAATAAGGTCCCTCCCACTTTGGATCAAGCATTAAAGGTTCTTTTATTGGTATCATTAGAGTTATGAGGACCAAAAGAAGTTCTCCTTGGATTAAATAATAGAGTTGAACCTTTTTATTAAAATCTCTCATTATCTAGTTATCATAATCCTCTAAGTGGTGCAAGGTATGCAACCTATTTTCATCCATTCACTCCAATTAATCATGTTGTTTCTTGGATTTATCATCTATGGATAATTGATCACATATGGAAACACATAGTAATGGAAACTGAACGTCAATTTTTAGGACTACTTCCATACCATAAAACAATGTGTATAGGGTTGCCTATATGGAAGTATGTATCATTTTTTGGTAAGACCATAAGGCTTGTAAGAGCTTGTCAGGGCATAAATTTTTATCTTTTTCCACCATTTTTTAGAGTATGTTCGGTAGGGTTTCTTGAATTCCTCTATCTTTCTATTAGTTGTTTCATGATAGAGGGATGAATGGTTGGATTTGATATCATATTCCTGATGTAGCTTTACCACCATGACGGAACAAAAATTGGTGCCATTATCCATCAGTATTGTATGAGAGACACCAAATCCAGTAATGATGTTAACTTTTATGAAACCAGAAATGGTTTTGGAACTGACTTCATTGAGAGGCATTTCCTTAGCTGATTGGAATAAGAAATCAGTAGTAGTAAGGATATACTTGAACTGCTTGGATATATCTAAAAAAATGGCCCAATAACATATATTCCCCACATGTAAAATGACCATGAGTATTTGGTTGTATGTAGAGACTCTGAGGGCTGACATATGAAGTTGGAATGCACTTTAAAGGAATGAAATTTCATGGTGAAATTGGTACATTCCTATGTCATAGTGGGAAAATAATTCCAAGACTTCAAATTTGGTAGGAAATATTGTATCAGGCTGATAGGCAACACATGCCCTAATGTGTAATTTGTCCGTAACATTCATATTCTCTACTCAATTGAAACATCCGATAAGGATTCCATCAATTACTCCTTTATAGAGGACTTTTTGACGATTTGGGCCATCATATAGGATGTAGTTGGTTTCTCTCCTTTTAATTTTTTCTTTTCTAGCTCTATCAGGTGGGATTACTCAATTTTGGAGGTAATCAATTATGGGTGTCATACACCTAGTGGTAGGACCATATGAGTCTTGAATAAGGAAGACTTCGTTAATCTCTTCCACTATAATTTGAATGAAAGGTGAAACCATTAAGTGATGGGAAATGTTGATGAATTTTTGTCCCGGTTTAGATCCAATCATGTTGTAACTGAATTTTCCAATCCATCATCTTGGGAATTTTTTGATCATGGGATGTGAGTCAATGTTGGTTCTAAGGGTAACTCTAACACCAACCATCAGACATAGTCATGTAGGGGGATCAACTCTTCTCTTCTGATATCATAATCCCCATTTATATGTTTGATTACCAACTCTAAGTCTCCCTTCACCTATAGGTGATATATTGGTATTTTCAATGTGAGTTATTGACCCACAATGATGGCCTAGTATTATGCCTCATTGTTTGTACAACCGTAAGATAACAAGAAAGAATAATGTAGAACTGCCTTTACTAGGGAAATGAGATTGATTTTAATTTTTTTTGAGTTTAGTTCCTTCAATTATCTTCCCTGTTTGGATTTTGAATGTGATATCAAAATACATTTCCCATGTTTGGGGGAAGTCCTAAATAGATAATATCTCTTTGTTAGGAAATTTAGTAATTAATGTTGACATTTCTGCAAATGGTTGTCCGACAATAAAATTTTACAAGCCCCATACTTTCATTTCTTTTTGAGGCACAAATTTTATATAAAATTTTTGTTGGATAACCAACCACCATGCTAGATGCCCAGTCAAAATAGGATGAATGAGGATTTATTTGAGTGGGTTATTATGGGAGACCAAGTAGGCCTTATTGTTCTGAAGATAGTGTCTCGGTTTTTGAACCGTGAAGATTAATTCCAAGCATATATTCTTGATATTTAAATAATGATTCCCAACATCAAGCATGATACGACTAATATAATAAATCCTTTTTTCATTTCCATTAACATTCTTTTGTGCTAGTAAAGAGAACAATTATCACTCTAGGTCCATCACATATAAGATGATCAGATTTCCCTCAACATGTGGAATCAACACCAGTGGTCTCAAATGGTATGTCTTTAAGATATCAAATGCTTCTTGATAGTTATTGTTCCACTAATACGTTACCCCCTTCTTCATTAGTTAGGTGAAGGGATAACACCTTCCTGTAAGATTGGATATGAAGTGTCAGATATAGGCTATGTTCCCTTGAAGTCCTATCAACTCATTGAGGTTTCTATTAGGTTATATTCTAAGGATAGATTTTTTTATCTGGTCCAACTATGATTACATACAAAGAAGGAATGTAAGTTCCCATAGGATACCCGAAAAGAGAATTTCAAGGGATTCATCTTCATGATATGTTTTTGAAACTTGTGGAATATAGTTTCTAGGTCATATAAGTGGTGAGTAAATTTAGAGGACTTAAATAATATATCATAAATGTATCATTTGATAAAATTCCATAGGAAGGGATTGATGAAGTGATTCATGGAACATTGGTATGTGTCACCAACATTCTTTAAGAAAAATAGAATTTCCTAATAGTAGAATATTCGATGAGGGTCCCTGAAGGTGGTGGGTTCTTAATATTTCAGGGACATCTAGATTTGGTTGTACCCTGAATAGCCATACATTAAGGAGAGGGCCTGATAACCGGTCATTACCTCAATCAGGAGTTTTGTGATCAGAACTAGGACATCATATTTTGGATAGTCCCAATTGAGATCTCTGATGTCAATAAAGACTCTAATTTTCCCATTTTTATTCTTCATAGGGAAAATTTTGGATCTATATTTTGGATATTTTACCTATCAGATGATGTATTCCTTGATGAACATATCCTTTTCAGCCTCAATTTTGGAGGTGTTATTCAGGTGTGTCGTTCTGGAGGTTTGTTTGTATCCTCGATGATCTTCTAGAAAATCTAAGTGATGGGTCTCCACCTTGGGATCGAGGCCTGAAATTTCAATTTAATTCCAAGTGAACACATCTTAGTTTTTTAAAAAATAAAGTATATACCTCATACTCTTCTGAATTCATGGATTCATAGATTAGAGTCGTTCGTGGATCTTCCTTAGAAGCCAAATTTATTCCTTTGAACTCATCATTAGTGCTGGAGAATCCTTCCTATAATGATGGAGGAGAATCCCTATGGTCTTCCTCTTATTCATATTCCTCGTGATTTACCACTTTTAATCTATTTTAGAGGTAGTTTATGAATTAAGAACCTCATATTTAGGAGAAGAGTTGTCATTTGTAAATCAAGAAGATGAGATAATCATTTCCGGCACAATCAATGATTCGAAGCCTTTTTAGGGCTCCAAATGGGATATAAAAGACTGAGAATGAGTATATATATCTTCTCCCAATGATGAGACAACATATTCCAGCCAAATTAATGAAATGGGGATTTTTGAAGCTCATGGGATGGAATGGGGGAATTTTCGTCAAGGCTTTCATCAGTGCTCGGAGGGTTTACGAATTCTCAGAAACTGTCAGGTTTAATTTTCATTATTGACATTATGGAAGTCACTAAATGAGTGATTGAATTTGTGCCCACCCTTTCTAATTGATTTATGGGAAGTAAATAGTCATTACTATTCTATATAAAAGGGTTATCTGGGATTATCTCCAGGCCATTTGGGGCATTGATCCTGGAAACGTCATCATCCATGGACAGTTTTTCTCCTTTGTGGTAGAACCCGACATTAATATATTGTGACTAATAAGATTTGAATGGGTCTTCACCACCATAAAATTTCCCAATTTGACCATTGATGCAATATTTGAGATAACGGTGGTATGATGAAGGAATGGCCGCATGCTAATGAAGCTAAGGTCTTCCTAGTAGAACATTGAAAGTTGTATCCTATCGAACAACAATGAATTCATAGTCATATAAAAGATCCCCAAACTAAGTTAGTCATTCCATGTGGTTCATGATCATTCTTTTCATAACCCTATAACATCATAATGGAGGAAGAAAACGGTGGTTCATTGATACCCAATTGGAGAAGTGTCTGGATTGAAATGAGGTTGATTCTTGAGATATTGTTAATAAAGGATTGCAGGATATCAATGTCATTTATCTTACCAGATATTTTCAAGGGACTCATATGTCCTTTTATGACAACTTAATTGTCATTTTTTGGGAAATAAATGATCTTGTGACATTCTATGGGATCATTCTCTGCACGATATACCTCAACAGTAGCAACTTCAACTTCAAACTCTTGAGGTCTTGACAAGGCCTCTATGAGTTCCTTCTGAAGGTATTTTTATAGAATCAAAGAATCTAAGATTGAAAAATTATCCAGTACTTGGGAAATTTGTTTCAAAACAGCATAATTTTTATCAATAGGTATATTCCTTCATGTATGGGAGTATTCTCTCTCATGTGATTTTTAAGGTTACATTGTTGATGTAAATGAATCATCCCTTGGAATAGGAGTTGATGGTGATTACTCTATTAGTGGATTAAGTTTGCTGGGTCTGCCTACATAGTGGGGCTGATTAGGTGGTGAAAAATACTCTAGTTTATCTTCTAGGTTGACTGTGTTATGGAAGAACCTATCATGCATGGGGGGATTCCCTTTTACCTATCTAGATTACTCAAAGGATCTCATATGTGTTTTAGCCACATAGGCAGTTTGAGCGGGGGTGTGGTAAAAGTAGTGACTTCTAGGATTACCATGTCTTCCCCGGAATCCTCAAATTTTAAGGCCTCTCCCCCTAATACCCCAATCAAGTGTGGGGAACATAGGTTAATAATAATAATCAAGTTTTTTAAAGGGATTCATTAAGAGAATAATGTTAATGAAACTGAAGTTAAACTCTTCATTTGATAAAGAATATTTCTAACGGGTCAAATCTTTTTATTCTAATTTTTGGGGCGGTGCCTGTGTTTTTTGGACTATAGGCCTGAATTTAGCTAAAGTTAAGGGAAACTTCATCTTTGGTTTAGGACCATCTACTTGTATTTTCTTCTTAATATTATGGCCTTGTCACATTATGGAAAATTGGCCTCTAGAGGACTGAGCTATAGGTGAAGTTGGTTGTATTGTAGCAAAAAAGGCGGGAACATAGTTTTTTTATTTGACTGTGTATGGAGAATAGAATGAGTCTTTTTGATCATTTTCTTAGCCATCCAATCACTGATATTCTACTCACTATTTCTATTAACTATTTTCCATTCATTTCCATCCTCTAGATTAGTGGAAGAAATATATGCAACCGAAGCGATTGAATTATTTAGCTTCACTTTACCAAATCCACCATCTTTTGTAGGAGGTATTTGAAGAAAAGATAATCATAAATAAGGTGCCCCACCATTTGGTGAAAGGGGAAATATTTTGGGATATCTTCATCCCCTTATTTATTAAGATTCCTGAGATTTGGAAAGTTGACTAAGTTGTTTTCCAATTCTGAGATAATATAGCCAGGGACTTGGTCATTTCAGAAAGAATAGACTCAATTTTTCATCTCTTTGAAAATTTTCAACCTTTGATCTCTTTGATCATCCTGACTAGGTAGGAATTGTTGTTGATTCTCATGAGGTGGAGCCACATGATATGATGCAGACTTTGAATAGGAGCATGTAAAAGGGCTTAATTAAGTGTAACTATGGAAACCTCTTCCTTTCATGTTCACCATACTAATATTATTTGAATTACTCGGGACTTGGATTTGGTCTCTATGATAGAGTTTTAAACATGTTGAGAAATTTATGTAAGGTCCTGAAAACCTCATATGTATTTCATAAGGATTAGTGGCATGCACAACTCATCGTGAAGGTTCACTACACATATGGGAAACAACTCTTTTTTCAGGGAGTGGTAGGATTAAGAAGTTTGTCAATACATTCCCCCAAAGTGATGAAATCTGAGTCTCTTTCATTCTTACACTGCTTACAATTTGTAAGATCAATGACTTCTATTTTCTATGGAGTTGAGAAGAACTATAAGAGAAATATCTAATAGAAGACTTCCTATATAGTGATTTATCGATCATGAAAATGTTTGTACCAGAAAAAGGCTGGTACTTATAGAGACTGTATGAAGCAGTTGAGTTTTACCACCTCCTGTAGCTTAGGGGTACCCATCATGGGTTCACAACGAGAGAAAAAATGCATCAAATTCTTTTATGGGTCTCCTAATCTATAAAAAACTGGAAATGGAGGATTCCCAATGTTTGGTGGTGGGAGAGTTGGATCGAATAATTCAGGGTAAGGCATATTTTCATGATTTATTTGTTCATGGTATTCCTCCAATGCTTCCAATCAAGCCATTAGTGACTCAATAGTGTTCACAAGCCTTTAGGAACGTTTGGTTGAGATGGAGCCTCAACAGGTGCAGTGACCAAAGCCTGAATAAGTGTAGTTCCAGCTAGGTCCTTTGATGGAGAGAAAGTTGGTACTTGTCATGGGAATCTTACACGGGCGAACCTGTAGGGATGCGACTGACCCTGTTCTGGTTACACACCCAACAGAGGGAATTCCCAATTTGCTATTGCAGAATCCATGTATATTGGTGGTTGGTATCCCACATTGAGCATATATTCTATACCTTCTTCGTTTTCTACAAAAAATGCTCTTTACTATGGTGCATTGACTGGGAGTGTTATTTTGAGGATATTCATTCAAAATATACCCAATATGAAATCTTTCTTAGAGTATTTCAGAATTGAGTCTCCTCAATTATTTTATCTTCTCATCTTGATGAGTATATATTTATTTTAGTGAAATGGTTTTAACCCCTCCATAAGGGAGGTGAGGTACAATTTTACTTTTAACCCTTTCCCTATAATATTCCTTGTGAGGAAGTAATAATGGATTATTCTAGGGAATGCCCAGATTCTGGGAAATCCCCTAATTTTTGGTAAACAAACCTCCTTAAATTGTTTTGGCGTGGACCATGTCATAAACCAGAACTTCTTCCCCAAACTACTTCTCTTAATTGGCCTTTTGTTCTGTAAAATTAGTGGGGGTGTAATTGATGACATTCAATGATGAAAAAAACATTAAAGTATTCAATCAATGTATTTACAGGATTGTATTCTTTTATGTCCCCCACGAAGTCTTGTCCTCACCTCTGTTGATTCTCTAGGAGATACTTGGCGAAAAATAATCTTAATGGCATCTTCAGATATTTCCGTCGTATGTGTCCCTAATGAGGATACTAGAACATGGGATGGGATGAACTAGGATGATCCACTTTTCAGCATTTCCCTATCCGGGAGAAGACTAATTCCTTCATATTAGGGGATTATTGACCTAAAAACCCCCAACCTCTAGGGATGGGGTTGTTCCCATTCTACTTTTACAACCCCTCAAGTGTAATTTTTTTACCTAAAGGGATGGGTTAGAAAACCACCCGGCCTTATGGTATAAGGTTTCTCCTAAACCATTACGGATGCTATTTCCACAGCTCCTCTTCCAGTTTTATGGATTTATCTCCAAACATGGGCTAAGTGAATCATTAAATATGCCTTTGGATCAACCATTTCTGAAGATCATTGCACTATTTATAAAATTTTAACTATTTTAATGTTTCCATCACCTAAGAGGGAGGCTTGTTTGGTATTCTTATATGCTTGATGAAGAAGTATCTTAGTAACCTACTCTCTTCTATCCATACATTGATGAGAGTTGGTCGAGGCCTATTTTTTATCATGTCTTTAGTTATGAATATATTTCATTTTTTAAACTAACTTGAAGCTATAACATTGCATGATACAACATTGAAAGTGATTTTCTGATTAAAAAGTGTGGTGAAATTTAGTACTCCATGCAAACCCCATCCTATAATATGACCACTATATAGGGCAGTAACTATTAGTTTTTACAACCTATTTAATATGTTGAGGAATGAATGTTGATGGGATAATTTATGTTTTTCAATCCTTGGATTTTGTAAAGCTAGCAGAGCTTCGAAGTTAATTTCGCATTTCATCCCTTATATTAGCTTGGTGCGACTTTGATAATCATCATTTCTCAATACTTTCTCTTTCATGTGATGAAGATTTTTACACATATTGATGTGGATGTTGGGAACACAATATACTGAAAATACCTCTGGAATGATATTTTTAGGGGGGATAAATTCCATAATATGAATGGTATGTCATCTTTACCCAACAATTTTTTCATGTTTAGAATGTCTTCTTTGTCTTCTGTAAGAGGTTTCAATAATTTGTCTAACCATAGTGGATGTTTCCCAAATTCTATATCATAAGTAGTGACATGTGCCAATCGTGGGGTGTGTAAAGAACAATTATTTACTAAGTTAAAATATAATATAGTGGTTAACCTAGGTTGTCTCTAGATAAGAGTGCTCAACAATAGTGTTTTTCACTTAAAATAAGAGGAAGAAGAGATCTTGTTTTTAAAAATGATTGATTTTGAAAATACAAGAAAGAAACAAAATAAAGTAAAGAAATTAAGTGAAAGTTTTAAAAAAATTGACAAATTATGTGATTAAAATCAGTGATATGAAATGGTGATCAGGTTAGGGTCGGTTTTCCAATTACAATTCCATCACAGTTCACTTTACCCAATTCTTTTATGCTAAATCATTAAGAGTTAGAATCCATAATAATTTATTATCACTCCCTTGGTAAAATAACAATGTGAGAATAAATTTTACTAAAAACTCAGATTGTTATACTCTCCTTATAATGGCTAATAGGGTTTTAGCAAATACCCCCAATTATCCTAGGCAATTCCCAATCAGGTCTTGTTTATCCCAATCAATCAAGAACATTCACTACTCCTCACACATGTATCAGTGATCACCGATTACTTCAGAACTAAGTATTGGTATATTACATCATATATAAACCATAACCTAGTGTAGGGAGATATTTATAACTAAAAAAATAAAAATAAACAACAGAATCTAAAATCAGATATAATCGTACATGGTAATAAAAATTGTTATAAGAAATTGAAACTGATTCTCAGAAGAGAAAAGAGGATATTAAAACATTAAGTGAAATAAATCAATAATTACAAAAGGGTAAACCTACCCCTCCCCAATAAATCATATGATCTACCCCAACATGTTAAGTGTAACCGAGTTGAAGGGGGAAGAAGAATTAATTACAAATCTAATAAGAACAAAAGAAAGAAAAGAAAGAACATAAATTTTGATCCTCCATAATTTTTCCTCTGTTATGCCCACCAGAAGGCCAAAAATCATTGAGGTCCCTTATTATATAATGATTTTAATTATGTTTTATATCTACCCTCAAAATTTCAAAACATGTGGACCAGGGGAAAAGAATATATGTCTTGATTAGTGAGTTTAACTTCTTCTGGCTACCATGCACTGTTTCACCTACTCCACTTGGACTCGCCCAAAGGATGCCTTAATGAGCTCAATAATTTATAAAATTTAATTTTAACCATCCTTTGGAATGAATATGTCAACAAAATTTTCAATATGCTCATTTTAAGGTCGTTTTAATGGGATATTTCATATTTAATGAAGTGGGGTCCATTATGCCAGCCAAACTGATTTATCTATATGATTGATTTTTCTGTACGATTGAGTTTCTAATTGGGTCTTGGTACAGAAGAAAAATTTGAAGCCCACGAGCATATGAAGCCTAAAAAAGGATTCACTTAAATTGGACCAATATTATAAATGTTATTCCCAAAAAAACAGAAGCTATTTTAAAGGGTCAATTTTACAGAATTACCCCATTTTCACATTTAAGCCCAAAATACACCAAAAACACATAAATGATGCAAATATACTGAAATTGAATAATTGGGATGGATTAAATCATTCAAAAAAAATATTAATAATAATGAAAATATTAACTCTATCAATTCCCCCACACTTATCACTTGGACTCCTAGACAAGTTAGAATCAAAATAAAGTCAAAGCAAATTTAAAACACATATCCATGAGATCCACCAATTTGAAAACAAGAAACCAAATATATCATGAATCATCAAAAAATATTATTTCAAGATCATAATTTCATATCATTCAATATATTTCCTCTTAATTTCTCCTCCCATTCACATAAAACACTTACCTAACATTCATTATCTCTCATTACACAAATTTCAATTTTTTAGCAATGTCTTTCTCATGCAAACTCATACAAGGGTCACCATAGGCTTGATAAATTTTTACATCTCCACCTAATGTGAGTCAAATACATATTTTTATCATGAGGAATTTTCAATGTTGTTCTATGGATTTAGGTTGGAAGGATTTAGATGTGAAAATTCTGAGGCTGAATGAAGAGGGCTTGTCTCTTTTCGAAGAAAAATTGCATTAATCTAATTTTCACACAAGTATGGTCTCCTATTCACTCCCCTTAGTAGAAACTCTTCTCTTTCATCATTAAATATCAAGGAATGTTCACATAGTTCATCATTTTAGCAGAAAATATTTCAATCTTTTCAAACATAATATTTCTTGAAAGCTCAAGAAAAGGCACAACTTTCTTTCTCTATTAGAAGCTTTAGAAAGGCATAACTTCGCTTGTCATGAAAGCTCCATAAATGGAACAACTCTCAATAGAATGATTTTTTTCATCAGCAATAATATCTCTTCAATATTTTATTTCAACCCAATGTTTCACCCAATGAAGTATCACAACACAAGATAGATTCCTCCCACACTTATGATAAAAAATATCATGAAATTTCACTTCAAGAGTAGGTTGGATAAGAAATATTGGCTTGTAATGTAGCTAAACTAACAGGTAGTTCATGGAATCTAAGGGCTAAAATGATTAAATTTTAATGTCAGGCCATTATAAAAAGGATTTTATTGAAAATGGGGCTTTAAATCCAAAGAAATTTGCTAATCATTTAAAACACATGTGCCTCAAACCCTCAAGTTTTGATAAGAATAAATCAAATTCTGGTTCTATCAAGAATTGTTTGGTTCTCTCAAAAAGTGAGGTGAATATAAAGAATATGAAAAAATAGGTTCAGAAGCCTCACGATAATGTGATTTCAAATATAAATACAGTGATATATGGAATAGGACTGAAAAATCATAGCACTTTTTCATGAAATTACCAAAGAATTGAACTTGAAACAAAGTCATTTCAGTATTCATTTATACTCAGTTTCATAGAATAAATTATTTATCCCATGGACATGGGTATAAAAAATGTTAAAGATAATCATTTCAGCACCAAATTTTCAAAAACACACAAATATTTTAAAATAAACACACAAAATTTGAAACACACACATTTTTTTAAAACAAATAGGGAAACAAACAACAAATAAAAATTCTAAACTACAAAGGTTTCCACCCCCACACATAAATAATGTTGTGTCTGCAATGCATTCAAATGGATTTATCAAGTAAGAATATTTGAAATTAAATCACAACAATCAAGAAAATATAAAGGAGAGGTACGACCAGATGGATTTTATTGATAAACAGGTTGGAGGAGTGTGATCTCCTCCATTAGATCAGATGGCATGGTACCAAGGAATTTCTTAAACCTATACCCATTAATAGTGAATGGATCCTTCTCTTTATCCTTCACAATCTTTATAGCACCAAAAGCATATACATGAGTTACTATAAATGGACCTTCCCATATGGAACGAAGTTAACCTGGAATTAGCTTGAGTCTTGAATTGAATAACAACACTTTGTCTCCAGTATGGAAGTCTTTTGGTTGGATTAGATTATCATGAGCCACTCTTGTTCTCTCTTTTTAAATCTTGGAATTTTAAAATGATTCCCTTATAATTTCTTCCTGCTCCTGTAACTGCAATCTTCTCTCTTTCCTAGCACTTTCAAGATCAAGATTCATCTTCCTCACAGCCCAGTATGCCTTGTATTCCCATTCCACAGGTAAGTGACAAATTTTCCCATAAATGAACCTATATGGACTCATTCCAATTGGGGTTTTGTAGGCTGTCCTGTAAGCCCATAATGTGTTTTATAACCATTGGCTCCAATCCTTACTATTTGGATAAACAGCCTTTTCCAAAATTCCTTTGGTTCCATATTGGACACTTCAGCTTTCCCATTAGTCTATGGATGATAGAGAGTTGATGTTTTATGATGTCCCCCATACTTTTTCAACAAATACACCATTATCCTATTGCAAAAGTGAGTCCCTTGATCAATAATGATGGATTTGGGAACTCTAATCCTACAAAATATGTTAGACCTGACAAAATCACAAAAAACATTAGCATCGTCAGTCCTGGTGGATTTTGATTCCACCCATTTGGAAACATGATCAATAGAAAGCAGAATATAAGAATTTTCAAATGATATATGGTAAAGGACCCATAAAATCTATCCCCCAAACTTCAAAAATTTCACAAAAATTAAGTGTATTTTGGGGTATTTCTTGTCTCTTTGAAATATTTCCTGTAAACTGACATTTTTCACACCGTTTGCAAAATTCATGAGAATCTTTGAAAAGTGTTGGACAATAAAGTCCAGATTCTAAAACCTTCCTTGCTTTCATTTGAGGTCCAAAGTGGCCTCCACAAGATAATGTGTGACAAAACATAAATACTTATTCAATTTCATTTTTAGGCAAACATCATTTGATCATTTGGTAATTGAAAATATTCCAAAGAAATGGATCACCCCAAATGTAATATCTAGATTCAGCTTTCAATTTGTGAATTTAGTGAGAATTTAAATGAGATGGGACCTCAGATGTTTCCAAATAACTTACCATGTCAGCATACCAAGTTACTTCACCTTTAATCAAGTACAACTGCTCTCCTGGAAGGTGATCATTTAATGGTTCAATGTCTGTAATTTAAACTTCAACGGTGTTGGGTATTCTACTTAAGTGATCATCCACTTGGTTCTCAGATCCCTTATTATCTTTGATTTCTATGTTTAACTCCTATAGTAGTAGCATCCATGTCACTAGACTTGGTTTTACTTTAGCCTTCTACATCAAGTATATAAGAGCTGCATGATCAGAAAATACAATGACTTTAGTTCCAAGAAGGTATGATATAAATATTTCTAAAGAAAAAACAACTGCTAAAAAATCTTTTTATGTTGTTTTGTAGTTGAATTGGGCCACATATAAGGTTTTTGAGGCATATTCAATGACTTGTGGCCAACCCTCAATTATCTGAGAAAGGACTGCTCCAACTTCTTGGTTTGAAGCATCACAAAGTTTCTCGAATGGTTCTTCCCAATTGGGTGGCTGCATTACTGGTGGTGTAATCAATATCCTTTTCAACTCATCAAAGTCTTCCCTAAATGAACCATTGAAATTTAAATCAATATCTTTCAAAATTAATCTAGAGAGAGGGAGATAAATCTTACTGAAATCTTTTATAAACCTCCTATATAATCCTACATGTCCTAAAAATGATCTAGCATGTTTGACACAAGTTGGGTAGGAAAAGAATTTATCACTTCAATTTTTGATTTATCTACTTCAATGCCTTTCTTTGAAATGAAACTCCCAAGGACAATTCCTCTCTCAATCATAAAATGACACTTTTCAAAATTAAAAACAAGTTTCTTTTCAATGCATGTTTTCAAAAAAATTTCTAGATTTTTCAAACAATGGTCAAATGAATTTCCAAAAACTATGAAATCATCCAAGAAAGTCTCCAAGAAATATTCAATGAGATCAGAAAATATACTTACCATACACCTCTAAAATGTACCTAGAGTGTTAAACAATCCAAATGGCATCCTTTTTTATGAATAAGTGTCGAAAGTACAAGTAAAGGTAGTCTTCTCTTGATCCTCAGGAGCAATGGGTACCTGAAAATGACCTGAAAATCCATCAAAAATGTAATAATGAGTTCTCCCTTCCAATATCTCTAGAATCTAGTTAATGAAAGGGATAGTGAAATGATCTTTTCGAGTGACCTGATTGAACTTCCTAAAATCTATGCACACTCTCCATCTATTCTGAATTCTCACAGGGATTAATTCATTCTTTTCATTCCTCACAATGGTTAGGCTAGTTTTATTTGGGACTAAATGGATGGGGCTAACCCATTGTTAATTTGATATGGGATAGATGATCCTAGCTTCTAACAACTTCTCAATCTCTTTTTTCACAACCTCTATTAGGGTGGGGTTCAACCTCCTTTGGGGTTGTCTGACAAGTTTGGAATCTCCCTCAATAAAAATTCTATGTGAGCAAATTTTTGGGTTTATTCCTAGGATATCACCTAAGCTCCACCATATTGCTTGGAAATTCTCTCTAAAAATCTCAATCAATTATTTATCTTGAGTTTCAGATAGGTTATTAGAAATTATTACTAGTAATTTCTCTCCCTCCATAAGGTAAACATATTTTAAATCAGTGGGGAGTGGTTTTAATTCTAGATCAGGTGGATGCTGAAGGGATGAAAGTAAACTGAGGTTCCCCAATTCCAATGGTTTGACATCATGAACAAAATAAATCATATCATCTTCATCATAATTTAAAAAATTATCAAAGAAATCATATTTTACCTCTTCTTCCAAAAGGAAATCAGAATCTCTAGGAGTTTGGGAATCCATATTTTCAGTGATATTTTTATTGGAAAAATTTTCTCTTGATGATAAGAATTCATGAAACATACCTGATTCTTCAATTGGTTCTGTACCATCTTCATGGGAGAGTGTGTAGAGTGAATGATCATCTGATGGGTGAATCATGGATTCAAAAATATTGAAGTGGACATGTTTATCACCAAACTCCATGGTAAGTGTCCCTTCATGGACATTGATGATGGTTTTTCCCGTCTTCAAGAAAGGTTTCCCAAAAATGATGGGTTACTGTGATGGGATCCTATCATCTTCCATATTCAATATACAGAAGTCAGTAGGGAATAAAAGATCTTGGAATTTTACTAGGACATCCTTCATATTTCATGCTAGGAAAACTGTGGATCTATTTGTAAGCTAGACCACCACTCTTGTAGGTTTCAAGTCTCCCATATGCAAATAAGTATATAATGAGTGAGGTAATACATTAATTGATGCACCTAAATCACACAAATAATTAGAGAAATTTAATGAACCAATGGTTCATAGAATAGAAAACATCACTGGATCTTGAAATTTGGTTGGAAATTATGGAGTGATAAGGGTTGTGACACTTCTTCCCAAATTGATTCTCTCATTTCCTTGAATTATCCTCTTCTTGGTTCCAATATCCTTCAATAATTTAGCATAATTTTCAATTTTTTTGAGTGCTCCAAGTAGAGGTATGTTGATTTCCATTTTCTGGAAGGTTTCTAAAATTACTTTTCGCAGTGATTCTTCTTACAACCTCTTTGATTCAATAATACTTGATGAAAATGGTGGGGGTATATCTTTCTTCTCCCTTTGTTTCCTTTGAAATGGCGTTTCTTGTTTCTTCTTCCTTGTCCTATCCTTATCTTCCTCCTCTTTCTTATCTTCTTCCTGATGCATTTTCATATAATTTCATCATTTCCAACTTCATTCTCCCTTAGCCCAGGTGGTCTTGTATTAGGCTAAATAGAGGATGGTGGTGGGATTTCTTTTCCACTTCTTGTAGTTATAATAATAACATTATCTTTTGGGTTTTGGATTTTTTGGGAAGGGATTTTACCTGGATTTTTTGTCAGAAAGTCCATGAGACTTTCAAACTTGTTGAAAAAGTATTTTATAGTGTCCTTCAACCCCTCAAACTCAAATTTTTGCTGCAGGCTTTGAATTAGAGGTTGTGCAGTGGTGGATGGATGATAATAGGGTCTTTGTAAAGTGGTTAGTTTTTGGTAAGAAGACTAGTTATAAGAATACTTTTGTTGAAATGGTGGTGGGTTCTGGAATTGATTCTGGAATGGTGGTTGGTTTTGAAAATGGTTTTGGTACGGGGGTCTACCTTGATTCTGCTGATTTCCAAACCCAAATTCGACTTGGTTGGGATCTCTCCATTCTTGATTTTGTTGGAACTGTCTTGGATGAAAGGATACCGCACATGTTTCCATTCCCTATATTTCAGAACACTGGTCAGTAAAATGATCAGGTGATAAGCATAAACCACAAACCTTAGCTGGCGCTTGTTAGTCACTAACTTGCTTCAAGTCCATCTGCCTCACCATACAAGTTAGCTCTTAAATCATAGTTACTAGTAAGGGTGATGGATGAGAAGTGTGTACCTCATGAATACCTCTTTTCCCAATACCTCTTGTTCCAAATTGTTGTGAGTTTTGGGAAATATTCTCAATCCATCCCTTGGCCTCTTCTGGTGACTTGTCAATCAGTGCACCTCCAAATGATGCATCAAGAAGGTTTCTGTTATTTTCCAGTAGTCCTTGATAGAAGAATAAAAGAAATTTATGTTTCTTAATGTCTTGGTGTGTAAAGATGGCACATAGATTCTTAAATCTCTCCTAGTACTCGTAAATGGTTTCTCTAGATGATTGTTGTATAATGTAGATTTTACTTCCGAATGGAAGTGATTCTAGATGTGGGGAAGAATATTTGCATAAAAAATCTTACCAGATCATTCTAGTCATGCACATATCTTGGTAGAAGGCCATACAACCATTATTTTTCATCTCCATCCTATGAAAATGGAAATTCCTTCCACTTTACCTACTCCTCAGCAACTCCACGGGGTCTGAAAGTCAAGAAAACATGTGTGAATTCTTTAATGTGTTTGTTTGGATCTTCACCTCCCAAACCATGAGACTTTTGAAGTAAAGGAATCATGTTAGGTTTAATTTCAAAATCATTTTGTAACACTGGCATGACAGGTTTATTGTTTTGATTAAGGAATATTGGTGCACAAAGGTCTCTAAGAGTTAGGTTTTGATTTTCAGCCATGATGACATGCTCAAAGTGAACACAAGAAGTTTCACTTGAGTCTGCAAGGGGAATTTCTTCAAATTAAGATTGAAAATTAATGTTTCTAAGTCTATTCAATAAGGTTATTTCAATTTCAGGATCTACGGGTAAAGGTTCGGTTTTCGAGGTTCTAGTCATTCAATTTTGAAGAGAAAAGATGAGAAGAGAGGAAAGAAAAAGAAAAGAAATGTTGGTGCTACCTCCCCAGAAACGGCGCCAAGTTTTGACTTGTTCCTATCATGGGGTGTGGAAAAAAAATTATTTACTAAGTTAAAATATAATATAGTGGTTAACCTAGGTTTTCCCCAGTGAGGAGTGCTCAAAAATAGTGTTTATCACTTAAAATAAGAGGAAGAAGTGATGTTGTTTTTAAAATTTTTGATTTTGAAAATACAAGAAAGAAACTAAATAAGGTAAAGAAATTAAGTGAAAGGTTTAAAAAAAATTGAAAAATTATGTGATTAAAATCATTGATATGAAATGGTGATCAGGTTAGGGTCAGTTTTCCAATTGAAACTCTATCACAGTTCACTTTACCCAATTCTCTTCTGCTAAATCATTAGGAGTGAACATCCACAATCATTTCTTCTCACTCCCTTGGTCAAATAATAATGTGAGAATAAACCTTAATAAAACCTAAGATTGGTATAATCTCCTTACAATGTGTAATAGGGTTTTAGAGAATACCCCCAATTATCTTAGGCAATTCCCAATCAGGTCTTGTTTATCCCAAGCAATCAAGAACATTCACTACTCCTCACACGCGTATCGATGATCACCGAGTACTTCACCACTAAGTCCTGGTCAATTACATCATATATAAACTATAACCTAGTGGAGGGAGATATTGATAATTGAGAAAATAAAAATAAACAACATAATAAATAATCAGATACAATCGTACATGATAATAAAAACTGTTATAAGAAATTGAAACCAATTCGCAGAAGAGAAAAGAGGATATTAAAACATTAAGTGCAAGAACTCAATATTTACAAAAGGGTATTCTTACCCCTCCAAAATCACACATAAGATCTACCCACCATGGTAAGGGTAATTGAGTTTAAGGGGGAAGAATAAGTCATTACAAAGCCAATAAGAACAAAAGAAATAAAAGAAAGAATAGAAATTTTGATCCTCCAGAATATGTCCTCCAGAAGTTTTCCACGGTTATACCCACCATAAGGAAAAAAAATCATTGAGTTACTTTCTTATAGAATGTTTTTAATGATGTTTTCTATCTACCCTAAAACTTTCAATTCATTTGGACAGCTGTAAAAGAATATATGTTATGATTAGTGAGTTTAACTTCTTCTGTCCCCAAACACTGTTTCACTTACTCCACTTGGATATGCACAAAGGATGCCTTAAAGTGATCAATAATTTATAAAGTTTAATTTGAACCATCATTTGGAATTACTCTATCGACAAAAGCTGTAATAATATCATTTTAAGGTCGGTTGAATGATATATTCCATATTTAATAAAGTGGGGTCCATTCTGCCAGCCAAATTGATTTCTCTATTTGATTGATTTTTCTGTACCATTGGGTTTGGAATTGGGTCTTCGTACAGAAGAAAATTTTTAATCCCACAAGCATATGAAGCCTAAATTTTTTTTTTCACTTCAATTGGACCAATATTATAATTGTTATGCCTGAAAAATAGAAGCTATATAAAACTGTCAGTTTTACAAAATTACCCCATTTTCACATTTCATCCCAAAATACACAAAAAACACATAAATGATGTAAATATACTCAAATTGAATATTTGTGAGGGATTAAATAATTGAAAAACATATTAATAATATTGAAAATATTAACTCTATTAATTAGTGAGATTTTTTTTAATTTCCTATACTATGTTGGAATGAAGTAAATCAATAGGAGTTCCAGAAAATGACCATCACCATGGGATGACTTCCAATTGAAAAAGGTTTTCACCTACCAATGAAAGGAATCAGACATTACTAGACTTTTTTCCACAAGTTCCTCACAATAGGAGGGTTTTATCATCACTACAATTCCAAATGGAAAATTCTCTTGACAATGTGATACAATACTATGGAAATAACTTTTGTATTGAATACCCTCATAGAGAGGACTCACATGGTGGATTATAAAAAATGGGAGACACTCTTACAACTTGATATTTTATAAAAACATAGGGTTTTCATGTATATTATCTGTACATGGGCTCTTAAGATCGATCAGATTGTAAACATGGAGAAAACATTCATAGTGAAGTTTCTAAATAATATCATAGGAATTACTACAAATACTCCCATAATTTGGTAATTGGAGTGTAGGATTTTGAGTTGTCATAGATAACCGTTTTATGGATTCAATTATTATATTATTAAGTAGAGTTTGATCATAGATTGGATCCTGATTTTCCAATCATGTTTGATGTGGCTTCTTAATGGTAAGGTGTTTGTTCCTGTTTTAGATTGGACACTATGATAGGACGATTACCTTCAATTTGAGTGGGTGTATGTTCTTGATATGGTTGTCTATATAATATATGAGAGTGTGCCCCATGACCCTCCTATATGGGAGAATAGGCTTTTATCTTCTCTAGGGTGACATGCTGATGAGATACCCCACTTGTGAGGATAGAGTTGTGTGTTTTTCTATTAGGTACTACTGTCATCGCTCTTATAATATGATGTAAATTATATAGGATTTGGGTAGGTATTTGTGTCTTCCATTTCACCATTGTTAGTATTTTCATACTGACATCAATGACTAGAATAGGGATATATGTCCATTATATATCTAAAGTAGGTTTATATTCCTACTTATTTTCTCCCTTTCCTACTAATGGATTCAGACAAGACTCATGTAGGGGGGTTGAGAGTTTATTATTCCCCTTCTTGTCCTTAGTAATTTCTAATTGACTTTTCTTGGTGATACCAGACAAGTCTGTTGGCATACTTGATGGGTGCAGGAAAATGTGTGTTCTTACTCACAATATGTCACCATGTTTGGTTAAAAGACTTCTTTATGTGCTGCCAATAAAGTCTGCTAGATAAATGAATAAAGGAATATGGGTGTATTTTCCCACTCAAAATTTTCCACCAAATTTGTTTAGTGGACTTATTTTGAGGGGGTATAGGTGTGGCATTTCTCCCAATTAGCAGATTTTCATCCTCAAAAGACTATATTGCATTACTAGCTTTGAAGTTCTTTGACCAGATATCTAAGTACAATACCCTCATCATGTTGAGGGGTTACTACATTACTACATTGGCAGTGGAAATTTTTTGCGGGAGCCATTGAAAAGGACCATGTGTCTTTTGGGTGAGGGTGTATGCAACCTCTTAATCCACCTTTCTGAGATATAAGAGGGACAAGTTGACAAATTCTAGGGTAGAATCCAAAATAGGATGAGGATGATGGTTGGGATGGTCTTCTTTAAGACTACTGGTCATAACTGACTAGATGATTAGTGGGGCATCATAAGCTGGAGGGTTAATCGAGTGGCCTCTAGGGTTGAGATTATACCATTTTGACGTTACTCCTGGAAAAGAGAGTTAGAGACATAGGGTTGAAGATTCTATGTTAGTGATGGAATCAACCATGTGGATGAATATTTGTAATGAGTAGTATCCATGGAAATAATCAATGAAAGCTGGAAGGACGTCATTGGATTGAATGGAGTTCTGTGAAATTTGTGTTTGAATAGGTGAAAAATATAAACATGAAAACTATTTCAAATAATCATCTCATTTGATTTAACACAAGAATGATTGATTGTCTTGTATGACCATATATTATCAAGTGAAGGGGGCCTAACATATGGGTGAAACTGTCATATTGGTTAAGGATTCAAGTATGGTTCACCATTTTTTGTTTCCCATAGAGATATGTTTGGGTTAGGAATCATTATTTAAAAATGGTTTCCAATGGTTTTTTTTTGTGGAATCAGAAAAACCCAATGGTTTTGTATCCATGGGGACATTCTTTCTAAAGGTAGGTTATCTTCAAGAGGTTTTACTGAAGATTCATGAGAACTCACATTGGTCGAGAGGATGGGGGGTCGGGCTCATCATGCCCTTTGGGGGGGGGGGGGGAATTATTTCCTACTCAGGGACTCTATTTAATATTTAATACATATTCACGAATCCTTTATTAATTTTTAATTACAATGTGGCTTTCCTTATAATTAAAAAATGGTTATTAGCATGAATGGAATATATAATCATCTGTTTGTATACAAGGTTCTTCATAAATTGAGATATCTGTATTTATCTGAGGTTCTCCATCAATGGTATCCTCTTATGTGCACATTAGATATTATTTATTCATGATAATGATGATGTAGTTTTTCTAGACACATAGTGGAGCAGTCTGGGGTGTATCATCATCTAGAGAAATGTGAGTTGTATTGATTTTCGGATCAGACCCGTGTGATGAGCTTCCTATGTATCATTGTCAAAGGAATTAGAACCCACATAGTTAAATGTATCTTAGTGGTTAATATCATAACTTTTAAGGTCATGTGATAATGAATAAACCATATAGTTTAACATCATGTGGAAAAAACATCTAGGTGGAAGTTTCCTATAAAACGTTTGGTGTAGGACATATATTTAGGTGCCCTAGGGAACCTGGAAGGGATATGGATTCCATGGTTGAATGAGACATTGTTGAGAATGTAGTTAGGAGGGAACATGGTTGATTTGAGGTATTGGTTTTGAACCTCACAGTGGATTCCTATGTATCCCGTTTGGATGGGAATCAAAACCAACATAGTTCATTTATAAGGACCTATTCCTATGGAGTCCTTAAAAGATTAGTCTCGCAAGAGAGTATGGACCTTTGAGTGGATTAAGTGGGTTCATATTCTTGAGGATGATTCCCTGTTATTATATGGGGGTTTTGATAGGGTCTTACTCTTAAAAAGGATTCCCATTGAGCTCAGTCCTCATGTAGGCATCCTATGTATCTTGGTTATAGTAGGAATTAGAGTTCTCACAGTTCAATGGTTAGGGATTATGCATTGTGGCTACACATTGAGGTTTGGATAGGGGATTACTCCTTAGAAGGATGACTATAAGGCTGGGTTAGTTATTTCATCTAAGGAGGATTCCCAAAACGCTTGGGACCATGTGGATGTCATGACCACCACTAGCTTCTAAGACCACGTGAGTCATTCTCTGTGTGAGAAACAGGAGGAAAGAGAAGACCAGGGAAACTACACAATCAATTTTTCCATTAAGTTGGATACGTGCACTTGAGGACCAATGCCTATCGAGGTACTTTGAAGGAATGAAAGAGGAAGATTCAAATGATGATCTTCTACCCAAACAAGTATTCAATTTTGTAGATTTATGGATCATAGCTATTCGAAGAATAAGTTGATGATTTGAAAAACCAAACACTCTCCATCCTCTACTGGCAGAACAAGACTGCGTGATGGTGAAAGAGTCTAGAAGTATGATACTGACATCTCTTCACATTACCCTAGAATGAGTCCAGGGTATGGAGAAGGAAGAAGGAACTTAGGTGGTTACCAAGAGGTATATAGGAGTAAGGGTGCAAGATCGTGTAAGAAATCATGGGGATTACTCTTGTAGGGATGCCCTAAAATTATTCTTCTAGTGAGTGAGGAGGATTTTATTCCATGTCAAAAGGAAACACAAGCCTAATCATCCTCCTGCTTGCTAGGAACTGTGGGATTCATTTCTTAGAGATGACAAGGGTGGGGCATATCCCTAACCCTAGTTCCATAGGACTGGAACTCTTTGACATTGTCTTTAGGGTATGGGTCCTCATGACCATAGGGATACACACCAATATGAACCATGAGGACCCTGATCTTCCAACCGGAAAAGTGTCGGAAACTTATGACCATAGGAATACACACCTATATGGTGGACATGTTTGTGTGCCACACTCCATGGTTTTGCAAGTCTGGATGTTTTGGTGGAAGCTTAAACTTGATCCCTCTCCCACAAGGGAGAAAAAAGAGGAAAGGTTCTTCCATGGATGGATTTGAAAGATGCCTAAAGAGTGGATTGCACAAGCTGGGTGTTTGGAGAACCAATGACGCTCAAGTAGGGGGTGATTCATGAAGTTAGGCCTGAGAAAACAAGTGGAACCATTAGAGAAAGACCACCTAGGAAACTACACTTTGGAAAGAACTTTCTCAATACTTCAAGGGTCTCCACAAGTGTTCCTAGAAGTGACTCGCGTAAGTCCCTCATTGAGGAAGGGGACCTCATTCTTGTCTTCATTAATCATAGGGTGGGAAAGTTCATTGTGTAGGTATTTTTTTTATTTTAAACCTGTGGAGGACTTAAATTTCTTTATCCCTATTGAATTCCATATTATTTAGGTTTTATAAGGCTACCCAGAAGCTTTTAGAGGGGTTGAGAAAAGTAATAGGGTGAGCAGAGTCTTAGTTGGCCTTCAATAATTCCCATATGTACCAATAGAGACCACAGGGTCCTATTTATAAGAAAATATGGGACCTTGGGAGAAGGGTCTATCTCACTCAGGGTTTCCACATAGGTGTCTCATGTAGGCTAATGCATGATCCTTATGCGTGGGCTGATGCACATGTACCTTGCACACCGACTCTTTTTGAGGGTTGCTACGTAGATCAATTGGGTTAACCCGATGATCAATACCATGTGGGATGTGCCCCCTCACCACTTCTAGGGATAAGTGTCATGCTTCAGTCTCAATCCTTCAATCAGGTCTATTTTCTAACTCCAGTGACCCCCATTAAAAAATGACAATCCCACCGTGAACTTTTCTAGCTCTGTCCAGGTCATTAGTGTTCTAGACTCATGGAAATCCTCTCTAATCCTTCCTACATAAATAAACATTTCTACTCAAACTCAACATTTTGTGTTTTGGATATTTTTAAATCTTAAATTGAATGTAAAATTTCATAGAACACATTTAATGGGGCCAAATGACCATAAAAACCCTAAAAAATCCTAAAATACACTAAATCCATAAAACCCCTTAAAACTGTAAATAACCCTACAAATCCTAACATTCCTAAAAGACCCTAAAACCCCTAAAAACACTAAATGACCCTTAAATACCCTAAAAATCCAAAAATACCATAAAAATCGTTAATTACTCTAAAACTCTAAAATTCCCAAAAAAACCCCCAAATGACCCCAAAAACTATGAAAACCCTTAAAAACCATAATAGACCCGAAAAGACCCTAAACAACCTAAAAGATCCAAATAAAACCCCAAAGACAATAAAACCGATAAGAATACCCTAAAAGGCCATATGATACCCTAAAAACCCAAAAAGACTCTAGAAAACCCCAAAAATCCTAAAGGTCCATAAAACACCAAGAAACCCCCCAAAAGACCCTAAAAGACCCTAAAAGGATAGAGGAACCTAAAAACCCTAAAAACCAAAAATGACCTTAAAACACCAAAAATCCTAATTAACACTGAAAACCCTAAAAACTCTTAAATGGCCCCTAAAAATATACAAATACTAAAGGACCCTAAAAACCCCAAAACCCCTAAAGGACCCAAAAAATACCTAAAATACCCTAAAAGGCCACTAAAAATCGTAAATCCACTAAAACCCACTAAAAAATCTAAAAGACCCTAGAAACACTAAAAATCCTAAAAGATGAAAAAAAACATAAAAGACCTTGAAAACCCAAAAAACACATTAAAATACCCTAAAAACCTGCAAAACCCCAAAAGACCCAATAAACCCTATAAATCGTAAAAAGCCTAAAAACCTAAAAAATTCTAAAAACCCTTAAAAACAATAAAAAACCCTAAAAACACTCAAAATCCTAAAAAACACTAAAACTCTAAAATCCCTTAAAAACCTAAACCCCTAAAAACCAAAAATACATTAAAACCCCTAAAAACATAAAAAAACTGAAGGACCCTAAAAACCCATAAAAACCAAAAGGACATTAAAAACACTGAAATACCCTAAAACCCTAAACCACTAAAAGCCCTAAAAACATTGAAAACACTAAATATCCCAAAAACCTCCATAAAACCCAAAACCCCCCTAACAAATCTAAAAACCAAAACAATACTACGATCCATAAAATTCTTTAAAGGACCGATAAAACCCTACAAAATCATAAAACCCCAAAAAATAATTAAATACCGTAAATGCATAAAATCATTAAAAGGCCCTACAAATCCATAAAAATAGTTAACAACCTTAAATACCCAATAAGGCCCAAAAGATCGTAAAAAACCCTAAAACCCCAAAGAGGTTCTAAAAACTGTAAATAATCTAAAACCCTTAAAAACTAAAAAAACCTAAATACCATAAAATCCTTAAAAAACCCTAAAAACCCAAAACACCAAAAAACCCCATAACCACCTAAAAACTAAATGAAATCCAAAAAATACCTAAAAAACCCCCCAAAACCAAAATCTTTTAAAAACCTAAAATAACCCCTAAAACTCATAAATACCATACGCCCTAAATCTATTAAACCACCCCTAAAACCCCCAAAAATAAAAATCCGTAAAAAAGATAAAAAACCTAAAAAGACTAAAAATCATTAAAAATTGAAAAAATATAAAAATTCCTAAAAACCCTAAAAGCCACAAAAAACATAAAAAATCCTAAAACCATAAAAAACTTAATTTAAAACCCCCCAAAAAAGTTAAAAACCCAAAAAAACACTAAAATCCTTAAAACTCTAAAAACCCTTAAAATATGAAAACCCAACAAAAACAACAAAAAACCCTAGAAAACTTTCAAATCCCATAAAAATACAAAAACACCCTAAAAATGATAAAACCCTTAACATCCCCCTAAGACCCTTGAAAGAAACAAAAATCCCTAAAACACCATAAAAGAAACTAAAACCCAAAAGTCCCTAAAAATCTGATAAACCCCTAAAACACCCTAAAAAACCTTAACACCCTTAAATAACTAAAAAAATCCTAAAACCCCCTAAAACCCTAAAAACCCCTTAATGCCTTAAAAATAATAAAAAAATTCTAAAAACCTGAAAACCCCTAAAAACCCTAAAATTAACTACAAACCTTAAAAAAAATAAAAAACCACTAAAAATGATAGAAAACCCTAAAACCCCTAAAACCCATAAAATCCATAAAACCTATAAAAAATCCTAAAAACCCTAAAATCCATAATAACCCTAAATACTTAAAACCCCTAAAACCCTAAAAACCATAGAAAACCCAAAAAACCCAAAAAACCACTAAAAAACTCTAAAAAACCGTTAGAAATCCCAAAATACCATAATAATTCCCATACCCTCTAAAAAGAGTCAAAATATCGAAAAAAAACATAAAACCCTAAAACACCTCACACCTTCGAAAATTCTTAAAGCCCTAAAAAATAAAAAAAACCCTGAAAACCCTGAAAACCCCAAAAAACCCTAAAATACCAAAATACTAAAAACCCAAAGAACCCTAAAAACCCATAAAATTTCAAAAAAACCTAAAAAATACTAAAAACACAAAAATCCTAAAATCCTTAAAACCCTTTAAAAATCCTAAAACCCCTAAAAATGCTAAAATCCCTAAATGCCCTAAAAATCCTTTAAACCCCTAAAACCAAGAGAAAATCCATGAACACACTAAAACCCATTAAAAATCTAAAAACTATAAACTCCGAATAACCAAAAACCACTAAAAACCATAAAAACCCTAAAAATTTAACAAACCCTTTAAAAAATCCATTAAAACACATAAACAACCATAAAATCCCTAAAACATTTAAAATCCTTAAAAACCCTAAAAATTTGAAAACCCCCTAAAAGACATAAAAATCCTATAGATCCCTTAAACACCCTAAAAATCCTGAAACACCTTAAAATACCCTAGAATCCTGAAAAACCCTAAAAACACTAAAAAACATAAGAACTCTAAAAAAACCCTAAAAATCCATAAAAACCTAAAAAATCAGTAAAACCTATAACAAAAAAACCCTAAAAGCATTAAAACCCATAAAAACCCTAAAATCCCTAATAACCTTGAAAATCCCTAAAAACCCATAAAACCCAAAAAAAACTCTAAAAACTAAAATAACACCAAATGACCCTTAAGAAAATCCTGAAACGCCTAAAACCCTTAAGAAAACCCAAAATAACTCTCAAAACCCCCAAAAACATAAAAACCCTAAAAAATAATACAAAAACCATTACAAAAATCAAAACCAACTAAAAACCTAAACAAAACATAAATACAATAAAAACATTAAATACACTAAAAATTCCATAAAAACACCAAAAAACCTAAAAACTAAAAAAACCTAAAAACATTAAAACCCCAAAAAACACTAAGAACCCTGCACCCCAAAACCCCCAAAACACTAAAAAAACCATAAAACCCTAAATTAAATTAGAAAATCCCTTAAAACCCATAAAACACTAAAACCCATAAACATACTGAAAACCCATAAAACCCTAAAAGGACCCAAAATCCATTAAAACCCCTAAAAATTCTAAAAAATATTATAGCTCCTTAAAAACCTAAATCCCTTAAAAACACTAAAAACCTTAAAAACACAAAAACCTAAAAACCCCTAAAAACCCAAAAAACTATAAAGATCCTTAATAATAGATAAAAAACCAAAAAACCAAAAAACCCTAGAAAACCCTAAAAACCCATAAATACCATTTATAGCAGTAAAAAATCTAAAACCCTTTAAATCCCTAAAACCACTGAAAATCCAAAAAACCCCCCCAAACCCCTTGAAACTCATATAAACCCCCAAAATCCCAAAAACCCAAATAACCATAAAAACCCTAAAATCCATTAAAAGACCCTAAATAACCTAAAGGATCCTAAAACACCTATATAACACTAAAACACCCTAAAAACCTATAAAAACCCTAAATAACCCTAAAATCCCTAATAATCTAAAAACTCGTGAAACCACTAAAACCCTAAACACCTTACAAACCCTAAAACCACAAACTCTTCCAAAACTATTTAAAATCTAAATTCACCTATAACATTAAAATACCCTACAAACCCTAAAAAATCATAAAACCCCTAAAACACTAAAAACCCTTAAAACACTAAAAATTTATAAAAATCCAACAACCACTAAAAACCCAAAAACTCCTTAAAAATCAATGAAAAACCATTAAAATATAAAAACCCCATAAAACCCTAAATACCCAAAAGACCTAAAATCCTTAAAATCCCAGAAAACACCCAAAAACAATAAAACCACTAAAAATCCCTAAAAACCGAAAACTCATAAAACCCAAAACCCTGAAAAACTCTAAAAACCATAAAACCCCTAAAAACTAAAAAACCCTTATAACCTTAAAAATCCTAAAAACCCTTGGAAATCCTTAAAAACCCTTAAAACCAAAAAACCCCAAAAAACCCCAAACAACAATTAAAACACTAAAACCAATAAAAATTCTAAAAACACTAAAATTAATAAAAAATAATCAAAACCCATAGAAACCTAAAAACCCTAATAATACCCTAAAAACATTACAAAACTCCTAACCCCCCCCAAATATAATCACCTCAATCCCCTAAAGGACACTAAAAAATAAGAAAATCCCAAAACATCTATGAACCCCTTAGACACTCTAAAAACCCAAAAAATGCTAAAAAATATAAAACCTGAAAAACCAAAAAAAAAACCTAAAACCCTTAATAAAACCTAAAAACTTACCCCCACCCCCAAGACCCTAAAAATCCTAAAATATATAAAAAAATCCCTATAAAACCCTACAAACACTAAAAAACCTAAAAAACCTAAAACCCTAAAGGACACTAATAAAAACATAAAACACCCAAACAAACCCTATGAAAACCTTGAAAGACTATAAAATACCCTATTAACCCTAAAGGACTCTAAAAACACATAAACCCATAAAAGAGTCCTAAAAAAACTAAAAGATCCTAAACACCCTAAATGACCCTAAAAACCTTAAAGGATTATAGAAACACTAAAACCCTAAGAGTCTTTAAAATCACTAAAACCCTAAAATAACCCAAAGAATCCAAAAACCCCTAATGGACCCTAAAAACTCTAAATCCCCTAAAGGAGCATACATAACCTAAAATACCAATAAAGATTAAAAAATCCCTAAAAATTATAAAATAATATAAAAACCCTATAAACCTTTAAAACCCACAAAACCTCCTATAAACCCTATAAGATCCTAAAAACACAAAAATGATCTAAATTCCCATAAAACCCCTAAAACCCCTAAATCCTCTATAAATATAAACAGCCTAAAATATCATAAAAATATTATAAGACCCTAGAAAATAGTAAAAAAACTAAAATACGCTAAAACATATAAAATATAAATGAATAAAAAAACCTCTAAGTGTCCCTAAACTCCAAAACACCCCCCAAAACCCTAAATACTGTAAAAACCATAAAAAAACATAAAACCATAAAAACCCAAAAAACCATTGAAACCCTAAAAATCTAAAAAACTAAAAAACACCAAAAAATTATAGAAACTCTAAAGGTCCCAAAAAAACCCTAAATAACATTAAAATTTACTTAAAGGACAGTAAAAATCCTAAAAACTCTAAAACCCTTAAAAAACCTAAAACATTATAAAACCCAAAATAACGAACCTAAAAACGTTAAAAAACCAAATCAACCCTAAAAAACTTAAATAACCCTAAAGTACCCCTAAAAAACCTAAAAAACTAAAACCTAAAAAACCCTAACAGACAATAGAAACCCTAAAAACATTAAATGACCCTAAAAACTGTAAAAAAACTAAAAACCATAAAAATAGTAAAATACAATAAAACTATTAAAATCCATAAAAACCCTAAAATCTCTAAAACCCTACAAAAATTTAAAACAAAAAACCCTAAAAAAAACAAAAAAACCCAAAACCCAAAACCCCTTAAAATCCTTGAATAACATAAATACTTCTAAATCTTCCTAAAACCCCCAAATGCCCCTAAAATATCTAAAAACCCTATACCCCATAAATCCCAAAAAACATGGAAAATATGATATTACAAAACCTAAAAATCCCTAAAACCCCTAAAACCCCAAAAAAAACTAAAACCCCCTAATATCCTAAAAATAACTAAAACCCTTATAATACACTAGAAATCCCAAAAACCGAAAACATCATAAAAACCCTAAAAACCTTAAAATCCTAAAAAATCTAAAAAACCACTTAAAACTTTAAAACCCTAAAAACCCTAAAAATCATAAAACCCTAAAAAACCTAAAAAACTCTAAACCCCCCAAAAAACTCAAAACCCATAGAAAACCCTAAAGCGCCTAAAAATCCCAAAAATCATAAAAAAAAACCCATAAAACCCTAAATCCCACTAAAACCCTTGAATGTCCCCAAAAACACAAAAAAACCCACTAAAAGTACCATACAACTAAAAGACTATAAAACCCCTATAAAAATACTAAAAGTCCATTAAATCCCATAAACTCCCTAAAAACCCTAAAAGACCCCAAAACCAAAAATGCCAAAAACTCCCAAAACAATCCTAAAACCCCTAAAAACCATAAAACTCAAAAAAACCGTCAAAAACCTAGAGAATCCTAAAAATACTAAAAACCATAGAAAAACTTAAATAAACAAAAAAATATTAAAAACCCAAAATACCATTAAATCCTCTAAAATCCCTAAAACCACTAAAAAACATAACACCTCTAAAACTCTAAAACTATAAAAACCCTAAATATCATATTAATAACCTTCAAAACCAAAAAACACTATGTAAAACATAAAACCCTAAAAAACATAATAAAACTAAAAATACTATAAATATAAAACCCTAAAAAAATAGTGGAAAAAATAGAAAAAACTAAATAATCCTTAAACCCAAAAAATAGCTTCAATCTCCTAAAACCCTACAAAAACTAAAAACCCTAAAACAATATAAAAAATTTATAACAATTTAAAAAACCTAAAACCCCCTAAATCCCAAAAACCAAAAAAGCTCAAAAACCTAAAAAACCATAACAAACCTAAAACACTAAAAATATATAAAACCCTAAGAAACATAAAATCCCTAAAAACCCTAATGCCCCTTTAATGTCCCTAAAATATCATTTAAAACCCTAAAACCGTAATACATGAAGAAACTCTAAAAAATTAAAACACCATTTAAACCAGAAAATCCTAAAAACCATAATAACCTCTAAAAAACACTAAATCATTAAAAACACCAAACAACCATAAAAAAAATAAAAACAAAAAAGACCCTAAAAACCCCTAAGACTCCTAAAAACTAGAAAACTAAAACGAACCCATAAAAACCCTATAAACACTAACAAATCAAAATAAACCATCAAAAGCCTAAAAATACCTAAAAATCCTAAACTATCCTTGAAAAACCAAAAACCCTAAAAACATGAGAAATAATAAAAAACTAAAACCCCCTAAAAATCCTAAAAATCCTAAAAACCCTATTAACCTTTAAAACCCCCTAAAAACATTAAGAAACCCTAAATAACTGTAAAACAGGAAAAACTCATAAAAACACTAAAAACTTCTAAACACCCTAAAACATCCCTAAAACACAAACACACCCTTAAAAACCTTAAAAACACATACTAACTTAAAAACCCTTTCAAAACCTAAAAATCATACAAACCCCTAAAAGTTATAAAAATCCAAAAAGAACCCAAAAAACTAATTGGGCCTAAAAACTCTAATAAACCTAAAAAACCCAAAAACCATAGAAACCGTATAACCCTTAAACCACAAACCCCTTAAAGAACCCTAAAAACCCCCCAAACCATAAACAACCATAATAATCCTAAATACCAAAAAAGACATTAAAAAACCGTCAACATCCAATTGATTGTAAAAGTCCCTAAGAACAGTAAAAAACTCTAAAAACCCATAAAATATCCTAAAAAACTAGAGGAATTTAAAACCCCTAAAACTCCAAAAGGAACCTAAAAACCTAAAAAACACTAGAAGGAAATAAAAATTATATAAAGACCAAAAAATCCTTATAAATTCAAATAAATCCCTAAAAACCGTAACAAATCTTGAAAGACCTTAGAAACCCTAAAAACATCAAAAGACCCTAAAAATACATATTCCCCCTAAAAACCCTATAGGACCGAAAATTACCCCCTATAAGACCTTGAATGACCCTACAAAACCATAAAACACATAAAAAATTGGAATATTGTAAAAAACCAAAAAAAAAACAACCTAAAAAAACTAACAACCAAGAAAATCCCAAAAAAATCCAAAAAACATAAAAACCTTAAAAACAAAAAAAACCCTATAATCCAAGAAAACACTTAAAAACCTAAAAATCCATAAAAACTCTAAAATCCCAAAAAACACTACCCCAACCCTACACCCTGTACCATTAACCCTAAACCCCAAACCCTATACAATAAAACCTAAACAGAAAACCCTACACCCTAAACCCAATACCATACACCCCAAACCCTAAACCCTGAACACTACACCCTAAACCCTACACCCAACAACCTAAACCCCAAACCCTACAACTTAAAATCACTACCCTACACCCTCAACCATATACCATACACCCTAAACCCTATACCCTACAACCCAAACCCTAAACCTTTCCCCATAAACCGTAAACCATACACCCTAAACTCTAAACCCTACACCCTAACCCCTATACTCTACAACCAAAACCCTAAACCCAATATTGTAAACCCTAAACTCTAAAACCTACACCCAAAACCTAATAACACACACCTAAACAATAAAACCTAAACATGAAACTCTTTACCCTAAACCATAAACCCTAAATGTTTCACCCTAAACCCTATACCCTACACACGAAAACCTAAATCCTACACAAAAAACCCTATACCCTACACCCTGAACCATAAATCATACTACATAATCCCTATCCACCACACCCTAAACCCTCAACGCTCAACCCTATACACCACACCCTAAACCATATACAATACACCCCAAATCATATATCCTACACCCTAAACCCTATAACCTACACCATACACCCTATACCCTACACCCTATACCCTAAACCATATGCCATAAACCCTATAATCTACACCTGAAACCCTATACACCACACCCTAAACCATAAAAACTATACTCTAAACCCCACACACTTCACCCTAAACCCTAAACCCTACACCCTAAAACCTATACCCTACACCCTACAATATAAAACATTCACTAATAGTGGCATTTATTTTATTTTTTGGAAGTTTAAACCAATACCATATGGTTCTGCGATTGTTTCCAAAAACCACATCAAATGTTGGTGTTAACTTCCAAATCACGTCGGTTCCATCCATTTAGTGGTGGTTTCTAGGAACCATCTTATAATGTTTATTTAGTGGTAGTTATTTTTTTGTTTTATATGAGGGTTCCCTTACCAAAAAATACTGAAGAAATAGCAGCGGTTTGAACTGCCACTACCCATTCGACATTTTTTGCTGGTGAAACCACTGTTAAAACCAAAGAAACCACTGATAAAACAAATTTAAACCTTATATTGTGTCATTTTAAACCACAGATAAATAATAATTTGGTATATATAGCAGTGTTTTAAACCACTGCTATATATAATTTATAAAAACAACAGAAGAACCTAAAACCCCATAACAAAAAAAATACACAAATTTGAAAATATAAAAAACATCATAAGAGTAATAATAACATAATTAGATAAGTAATAATTAGAACAAAATAATTATTCATATTAAAACCCAATATTCCAATCCCATGTGAATAAATATATCATTGCATTGAAACCATTAACTAAAAATCACATGTTTATCATCCTCAGGGTGGATCTACCACATTATAAAATTACACTATAGAAAAACCAAAAGGTAGACATACCAATTTATGAAAAACTAAATCAAAGAAATATTTATCTTTCAAAAATAATTCAAAAATTAAATTTTATAAACAAATTAAAATATAAACCAATCTATGAAATAAAAAAACTAAATAAATAAATAGGAAAAATCATGTCAATAATTCATAATATAATTAAAAAATAATAAATTATTATTTCAACGAATATTATAGGAATTTAAGTTGATAAAAAAAATAGTTCACAATGGTAATCCCAAAAATAGTATCATAAAAATGATTAGGCATAATTAGAAACTCATTAAGAAATTATTTTTATAAAAACACATATCTCAATCAACTAGAAACCACTCACCCTCAATGGTGGAACAAAAACCAGTTAAGGAAACAAAATCTACAATACTTATTTGAAAAAATCCCTAAAATAAGATCCTCCAATACCTAAAAATTGACAATCACTACAATTAGGGTTTATAGGGGAACAAAAAATAAAGATGAAGGGGAAGGAGGAAGGATAAAGAATATGAATAAAGTGTTATAACTTCTAAATATAATATAGGTCTAAGAATAAATGGGATGAGGTGGATCCCATTTGTTGGCTAACCATGATGAATTCACATTATAGAGAAACCATATCAAAAATAAATTTTTAATATTAAAAACAAAGGATACATTAATGGGGGGAGAATAATATTCAAGGGTTGGAAGAAGGTGTTGGTGATATTTTTTCTTTTAGTCTGAGTAGGAATACTTGAAGGTCTATTTTCCCTAAAACACAAATATTCTCCTTAAATGATAACATGTTTTTTTATTCTCTCATTAAAATAGGGTGAATTCCCAAACAATGTAATACTTATTTGTTGTGTTTGTATATTTTCTAATGTATTTTTTTATCAGTCATCTTATTTATTATTATTCACTATTTTTAGGGAAGTCTATGAGAAGGACTAAAACCATATATTAAGAGAGTGTATCTACACAATGTTTTGGGAGCCTAGATGAACTAGATCCTAATTTTGAATTATTAGGGATATTATATCTAAATTTTTTCTAGAATATTGTTCCATATTTTGATACTTCTGTGGTGTTATTCCATTCATCAAACATTCCACGTGATCCATAAAAAGGGGTATCACAACATGGTTATTATGGTAGGTCTTATAAAATAGTATTAATATTTATATAGAGAAGTTAATAAAGTATTTGGGAGAAGGTTATAAAATGAAAATGGTGGTATCTAATTTTTATCCATGATATTGAAATTCCTTCTGTAATGTTTATTTTTTGGACATGTTTTGTTATTTTTTAATGTTAGGATTTGATTTGAATAATATCTGTTTCCTCTTTTTAAGTGTATTACTATGTTTTGGAATAATTTCCACATAGAATATGAAAATTTTATGAAGTAGAATGGGATTTCTAAAAGATTTTCCATGTCCATTGTGAATCTAGTATCATTTTGTGTTCATCAAAGTATCATATAGATCTTGGTTGGTAGACTATAAATGAATTTTAGAAGATATAGTATTCCCCTTTACATTGTCTAAATTCACTGGTAGTTCTATTTCCATAGGATAATTTTGTATGGGTTAGGCATGACTTGACGTTATAATGGTGAATTTTTTAAATCTTGGAGGATTTTATGGATACTACTCTTCAAGTATTAATGTAAAATTAGATGGAATAATGAGCCATATATATAGTTAAAAAAATTGAAATTAATCATATAAAAAATATATGGATTTTTCCATATTGTGTAATTAGTTTTATTATTGTATTTTTTTAAAGTAGGTTTCAATGATGAAGTTATATGATTATTTAGTTTCTCATATGGATGAAAGTTAGTCAGTCCCCTGAGAAAGTGATATTATTATACAACATCATAAGACCTGACATTCTATTCATTGATGTATCAATTTCCAAATATTGCATAAATTACATGGATGAGTTGGGGGTGTTTATCATTTCTACTATGTGTTATATATACTAATATGAGTTAGGATAAGTGACATTGGGTTTCTTATCACTCAACTTTTCAAAGGGGATTAGGTGGCATTCTCTTGAAACATCATGATTAATAGAGTGGTGGTTCTTTCATGTTGTGGAATTGAATAATGAGTATGGGAAGGTCCTAAAAGTTCAACATGGAAATAGATGAAGATTTCTGAAATGACCTAGGATTCATGGTTGGTTATTTATTGTTGTTGTTGATTATTGATAAGATTATAGCTTTATAAGAGACTTCTAGATTGAGTAATGGACTTTAAATAGGTATATTTTTATAATATTATGTTTATGGAATAGTTTTTATGAGTTAATACAAATGGGTGGAAAGAAGGATAAATATAATAGGATGTTAAATAATTTTTTTAGAATGTAATGGTTTCTAGTGTGGCCTTCAAAAGTAGGTATAGGAGTTCAATCTCTATAATGAGTTAAGTAAATGAATCAAAAATTTAAAATATCTGATAATATCTAAGGATCCATTATACTTAAACATACATTAATCAATAATAATTATGATGAATTAATTGGTCTATAACATTGGTCTATAAGATAATAGATCACAGAGAAAGGTGGAGTTATGAAAAGACATCTGGATGTATTTACCTATAATTTAAAGAGACTAAATAGGAACACTGGATGGTAGTTACTGAGTGGGATAGTTTTTTTGGGGTAGTATAATCTAAATATACTATCGGAGTCTAGAATTTTGAAATTTATTTCTCTATTATAATAAAAGTCTGGGAGAAGATAACCACTATCATGTTTTAACCTGAGATCGATATCCCGATTCTATAAAAAATAATTCTTTGCAATGGTAGTGGTAAAAAATTTTATTTCTTAAATAGATATGTATAAATTAATTTAAATATGATCATAGAAATAGAAATATTTTTTTTGTGATGGAGGTGGAATCTTGAAAGGATGAGACTAGTCTGGATTTAGTGGTAGAAATATACTTTGTTTCCACAGTTTGCATATAGGAAGGATAAATGGGAGTTCATAATTCTAATAGCATTATAAATCCTAGAAGGTGGATTACCAGATAGAGGTATATTAAAATGGTTTAATTATATATATATATGTATCAGTAGATTTGGGATTATTGATCATTGGGTCTAGAGTCATAAAACTAGAATGACCATATGGAGTGAGACCATGGACATGGTAGATTGAAAAACCTATTTATAGGACTTCAGAAAAGTCATAGGATTATACCTAAGTGTATATTTTTATGAGAGGAAAAATTTCATAGATTACATTTGAGGGTTTCATGAACTCAATGATTTATTATATCATAATTCTAGTGATTTGGGGATGTGTTTATTCAATGGGACACTACACCAAATTGAACTAAAATCCCCATGTGTATATATTTGTGCACGGTTACTACTCAAACTTACATAGTCATGAAATAAACATGTGTCCTAAAGAATGAGAATATTTAAGATTCATCTTCATTGTTTCCCCCCAAACATAAGGTTTTATGCACTAATACACATAGCCATATAGAATCCTTTCATTAGAAAAAATCCTCTGAAAAATCAAAGTTAAATTCCAAAACATGTAAAAATTTAAAATACAATTAATTATATCATATTTATTATAAGAGTGGAATGGAAGGTGTCATAGTTCAAAATTTATATAATATTAAAGGAAGAAAATCATAAGGTAAACTTTGGAATAACACCTTGAAAATAAACTAAGCATATATATTTTCATCAAATGTAAGGGAAATACAGATATCCCTACCAGAAACCACAACATGGTTTCTGAATAACAATATTAGTGTTATCCCACCATAAATTTAGTTAAAAATAATCTATTAATCCAAATTTAATAACAGTCACTACCTGATGAACTTTAATAGACACCCTCTATATCTCTGTATTTGCTCCCTATTACCAACACCTTCATTAAAATTATATTGAAAATTAACTAGTTTTGTATATTTAAATTTAAACTTAAAACCAATAAAAGTTTTTGTACTAAATGATTTTTAATTTGTGTGATTTACCTTATCACTACCACCAGTTGAGGCAATATCACCAGGGACAGATCCTGTTTTATTTAGATATAATTCAATCAACGCTTTTTGCAGATCAAAAAACATTTCATATTTCATATTTATATGTTCCCCCTATTTCTAAATTCTTCATTGATTTGAAACAAACTTTCTTTGATAATATTGATGTAGGGATTAAAAAAATTCAGTGGTATTTGTTGATGTAATCCTTATTACCCTTCTAATGGCCTCTGATGGTAACTATCCCAAACCCATCCCATGCATACGACCAGGATTCTCCATCACAATGAAATGACCAAGATGATCATAGTGAGAGACTGAGAAGGAATACATGGGATTGGCATCTAATGGTTCTCTTATTTTTACCTATAAATCAAATATCATTCATATTTGAGGCAATACATATTAACAAAGTGACACCTAATAATCAATTATTATAATGAAAAATAAATTCATACCCCAACTTATTTGGTGGAATCATTAACATATCTTCAATTAGATTTTGTATGAACATCCAACCAATGTTATATTTAATAGATTTGGTTCCCTAAATTATTTGACTACATTAAGCAAAGATAAATAAATAATTTAATATATGAAATTGATAATGTTATCTTATAAATATTTAAACTAATGAAAATATTACCAGAGTCAATCTGTTTCTAGAAAAACACCTTAACCCAGAAGTGTGGGGGATGATTTGTTTAGATATACATGATGCATTTTTCCTTGAAACATCCTGGAATAAGTAACATGTATTTTAATAATAATGTATAAAATGTCATATTCTTTTCATATGCATGTATATATAAAAAATTATATTAATATAATAATATATATTTCAATACCAATTGCTTCTCATGATGATGGATATCAATAAAAACCATCCATTTCTCTCTAGGTACCCCTTCTAGTAACTAATCATATAGATGCTATGTGTTTAATGATGCATCATTGAATTCCTTCTATAATCTCTATTTAAAATCCTTCCATTTCTTACCCAAATTTTTTAATTTTCACTTTTGTGCGATAATATCTGTAGAGGTAAAGTGGAATGACATCTGTATAAAGAGAATAATTTTTAAAATATTAGAATTTAATAAAAAATGAAATTAAATTACACCATAATGTATTAAAATTTACTTTATTTGAAAATAAAAGACTTCATTTTTCAAACACTAAGGCACGTGCCTCCAATCAGCATATGTAATAGGAAGGGTAACCGGCTCTAGCACTAGTTCTCCTAGAATATGGACAAATAATCCTACAAAATCATTTGTGGGGACCCCATAATTGTCAAAAGAGACATCTTTATTCATATTGTTTAGATTCCATATGTCTAAACTATTCATATTTCTCTTTGATGTTACATTATTTTCATATTTTATGAAAAAATGTTAGTATTATAAAAAAATTAAATATATTTTTTTCATTAAAATTTGTACATATAATAATCAGCCTCTAATATCCTCATGAAGAGACATGTGTGAAGACCTATTACCTTGTTGTGGAAATTACTGAATGGGGAGGATCTATCTCAAATGTTTATGGGATAGAAAAAGAGGTTGTTCTAGACACTAACAGAATGGAGGGTGTTAGAGCCTACTAAGGGGGGAAGATAATGGGTGTCTCATATGTTATAGGGAGGTAGACAGATGGTTCACCATCTATCAGTGTGGTAAAGAGAACACAAACTAGGAGTCAACTAGAATCAATTAAATTATTCCTCCTTGGTATTCCAGTCATCTTATCAAATAAAATTAACTTCATAACATATATTTCAAAAAATAAATGTAGATTTTTTTATAAATGATAACAGATGCACTGTATTGACAAATAAATATGCATATTTATGATAATGAATTACTGCACATATAATATAAGTGTTTGATAAATTAAGGGATAACTGCCCATACAATCATTTTATCCTTCAATAATAGTGTTTTCCTACTACATCATTACATCATCTACTGCATAAACCCTTGAAAAACTAATATTTTAAATATCATGATGGAAAAATAATTTAGTTTCATTTTTTTGATGGTATTTAATTTTAGATAAAAAATATTCCACTTCATCACCTATATCATACAAGCCACTTTTTTAGGTGAAAATTAAACTCCACCTTTCATCCATGGAATCTTCCACATAATATATCATTTTTTCTTGTGAAGAGAAGATATACAGATCATGTAATTCAAGGTCACTAACATTCATCATGTGAAATAAGTTTATAGAATTAAATTGAAATTAATATATTTTAATATTCCATGTAATATTGATCCACATTCATTTGAATAAAACAACTAAAAAATTCTTTTTGGGGTTTAATTCGATAATATCATTCAGTTTTATATAGTATCACAATTCAACAACTATAAATATACCATTATTCTATGTTTTCAAACCCTATTCTCAATCGACTATGTGAAATTTAATTCCATTTACATTCTAAGTATCATATTTTCTAGCCTATTTTAGAGGATCTAGATCCAAAAACATCAAGTCTTCTAACAACTAAGCCTGAGTATCCATATTCATGGTATAAAAAATGTAATATACATAATTATATTTCCAAAATATGTGTCAACACAATATCCATATTGATTATAATATTTATGAACTTACACAACATGTAAATCATTCTACAATCTCTTTATAAATTGATTTTTTATCTCTCTCATTTCGTGCTCATCATCCCATATGTATCTTTGTTTGTATACTGATATCTTCAATAAATGAATCTACAATTTCAATATTCAGTATCACATATATATTTGCTTTTAGTAATTTCATTTTTATCAGTGTAACATTTGAGATCCTCCCAACAGATCTTCCAATAGTAGGAATGATTTTTTATTTCCCTTGTAGTTGATATTGAGATGATTTTTCATCAAAACATCCTACATGATTAATTAATCTCTCAATATCTTTTAATTATCTTAAAAAAAGGCAATCTATTCTAAACAGCCTTTATAAATAGGGCCTTTAGGTTGTAATTGGTTTTTCATGTATGATTTGAAATAGAAAATATATCTATGAAATAAAATAAATAAAAAATAATTATGTATTTAATGAATTTATAAGAATTGTTTACTTCAGATTAAGATCATTTAAATAATGTACCTCTCAATTATATATATGAATTGATAATATATGAGGCCTCCTAATTGGGTTTCCATGAATAAATGCACAACTAAATACATCATGAAAGTAAGAAATGGTGGATGAATGATCATATACAATGAAAAAAGTGTCAATAAAAATCCATCTTAATGGTTTTCAAGATCAGTGGGATTTAGATTTTTATCACATAGTTTTCTAACAAATGTGTAAAATTAGAGTAAAACTGTAGTAACATTTTCAGGTAATAATGTACAAAATTCCAATTATATTAATCATTGTAACAAAATATGTGAATCATGACTTTTCAATCCATGTAACCTATTATTATTTCAGTGGAAACACCTTGAAAAGTTACATAAATACCCATCAGACAACTTCACAAGCTTTAAAATTCCATGGAATGTATCTTTATCCCTATTTTTCATTGAAAAAAATTAGAGCATACATCTGAATCCCATCTAGTCAGAGATCAAACATTATGTTTAGTATTTGTGTGTCCTTCCAAGCATTGGTACAGTCCTTTAATTTTAAATTTACTTTAGGAAATGTGAAGATACAATGTTCACAAAAATTATTCTTAATATTCATAACATCAATATTATTCCTCAAAACATTAAATTTACAATACATAAGTTTAATGAATGTACATTTTTTCCTCAATTATTGTATTCCAATTTCACTTGATGATGCACTTAAAACTTGCTTCCCACTGTCATTAAAATGATGTTCCTTCCTAAATTTTATTTCAACATTTCCAAGTTGTAACAATATTTATGAACCTATTAACAACTTTGGAGGTGGTTTTCAATCAACATATACATTTATTTTTGACTTTTTCAACCGAAATCTATGATATGCATTGAGAAATATTTGGTGACACAAGAGGAATCATTTTTTACTGTAATATAGTCATTCAAGCTCCGAATCAAAGTTTCAAATAGGAGATGAAAAATCCATATATTTATTCTAACCAAATAATTTCCGAAGTCATGGTAAGTCACTAATGGTCCACATTAGAGTAGAGTGCATTTTAAATATTATTATAGAAGATGCATCATATGTCTCTACACCATTGCTTTATAAGTCCTATAATTAATTAATTTGATGTTGTATGTATACATCAATATCATTTCAAAACATTTTTCTTCCAGGAATAATCATCGGAATGATAATATACTTTTGTTGCATACAAATCCATGGATGTTGATTTTAAGGGATCAAAACAACTGGACAAATGCTATAACTGGAGATCAAATTCCCAAATGGGTTGAATCCATTAGATGTTAATCCCAATATCACATTCCATGTATTAGATGAGAAATTTGGATGTAATGAATCAAATATCATTCAAATTTTTGAATCTCTTGTACATCACATTAAACCATATCTATATTTATCTATAAAATACCCCTTCTTGTTCATATTAATATTCAATAACATTATATATTCTATGTGATATAGGCTTCAAAGGTAAGCATTTCAAAACCTTTCTTGGTGTGTTCATTTTCTTCATCTTCATAGTAGTATGTTGATTCAGGCTTCCAACATCACCCATTGACTACTATATATAAGAATAAAATTGTTTTAAATCCTATATTCTTTAATCCTATCCCAATAAAGCATAGAATCATTAAAAAAGACATGTATTTTCCAAATATTATGACTAATATTGTTAAAAAAATTATCATATCATAAAAAGAATCAAGGATCTTATCTTCAAGAAATTAATCCTGAAACAATTCCAATATCATGGAAATAACATTATTTGTAATTCCACATAGGCATTTAATATGATACAACTTCATTAGAAAAGAAATTTTTGAATATTTCAAACATCCACCATACAGCTCTTGATTTCCATCATCAACTAAATAATGAAATTCATTTTTCTTCCAGTGAATTTATCTCTTACATTAGTCTCCACATAATCATGTGGTGGGTAAAATGATATGTTATAGTCTTGATTGGGTTTTACAATAGTCCCAAAAACATCACTTGTCAAGTTACTATTTTTAGCACCCACAACTGGTTGTTCTGATATGTTTTTATGTTTATTTCATTGTCTTGTAATACCAAAAGTATCATTTATAAGGTTTTCCATTTCATAAACCATTGTTAAAAAATTGAGATCTTATTCTGTTGATTGAAATCAGTGTTCAAACATTCTGTAACATTCAATTATTCATGCCAAATCCATAAAAAATGAGTAGGGAATTGATTCAATAACAAGTGTTCATAAACCTCATGTATCTTCAACCATATTTTAAATTTACAGTTAGTACATGGACATCATATTGTCTAATCAATGGATTATTTGGAAATATAAAAATCTAAAAACACTTCCAAACACTTGGGATATTGAGGTGTGTTCATCTATAATGTGATTCGACTTTTATCCATTTATATTACAATGTGTCTATACTTTATTAAAAAAACTAAAACACATAATTATTACTAATTAGTAAAAGAGATAAATATAAGTGAAAAAAACAACAAAAGTAGTTATAAGAAGATTCATATAAGTACCAAATAGTCAAACTAAAAAAATTATGGATGGTATTATGTAAAATTGAAGTAATAGAAAAGTCATACAATCATTATAAAAAAAATTCGAATGTTATTTGAAAATAATTTATCAAACCACACATTGAAACAAAATATATAACATGTAACCATATTATTTTCTCAATATAGTTTCATAAATAAAACATATAATAATTCATGAGAAAGAGAAATTATTTTTAATGTCACATAAGAAAATATGAAATGTTATGAAATTGATAAATATTTAGAATACTTTTATCATTAATTAAAATTCAAAAATTTACCTTTGAAAATATAAAAAATTTACCTTTATTAGAAAATTTTTTACGATTTATTAAATGAAAATATTTTCATTAAAATCATTAAAATATTTTGAATATCATGAGGGCATATTGGGACATCATATTAATTAATCTTTTAAATCACCCATTTAATATCTAGTGAATATCATATATCCAGGTATTTATAACATAATTTCTAGAGTGATAATATCATTTAAAAATTTATTAGAGAGATATATCTTGAGATCACCAATCATCATCTATAATTCCCAAGTACCATATTTTGATCAAAACATTTTATAGACAATATTTCATCATAATATGAACAAATACAATGAGAATGTCCATAAAATTTTATAGAAATCAAAGTTTAAACTAGCATGAAAGGATAAATTCATTTCAAATAATTATTTTCAACATTATAAAAACTATATAGAAATAAAATTATTTAGAATTAAATAATTCTAGATATAAAATAGTAGTTTTGAAGAAAAAACCCCATACCTAGAGTCTCAATGAAAATAAGAGTCTTTTTTATTACCATAGTGAAAAAACCATAAAGTCATATATATATCACCTAAATTAAATGTATGTGTTTATATATTATTTTATAATAACTATATGTATATTGTAGATGGAAAAATACAGGTTTTTTGTTTAGGAAATGGATTAGGAAACTTCCAATTCAATAAAAAAATCTCAATGACACTTTTTAAATTAATTACAATGGGGAATTAACATATTACCATGTTTATACAGTAATTGTTCACACCTATTACTACCATTATCCACTCATAAACTATCATTTAACATGATTAACATATTTTTTCTATAAAACAATACATTTTTTATTTTATTCTACACAAAAATACTTCATATATATATTATCTTAAAACTTATAAAAAAATATTTACATGCATAGATATGATCTATTTCCACAACCATTATCTTTTTATGAAGAAAAACATACTTTTAAGATATTTTTAAATAAATTTTCCATAATATTATAGATTAGTCATGTTGAGTGTAAGTATCATGTGTAAATAGTTCATATAACATTCACTTGTACTGGTCATGGGTTTATAATTGAATGATTCATTTATTATGATAATAACATTTCTATTCCATATAAATTCATATGACAATGTAGTGATGTTATTTTATTTTTTATATTCCTATTATTTATATTTGAAAATCAAATATCTAAAAAAATCCATTTCATCACTTAGTCTTGTATGTTCTATGAGTTCTTTGTTAGTCCATAAAAAAATATTTATCCAGTGTAAATCACTTTTTTTAAATGAAAAAAAATCTAGATATTTAATGATACATTTTGGAAGTAGTAATTTGATACATAATAAATATTGAGGACAAACAAAATGTTTTAAAAAAACTAATCTGGTTGTTTCAAGTTGTAATATAACTAGATTTTTAGTGAAAATGAAACATAAGTTAAGAATATGAAGTACAAAGTACTAGAAGAAATTGCACCAATAGAAGCTACATATAACAAAAATTTAAGAATTTAAGAATAATTAAATATGATGTTGAGGCCAAAGTTTGATTACAATATTCTTATACATAGAGTATATTGGAATCATATGATATAAAAACCAAGATATATTTTCAAATCTAGAAATAATATGATATATCCAATGTTGAAGGTAAATGGACCTTAATTGAAGGTGATGATTATTAGATAATTAGAAATGATCAACATTACCTGAAAATGTAAGATTTTTTTAATTCAAAACATAATATTTTTTATTAATATGTAACATAATTCCCTTTGATAAAATCACCTAACCCTAAATTTATATGAAAATATTTATCCTCTAATAATTATGTAAGATAATTTACTTTGAGAAAATGTCTTAAATCTGACACATAATATATTAATTCTATAAAATTTAGGATACTTCACTTATTCTTTTTCATAGGTAATATATTATTCATTTACTGTATTTTTTATTTTTTTTCTTTGTGAAATTTCTAACATTAGTATATCACATATAACATATTTTTATATTCTCATGTATGCTTAATATAAATTCCAAACCCATTTTTATAAAAAAAACTAATAAATATTATAATCTGATCAATATATAACATAATTTACTTTTTGAAATACCAAAAAATTTCGCATGTAATCTGTTCATCTACTATAAAATTCATTTGTAGAATATTTTATAGAATACATAATGTTTTTTACTTAAACGAATTCCTTCAATATTCATGCGTAACATCCATTTAAATTCATACATAATTTTATTGTTCTTATATTTATCTTCTAAACATAATACATGTAATATATTTTAATAAAAACACATTATTTATAAATCAACATATTTCCTACAACATGAAAATATGAAATATCAGAATAAAAATTTGAAAATTAAAATTCCTTTAATTTATTAAAGATCATCTATCTTTACATTAACCTTTATTAAAAATAATTTAAAATTTAAAGAATAAATTCAGGAATTAAAATCATATTTACCTTGATAAAAATATTTCCAAAATAAATATCCATATATAATTATCTCAAATGTCCAATTATAAAAATCAAATAATAAAAAAATTATAGAGATATATTAAAATATATACAAGTTTAATGTGTGTTCTTAAAATTTTATCTTATCGAAAAAATAAGTAAAAATATCACTACATTCTAATTTTTAATAATATAACTTTGGAATATTTTAATCTGAATTCAAATCCATAATCCAAAATAAAACATTTTATTAATGAAAATTAATATTATACCACTCATGATCTAATAATATTTTCAAAATCAAAATAAAATCCAAAAGTTATTTAAAATATTTGTGTATATTCCAAGATAACTAATTTCCATTGTTTCATACTTCACGATGGTCATGGGTTTGCAGAGTGAAGTTATACATTAAAAAATTCTATATCCATTTCAAGAAGTGTTATATCTAGGAGAAGTCAATAATGATAGTTTATAGAAGTGTTATATATAGGTGAAGTCAATTTAAAATGTCCATGCATTGATAGTTAGGTTAAAAATATAAATGAATAGAACATCTTACCATAGACTAATAAAAATAGTAAAATTACTTCAAATAAATGTATTTTTATAATAGAGAGGGAATATTCACCCCATAAAAAACAAAACCCTAAAATTGTATCATACCCTAGATAGTCTGAAAAATCAACTTAAAAAGTTCTACCATATACCTTTAGGCAGGGATGGCTCGTGGGAGAATACCTGTAGTCAGCGAGGGTGAGGGGAAGGAAGAGGGGGGGGGGGGGACAGGGGAAACCATATAGCCAAGAAAGGGTGAGGTAAAGTGGGGATCTGGAGAAACCTGAGTTTTGGCGAGGGAGAGGGTTTGGGGGATCAAGGAAAAATAAAGGGTCAACGAGGGGGGATACAACCAGAGCACTAATGAGGGGGGAAATGTCATGTTTGCGAGGGCTCATGGAAAGGGGTTGTCAGGGGATAGTGGGGTTGGGGATTGGTGCTTATGTGGGGGGGCTCAGGGTAAAAAGCTTCTTTTTTGAATAAATGGATAAATATTAGTGGTGATTTTTCAAAGACCAGTTCTAAATCCTCGAAAGTTTTTTACTAGTGGTTTATTAAACCGGCACTAAAAAACATCTGCTAAACTATGAGTTTTATGTAGTTCTAAACCCCATACCCTACACCATACACATTATACCGTACACCCTAAACCCTATAACCTATAACCATAACCATAAACATTACACCCTAATCCTAACCCTACACAATAAAACATATACCCTACACCCTAAACTTTTGACCCAACTAATAAAACCCTATACCTTATACCCTAAACCCAAAGACCTAAACCATACACCGTTAACCCTAAACTCTACACCCTAAACCCTACACCCTAAACCCCAAACCCTACACCCTAAACCCTACACCCAAACCCTAAACCCTACACCCTAAAAGTTATACCCTACACCCTAAACACTAAACCTTAAACTGTAAACCATATACCCTACACCATACACCCTTATCCCTACACCCTAAACCCTAAACCCTACACCACACACCCTAAACACTATACCCTACACCATAAACCTTACACCCAAACCCTATATCTTTCAACCTAAACTATAAACCCAAAACTCTAAACCCTATATGCTACACCATAAACCCTATACACTACACCCTAAATCCTAAACCTTACACCTTAAAACCTATAACCTACACCCTAAACTCTAAAACCCAAAACATATACCCTATATTCTCCACCATTAACCATAAAATCTACACCATAACCCCTACACCATAAACCATATACACTAAACCCTAAAACCTAAACCCTATAGGTTAAAGCCTATACCCTATACTATAAACCTTAAACCCAACACCCTAAATCATATAGCCTACTCCCTAAACCCTAAACCATACACCCTAAACCCTATACCCAACAGTCTAAACCTTATACCCAACATCCTAAACATGATACCCTACACCTTAATCCCTATACCCTACACTCTAAACCATAATTCTTAAAAAATTTAAATGAACCCTAAACCCCCTACAACTATTAAAACACACTAAAAATAGGTTAAAACCCAAAAAACCCAAAAAACCCCATACTAGAACCCTAAAATCCATAAAAAACCACTAACACACTAAAAATCCTAAAAAATCATAAAAACCTTAAAATCCCGTAAAATAATAAAAACATTTAAATCTCTGAAAACCCTAAGAAAATTCTAAAAACACATAAAGATCCTAAAAATCCCTAAAAACCCTAAAACCCATAAAAACCCTATAACCTAAAATCCCTAAAAAAACTTCAAAAACCAAATGAAATACCAAAAAAAGGTAAAACCAAATAAATCCTACAAAACCTTAAAACCCCTAAAAACCATAGAGACTCAAATAAAACCCCCCAAAACATAGAAACCCGAAAAGAACCATAAAATACAAAAAAAATTAACACCCCAAAAAATCCAAAAAATCCCTAAAAATCCTATATTAGTTGTAGAAGGACACTCAAGAGGTGGTGAATTGATTTCCTATAAAAAATTCTATTAAAATGTTTTTTTTAAGAAACCCCAATTTCAAATCCAAACAACCCAGTTAACCAAAGTAGCCTATTTATAAGAGTTTTTATTATTTAATTAATTTCTCAAAAGATTGATTAATTCTCAGTTATAGCAATTTGAAATATTTATATAACTTTTGAAAGTAATTTACTAAATAAAAAAAATTATAAACACTATCTAAGATTTACAATCAAATTAAAATTCAGTTTTCTGAAATATGTGTAAAATCATAGAAAACTAAATTTGAAAACACAACAGATAAAACTAGAGGTTCAATCTCAAGAAGATACATAATCCTCTTCACATTTTGATATCCTTCCACTAAGAATTTTATATTAATAATCACAATCCACACCCTGGATTGGGGTTCACAATAGCATACAATGTTGTCTAGGTAAAACTGGACCTCTACCATAGTTATACATGGGAAATTAACCAGTTCACACATGTACCACTTCCATAATTGTATGTGGGTGTAAATTAATGTAAAATGATGAGTGAGTGAGGATATATTTTGTCCTCCATATTAGCATGGGAGACAATGTGTGATTATACTACAGACACACACACTTATCAAAAAGTAGTAATATTATACACAAAAGAGAAAAAATAATAAGAGAGGGTTTAGAATTCTATTAGTGAAGTTGTTGATTCTTATGGACTCCTTAAGTAAAGTAGATGTGGAAATGGAGTCATCTTCTAGAAACAGACACAAAAATAGAGTGTCGTGGAATCTCTATGTCTCGGTTTCTAAGAAGATATGCAATTATCTTCGAAGGTTATCTTCACTAGGGTTTATTACTGCAAGAATTTTGATAATTTGGTTCTCAAAAAATTATTAATATGAGGTCTTCCTCATACCTCATATTGTTCTCTAACAATGCCTGAAAAATAAATACAATGTCATTAATACAATAATCAGTACAGGGTTTCAAAAATATGACCATTAGAATTAATTTTGAATTTAAGAGTAAATAAAATTTTATAGGTATTGAATGATATTTCATTCTGTCTGTGAATCCTTTTTGTCGGTGACCCCTATTGGCGACTATTTCTGTTAGTTACACATTCTATTAGTGACTCAATGCATTAGTATGGAAGTTCATCAATGTCACATACTATCAGTGAATTTTTCTATCAACGACTCAAACAATCAGTGTTTCAGCCTTGTATCTTTTGATAACTCATCTATTCTGTCAGTGACGCATTTGTTCTATCGCTGAGTCATTTGTTATTTTAGTGAGTTGTTCTATCAGCAATTCGTTTTATCAACGACTCATTTGTTCGATAGGTGACTCATCAGTTATTTTGATGAATCCTCTATGTTTTCGGTGATTCATCTGTTCTATCAGTAACTCATCTATGATATTGATGAGTTGTGACTATCGGTGACATATAGCTGGTGACTTGAAATATTGATGACTCATACTTGGCCATATATGTCTGATTTCCTTATAGTATAAACATCAACATAATGTTTTAAACATAGGATTGAACATAAAGAATCATAATTAAATATTTTTTACCTTAACTAACCTTCTATTTATATAAAGGAACATGATTAGACATGATTCATGATTATTAAAACTAGATAGGGCCATCAATATCCCCCTTTTTGATGATGACGAATCATGGAATTATAAAGTAAAATCTGATTCAAAATGATCAAAGTAGGTATTCTACTTACTATCTCTATAGTTAAACTAAATCATAATGACTATAATGATTCTTTGTTTCTCCCTCTTTTGGGATTATAAAAAGATTAAACATGGTATAAAATAAAGATTAAGGAAGAAAATAAATAATCATAGCATGAAAAGATACTATATTTTATTAGAAATGAAAATTATAGTAGATATTAAATTTAAAACATATAACAATGTATCCCTATCAAACAAATTATCCTAAATACTTATTCTTCTTTAAAGTGGAATACAGTGTGGTGTTTCCCTTATCAGAAGTAGAAAAGGTAGGATTTTATAATTAAGTATTGGTTGGATGTTCAGAGTAAAGTCTGATTGAGGGGAAAGGAACTCTAGTAATGACTGAAGGGGTCATGCTGGGACTAGTGGATGAAGGAGGTCCAATATCTTCCCTAAAAATGGTAAGATGAATCTCTATGAAATCATGATCAAGAGAGAGTTTCAAAGAAGGTATTCTATTATAAGTAGATCATGTAGGGTCTAGAGGTGTTCTGATAGAAGTGGTATGAGGGGAAAGAATCATATTACTCTGGACATGCAGATAAGGATTAAGGATTTTGATGAAATCCAGGATTATCTCTCCACCATACTGCATACACTTTGTGAAATCTTCCTTCTTTTCAAGGAGCTGTGCAATTGTAGAAGTAGACTCCTTAAGAAACTTCACTTGATCTCTAAAGGCTAGTTTCATTGGAATAATTCTCAGGTTCTCGACTAAAAACATGAAGTGGTTGTCTAACTGATGCTTTGTGTATATCCTCTAGAAATAAATATCCACTTTCTTGGTTATTTCATCTTGAGCAGTTGTATCATGTTTGGAATAAAATCTTACCATGTAATAGATATGATCACTATCCTACCAAATTTTGGATAGATTTTTTTGATCAGTTCTACCAACCATGTTTCTCAAATCCTCTCTAATGACATTCTGAACCATCTCTATGTATTTTCAGTGAGATACAAGAGCTTTTGAGAAAGATACCCCTTGAAAAATATCTATCAAATATTTCATTATCTGGCTCAAGACTTCACTATCTGAATAGGCTATTATTGACTGAAGTTATTCCCTTACCACTGTTCTAATAACCACATTTTCTGAAGACAAAACTGGAAGAACATAGAAAGGGGAACCATATATGTTGAGGTACTATTAAATGCATCCCTGACTACCAACTTCAGAAGGGATAAATCAAGAGTTGGAGTAGCATCCTCAACAGGGTATTTAGGATATATGTCATGATGTTGTAGAGCTTGGTCTATAGTGGATTTGTACTAAATGAGAAGTTGGTTAATAATAGCTACAAGCTTGACCATTTCATCCGACACCATCTGATTAGATACCTCAATAGTTTCTAATAATTATATCAACTAAGGTTCGAGATTAGAAAAAATGGTTTCTGTAATCAAGTCTGCATTATTCTCACTAACTAGTGATACTAGTGTAGACTAATCTTGAGGGACTGATCTCACAACAACAAAATTTTCTTCCTTAAAGGAATTGAATTCGGCCTTAGAAACATAATCAATAGGCACTGGTACTGGAGATGATGCCACTGTTGGATGTTCTTTAACTAATCATCCTCATGAAACATTTATCCTCTCCTCATCATATAAATCTGTATAATCTAGACTAAGAGAAATATAACCAGGGAATTTTTCCCACTCATATAACACAAAAGTATCCAGAGGAGTGAGTTTATCAACTATTACTTTCCTAGATTTAGGCTCTCCTCAATTTGAGATCTCTTGATTTATTTCTCCCCCTCAACATGAGGTCTCCTTCTAACCTAAACCAATTGAGGTACTGGTCCTAATATTTCTCTCTCTGTATTACCAACCACAACTTATTCATCTACCTCATCACCAGATTCTAGAGGAACAAGAGGTTCAACACACTATTATTGATTCTTAAGACCAGTCAGTTCTATATTGGAACCTTTATCATCACCAGGATTATCAGAATCACTATCACATTCACCAATTTCTTCACATTCATGATCAGGTTCATCTCATTCTCCTACACTATCGCCTTCTTCACTTTTATCACCAGATTCTTCATCCCCTACTTCCTCACATTCAGAGCCACTACCACTTTCTTCTTCTTCTCAGTATACTTCTTATTCTTCTTTTCCAAATTCCTCTTCTAAATCATTTGATCTACTTTAATATTCTACACCACTAGATTCTTGAGTTTCTTCATAATCATTATCACTCAAAATAGGTTCATTTAATGGAAGATCTAGAGGTGGACTAGATGTATAATATGACCTTCCCCTTGTAATTTCACCTATATTTAGGTCACTCCTATCCTCTATAATAGACCCTTATTCTCTAGCTGATTCAACATCCTCTTCACTAGAATAGAAAACATCAACATTGTATCCTAGACCAGGATCTTTCACATCTCTCGGCCTAGTAGGATGATCAAAAAGATTTAAATTTTCATAAATATTATCCTTATCTTCAACCCACTCTCCTTCCAACAATTCCGATTAATATTCATTCTCTTGAAAATTTATTTATTTAGGCAGCTACCACTACAAGTAGAAATAGTTTATTCATATTCACTCACAAATCCTTTGTATTTAATCATAGTATATTTCATTCATGGATAGAACAATGAAATATTCTTACAATATTGATTTATCATTTCACTTATATGGACTATAAAATACCTACACATATTCACATTATTCCATTTCTTTAGAAAATTCAAGAGATATATATCCTGATATTTTAGTGAGGATATGTCCCATTTCATGGGACATAACCGGTGTTGGATAAACTGAAATAATAGTCTACTTTCTCCATCCAAATATGAAGTTACAGGCCTTCTGTTTTCCTCATTAACAGAGAGCTCCTTTAAAACAATCTCATAGAAAAACAACTCATTGGTGGGTGGAATACTTCCCTAGTAGTCATCATAGACTCCTTTATGTGTTATATTGAGGGATTCTGCCCAATTACTTGAAGAAGAAGATAATATCCTTCCATTCACTACTGGTTTGATCCAATACATTTCACTGCCTTCTGTAATAAACTCATCATGAAGATAAAACTCATGAACAATCATAGGGTAATACAAAATTTCATTATTTTAAAACCAATCTAGACACCCATGAGAATTCAATAATATTAAAAAAAGATACTTACTAGATAATAACAATTCAATGAACACTTCATTCTCAAAAGTTACCACACAGTTTGCAAGACATGGATTAACATGCTTAGATATGCTTGAATCTACTTTTTGTCTCTTAGCGGGTTGTGATTCATCTTCAGATCCCTCGAAGACACCCTTCACTCTTACCATTATGAAGGTTCAGTTGAAGGTAGGATAGTTGAAGGTTATAGGGTAAAGAGATAAAGGGTAGGATTGTAAGAGTGGATTTTTGGGAGTAATAAATAGGATGGATCAAGTCAATTTTATCATTTAGGGATTTATAGTTCGTAAATTGAGTAAAATAGGTTAAAATAAAATGAAATAAAAAAACTATTTCATTTTTGTAAAATAAAACTGATACAGATAGTGGTTTCCATTAGTGAGTGGCCAGTAGTGAGACAATGGTGTTGATGTCAGTAAGACACTATCGGTGTGACCATGTCAGTGTTGGTATGACATTGTCAATGAGACGTTGTCGATGTCAGAATGACATTGTCAGCATTACACTTTAGATGTTGGTGAGACATAACCAGTGTACAATCAGTGAGACATCTGTGTCGGTGTCAGTGAGACAACTGTCTATGAGACACTGTCGGTATCGATGAGACATCAGTGGTTGTTCCTATCAGTGTGACATCCATAAATAGTTTTAACAAAGTGTTATTGATTGTATTTCATTACAAATTAATCACCCCCAATTCATGTTTGATGTAAATCATTCTCTCATAGTTCAATTTATTCATGAATATATTAGAAAGGTGTTGTTCTATGTTAATAAATTAGATATTTATATCACATTTTTGATAATGATCTTTCAAAAAGTGATGTATTACATCAAAAAGTTTTTTTCCAAGAATGATATACATGATTATTTGATTTTTTAATAGAACTTGTATTTACAAAATTTATAGGGATATTCCTACACTAATATTCATAATATAGTAAAGTGTGTTTCATCCAAAAAAATTAGAGCACAACAACTAGCAGAAGCTATGTATTCATCTTTGGAAGTAGATAATTCAATAGAATTTTTCTTCTTACTTCACCATGATACTAGATACTTTCCCAAAATGTGATGTGTTCCAGAGGACCTCATTCTATCCGACTTACATCCATCAAATTTAACATTAGAATAACTAACTAAATCTAAATGTTGTCCTCTAGGATATAAAAATCCTAAATTTTTAGTATAAATGAGGTATTTGAAAATACTTTTAAAAATAGTTAAATGATATTCTTTAGGATTTTCTTGAAAACATGCACACATACACACACTGAACTTGATGTTAGGCCTAATAGGATTCAGGTAGAGTAGACTTCCAATCAATCCTCTATAAGTGGTTTGATCAGTATATTTACCATTTTCATCAAGATTCAACTTAAAGGTGGTCCTAATTAAAGTATCACTAATTTTTTTTGTACTATCAAAGAAAACCCATTTTAAAATAACATTAGTATATTTAATTTGAGTTAAAATAATACCTTATTTATTTTTGAAATATTTTAAATCCAAGATAGAATTTAATTTCTCCCATTAAACTCATTTCAAATTCACTTTGCATCATTTCTGAAAAATAAATACATAAATACTTCATTGAATATATGAAAATAATATCATAAACATATATTTAAACTACTATAACTTCTTTAGAAATTATTTTTATAAAGAGTGTAGGATCATCTATACCATTTTTGAAACATTTTGAAATAAGAAAATTACTTATCCTATCATACCAAGATCTTGGAGCCTATTTTAAACCATATAAATTGTTGGTTAACCTAAATAAATGATTTGTAAAATTAGGGTTTTTAAAAATAGGGGATTGTTCATCAAAAACATCCTCAACTATATATCCATTTAAGAATGTACCGTTGACATCCATTTGATATAGTTCGAAATTTAGATGAGAAGAATGTGCTAGTAGGATTCTAAAGGGTTCAATTATTACAGGTAGTGAAAAGGTTTCATCATAGTCAATACCTTCTTCTTGACTATATCCTTGTGCAACCAAGATGGACTTATTTCTCAAAATGGTGACTGCTTCATCTACATTATTTATAAAGACCCATTTAGTTCCTATAGTATTGGTTTCTTTAGTTATATCCATGAGTTTAAAAAAATTATTTCTTTTAAACTAATTCAACTATTATTACATAGAAATAACCGAAAATTCTTCATTTATTGCATCATTAATGTTTTTAGGATCAATCTGTGATAAGAAGGCTTGATGTTCAACCTGGTTCCTAAGAGAAGCTCTAATACGAGTCCATTTATCTAGGTCACCAACTATAACATATAATAGATGATTCTTAAGGGTTTTAATAGATCTAGAAAAGAAAGGACTAGTTATTTCAGGTTTATATATAAGTTCAAGTTCACTATGATTAGATTATGTAGATTTTCCAGAACTGAAGGATTTAACATATTGCTTAACATTATGGTTAGGGGGTGTAGAATTTATGTCTAGAATGGACAGATCATCCTCAATATTTTCAAGAGGGGTTTTAGATTCATGTGGATCTATTTCATTAGATTTGACATGAACTGATTGTTCCACACATTTGGTTCTTTTATTAAAAACTCAATAGGATTTTCTAGAGGTTAAATAACCAATGAAAATTCCTTTATAACTTTTGGATGAAAATTTTTCAATATTTTCCTTAGTATTGTGAATATAAAATTTTAAAATAAATACTTTGAAGTAGTTGAATTTGTATATTATATTTTTGCACCACTCATAGGGATTTTTCTTAAGAATATGTCTAATTAAGACTCTATTAATAATATATCAAGTTTTATTCATAGTTTCTTCCCAGAAGTAAATAGATAAATTGTATTTATTATGAATAGTTTGGGCTATTTCTTGTAGGGTTATATTTCTTATTTCTACATCTTTATTTTTCTAGGGTGTCCTAGAAGGAGATAATTTATGACTATATCAATTCATTGATAAAAAAGATTCAAACTCTTAATTTTCAAAATCACATCCATGAAAATTTCTTAAGGATTTAATTCTATGACCACTTAGGTTTTCTACTATTCTAGCATACTTAGTGAAGTAAGAACAATATTCACTCTTGTGAGCTAAAAAGAAGGTCCAGGTATACCTAGAGAAGTCATCTACAAGAATATAGACATAGTTATTCCCATTAAGACTTGAAAATCTAGATGGTCAAAAAAATACATGTGAACCAACTCAAGTTGTTGATAAGTGGAAACTTCTTTCATTGGTGTGAAAGATATTTTTTGTTATTTTTCCTTTTGATAAGGATTCCAGACTTTATGGTTTGTAAATTCTAGTTTGGTTAGATCCTTGAATAACCCTTTACATGTAATATTTCTTAGTGAGTGAGTGTTACAGTGGCCTAATCACCTATTCTAAATCCAAAAATCTTAATGAAAAAAAACATAACCAAGAGAAATTTTTAGAAAATAAATAATCTATGTTCACCGTATAAAAACACTCATTTCTAAAAGTGGTAAATACTAAATCATTTTTTGAAATAAAAACATTACATGCATCATTTTAAAATTTAACATTGAAACCATCATCACATAACTGAGAGATTATATGAATATTTTACTTTAATCCATCAAAATAAGTACGTTGGAAATTAAAATTTAATTTGTATTACCGATTTGTCCAAGGAAAATTATTTTTCCTTTATAATTTTCACCAAAATTGATGTTCCCCCAAAAATCATTATAAGATTCTTGAATCTCGAGTAGTCCCCTATCATTGGTCTTGAACATCCACTTTAAAAGTACCATAAGCTTTTACAGGATCTTATTAAGAATTCTTCCTACAAAGACAATTCAAATAATAAAATATTTTGGTACCCAAACTTTATTGGGTCTAGTAATATTAGTAATTAATGCTTAGGGAACCCATGATTTCTTCATGGGTTAGCTATAAATAGTTTGTAGACTTTTGAAAAAATAAACTCTATTTGTTCTAGAAAAACTAGTAGTAAAATAATTTTCACTATTGAAACTTGTAGAAGACTATTCAAACCTAGGTACAAAGAAAATATTTCCAAATTTTGATACAAAATTAATTTTAACTAACATTCATTATCCTGGTTGATAACCTATAACATTAGCATATTACGGTGTAACCTGTTTTCCAGGAATTTGGATGAGAGTGTTCTTACCATTGGTAATGTTTTCTAAATCCCTTTTCTACTTCTCATTTAATAATTTAAGATCATTATTTTTTTAATCAATTGAGAAGTTTTCTCTTTTTCTATAGTAAGATTAGATTTAACAGTAGATTTGAGAGCATGTTGTTTATTTAAAAGATTATATTTATCTTTTAATTCATTTTATATGTGTTCAAGCACTTTATAGTACTCAATAATTTTTTTATTTGTCATCTTTCTATAATTAGATTCATCTTTAGAATAGTAGGAATTTTTTATAAGAGATTCAAGGGTTACCTCAAAAGTGTTTTTAATGAAGCACATGTTAACTTGGTCACATTTATCATCTTGTGAAGACTCTGACTCACTCGAGCTATCTTCATAAGAAATCCTTGTGGCCTTCATTTCCTTCTAATACATTTTATCATTGTCCTCATATTTCTTATTATACATTAACTTAGGAAAGTTTTACTTTTCATGTCATCTTCTCATACATTCACAACTAACTATCTCATTTGAGTTATCACCTCTCTTCCAATCATTTTTCTAGTTTTCCTTATAGTCATACATTCCCTTTTAGCTGGGATTCCTAATGAACGTCTTCTTTGTGTAATTTTTTTACACCTTATGGATAATTGGTAAAAACCCTCATCAATATCAGATGATCTTTCTTCATTTCTAGAACTTTCAAAATGAGTTTGTGCCCTCTCCTTTTCTTTGTGTTTAGAATTATTGGTCTTGAAATCCACTAACTTTCTCTTTGGTTAATCATCCTTTTATTTGTTGATCTTCAATTTTTCCTTGTACATAATAGTCTTGCCTATTAGATCCTTTACTAGAAACTTATAGATATTACATGATTATTTTATTGACACTAAGGTTCCCCTTTATTTGTCTGGTATACATCTTAAAATTTGTATGATTTTTTCTTTAGTTGTAACATCCTTTCCCAGAGAGATCATAGTGTTCATATTCTCATTAAACCTTATATACATGTCAGACATAGGTTCATCTAGCTTCATTTTAAAGTTATCATATTTAATAGTATATATATTATGTCTCATTTCCCTATCAATAGTGGTTCCTTCTTGTGAAACATCTAGAGTATCCCAAATTTCATAGGCTATTTTACATGTAGAAATCCTATTGAATTAATCACCTCCTAAAGAACAGTATAAGGCATTCATAGCTTCAAAGTTATTATTATAAGAAACCATAGTTGGGTCATCCCATGTATTTGGGGTAGTAGCGGGTATCTTATATTCATTTACAATTGAAGAACAGATTTCAAAAGCCATACTTTCTAAATGAATTTTCATCTTAATTTACACTATGCATAATTAGTTAAATTAAAAAATGGAGGTATGTTGGTAGAAACACCTTCAAATCTATTATCCATAACAAATAATAGATAATAGGTTTTTAAGGATCTAAAAGGTAAGAACTAATATAAATTTAGTTATTTTTGAAACACAACTAAAATCACATTTGAAAATATTTGAAAATAGTATATTAAAAAAATTATCCTCTAATACCAACTTTTGGTTGGACTAGGACACTCAAGAGGGGGTGAAATGAGTTCCTATAACAATATCTGTTAAAAAAATTATTTAAGAATCCCCAATTTCAAATCCAAACAGCCTAGTTAACCAAAGTAGTAGATTTATAAGAGTTTTTATTATTCAATTAATTTCAAGAAGGGTTGATTAATTATCATTTATAAATATATTAAATATTGATATAATCTTTGAAAGTAATTTAATAAATTAAAACATCTATATAAACTATCTATGATTAACTATCAAAGTAAAATTTATTTTTCTAAAATATGTGTAAAAATAGAGTAAACTAAATTTGAAAAAACAATAGATAAAACAAGAGGTTTAGACTCAAGAGTGACTTAATCCACTAAATTTGGTGATCACCTCCCACCAAGAAGTTTAAATTATTAAAATTGGTCCACACCATGGATAGGGGTTCACAATAGAATACAAAGTTGTCAAGGTCAAAGTGGAAAAATATCATAGTTATATGTGGGAAACTAACTAGGTCACATAAGGTCCTATTAAACAGTTTTACATGGGTGTAAAATGATGTAAAAAGATGACTGAGTGAGGGTAGATTTTATCCACTAGCTTAACATGGGGGGAAATGTTTGATTATACTATAGAAAAACACACTTCTTGAAAATGATTAAAATTATACACAATAGAGTAGAAATAATTGGAGAGGGTTTAGAATGCCCTAAGTGTTGTTCTTGATTCTTATGGACTCATTGAGTAAGGAAGATGTGGAAATGAAGTCTTATTCTAAAAAAAGACAATGAAACAAATTGTTGTGGAAGCTCTGTGTTCTAATTTCCTGGAAGAGATGAGATTATCTTAGAAGAAACTCTTCACTAGGTTTTGTTGCTGTAATAATGATGAGACATTGGTTCTCAGAAAATCCTTCTTGTTCATAGTTAGAAAGAATGAGTTTTCTTCTTGTTTTTTCTTTCTTTCAATTCACAGGTTCACTTGATATATATATTCTTAACTTTTCATGAGTGATTTCTTCTTATATTCTACAGAGGTCGACAATAGCCACAATCCTTAGCATGAGGACTTCCTCATACCTTGTATTGTTCTCTAACAATGTCTAAAAAATAAATACAAGGTCATTAATATAATAAGAATTACTGAGTTTCATAAATATGACCATTAAATTTAATTTTTATTTTAAGAGTAAATAAAATTTTCTATGTATTGAATGTTAGGTTATTCTGTCGATGACTCTTTCTATCGGTAACTCCTTCTATCAGTGACTACTTCTCTCGATGAATCCTTTTGTCAGTGGATCAATACATCAGTATGTTAGTGTATCGGTGTCACATACTATTGATGACTTGTTCTATAATTCTCTCAGACTATCGGGGACTCAGTCTTGTATCTATCAGTGACTCATCTGTTCTGTCAGTGACTCATTTGTTTTGTCAGTGTGTCATTTGTTCTATCAGTGATTCTTTCTTTTAGTGAGTCATTCTTTCAGTGACTAATTTGTTCTGTAGTTGACTCATCTATTTTTTTAGTGACTCATATATTCTATCAACGAATCATATATTCTATCAGTGACTCATATATGATATCAGAGAATCTTGACTATTGGTGACTTAGAGTCTGGGACATAAACTATACGTGACTCATACTTGGCCACGTTTTTCTACTTGTCTTATAGTATAAACCTCAATTGAATGTGTTAAAATTAGAATTGAACATAAATAATCATAATTAAACATTTTTGAACTTAATTAACCATGATTTTACATAAATTAACATGATTAGATATGAGTTTCTATTATTAATACTAGATAGGGACAAAAATATCCCCCTTTTTTATGATCACAAATCATGGCATTATAAAGTACATCCATTTATTTCATAATGATCAAAGTAGGTATTCTGCTTACTATATCCATAGTTAAACTAATGGATAATTCTTATAATGATTCTTCTTTTCTCCCCATTTTGGGATTATCAAAAATGATAAACACATTAATAAATAATGATCAAGGAAGAAAAAAAAGTCATATCATGAAAATATACTAGATTTCATTATAAATGAAAATTTCATTGGATAATAAAGTTAAAAAGTAAAAAAAATCCCTAACAAACAAGTGATATTAACTAATTCTTCTTCTGTAAATTGGAATCCAATGTGGAATTTTCATTATCAGAACAAGAAAAGGTAGGAGTAGATGTTGATGTAGTGGCTGGTGGTTTAGAATGATGTTTGAGGGAGGTAAAAGAAACTCCAGTAATGACTAAAGAGGCCAATATGGGTCTAGTGGATGAAGAAGGGTCAGTAAGTTCCCTAAAAATTGTAGGATGAATCTATCTGAAATCTTGAGTAAGAGAGAGTGTCAAAGAAGGCATGCTGTTAGAAGTAGAGAAAGTAGGTTCCAGATGTGGTCTGATAGGAGTGGTAGGAGGGGAAACAATCATAATAATCTGGACATGTAGATATGTATTAAGAAGGTTAATGAAATCCATGATAATCTCCCCACCATACTACACAGACTTTGTTAAATTTTCCTTATTTTCAATGCACTGTGAAATTGTAAGAGTAAACTCCTTGAGAAAATTTACTTGATCTATGAAGTCTTGTGTTACTGGAGGAATTCTTAGGTTCTCAACTAAAAACATGAAGTGCATGCCTAACTAATTCATTGTGTATATCCTCTTGAAAAAAAATCCACTTTCTTGGTTATTTCCTCTTTAGAAGCTGTAGCCTGGTTGGAATAAAATATGACCATGTTTTAGATATGATCATTGTTTTACCTAATTTTGGATTGGATTTGTTGATAAGTTTCTACCCATCATGGTTCTCAACTCTTCTCTAATGACAGTCCTGACCATCTCTATGTTAGGTGGGTGAGATTCAGGAGCTGCTAAGCTATATTCCCCTTGTACAATGTCAATCACATATTTCTTTATCTGGCTTAGTATTTCACTATCTAAACGGCCTATAATGATTGAAATTATTCCCTTACCAGTGTTCGAATCACATCACTATATAAATACTGAACAAGAGGAAGATAATGAGGTGGATCCATAGATGTTGAGGCACTATTAACTGCATATTTGACTACAAACATCAGAAGGGAAAAATCAAGAGTTGGTTTAGAATTATCAATAGGGGATTCTGGAGAGATGTAATGATGTAGTAGAGTTTGGTCTATAGTGGATTTGTACTCACCGAGAAGTTGGTTAACAATTGATACAAGCTTGACCATTTCATCAGACACCTTATGATTAGTCATCTCAACAGCTTCTAAAACTGATATCAACTGAGGTTTGGGCTTGGAAACAACTCTTTATACAATCAAGTATGAATCATTCTCACTAAGTGGTGCAATAGGTGGAGGATAATCTTGATGGACTAATCTCACCACACCTTACATTTATTCCTTAAATGAATTTAATTCAGAATTAGATACATAATCAATAGGCACTAGTACTGGATCCAGTGCAACTGTTAGAGGTTCCTCAACTACTGATCCCCTTAAAACAACTACCCTCTCCTCAACATCTGAATCTGGATAATATAGACTGATAAAAATATAAGGAAGGAATTCTTCCCAGTCAGATAACACAGAATCATCCATAGGAGTGAGTGTATCAACTCTCACTTTCCTAGATTGAGGCTCCCCCTGAATTTGATCTCTCCTGATTTGTTTCTCCCCCTCAATATGAGGTATCTTTATAACGTACACCAAGTGAGGAACTGGGACTACTAGTTCTCTATCTGTATTACCAACCTAAACTACTTCTTCTACCTATTCACTATCTTCTATAGTACTAGGAGGTTCAACAAATAATTCTTGATTCTCTAGACTATCCAGTTATATATTGGCACCTTGATCGTCATTAAGATGATCAGAATCACTGTCACTTTCACCAAATTCATCACTTTATTCCTCATGTTCATCTCCTTCACCTTCACTATCACCTTCTTTACTTTTATCGCCATATTATTCATCCCATCCTTCCTTACATTTAGATCCACTGCCACTTTCTTCTTCTTTTGTCTTCTTCTCTTCTCTATATTCCTCTTCTGAATCCTTTGACCTGCTTTCATATTCCAAAATTTCAGATTCCGGATTTTCTTAATCATCATTATCACCCTAAATGGGTTCATTTTATGGCATACCTTGAGGTGTAATAGCTAGACCATATGAAATCCCCCTTATACTTTCACCAATATCTATGTCACTCTTATCATCTATAGGGTACCCTCATTCTCTAGTTGATTCATCTTCATCTTCACTCGAATAGAAAGCATTAACATCTAGTCCTAGGCTAGGATCAGTCATATATCAATGCCTAGTAGGATGCTCAATAGGATTGAAATTTTCATACAGCTTCTCATTATCTTCAACCCACTCCCTCTTCCAAGGATTCCAATTAATCTTCATTCTATTGAACATTTCCTTATTTATGAAGATACCACTATAAGAAGAAATTGTTTATTCATCTTCACATAAAAATCCTTTGGATTTAATATGGTAGATATCATTCATGCATAGAATAACAAATTATTATTACAATATGGATTTATCATTTAACTTATATGAACTATCAAATACCTACATAGATTCACTTTACGACCTTTCATCCACAAATACTATAGATATACATCTAGATATTTCAGTGATGTAATGTCCCCTTTCCTGGGACATAAATAGTGTTGGATAAACATAAATAAAAGTATACTTTCTCCATCAAACTATAAATCTATAGGCATTCCGTGTTCCTCATTACCAGGCAACTCCTTCAAATCTATCTCATAGAAAAACAACTCACTGGTGGGTGGACTACTTCCATGGTAGTCATCAAAGACTCATTCATGTGGTACATTGAGGAATTTTTCCCAATATCTTGAAGAAAAAGATAATATCCTTCCATTCACTACTGATTTGATCCAATACATCTCATTTCCATTTATAATAAACTCAACATGAAGATAAACCTCATGCACAAGCTTAGGATAATACAACCTTTCATTATTTTAAACGAAATATAGGTAGCCTTGAGTTTGAAATAATCTTAACAAAAGAGGATTTCTAGATAATAAACATTTGGTGAAAAATTCCTTATCATGTATTACCACATAGTTTTCAAGACCTAAATTAACATGCATAGATCTGTTTGATTATTCTTTCTACCTCTTAGTAGGTTTTGATTCGTCTTCAAATCCTTCAAAGATGTGCTTCAATCTAACCATTATAAAGGTTTGATGTAAGGTAGGAAGGTTAAATGTTCAAGGGTAAAGAGAGAAAGGGTAGGAGTATAAGAGTGGAAGTCCGAGAGTAAGAAATAGGATGGATCAACCCAATTTTATCATTTTTGGATTTATAAGTCATAAATCAAGTAAACTGTGTTAAAATAAATTTAAATTAAAAAACATACATTTTTTGGTAAAATAAAATAGATACAGACAATGGATTCCATCAGTGAGTGGACAACAATGATACATTAGTGCCAATATTGGCAAGACACTATCTATGTGACCCTATCGATGTCGGCATGAAATTATCAAGGAGAAATTGTTAGTGTCAGAATGACATTATTGGTATTACACTCTTGATTTCAGTGAGACATCACCAATGTCTTATAGATGATAGATTAGTGTCAGTGTAAGTGAGAAAACTATCTTCGAGACATTGTCGGTGTTGGTGAGACATTAGTGGTTGGTCTTATCAATGTGGCATCAATAGTTAGTTTTAACATAAAGTTATAGAAAATAGGTAATTGCAAATTAATCATCCCCAATTCATGTCTGTTGTAATTCATCCTCTTAGAGTTTAATGTATTATTGAATATATTTGAAATTTGATGTTCTATACCAATAAATTCTATATTTATATCACTTTTCTGATAATGATATCTCAAAAAGTGATACATTACATCAATATGTTTTGTTCTAGTATGAGAAAAAAATATCTTGATATGTTAATAGAACTTTTATTATAAAAATTTATAAATATATGTCTAAAATAATATCCATAATTTATTAAAGTGTTTTTTCAACCACAAAATTTGAGCACCAAAACTACCAACAGCTATCTATTCAACTTTGGCAGTAGATAATGCTACTGAATTTTGCTTCTTACTACATGATGATACTAGAGACTTGACCAAAATGTGACATGTTCCAAAGGATATATTTCTATCTAAATTACATTTACTATAGAGAGTTTTAAAATAACTAGCTAGATCAAAAGGCTATCCTCTATGATTTAAAAATCCTAAATTTGAAGTATACTTGAGGTATTTGAAAATTATTTTACCAGTAGTTAAATGATATTATTTAGGATTATCTTGAATACATGCACATACACACACACACACTGAACATGATGCCATCCCTATTAGCAGTTAAGTAGAGCAGACTTCCATTCATTCATTTGTATGTGTTTTGATAAACATATTTACAATTTTCATCAAGATATAACTTACAGGTGGTCCTCACTGTAGTATCACTACTTTTTTAATATAAAATCACAACCTTTTTATAATATCATTATTTTATTTAATTTGAATTAAAATAATACCTTATTTTTTTGAAATATTTTAAATTCAAGAAAAAAATTTAGTTCTCCCATTAAACTCATTTCAAATTCAAATTGCATCATTTTTTTGAAAAAGCAATACATATAAAATTCTTTGAATATCCAAAAATAATATCATGAAAAAATATTTAAACTACTAAATCATTTTTAGAAATTCTTTTTATACAGATATTTGGATCATCTATACCTTTTTTAAAACCTTTCAAAAACATAATAGTACTTTTCATATCATACCAAGATCTTGGATCCAGTTTTAAAACCATATAAAGCCTTGGTTAACCTAAAAACATTATTTGGAAAATGAGGGTTTTCAATACAAGGGGGTTGTTCCACAAAAACATCCTCAACTATATACCCATTTAAGAATTCAAATTTTACATCCATTGGATATAGTTTTAAATTTAGATGAGTTGTATATGCTAGTAAGACTTTAATGGCTTCATGTCTTGAAATTGGTGAAAATGTTTCTTGATAGTCAATAGCTTCTTCTTGACTATATCCTTTTGTAAACAAGCTATCCTTATTTCTCAAAATTTTACCTGCTTCATCTACATTATTTTTAAGACTCATTTAGTTACTAAAGTCAATGTGAATTTAGGCGCATCCACTAGTTTTAAATCATTATTTATTCCCAACCGATTCAACTCTTATTGCATATCTATCACCCAAATTTCTTCATTGATTTAATAAATAGTATTTTTAGGGTTAATCTTTGATAAGAAGTCTTGATTTTCAACCTGGTTCTTAAATGAATCTCTAGTTTGAGTCCATTTATCTATGTCTCCAACTATAACATCTAAGGGATGATTCTTAAGGGTTATAACAAATCAAGAAAATGAAAGAATAGTAATTTTAGGTTCAAATATAGGTTTATATTCTCTATGATTAGATAAATATATTTTCTAGAACTAAATTACTTAACATATTTCTTAACAGTATGGTAAGGGGGTTTATCATTTATGTCTATATTGTATAGATCATCCGCAATATTTTCAAGAGGGGTTTCAGATTCATGTGGATATGTTTCATCTAATTTGACATGCACAGATTCTTCTGCATATTTGGTTAATTTATTAAAAACTCTATAGGATTTTCTAGAGGTCTAATAACCTATAAAAATTCTTTTATCACTTTTGGATGAAATTTTTTCAAGATTGTCCTTATTATTGAGAATAAAAAATTTAAACAAAAAAAATTAAAGTAGTTAACTTTGGGATTCCTATTGATCTATAGATCATAGGGGGTTATCATAATAATAGTTCTAATTAAGAAACTATTAATAATATAAAAATCTATATTCACAGCCTCTACCCGGAAGTAAATAGCTAAATCATATTAATTAGGCATATTTTGGGATATTTCTTGTAGGGTTCCCTTTCTTTTTTCTACAAATCCACTCTGTCAGGGTGTCCTAGGATCAGAGAATTTATGAATATATACATTATATAAGAAAAAAGATTCAAACTTTTGATTTTCAAACTCATTTCCATGGCCACTCCTTAAGGATTTAATTCTAGGACCACATAGTTTTTCTATTGTTCTAGCATACTTGATGAAGTAAGAACAAGATTCACTCTTGTGATCTAAAAAGAAGGTCCAATTATACCTAGAGAATTCATCAGAAAGAATATAGACATAGTGATTCCCATTAAGATATGAAACTCTAGATGGTCCAAATAAATTTATGTGAACCAGCTCAAGTGGTTGAAAAGTTGAAACATATTTATTTGGTTTGAAAGATATTTTGGGATGTTTTCCCTTTTGACAAGGATTGAAGACTATTGTTTGGAAATTATAGTTTTGGTAGATCTTAGACTATACATTTACTTGAAAGAATTATAACTGAGGGACTGTTACTATGTCCTAATATCCTATGCCAAATCTAGAACTCTTTATGGAAAACTATAAAGCAAGAAACATCTTGAGAAGCTAAAGAATCTAATTTCACTACATATAAAAATTATATTTTCTAAAAGAAGTAAATAATAACACATTTTTAGAATTAAAAAAACTACATGCATCATTATCAAATTTAACATTTAAACCATCATCACATAACTGAGAGACACTAAGAATATTGTAATTTAATCCATTAGAAAAAGTACTTTGGAAATTATAATTGAATTAGAGTTATATATTTTAACAAGGCCAATTATTTTTCCATTAACATTTTCACCAAAAGTGACATGCCCACCATCAATATTTATAATATTCTTGAAGCTCGAATAGTCCCCTATCATGTGTCTTGAAAATCCATTGTAAAAGTAACATAAGCTTTTACAGGATCGTTTTAAGCATGATTCCTACAAATACAATTCAAACAAGAAAATATTTTGGTAACTAGACTTACTTGGGTCTAGTAATATTTATAATTAATGATTTTGGAACCCATTATTGCTTCATGGGTTTCCTATAAATAGTTCGTTGAGTGTTGGAAAACTATACTCTATTTATTAAAAAAATTAGTAGTAAATGACTTTTCACTGATGTAACGTGCAGCAGATTATTCAATCCTAGGATCAAAGACAATGTTTCCATATTTGTATATGAAATTATTTTTACTGATGTTTCTTTTCCTTGGATGATAGCCTATACTAGTAGCATATTTTGGTGTAACCTATTTACTAGGAATTTGGATTAGAGTTTTACTTCCATTATAAAACTTCTCAAAATCATTTTTTGAACAACTCTTTTGATAATTTAATCTCACTATTTTATTTAATCAATTGATCATTTTTTCTCCTTTTCTTTAGTAAGATCATACATACCAGTAGAGGTGAGAGCATGCTGTTTCTTCAAAACATTACATTTATCTTTTAATTCATTGTATGTGTCTTCAATAATTTTATAGTACACAAACATTTCCTCATTGGTCATGTTTTCAGAATTAGTTTCATCTTCATAATAGTATAAATTTTGTATATGAGATTATAGGGTTACTTCATAAGTGTTTTTCATGAAGCACATGTTAGCTTTGTCACCTTTTACATCATGTGAAGACTTTGAATCCCTAGAGCTATCCTCAGAAGCACTCCAGGTGGCCTTCATTTCCTTCTTATACCTTCTATCATTGTCCTCAAATTTCTTCTTATACATTAACTTAGTACAATCATCATTTACATGTCATCTTCTCTTAAATTCATAATAGATTATCTCATTTTAGTTATCAACTCTCTTCCAATCCTTTTTCATGTTTCCCTTATAGTCATACATTCCCTTGTATATGGGATTCCAAAAGAACTTCCTCCTTGTGTAATTTTTTAAGCCTTTTAGATAATTGAGACACTACATTATCACTGTTAGATGATATTTCTTCATTGCTTGAACTATCAGAATGAGGTCATGCATTATCTATTTCATTGTTCTTAAAAGCAATGGTCTTGAAAAACACTGACTTTCTCTTGGGTTCATCATCCTATTCTATATTTACCTTCAATTATTCCCCATACATAATCAACTTACCTATCATCTCCATTATTAGCAACTTACTGATATCACATGATTCTATTATTGACTTTGAGGTTCCCCTACAACTGTCTGGTAGACATATGAAAATTCACATCATTTTTTCAATAGGTATAACATCCTTTCCCAGAGAGATTATAGTGTAAATAATCTCATTAAACCTGAGATACATTTCAGAGATAGGTTAATCCAAATTCATCTTAAAATTATCATCTTTAATAGTATATGTATTATGTCTCAATTACTTAACATGAGTGGTTCCTTTATGTAAAATAGCTAGAGTATCCCAAATTTCATAGGAAGTTTTACATTCAGAAATCCTATTGAATTTATCACCTCTTAAAGAACAATATAAGGCATTCATATATTTGTAGTTATTATTATAATCTATCATATTTGGGTCATCCCATGTATTTTATATAGTATCAAGTTTCTTATATTTATCTTCAATTGAAATCCAAATTTCAAAAGCAATAGTTTCTAAATGCATTTTCATTTGATTTTCAACTGAGCATAGTTAGTTCCATTAAAAAATGGAGCTATTTTGGTAGAGTAACCTTCCAATCTATTTTCCAAAACCAAGAATAGAGAATAAGTTTTAAAATATAAAAAAATTTATAACTAACAAAAATTTAGATATTTTTAAAACAAAACTAAATTTTAAATGGATTAAAAAATATATGATAAAAAAAATGATCCTCTGATACAAAATGTTGTTCAGAGTAGGAAACTCAAGAGTGGGGGTGAATTTAGTTCCAATAAAAATTTTCATTAAAAATTTTATTTAAGAATCCACAATTTCAAATCAAAAAATCCTAGTTAACCAATGTAGAGAATTTATAAGAGTTTTGATTATTCAATTAATTTCTATAAATGTTAATTAATTATTAGTTATATATATTGTAAATATTGATATAAATTTTGAAAGTAATTTATTAAATTTGACCAATTATAAACACTACCTAAGATTAACTATCAAAGAAAATTTTAGTTTTCTAAAATATGCGTAAAAGTAGAGAAAACTAAATTTGAAAACACATCAGATAAAATAATAGGTATAGTGTCAACAAGATACTTAATACTCTCCACTTTGTGGTCACCTTCCAAAAAACAATTTATATTAATAATTTTGATCCACACCATGGGTCAGGGTTCACAACATCATACAAAGTTATCCCAGTCAAACTGGATCTCTACCACAGTTATACGTGGGAAAATAACCAGGTCACACAGGGACCTCTTCCACAGTAGTACTTGGGTGTAAAATGATGTAAAAAATATAAGTTAGTGAGGATATCTTGTATCCTCCAGATTAGCATGGGTGTAAATGTGTGATTATACTATAGACACACACACTGCTCGAAAATTGGTAAAATTATACATAGCATAGAAGAAATAATGAGTGAGGGTTTAGAATGATTTGAGTGATGTTCTTGATGCTTATGGAATCCTTGTGTATATATTATGTGAAAATAGAGTTCTATTTTGTAAACAACAACAAAAATAGAGTGTTGTGGATGCTATCTATTCCAGTTTCCAAGAAGAGATGACATTCTTTTCAAAGGCCCTCTTCACTAGGGTTTTTTTTTGCAAGAATGTTGAGACTTTGGTTCTCAAGAAATCCTTCTTGTTCACAGTTATCAAGAATGAGTGATCTTAAAAAAAATTCATTCTTTAAATTGGCAGGTTCACTTGATATATATGTTCTTCTTTTTTCTTGAGTGATTTCTTTTTATATTCTGCAGAGGTCGACAATAGGCATGATCCTTAACATGAGGTCTTCCTCGTACCTCGTATTGTTTTCTAACAATGTCTGAAAAATGTAGACATGTTATTTAATATAAAAAGTTGTAACGAGTTTTATAAATATTACCATTACAATTAATTTTGAATTTAAGAGTAAATAAAATTTTATATCTATTGAATGGTTTTTCATTCGGTCGGTGACTCCTTCTATCGGTGACTCAATGCATCGATATGTTAGTGAATAAGTGTCACATACTATCCGTGAATTGTTCTTTTAGTGACATAGAATATCAGTGAATCAGCCTTGTATCGATCGGTGACTCATCTATTCTTTCAGAGAGTCATCTTTTCTATCGGTGAGTTCTTCATTCTATCGGTGAGTCGTTCTGTTGGTGATTCATTCTGTTGGTGACTCAATTGTTCTGTTCGTGACTCATCTGTTCTGTCGGTGAATCACCTGTGATGTTGGCGACCCATCTATTCTGTCCGTGACTCATTTGTGTTGTTGGTGAGTCATGACAATCAGTGACTCAGAGTCTGTGACTTAAACTATCGATGACTCATACTTGGCCTTGTATGTCAGCTTCTCTTATAGTATAAACATAAACAGAAGGTTTTAAACTTAAGATTGAACATAATGAATCATAATTAAGCATTTTTTAACATAACTAACCATGATTTAACATAAATTAACATTATTGTACATGGTTCATGATTATTAAAACTGGAGAGGGATGACACCATAAAAAATATTAAAATCCATAAAACCCTAAAATCCCAAAAAACTTTAAAACCCATAAAACCCCTGAAGAAAATGAAAACCCTTAAAAAACACTAAAAAAACTAAAAACCTAAAAACATTAAAAACCCATAGAAATCCCTAAATCTCTAAAAACCCTTAAAATATATAAACACTAAAAACCCTAAAACCCTAAAAAAACCTTGAACCCTCAAAATACCCCTAAAAGATCCTAAAAATCCATAAAAATTATAAAACACCCTAAAACCCCTAAAAATCTTTACAATCCCCATAAAAACCCAGAAAACCCTAAAACCCTAAAAAATCCAAAAAAACCCAAAAAAAGAACTTTAACCCCTAAAACCCTTAAAACTCCCAAAAAACCCCTAAACCTTATAAAATCATAAATAACCCTCAGAACCCCTAAAAATAGTAAAAACCCAAAAACCCCGAAAACCATAAAAAACACTAAATACCTAAAAACCTAAGAAACCTAATAACATAAAAAAACCCTAAAAACCCTAAAATCCTCAAAATAGCCTAATAACACTAAAAAAACTAAAATTACTTATAACCCTAAACAAATAAAAAAAACCTTGGAAACCCATAAAAATATATAAAGAACCTTGAAACCCCTCTAAAACCACTAAAAAGACTAAAAGCCATAAAAAACCTAAAACCCCATAAAGGACACTAAAGTCCCTACAAAATGTTAAAAGACCCTAAAAACCCTAAAAACCCTCGAAAAAACCAAAAAAAAAAACCTAAAAAATACCAACACCCCTATAAACCTTATAAATACTCAGAAACTATAAAACATTATAAAAAACCTAAAAACTCCAAAAAAAACCCAAAAAAACCCCAAAAAACCCTAAAACAGCAAAAGTTCCTAAATCCCTAAAAACTCAAAAACCCACTAAAAACCCATAAAGATGTAAAAAATCTAAAAACCATAAAACATTCCAAAAAACACTAAAAATACCTAAAATCCTAAGGAAACCCTAAAACCCCATACAAACCATTAAGATCCATAAAAACATTAAAAACCCTAAAAACACTAAAAACCCCTAAAAACATTAAAAATCCTAAAAACTCTAAAAACCCCTAAAAACCCAAAAAAACCCAAAAAAACCAAAAACCACATAAAAATTCTTAAAATAAATTAAAAATACAAAAGAAATGAAAAAACTAAAAACCACAAAACCCTTAAAACTATTAAAAACATTAAAATCCAAAAAAACCCTAAAAATACTAAAAACCCTAAACCAGCATAAAAACCCAAAAGACCCAAAAAACCTATAATCCTTAAAATCCATAAAATCCCTTAAAACCCTAAAATACCTAATAACACTAAAAACCCCAATAACCCAAAAACCCATAAACCATTAAAAACCCATAAAAACAATAAACCCCCCCAACCCAAAAATCCATAATTCCCTAAAAGTCTATAAAACCAAAAAACCCTAAATACCATTAAAATCCTAAACAACCTTGGCCCTAAAGCCATTAAAACACTAAAATACTCTAAAATACCCTAAAACCCCATAAACACTAAAATACCCTAAAAACCATAAAATTTACTGAAAACCATAAAATACCCTACAATACCCCCAAAACCCTAAAAGTCTCTAAAACCCTAAATCTTTATAGGAACCTAAAAACCATAAAAATAATGAATTCCCTAAAAACCCATAATATTTATTAGGTATCCTAAAACCCTTAAAACCCCTAAAAGACCCAAAACCCCTAGATCCCTTCGAAAGACCCTAAAACCCATAATAACTCTAGAACCCTTAAAAGACCCTAAAATTCCATAAAACTCCTTAAGTAACGTAAAAACCCAAAAACTCCTAAACACATTAAAAAACCTAAAACACTTAAAAACATAAAATCCCATAAAAACAATAAAAACACATAAAACAATAAAAGCACATAAAACAAAAAAAAAAATACTTAAATACTTTAAAAGAACATAAAAACCCTAAAAATATAAAACCAAAAATCCCTAAAACCCATAAATCTCTAAAAAAACTATTAAACCTAAAAACCATGTAAAAACCCTAAAACCCCCTAAAAATACCGAAAGATCATTGAAACCCTAAAAAATATTAAAATCCGTAAAAAAACAAAAAAACTCAAAGAAAACTCAAAAAAAAAAACTCAAAAAACCCTAAAAACACTCCAAACAAAAGAAAACCCTAAAATTGTAAAAACCACAAATACCCAAAAAAGAAACAAAAAACCACTAAAAACCTTATTAACCACAAAAAACTAAAACAACTAAAATTATTAAAACCCCCAAAACACTAAAAACTCTAAAAATGCCTAAAACAAAAAAAACACTTAAAACACCTAAAATTCATAAACCTCCTAAAATCCCATAAATCCCTAAAAACTCTAATACCCCCAGAAACCCATAACCTCTAAAAACAAAAAATAACCCTAAAACCCTTAAAAATACCAAAAATAACCTAAACCCCCCAAAACCCTAAAAACCCATAAAAACCCAAAAATCTATAAACCCTATACTATACGCCCTAAACAATATACCCTACACCTAAAACCCTATCCCCTATATCCTAAACCCAAACACCTACACCCTAAACCCTATACCCTACACTCAAAAACCTAAAACCTAAACTCTATGATCTAAACCCTATACTCCACACCCTAAACCTTAAATTGTACACCCTAAACCCTAATCCTCTCACCTTAAACACTAAACCCTACTCCCTAAACACTAAAAATAATACCATATTCCTTAAATGACCGAAAAAATCCAAAAAACTCTAAATGAGCATAAAAACCCAGAAAATTGAAAAAACATTAAAAACAAAAAATATACCCCTTAAACCCCTCAAACCCCTAAAATACCCTAAATTCTCTAAAAACATGAAATACCCTAAACCCACTTAAATTTCAAAAAACCTTGAAACACTAAAATCCCCTTAAAACCTTAAAACCCCTAAAAAATTAAAAACCATAAAACCCCTAGAAAACCTAGAAACCCATAAAATCCCTAAATGAACCCCAAATAAACCATAAAAACCAGAAAACTATAAAACCCCCTAAATTCCCAAAGAATCCAAAAACCCCTAAAAAGACCGTAAAACCCCAAAATCCCCTAAAAGACCATAAAACTAAATTAAACCCTAAAAAGACACTATAAATCAAAATAAAACAATAAAAACACTATAAAACCATACAACTCCAAAAAACCCTAAAGAAACCTAAAACCCTAAAAATCCCCAAATACCATAAAACCCTTAAAGCCCTAAAATAGATGTAGGGTCCCAAAAAATCATCCAAGGGATGGAAAATAGTCCCAATGTTTAGTTAAAGAATATGGATTCATGTGAGAAATTGAAGAGAAAAGTGAAGAAATAAAATCTTGCAAAGGAATCTAGCCAGTTCACATACCATCACTGGGAAAGGATAGAGGAAGGAATAAACTCTGAACCACCAGTATGTGAAAGTCCTATGATGTACTGGTCCACGAGGCATTAGAAGGTGAATGAAGATGTTTGAGGTGAATTTCCACCCACAAACTGAAGCTGTCGTGAACTATTTTTGTGGGCGAGAATCTGACAGAGGTACACCTCGCACACCATCACCGCGAATGATGTGGTTCGCGGATGAGGAGAAGTCGGCGATGTACCACGCATCTAAAAAACCTAGTTAATAGAGTCTTATGTGGATCAAGATATATCTTCATGTGCTTCTAAAAATTGTTTCGGAATCCCATAAATATTATTTTCCCCAGTGATCAATTAAAGGGGTGAAAGTGTGAATGTAGAGGGTGCAGCTCTGGAACAGGTGAAAAGTGGAAGAAGAATGTAGAGGGTGTGGGAGAAATTTTTCCCACACCTGAAGTAGTCTGTGGGACTCCATCCCGCATCTGAAACAGTTCATGGAATCCTTCCTACTAACTATATCAAGAAATAAGTTTTCATAAGTCTTCCCTACCAACTGTATTTGGGAGGCCCTCCACAGGCAACAAACAAACATATAAAAAATATAATAAAAATGGTTTGCGTTTGACCATATGCAGAAAATAGTAAACGAATGACCATATGTGGAAGATAGTATGAGGATGCCCATTTGTTAAAGATAGTATGCATATGGTCCTTAGAGGCCATATCTTTAGCGTACCATCCTACACGGCCAGCCCCTTCACGAACAGACAGTTCATGTCCAGCTCTTATATGGATGCTCCTACTTGACCAGCTCCTACGCGAACAACCTTATGCAGAAAACCATTCAAGACCACCGGTCCATACTGTGGGGGCTGTTCCCCCACACCCCCACATGGAGTCAGTGCCTGGCTGCGGTCTTGGCCCTCCTAATTGGTCCCTTTTTCTACCATCACTGACCCCTATGAAAAATGGATGGTCACACCGCAAGCTTCTCAGGCTGGGTCGACATCATTTTCCATTGTGCCCTTATGCCACCCAAACATCCTCCCCTTAAATACCATGAGAAGATACATTCCTCAGGCAGCTCCCGAAAACCCTATCACCAACCTCCTATGTCATTTTAACCCAGATCTTCATGGACAGTCACAACATGGATGTTTCTTAAATTCCTGGACACATCCTTTCCATCCATAAAAATCTATGTCTCTAGTGATTCCAGATTATCATAAACATCCATGGAAATCAGAAGAGGAAGGATACTATCCAAAAAACACCTTTGTATGACTATACACATCATGCCCCAATGGTTCAGTTTATGTTACCTAAAAAATAGTCGTCAACCAAAGGAAAATTAATCATCGGGAGATTCATTTCCTACCTCTTTATGCCTCAATGTTTTGCATGCCCCAGTGTCATTTATCTTGATCAGAGAAACCCTAGAGTCACAATTTATACTTTCCTTCCCTCTCATGTTTGAGGAATGTCAGAACATCCCGCCCCGATTATCCTATAGCTAATCATGGGTTTCTATAATGAGCAGTCCAAAATCTATGACATCAAACTATAAGTTATCATCCTAACCACATGACATTAATCTATATGGTACTAGTCCCAAACACATGACATTAAACAATGATGTCATCATCCAAGATATATGAATTTAGAATATAGTATACTAAATGGTTTCAGATCTTCATAAACCTCCCTGGCCATCAGAAATGGAAGTCTAGTGTCTTGCGGACACATTTGTTTGACTATGCACATCATGCCCTGGTGGATCTACATTTGATGCCTACAAAATGACCATCAACGAAATCCAAATTCATCCTCAGGAGAGTCCTTTCCTACCTTTGTATGCATCAATGGATTCCATTCCTCATATCATTTCACCTGATTTTATATCCTCCATAATCATGGTTTAAAAATTTCGTCCCTCTCATGTTCAAGGCACATCGGAATATCCAAACATGATTTTCCTTCATATAATCATGGTTTCTTTAGAAAGTGGCCCTCATTGCATGACCCTAAACAACAAGATCCCAGATAGTCCCATCCGCATGACATTAAATTGTGATGCCATTGTCCAATCTATGTGACTTTAAACTATAGTATACCTCATATGATATTCTGGGTCCCTCCCACTGAGGTAAGTCTGTAATCTTTGGAGGCTGAACCGCATGAACTTTAATTTAATTTCACATTGAAAGGTCCATCGCTCTGTTCCCTCACTAACGGTCATCCCAAAATCATCCACGAAAGGATCTCCCTCTCCCACCAATAGGAGAGGAAGCATATGGTTGGTTGGATCTCTCACATCCTCTTGTTTCTCACACCTATCATGACTCATGTGGGCTTACAGGTTTGTGACGATCGTAACATTCATGCCTTCCAAACTATGAGAACTCTAATTATTGATCAAACCTAGATATGTAGGACAAATAATCTAAGTCCCTAGCTCAAAAGGTTTCCCATCCAAAATGGTTCACCTAATCATATCTTGTCAAATGGGAAGATTCCATGCATAATCCCCAGAATATATGAACTACGAGAACTCCAGACCACCTTATTGTATGGTTCATGTCAATATTACCTCTGTAGCATCAAATATAGGCATTCCTATGACGATCTTGCAAACCAAGGGTAGCCCATGGACACAGTCATCCAGAATGCACCAAGGATTCACAAACATATGAAAATGACTTAAATCTATAAGAGAGTCCTTGAACAGGCAATAATCCTCCCCTAGAAAGGTGCGGTGAGCCTGACTTCCCGTCCTCTGGACCAATGGATTCCTCAAGTGTCGTCGGTTGAATCATCAATCAATGGGCGCCTACCTTGGAATGTAGGTTCTGGAATATTGGATACTAGGGCCGTTGGGTGTTTCTGGCTCCCCTAATACACCAATTAGAGACCATCTGCGAAAGACCGATTGAATGAGTACTTGACCCCACACAATTTCCCGCTGGGACCAATTGGCTATGGAACCTCCTTAGCAATGAAAAAGAGGTGAATTTCCCAGTCCCCGTGGGGTTAATCCAACCTTATGTAACAGGATGGTGACACGAAATGGGTCAAAACAAAATAAATGGTGAATTTTATAGGAAATAATCTCTGAAAAGAGAGACGAGTAATGATCCTCATTGGACTATTTCATAACCACCTGAAACGTGCCACCTAGGAGGAAGAACAATATCATAAAACCCTAAAAGGACCCTAAAACCCTAAATTGAAACTAAAACACCCTAAAACAAACTAAAAACCATTAAACCCCTAATAATCTTCTAAAACCCCCAAAACCCACAAAAACCATACAAACTTGAAAACCCATAAAAGCACTAAAAAAACCATGAAAACTCAAAAAAACCCTAAATCCATAAAAAAACCTAAATCCCCTAAAAACTAAAAATACCCAAATGACCCTAAAAACCATAAAGGACACTAAAAGAATTTAAAGACCCCAAAATAACCAAAAAGAACCCAAAATCCATAAAAACCATAAAAAAGCCTAAAATCACTAAAAAAACCTAAAAACCATAAATAACATAAACACCCATAAAAACAATAAAAATACCTAAAATAAGCCTACAAATCCCTAAAACCCAAAAAATCCCTAAAACCTAAAAAACCTAAAAAACCCAAATAACTCCTAAAACCTTAAAAACCCTTAAAAACCATATAATCCTAAAATTCTAAAAAAAAACTAAAACCCTAAAAACATTCGGAAAACATAAAAACCCTAGAAAACCCTCAAATCCTTAAAAATCTCTAAAAAATAATAATCCCCTTAAAACCCTTAGAAACACTAAAAATCCTTAAAAGACCTTAAAACTTTAAAAAGAGCCTAAATACCCTAAAAACCAAAAAAATCATTAAGATCCCCTAAAGACCCAAAAATACCCTAAAAAAAATCATAGAGGCACTAAAAACCCTCAAAACCCCTAAAAGACCATAAAAACCTAAAAGACCCTTAAATCCAAAAAAACATTAAAATTCCTAAAATACCTTTGAACCCCTAAAATAACATAACACATTAAAAGTACCTAAAACCCTAAAACCTTAAAAGACACTAACAACTATAAAACCCCTAACATACCTTTAAAACCCTAAATAACTAAAAACTCTAAAAAACCTAAATGACCCTAAAACCCTAAAAACCCCTAAAAGTCTCTAAAAACCCTAAAAATTACTAAAAAACCATAAAACCCCTTAAAAATATAAAATACCCTAAAATACCAAAAAAACATAAGAAAACATAAAAATCCTAAAAACCCTAACAACCTAAAAACCCAAAATCCCCAAAAACCTTAAAACCACAAAACCCTAAAAAACCATAAAAACACTAAAAACCCAAAATACTAAAAAGACATAAAAACCCTAAAAACATTAAAACCTTTTAAATCTAGAAAACTCCAAACCTCTAAAAAACATAAAAACTATAAAAAACCTAAAAATACAAAAATTCTACAAGAAATATAAAAACACCCTATAAATCATAAAAAGAATTTAAAATACCTAAAACCCCAAAATTAATAAAAACCCATAAAACTATAAAAACCCCTTAAAAAACTTAAACCCCCTAAAACACTCAAATACCCTAAAAACTCCAAATAACCATTAAAAACCCAAAATAACCCTAGAACTCAAAAAACACAAAAACCACTAAAACCTTAATAACCTTAAAAAAACTTAAAACCCTACAAACACCAAAATCACAAAAAATGAAAAAAAAAACTATAAAAACCCTAGAAAATTCTAAGACCCATAAAATATTCTAAAACCATTTAAACCCCATTAAAACATTAGAACCCCTAAAAACCATAAAAAATTCTAAAACCCCTAAAACCTTAAAAATCATAAAAACCGTAAAAATCATAAACCCAATACACTACACCCAAATATCTACTTCCCAATCCCTATACCCAACACCCTAAACCAATTATCTTGTTCCATGGATTTGGAGAACTAAATGAAAGAACTAGAAAATTTATTAAAAAAATAAAACATACATAGATGTTCAAGGATTAAAAGGTACATTATACCCAAGAAAAAATAAAATAATGGATATTGGAAACAAAAAACTACCAATAGAATTCATACTAGAGTTTAGAAATATTTTATAGTATTATCAATAGTATCTTCAGACAAAACATCATTATAACCAAGTCTACTCCATTTCACATGAGAGAATAATATCCAAAGACATCAACAATCACTAACCAACATTGTTCTAAGGTGGACCAGATTCCTCATCAAATGCGGTTTCTGGGCAGTGAAACCATATTTCCTAACATTATACATCCACTTAATATGATAGTATCATCATCAGATAAACATCGCAATTCCCATCAGCCTGGTGTTAGTGCTACTGCACATCATATTTTCCTTCATAAACAAATGTAGTAATAAAAACATATAAGAAGACAAGATATCTTGAGAAAGGAATTCATCTATATATGAGGGAGTGGTTGAACAACACTCATCTATAAAAATATATACACACAAAAGAATCCAATAAATACACAAAGAAATCAAGCCTATATGAGGGTCTTATAATCCAAATTCATATTACATTTAAGATCATTATCAATATTTGAAACCACATAGTTTGATGTCTCAATATTTTTATCAATGATAATTGAGAAATCCTCGTATTTTTTTTTATTTTTTTCATCTTTATCACCAATATGTTTTCTTAAATAAGAATTGATCTAAACCTCAAGGAGTAAATAAACATTAAAATTTACAGTTTTTTCTTTCTTAGAAGTCATTGGGAATAATCTATATCATTATTTAGAGGATCTTATAAAAAATTTCTTGATATATTTAAATAATCCTTACATGGTTTAAATTTGTTTTCTTTGAGAGAGTAAGAACCTCCAACATCTGGGATTTTATTCTTACCCTTGGTTGTGAGGGAGTGATAGTATTTATCTTTCTTTTCATTATAATCACACTAATTTCTAGTCTTGGACTCATCATCATTGCTACAAAATTTATCTATATTCCCCAATTGGGTACTATATTTTCATTTTTTATCACTAAATTTATCATCAACTATAGTTTAAAGACCTTCTATATGGTCTTTTAAACCACCCCCTTTATCCAGACTGGGTGTTTTTTTTCTCATCCTCAAAGGGATTCATTGAGATTCTTGGGCAAGAAATATAGACCAGTAGCTCATCCTAAACATGATATAATGATGACATCAGAAACTATAAAGTCAAACCAATTGAGGGGAAAACATAAGGTCTCCCATTAGTCCAATTTACATCAAGAATAAATTACTGTCTAGTTGTGACATCAGTTTCCAGAGTATATTAGAGTTTATTTCTTTGAAACTTTATTTTCTTCCTATATTAAGTTTCCTCAAGATCATGAAAATTTAAAACAGAAAACATAGTAGTTCTATATCTTCAAAAAGTATTACCAGAATTCTAAAATTTTTCAATCTTTAAAAAAATTATGATTTTTCTTATAATACACCTTTAAATTAAGGATATCATCAACAGTAGATTAAAAAAATTGATAAACCAGGGGTAATGATAAATCAACATGGATTAAAATACTTGCATAGTGCCAAAATATAGATTTTCTCATCTCACATTCCATTATTTTGGGATTCCAATTAAGGAATAAAAATACGTTAGAATCATAGAATTTTTATAAAACCAACCAAGTCCACAAAATTTAACCCATACTAGGGTAAGAGTGTTCTGTGATTCGAAGGTGTTGAATGATGGATCCCACTCTTGAATGAAGAGCGTACCTAGTTTCAATTGGACTTGGCTAAAGTACCGTGCTCACCCATTTAGATTTCAGAATGAAAGATGATATGAAATAACCTGTGTCATATCAAGGTTATCATACAAATTGAGAATCCCCACACTTTAGATATTCTCCTAGATAAATCATTAGAAGCCAATGGATTTATAACCTTCTGTAATAAAACCAAAACAATGATCAATTTCTTGAGAGAATCATTTCTTTTACCAATAACATCCTGATTTTCAACAACATGCACAATATTTCCTTTCGTGATGATATTTTGAACAACAAAATATTTCCCCAACTTACAAGACCCTTCATCAATCACCACAGTGTCTCATAGATAGTGTTTCTAAAATTATCGACACACTGAGAGCATTTAAAGGTGACCAATGTTCCCACTGTCTTCTCTACCATAGAGATTATGAGAGTTGTGATTGTGATTGTGTGAATGGTCTCCTTTGAGAAATAACCTCACCATCATCTCATCTTCACTACACACTAACCCATATACCCTATACCTAAAACCCTATAAACTACTCTCTATACCCAAAACCATACACCCTAAACCATCTACCCTATACACTTATCCCAAATACCTACACCAAAACCCCTATACCCTACACCATAAACATTAAAACCTACACCCAAAATCCTAAAACCTAATCCTGAGACCCTAAACCCTACACCATAAACCATAAACCCTAAAATCTGAACCCAAAAAGACCTGAAAAACCATAAAAATCCCTAAAAGAAACTAAAAACTCTAAATGACACCAAAAAAGTTAAAAATAAAAATAATAAACTAAAACTCCTAAGATATGAAACAACCCTAAAAATACTAAAAGTCCCAAAAATATCCTAAATGATCCTAAAAACCCTAGAAACATAAATGATTATTAAGTTCATTAAAATCATGAAATCCCTAATAACCCCAAAAACCATTAGAAACCTAAAAAAACCTAATAACCCAAAACCCTAATGCCCTAAAAACATTAAAAACTATAAAAAACACAAAAACCCAAAACAATAAAGACACTAAAAACCCCAAAAAACAAAAAAATCCCCCAAAAACCCTAAAACACCCAAAATACCATTAAAAACCTAAAAATACTCTGAAACCCTAAAAAACATAAAAACCTAAAAATCTTAAAATACCTTAAAAACCAAAAAACCCCTAAAAAGGCCCCAAAAACCCTAAAAACAGTAAAAAAACCTTAAACACTATAAAACCCTAAAAACCCCTTAAAACCCAAAAAAATATAAAGAAACCCAAAATAACCTAAAAACCCCTAAAAACCCAAAAAATCCATCAAGACCACTAAAAACACTAAAACCCAAAAAATCCTAAAAGGCCCTAATGAATTTTTAAAACACAAAAAACCCCAAAACACAAAAAACCCCTTCAAATCCTAAAAACCTTAAAAAACCCTAGAACCCATTAATAACCTCTAGAAACTCTAACAACACTAAACATCATAAAAACCTATAAAATAACCTAAAAAACATAAAAACCAAAAAGACCAAAAAAGGCCTAAAACTGTACAAGTCTAAAAAAAGAACCCCAAAACCCTGAACACCCCTAGAAACTCTAAAAGAATATAAAACCCCTAAAGTCTATAAATGATACTAAATCCCATAAAACTAATAAAGGGCATTAAAACCCCCCCAAAGTCCCTAAAATCCTTAATGAATCTAAAAAACACTAAAAAACCCTAAAAACCCTAAAAACCATTCTGGCCCCTAAAACCCCTAAAGTACCCTAATAGCCTAAAAAAACCCTAAAGGATCCTTAAATACCCAAAAACTATAAAATACAATAACCCGTACAAAACCCAAAAATACATTTAAAACCCTACACACCCTAAAACCCTTAAAAAACTCTAAAACCCCCTAAATCCTACTACAATCCCTAAATGACCCTAAAACACCTAAAAACCTAAAATACACTAAAAGCCCTAAAACTACTAAAACCCATTAAAGACCTTGAAACCACTAAAAACTCTAAGAAAACCTTAAACCCCTAAAACCCTAAAGTCAATAAACCCCTAAAAACATTAAATGACCCCAGAAACCATGAAAACTTTAACCCCCTCCAATCCCACAAAAGACCATAAAAACCTTAAAAAATACAAAAACCCACTAAAAACAAAGAAAACCATGAAAACCCTAAAAAAAACCCCTAAAAACCATAAAACCCCTTAAAACTTGTAAAAATGAGAAAAAACCTAAAAGTCCTAATAAAACCAAACAAACCTAAAAGACCTTAAAAATCCCTAAAATCCATAAAAACCTAAAACCCTAGAAAAACACTATAAAGTTATAAAATATAAAATACAATGAAAGCCCTAAGATATCCTAAAACGAATAAAAACTTTTAAAAAACCTTGATAAACCTAATAAACCCCAAAAAACACAAAAAATTAGAAAAACAATCCTAAAAACACTAAATACCCTAAAATAATAAAAATCCTAAAAACGTAAAAACCATTAAAATCATAAAACAATTCTTACAAACCTTTAAAACCCCTAGAACACAAAAATACCCTAAAACCCCCAAAACTCTAAAAAATACAAAACCCCCCAAAAAAACTAAAACCCCTGAAACCCAATAATACCCAAAAACCCATAAATACTCTAAAACCAAAAAAACCTAAAAAAAATCTTAAAAAGGATGTAAGAACCGTTAATGTTACTAAAATCCAAAAATAACACTAAAAAACTCTTAAAACCCTAAAACATAAAAACAATATGAAATACCCTAAAACCTTTAAAACCATAAAACCCCTAAAACCCCTTAAAATCCTTAAAAACCTTAAAAGTTCCTTAAAACCCAAAATGAACCAAAAAACTAAATAAATCTCAAAAGTCCGGAAAGACACTAAAAATTTATAAAAGACCCTGAAAACATAAACAATATTGAAATACCCAAAAAATATTAAAAGACACTAAAAACTAATCAAAACACTAAAATTACCAGAAAAACCATAAAAATCATAAAAAACATTAAAAATACTAAAACACCCTAAAAGCACTTAAAACCCATAAAATCCCTAAAACCCTAAAGCACTTAAAACACAGTAAATATCTTAAAACCCTAAAAAACCAAAAAAAACCTAAAAAACAAAAATCCATCAAAACATTTAGAAATCATAAAAACTAGAAAAAATACGAAAACCCCTAATACTCCCAAAGAAACTCTTAAAATCCCTTAAAACCATTAAAATACCAAAAAATTATAAAAATATTTTAAACCCCAAAGAACACTAAAATCCATAAAAACCCTTAAAACCCTTAAAAATATAAAAACCCTAACACCATAAAAAATCCTAATCCCCCAAGTACCGAGAAAATCTAAGAAAACCTTAAAACACTAAAAAAACCTTAAAAACCCTAAACACACAAAACCCCTTAAAACCCCTAAAAACAATAAAATTCATAAAATCCTTAATGTCGGACCCCATTATTGGTTCCCCTCAGGTACTATTAATAAATAAATTTGGAACTAGGTACTTGCAAATCTAGTCGTCTGTTATGAGTTCATGGTCCCTCTTTTGTGGAAGCCAACGGAAGAAACCCAACCCAAGGACAACTTGGTCAATAGGGATTCTAGGGTCATCGTCTGTGGAGGTGAGGATTGTTGCCTCAGTCCAGTGAATGTCTATGTTTCATTCTTGAGGACATGGCATCTTCACCTTTCCCATGAACCATTTTAGTTCACGGGGAATGACGTTTGCAGGTAGAATCACCCCCCCTCTTTATCCCGCAATAGATATGATTTCGTTTTTTGGGATATGACACCATAGTCTTCTTCCCTTGAACTTCTTAGTTTTCAGAGTCCTCGCAAAACAGACCTCTATGAAAAGTGGTGGTCTTTGAAGAATTTCTACTTCACAACACCACTCCTTCCTTTTCCATTTTTCACTTATTCAAATATTTCTTTCCCAATTCTTCCTTCAATTTTTTCCTTCCTTTAACAAATCAGTGGGAGTACCACGATTTCCTCTAAAAAAGTTCAGGACCAAAAAAATTCCACCCATTGGAATGGGTTGTGATTAGGATGAAGAGGAGTCTATTACAATGTAAAAATTGGTCCCAACATGAACTGGTTTGCAGTACATGGGGGGACCTAGAAGAGGGGTCCATGCCTATATATAGGGGGGCCCAACTCGTTTCCCCTTATGTAATTTCTCGATGCACTCCTCGCTCTCACGGATCACTCATAGCTACCATTCTTCGGTTAACTTCATCCTTTGTGGATGAAAATGCCTTCAAACTGAGACTTTTCATCCACAAACTAAAAATACTTCAATTGCCAAGCGTGAGTCAGGCCTTCCGTGTAGCACAGGTTTGGTGCACGGTATGCTTTTTTGACAAACTATCGACTCCTTGGACAATGCTTCACAGTCAAGTGCTTGATGATCTTCTGTGTACTATTGGTTCACATATGGTTCCTTCATGGACTATTAGTTTGCAATATTTTTTCCTTTTTTCAATTTTTTACAATAACCTAACATTTTTGTATGGAAATTTCATACAAACCAGGATGGATACCTCACAGTTGCTTCTACAGTTATTACTTCCCTTTCAACTGTTTATGGAATGTGGAAAGACATGATATAACTTGTTGATAAAAAGATCCTTTTCATCATGTTTCATTAGTATTTAGCTAAAATTTATAGTTCAAGTCAAAAAGAATATCCAATTTTAGATAGATTATATATCTAGGGATTTAGTCTACAATCTGACATGGTGATTCCAACACCACGTCGATCCATTACACCCATGAATTGGATAATTAATAATTGTAACATTCCTCAGGCCCTTATTTGGGAAAATGGACGATTCATATGGAAAAAATACACTGATAGGTCTCTATTGAATTATATACCTTGGTCACTAGAGGGGGCCCAACGGTGACCATACGATAAGGTTCATTGTTACCATAGTATCTCATGGAAGGATATAGTGAATGAACAACATAGTTGGTCATCAAAATGAGACCTCTGCCCTGGGGGATCATTTGGTTTGGATTGGGGGTGTCCTTTCTGGGTTCGCCAGAATTGTGAGGAATTTTGAACCGAGTTTCAGGTTTTGGGGTTACACGAAGAAGTTTGGGTAACCCAAACTTATGCTCTCTTAAACCAATATCTCCTCCTGCAACATCTTAGAAAGTGGAGTCTAGACACTAAAACCATTTATCTTGTTCTTGGGGAGGTCAGAATCAGTATATGGGATATTCAATAGATTTTGGTAATTCCCACTATTGGAGACATGTAAGAAACATTTATACCACCGCCTTCTGCCTATGATGATGAGGAGAGACTCCTCCTTTTCCCAAGAAACTTACCGGTAAGGGAACATACCATTAAAATGATATTGAACCTATTCCTAATAAAGAAAGTTCATTTTTTAATTGGATTAATTGATTTTCCATGAAAATCTGTCAAGAATCTCATACACAGAGATAAAGGAATTACATGAACATTGAAACTCAAAGGTGAATGGGTTATTACTAGCCTATTGTGTTGGAGGGTCAGTTCAACGAATGGGTATGGAAGATCATACATGGTTAAGACTAGTTTTTAATATTGGATTCCTCCTTAGAAATGTTTCTATGAGTTTATATTTTACCATGCATGATTTTGGCACTATAGTAAGAGTCACGACCTTCATCATGGCCTCTGAGCTGGCCACAGGATGATGCATCAACATGCCCATTCTGGTATTAGCTAAACTCTACCATTTTTTTGGTAAGATCAGTGTGGGGAAACCACCACACTAGCTATATTTTCCTCTCCAACTCTTCTAGGGTTGGATGGGAGCTCATACGGAAGGATAAATTTTTATCAACCCTCAACCAATTTTGGGTGATAATATTTGGTTATTCCTTAAGATCATAAGTGGGGTCATTCCAATGGAATGGGACAAGAAAGATGAGAATGATGAGCATGATGAGTAGGATGAGTGGGAATTTAGGGATAGATTCAACTATCATGACAACTTTACTTATCATCCTTACTCTTCCCCCACCATAATTTTTGTGAATGATGAATTAGAGGAATTCATTAAGCGAGACTACTTTTTCCCTTGAGAGAGGGAATCTTAGTGGCTCAAATCGATGGGGAACTTATTTCTGAGTGATATGTACCTTTTAGGTTTGGACATCAATTCACCTATGATCAGATGATGTGCCCTCTCACTCTTAACTGCGTACACTAGGAGAAACACTTCGTGATAGCACAAAAACATTGGATAATTTTTACCTGGTAAGATTCTCATTATAGGATTAATCATCCAAATTCTATGGGTTTCAAGACTATACTCACAATAGGTTATTATGATATTGGGATTCATTTATATCCAAGTGTTCAACTAAAAAAATCCGATTCCTATTTTCTAGGCACCTAAATAATTTGGGGCTAAAGGGAAACAAAATAAACCCATTTGGAATTCTAGACATAGAAAGCAGCTATGGAAATCACTTGTTTCTGAACCCCCTAAGAAATATTTGAGATCCTGGGTTTCGACCTCTCAGGATGTCAGTGTTGTTATTCAAGGACAAACATTTATTACTTATAATTCTACAGTTCTCAATTCCTTGATTCAATATGATTATTTAAGGGGTGGTCAATCCTCTCATGCTCTGTCCCCTCATGCTCAGTGGTGATTTTGTCAAGACAAAGTGGGTTTTATCACTGGTTTTGACTTTGTGTCATCACCAGATACCATTTATTATTATGATGACCCTAAAAATGTGAATCTCTACCCTTAGAATCTCAAAATATTGATTCATTCTCAATGGAATCATTGTAAATATTCTTTTTGAGTGCTTGACATGGTGAGGTCCAATGTCAGTGAGTATGATGATGGTGGTGGTGGTCAACCCTTAGGGGTGTGATGATAATTTCAATTATCCCACTTTAACTGGAGTAGGGTATATTCCTCTTTTCCACCTAGAACATCAAAAGCATCCATTCCTTGAGGGTTCTAGATCGGTAGAGACACCTAGGAAGTGATTATGGTTAATAAAATTTTCTTCACTACCTCAAACATATCCTCATTCATTATCTATTCCCATAATGGCTAAATTCCCAGAGGCTTGGATGGTCATGGATACCTTAAAGGTTTTTTCTTTTAATGGAGATATGGGGGAGAAAATTTAGGAATAAACCATTGAGATTATGGGATTTGGAGCAGCAATTTCCCCCACATGGATTTATTATTATGAACATCCATGTGAAGTGGAGATATATCTTAAAAAGATGGATACCTACATTCATTCCTCTAAGGAAATACCATATTGGTCTGATCAAGTAGCTTGTATGGACTTTATCCTAGATCTAGATGATACAAATTGAGAAGTATCTATATTTTTTGAGATCAACCTTATTTTTTTCTTATCATTAGGATCCTAAACCCCAATTCGTTATTTTTTTGGAGTATTAGGAGGATAATTAGATAATTATTTCTTTGGTATAAACCCCAGGGGTATTGAATCTAGGGAACATGTTCCTTCTGATATGGGGGTCATTGGGGAGGGTTCTCTTAGGGCCACAGAGCATGTGGTGGTAGTCATTGCGGGTCCTAATAGAGCATTTCCACCTCCTGTCTTTCTTGCTGCTTCTACCAGAGGGTCATCCCCATGGAACACCATGAAACATAGATAGGTATCACATTTTTGATACATATAAAAGATGGGATCATAAGTAATGTTCATATCATCTAATTTGGTTAATGTACTATATTCCTTCATTCATTGTCCAATCATCATATTCTTATATTGATATAGGTATGATAGGAAACTACGTGGCCTTTTTCTAGACATCTATGGATCTTACTCTTTATGAGGTACATGAGATACCACTAGTAATTGTAACTGAACAGGTTAGGTAATCCATACCAATTAAATCCATTTAGGGCTTCCTTATCTCTCAAAGGGCATCCGTTTAGGATCAAACGACCCATATCTCAACTGAGAGGGAGTCCTTGGATATGGGAATTTTAACTATGTGTATGGATTATAACCTCATAGAGATTAACATGAAAAATTTACTGGTGGAGGATAAGTTGGATGGAGAACCCCAATTATTATAGAAAATTAGAAAGATTATGTGTCCCATTATATTAACCATTCTGAGCCAAATGTCTTCTCCACTTGTAGAAGGTGTATCTTCAGTAGTTAATGTTGCTATTGACCATACTAATACCACTCCTCTAGCGAATAAAACCACTAAAGAGGGAGTAAATCATACTCAACAGGAAACTAAATAAGTTTTTGTACCTAGCTCTTGGATGGTTATTCCTACTGGTACAATTTTGGTGAGGAATCTTCTAGAATCCACTGATCCGGATGAGTATGGACTAGCTCCAAAGGAATCATAGGATGATACGAAGGTTCTTTCATAGGTTTAGGATGAAGCAATAACTTTTTTGGGTGGTGATTCCCTAATGGATGTTGTGGACATTGATGATTCTATAAGTGGAGGTTAGTTTTCCACCACTCAAACCATCTCTTTACTTTCAATATTTTAGGTACGCATTTGTTTTAATATTCTGGTTTTAGGATCACAACCATGAGAAATTTCTTTCACATTTGATGCTTTGATTCTTCCCTTGTTAATACTTCCAAAGAAGCAAAATAAGAGGGGTCGAATCAAACTGAGTTCTTTGGATCAAGACCCCCTCCAGTGGTACTCATTCTTGAATACATTCTTCCATCTGAGAGTAATTCTAAAACTGATATGGATGGCCTAGCTAGGGTTCATCCTAGTAATAAAAAAAGTATGGAGAAATATGTAGAATATGATTTCTCAAACCCCTATCATAGACTTTCTAACAAAGTTTCCCATATTACATCATATGTTTTCAGTTCTTAGGTATAAGGGTTTAAATTATTATGGTATTTATGATATATTAAAGTAGGTGGCAGCTACAAGGGAAAGAACTATAATTATATATTATATAATTTTTACTACAAATATTTTTGTTCATATTTCCATTTCTATATAGATTCCTCTTGCTAAATCCATTGAACATGTCAGGATAGTCACAAAGCGATGGGGTGAACTGTGAGAGTAGAGGACCTCATTGGAGAGGTTTCATTGAAAAATTAAAAATCTGAATCAGAAATTGGCTCATCTTATGTTGTATGTGATGTGAACTAAAGTTGTGGTCAAAGAGGGGCATCAAATTGTGGAGTAGGAGGAAAAAACCAGATTAGACGTGGCAAAGAAGGTGGAGGCGTTGCTGGATAGTACAAATAATAAGACTGTATCCCTATCTGAACTTTTCTAATCCTTAGAAGACTTGAACAAGGTACTAATATAGCTTTTTAACTCCATTGAGAGACTATTTTAGTAGCTATTTCTTTTTCATATGGAGAGTCACCCGACTGTAGATTTTTCCTCCTTCTTTCTAAATGGAACTAAAACTTTTTTATTCTCTAGTGGTTTTTCCTTTATCTTCTTTTTTAAATGACAATCTCCATCAGATATTAATTTGAATCGTGATCTGGGATAATTAAATTGAAATTATCAAATCCTTATTTAATTTTTTCCAGAACTGAGGGACTCAGTGAACATAGTTTGACTTTAACTAGGGTTACATGGAAAACCCTACAAACTTTGAGTCTTTTATGTTGTTACCTTTATTGTAGATTAAACTCAATTTGGTGGGGGATTAATGGGTCGAACATGACTTTTTCTTAGGACACCCTTTATAGGTTTTTGACCTAATAATATTTGTGAATTTTTAATTATCGATTTCTCGATATTTTTCCTAAACCATATAAGGTGTAGGTTTAATTAGTCGGAACTCGACTTTTGTCCAGGGTTACCCAGGTGGGTTTTTAACCTAGTTAGTTTTGTGTCTCTTTTTTTTCGGTAGTTTAGATTCATGAAAACTTGGACTACCATTACAGATTCTTTAGAGCGTCTCTGGCATATTTTTCATAGTCATTCAATGGATTCCTCGAGAAATAGACCTCCCATTTATGATGGATAGATAATTTTATGGAAATTTGGATTGTTTTTTCTTTTCTTTTTTTCAAGACCGTAGTGGGTGGTATGTTGAGGGAATGATGTATGAAAATAATAGGGGAATCTATGTTAGCTTTATATGAGATACCAATCCCACGCTAATTGGACTTTTGTAAGGTAGGGATAAAGTATGGTGCAGTTTAATTTCATACATATGAGACATTTGGGACTTATAATTTAAATTCATTTTACTTTGGATAATGGAGTAAAAGATTCTCCCTTTTCATGGTATTATGACCAGGAACATTCTATCATCTTCATGCATGAAAGGGGAGAAAATATGTAACTTTAATCTGGGTTTTTTCAAAACCTTAGTGTGTGGTGGGATGTAAACTTCATAGTTTTATAGAGGTATGAAAAGTCTCTCATGAGGATGAATTTTCATTTGGTTGACATGACTTTTGGTGGGAAACTTATGAAAATCCACCAGGGTACATTATTAATAGTTAAACAAATGTTTCCTCAAGAAACTGACCTTTCATTTATGATGGTCGAAGATGGTTATGGTGATTCAGATATTTTTGTATACAGAATATGGTTTGTGAAAAAGATGTTCCTGAACATGAAAGAATAATTTCAAGATGAAATTTTATGTGAATAGGTAGAGACTTTCTCCCTATATAGGTGTAAAAAGACTCCCTACACAGGTATGACCCTTTCACAGGAAAGGGGGGGGGGATTTTTCTTCAGGGATAGACCTAAGATATGAAATTAGGGTGTCACAATGTATCTTATGATAATATTAATCATCCTATAAATGGTTATTTTCCATTTTATCCATATGCGAATCTATTTCACACATAGGAATGGGGAATTTTCATATTTTATACAAGCTTACCAATGATGTGGGACTCATATTGGACTTTCCTGTGAAAATTTTTGTCTTTCATAGTAATATGGGGGAAATTTTTTTTTGTGTCTTGAAATTACCCACTCAGATCTGAATCGCTCATTAGAAAGTGGTATTTGCAATCATTTCTATAGATGGACCCAAAGATGAATAGTGGGTATAATTCATCATATAGTTTTGATAACATGTGATTAGGAATCTTATATAGAAGCCCTGATTAACTATAGGATAACCGAGCCTGGATGTCCCAACATGCCTGAGATGGTAAAGGGGAACATAGTGTAAACCATGGTTCCAAGGGTTCTTGAATCATGAGAAATGATTCTGGGAATGGAATCCCTTAGGTAGTATTAATGTAAGAAAATCCTCTCAGGGGGATGAATCTTCCTTCAGTTGAAATAAATTTTTTGAGGGAATCTTATATAGAGAAACCATGGCATATTATGAATAGTCAAACAAAGGTGTCCTCAAGACACTGGCCTCTCATTTATTATGGCCATGGAGGTTTATAGAGATCTGAAATTTCTCGGGTCATGGAGTTTGATAAATGCAAAGGATATGTGTGGACATATTGGAAACATTCAAGAAATGATTACCCATGGTGCTGGGAATTCCCTACACTAACATGACTTGTATTTAGGGGGAATATTTATTCTTTTGGTTCTATCAAAACCAATATTGATGATCTGAATGTCACTACATATCTTGTGATAACATGAACCAAGTTAGATGTAGTTCATAATGGTAACTTTTCCATGTAGTTATGACCCATATAGAGAGGAAAATAGGAATTTTATTTACCTTTTTTCTTTTAGATGTGGATGGATCAAGATGTGGAATCCTGATGTCTCTACATTTATTTTGTGGATAGGAATCAAGTCGTATGTATTTCTGTAACACAACATGGTAGGTGACCAATGCTGGAGGCAATGTCCTGTCAGGTGACATCACTATTATTCCATTTTGTTTAACATCATGTGGTGAGGACATTGGAATCATAGTTTAATGTAATGTTGTAGGGATGAAATGTCAAAGAAACTATGAGTGAATATGGGCTAGTTAGACTGAGATATTCTGGCACAACATTGTTGTGAAGGGGAAAGAAAGTGTAAACCACGGTTCTTATAATTCTTGGATCTATAGAAATTAAATAGGGCTTGGAAGCCATTTGGGCGTATAGAAGTAGGAAAATCCACTCCTAAGGAATAATTTTTCTTTTAGTTTATAGGCCCTTTTTATGGTAAACTAATGCAGATCCACTGGGGATTATTATTCATAGTAAAAAAAGTGTCCTCAGGACACTAACCTTCCATTTTTTATGGCATGGGAGGTTTATGAAGATTTGAAATTTCTAAAAACACAGAGTTTAATGGATAGAAAGGGTGTATAAATATTTATAAGAAATATCCAAACCTTGACTAGTGGTGAAGTATGGACTTACCCACATAGATTTGACTCATATGTGGGGGGATTTGATTAAACTATAGATCCTTATTGTGGGATCTAGGATTTGAAATCCTTTTCATAGATTAGTATTCACATGTTGGATATGGGGTAGTATTTTGTATTTTTTTCATGGATGGACCTGGGCACAAGGTCTAGGAGTCACTATGTAACTTGTTATCCTGAGAATAAAACCACACGTAGTTATTGTCATAACATATAGTTTAGTGTTGTACAATACAGACCTTATCCCTGTATTTAAATGTCTTGAGGTAAGGACTTTGGATATCCTGTTATAGATTGATACACTCTGACCATGCAAGGAATCCTCTGTCAAAACTTTTAATCCCACATGAGTTGTGCTCAGTGTGAGAAACAATGGATGGAATAGGATTACTCCTCCACATAGGGGTAACATAATGAAGGATAGGGTAATTTAACCTTAAACCATTTGTCACAACTTCTCCTTGGTTAGGAGATCCGGGTATCACTGCGTACCCTATGATTACAGGAACCAATATGGACGTATTTATATGAACTTTACTGCGCAAGATGGACCTATATGCATGAAAGGTAAATTTCAATTATTTCTTTTTTAATGGTGTATGGACCTAGATATAGAATCCAGGCATCAATACATATCCTATGAGGATAGGAATCAAGACACACATAGTTCTAGAGGAAAATCTGTATATAGGTTTGGTCCATATGTAGGGAAATGGGCATTTGTTTTTGTGGTGGAGGTTTGACCATGATATAGAATCTGGGAGTCACTATGTATCCTGTAAGGGTGGGAATTAGGCCACATGTAGTTCTAAACGTATGTTCCTTATACCGATCAAACACATTCATAAGGTGGGGGAATGTTTAACCATTATTTGGATATGATGGAACTCTCATGTACCTTAATACTTTTTTGTGCAAGGGAAACCTTCACTTTTAATTATTAAGATCTCTTGAGGTACGCTCGGTGTGATAAACAAGGGATAACAGGGGGTTTTGTCACAATATTGAGGTATTTGAGGGTACATTAGAGGAATTTTTGTATCCTATAGTATATGGACCATGATATATGATCTTGGAGTCTCTATGTATCTTATTGGAAATGAGAATCAAGTCGTACATAGTTCTGTGAAGAAACCTCCCTGCAATGGTTTTGGTCATGTGCAAGAAGGGGGAATTTTTTATGGTGGTTGGGCCCAAGAAAAAAGGTCTAGGTTCCATTAATTATCTATACGATGGAATGAATCAATCCATAGATAGTTATTTAGAAAGAGATTACCCATGTGGATCTGAATCTCTTGTAGGAACATGAGTATTTCATCTTTCTCCCACATAGATCTGGATCATGAGCGACAGATCATTGAATGGATTGAAAATATCAATACAGTTTATCATAATGTGGTTAAGATGATAGATTTCATGAAATTAACATCTTATTGTAAGATCCTTGGTCACTTAATTTGAAGGGATGGGTATACTGTATCAGGTAGTTAAATGTCTTGTGATTAAAAAGATAGATTCCATTCAGTTTAACGTCTTTCGGAAAGGACCTTGGTCACCTGATGTGAAAGGACATGAATATTGTATCCTATATTTTAACATATTTCAAAGAGGATGATAGTTTCCATGTAGTTTAAAATATTGTGGTAAGGACCTTGGTCACTCGATATAAATGGACATGCATATTGTATCCTAAATTTTAACATCTTATGATTATGATGATAGAGTCCATGTAGAATAACAACTTGTGGTAAGGACCTTGGTCACTCAATGTGAAGGGACATGCATATTGTATCTTGTAGTTTAACATCATGTGAAGAGGACACTATATGATATATATTTTAATATATTACGGTAATTACCTTGGAACTATGACGTTTAATGTCAAACAATAAATAATTTATTCCCATATAGTTTAACGTCATGTGAACAATATGTTTCATCTTTCTTTCATATACTTTTTCATCAAGAAACTTGCATTGGTAGGGGTTCTAATGATCTGTCCATACATTTAAATTATGTAAAATGATCCATTAGAGTATAAATTATGTATTACATATGTTCCTTTACTTTTTTGTTCCAGTTTTGGAGTATTCTTTCTGAGTATCATTAGAGTTATGAGGACCAAAAATATTTCTCCATTGAGGAAAGAATAGAGATGAACCTTTTTGTTAAAGGATCATGCAATACAATTTTGGTAAACTTCCAAATGGTTCACGGTAATAAATCTATTTTCATTGGGTCGTTCTAATTCATCCATTCACTTTTGTTATGGATCATCTACGGATAATTGATCACAAATAGAACCATGGATCAAGGGTAGTTGTACTTCAATTGGTATGACCCCCTCCATCCTGTATATAAATGAATATGGTGTTCGTTGAGTGGTTGTGTATGTCGTGGTCTAGTAATCACATAGAGGATAGAGGATCTTGTCCGTCTATGATTTCTTGTACTTGTCTAACATCTTCATTAGTATATTGGATATGGTATTGTTGAAGTCCACTACCTACCTCTTAGCCACTTCATGATAGCGGGATGAACAGTTGGTTTTGACACCACTCTCTTGATATAATTTCTCTAACTCAATAGAATTGAAGTTTGTGCCATTTTCTCTCAATATGGTGTGAGGAAAAAAAATCCAGTATTGATATTGGATTTCACAAAGCTGGTAATGCTACCTTCCCAGACTTCTTTGAGGGGTACAACTTCTGCCCATTTGAAAATGAAGTTGGTTTCTCTTAGAATATACTTGAATTCCTTTTCCATGGTGGGAGGATACTATCCCACAACATCCATTAATAATATGGAGAATGGCCATGAGTAATTAGCTATGTGAAGTAGATCCGGGGGTTGGTGGATGATGTTTGAATGAACTTGGCATCAATGGAACTTTTTGGTGAAGTTAGCACAAAATTTCATCATAGTGGTCTAATATAATCTAATCCTTCAAATTTGAAGAGATATATTGGATCCTAATTGATTTTACCCATAATATCTATTATTTAATTCCTTCATGAAATTAGTTTTCTCTTTCCATCAATTCACCTAAGAAGAACCCCATTAATTCCTCTCTTGTAGAGGACCTTTTGTTGATTTGTTCCATCATACAAAACAAAGTTAATTTCTGATCTCCAAATTTTCTCCCTTCCATCCCTATTTTGTGAGAGTTATCCCTTGTGAAGTTAATCCATAATGGGAGTCATCTAGCTGGTGGTAGTACTATACAACTTAGGTTTGGGACTAATATCGTGAATTTCTTTTATGTTGGCATGAATGAACAATAAGACCATTTGACGATGGCCAATGCTGATGACTATTTCATCTTGATCTGGATCAACTAAATCTATGGCTTCATTTTCTAATGCATTAGCCTATTCATTTTTGCATCGGGGGACATAATTAAATTTCATATTTAAGGGGATTTTTTTCGTCAGTTTGAAAAAATGGTTCATAAAAGGTATTATCTTTTTCTTGATAGTAGAGTTTCCATTTACATTATTGATGACCAATTATGAATCACCTTTTATCTTGTTTTTTTAAAAATACTTTAAGTTAATTGTCTATGCCTGTAATGAGATCATAATACTCTAATCCATTGTTTTAACACCCCTCTGATAGCAATAAGTAGTAACTCATAAATTCCATTCTTGGAGATATGAGTTGGACTCCCAGTCTCACTTGGTTGATCTTGGGATCTTCCATCCTTTTTTCTATTGAGCTTCTGGATTTGCCGTCAAAATTCATATCCCTTGTTTGGGGGTCCACTTGAATTGAGAAAAACACTTCATAGGGTAGTTCATCATCTAATGAATTTTTTTTTCTACTGAGGTATGTTTTTCTATAAAATCGGATAATGCCTGGACTTTGACAGATTTCTGAGGTATAAAATCCTTGTCAAACTACTGGAGAATGAATTCCCACATTGATAGGCATCCAATAAAAATTTTATGACTGAGAATATACTTTAGTGGGTTTCTACGAGATACCATATGGACCTCATGGTTTTTCAGGTAGTGTCTCAGCTTTGGAATATGAAAATTAGTGCCGGATATCTCTTCTTAATATATGAGTAATGTGTCTCAATATTGATCATGGTTTGACTAAGATAGTACATGTAGTTTTCTCCACTGTCATCATTTTTTTGTTTGAGTAAAGTTCCCAAGTATTTCTCCATAGCCATCACATACATAATGAGTGGTCTTCCTTCTATAGGTGGCATTAGTACTAGTGAACATAGGATATATTTATTGAGAATGTTGAATGATTCATGAAAATCATTGGTCCATTGATATTTATACCCCTTTTCCATCAACCTGGTGAAGGGAAAACATTTTCCTTTAATATTGGCTATGAAGTACTAAATTTACCCCATATTTCCTTGAATTCCACTCAACCCAGTTAGGTATCGAGGAGGGGACATGTCAAGGATATCCTTTGTCTTCTCTGGGCCGACATTGATAACATGATGGCGTACGATGTAGCTCAGGAATTTCCTTGAGGTAACAATGAAATCAGATTTTAAGGGGATGGTATTCAAGCTATGTTGTCTTATTTTATTGAAGAAGACATTAAGATATTCTAAGTGGTCTGAGTGTTGTCACAACATAACCACCTGGTCATCAACATATCATTCAACGAACTTTCCCAGAAAGGGCATGAAGATGCGATGCATGGCATGTTGATATGTAGTGCCAGTATTTTTAATACCGAAGGTAATCACCCTATAAAGAAATAATCCACGGGGGCACTGAAGGTGGTGTACTATTCATCATATCAGGACATTTATATTTGATTGTATCCTGAATATCTATCCATAATGGACATATCCTGATATCCAGTTGTGCCATTGATCAGTAGTTCTGTAATCGAGACTCGGAAATCATATTTTGGACAATACTAGTTCAGATAACTAAAATCAAGACAGACTCTGATTTTCCATTATTTTTTTGATGGGGTAATATTGGCCAACCATATGGGATATTGGAACTCTCGAATGAAGTTGGATATGATGATCATGTCAATTCGGCCTCTATTTTTGAAGCATGTGTCGGGTGCATCCTTCTTGTTTCTTGTTTATAGCCCCAATGATCTTCTAGAAAGCATAGATTGTGAGTGGAAACCTCAAGATTGAGTCCCATAATTTCAGTGTAGTTACAGAGAAATATATCATGATTCTTCTATAGGAAATAGTTATATACCTCTTTCTCTTTGGAAGAAATGGCCACATAAATCAGAGTGGGTCATGTGTCTTCTTTTGAACCTAGGTTTATTTCCCAAATTTCATCAATGGTGGAAGAGACACCCTCATCCAATGATAGAGGTTAATTCCTAAGGTATTCTTCCTCCTCACCCTCTTTACCTTATACCTCTTATTCTGATGGAAAAACAATCATTGAGATAATCTCTTCATAGTTAGGAGAAGAGTTGAGATTCCGGTACTTGGAAGATGAAGCATCTTATTCTATCTCGACTGATAGTGGGGAATTTTCTGGAAAGGATAGAGTGAATAATAGAGGAATGTATTCTTCCACTTCTACCTCAATGAGTGGTGAAAGAATTTCATGGAGATGTGAGGGTGGATCAAGGGAATTTCCATTTGAGCATTCATTAATTTCGTGAGGGTCAATGGATTTTTCAACACTATTAGACTCAGTGTCCTTGACCGAAATAATGAGGTCTATTGAATAAATTTCCAATCCAGGACTAACATACCCAACTTGGTTTAGGGGAAGTATTTATTCTTTACCTTGATTTTGGAAGCGGTTGGTTGGGACCATCTCCAAACCATTTTTGGGTAGTTACCCAATTAATACCATCAACCAAAGGTTGATTCTCTTTCGGCTCGTAGAATACTGCATCAATGTGATGCGACTCGCATGATTAAAATGAGTCCCTAACAGCATGTAATGTCCAATTTTGTACATTAGTGTAATAGTTAAGGAATTGGTGGTTGGATGAAGGAATTTTTGTTTGCTGATGTAGCCAAGGCCTTCCTAGAAATACATTGAAGATTGTGTTTTTCTAAACCACTAAAAATTTCGAGTCAGCTATGAGGTCCCCAAACTGAGTTATGAGATTCATTTGGCCTAAAAAAATCTTATAAATTATATCAAATCCCAACAAGGTAGAATTATGGGGTGTTAGGTTATCCTCATTTATACAATGTAAACAAAGTGTTCTTACTGGGATGAGATTGACTCCTATGCCTTTATCAATCTGGATTTTTGGAACATCAATACCATTTATCATGTCCGACACAAATAATGTTATAATGTTTTCCTTTATAAGGGAATCTTAATCTTGATCTATGAAGAGATAATAGTATGGAATTCTGCAGGGTTGGTCTCTATCTGATAAACATCGATGGTGGCCACTTTGGCTTCAAACTCCCTTGGATTAGAAATGCTTCTATGAGTGCTTCCTTAAGGATTGGTGTCATATTTAGGGCATTTAAGACTGGTTGTTTAGCTGGTACTGAGTCTAACTACTTTATAATAGCATAATTCTAGTCTAAAGGCTGTCACTTCCCAGTATGATGATTCCCTTTCTCATGTGCTTTAGGGGTTTGAACATTAGATGAAGATGGATCATCCCTTGGGATTAGATCTGGAGGTGCTTCCATTCTCTTTGGATTGGGATGGGCATTTCATCTTACACAATAAAGGTGATTATATTATTTATCTTCTTTTGATGGATACTCTATAATGATCCGGACATAATGGATTCTTACCGATGTATTGTAATTTCCCGATTCCTACTGGGCGTGCAAAAGGGATCTTCTGTGAGTTTCAGAAACATTGACAGTTTGAGTTGGGGTGCAGCTATAAATTTGGTTTCAACCATGAATACTTCTTCCCTGGTATCCTTGAATTCTAGGGATTATTATTCTGGCTCCCCTATCGAGTGTGATGAACTCTGGTTCATTGTCATAGTCATCGTCAGAGAAGGGGTCCATTATTTTAATGACATAAATGGATCTGAAAATCAACTATTCTTATGAAGATAAATCTTCCTGAATGACTACATCTGGTGGTGCCATTTGATTGGGTGTTAGATATTTTTCAGATAAGTTGGGATAAAATCTGAGAGGGTGAACGCTAATCTTGTCCTTGAGATTAGTTTTTATTATTTCACTTCCTCTCTATATTTTTGGTTGAACTTCTTTTTGTACAGTTAACTCTTGGAGGATTGTGGGACCGATGATGTTGGAAAAGTTACAGTGAGGACCCCTAAAGGAATATTTAGTTCCTTCAACATATCTTGTTTTATTCAATGAGTTTGGTTGTCTGTTTTCCATGTCATCCAAATATCTAAATTTTTTTCCATTGATGTGAATTTTTCCACTTCTCTCTTTCATCGTGGTCAGTTGTAGAAACATACCCCACTTGTGTTGGTGGTGGTCCTAGTCTGTATTCCCCAAAATCTACCATTCATTATAGGAGGTCCTTGAAGACGAAACATTACTAGATGGTGTGTCCTAGTATCTGGTGAAAGGGAAAATAATTTGTCCGATCTTCATGATCGACTTCTTCTTCTCTCTTCATCACTTGTAGATAGAATAATTATAGTTAATATTGGCTATAAGATAGAAACAGACTTGATCATATAGGAACAGGTATGTTTTATTCCTCCATTATTCAAATTTATTACTCCTAGGTCCCCTCCACTCATCTTTTTTAGGTGGGGATGGTCGTTGACGTCCAAGGGTCCCAGAACGATTTGGCACAGTCCTATGAGATGGAGCTAGTGTAAGGGGTGGCATAAGTGTAATGAGAGTCACTTCAGATCATCCCACCCAATTTTTGGTGCCTATGGGACAACTAGGGACATGAGGTTAATTTGTTTTAAGGATTCATCTATAATTTGGGATATGGTGGAGAAATCACAAAACCCACTTGTATATTTCATTGGGTTAAGTGGGTTTCTCAGCTCGTCACAGTGGTTTTCGATGCACATGGAAAGCATCTCATCTTGGGGGATCGGCCAATTCAATGAGTTGGTTAGACCTTTCCATTTGTAAATGAAGTATGAGATTCCATAAATATCCCACTATTTGAAATTCATGAGGTCATGTTCTATTATATTTGGCAATGTTGAACTGAACTGGAAAAGGAATTGTTGTCAGAGATCCTCCCATCCTATTATTGAATAAGATGTAAAATTGGTGCACCATACCAAGGATGAAACTTGTAGAGTTCACATGAAGAATCTGAGTTTCATTGATTCTTATTTCTCTGGGATTCCCTTCATTAGAACACAATAAGATGCATAATGCATCAAATATTTTTTTGAGTCACCTAATCCATTCAAATATTAGGAACACAAGGTTCTTGAAATTTAGTGGTGGCATATTATTACTCACCCAGTCAGGGTAAAGCCTCCATTACATCTATATTGTAGCATGTCATCCTCTCACAGATTCAAATAAACCATCAAATGACTTGATAGTGTTGATCAGGCCTTGATGTGTGTCCTGTTAAACCAGAGCATGGACATACACAATAATGATAAGATTGGATGTGCCAATTTTTCTAGTACTTGAGGGGGATGTTTGACTATGGGTATCTTTGGAATATTTACCTAAACCTTCAATGGTTATTTATGTTATGGGGATAAATATTGATATCCATCCATGACCATGTCCAGATAGGTTGAGTGCCCAGGTTCTATGTTGGACATATGTCTTTTCCTTGCTTCATTTTCTAGGATAAACCCTTATGATTTGGGTACACCTACTAGGAGTGTTTTTTAAGGCTCTTCCTAAAGAACATATTAGATAAGATGGATTCCTTAGATTATCTCATTTTTTATGTACCTCAAGTTTTTCATTTCTTACTCCTATTGAATGAATTTATCCTTGAGTGTTAGGGTAGAATGTTCACTTGGAGGAGTAGGTGGTTCATGTATAACCTTGTTTTTATTCTTCTAGATGTTAGGGATTCATGTAGGATGTAGGGGAGGATTTTTCTAGGGAGAGCCCAAATTTAGGGTAGCCCAGTGGTTTTGAGTATGCACACCTTCGAGTTCGGTGTGGATCCGATTCTAGGAAAAACCATCCTCTCCATGTTCTTCTACATTTTCATCACTTTTGGTGTAGTTTTTAGGATTGAATTCCATGAACTTCACAATTTAATAACTCATTGTTGGTGTCTTATCAACTTACCAATGTAATGAGTGATCTTTGTATGCATTTTTTGTTCATCTCCTTCCATTTTGGGGACCTCTTTGGGTTTCTTGGGGATGGGTAACTTGGAGGGAACTTTTGTATGAACTTGTTGTATTCTTCCCTTTTGGGGTAAATGAATGATGAGATGGGATAGAATGAGAGAATTTTCTACTCATTTTTCTCAGGAATATAGAGAATACTGGTGTCCTTTGGGTGGGTGGTTGAGGTAAAAATTCTCTCAACCTTATGGGATGGGGTTTCCCCCATTCTATTATCATTGTGTCTCGACATAGATTTGTTGGTCTTTGTTTCGACCCGAGGTGGTGCTTGGGGTGATGATAAAATGGTTTGATGAGGATTATCACTTGTTTCTTTCTTATGGAGATGGTTTCACATCAAATTTACCACTTATTTTGTTTTGACCCATTCTGCATCATTATCCTTTAAAGGAGGGTTGCATTAACCCTATGAGGACTGGGTTGTTTATCCCTTCTATATTGTGAGGGAGACTCCATAGTTAGATGGTATCTTCAGGTGATTTCATGGGGTCAAGTACATGTGGAATTTGTCCTCTCAGGATATCACTTCCTCAGATGGTCTCCAATGGGTTTATTCATGGAGCCAAAAACACCCAATGACCCAGATATCCATGATTCATGGACCTGCTATCCAAAGGCAGGCCCTCATTGGGTAATGATTTGACCAACGATAGTTAAGGACTCAATTGGTCGAGAGGATGGGATGTTGGGATCATCTCACCCTTTGGGGGGAATTTTTTTCTTATTTTGAGACTCTCTTATTGATTTATGTCATGTTTATATGTTTGTGAATTATTCGTTTATTCCCGAAGAGTGTGTCCATGGGATACCGTTGGTTTGAAGGATCATCATGGGAATACATTGATTTGATTATATGGGGATAATGAGGAATTAATCCATGTAATAAGGCATTCTGGAGTTTATCGTCGTCTAGGGGGGAGAGAAGGTTACTTGATGATGGGATTAGACCCATATGAGGGGTTTCCTACGTATCCTCAAGAGAGGAATTAGAACTCACATAGTTCATAATTACTAGGGTTTATGCATGGAAGCTACCCATTTGAGGGGACATGACTAAGTGGGCACTTTTAGAAGGGAACCCTTTTGAGATCAGGCCTTCAATAAGGCATCCTACGTATCATGGTTTAATAAGGAATTAGAGTTCTCGTAGCTCAGAATTGTGTGGATTTTTTAATATTCCCAAACCTCTAAGTCTAAGAGAGTCATGCTTGGTGTGAGAAATAAGAGGATTCAAGGGATCCAACAAGCCATACGGTGCCTCTCTTGCTAATGGGAGAGTGCGGGTCTACAACAAAAGAGGTCAGGGCGAGTGTGGGCGAGGGCGCGGAGAGATGAACAATTAAATGTGGGATGACATTGGAGGTCATGTGGCTCATAACATTAATTATTGGGGACTTACCATAGTGGTAGTTCCCCAAAACGTGCTCTGGGAAAGGGGAGGAGTGTCGTTCTTTTCCCAAGGAGAAGCGAACATAAATCCTTTTACTGATCAGTATTCTTCATTTAATGAAAAGAAAGTGATCACCCTTCATCCCTAGAATGGGGAGGTTCATGTTATCATCCCAAGGTTGGACTCTAGTTTACCATGGAAATGTAGACTTATAGAGATCCCTGGAGTCCGAACTGTTGTGAGGAGAGCCTTTATGACTCTGCTTACCATGGGTATGTAGACTCAAAGGGGTATGCTGATGCACCTGATGATCTAATTATATGGGTCTGGTGGCTTTGGGGTAGGCTTTGGAATAATTTTGGGGGACTACTTCGTGTAGGTGTTATGGAGGACTGGAATACAATGGAGGGGAATGATTGAAATAGGGGGGAAAAATAACTGAAAACACCCCATTCTGCGTACTGTTTTCTTATATGGGATGGGGGGATCTCTGCATACCATAGTGGTATGCAGGAAGAGGGGTCATCCGTGTAATGAAGCATTATGCGGGCTAGGGCATGGAACACCATTCATTAAAATGGTACGTAGTTCTGGATGTGGTCCTTCACGCCACTTCGAGTTCCATCTGCGTACTGTTGCAGTACGCGACATCGGGTTAAATCCGTATAGCAATGTACTTTGCAAAACACCAAATAAAAGGAGATTCCTAGGGACTATCGTTCATGGGGAGTTCATCCATGAGAAATATGTGGTTCCCTATTTAAACAATTTGTTTCATTCTTCTCTTATTATTATTGAGTTCCTTCAGTTTATAGTCTGCAGCTGGTTGTACCTGTGGATGCGTCATTTTCAATTCGGGCTTCACCGATGATTCGTGACTAAAACTGTAATATTCTTTGAATCCTCTCTTCAAATCTACAGGATTCCCGTGGTGATTTATTCTTCTTTCCATAATCAATTTCATATGTTATTATTTTATATAGTATTAGTGAAACCATATTTATGGGCATGTGACACTATTTGCATAATCCCATGAAGAGATATTTTGACCTGCGGAGGACTCGGTCGACCAGGGTTTGCAGAGGTTGTGGTTTGCAATCCATGGTTCACGGAACCCTGCCTATTTTCCTCATCCGAAAAATACTGAGTTCTCTATATGGTATGAGGATGACCTTCATGCTCATAATTCCCTCAGTGATGCGGTTCTTCGACGCCTGGGTTCGCTGGGCATCGCTTTGCGGCTAATTCCTTGTGGGTCGTTTCGCGTACTGGTGGTTTATGGTTCCTTCGGTATGCGAACCCTTATGGTGATGGTACATAGGTCACATAAAATCCTTTGAAAATTTTAATTCATTTAGGTTTCTTCCAATATTTTCAACTCAATTTGATTCCAATTCAGCTTGTTATACTGGTAGGAATTCTTGTTTCCTTCTACAAAGGGAATGTGGGAGTATTTTCTTCCCTTTTCTTAATATTTGGGACCCTAAAAATCCCCCCCATCATAATGGGATCCGATCTAGATGAAGAGAATGCTATTCTGATATAGAAATGGTCTCAACATGAATGGTAATATAATGCTCTAATTTTTTTCAGAGCCAAGGGACTCAGCATGTGTAGTTCGATTGTTGTTGGGGTTTCTTGAAAAACCTCATGAGCTTTTGTGTCTTTTTATTGTTACCCTAATTTTTGGCTAATCTTGCTTGACATGGGATTAGCGGGTTTAAGTTGACTTTTTCTTTGGCTGACCTTTGTAGGTTTTTGACCCAAAAATATTTACGTCTCTTTTGATGTCATGACAAACATTTTTCTTTTCTAAACCATACATGGTGAAGGTTTAATGAGTTGATACTCAACTTTTATACAGAGGTTCCCTTTACAGATTTTCACTCTCACGAGTATGTCATCTTTTTTTCTAGAGATTTTTATTCATTCTAATCATACTTATTAGTGATGTTTCAGTTCAAACATCTTTGACCAAACATGATGGGGTTAGGGTCCCCAATTTAGCGTTCATCAACTAAGAATGTCCTAATATCTTTTAGACATGGTTTAGGGATTTTACATGACCCTGAATTTGTGAATTTTGGACATGCATGAGGCTTGGGAGCCGATTCATGTGTACATAGGTGGGAGAGGACTCTCGTGAGGAAAAATTTTCCCTTGATTGAAATTTTTTTTGTATGTGACATATGCAGAGCCACCGGGGAATGATGTGCATAGTGAAACAAAGGTGTCTGCAGGACACTTGCCTTTCATTTTTGATGACTCGGTAGGATTCAAAACAATTTGAATTTATTTTGATTTTTGGAGGCATAGTGTGTGGAATGTCTCAGTAATGATGTTCGATAGTTTTAGGGACATTCATATCATCTATGAATGGGAAACTATTCCCACAGGATTCTTACTTGTGTAAGGGAGAGATGATGAAATGTCATTTCAATTAGAAATATTTTTCATGTTAGGGAATTAAAAAAAAAGGGAGGATATGTGAGCTGTTATCCAATGGGGTTTTTCAAATCAAGGGGATGAGATGGTACATGGATGTCTTATGAGCATATAGAAATTAGAAAGGACTCTTTAGAGGATGAATTTTCCTTTGATTTACAGCTATCTTGTAGGCATCATATGTTGATCCACTAGGGCAGGATGTGCATAATCAAAAAAAGGTGTGTGAAGGACATTGGACTTCCATTTCTAATGGATATGAAGGATTGTTGATATTGTGACATTTCTAAACAAGTTATCTATCCTTTAACAAAAGGTTCACATGAACATAAAAATGGACCTTTCATTTAGCCGAACTCTTCTGCGAAACCTAGAAATAAGTGGGGGAATTTTTCCCTCTTATATGTGGATTGAATTCACGTATATGGACGAGGTGTCTTCACATTACTTACAGAAACCTCAAGAGAGGCCATAGATGAATCAGGAAAACATGTTCTAATATATCCAGGACATAGTTATGGAGGATAATAAAAACCATGACTTTGAGGGCCCCTGAATCAGGGGTGAGGTTATGAGGCTTAGAAGCCATTAGGCTTACTGATATATGAGAGGACTCTTATGAGGATGAATTTTCATTTAATTGACAGTCATTTTGAAGGTGACATATACAGAGCCACTAGGGAATGATGCGCATAGTCAGAAAAAGGTGTCCACATGACACTGGACTTCCATCTCTGATAGTATTAGAAGGATTATGAAGATTGGGACATTTCTGAACAAAGTATATGTCCATTAACAATAGGTGCACCTGAACATGAAAATGGAACTTTATTTTAGCCAAACTCTTTCGAGAAACCTAGAAATAAGTGGGGTTATTTTTCCCTCTTATATACAGATCGACTTTAGGCATATGGATGGGGTGTCTTTACTTTATGTACAGAATCCTCAAGAGATACTAGAGATGAATTAGGACAACATGTTCTGATATATCTAGGACATGGGTAGGAAGAAGAATGTAAATATTTAATTTGAGGGCTGTTGATTCATAAGGGAGGTCGCGAGGCTTGGAATCCATTGGGCGCACTTAGATAGGAGAGGACTCTCATGAGGAATAATTTTCCTTTGATTGACGGTCGTTTTGTATGTGACATATACAGATCCATTTGGGCTTGATGTGTGTAGTCAAACAAAGGTGTCCACGTGACACTGTCCTTCCATCTCTGATAGAAATGGAAGATTATGGGGATTCAAGATCACTCAGAGCATAAAGTATGAGGTATGGAAGGAGTATAAAGATATATTAGAGACATTCAGGCTGTGATTTACTCATGCAATTAGGCATCCCTTACATAGATTTGACTCATATGTAGGGTGAGGCATTCAACCCATACTTTGGGTACCCTATATTTTAATGTCATATGACTAGGAAGTGAGTTTATTTATGGGGAAGGGGACCGTGACATTCCTTTTAGGGTCATGCTACTAGGAAAAAATTATTAGACTATTTTTCATAATTTCATGGTGGATCTCTCACTAAGATCCCTAATCTCACGTGAGCTATTCTTGGTGTGAGAAACAAGGAATTATGAGGATTCTATATCACCACCTAAGAATGAAAAAATCAACATTAGAGATAACATTAGTCTTAATCCAATGCTATGTAGTTTAACGTCATACAGTAAGGACAATTTTGGCATTGCAGTTTAATGTTGTGCAGTGAGGACATTATATGGTGTAGTTTATAGTTATACAGTGAGGATGTTTTTGAGATCACAAATATCACTAATATCTTTGAGTTAATCATGATCGGGGTGGTATGGTGTTCCTTATATGTGAGTGATGATAGAATGTGTAAACCATAGTCTTGGGGGAAACATGGATCAAGATGGATGACATGGGGCTTATAAACCATTGGGAAAACCGAGGTAGGAGATGACTCCCATGAGGATGAATTTTCCTTTGATTGATGTTCATTTTGTAGGAAACATATATAGAGACACTGAGGCATGATATTCATAGTCAAATAAAGGTGTCCAAGGACACTGGCCTTCCATCTCAGATGGCCATGAATGTTTTTGGGGATCCAAGTTTTCTTGGAGTACAGAGTTTGAAAAATAGGAAATATGTGTCTGGGAACGTAAGAAACACCCAGACCATGATTATCCATGAACTATTGGAGCTTCCATATATATTTTACTCATATGTATAAGTTGAATATGGATCTTTTAACTTATTATGAGTGGGGGGCATGTGCGAGATCTCATAACATTGAGAATCGGTCAACACATGACTCTTGAAGAATCTCACAGTTTATTGTCATGCGGTTAGGACCTTTCATGGATTCCCCACAAAGTTTGGCCTATGCATGGGGGAAGGGTCATTTTTTTAAATGGTGGTTGGGCCAAGATTCTAGATCCATGTTTCACTACATATCCTAAAAGGGATGAAATAAAGCTACACGTAGTTCTAAATGTTCCCTACCAATGTTCAGTCCATGCGTAGGGACATGAAAGGGAATTTTTTGTGGTGGTTGAGTTGGGATGCCAAATCCAAGAATCACTATATATCCTTCATGAGAAGGAATCAAGTTGTACATAGTTCTGATCATTCCCTATGTCGATCTTTCTCAGACATAGGGGTAGGGGCATTTTATTTTTCCACACTACAGATATCGGGTATACCATATTTCCCCATAGTTTTCAAACATAAGGGAATCTTTACCACTGATCCTAAGCTCACATGAGTTATACTCGATGTGAGAAAAAAAGAGTGAAAAGGGTTTCCCTCATAAATATGGGGAGATAAAGGATATTATAGAGTATGTTTTTTGTTTGGGTTGGGCCAAGATCGAGGGTTGAGGCGTCGCTACGTATCCCACTTATTGAATGTAAATCAAGCCATATGCAGTTCTTTTAGGAATTATACAGTCTATCATCATGCGATTAGGACGCTTTGTGCTATGAAGTTTAACGTCTTGTAGTTTAGATGCTATAATGTACAGTTTAGCATCATTCAGCAAGGACATGGGTCACAGTTTAATGTCATGTTTTAGGGATGAATCCCATACAATTTACCGTCAAGTTGACAAGACTATAACTCATAGTTTAGGGTCCCTCCCACTTTGGTTCTAGATTTGGGGAATTCTTTTTGAGTATCATCGCGGATATAAGGACCAACACAATATCTCTTTCGATGAAATATCAAATGAGAACCTTTTTGTTGAAGGCTCGTGCGATCCGATTTTGGTAAATTTCCAAATGGTGCAATGTGTGACGTCTTTTCTCATTTTTCTTCTCTAACTCATCAAACCATCTCTAGGATTGCTCGTCCCTAGAAATTTGATCGCAAATGGCCACATGAAGTGATGAAAAATGAATTTCTATAAGTAGAACTGCCTCTTCTCCATATATAAGTGAATACAGGGTTGCATGTGTGGCAGTGCGGGTCGTGGCCTGGTAAGCCCATAAATTATGAAGGAGCTTTTCTGGACACGATTTCATATCCTTATCTACCATATTTTTTAGTATGTTTTATAGAGTCTTGTGGAAAGGCTCTATCTTCCCATTGGCCACTGCGTGATATTGGGATGAATGGTTATCCTTGATTCCATACTCCTAGAATAACTTGTCCGACTCAGTAGAGAATAAATTGGTATCGTTGTCCATCAGTATTGTATGAGGGAAACCAAATATGATAATGATGTTGGCCTTCACAATGTTGACAATTATTTTCCCCCAACTTCATTAAGGGTTATGGATTCATCCCATTTGGAAAAGAAGTCATTTTATAAGAGTATAAACTTGAATTGTCTAGCTGTAGTAGGGGGGTATGGTCCCATAAAATCCATTCCCCAGGCAGAAAATAGATAGGTGTACTTAGAAGTGTGAAGTAACTTCCAGTGTCGGTTAATAAAATTAGCATGAACTAGGCATGAATAGAATTTATTGGTGAATATGGCACAATCTCGTATCATAGTGGGCCAATAGTAACCATTCCTTAGGATTTGATGAGAGAGCATTGTTGCTGATTGGTGTGATCCACAAGCTCTCACGTGCACTTCTTTTATGAAGACAACAATCTCTTCTCCATTAATGCACCTAAGAAGGACTCCGTCAATGCCTCATTTGTAGAGAACCTTTTCTTGGTTTACCCCATTGTACAAGACAATGTCGATTTCCTATCTTCAAACTTGTTCTCTTCCAGCCCTTTCTGGAGGGAGTTCCCCCTTTCAAGGTCAATTTTTAATGGGGATTATCCCATTGATGGTGTGACCATAAGGCCCAGAAATTGGGATAATTTCATCAATATCCTCCATATTTTTATAGATAAATAGAAAAAGAATATGGTGGTGGGAAATGCTAATAACCATTTCATCTCAGTCTGGATCAGCTAGGGATGTGGCTGAATTTTCCAAAGCATCGGCTTCAGCATTTTGTGACTGAGGGATAAAGGTTATCATTGGTTATAGTGGGAATTCTTCCATTAGTTCTCAGACATGGTTCATAAAGGGGGATAATACCTCCTTCTTAATGGAAAAGTAACTATTGAAGTACTTGATGACTAGCTCTGAATCATCTTTTATCTTCAGGTGTTTGTATTGTTCATGGAGTGCCATCTCTAGTCCCGTGATGAGGGCATGGTATTCTTCTTCGTTATTTGTAAATCCCTCTGAAAGTAGGAAGGGGTAAATCAAGATGGCCTTTTCGGGGGACACAATTATAACTCCAAGCCCCACTTTTTTGTGCTTGGGATCCTCTATGTTTTCCTGGTTGGGCTTCTGGAAGCACCATCAAAATACATTTCCCATTCCTGGGGGTCCTCAAGGACGGAGAAAACTTCTTCATCTAGATGTTCATCATCCAACAAGGTTTTTTCTTCCAAGGGGTAATCTTCCAGGAAGTCTGTTAACACATTTCTTTTGATGGTCTTTTAGGTCACGTACTGTATGTCAAATTGTTGTACGATGACTTCTTGTTGTGATAGGCATCTGGTTAGCATGGGACGGTTGAGAATATATGTGAGAGGAATGTAGTAAAAAACCATGTGGACCTCATGGTTTTGTATGTAATGCCTGAGTTTCTGAACCATGAAGATTAGGGCTAGGCAATTGTTTTAGATCTCTGAATACTAATTTTTAGCATCAATCATTGTTTGGATGAGGTAATAAAGGCTTTTCTCACATCCGACATCATTTTTCTGCATGGGGAAGGCACTTAATGACCATTCTAAGGCGTTTCCATACAAACTGAGTGGTCTTCCCTCAACTGGAGGCATGCACACCGATGGGCTCATGATATCTTTTGACATCATCAAATGATTATTAACAATAATTATCCAACTCATATGTAACCTATAAAGACCCATAAATTTCACGGAATTTTTTTCTCTTAAATTCTTTGTGATTTTAAAAGTACGCAGTTTTTGAGAGAACCTGATTCTGAGGCCTAGTGTTCCCGAAATCAATTTCTGAAGTTTAGCTCGGGTACGTTCAGTGAACGAATGAGCAGGTTTTTCTATCTTTTGAACTGGTGCTCAGAATTGAAATCTAAGGGAACTGATGGAACCGCAACAACGGTAATTTCTTATGAGGACTTTTACCGTAGATACGTTTGCACGGGATAAGGAGTTTAATTTTGTGGTTTAAATAATAATTGAATAAAAATTGTAGAACAATTTTTATTCTTTATATTAACTGGTTATATCCTACATGGGGTAGTTAGGATGGGACCCACAAACTCTTAACTACCCATGTGAGGATAATTATGAGGTGGGTCCCACACGATCCCCAACCATTCACATTCCCTAAACCCCTTAACCCTCCCATTAAACCCCTTGTATTTAATTTGGTAACTCTCCACTCTCCCACATTAATTCATGCCAACAAACACTTAATCAATTAATTGAATTAAGTGTTTAAATTTTGTAATTTGAATGAATGGCATGTTTTAATAAAATAAGAGGAGCCTTATTTTATTTGTGGGTTGGATTGTTGTGTTGAGAATTGGAGGAGAGAGATTTAGTTTATTTTGAAGAACTTAATCTTCAATGAAGAATGCCAATTCTCTGATGAAGAACATCAACTCGACGGTCCTGAATTTCTCCATCCTCTATTTCCTCCGCGACAAGGGAGGAGACACCGATGACGACGTAAATGACGCCATCATCCATTGCGCTTGACAACCGAGAACTTCTTTTGAGGTAGGGATGTGTTTTTATTGAGCAACGTTGGTTTTCCTTCCATGTTGTTGTTTCTCATAAAACCACTTGATATCAGACTAATGCAGAAGGAACCAGACCAAAATAACACGGTCTGATTCCTCCACCGTTCTTGTTATTGTATGGTGTTCTCCCACCATTCTTTGAGCGGTGAATCAAGTCATGTTTTTGGAGCCGATCGGAGGCCCGAAAACATTGAAAAAGGCCTCAAAACACCGGGGAGACCTAGAAGCAGATGTTTCGTAGCAAATAGATAATCGGAATGAAGAACAGACACCTCGGGGGGGTGTGCTGGCCAGAGGCGTCATTTCTGGAAAATTCCAGAATACACGACATGTACTCCAGAAGCACACGCCCTGTAGTATAAGCATACTGTGGCTTCCGTTTCAGACATTAGAAAAGTAACACACTGCGTGTGACTCTATACACACGGTGTGTACTGTCCACATAGTTTTTCAGAGGAGGCTATGATGGACATGGCGTGTATTCAGGCAAAATACATGGACACAGATAGCAATACACGATCAAGTAACATGGCGTGTATTCACTTCATAGAATGGAAGTAGCAGTTTCGCGAGGCTCGTCGTGTAATCTAGGAGATTCACGGACATGGGAATAACCACACGGACAAGAGGCACAGTGTGTACTACCTTAACCATGGCAGAAGCAGCTTCGTGATGAATCGGTGTGTATTCCGAAAATACATGGACACGGGGTGGAGTACACAGGCATATACACCACCACACAGCCATGCATGGCCAACACACATGGAACTGACCCTAGAGGTTTAGACATTGCGTGTAACCATACTACATGCTGTGTACTGACTTATCTACATGACCAGCCCTGCGACACGGGTCGTATCACATGGGCAGTACCCGGTGTCTGATGACACGGTGTGTATCGCTTACCTACACGCCGTGTACTTTAAGAAAATGGCTTGGTCATATTGTTCTCTGTAACTTGGGCACGTTTTGCTTGATTTTCCCCTATGACGTGGGACAGAACTATGGGATTCATTAACTCTGGTCTTTGTAATAGTTGATGTATCGATCTGTGACTCGTGGAGCGGACCCTCCGGAAATCGAGCGTGCTGTGTGTGGGAACCCTAGAGCTGGCTATGACTGCGACAACGACGGCGACTGTACTTGGATCCTACATGGGTTTGGCAATGAGGATGACTGTACTTGGATCCTCTGTGGGTTCAGCAATGATGACGACTGTACTTGGATCCTACATGGGTTCGACAGTGATGGTTACTGTACTTGGATCCTACATGGGTTTGGAAGTGACGAAATCTATACTTGGATCCTATGTGGGTTTGGCATAGGAGACGATTCAGAGGCTACATAAATCATCTCCACCCCTCTTCGTGAATAGTATACCTGTGTGACCTGAGTCTTTATTTTCAATCATTATCTTCGATATGATTGTTTTGATTTCTTGTGTGTATTGGGTTGTGCTTTCCTGTGTGGACTAGGTTGTACTTGGGCTCGTGAGTTGGAACCGAATTGGAATTTATGACTTAGGTATATGTATGGGCATATACCTAAGTAGAGATGGTTGATACTTCGTGTTCGTATCTTTCCATTGGTCTATCCTTTGTGGATTTCGAGAGACCTTAGGGGGTCTTGGGGTCCCTACTGAGTATCATATACTCACCCTTGCATGGGCTATGCCCGCACTACATTGTGTTGGTTGTAGAAAATAGACAGCGCTGATCGTAGTTGAGGCTTGTGGAGTGGGATGATACCTGGAGGTGGACCACTTGGCTGGAAGTACTCAAAGCGGACGGCTGGACCCAAGGAGTCGACGAGACTATCTGTACCCACCCTTTAGGTGGGAGTTTCGGAGGACAACTCGATGGTTTCTGCTTTACATTTCAACTGTTGTATTTTATTTTCTCATTTTTACTGTACTTTCAGTTGGGTTTGTATTCTGGCTTATTTACTTTCCAGCACTTACTTTTTTACTTAGTTTACTTTGTGTTTACTTAAGTTTGCATACTCTGTTGTGTTTGTTTACTTATATAAAAGAAATTCCTTCCCTTTTTATCAGGATTTATGCCTTTGGTTCTAGTCTCCAGCCCCTGGCCTATGGAAGGTGGGCTTGATGTAGTCACGACACAGGACCCGAGGACGGGTCGTGACAAATTGGTATCACAGGAGTCAGTTCTACCGTATAACTCAGGACTCTGATAATTTCTTCTATGTGAAGAAATAGTGTTTAGGTTATTGAGTGTGGTTATTAGTCCAGGGATTCCAGTGTTGTTTTGGTGGACGACTTATCCATATACTAGAACCATGACTACTGATTTCTGACTCAGTGCACGAAAACATTGATTGCATGTGTGTTTCAAAAGTTTTCTTAGTGATTACTTTGTGTCAGATCACCTGGTATACTTTATTAACCATGGTTCACCTGTTTTCTTTTCAGGATGGCCCCGCGATTGCATCCAGCTAGGGTTCCAAGCTTTGTGTGAGATGGAATCTCACCGAGCGACGATGCCTCGGTGCAGGGCCCCATTACAGTGGAGGCACCAGTTGTACCTCTACCCACCGAGCCACCGATTCCACCTTCCCCAGTAGCTGAGAGTGCACGTCGCCTGAGTGCACTGCACCAGTTTCAGCTTTATAGGTCTCCCAAGTTCCATGGAGAGAAGGACCCTCAGGCAGCCGAGGATTGGCCAGAGGCTGTTGTCTGAGTCTTCAGATGAGTAGGGACACCAGCTGACCTCATGGTGATCCTTGTGGAAAGTCTCCTGCACGTAGTAGCAGGTATATGGTGGTGCCTGATGCACTAGGTGCACGATGAGGCATCATTACTTTGGATAGACTTCGAGAGCCTCTTCCACTCAGAGTTCGTTCCAGCCACCCTCCGTGCGGTGTGCATCTAGGAGTTAATATAGCTGCGGTAGGGAAACATGTCAGTGGCCCAGTACTCGGTGAGATTTACTGATCTCTCACGCTACTCCACGGACATGGTACGAGACCCATTCATCCGGGACCAAACCTTTGAGCAGGGTCTGAGGCATGAGATCAGGGCTTTGATGATCTCCCTCAGCATTCCGACGCAGGAAGAAGTACTGGAGCGAGCCCTTCTTGTAGAGAGATTTCTTGCTGAGCCTACACCAGTAGCGAGACCTACCGCAGGGTGACACATAGCAGAGTCTTCTGCAGCCGGCAGTAGAAAGATGTCGCAGAGGTCCAAGAAGACCAGACCATCAGGTGGGCAACATCATGATACTGGTTCGGAGGTGCGGGGCACACGTATCAGAGCCAGTCATTCGAGAGTCAGACAGTGCTATGCACGCGGTGGGCAGGGCCACATGGCTCGTGACTGCCCGACCCACCATACAGAGGAGTAGAAGATGTTTGAGGGACCACCCAGGCAGAGGTAGAGGTTCGACTGTGGTGGTCCGCAGGGAGCTGGCGGACGAGGAAGAGGAGATGGACGAGCAGAAGGTGGTGGACGATGCTTCGAGGCTCTACCACCACCACCACCAGGAGGACCACCCTGACCACAGGGAGTAGGAAGGCAGGGGTGGGATCAGCTCCAGGTAGTCGAGGCCTACGACCACGATGCACCTGAGATGATTCGAGGTACTATCTGTGTCTACTCCACCCTTTCTGCAGTTCTTATAGACACAGGAGCGAGTCATTATTTTATTGTCGCTGCCCTTGTTCGGAACTCGGAGATTCCGATAGAGCCGTTGACTCGATCCTTACGGCTAGAGACTCCTATGGGAGCAGACTCGACGATTACACACTGGTGCCAGCAGTGTGAGCTTACTCTAGGAGGTGAGAGCTTTGGCTGGGATCTTCTTATAGCGGCGTAGAGGCCTTATGACGTCATATTGGGCATGGATTGGTTATCTACGGTCCATGCTCAGATCGACTGTATTAGGCGCAAGGTGCGGTGTGTCCGCACAGATGGGAGCAGGTTCACCTTCACCAGTGAGAAGGGAGCCTTTTCAGTACAGGATGGACTCACACAGAGGAGAGGACAACCGATCACCCATTAGTTGTCTAGTCTCATCCTAGGAGCAGTTGATGTGAGGAGTCCAAGTTTTCCTGTTGTGGTGGATCAGTATGCAGATGTTTTTTCTTGATGACGTTCCAGGACTACCTCCTTATAGAGAGGTAGATTTCTATATTGAACTATACCCCGGGATAGCCCCGATATCTACACCAGCATATCAGATGACTCTCGCTAAGCTTCGTGAGCTACAGGTACAGCTGGAGGACTTGCAGGGCAAGGGATTCATCCGACCCAGTGTATCACCCTGGGCTTCCCCGATTTTGTTCGCCAAGGAGGACGGGTGCTTGTGACTGTGTGTTGACTACCGTCACCTGAATCAGGTGACTGTGAAGAAAAAGTATCCACTTACGAGGATTGACGACTTCTTCGATCAGCTCAAGGGAGCACAATGGTTCTCAAAGATAGACCTCAGGTCAGGCTATCATCAGCTCAGAGTTCGAGATGAGGATGTGCAAAAGACAACCTTCAGGTGTCGGTATGGCCACTATGAGTTCTTGGTTATGCCTTTCAGTGTAACTAATGCTCCAACAGTGTTCATGAGTCTCATGAACCGGATCTTCCAGCCTTAACTCGATCGATTTGTCATATTCTTCATCAACGACATATTGATTTACTCGACTACTGAGGAGGAGCATGCCTACCACTTACGGGTTATACTGGACACACTCTGAGACCACAAGCTTTATGGTAATATCTCTAAGTTACATTTATGGATTTGATAGGTCCACTTCTTGGGGCACGTCATCACTGAGGTAGGAGTTGTGGTGGATCCTGCAAATATCGAGGAAGTACTAGCTTCAGAGCCACCCAGGATCATGACAGAGGTGCAGAGTTTCCTAGGTCTGGCTAGGTACTATCGGAGATTTGTGCCATACTTCTCCAGAGTTGCAGCACCGCTTTAAGCTTTGATGAAGAAGGGGAAACCCTTCGTGTGGTCAGATAGATGTGATTAGAGCTTCCAGGAGCTGAGACAGAGATTGACCAGTGCACCCATCTTGACGCTACCGGAGGAGGGCGTAGGGTACATAGTTTACTTTGATGCATCAGGGACCGGACTCGGGTGTTTCCTAATGCAAGAGCAGTCAGTGATTGCTTATGGTTCATGACATTTGAGGCAGCACGAGCATAACTACGCTACCCATGACCTGGAGTTAGCAGCAGTGGTCTTCGCCTTAAAGATGTGGTGGCACTATCTGATGGTCAAGCGCTTTACAGTCTACTCTGACCAACAAAGTCTTAGGTACATCTTCTCGTAGAAGGACCTAAACTTGAGACAGTGGCGATGGATCGAGTTCATCTAGTACTATGACTTTTAGATAGTCTCTACTCTTGGGAAGGGGAACATAGTAGCTGATGCTCTCAGCAGGAGGTCGAGCATTCAGCTACTTGGAGAGGAGACAAACCAGTTAGCCGCTTTGCAGATATCATTCGTGGATAGAGATGGGGCAGCCTTTATACAGTCGCTCATAGTCACTCCTCCACTACTTCAGCGGGTCAGGGAGGCGCAGCATGGGGACGTTGACTGTGAGATGCGATGTGCACAAATATCTACAGGATAGTCACCTGATGGATTTTCTGTAGGAGGAGAGCACGTCATCCTTTTCAGAGGACATACCATGGTAACAGTTATGTTATAGGAAGAGATGCTGAGAGAGTTCCACACTTCCCCATTGGAGGTACATCCAGGTGTAGAGAAGATGTACCAGGTTCTCAGACAACAACATTGGTGGCTAGGTACGAAGAAGGTAGTGGCAGAGTTTGTTTCATGATGCCTCACCTTCCAGTAGGTGAAGGTGGTACACTAGGTACCAGTAGGCTTGGTATAGCCCTTAGAGGCCCCAGAGTGGAAGTGGGATGAGATATACATGGTTTTCGTGATGGGACTTGAATGTACTTCCAGAGGTTATGACTCCATCTGGGTGATTGTCGACTGACTCACCAAGTCGGCCCACTTCTTACATATCATAGAGCAGGGCTTAGTGGAGATCTTTGGAAACCTCTACGTTCAGGAGATTATACGACTTCATGGTGTACCATCATCTATTGTCTCTGATCGAGACGCTCTCTTTACTTCCCAGCTTTGGAAGGGGTTGCAGGAGGCATTTGGTACGCAGCTACGCCTAAGCACCGCCTTTCACCCTCAGACAGATGGCCATATGGAGAGGACCATTCAAACACTCGAGGAAATTCTCTGTGCATGTGTCCTTGACTTTGGCCACAGCTGGGAGGATCACCTACCCTTGGTGTATTTTGCGTACAACACCAGCTACCACTCCACCATCGGGATGGCACCATACGAGGCATTGTACAACCAAACGTGCAGATCACCTCTGTGATGGACAGACCCTGGGGAGTCAGCACTTGTAGGACCAGAGATGGTTCAGGCTATGACAGAGAAGGTGCAGATCATCCAGCAGCGGATAAAGACTGTATAGAGCCAACAGAAGTCCTATTCTTATAGTAGGAAGAGACCACTAGAGTTCAAGAATGGCGACCACGTTTTCTTATGGGTCTCACCTCGACATGGATTATGGAGATTTGGACGGGGTGACAAGTTATCTCCGCACTTCATCAGACCATTCCTGGTTCTCAGCAGGATAGTCAAGGTAGCTTATCACCTGGCTCTTCCACCTCAGTTGCACCGGGTGCACGACGTCTTCCACGTATCTCAGCTGAGTAGATACGTTCATGACGCGATGCATATCATTGATCACAGGGAGATGGACATCGATGACGGGGTGACATTTGCAGAGGTTCTGGTGGAGATTGTGGATCGACAGGAGCGGGTCCTACGTGGACATTCGATTCCTCTAGTGTGCATCAGGTGGCAGCATGGGGACCTCCAGAAGAGCACATGGGATCGGGAGGCTCAGATGTGTGCACAATACCCTCATTTGTTTCCCTAGTTTATGATGTAGCTTTACAGGGACATAAAGTCCTAAGGTGGGAGTAATGTAAAGACCTATAAATTTCAACAAATTTTTTTTCTTAAATTATTTGGGATTTTACAAGTACACAGTTTCTGACGGCACCTGATTTCGAGGCCCGGTGTGCCCGGAATCAATTTCCGAAGTTTAGCTCGAGTACGTTCAGTGAACGAATGAGCGGGTTTTTCTCTCTTTTGAACCGGTTCTCAGAATTGAAATCCGAGGGCACCAATGGAAATGAAGATGTGGTAATTGCTTAAGAGTACTTTTACCGTATATACGTTTTCATGGGAGAAGGAGTTTAATTTTGTGGTTTAAATAATAATTGAATAAAAATGTTAGAACAATTTTTATTCTTTATCTTAAGTGGTTATATCCTACATGGGGTAGTTAGGATGGGACCCACAAACTCTTAACTACCCATGTGAGGATAATTGTTATGTGGGGCCCACATGAGCCCCAACCATTCACATTCCCTAAACTGCTTAAAACTCCCATTAAACCCCTTGTATTTAATTGGGTAACTCCCCACTCTCCCACATTAATTCATGCCAACAAACACTTAATCAATTAATTGAATTAAGTGTTTAAATTTTTTAATTTGAATGCATGTCATGTTTTTATAAAATAAGAGGATCCTTATTTTATTTTTGGGTTGGCTTATTATGTTGAGAATTGGAGGAGAGAGCTTTAGTTGCTTTTGAAGAACTTCATCTTCAACGAAGAACGCCAATTCTCCGACGAAGAATGTCGACTCGGCGGTCCTGGATTTCTCCATCCTCTTCTTCCTCTGTGACAAGGGAGGAGACACTGACAATGACGGAAATGATGCCATCGTCCACAACACTTGACAACCGCGAACTTATTTTGAGGTTGGGGTGTGTTTTGATTGAGCAACTTTGGTTTTCCTTCCATGTTGTTGTTTCTCATAAAACCACTTGATATCAGACTAATGTGGAAGCAACTGGACCAAACTAACATGGTCTGATTCCTCCGTCGTTCTTGTTTTTGTATGGTGTTATCCCAACATTCTTTGAACGATGAATCAAGTCATGTTTTGGAGTCTATTGGATGCCCGAAATCATCGAAAAAGGCGTCAGAGCACCAGGGCGACCTAGAAGCGGAAGTTTCGTAGCAAACAGATAATCAGAATGAAGAACGAACACCTCAGGGGGGGTGCTGGCTAGAGGTATCATTTCTGGAAAATTCTATAATACACGAAGTGTACTCCAGAAGCACACGCCGTGTAGTACAAGCGTACTACGAATTCTGTTTCAAATGTTAGAAAAGTAACACACGGCATGTGACTCTATACCCATGGCGTGTACTCTCCACATAGTTTTTCAGAGGAGGCTTCGATGGACATGGTGTTTATTCAAGGAAAATACACAGACACAGATAGCAATACACAACCAAGTAACACTGCGTGTATTCACTTCATAGAAAGTCAGTAGTGGATTCGTGAGGCTCGGCATGTAATCTGGGAGATACACGGACACGGGCAGAACCACACGACCAAGAGGCATGGTGTGTACTACCTTAACCATGGCAGAAGCAGCTTCATGATGAATTGGCGTGTATTCCGAAAATACACGGAAACGGGGTGGAGTACACGGGCATGTACTCCACCACACGGACAGGCATGGCTAGCGCACATGGAACTGACCCTAGAGGTTTGGACACGGCGTGTAACCATACTACACGCCGCGTACTGACTTATCTACATTACCAGCCCTGCGACACGGGCCGTATCACACGGGAAGTACCCTGCGTATGATGACACGACGTGTATCGCTTACCTACACGCCGTGTACTTTAGGAAAATGGATTGGTTGTCTTGTTCTCCGTGAGATGGGCACATTTTGCTTGGTTTTTCCCCTATGACGTGGGACAGAACTATGGGATACATAAAATCTGGTATTCATGACAGTTGATGTATCAATCTTTGACTTGTGGAGCAGACCCTCCGGAAATCGAGTGTGCTGTGTGCGGGAACCCTAGAGTTGGCTGCGACTGCGATGACGATGGCGACTGTACTTGGATCCTATGTGAGTTCGGCTATGAGGAAGACTGTACTTGGATCCTCCATGGGTTCGGCAGTGATGATGACTGTACTTGGATCCTACGTGGGTTTGGCAGCGATGGTTACTGTACTTGGATCCTACGTGGGTTCGACATCGATGAAATCTATACTTAGATCCTACATGGGTTCGACAGAGGAGATGATTCAGAGGCTACATAAATCATCTCCACCACTCTTCATGAATAGAATACCTGTGTGAGATGAGTCTTGATTTTCAATCATTATCTTTGATATGATTGTCTTTCTTTCTTGTGTGGACTAGGTTGTGCTTTTCTATGTGGAATGGGTTGTACTTGGGCTCGTGAGTTGGAGCCAAACTAGAATTTATGACTTAGTTATATGTATGGGAATATACCTAAGTATAGACGGTTGATAATTCGTGTTTGTATATTTCCTTTGGTTTATCCTTTGTGGATTTTGGGAGACCTTCGGGGGTCTCAGGGTCCCTACTGAGTATCATATACTCACCCCTGCGCAGGCTATGCCCGCACTACATTGTGTTGGTTGCAGACAACGAATAGCGCTGATCCTAGTTGAGGCCTGTGGAGCGGGACGGTACCTGGAGGTGGACCACTTGGCGGGACGTACTCAGAGCAGATGGCTGGACCCGAGGAGCCAATGAGACTATCTATACCCACTCTTCAGGTTGGAGTTCTAGAGGACAACTCGGTGGTTGTTGATTTACTTTTCAGTTGTTGTACTTTCTTTTCTCAGTTGTACTGTACTTCCAGTTGGGTTTGTATTCTGGCCCATTTACTTTCGAGCACTTACTTTTGTACTCGGTTTATTTTGTGTTTACTTCAGCTTGCGTACTCTTCTGTGTTTATTTACTTATATAAAGGCAATGCCTTCCATTTTTATTGGGATATACTCCTTTGGTGAAAGTCACCATCCCCTGGCCTATGGAAGGCGGGCTTGGGGTAGTCACGACACGAGACCCGAGGACGGGTCGTGACATAACCCCTTTCTTCATTAACCTGGTGAAAGGTAAACATTTACCTACTAGGTTGGCTATGAAGTGCCAAATGTAGGCCAGGTGCCACTGGATACCTCTCAACTCTCTGAGGTTGCGAAGTGGGGACATGTCATGTATGGATATTGTCTTCTCGAGGTCAACATCGATGTCGCAATGGAATACGACAAAGCTGATAAATTTACCAGAGGTAACATAGAAGGAACTCTTTAGGGGGTTTATCATTAAATTGTGTTGTCGTAGTATGTTGAAGACAATTTCGAGATCATCAAGGTGGTTTGATCACTGTCGTTATTTAACCACTAGATTGTTGACATAGAACTCGACAAATTTTCCCAAAATGGGCTTGAAGATGTGGTGCATGGCACACTGATATGTAGCGCTAGCATTTTTTAGAGTAAAGGGCATCACCTTATAACAGAATAATCCCTAAGGGGCCCTAAATGAAGTAAATTATTCATCTCATTGGGCCATTAGGATCTAGTTATATCCATAATAGCAATCCATGAAAGAGGGGGCCTCATGTCCAGTGGTTGCGTCAATCAACAATTTTGTGATTGGGATCGAGAAATCCTCTTATGGGTAGTGCCAATTAAGGTACCTGAAATCGATGAAGATTCTAATCTATCCATTCTTCTTATTGACAGGGACTCTATTTTCCATCCAATTAGGATATTGGACCTCCCATATGACGTTATATTTGATCAACTTTTCAACTTCAGGCTCTATTTTGGTAGTATGCATCGGGTAGGTCCTTTTGGCTGCCTGCTTATAGCCCTTGTGATCTTCTGGAAAAAGCAAGTGATGAGTGGAAACCATAGGATCAAGGCTTGGAATTTTTTATATTTCCAAGAAAACACATCTCTATTATTCTTTAATAATGAGTTATATTTCTCCTTCTCCTCTACATGCATAGCCATACTGATCGAAGTAGGCCGCAGGTCATCTTCGGTGCCCATGTTTATCTCCCAAAGTTCATCGATTGTGGTGGTGAAACCTTCTTTGAATGAGGGAGGGTAATCATTGAGGTCTTATTCTTTATTTTTCCTCTTATTTATCATTCTTTTTATCATATTCTTCCTCTTCTAAAGGAGAGAGTATTCTCAACATGAACACTCCAATGTTGGAAGATAAATTGTCTTTTTTGCTTAGTGAGTAAGGTAGGGGAATTTTGAGGTCCCGAGGAAGGGTCAAGAGAATCTCCATTAGGGGTTTTCATATCATAAATGGAGTAAGCCCATTATTATGTGTCTTTAGACTTAGTGTCCGGAAAGGAAATCATGTAGACTATGGAGTCTGTATCAGGGCTTGAACTTATGCATTCAACTTGGTTGATGGGTAATAAATACTCTTCCCCAAGATGTTGGAGGGGGTCAGTGGGAGCCATTTCCCATCCATTCGAGGGAATGATCCAATCAACTTTGTCGTAAAAATAATGATTCTATTCTGATTCATAGAACTCTGTGTCGATGTAATGTGACTCACAAGACTCAAACAAGGATTTATCGGCGTGTAATGTCCCGTTTTTTCCATTCGTATAGTATTTGACACACTAAGGGTATGATGACTGAATTGTAGTGTGATGATGAAACCAGGGACTCCCTAATAAGATGTTGAAGGTTGCATGTTTTTGCACTATCAGGAACTCAGAATCTGACATGTTTTCTCCGATCCATGTTTTAATCTTGATTCATCCCAATAGCTTCTGAATGCTTTAGTCAAATCCCAGAAGAGTTGTGGTGTAGGGTGTCAAATTTTCTTCACCATAGCCCAACTGAAGAATCGTTTTCATTAGGAGGAGGTTGGAACTAGAGGAATTGTCGATGAAATCCTCCAGGCAATAATGTCATTTATCTTTATAGACATATATAAGGGTTTTGTGTGCCCTTATATGATGGAATATTCATCCCTGTCTGTGAAAGAGATGATGGCGTGAAATTCTTCAGGATTTCTCTCCGTCTGATAGAATTCCATTTCTTCTACCGCAGACTTGAATTCTTGGGGACTTAGTAAGGATTCGATGAGTGCCTGCCTAAGATTTTTTGATAGTCTCAATGAATCCAGGATTGACAGGTTTGTTGGTACTAAATCCAGCTTCTTTAGAATATCATATTTCTTCTCTAAAGGTTGTCACTTCCTGGATCGGGGTTTCTCTTTCATAGACACTTTAGGAGATTGAGATTTAAATGTAGATTGTTCGACCTCTAGGACAAGGGATATAGGTGCTTGGGTCCTTTTTTGTTTTTTTTCGAACTGGTTCACCCGTACTCTTTGGGAGATTCGATATTTTTCCTTCCTCTAAAGGATTCTCCAAGATAACTAGGCTTGGATTTCTTCTGGTGGGGGCATAAGATCATTCTGGTTCTCTTTTTGTCTATTGAAGGGTCTGTCCATGATTTTTTGTGAAATTAAAGGTTTGAGTTAAAGCATGGCTTAGAATTTAAAACCTACCATGATCATGCCTTCTAAGAAACCCTTAGCATCTGCAGCATGTTCCTCTGGCTCTCCGATTGGGAACATGGAATTCGGGTTCATGGCCATAGTCTCTATTAGAGAAGGGTTCCATCAAGTGAATGAAAATAATGGAGCTGAAGATCAGTTCTTGATCTGACATTGCTTCTTTCTGACTGCCTCCTTTTGATTGTACCATTTGGTGGGGCAGGGCTTTAGTACCATTTGGTGGGGCAGCACCTATGGTACCATTTGGTTGGGCAGCTCCCATTGAACCTTTTTGTGGGGTGGCGCCCGTTGTACCATTTTGTAGGGTGGAATGAATTGTACCATTTGGTGTGGTGGTTCCCATTGTACCAAATCTGCTGGCATGATGTCTGAAAGTGTTAGGACAGGCTGTGACTACAATGGAAGTTTTCATTATTGCTCCTACTTTTTACCCTTCCATCCCTTAGAGGATTTTGCGGCTGAGGATGATGGTTGTGTTTCATTGAGAGATTTTTAGGACACATAGGTTTGTTTCAACTGTGCCTGGAGGATTCCATGAACTCGGTTGACTGTTTTTTGAGTCATCCAATTATCAAATTATATATAATTTTTACTGTTTATTGTCTTCCATTCATATTCCTCTATTGAATATGATGTGAAAACATATGCCACTTATGCTAGTGGTGGACCCAACTTGACTTTCCTAGAATTTTCCAACTTTTTCAGGAGATCCTTGAAGATGAATCATTCCTGGATGGTGTATCCCATTATCTGGTGATAGGGAAAATAATTTGGATGGTCATCGAGACCCACTTCTATTAGCTCAATTTGGATCTGGTTGTCGGAGAAAGTTGAAATTCATGTCTCTATGAAGTATCCACAATCTTGGCCATCTCGAAATGAGAAGACATTATTTATTCATTATTAGATGTGATTTCTCTTAGCACCCTATCACTCATCTTACCAAGGTGGGGGTGTCTATTGGAATCTAGGGGGGCCCTCATGGTTTGGTTGGGGTCTCACAACTAAAGCTGCTACTGGGGGTGGATTAAGCATGAAAGAAGGTGATTCAGCATTCCCCACTCTTTATCCTAGGGCTGATGGGGCTACTTGGGACTTGAGGTTGGTCTGCTGCAAGGAGTCTTCTATCCTATGGGTAATGGAAGAGAAATATCGAAACCCACTTTTGTATTTCACAAGGATGAACAATGTTTGTAATTCATAATGAAGGTTATCGATGCACATGGCTAGTATTTCATCTTGGGGAAGCAGCCAGTTCAAATAATAATTCAGGATTTTCCATCTGGAAATGATGTCTGAGACTCTTTTATTATCTCAGTGCTTGCAGTTCATCAGATCGTTGACCATTGTCTTAGGCAGCGTTGAACTGAGCTGGAAGAGAAAATGTTGCTGGAGGTCCTCCCAGCCGATGATTGAGTTGGCTAATAAGCTAGTTTACTATACAAAGGTCGAGCCCTGCCGGGTTTGCACGAAGAATCCGAGTATTACTGCTTCTTGCTTCTCTGGAGTTCCCATCATGGGGTCACAGTTAGAGGCATAGTGCATTAAATGCTATTATGGATCCCCTGAGTCATTTAAAACTAGGAATACAGGGTTTTCAATGTTTGGCAGTGGCAGAACATTGCTCACACAATCATGGTAGGGTTTTTTCTCTGGTTGTATCAGATTTTTCTTCCCCTCCATGTCTTCTAGTCAGGCTGTTAGTTACTCGACAATATTCAAGATCCCATTATGCATATCTTTCCGAGCATGATCTTTGGCTGGTACAGCAATGGACAATGTTGGGTGTGCCAGTGCTGCTAGAATTTGGGGTGGGTACGCAGATGGGGGTATCTTTTATGGGTTTACATGAATATATTTTGGTTGCCTTCCTAGTGGGGAAGTCTTGATATCCTTATGGGGTTGAGTTTAAGTAGGATGACTGTCCTAATGCCGAGTTGGACAGGAATCCAAGATTTACTTCATTCACCATGATGAGTACCTGTGGAAAGGGAACCACTTCTAGAATTACCTGCTAATATTCCATAGGGGGAACACATCCGGCCAGATAGCTCCCTCAACATAGATCAACATTAATTCATCTGATCTCTTTCATTTATTCCTCCTGCTTGAAAGAAATTTCCTCAAGAGTGAGGGACATATCCTTAGGGGGTGTATGATGTGGGTCATAGATTACCATGGATTTATTATTCTCTTTTTTTTGGTTTCGCGAGGGAGGTAGTGACAGATTAACGGAGGGGGCACCCAAATTTAGGACCGCTCTCTGGTTCTGAGTATGCACACCTTCAGGTTCGGTGTGGGATTCCTCTAGGAGGTAACCATATTCCCTTGGATCCTCTCCCTCTATTCCATTTACTATGAGATTTTTGGGGTTTAAGTTTACCACATTCACTATTTAATACCATATTGGTGGTGTTGTACTTAGTGTCGAATGGTAGGAAGGCTTTCTATGTCCTTTTTTGGACATTCTCCTTCCATTCTATGGTATTGTTTTGGTTTCTTGAATAATATTGAATTGAAGGGAGCCATGAAATGTCCTCATAATGTGAATTCATATCGGAGGGTATGACCCACAAGATGGGGTGGAATGGATGACTCCTCTTCTCAATGTTCTTCTCAAATGGGAGAAGACACACGTCCACTATGTGGGAACTTGAGGTAAAAATGCCCCCATACCTGCAGGATGGGGTTGTTCTCGGTCTTTTGATGATGTGATACGACCTTGATTTGTTAGTCTTACAAGTGAATTTTGTTTTAAAAATTCCCCCATCTCTATAGGCTGACGTTGTTCCCGCATTGTGGTGATATCCACCACTATTGAACCCTTTTTGATTTCATGCACTCTCGCGCGGGTGTGCGCTGATTATGAAATCAGGCCTGTATGGGATTTATGGGCTTTTGAAGACATGACCACTACTTATTTTTTGGAATTCCTTAGACGGGAAGACTACTAGATGTTATCAGTTTCTTGGATCAGAAGATTTTTGATGGCTTGGTCTCTTTGGTCCTCACGCTTTTGAGACATACTCTGGGCTGATTTTTGTTGAGTATTCCATCTTTCCCGAGAAGGGATTTCATTTGACTGCTACCTATGGATAATGACATTGCAAGATGTCATTTTCAATGAGGTTTGCTAGATGGTATTTGGGATTAAGTATAGAGCTCCATGTTCTCCCCATCCCAGAATATGAACTCCTATTGGGGGGTCTCTAATGAGGCGACGCAACTTGTGTAGTACATGGAGGCAAGCCAATTCAAGGTTTTTCTTTCGCCTTTTTGAACGTGGATACCATGCAGACGGTTGGGATTCTAGTCCGATTATATAAAGAATATATCCTAACATGTTTACATTGAATAAATACCATTCTTAAGGTAATAATATTTCATTTATCTAGTGAAGATTCGTCCATATATTGAGGCTAATATCATGAATACATTCCCTAGACAACTCCCCGGTATGTCGAGTGAGAAGTGGTCGTAGGACGATACATCACTGGAATATTATCCTTAGCTGGATGTCTTCTCATGAATAACATATCCTATTGTTGTTCATCTGGGGACTCCTCTACTAGAAATTCCCAGCTTGATTGCTTTTTAATAATTATGATCCAAGCAGCCATGAGGGTTAGAGCCCTATTGATATGTGAATGTAATGGGGGTGGCTCAGAAGATGATTGTGTCCCAAGTTTGTGCTCTTATTGAGAAAGGATATCACTTGTCATAGATAGAGTACTTGATATTTATGAATCCATATTTCTGATTTCCTCAACATAGGAGGGCTTTCTCACATTTTTTTTTCATAAAGGGGAGGGTCTTCCTATCAGTATGGATTTTGAGTGCATGGGGGACCTATGTAATTGGTGCCGTAATGGTGAAGGCTACCATTGCAAGTTGATGCCTGACCATGGGGGTGTACCTGCAGCGTATACCCTGGGGAGGACCTTCAAGGTAAGATATAGTGAGGGGAGGACCTTCTTGTAGCTTTATGTCACCGAGGGGAGGACCTTCTTAATGACTTCTATGATAGTGAGGACTAATATCACAGCTTGATACCAGGATGCATGGATAATTTCTGCAGTGTACATCCTAGGTAGGGACTTTAGGATGTACAACAATGAGGGGATGACCTTATCGTTTCTTGATGTAACTATGGGGAGGGCCTTCACATCAACCACCATTGCGAGGAGGACCTTCACAATGATTGTCATCATGGTGAGGACTACCATCATGACCCAACGTCTGACTATAGGGAGAAGCATATCTATATCGTATACCCTGGGTATAAAAATCAGGGGGGATGATAGAATGGGAAGGACCTTCTTGATATCTGATATTCGTGTCATGGGAAGGTCTACCCTAATACACATGAGGAAATAGGCTCTCGTGATCAATCATTCCTAGACAACAGAGTGATTCCCTATGGGTGCTCTAGGGAAGACCTTCAGAGCTTCTAATAGATACATTGTGAAGAGATACTTCGAAGCTTCTACTGCCACTTCCAAAATTTGTAAATGGACTAACAAGGTCTTGAGCCTTTATTGATATATGTTCAAGGGTGTCAAGAAACCCAGCTTCCAGCAGAGTAGGATCATGTATGCGCTCTTTATTTTATGGTTTCCTTTGGCACATTTTATTTTTGAGTGCTCTATTGTGGGTAAATAGGGACACCTAGTGTTGGTAAAGACCTTCATATATGGTTCCCTATCTTGTTGGGTCCAGTGATGCCACTGGGATATGTCGACGGACATCTTGAGTTTTGGAAAGGATATATGCCTGCCCTGGAGCAGCCACAACTTTGGAACAACGCCCCCCAGTTAGAATAGGTATTTGTTCCCAATTTGGTTGTCTGTGTATCGTGGGATATTGACTTCACCCCTCCTAGACTGGAGGAGAGATGTATAACTTCTCCAGAGTGACTGACCCATTTTGTGAGTAAGTCATTCTGTTCAAGGAAACCAGGTCATGGGCCTAATTTCTCACCTTTCCCCCCGATGCAATGATATCTTGGCATGTTTGAAGGATAAGTATTAGAATCAACATCGGATCTTCGATCATTTCTAAGATGTGATAAGATACATCTTTTGATAGAACAGGTATGAAATCTCATTCCGATGTCGGATCTGGAGTTTTTTCTTGCTCTGGTCCTCCATGGGTTGCCAATAGATACTAGCAGTTATCATATGTCAAGATAGAGGAAGGATTCTTCCTCTAGTTTTCTTCTCTATTTTACACCGTTTTTGACTGATGGAATTCATATTCATGAGTAGAGATTTTTATCTGCTCACTTTCTGCTATATTTGTCTCACGGTATTTTGAAGCATCCACTGAAATTTGACTCTGCTCACATTTACTTACCGAACTATTTGTCCGAGGAGCTTGATATTCATCAACAGGTATTTGTGCCTACATATATCTGATTACCTTCATATTTGGATGACAGGATTGATATACATAAGTAGGTATTTGTGCCTGTATATAGCGGGTTGCTATCCTATTTGGCTGATGGGCTTGATATGAATCAGTAGGTATTAGTGTCTGCGTGTAGCTGGTTCCCATCCTATTTGGCTAAGGGGCCTGATATGCATCAGCATATATCTGTATCTTCTTGTAATTTTCCACTCTATCTGCATGACATGACTGATGAGCACTAGTGGGAATTCATACACGCTCGTATTGTGCCACCCTATTTCTATTTTGGACTTGAGGGGAGGGGGAAGAGTTCTATGTATGATCGTTGAATGCCACTACATTTTTATGGTGGAGTTGCTCCTCATGAACCAGAGTGATATCATGATATGGATTATATATTTGATTCCCTTTGTGGGCAGCCCGAGGGGCTTAGGTCTTTGGAACTTTAGCAGGTTCCCTCATCCTAAGGTCTTCCTCAGTGTGAGGAGTCCTAGTTGCCTGATGTCAGCGGTTACACTCTTTGGAAGGGGCATGTGAGTAGGAATCCTGTGCGTTTGAGATGAAGTTTTCAGTATTGAATTCATCCACCTCCATAAGGTAATTGTGGTACTCATTATCACGTTCCAGGGATAGGATCCTGGAATATTTTGAGATGACCATCATGGTCACCTTGTGTTGGGGTGTCTTCTATGGATGAGGATGTGACTAGCAAGCCTTTGTATAGTGTAGGGATTGTCTCGCAGCCTCAACCATTGGGAGCGTAATGTTGCGGTGGCACTATCTGATTAACATGTTGGATACCAAGCGATGAAGACATAGGGTAGGCGAGGGGGTCTTGCTCTTCATTAGGGCCCTGACCACCTACTAGATCACTGATGTGTGTGCCTGCATTGGTCCTCGGGATGTAATTTGGTTCTAAGGTTGCTCTATGGGAACCTGAAATATACATATATGACATATAGACTTCAAAACCCTATCAAAGTATAATTCTCTTGAAGAAACGCATATTTTACGATTCTAATTGGCCTCCTTACCCCTTGTTTTCATGAGTCAAATAGGGCTTAAGTGGGGTAAGACCACCAACTTGGTTAATGATTCATGTCAGGTTCACTATTTTTATTTCGACCTGAGGTGGAACACTTGGGGTGATTAAAAAATAGTCTAATGAGGATTATCACTCGTCTCTTCTTATAGAGACAGTTTCACATAAAATTTACCTCTTCTTTTGTCTTGACCTGTTTTGCATCATTATCCTTTAAAGGAGGGTCAGATTAAACTCATGGGGACTGGCCGGTTTATCCCTTCTGTATTACAAGGGAGAATCCACATTCAGATGGTCTCATCTAGCAATTTCATGGTGTCAAGTACATGTGTAATCATTCCACTCAAGATATCACTTCTTCATATGGTCTCCAATGGGTTTATTCAAGGATCCGGAAACAACCAACGGTCTGGATATCTATAATTCTTGGGAATTTTTTCCAAAGGTAGGTGCTTGTTGGAAAATGATTTGGCCAACGACACTTGAGGAATCCATTGATCGAGAGGATGGGAATTGAGGCTCATTACAACCTTTTGGGTGGATTTATTTGATATTTTGGGACTCTCTTATAGATTAAAGTTATGTTAATATGTTCTTTAATCCTATGTTCTTTCAATAAGAGTGTTCCCACATGATACCCCTGGTTTTCAGGATCATCATAGGTATACATGTATTTGATGACACGGGGGTAATGATGACTTAATCCATGTAATAAGGTTCTCTAGAGTTTATCATCATCCATGGGAGACATAAGGTGACTTGATGTTGGGATCATACTCATAAGATGGGTTTCTTATGTATCCTCAAGAGAGGGATCAAAACCCATGTATTTTGGAATTGTTGGGGCTTACGCTTGAAAGATTCTCATTTGAGGGGACATGATTGAGTGGACCCTTTTGAAAGGGAATCCTTTTGAAATTGGGCCTTCAAAAAGGCATCCTACATATCCTGGTTTGATCATGAATTAGATTTCTCATAGTTCAGAAGTGTTTTGATGTTGTAATCATCACAAACCCTAAGCCCACATGATTCATTCTTGGTGTGAGAAATAAGAGGATGTGATAGATCCAACCAGCCACATGTTTCCTATCCTGAAGATGGGATATGGAATTCCTATGACGAAAGAGGTTGGGGTGACCATGGGTGAGGGTGTGGAGTGAAGAACCATTCAATGTGAGATGACATTAGAGGTCATCAAAATTAACCCTTTGAAGATTGGGAACTTACCTCAGTGGTAGTGCCCCAGAATGCGTTCTGGGAAAGGGGAGGAGTGTCATTATCATCACAAGGAGAAACAATCATTACTCCTTCAACTGATCACTATTCCTAATTGAGTAGAAAACAAAGTGATCACCCTTAATCCCTAGAATGGAGAGGTTCACATTAGTGTCCCAAGGTTGGACTTTGGGTTACCATGAGAATGTAGACATACATACATCCTTGGAGTCTAAACTGTTGTGGGGAGAGTCTTCATGACTCTGCTTACCATGGGTTTGTAGACTCGATGGGGCACACTAATGTGCCCAATGATCTAATCATATAGGTCTAGTGGCTTTGGGGGAGGATTTGGCCTGATTCTAGGGGACTAGTTTTGTTAGGGGTTATATAGGACTAAACGACAGTGGAGGGGAAATATTGGAACCAAATGGAAGAATACTAAAAAACACCCCATTCAGTGTACTGTTTTCTAATATGGGATGGGGGAGCTCGGCATACCATAGTGGTATGTGGGAATAGGGTTAGTTTGTGTATTGAAGTAGCATACATGCTAGGGAATGGACCATCATGCACCAAAATGGTATGTGGTCTTAGATGTGGTATGTCATGCTGCTTCAGGTTCCATTTACATACTGATGCAGTATGCAAAACCGAGTTAAATCCGCATAGCGATGTACTACGTGTAACACCATATCAAAGGAGGGTCCTGTGGACTATCATTCACATGGAGTTCATCAATTAGAAATATGAGGTTATCGATTTCCCTAATTAGGTTCACAATTCTATTATTATTATTGAGTTTTTTAGTTTTATAATTCGTGGCTGTTTGTACCTTCGGAAGCATGGTTAACAATTTGGGATTCATCAATGATTTGATACTGAAGCCATAATGTTCTCCAAATCCTCTCTTCCAACCTATGGGGTTCCCTTTGTGCTTTCTTTATCTTTCCTTCCTTAATTCCTTATGTTCTCCTTTTATAGAGTATTGGAGAAACCATATCCATGGGAATGCAGCACCATTTGCAGATGACCATGAAGAGATATCTTGACCTGTAGAGGACTCAGTCAACTCAGGTTTGTTGAGGCTGTGGTTCTCAAGTCATGGTTCACGTAACCCCGTTTTTTTACCTCATCTGTGAACTGCTAAGTTCACTGGATGGTATGAAGATAGCCTTCAAGAGCATAATTCCCTCAACAATGTGGTTCACGGGAGCCTGGGTTTACTGGACATCGCTCCATGGGCCAGTGCCTCATGGGTTGTTTCGCGTACTGGTGGTTTGTGGTTTCTTTTGTCCACAAACCATTCTCGATGATGGTACATGTGTCGCATAAAATCCATTTAGAATTTTAATTCCTTTAGGTTTCTTCTAAAGTTTTCAATTCAATTCAAGTTTATTTACCTTGTTAGAATTTTAGGAAAGCATTATTCCTTTTGTAAAGTGAATGTGGGAGTATTTTCTTCCCTTTTCTGAATTTTTAGGGCCCTATAGTCTTACAAGGGATTTTTGTGTTATAAATTATCTTAACCATACGGGCTGGGGATGATCCCAAACTGCAATGGTTGCTACTTTTATCACTTATTTCTTGATCTTGTGCATTCTCATTTGGGTATGAGTCGGATATGGTTCTAGTTCTACACGTGAATTATTTTCTTATAAGGAAATTAACAATGCTTGATGATTGGATTCTATTAAGTGAGAATCCTTCTAAATGTTCTCGATTGCCTAGTTCAAGAGTTTTTCAATGGATCTCTCTCGCCATACCTGATGCAGTGAGACTTACTCAAGGAAGCTTCTTGCCAAGCATTTCACCTTTCCTGAATCATAATTTCCTTTTATAATCATGTTGTGATAATGGAATTGAATGTTTTCATTTTTGATGTTTTCTATTTTAAGGGTTTTCAAGAGAAGTGAAATGATCAATCCTCCCCCCATCCACGAATATGAATAATATATGATGTATCACTGATTAGATTATGAAACTTATGCAACACATTATAGAAGTTCAGTTCAAGATCTTTCTTCTACCTCTTTGATTGTGGTCGTCATGGAAACATAAGGGATTCTAGAATGATTTGATGGTGGATATCTTCCAATATTTTGACATTTCCTACATACCCATCATAGGGAAATCATTTTTTTTAGTTTTTAGAGGGTTTTTTAGAGATTGAGATGAAGGTTATGTATTCATTCTTCTAATAATTCTCTTAGTATGTCTAATTGAGAAGTGGTTGTGGGATAAAACATAACTTCTATTTCATCCATCTCTAATTGTCCTCTCACGTGTGTCATATCCATTTGTTCTTCTACCATAGACTTCTCTACTTGATCTTCCCAATTTTTAAACATACAGATTATCACATCATAAGTAGTGGGGTTCATAGGGATTTCATTGATATGTGAATGGAATGGGGGTGAATTGGAGGACGAGAGTCAACCCGAACCATATTTTGGTTGATAAAGGTTGTCTCTTTTTATTGTAGAGTTGTCTAATCTATTTGAAACCATCATTCCAAGCACCTAAGAATATGAGGGTTTTCCTCATGATTTAATTGGAAAGGGGAAGATCTTATTTATGGTTAGAGATTTGACTGTATAGAGGACCTTCGCATCTGGTATTGTGATGGTGAGGACTACTATCATGTCTTGGTGTCTGTCCATAGGGATAATATCTACATTTTGAATCCTGGGGAGGATAATCAAGATGGACTGTAACAAGGGTAGGACCTTTTTATTACTTGATTTCATTGTAGGTAGGACCATTACAGTGACTACGATCATGAAGAGTACTACCATCAAATCTTGATGTCCAGCTGAAGGGAGAATATCTACATCTTTTACCTTAGGGTAGACCATCAAGGAATATAAAAGGAAGGGGAGGAACTTCATGATTTTAAAAATTCAAGCCACAAGGAGGGTAATCGTGACATTCATCAGGAGATATGCTCTCATGATTGATCATTTCATTCCCAAAAAGTATTCCTTCAGGGGTACTCTGAGGAGTACCTTCAGAACATTTGGTGACAACATTCTAGGGAGGACCTTCGCAACTGCTATTTCTACATCCATAATTTAGTAATGGATTGATAGGATCCTGATACACCAAATATAGGTGTTTGATAGAGTTAAGAACTCTATATTTGAACAATACAAGGTCATGAGTGTGCTCTTCATTTTTCAGTTTCATTTGGCGTATTTAATTTTTGGTTTCTCTCTTATGGTCAACTTGGGTGACTTTCTCTGGGTGACGAACTTCATGTACAACCACCTATTCATGTGAATCCCGGGGTGTTGTCAGGATTCATTAGTTATAATCTTATGTTATGAAAGGGATATATTCCTTATCTGGAGCGACCACCATGGTGTAGGTTCCCCCCCAGTTGGATAGTTATTTATGCCCGATCTGGTTGTCCATTTATCATATGATATTGCCAACGAACCTCTTGGAAAGAAGTAGGGATGCATATATGATCTATAGTTCCCATCCTATTTGTTGGATGAGTCACCCCACTTGGGGAGGTGGGGTTGTAGGCCCATCTCCTTGATATTTTGGTGGATGAGATTACATATTGGAATGTCTGTAAGATATGGTCAGGAATTGATGTCTGACCCTTCATCATTTTCAGTTTGTGTTGAGAGACATAATTGGATGGAACGATGATAAATGAATATTATAACATTGGATAAGAAGTTTGTGCCTTCTATGGTACTCTATATTATTCTAGTGGGTACCGATTGTTCTCATGTGTGGGGAATGGGGAACAAGTCTTCCGATAGTTTATAGCTGGGATACACTAGATCTTTTCTCTAGTTTCAACCATATTTGACTGGTGGGCTTCATATTAATGATAAGGTTTTTTCATCCACTCAGTTTCCACTTTATTTTTTTAATGGGATTGATATAAATCCGTGATAATTTGAATTTACTTTTATTTGGGTGTCATATTATTTGACCGTTGGGATCCATATTCAGGAGCATGGATTTGCATCTAGTAACGTTACACCCTATTTGGGTGATGAACTTCATAGGTGGAAGTAGAAGTTTTTACGTATTCAAATCTAGTTTCCATCCAATTTGGTTTATGGGCATCATTTTCATTGGCATGGGTTTTCACCTACTTGTAATTTTATTATATATTTGTATGGAGAGTCTAGCAATAATTGGTGGTAATTTGTTCTTTCTAGTAGTCTGCCACCATATATACATGGTGGGATTTATAAAAGGGATCAAGAATATTGTCTTCTTGTAACTTTTTTTCATATTTTTATGGTGGATATCTTTCTCATGAACCATGGTGATGATGTATTCCTGATTATATGTTTGTTTCCATTGGCATGCCGCTTGAGTGATCTGGGTCTGTTGGACTTCAACATGAGTCCTTAGGGTGATATCCTCTTTGAGGTGAAGATATTAGGCTCCATAGTGCTGGAGGTAATGATTTTTGGATAGGGACCTTAGGTGAGATCCCTATTTTACTAGTATTACATCCTTAAATATGAATTCATATGCCTCCTTACGATAATGGAGGCACTCATTTTCATGTTCCGGGGATAGGATCCCAAATTATTAGAGACATCTAGTGGTGCCACCAGATTCAGGACTGTTGGATGATGCTAGGTGGGCAACTGGAATGATTTCATCTACTATAGGGAATGCCTTACTACCTCTAGTGTTGGGAGGCTATCATTTTTATGGTACCCCTTGATAAATGAATTTGAGACCCAGTGTTGGTGATGTGGGCTAGGTGATAGAGTCATCTTCTTTATAGATGTCTCGGATCATGCAGTGGTTAAGATGAATGTATTTGAAAACTTCTAAGATGCCAATGGATTGATGGAATATCTGAATAATTCTTGCAATATATGTGGCAATTATAGACAACAAAATCCCATAAAAGTAGCATCTCATGACCACATGTGTAATTGATGATCTTTCATGTACCTCTTCCTTTTTGGGATGTGTAAGGGGCCTGTAGTGGGTTAAGACCACGACTTTGGTTAAGGATTCACATCGATTTTACAATATTTCCTTCCGATGAAAAAATTATGCTCAATGATCAGTTATGGGGATTGATTTTTGTGAAACCATTCTTATCAGGGTTTCTATTTTTATTTTATATCGAAATGTGGCTTCTATTAAATAATAATGGTCTGATAGGGACTGAGAAGTATATACTTTATATCTTGTGATTTAGGTTCCACAGTTAAGCCATTTACATTAGGGTTACCATTTTTTCTTGATGACTACCATTTTATGTCCAACTGGGTCAATTGCAAGGTTTTATCTAGTGTTCAATTACTAATTTCAAGCATAACATCTCTGAATGGTCTCCAATGGGTTTTTAGTAGATTTAGAATCACCCAACTGCTCTCACATACATGATTCATGGTCTTAATTTCCAAAGGAATGAATTTGTTGGATTATTTTTTCAACGACACTTTAGAACTCTCATTGGTCGTGAGGATGGGAACTTAGGCTCATATCACCCTTTCGGGGTTAACTATAACCTATTTCAAGAATCTATTATAGATTTAATCTATGATCATATTTTGATGAATCCTTGGTTTATTACTAAGATTTTTTTCATAGATTACCCCTATAGAAGTAGTTGATCATGATTATTCATGGATTTAAAACAATCTATATGTACCTGAGGTCCTCCATAAATGAATATATTTTTACGTATCTGAGGTTCTTCATCAATGTTACCCTTTTACGTAAAGATCGGTGATTACTTGGTTGTTCAATCTAATAATGTTGGATTTAAGCCATATGATGGGATTATCTAGTGTTTATCATCATCTAAGGGGGTGGAAGTTTTTTCCATTCTAGTATCATACCCATAAGTTGTTTCCTACTTATCCTTGCAAAATGAATCAGAACCCGTGAAGTTTAGTGCCACTTAATTGGATACATCAGCTTTCAAAGTCGTGTGACAAGGACTCAACCATGAATTTTAACATCATTCGGCTAGGATGCCAAGGTGTAGGGTGCCTAGTCCTGATTTAATATAGGACTAATTCCTGGGAGGCCCAAGGGACTAGGAATGGTTGTGGTCTCCCATGTGGGGTCATGATCTTATTGGGGATGTGTCCCAACCTGTATTAGTTTGAGTGTTGGGTTTGGATCATATGAAGGCTTCCTACGTATCCCAGTTAGCTGTGAATCAAAGACCACGTAGTTTATAATGTCAGGGATTACAAAATGAGGCTTACCATTAATGGGTAATGATAAGGGCTTACACCAAATATGAGGCCCATTTCAAGAGGATTTCTCTTGTTCATATTCGATGTGGATCTTATAAATGGGATCTGATCATTTAGTTTATGGTTGGGAATTACATATATATAGAATGCCTGTTTGAATTTTAGGGTCATTCATATGTCATGATATCCACTAATATCTAACCCAACGTGAGTCATGATCAGTGTGAGAACGATGAGAAAGAAGTAGATCTGATGATTGCGTAACCCACCCCATCCACTGATGGATGGTGTGGGAGCCCAAAGGGGGAAATAGATGGGCTTTGAGTTTTCCCGTTTCCCCTATTTTATTCACATACCAGATATTCATGTTTGATGATATATTTAAATGTATCCCAAGATGAGGAAAATATGAGAAATAGCTCCACATTTCACAATAAAGGCTAAGGACTTACCTCAGTGGGAGTTCCTAGAAATTGGTTTTGGGAAAGGGAATGAGCATCACTCCTTATCTAAAGAAAACAAAAGCATGATATTCTTTGTATAATACTAACCCCCATCAAAGGGAAGGAACAATTATTCCCGTTAATCCCTAGAATGGGGAAGTTCATGTGAGTATCCCAATATTGAAACCTTGGTTACCATGAGAATGTAAACTTAGGTACATTTTTGGGGTTAACCCTATTCCGAGGATTATCCACGTGAATTCTCTTAACATGGGTATATAAACATAGAAGCGTTCACAGAGGCCCCTGATGATCTCATCATATATGTTAGGTGGATTCAAATAAGGTTTTGGTATGATGTCGTTAGACTAGAATGCGGAGGGGTATCCAATGATATAATGAAAATGGAATGAAATGAATAGAAATAGAGGGTAGAACTCCCTAGGATACCCCATTCTTCATAGCATATCCTTACACGGGGTGGGGTACCCATCGAAATGCATATTTTTATGCAGGTATGGGGACCCTCTTAATACCATGGTGGTTTTAATACATGGATTTGAGTCACGTAGAAATTTTCTATGTGGATCTTGGTTCCATCCATGTAGAATAATTATATGCAAGGAAACGTTCCATCCACATAGTGATTCTCTACGTGGGGAAGGGTTCCACCAGTATAACTCTTTTCTATGAGGGATTCTTGATTTAAAAATTTGTATTGGTTCAGCGCCTTGTGGGAAATATATCGAGAATGGAAATGGAGTTCTCAGTTTTCCAATTAGATTAGTTTCTCCTCATTAATGTTTTGCGGCGGGTTTTGCATGTTGGGAATTGTCAAAGGAGTACTTCATTTGCAGTGCTCTATTCTTCCATACATTTGTAGATCAATTGATCTTTTTCAATATTTGATCCCCAAATGTTGAACCCCTTTATTGATTCCCCTCATGTTATATTTATACATAAATGAGGAACTAGATACTGTAATTGTCCTTTTCTTCTCGTGAACATCTTAGTTTATAGAGGCCTCATGAAGTGGATCACCAGGCAGAGCGGCGATCTATGGATAATTTCTACTTCGTGGCATCATTCATTACTTTTCCATTTTTTTCTTCTTCAAAGATCATTCCTTCAATTCCTCCTACTATTTTTCCCTTTTCCAAATTTGTGGGAGCACCTTGATTTCCTTTGCAATGTTTTCAATACCAAACATAGACTTAAATCCCTACAAAAATCAAAAAGGTCCTGAAAACCCTTAAACACCCTAAAAACCCTAAAAACCCAAAAGGCTCCTAAAACCATAATAATACTAAAACCACTAAAACACATAAAAAATCTGAAAACAGAAAAAAACCTAAAAATCCTAAAATAGTAAAAACCATAAACCCCTAAAAACTTCAAAGAACCTTAAAAGCCTTCAAGTCCTCCAAAAAACCCTAAAACCCCAAGAAAAATAATGAAAAACCAAAAACCCATAAAATCCTTCAAAACTCTAAAAATACTTAAAAGAAAAAACCCTAAAACACCAAAAAATACATAAAAAATATTACAACCTTTAGAAACCCTAAAAAACCTAAACAATCCTAAAAACCCCTAAAAACATAAAATAAATCTTTGTTCCCTAAAACCCTAAAAAATAATAAAAACACCTAAAACCCCAAAAATCCCTAACAAAAATATAAACACCTAAAAACTAAAAAACCTTTTAAAATATTTAATAAATTATAATAACTTGAAAAAAAACAAAATCACCTTAAAACCATAACAAACCTAAAAATAGTAAAAACCCATAAAACCCTAAAACCCATAAAAACCTGAAAACCCTAAAAAACCCTCGAATCCCTAAAAAATAATACAAACATAAAAAAACCCATAAAGGAACCTAAAACCCTAAAACCCATAGAAAATCCAAAAAAAAACCTTAAAATCATACAATCTATAAGACTCCATAAAATCATAAAAACCCCAAAACACCTTAAAGGCCCTAAGAACTGTAAAACCCACCAAAGACCATAAAAATGATAAAAAAAAATTAACCCTATAAAATAGCAAAATGACCCAAAAAACCCTTAAGAATACCCCAAAAGGCAATATAATACCCTAAACCCCCAAAAGATTCTAAAAATCATAAAAACCCTGAAAATCCTAAAAGGCCCTAAAACACCCTGAAAATACTTAAGGACCCTAAAAACCCTAAAAATATTAAACGTTCATAGAAACAATAAACAACCCTAAAACCCAAAAATCCCAAAAGAACCCTAAAGTCCTAAAAAAATCCAAAGGATCGTTAAACCCCTAAAGGACCCTAAAAACCTTATAAGGCCTGAAGAGACCCTAAATGCTTAAAAAACCCTAAAACTCCTTTACAATCCCTAAAAGACACTAAAAACCCTAAAAACCCTTATGTGACCCCAAATACCCTAAAATATACAAAAGACCTTAAAACCACTAAAAATGACTAAAACCTAAAAGGCCATAAAAACACTAAAATCCACAAAAATACAAAAAAAACCTAAAAACTATAAAAAAATAAAAACTATAAAATCCCTTAATAAGACTAAAAAACAAAAAACCCAAAATCCTAAAATACTCTAAAACCCATAAAATACCCCAAAAACCCTAATAACACTAAAACCTCAAAAAAAAACCCTCAAAATACTAAAAATATTCCAAATAACCATAAAGGATCCTATAAACCCAAAACCCCAAAAGGGCCCTAAAAACCATAATCCCCCTAAAAACAATAAAACCCCAAGAGATCCTATATTACATTGAAAACCCTAAAAAATACATAAATCCCCTATACCAATTAATACCTTAAAATACCATAAAAATTCTAAAAGGGCCTAAAAACCCATAAAACCCTCCAAGACCCTTAAAACCCTAAAATCCCAAAAAATCCAAATAAATAAATAAATAACCTAAAAAACTCTAAAACATTAAAAGACCCTAAAAATCATATAAACCCTAAAAAATCTAAAAGGCCCTAAAAATGTAAAAAATATAAAAATAAGAAAATAATGAAAATCCCTAAAAAACCTAGATCCCCAAAATATCCTAAAATTTTAAAAACCCTAAAAATGTAAAAAAATTCCTAAAACCCTGAAACACTAAAAACTGTTAAAAAAATAAAAAGCACTAAAAATCAGAAAACTCTTAAAAACTCCAAAAATCCTCGAAAAACCCTAAAATCCCTAAAAAATCTTAAAAAACCATAAAATCCTAAACCCCAAGTCCATAAAAATATTTTAAAACCTTAAAACCCCCTATACCACCTCAGAGAAACTAAAAACCCATAAAAGACATCACAAACACTAAAAACCCTAAATGAACCTAAGACACTAAAACCCTAAGAAAAGCTTTAATATAGTAAAAGATATGAAAAAATAGAAGGCCTTAAAACCCCCAAAACCCCCAAAATGGCTCTAAACACCCTAAAAGACCCCAAAACCACTAAAAACCCATAAAGGGCATAAAATACCCTAAACCCCATAAAAGACTCTAAAAACCCAAAAACCCTAATGAACCTATAAAAACCCAAATTTTCCCTAAAAACACTAAAAAACTACATGGAACCTACAAGAAATAGAAACCCCTAAAGAACTCTAAAACCAATAAAAACCATAAAATCGCTGAAAAGCCTAAAAAAACTAAAACACCCTAAAACCCCATTAAAAACCATAAAAACCCTAAAACTCCCAAAAAGACAATAAAAGCACTAAAAACTCCCTAAGGACCCTAAAAACCCTAAAATACTCTAAAATACCTTAAAAACCCTAAAAACTCTGAAGGACTAAGCAACCCTAAAATACCCTAAAATACAATAGAACACTAAAAACTCTTAAAAGACCCAAAAAAATAAAAAAAATACAGAAATCCCCTCCAAAAACCAGAAGACCATATAAACCCAAAAAAACAAAAAAAAACTCCTCAAACCCCTAAAAACCCTTAAAATAGTAAAATACACTAAAATATCCTAATAAACCTTAAAAGACTATAAAAACCTAAAACCTCTAAAAACCCAAATACCCATAATATCCCTAAAAACATTAAAAAATCAAAAAAGCCTAAAAATAATGAAACCCCTAAAAACCCAACAAACCAAAAAACCCAAAAATACCCTATAAATCCCAATACAACAAACTTATACTTGCATCGACCAGTTTGAGAGCTGATTTCTAGCCTTGTGAAGCTTTAGTGCAGTGTGATGGTCCATAACCTGCCACTAGCAGCTTCCATGACTACTATCTCCTATATTAGAATAGCTTGAAATGCAGTGGCCTTCAACTATCTTCCTTTGTCCTTACTTGGTGTAGATGTTACAATACACATATATATTCAGTCAGTGTCTCACATTCAAACATGTGTGATGGAAAATGACATTAACTATCCCATTCTCTTGTGTTTTCTTGGATACTTTAGCAGGATAAAAAAACCACAGGTTTTAAAATTTATTTGGTGGATTCCCCCGATAATATATTGGATCAATGTCAATGCAGATAGCATGTATTTGGGAGCACCCATCCCCTCATGGTGTGGTGGGGTCTTCCACACCTACAAAGGCACTGTGAAAGGCCGATTTTACCACTTTGTTGGTAAAATATGTGCTTATGAACATGATCTTTGGGTAATAATGACGGTCGTCAAGTTCGAAGCTCTTTTTGGGTGGATGCTGCTTTGTCTTGCATCTGACTTGATGATTATGGTCGTTTACCTCAAGAACAGATCCATGAGAGTTCCCTGGAGTCTCCTACCACATTGGATCGAATGGCTCAACCTCTCTTAGACTCTCACTTTGAATGTCATACATGCCTATAGTGAGGTGAACATGGTGTAATATGCCCTCTCTAAAAAGGCAATTTAGGAAAGGAGTTCGGTGTGGTCCTTTGTCAGACCATATTTTTGTACATCCTACATAGACTCTTATATGGGTAGTGAACTTCACACCAAGGCTTGTAAACCCTCATTGAAACTCTTAATATCTTTCTTTCTAATAAATTTTTAGGGGCCTAATATTCTTGGCCCTGATCCTTCATTACCCTAACCAGATAAAACCATTATAGACCCTTAAACCCCCATAAACTCCCCAAAATCATTAAAACCCCTAAAAACCCAAAAACAATTAAAACCCATAAAAAACCTAAAACCCATAAACTTTTAAAAACCCTAATAACGCTTAACGAACCCTAAAAACCCCTAAACCCCTTTTAACCTTTAAAAACCCAAAAACCCCAAAAAACCTAATAACCCTAAACCTATATAAAATCCTAAAAACCCTAAAGAGCCCTAAAAACTGAAAATCCTTAGAGATCTTAAAAACTCTAAAATCTCTAAAAACCCCTAAAACCCAAAAAACACCTGAAATCCCATAAACCCCTAAAAAATACCCTAAAATCCTAAAACCCATAAAAGACCCTAAAACCCCTAAAATCAAAAAATACCCTAAAACCCTTAAAATTCCTTAAAACCCTAATAAAAACCCAAAAAATGCCCATAAGACACTTAAACACCCTAAAAATTCTAAAAACCCAATAAACATAATACCCCTAAAAACCGTAGAACACTTGAAAACCCTAAAAATTCCTTAAACCCCAAAAAACCCTAAAATCCCTAAAAAATGATAAAAACCCTATAATAACCTTTAAAATGATAATACCTTAAACAAACCAAGAAAACCCTCAAATTCCTAAAAACTTCAAAAAACCCTAAAAATATATTAAGAAACCCTAAAACCCCTTAAAACTATAAAAAACTAAAACTTTAAAAAAACCTAAAAACCATAAAAATGAAAAAATCCCTAAAAAACCTAAAATCCATAAAAAAAATATTAAAAACACATAGAAACACTAAACCCATGAAAAATAAATAAAACATTAAAACCCCTAATAAAACCCTAAAAATATTAAAACCTTAAAACCTAAAAAACATAAATAACCCTAAAAACCTTACAAATAAAAAAGAAACATCAAACCCAAAAATCCCAAAAATCCCAAAAACCATAAAAAATATTGAATCCCCTAAAATACAAAAATTAATTTATAAAATCCATGAAAAAAATTTAAAACCGCTAAATCCCAAAAAAAACCAAAAAAACACCTAAATCCACTAAAAATCCTAAAAACCCTAAAACCCATAAATCCCAGAAAGCATTAAAAGTCCTAAATGGCCGTAAAAACCCTAAAATCCCAAAAACAAAACCTAATAAACCAAAAAATAAATAAAACCCTAACCCCCCCCCCCAAACCTAAAAATAATCATTAACCCCCCCCCCCCAACAGATCTTAAAAACCCTAAGAATCATAAAAAACCTAAAAAACCTATAACCCTTAAAAGTCCCTAAAACACCAAAAACCACTAAAATCCCTAAAATCCCTAAAAAAATCATACAAAATCTAATACACTAAAATAATCTACACCCCCCCCCCAAATTACACTAAAAACCTGGAAGATGCTAAAAGAAAATAAAAACCCAAAACCCATAAAAGGCCAAAAATACAATAAAACCCTAAAATACTATAAAAATTCTAAAAACCCATAAAGTAACCTAAAACACTAAAAACTCATAAAAACCCTAAAAACCCTTAATAACCCGAAAACCCTTAAAACACCTAAAATACACTAATCCGCTAAAAATGCTAAAAACCCCTAAATAACCCTAAAAAACCTAAAAATACTAAAAGACCCTAAAACCCTTAAAAACTATAAAGTTCTTAGTAAGGCCATGGAAACACCTAAGAAAACCCTAATGAACCCAAAAAACACTAAAAATGTCAAAATACTCTAAAATTTTAAAGATCCTTAAAAAACATAAAACCCATAAAACACCTTAAAATCCATAAAAACCTAAAATTCCCTAAACCCTTAAAACCATAAAAGAACCTAAAAAAAATAAAAACCCTAAAATACCCTTAATACCCATAAAAACCCTAAAATAACCTAGCTGGGGGCGTGCGGCGTGCAGGTGGGCAGGCCAGCCCTATACCTCGTTACCTATACAACATGTTTGAGAAGATGGCTGAGCCAGCAGGGGGATCGGGCGATTCTGTGGATCCATGGCCTTTGCCAGCTCTTCTGAATTGGGAGGTAGCTGATGCAGCGAAGAGCCCTGATTCTGAGCCCATTGGGCACAATGTACTCTTTCATCTTTGTAATCCTCGTGTTGCAAAACCTGGTCAATCTTTGGCTTCACCTCTGGATGCGCCGAAGAAGAACTTTGCTAAGGTCGTTAAGTCTGCGACTTCCTCGTCTTTCTCTGATTTCGGCATCCCCTCCCCAGGGTGTGTCATTAAGAAAGGGAAAAGAGCTCATGTTTCTGCCAATCAGGAAGCAATTGAAGAGAGAATTAACCTCTGCAAATTTTCGATCATTGCTCGGGTGGTCATGCCTAAGGGTGGGAAATTATGGATATTTGCTGAGATTGTCAAGCGGGTTGCAGAACTCTGGGGTTTTTCGGACTGGAAAATGACAGCCATGGGTCGTGGCTTTTATCACATCGTTTTTCCCTCTGATGATCACAAAAGACGGGCTTTGAGTTTTGGATCACTTGCACTTAAGCCTGGCCTGTTGCGGATTCAGGACTGGGACCGTAATTTTGATCCAACAAGCATCAAAAATACTTTTTCCCAGGTCTGGATTCATATTTTCAAATTGAATTGGCTATATTGGCACCCTCGAATTTTGTGGGACATTTCCTCCTCGTTTGGTTTTCCTATTCGGATTGACAGGGAAACTGATAATCCGAGATTTGGTCACTATGCTAGAGTTCTTGTTGAAATTGACATGGCCAATACTTTGGTTGAAGAAGTGGTGCTGAACACTCTGGATGACAACATCGTGCTGGAAATACAGTATGAAAGAAGACCCAAGTTCTGCAGCAATTGTCTCTTTCTTGGTCACTCTATCAATGAATGCAGGAGATTGAAGACTTGTAACATTTGTAAGGTGCAAGGGCATGAGGATGGGTCATGTCAAGCTTTGAACAATAATGAAACCTAGAAGGATGCAGTGAATTCTGTTACTCCCCCCCTGCAAGTTGGAAGCAACAATGCAGGAACAAGTGGGGTCCCAAACCAATCTGTTGTTCCTGAGAAGGTTTGTGATCCCATTTCTTCGACTCTGGTTGGGGATTCTAATGCTCCCAATGCTGGGAATACTGGTCATGCAGTTTCTACCTCTCATGGAGCCTCTTTTGTGCTTCCTATTGTGCAAACTTCACTTGCCCAGCCTGATACACCTGGTCTTGTATCTTCCAGCAGTGTCCATGTTGTACCTTCTCAGCCTCCTGATTCCTGCATAGTAGTGGCTCCCGCTGACCGAATAGTTGCTGCCAGTGTCCATGATACATCTATCTTGTCTCTCATCTCTTTCAAAGCGGTGGCTCCAGTTGAGAAGGTTATGATTTCTACAGGTGCTCCCTCTACTATGGCTAATTCAGATCCAGTGACCATTGTGTCCCCTGCTGAGCGTCTGTTGTGTGTCCAGCCTGATGCAACTGCTAATTTCAGCATTGCGTATGGTGCACCTTCTCAGCCTCCCCAATTCATTCCTGCAGTCAGCAGCGTGCATGATGTGCATATAGCAGATGCTTCTACTGAGAAATTTAAGATTACTGATGGTGATCCTCCGCTTGGGGCCCCTCCGGGGATTGCTGCATTATCAGATTCTTCTTCTCCTGGAATTCACTCACCCAGCAGAGTACACGATGCAACTGCTCAGTAGGATGCACCTGCTCTTGCTGATACGGCTGAGGTCTTTTCTCCTATTCCTGCAGGAATTTCCAATAAGGCCAAACTCACTGGAATTCCTCATAATGACGGGATCTGTGTTATTAATTCCTTCTCCCCCCTATCTGGGAAATTCTAGGCTGATCAAGTTGATGACAGCCTAGATGCAGATGTTATCCTTGAGGATGCTCCTATGGCCTCTACTCATGAGTTGCCAAACATTGAGAAAGTCCTTAAGAAACCTCCTGGAAGACCTCCAAAGAAGGGAGGGAAAAGTAAAGGTGCCCCTTCCAAGAATACAAAAGGCCTTCCTGGCTAAAGAGGAAACTCAGACTCCAGTAAATGAAGCTTCTTTTTTGGAATTTTCAGGGGATTGAGAACTCTCCCACTGCAGCAGCCCTTCGACATTTCTTTGCTGTCAACAAACCCTATCTTGTTCCATTACTGAGCCTCTTATTAGCTTTGATCACTGGAAGGGTTTCAACTGGGCATCACTCGGGTACTCATTTATTGCTCATAATAGAGGTGCTGGTAATATTGAATCACTATGGGTGCTTCGACACAATAACTTGATGCTTGAGTCTTTTGAGATTTGTCACCAGGTTATTTTAGTTCACATCCGGATGCAGGACATTCCCCTCACCTTCTCTTTTGTCTATGCCTCTTGCTCTTACATCAGAAGAAGAGAACTCTGGGAAAATTTAACTGCCCTCAGTGAGAACATGAATCACAATTGGGTCATCACTGGTGACTTCAATGTTGTTTTGAGTCCTGATGAAAAAACTGGCTCCCATTTTCTCCGTTCTGCTGCTCAAGATTTTCAGTACTGTGTGGATCAATGTAATCTCATTGAAGTTCCTATGGCAGGCTCCAAATTTACCTGGGGAAGGTTCACTGTAAATGGGAGGCAAGCCAGCAAAATTGATAGGTGCTTCATTCACGTCAATGATGCTGGTGCTCCATTGGACATATCAGGGTTTACTCTCCCTAAATTTAACTCTGATCATAATCCCATTGTTGTCTCCATTCGGGAGGATATCAGGAGACTTTCTCCCTTACCCTTCAAATTCAACAATGCCTGGCTCTCAATCCCAGGATGTAGGGAAGTTGTTCTTGATGGATGGAACTCCACTTTCCATGGCTCTCCTTACTTTGTGGTTGCCTCAAATCTTAGGAGAATCAAAAGCCTTCTTAAATCTTGGAGTAAGCTCTATTTCTCCAAAATTGATGAGGAGATCAAGGATGCACAATCTCAGCTGGAGTTTTTCCAAGAAAACAATCAGCAGGGGGCTGTTCCTACTCATGAGGAACTTTCGTTTCACAAAAAGCTTTATGATCTTCTTGCTATCAAAGAGAATCTGGCAAAGCACCAATTCAGTGCTCGATGGCTCAAGGATGGTGACAGAAACTCAAAGTTCTTTCATCGCTTACAACGGGAGAAAATGGTCTATAAAGGACCTAATCGTATCTGAATCAATGGGGCAACCTTGGTTGAGGAGAAAGAGCTCTCTGATGCTGTTGTTGACCATTTTAAAGCTCTTTATAATGATGATGGTACCCCTCCCTCAGCCTTGGTTGCCGACTGTATTGAGCAGTGTGTGAATGACTCACAGAACAATGATCTGACCTCTCCTCCTCTTGAAGATGAAGTCAAATCTTGTCTCTTCTCTCTCAATTCTGAAAGTGCCCCTGGACCGGATGGATTCACCAAAAAATTCTTCATCTTTTATTGGGATATCTTTCATACAGAAATTACCAATGCTTTCAAGGAGTTATTCATCTTAGGATCATTGCCATTTAGAGACAACTCCAACTTCATTTATCTTCTTCCCAAAAAAGAAGCTGCGATTGACATCGGTGACTTTCGTCCCATTTCCATTGGAAACACCATTCCAAAGATTATTAGAAAAATCATCATCACCAGGTTGGGGAAGTTTGTTGGTTCCATTATCACTCCTAATCAATTTGGCTTTGTTCCTGGGTGAAACATTCAAAGCTGTTTATATATGGCCTCTGAAGGAGTGAATATCATGAGAAAGGAAGTCAAATATGGGACCTTTACTCTTAAACTGGATATATCCAAAGCTTTTGATACCATTAAGTGGAATTTTCTGATCAGGGTGTTGGGTATGTATGGTTTCTCATCCAAATTTATCAGCATGATCTCTTCTATTTTGGAGAGTGCTAGAATTTATGTTCTGATTAATGGGGCGCCAAAAGGTTTTTTTCAGTGTTCACGAGGGGTCAGACAGGGAGACCCTCTCTCTGGAATTCTCTTTGCACTTGCAGAAGATTAACTGAGTCATATTGTTACACATGCAGTGATGGCTGGATTATATTGCCCTTTCAAAGCCAATAAGGACTCCTATGTACCCTCACACCTTTTTTATGCTGACGATATCCTTCTATTTGTGCAGGCTAATATGCGAACTATCTCAGCTATCCGGAAAATCTTTAATCACTATGAAGATGTTGCTGGGCAGGCAATCAGTTGGTGTAAATCATCTATTGTTTTTGGGAAAGGGTTCTCCTCAGTGAGGAAAAATAGAATCATTAGATGTCTTGGCGTTAAAAAAGGATCTCTGCCTTTTAATTACCTTGGGGTTCCCCTCTTCTGGGGGAGGGAAAAGCGCTACCACTTGGAAAGCATTTCTGTTGATATCACCCAACAGCTAGCTAAATGGAAGGGAAAGTCCCTATCTCAAGCAGGCAGAGTTTGCCTTATCAATTCCGTTATCACATCAAAGTTTGTTCATGCCTTCTCTTTATATAGATGGCCAGTAAGTCTGATCAAATCCCTTCAAGCCAAGATTCGAAAATTTTCATGGACAGGATGCATCAGTGAAAAGAAATTGGTAACTGTTGCATGGAAAGACTGTATCAAACCCATTAACATGGGTGGTATTGGAATTAAAGATCTCAGGGCTTTCAATGAGTCCTTGTTGGCTAAATTCACCTGGAATCTCTTCATGCACAAGGAAGGTGAGCTGGATTTTCTTAAAGAACGATTCACTACCCACTTGTGTAATGGATACACTGGGTATATGCTCTCCTCGGTATGGACCACAATTAAATCCTCATTTCAGAATATTATCTCTCAATCTATCTGGACTATTTCAAGACAATCCAATCTGAACTGCTGGCTCACCCCTTGGCTCGATTGTCCTCTGCATGAACTTATGCAAGTTCCACAAGGTCTGCAACACATGACTATCAGTGAGATCAACACCTGGCTGATGGATCTGGATGGAATTCTTCCATCACACATCATCTCCCAGATCCATTGTTACAACTACGTTGATTCGGATACTCTCCTATGGAATCCGGATCTGATTGGCCAGTTCACTGCAAGGGGTTTGTACGAGCATGAATGTCGGCAAGGTTCTGACCCCCCCTCATGGCTTTTGAAATATAAGTGTCAGTTCATTCCCCCTAGACACTTTCTTCTTCTTTGGAAAATTTTGTGGCGTAGGTTGCCTATGCATGGTCAGCTTCAAAAAAATGGGTTGCATATTGCCTCAGTCTACAGCATCTATTTGAGAGGTGCTGAAAGCATACAACACCTCTTTATTGATTGAAATCTTGCACACAGATTATGGAGCTACATGCATGATGTTTTTGGTCTCCGCTTACCTCCTGGAACCTTTTCTCAACGGATGCTTTTTATCAATGATTTTAGCTGCAGTGAGCAGCTTCATAACCTCCTTCTTGCAGTATCAGCAGCCATTGTCTCTTTCCTATGGCCTGCAAGAAATTCTGCTATGTTTCGGAACAAATCATGCTCCACACATGAGGGTATTATTTCCATGAATAGTGCTGTTCGGCTGGCTGGGAGTCTCCAATCAGGTACGATGAACAACTACTTCAATGATCTTGTTACACTCCGCACCCTTGGTGTCCCTGGAAGGTGCAAAAAACCAATGTTGATGAAGTACATTAGATGGATTCCACCAATCTCGTCATGGATCAAAGTTAATGTTGATGGTGCAGCGGCAGGCTCACCAGGCCCTTCAGGTTGTAGTGGGGTCTTCCGTACTTGTCGAGGATTTGTCAAGGGTATTTTCTATCACTACATTGGGAATGGATGTGCTTATGAGGCAGAGCTTTGGGCTATTATCAAGGCTGTTCGTTTTTCAATTCAATTTGGGTGGTTGCATCTATGGATCGAATCAGACTCAATGCTTGCAGTGGAGGCGCTTCGCCAAAACTCAAGGAAGGTTCCATGGCAGCTTCTTCCTCAGTGGATTGAATGCCTTAGCCTATCTAAGAACCTGACTCTCGGGATCTCTCATGCATATAGGGAAGTCAATATGGTGGCTGATGCTCTCTCCAAGATGGCTATTGAAGAATGCTGCTCACGGTGGTCATTCATTGCTCCTTCCTTTTGCACGTCTCATGTAGCCTCTGACATGATGGGTGCTACCCGCACACGAATGTACAAGTCCCCCCTGTAATGTTTTTTACCTTTTCTTTTTATTAATTGAGGCGCCAAGCTTTCTACTTGTCACGCGCTTTCTTTGCCCTAAAACACTAAAAACCATAAAAACCTAATAACCCCCAAAATAATAAGAAAACCCCAAAACCCATGAAACCCACTAAAAACTATAAAATCCCTAAAAACAAAAAAAAAACTTAAGAACCCTAAAACCCTAAAAAATATTAAACCCCAACCCAAACAAGGACCCCAAAAAACCACAAAACACCTAAAAACCTAAAAACATTATAAAACCACAACAAACACTAAAACACATAAAATAATCAAATACCCCTAAATACCCTAAAATTAGAAAAAAACAATAACCCCCCAAAACCCCCAAAACCCTAAAGAATCCTAGAAAATCAAAAAAACCCAAACAAAACCTAAAAACCCAAAATAGCCCTAAATTTCTTTTAAAACCCTAATACTCAAAAAAATTACAAAACTGCTAAAAACCTAAAAACCCCTAAAACCCCTAAAAACCTTAAAATCACTAAAAACATGAAAACCCCTAAAAAAATAATAAAATACACTGAAAATACTACAAAACTTAAAATACCGTAAAAGATCTTTTAAACCCTAAAATGCACTAAAATTTCTAAAAGGAAAAAATGATAAAAATCCAAAAAACCCTTAAAATCCTTAAACACCTTTAAAACTCTAAAAATTACAGAAACCCTAAAACCCATTAAACCCAAAAAAAAGTCATAAGAAAATAAAAACATTAAATCCTCTAAAACAACCCGAAAAGAATAAAATTTCAAAAAGACCATAAAACCAATTAAAACCCTAAAACCCACTGAAATATCCTAAAATTCCTAAAAGTCCCTAAAAACTCTTCAAACCCAAGAACACTAAAAAATCTATAAATCACCTAAAACTATTAAAAAACTAAAAACACTAAAAACCCTATGAAAGACCTAAAAACCAGAAAAACTATAAACCCTAAAATGCTAAAACCTCATGAAAACCCTAATAACAATAAAACACTAAAAAAACTAAAAAACATAAAAACCCTAAAAATCCTAAAACCAATAAAAACCCTAAAAACACTAAAAATCCAAAAAAAACCCAAAATACCATAAAAACCTAAAAAACCCAAATAACCTTTAATACATAAAACTAAAAAAACCGATATAAATTTAAAATCCACAAAAACAATAAAAATCCTAAAAACTCAAAAAAAATCGTAAAAAACAAAGAACGCCAAAAAATCATAAAACCCCTAAAAACTCTAAAAACTATAAAACATTATGAACACCTAAAAACCATAAAACCATAAAACCCCTAAAACCCAAAAGAACCCAAAAATTATTTAAAAACCCTTTCAACTCACAAAATCCCAAAAAACCGTAGAAAACCCAAAAAACCCCTAAAAACACCGAAAAACCTAAAATCCCTAAAAACCCTACAAATATAAAACCCCTTAATGAGCCTTTAATGCCCCAAAATACCCTAAAACACCAAAACACTAAAAAATCTTAAAACCATTAAAAAGTATAAACACCCTAAAAATATTCAAATACCATAAAAACACTAAAAACCCCTAAAAATCATAAAAACCATAAACCCCTATGAATCCAAAAAATAAATAAAAAATCCCAAAACCCTAAAACCCCTAAAAACCAAAAAACCCTTAAAAAGAATAGGAAATCCTAAATACCCTAAAAAACCTAAAACCCTTTAAAACCTTAAAACCCCTAAAATACCTAAAAATATAGAAACTCCTAAAAATCTAACAAGCTCAAAAAAACCCTAAACCCCAAAAAACCAAAAAACCCCTAAAAACTAAAAATTACCAACAAACCAACAAAAATCATTAAAACAAAAAATACCCTAAACCCCATAAAAAACCCACAAGTCCCCAAAAAACCCTAAAATCCATAAAAACCCTAAAACCCCTAAAAACCCTAATAAATCCAATAACATCCCTAAAACCCATAAAAACCCTAAAAACCTAAAAATTATAAAAACCCTAAAACCCCAAAAATAGTAAACGTTACAAAAACACTTAAAAACTATAAAAAAAGATACTAAAATTCGTAAAAACCATAAAATAACACTAAAATCCCTAAAATAACCCTAAAACTGCTAGAAACCCAAAAAACATTAAAATAACTAAACAAAATAAAACCTAAAAAACCCTAGAAGCCATAAAGACACTAAAATACCTTTGAAATTCCAAAAATAACTAAAATTTATGAAAACCCTAAAATCCAAAAAACAATAAAATATAAAAACCCCTTAAAAATCCAAAAAATACTTTATAAAATATTATAAAACTCTAAACCCCTAGAATTCCTAATAACCCATAAAACCTCATAGAGACCTTTAAAGAACCTTGAATCCACTAAAAACCTAAACACAATAAAATACCTAAAAACCCTAAAACCCCTAATATCCATAAAATCCTAAAAACCCGTAAAACCCTAAAAAACCCTAAACCCTATAACTTACACCCTAAATCCTAAACCCAACACCCTAAACCCTATATCCTACACCATAAACCCTAAACCTTACAATAAAAACTATATACTCTACACCCTAAACCCAATACCATACACCCTAAACCATATACCCTGCACTATAAACCTGAAACCCAACATCCTAATACCTATACCCTACACTCTAAACCTTAAACCCTACATCATATACAATATAATTTACACTAAACCATGAAACCAATAACCAAACCCCTAAACCCAAAACCCAAAACCCTATATCATAAACCATAAAAGCCCCTAATACCCTAAATAAACAAAAAATAACCTTAAAATTCATAAAAGAACCTAAAAAAGCCTTCAAACCCCCAAAAACATTTAAAATACCCAAAATACCATAAACATCCTAAGGAACCTAAAAATATAAACAAACATAAAAGGACCAAACAGACACTAAAAACACCTAAAACACACCCAAAAACCATAAAAAAATAAAATTAAAAAAACCATTGAACCCTATAATCCACTAAAAACACTAAAACCATAAAACTCCCAAAACCCCAAAAACCCCAGAAACATCCTAAAAACAATAAAAAAACATTAAAATTAGTAAAAATCCCTAAAATCACTAAAAATTCTTAAAAATCCAAAAAATCTTAAAATCCAAAAAAAACCAAAAAAACAAAAAAAAACATTAAAAACCCCTCAGAACCTAAAAATCATAAAAAACCTAGAAACCCTTAAAAAACCCAAAAATCCCAAAAATCCTTAAAAACACTAGAAACCATAAAATCCACTTAAAGACTCTGAAAATCTTAAAAACATTAAAATCCTAAAAACCTCTAAAAGGCCTCAAACACCATAAAAGACCCTAAATGCCTAAAAATAATATAAAGCCAAAAAACCAATTTCAACCCATAAAAACCTTAAAATCCTCACCAAACACCAAAACCCTAAAACCCAGAACCACTAAAACACTAAAAACCCAAAGCACATAAATTCACTAAAACCATAACAAAACATAAAAACTGTGACAACCGGGGCCCGCCCACCAGTTGCCCCGCAGACACGTAGGCCCCACCGTAGGTCCCACCCATGTGCCCGAAAGGGTTATCTGACTAATGACAATTCCCACAGGCCAACACTTGTCCTTTCCAGTGTACTTTTTCCTCACTCGCACACATCCTAGGAAACTTCCCAGAAGGTCACCCATCTTGATCACTACTCCAGGCCAAGCACGCTTAACTGTGGAGTTCTAATCAGACAGGCTCCCAAAAAGGAAGGTGGACCTTGTGCAACTGCGGTGAATGGGTCAAGCGGTAAAACACCCCCCTACCCAGCTGGGGACCTAAGAAGGTCCGCTGAACCTTGGAGATAACTTTCCGCCTTGGCCACATCTCCGTAAACCTCGTCGAGGTGAGACCCGTATAAGAACGTGGTCGCCATCCTAAAACTCCAGAGGTTTCCAATTCCTGTTAGAACTGGAACTCAAACGACTGTTGTCACGAGGGTAAGGTTGGCCGATTCAAGAGTGATCGGTCTCACCCTCCCGTGAAAGAGTTTATCCCGTGCTGCCTGGGGTTTCCTTTTCACCGACCAAGGAATACCCATCCCGACATTTTCCTAAAACCGTCAATTTGAGTATGAACAGTTATTGCCCATTCCATACTCAAACTAACGTCGTAAGGCCTCGACGCTGTCACCAAGAGATTCCAACCGAAACTCTCGCCTCGAGGGTCTGACCACACCGTCGGCGTAAGTGTGATTATCGAGTCTCCTCCCAAGGTATCTCCAGATGTGAGGGTCAAGTCCACAACTTACCGGAAACTCTAGGTCTGGAACAAGATTTGTGAAAGCAAGAAATGATTCACATCGACGTCCGTTACTACAACAGCTAGTAGTGGACACAGACTGTCCCTTGAATCATTTCTAGAGCCATTGGGTCACACTCCTTGACCGCATGCAGCCGCACTCTTCCTCCGCCCTCCAGCTCCCTGAGCCTGGTAGGAATAACTAAGGCGGGTGGTTGTACCATGATAGGATGTAAACCACCTCATGCTGCTCTCCTAGCTCTGCCTCCACGTCTACTGCTTCGTAGACTCGTCTCTCCTTTAAGCTTCCTCTTCTTTAACACGCCCGAGTCTCTAAGACTGGCACCGGTTTCCTGTTTCTTACTGCACTGTGCAGTCTTCATCCTCTCTTGGATGTCCTGGACCTCCTTTAGTCTCACAAGAACTGCTATGATTTCTTCTTTTCCGATAAGAGAAACTCGGTCTCATCCCCTGGATGAACCACATTCATTTCCTAATACAGTCAATCCTGACATGAATGATGCATTCATGCCATGGATGACGTCGTAAGGCCTCGATGTAACTACTAAGAGATCCAACTGTCACTCTCGCCTCCAAGGGTCGAGTCACACTGTCGGCATCAGTGTGAGGTCACTGGGTCCCCTCCAGTAGAAATATCGAAAGTGAGGGTCAAGTCAACAGTTTTAACCGGGACCACTCAGCATCAACCAAACAAAAAAAAAACAGGAAAGAAAACAAAGATAAGTGTCTTTTTATTATTGCAGCTCATAGTACAAAGACACGAATACAAAAGCAACATGGAACTAGAAGTACAAAGGACGTATCCACTAGTTCCTCTCCTGCCTACCTGCTCTCGGAGCTCTACTGCCTTGTCCACTGCTCGGCTGTTGCTAAAGCACCAGCCACTGCTTCTGTCTTGGTGGCTCCTCCAACACCTGCTGATCAACCGTACGAGGATTCGGACAGTCACGTGCCAGGTGACCCTTCCCGCCGCAAGAGTAACATTGTCCGTTTCTGGCACGCCTGGATCTGACCCCACCTCGGGTGCCCCGCACCACCGGTCCTAAAACCCGAGATCATCCAACTGCTAGTCTGGTCCTCCTGGACCTCTGCATCATCTGTCTACTGCCCACAGATGACTCGGCTACTGATCGAAAAACATGCGGAAAAGGAGAAGCTCTTGTACACGCTCAGGGTGTAGAGCTACTGGCACAAACTCCACCCTGAAGAAGGTCTCGAAGTCTTCCCATGAGAAGTTCAACCCGTCGCAAAACTGAAACAAGTGGCTCCACCACCTGCCTACTGCTGCCTGAAGGAGGCTGGCAGTAAAGATCACCATGAAGTCTTCCGGTGTTCCCACTATCCTGAAGACTCTCACCATAGCCTCCATCCAAATCTCAGCCGCCTGCGGGTCCGTCTCTCCCCGGAACCTGGGTGGCCTCTGGCGCTGGAACTCGTGCAACGCGCTCAAGCATCGTGCATCGCCTACTACTAGGGCTGGTGGAATCGGTGGCCCAACATATGGTAGTACCGCTGGTGCCTCCGCTGGTGCCTCAACTGCAAGAGGGCCCTGCACCGAAGCCTCGTCGCTCGACAGGCTGTCAGCACGCACATCCCTCTGGGCTCTAGCTGGTTGTCCGTGAAAAGGCATACTGAAAGAAACATCGTGACACAGCCAAACGTTAATACCTGGTGAGCTGACCTGGTTTGAGCTGTTTTAAGGGAACACCTTTGAAAACACACACGCAATCAGTGTTTTCGTGCACAAAGTCAGAAATCAGTTGTCAGGGTCCTGGTGTATGGATACGTCGGCCGCCCGCACCAACACTGGACTCCCTGAACTGAAATCCACACTTGGTACTCTTAACACTATTGTTTCACAGAAAGAAAAAGTCAGAGTCATAAGTTCTGCGGTAGAACCGAACTCCTCTGATACCAATTTGTCACTACCCGTCCTCGGGGCCCGTGCCGTGACTACCCTAATCCCGCCTTCCATAGGTCAGGGGCTGGCGACTAGCACCAAAGGCGTAAATCCCAATAACTATGAAGGCATTGCCTTTATAAAAGTAAACAAACACGACAGAGAATAAGCGGAAGTAAACACTAAGTACAAAGAGAAGTGCAAAAAGGAAAAATGGTCCAGAATACAAACCCAAAAGAAAGTACAACTACAACTGAACAAAGTACAACATAAAAAGACAACAGCTGGTGGGACGGATGCGGCTCCTGGGTCGTCCTCCTCGGATCCTACCTGAAGGGTAGGTACAGTTAGTGCAGCTCCTGGATCGTCCACCACGGATCCTACCTGAAGGGTAGGTACAGATAGCCACCACAAATCTCTCACCCACCAACCACCTCTGAGTGTCGTCTCGCCGTGAAGTCCACCTCTGGATACTGACTCGTCGAGTAGTCCACCTCCGAGTACCCTCCAGTCCTCGAACACTCGGCCTCCTTCAGCACTTCTCGTCGTCTGCAACCAACACAACGAGGTGCGGGCATAGCCCATGTAGGGGTGAGTATAACGTTACTCAGTAGGGACCCCGAGACCCTCACGGTCTCACTAAAACCAACAAGGATAACCACAAATAAGATCTCAACAGATAACATCTACTTAGGTATATTCCCATACATATACCTAAATTATCAAGTAACCCATCTCAATCATGAGGAAACACAAGGATCATGAAATCAACGGATAACCACTACCCAGGTATATGCCCATACATATACCTAAATTATCAAGTGACCCATCTCAATCATGCAGTAAACACAAAGGTCAAAAGTCTCAGCTCAAACCAGGATTTTCATTATCGAAACCGTAATTGCTGAAGAGCTCCGTCTCTGGAGTGTACAGTGGTCCTGTCATGACTCCGAGGTACTGCTCACTAACCTAAGACTGCTGAAGTACTCCTCCTGTCGAGTACCGCGGGTCAGCCACCCAGACACAGTAGTGCTTCCCGCCGAGGTATGTCACCCAAACACAGTAGTGCACACCGCCTAGTAGCCTGCTGAGGTACTCTCCAGACGAGTACTGCAGGTCTGCACTGTCACACAGGTAGTGCTCCGTCCGCCATGGGTCTGCACCTCAGAAAGTAGTGCTCCGTCCACTGGGCTAGTCGACTCACTCCAAGTCGATTCGGTCAAGCAGTCGTCAGGTCTCAGCCAGTTACACGGTCTCTGTACTCCGCACGCTCGTCACTGGGAGGGTCCGCTCCACGAGCTACAGGTCGATACTCCAAGTATCTCAAAGTCCCACGAAGAAGTATCTCAAAGGACCGCCTCGTCATAGGGGTCTCAACACAACAGATGGCGTGTCAATCGGACGCCCGGTCTGTGAGTTATTAGCCTTTTCGTCCCAGGGGGCCCGGTTGGTTTCGTGAGCGAACCAAACCCGGCCGTATCTCAACTGTACCCCGAACTCTCATAGGGTATACTCATAGGGACCGTTTCTCAACGGGATCACCAACGCCACTGACGGTTCGTCAAACATACGTTCTGTCAGGAAGGTATCAGCTTTTCCGTTCCAGGGGCCCGGTTGGATTTCTGTGCGATCCAACCCGGCCACTATCCATCTGCATCCAAAACTCGGGCGGAGAATGCCAAAAGTTCAGTATCGTCAACAGGAACTCAACGCAACAGACGATGCGTCAATCGGACGTCCGGTCTGAGAGTTATTGGCTTTTTCGTTCCAGGGGCCCGGTTGGTTTTTAAGGCAAAACCAACCCGACCGTACTCCACCTGCGTCCAAACCTCGGGCGGAGTATGTAAAAAGATCCTTCTCATCAAGAGGAATTCAACGAAACAGACGACGCGTAAATTGGACACCCGGTCTGTTAGTTATTGGCCTTTCCGTCTCACACCCACCCTGGGAAACTTCCCAGGAGGTCACCCATCCTGATCACTACTCTTGGCCAAGCACGCTTAACTATGAAGTTTTAACCACGTAGACTCCCGAAAAGGAAGATGCACCTTGAGTATAGTATACCGAAACGACCGTCTCGATTCAAGGATCGCGTTGCCGCTGACGGCGAGTCGTTTGGAGGCCCGTAGCCCAAGATACGGGCATTTGACCAAAAGTTGTCCGAAACTGGGGGTCTGGGCCCGGGCCGACCCGGCCCGACCCCCCCTGGGTCGGCCGAACCAGGTCGACCCGGCCCGGCGCGGCGGCGCGGCGGCGCGGGCCGGGGCGGCGGCGCGGTCCGGTGCGGCACCCGAACGGCGCCCCGGCCGCGCCGCCGTGCCTGTCCGCGCCGTCGGGCCGGTCCGCGCTGCCGCGCCGCCACGCCGGACCGCGCCGTCGCACCGGCCCGCGCCGCCGCGCCGGGCCAGGATTTTTCCGAGCCGGGCCGGGTCGTCGGACCGGGTCGCTGCCCGGGCCGGGTCGTCCCGGTTCGGCCGACCCAGGGGGGGTCGGCCCGGGCCCAGACCCCCAGTTTCGGACCACTTTTGGTCAAATGCCCGTATCTTGGGCTACGGGCCTCCAAACGACTCGCCGTCAGCGGCAACGCGATCCTTGGATCGAGACGGTCGTTTCGGTATACTATACTCAAGGTGCACCTTCCTTTTCGGAAGTCTACGTGGTTAAAATTCCATAGTTAAGCGTGCTTGGCCAAGAGTAGTGATCAGGATGGGTGACCTCCTGGGAAGTTTCCCAGGGTGGGTGTGAGACGGAAATGCCAATAACTAACAGACCGAGTGTCCGATTTACGCGCCGTCTGTTTCGTTGAATTCTTCTTGATGAGATGGATCTTTTGGCATACTCCGCCCGAGGTTTGGATGCAGGTGGAGTACGGTCGGGTTGGTTTTGCCTTAAAAACCAACCGGGCCCCTGGAACGAAAAAGCCAATAACTCTCAGATCGGGCGTCCGATTGACGCGCCGTCTGTTGCGTTGAGTTCCTGTTGACGATACGGAACTTTTGGCATTCTCCGCCCGAGTTTTGGATGCAGATGGATAGTGGCCGGGTTGGATCGCACAGAAATCCAACCGGGCCCTTGGAAGGGAAAAGCTGATACCTTCCTGACAGAACGTCCGTTTGACGAACCGTCAGTGGCGTTGGTGATCTCGTTGAGAAACGGTCCCTATGAGTATACCCTATTAGAGTTCGGGGTACAGTTGAGATACGGCCGGGTTTGGTTCGCTCACGAAACCAACCGGGCCCCTGGGACGAAAAGGCTAATAACTCACAGACCGGGCCTCCGATTGACGCGCCGTCTGTTGTGTTAAGACCCCTATGATGAGGCGGTCCTTTGAGATACTTCTTCGTGGGACTTTTAGATACTTGGAGTATCGACCTGTAGCTCGTGGAACGGACCCTCCCAGTGACGAGCGTGCGGAGTACGGAGACCGTGTAACTGGCTGAGACCTGATGACTGCTTGACCGACTCGACTTGGAGTGAGTCGACTAGCCCAGTGGACGGAGCACTACTTTCTGAGGTGCAGACCCATGGCCGACGGAGCACTACCTGTGTGACAGTGCAGACCCGCAGTACTCGTCCGGAGAGTACCTCAGCAGGCTACTAGGGGGTGTGCACTACTGTGTTTGGGTGACATACCTCAGCGGGAAGCACTACTGTGTCTGGGTGGCTGACCTGCGGTACTCGACATGAGGAGTACTTCAGCAGTCTTAGGTTAGTGAGCAGTACCTCGGAGTCGTGACAGGACCACTGTAGACTCCATAGACAGAGCTCTTCAGCAGTTACGGTTTCGATAATGAAAATCCTGGTTTGAGATGAGACTTTTGACCTTTGTGTTTACTGCATGATTGAGATGGGTCACTTGATAATTTAGGTATATGTATGGGCATATACCTGGGTAGTGGTTATCCGTTGATTTCATGATCCTTGTGTTTCCTCATGATTGAGATGGGTTACTTGATAACTTAGGTATATGTATGGGCATATACCTAAGTAGAGGTTATCTGTTGATATCTTCTTTGTGGTTATCCTTGTTGGTTTTAGTGAGACCGTGAGGGTCTCGGGGTCCCTACTGAGTAACGTTATACTCACCCCTGCACAGGCTATGCCCGCACCTCGTTGTGTTGGTTGCAGACGACGAGCAGTGCTGAAGGAGGCCGAGTGTTCGAGGACTGGACGGTACCCGGAGGTGGACTACTCAACGAGTCAGTATACGGAGGTGGACTTCACGGCGAGACGACACTCAGAGGTGGTTGGCGGGTGAGAGCGTTGTGGAGGCTATCTGTACCTACCCTTCAGGTAGGATCCGTGGTGGACGATCCAGGAGCTGCGCTAACTGTACCTACCCTTCAGGTAGGATCCGAGGAGGACAACCCATGAGCCGCATCCGTCCCACCAGCTGTTGTCTTTTTCTGTTGTACTTTGTTCAGTTGTAGTTGTACTTTCTTTTGGGTTTGTATTCTGGCCCATTTTTCCTTTTTTCACTTCTCTTTGTACTTAGTGTTTACTTTCGCTTATACTCTGTCGTGTTTGTTTACTTTTATAAAGGCAATGCCTTCACAGTTATCGGGATTTACGCCTTTGGTGCTAGTCGCCAGCCCCTGGCCTATGGAAGGCGGGCTTGGGGTAGTCACGACACGGGCCCCGAGGACGGGTCGTGACAAAAACCCTATAAACTCCCCCTATAAACAATGAAACCCCAAAAAACCTAATATACAAAAACAAACCCAAAACCCCTAAAAACAATAAAACCCAAAAAACACTAAAAAACCAACAAAACCATAAAAGATTCCAACAAAACCGAAAAACCGAAAAAAAACCACAAGAAAACGATAAAAACCTTAAGAAAACACTAAGAAACCCTAAAACCCCCTAAAACCCCTGAAACCCCAACAAAAAAAATTAAATAACCGAAAAACCTAAAAACTCTAAAACCCTTAAAACCCTATAAACTCCTAAAAAATCCCCAAAAAACCTACAAGACTTAAAATAATGCTAAATTCCCTATAAGAACCCTAAAGGAACCTTAAAATCCCATAATAACCCTAAATACCATAAAACACTTAAATCCCCCAAAAATACTGTAATACCCCCAAAACCCTAAAAGATATTAAAAGACACTAAAAGCCTTTAAAACACTCTAAACACCCTAAAACCCCTAAAATCCACACAAAAAATCTAGAAACTCATTAAACACTTAAAAATACCTAAGAATCCATAAAACCCTTTTAAAACCAAAAAATCCATATGATCCTTAAAAATCCAGAAATCCCCTAAAACCTCTAAAACCCTTTTAAACACAAAAATTTCATAAGATCCTTAAAAATCCAAAAATCCCATAAAAACCCCAAAAATAAAAAAAACAATAAAAACCCCTAAAACCCCTAAAAATAGTAAAAACCCATTAAACCCTAAACCCTAAACCATAAAACTTATATCCTTCAAGATAAACCCCAAACCCTACATTTAAAACCCTAAACCATACATCCAAAACCCATACCCTACACCCTAAACCTCATACCCTAACCCATAAACCCTAAACCCAACATTTGAAAACCAATTCCATACACCTTAAACATTAAAACCTATACCCTATACCCTATAACCTAAAACCTACACCTTAATCACTAAACCATATACCCTAAACCCTAAACCCTAAACCCTAACTCATAAATAATAAATCCCATAAAAACTCTAAAAACCATAAAAGAATCTAAAAACCCTACAAAAAATTTAAAACTAAAAAATTATCTAAAATCCCTAAGACCCTAGAATACTCTAAAACCCCTTAAAGTCCCTAAAATTGTAAAAAACCTAATATACCCTAAAAACCTAAAAAAACATAAAATATCTTAACAACCATTAAAATACATAAATACCATAAAAATTCCTAAAACACCCTAAGAACCCTAAAACCCCCTAAAACCCATTAAAATACACAAATACAATAAAAATTCCTAAAAATTGTTAAAACCCCAAAGAAATCCTAAAACCCTAAAAAACCCAAACCCCTAAAAACAATAAAAACCCTAAAAACCCTAAAAAGAACATAAAATACCCTAAACCCCTTAAAAATACCCAAACAACCATATTCCCTAAGAAGACCCTAAAAACCCCAATCCCCTTAAAAAGACCATTAAGAACCCTAAAAAAACATCAAGACCATAAAAACTATAAAGACCCCTATAATACCCTAAAACTCCTAAAAATCCATAAAAGGAATTTAAATCCTAAAAGACCAAAAAAACATGAAAACCCTAAAATAACCTAATACCCCAAAAACCCTAATAACCAAAAAAAAACCTTAAAACCCATAAAAAACCTAAATCACTTTAAAACCCTAAATACCTTTAAATAATAATAATAATAAACCTAAAAAACCCTAAAAATCCTGAAAACCCCAATAACTCCCCAAACACCCAAAAAATCCTAAAAACCCAAAAATCACTAAAATTCCCTTCGAAAAATAGAAACCCCCTTAATAACCCTAAAAATACTAAAAACCCTAAAAGAACCATAAAACCAATAAAAAATCATACAAACCCCCAAAATCCATAGAAATAATATATCCTCTAAAAAAACCTAAAAAGGTAAAAAACATTAAAAGACATAAAACCCTAATGTAACACCCCAAGCTTCCATTGTATGCTTCTGTTTCAATAAAGAAATAGCTTGCATTGTACGCAAGTTCGAGATTCTAACACACCGCGACCAATCAAAGTAGCCGTTATGAATATTAATACCCACTTTTTTAATTATATAAATTTTTTATATCAAAATGGAATTCATTTTTGGATTCAGAATATCTAAATTAGCCTAATTTGAATTTTTGGTATTTTTCTGAGAACATCCAATTTTTGATGAATAGTGAAAAATATTTAAAAACAACATTTTTAATCAAAATAATTTATAGTGATAAATTATACTATTGAGTGGTTTTAAAGTATAATTAGAATATAATTTTACCATTTTATCCAATGGTGTTCATTAGAATTAATTTCACTTTGAAATTGGACCTAAACAATTATCAATCTTTTGATTGATATTGTTTCTTAAAAACACGCTATTTATTTTGACAACGGGAATTAATTATAAAATTAATTAATTCAAATTATATGTTTGGAATTTTGTTAAATAGACATCTTTTTTTGAATTTGAAATATCAATTATAGCTTAGGGTGAATTTTTGGTATTGTTCTGAAAAACTTCAATTTTTGATGAATAGTGAAACCACTAAGTGGTAGTTAAAAAAACTAATTTTTCGTTTAAAGGAAACTTTACAGCTTCTATGAATTGAATTTCAAAAATCCAACATACATGGCTGTCATTATTAAGTAAAATTTGGTTCAATGGGATGAAAATAATTTTTGGTGAATAGTAACTTTTGGGTTTTATTAACCGCGATTAGAGGTAATTAGGGTAATTTAAGGTAAAAATGATATTATAAGAATATAAAAATATATTGACACATGTCCTACTCTTATTAGATGAGTAATGGCCAACAAAGACAAACCATGGGATGATTTTTTGGACCCCATGGATCCACTTGTGTAAGATAATTACATTAATACCTTTTATTTAAAGTAAAAATAAAAATGTCATAAACATGTATTGTTTTACTAAAACAATTTTTAGAAGGGGTTATACAAGTATTATTTTTGACTATAAATATTCATTAGAAAGATAAAATGATCTTATTCATCATGGTAATTTTTTTATAATTTTTATGCATTAAATAAATAAATTTATTTATGACACCATGATGATGCAATGATTACCTCATTAATGAACGATTTAAATAAAATGAAAAGATAAGGTAAAATCTAAGAATTAACCTTGTATAAATACTATTGTATGGGTGAATTTAGAACCCTTATCACCTTATACTCCAAATATATCATTTTGGGACCTTTAAAATCTTAAAAGCATTTCATAATAATGTAACATTTGATGACTTTCGAAGAGTGCCCCTCCTCTCCAATTATAAAAGGCCCCCACCTCTACCACCTTATTCACACCTCTCAATCCATTGGCTCGGAAAAACTCTGCTCATTATATACCTCCATATCCCTATATTTATCATAGAATCCTTACCTTAGGCATAAATCTATTCAAGAAACCATTTTGGTTCAAACCGAGGGCAGTTACCCGATTTTAAGGCAATGTCTTCTCTTATGTTCTTTTGTTTTATTTTTCTTCTCCAACCCCTTAAACCATTTTTATTCCATTATTTTGGAACATCACCAGTATATTAAATATACAGGGATGATTTTATGGGAAGTATTTCATTTACACTTACACACACCTCCGTCTAATGGATAAAGAACATACTGTTTCTGTGGGTGGCGAATTACTACCTCACGAAACGATGATTGTTCAATCTTCTTTTAACACATTTCATGGTGGAAATTAATATGTCACAATATTTATATATGATATATATTATTTTTATGTTTTCTTTATTCTTCTGTATTTTTCATTTATGTAATAAATTTATGATTTCCATTATGGGTAAACGTGATAATTTCATTTCAGGAAGTGCGGACTACCGCCCCCTCAAAGTGATTTGAATAGTTAATGCCATATGTGGGACATATAAAGTATGGAGTAAATGATATTATACAGTAACTATAATTTACCTTTATATCATTATAATTTCATTCCATTAAATATGAAATAGAAATGAAAGTAGCGTTCATGCGTACGTACGGCTTACCGTCTCCATGAACAGTGCATTTCATTTATTACCTCTAAATGTTATGTTATATTATAAATGCATGTATATAATGGACATATATGATATATATGATATCTACGTCATGAATATAATTATGGATATAATGGATATTTTACCACATGAACAACTTGTAATTATAAGTAGTTTATTTTCAACTCAAGTACCAAAGATCGACAAAACGACCGTTATTAACTTAAATAATTACATAATGTTCATAACATGGTAATAAGTGATATAATAGGAATAATGAACTTGAAAAGGGTTCTTAAGCAAGTAGAAATTAACTCTAGTTTATTATTCAGGATGTTAAAGAACGATCGAGTCAAGTCGGACACGATGTAAGGGACTTCGTCTCAATATCCTTTCATTGAGGCATATTTTGTTTTATACACAACTTTATTTTATACTGTGTATAAACCCCTTTGACTTTTACGTTTATTCAAAAGGAATATTTTATATACGAATCATTTTACTAAATGAAAAAAGGGAATTTTGTTTTTTTTTTCATACGTATGCGGTGACAAGGACTTCTCCGCCGCCGTGACCATTATTTGAGTTTCGGCTTCCTCTACAAGCCATAACTTTTTTTTAAAATGAAAAATAAATACCAAGTTTTACTTTTCTTTTATTTTGTTATTGAAAATGGTTTTATTATATCAATGTGTTGTATTGATATCTTGTGATTGAAATGTGGAAATGTTATGTTTCCTATATGCATGTTTTATGTGATACAATTATGTTATGGTTTATGATATGTTTAAACCTTTTCATATGAGGAATGCATCAGACTTAGTATGTGATGAGTGGAGCCTGCTATAGCTCCTTGATGCATCAGTAGGTCTCATGAGAGAAACTAGTGTCTTGGCACAAGGCCTTGACAAAATCTTATTTGTAGTCTTGGCACAAGGCCTTGACTATGTGGTTAAGATAGTCTGGAATTATGAATTCCATAATTATGAAAGTGGTTATTGATATTGCATGTGATTATTTGACTAGTAGAATATCCATGTGAGTAAGTAAATGGAATTATTTCATTTTACTTTTTCCATATTATGATGAATTTCAAGTTTAAAAGGCTTTTGTTTTAGTTATACATTTCCTTAAATGTTTATGTTTATTTATGAAAGTTTCCGCTATATTGTTGTCCTTACAGAGCATCTGAGCTCACCCCTTTCTATGTTGTATTTTTCCCAGGATGTGAAGAAATATTTTATGACTGACCCGTAGGGATATTATGAAGGGGATATGGGTGTGGACTATGGAGACTATGTTATTGTAGTTTTTCACTTTATGATGTAATATAACATTTATGAATGTATCTAGTGTTTCCAAGGATACTAAACTAATCGGTCTTCTGAGACTTGACCTTTTGTGATCATTCCAATGTTACGTAATAATGCACTGACTATGGGTAACTGGGGTCGGGGTGTTACAGTTGTTATCAGAGGCAGTTTAGTACTAACCTTGGAAGCTAGATTTAGATAAACTCTGATTAGATCACATAACCCTAAGATAAACTTTGAGGATTAGTATAGAAGAACTTCCTATAATTTTGGTATTATAGAGATTTTGTGAGTTTTCCAAGCAATAAATCCCTGTATGGATACGAGCAGGTAAAGGAGGTTCTGGAACAGATGTACCTAGGGGTAAAACCTGAAAACACCGCTTTGAGCTAGACTCGAATGGGAACTAGTCCACAACAATGGGCCTTGCTGCACTATTGGTTATGACACTCCCGGGGGATATGCTTAGGATAATTCTCATTTTCTTTACAAACCATTATGAAGGGTTTATGAGTATATACTTCCTCAAAGAAAACATTTTTATGATTATGGATTATATCCATAAATAGTTCAATTTATGTTAAGTGTTTTTCAAGTTTGTTATTATGTATTTCGATTCATAAACTAATCTATTTTATGACATTGTTTAGAAATGGAGCCTAGTGGAAGGAATGGAAACTATATTAATTCACGCACTCTATGTAGGGATTTCCCTCCTGCTCAAGATAATTATAGTGGAGATGGTGATACAACTAGTGCTGATCAGCTTATCACTCACTACTGGAAAGATGATCTTTACCAACAATTCTATACCAACGGTTTGTAAAAACCGTTGGGAAAGCCATAGATTTCCCCACCTTTCCCAATGGTTTGGCAAACCGTTGGGAAAGGGTCACGCTTTCCCAACGGTTTACGCGAAACCGTTGGGAAAGGGTGTGTTTTGAGCCTCTTTCCCAACGGTTCACCAAAACTGTTGGAAAAAACCACCAACAAATTCAACCTTCGACCTAAATAGACTCAACCCACTCTAACCTATCCCAACGGTTTTGAAAACCGTTGGTAAAGGGCTATCCCAACAGTTTTGAAAACCGTTGGGATAGGTTCTTTAATTTTTTTCCAGATCTACTAACCGAGAACATTATATAAATCAAAATTTTAAATAATTATGATAATACATATATATATTTATGAAATTTTGTTTACAAAAGTGATGTTATCTTAGTAGTTAAGTCATTTGATTATAAACAAGGGGTCCTGGGATCAAATCCCAGCGGATGTTTTATTTTTGGAATTTATATACCAACAGTTCCATTACCGTTGGTATAGATTTCATATTACCTATACCAATGACTTACTTGTCTACGGTTATCCAAACCGTTGGTAAAGGTTAGTTTTCTAGTAGTGACTATACTGGGACAACTAACTCAGGTTAAGAATAATAACCTTAATCGTATGAAGCACCCTGATCCGCAATGTGGAGGATCAATGTTAGACCACTTCATGAGGTAAAAAACACCAACATTCAATTGGAGTACAAATCCCTTAGTAGCTGAGCAATGGATAAGTTCCCTAGAGAAAATATTTCAGGCTTTGGAGAGTAGTGAAAGGGAAAAAATTGTCATGGAAGTTTATCGCCTCACTGGAGATGCTGATCAATGGTGGTCATTGATACAAAATACAAAGGAATATGAAGAAGTATCAAGTATAGAATGGAGTGAGTTCAAAGATCTTTTCTTCAAAAAATACTTTCCTCGTGACCATTGAGAAGATATGGAAAGGCATTTTCTGAGTCTGAGACAAAAGGAGGATGAGAATGTCGCAACGTGTGAGGCCAACTTTACAAGGTTAGAGAGGTATGCTGCAGATTATATATGTAACCCAAGAAGTAAGATTGATCATTTCTTTGATGGGTTAAAACCATTTCTCCGTCGAGCTTTAGTATCACAATCCTTCCCATCATACGAAGATATTGTCTCGTGTGCTATCAAGACAGAAAAGGAATTCTCTAAGTCTTATGACAACAAAGTAAAGCAAGAGAAGAAGAGAATGGTGGAGCAAGATCCAGATAAAGGGAAAAAGGGAAAGAAGGATTTCCCATTATGGGATAATTGTGGGAAGAATCACCCCGGTACTTGCCTAAAAGGAATGGGAGTTTGTTATAAATGTGGAGAAAAAGGTCACCTGGCTCATGATTGCAAGGGAAAGAAAGAGTCTATCAATGTTGAATGCTACAATTGTAGGGAAATGGGGAATTATGAAAATTAATATCCTAAGCGTCAGGGAAACTTACCACAAAAAATGCCAGGGGATCAAGGCCAATCTTGTGTTGTTACTACAGTTGAAGTGGAATAATTAATGTATTGGTACTTTTGGACTCAAGGATTATATTCTGGTTATAAGAATAATGTGATATATATAATGATTTTACTGTAGTACTTGTTGTTTTCATTAAGGTTTTAATATGATGAAGGTGATCATATTTTTAGAATGTGACAATAAGAGAAACTTTAATTTGTTTGAGGAATCTGATGTTACAATTGATTTTGGAATTTAGGGACCTTTTTGAGAAAGTATGTATATAGGTATTTTGGATAACTATAAAGGTTGGAATGGATTAAGTTGAACTTTGGATAGTATTGTTTAAGGTTAAAACATTTCTGAAGATTATTTTTGGAATATTATAATACTATAGTTTTAGGAAAAGGACAACCTGTAGGTTGGGGGATAACCCATCGCGTTGGACAAAGCTACATGAATCGAACCCACATCCATGGTGCGATAGGCCTTTATTACCTACCACTAGCCAACATGAAGTCCCTGGTTATTACAAAATAGTTTTCCTAATCTAAATGGTATGTGTTATTATTTGGAACCTTGTGATATTAGGATAAATATAATATTTTTGAGTTCTATTATCTTTTTGAGGGAAAGATGAGTTTGTGGTAGAAATTAGTTGAAAGTTGAAACTCTACTTGTCATGTATATATATATATATATATATAACTCTCTCTTATTCTATGAATAAATTAATTCTTAAACTTTAGGAAAGGGATATTAAAAAAAATGTGTTATCCTAATACCTTATGTTTTGTTGAACTGATGATATTTTAAATCACCACATATTGAAGGCTTTGAGGCCCTCAATTTTACACTAGTTTTTGATTGATGACCTCAATCAATCCCTACAAATATTTAAGTTTTTACTCCAATTATGTGTCTCTAATTTCCACCAATGTTCTCCTAATAGAGATCATAATTTGGTAGTGACTTGTTCATTTCACTTTCCCTCTTATTAAGACTAAATTTTATTAACCATATTTTCGATGTGGGTTTTCCACAAAGGTATTTTATATTTTCAACCTTTTATTTTCGAAGAACAATTTCAAATTGTGAGGACGCAATTTATTGAAGGAGGGTAGAATGTAACACCCCAAGCTTCCATGGTACGCTTCTCTTTTAATAATGCAATAGCTTGCATTTTATGCAAGTTCGACATTCTAACACACCGGGACCAATCAAAGTAGCCGTTATGAATAGTAATACCCAATTTTTGAATTATATAAATTTTATATTTAAAAATGGACTTCATTTTTGGATTCAGAATATCGAAATTAGCCTAAGTTGAATTTTTTTCTATTTTTATGAGAACATCCAATTTTCGATGAATAGTGGAAAATACCTAAAAACAAATTTTTTAATAAAAATAATTTATAGTGATAAATTATACTATAGAGTGGTTTTAAAGTATAATTAGAATATAATTTTACCATTTTATCCAATGGTGGTCATTATAATTAATTTCACTTTGAAATTGGATATAAACAATTGTCAATCTTTTGATTGATATTGTTTCTTAAAAACATGCTATTTGTTTTGACAACAGGAATTAATTATAAAATTAATTAATGAAACTTATATGTTTGGAATTTTTTAAAATATACATCATTTTTGAATTCAGAATATCAATTCTAGCTTAGGGTGAATTTTTGGTATTGTTCTGAAAAACTTCAATTTTTGATGAATAGTGAAACCACTAAGTGGTAGTTAAAAAACTGATTTTTTCGTTTAAATGAAACTTTACCGCTTCTATGAATTTAATTTCAAAAATCCGACATACATGGTTGTCATTAGTAAGTAAAATTTGGTTCAATGGAATGAAAATAATTTTTGGTGAATAGTAACTTTTGAGTTTTATTAACTGTGATTAGAGGTAATTAGGGTAATTTAAGGTAAAAATGATATTATAAGAATATAAAAATATATTGACACATGTCCTACTCTTATTTTATGAGTCATGGATGACCAAGAAAAACCAATGGATGATTTTTGGGACCTCATGGAGCCACTTGTGTAAGATAATGACATTAATACCTTTTATTTAAAGTAAAAATAAAAATGTAATAAAAATGTATTGTTTTACTAAAACAATTTTTATAAGGGGTTATACAAGTCATCTTATTTACTATAAATATTAATTGGAAAGATAAAATTATTTCCTAAATCATGATAATTTTTTTATAATTTTTATGCATTAAATAAATATATTTATTTATGACACCATGATGATGCAGTGATTACCTCATTAATGAACAACTTAAATAAAATGAAAAGATAAGATACAATATAAGACATAAACTTGTCTAAAGACTATTGTATGGGTGGATTCGAACCCTTATCACCTTATCCTAGAAATATATCATTGTGGGACCTTTAAAATCCGAAAATAATTTCATAATAATGTAACATTTCATGACATTCCAAGAATGCCCCTCCTCTCCTCTTATAAAAGGACCCCACCTCTACCACCTTATTCACACCTCTCAAGCCATTGTCTAGACCAAAATATGCTCATTATATCTCTACACATCCCTATCTTCATCATAGAAGCCTTAACTTAGGCATAAATCTCTTCAAGAAACCATTTTGGTTCAAACCGTAGGGAGTTACCCGATTTTAAGGTAATGTCTTCTCTTATGTTCTTTTGTTTTATTTTGCTTCTCCAACCCCTTAAACCCTTTTTATTCCATTATTTTGTAAAAAAACCAGTATATTAAATATACTATGATGATTTTATGAGAAATATTTTATTTACACTTACACACACCTCTGTCTAATGGTTAAAGAACATACTGTTTCTGTGGGTGTTGAATTACTGCCTCACGAAACGATGATTGTTCAATCTTCTTTTAAGACCTTTCATGGTGGCCATTAAGATGTCACTATATTTTTATATGATATATATTATGTTTTTGTTTTCCTAATGCTTCTTTATTTTTTATTTATGGAATACCTTTATGATTTCCATTATGGGTAAGCGCGATAATTTCATTTTAGGAAGTGCAGACTACCGCCCCCTCAAAGTGATTTGAATCGTTAATGCCATATGTGGGACGTATAAAGGATGGAGTAAATTATATTATATATGATATTATAATGGAATTATAATATACCTTTATATCATTATGATTTCATTCCATTAAATACGAATTAGAAATGAAAGTAGCGTTCATGCGTACGTACAGCTTACCGTCTCCATGAACAGTGCATTTCATTTCTTACCTCTAAATGTTATGTAATATTATAAATGAATGTATATACTGGATATATATTATATATATGATATCTACATCATGAATATAATTCTGGATATAATATATATTTTACCACATGAACAACTTGTAATTAAAAGAAGTTTATTTTTTACTCAAGTACCAAAGATCGACAAAACGACCGTTATTAACTTAAATAATTACATAATGTTCATAACATGGTAATAAGTGATATAAAAGGAATAGTTAACTTGAAAAAGGTTCCTAATCAAGTAGAAATTAACTCTAGTTTATTATTCAGGAGGTTAAAGAATGATCGAGTCAAGTCAGAAACGAGGTAAGGGACTTCATCTCAATCTCCTTTCATTGAGGCATATTTTGTTTTATACACAACATTCTTTTATACGGTGTATAAACCCCTTTGATTTTTACATTTATTCAAAAGGAATCTTTTTTTTAAGAAGCGTTTTACTAAATGAAAAAAGGGAATGTTTTTTTGTTGTACGTATGCGGCGACAATGACTTCTCCGCCACCGTGACCATTATTTGAGTTTCGACTTCCTCTACAAGCCATAACATTCTTTTAAAATGAAAAATAAATACCAAGTTTTACTTTTATTTTATTTTGGTATTGAAAATGGTTTTATTATATCAATGTTTTGTATTGATATCTTGTGATTGAAATATAGAAATGTTAGGTTTCCTTTATGCATGTTTTATGTGATACGATTATGTTATGGTTTATGATATGTTTAAACCTTTTCATATGGGAAATGCATTGGACTTAATATGTGATGGGTGGAGCTCGCTATAGCTCCTCGATGCATCAGTAGGTCTCATGAGACAAACTAGTTTCTTGGATCAAGGCCTTGACAAAATCTTATTTGTAGTCTTGGCACAAGGCCTTGACTATGTGGTTATGATAGTCTGGCATTATGCATTCCATCATTATGAAAGTGGTTATTGATGTTTCATGTGATTATTCGACTAGTAGAATATCCATGTGATTAATTAAATGGAATTATTTCATTTTATATTTTCCATATTATGCTGAAGTTCATGTTTAAATGGCTTTTGTTTTAGTTATACATTGCCTTAAATGTTTATGTTTATTTATGAAAGTTTCCGCTATATTGTTATCCTTACTGAGAATCTGAGCTCACCCCTTTCTATGTTTTATTTTTCCCAGGATGTGAAGAAATATTTTATGACTGACCCGCAGGGATAGTCTAAAGGGGATATGGGTGTGGAATATGAATACTATGTTATTGTAGTTTTTTACTTTATGATGTAATGTAACATTTATGAATGTATCTAGTGTTTCCAAGGCTACTAAACTAATAGGTCTTCCAAGACTTGATCTTTTGTGATCATGCCAAAATTACGTAATAATGCACTGACACTGGGTAACTGGAGTCGGGGCGTTTAACCTGACAACACTAAGAACCCTAAAACACAATAAAAATCCTAAAAAATCCAAAACAGCCAAAAAAAAATCAATAAAAACAAAAAAATCCCTAAAAACCTCTAAAAACCTTAAAAACCATAAAATCCTTTAAAACCTAAAAACCCTAGACCCCCATAACACCCTTAAAACTCTAAAAACCCCGAAATCCCTTAACACCACTAAAAACCATAAAACCATAAACCCATAAAAAACACTAAAAAAACTGAATACCCCTAAAACCATAAAACTCTAAAATCCCTTTAAAACCCTAAAAGAAACTAAAAAACAAAAAAATACTAAAATATCATAGAAATCCTAGAAACATAAAAAACCCCAAAATCCCCAAAACCCATAAAAATCCTTAAAAAACTAAAAACCCTAAAAATTCCCTAAAACCCCTAAAACACATAAAACCCTAAAAGACCATAAAAATTTTAACAAACATAAAACACCCTAAAAAAAATAAAATAATGACCTTAAAGGATCTAAAAACCACTAACTGACCCAAAAAACCACTAAATGCCTAAAAACCCTAAAAAACCTTAAACTTCCAAAAACATTAAAAATCATAAAACCCTTAAAAACAGTAAAACCCTAAACAAAATTAGAACTCCTATAAAACATTAAACCCCCTAGAAAATAATAAAACAAACCTAAAAATCCTAAAAACCAAAAAATATTCTATAACCCTAAAACCCTAAAAACTCTTTAAAGCCCAAACAAAATCCTAAAAAACCCTAAAAATCAAAAAAACCAAAAAAACTAAAAAACCCCTAAAAACCAAAAATAATGCTAAAACCCTAAAACATCATAAAAATTCATGAAACCCTAAAACCCCCAAAGCATCCATAAAAAAAATAATCCTCTAAAAAACTAAAATCCCAAATAACCCAAAAAAATCATAAAAATCCCTAAAACCAAAAATACCTAAAAACACTAAAAACCCTAAATAACCTAAAAACCATAAAAATCCAAAAATCCTTTAAAACCCTAAAAATCCTTGGAAACCCCTAGAACCCCCACCCTAAATTTTGAGTTTGAGTAGAAATACATATTTATGTGGGATGGAGAAGATTTTAATTCCATGTGTCACAACTGAAATTGTCCTCATCCAAACAAACCTTAGGAGGATCAAAAGGACACACCCAAGTTGACATGTGCACGCATACCCCTGTGAATCATAAGGTCAGTGAAGCCACACTATGCACCAAAAAAAAGGAATGAAACCCCAATGTGGGGAACCTAGGAAGATAACCTGTGCCCATGAACTACACATGTAACCTATTTTGACCAGGTTCCCCTGGATGCCTATAAATAGGACCCTAAGGAATCCTCATTTGAATAACTGAAAAAATCATAAGGAGCTTGAAGCTCTGAAAAAACATCCCCTTCATGAAAGTCTTCAAAAATCCTCCATGAATCTATTTGAAACCTGAGATAATATATAATAAAGGGGTATAAGTGATATAAAAGTACCTTTCAGGTCTCAAACAAAAAACACATGTATGAGGACATGTTCTCAGCTAAAGAACAACCACTTACTCAAGGCCCTTCTCCCTGATCAAGGACTTATATGAATCCATACAGGGATAACAGTGGGGACCCAATGTACCTAGGATAAATCCTCACCAAGGTTTTTCCCAATTGTTCCATTGAAGAAGTAATATCTAGCACACATAGGCCTATACCCCCCCCCCCTATGCGATGCACTTTCAGTTCCTCCTAGGTTATACAGGGTACACCTGTGCTGAGCATCTGCACCCAACACCTACACCCAATACCTGCACAAGTCATCCATTAAGCCCTATTATAAGCTACTATTGGAAGTAATCTTCCTCATAGGTTTCTATTTCCTAAAAGGGATCAAGTTGAAACAACTACCTAAGCTTTCAAACTTGTAAAACCATGGAATGTGGCAGACTAGTGTGCCCTTATTTGGGTGTGTATTATTATGGTCAGAGGTTTACCTCACTTATTTGGTTGTCTAGTTAGGGTACTCAGGGTGCATGTGAGTGTGTATTCCTATGATCATGATGACCCCTACCCCAGGGAAAATGTCATGAAGTTCCTGGTATTGGGCACTAGGGTTAGGACCATGTCCTACCCTTGTTATCTATAAGACCCAAAGCCTATAGTTCAAGGAAGGGAGTGTGAGGATTGTGCTTTATTTTCCATTCAACTTGGAATTATATGCTCTTCCCTCACTATGGAACAAATTTCATGTCATCCATCCTAGAGTAATCCCCATTTTCTTTCTAGTGGGTGGTTTCACTCTTTCTCCTCTTTGCCTCTATGCCCCTAGATCAGAGAAGGGATGGGCACCAGAGTTCTCTCATCTCCCTCATTATACCTTATATCTTTAGTCTCTATAACCTAGACCCATTCTAGGGTAATGTGAGGAGACAAAAGTTTCATACCCTTGTCCACTTCCACAAGAAGATGAGTTGAAGTGTGTGGTTTTTTGGATCTTCCGCTTTCTCGTTAAATAACTACGACCACGACATTAAAATTGTTAGATGCATGTTTTTGTAGAGTATTATCATTTGAATATTTCCCACACCATCCTTTATAGTGAATCTATATACATGGGTCCTTAAGGACATGTATCCAACCTCATGGAAAACAAGATCATGAGTTTTCCCAGATCTTCCATTTCCTCATGTTTCTCACAGTGATTATGACTCATGTGGGCTTAGAGGGTGATGATGGTCATGAAATCTACATGATCCCAAACCATTGGCTCATCATCCACAGTAGTAATCTCCAATCGAACCTATATAGGGAATCCTGAATACATAATCCTCAGCAATTGAACTATGATAACTCTGCTTCCTACTATAATCAGGGTATGTAGGAGGACCACCCAGGGATCTATCTCAATGGGAATACTCCTCAAGAGTAATCCCCAATCATGATTCCCTTAATCTGAGCATCCTGTAGAGGGGTAAGCCCTGAAACAAGGCCCCAAATCACCATGTGTTGAGAAATTACTCATGGTCCTTTTACAGGGTATCCTTTTTAGGAATAATCTCTAGCTTAATCCACTCAAAGGGTTATAATCCCCTACAAGAATAATATTTCAAGGACCACTATAGGCATAGGTCCTTACAAAATAACTATGTGGGCTTTGATTCCCATCCAAATGGGTTATGTAGGAATTCACTTTGATGTTCAAACCCAATTATAAAAATCAACCTAGTTCTCTCTAGGCCATATTCCCAGTATGATCTAATTCAAGCTAGAAATCCATATCCATTCTAGGTTATCTAGGATGATTTGACAGAATAATCACAATAAGCCTTGACTAAGAACCTTCTATATAGAAATCCTTGCCTCATGACGATAAACTTAATGGTTGGGTCCATATCACATGAACTTAAAAGGTAAGATATACCCCATTAAGTGGCATATAACTATGTGGTTTATTATTCCTTTCATAAGGATACATATAAATTCCATCACATGGGTTTTCTCTCCACATCGAAACAACTATTGTATCCCTAGACGATGATACACTCTATAGTGGCCCACTGTGTGGCTAGAAAACCAACATCATCATAATAATAACCCAAGAATATCTAATTTGTACACAAGGGGATACCATTTATGGAGAACATTATATACATATAAATATATTCATAGATGAAGAGCCTCAGATACATAAAAAATATTATAAACTCTATGCATGCTAATAATTGGTTGTTAATACAAGGGTGTCCCATTTCATACTTTGGAATTAATAAAGGATTAATGAACATATCTTAAATCTACAATAGAGTCCTAGAGTAGGAAATAATTCCCCCCCAAAGGGTGTGATGATCCTAACATCTATCCTCGCGACCAATGAAAGTTCTTAAGCATCATAGTCCAAACAATACAATGATCTCAAACCTCTGTAAATAATATACATTATAGATATAAAGTCGTTGGGTGTTTTTGGTTCCATGAACAAACAATTTGGAAATCTTTTGGAAGTAGTGAACCCAACATGATTTATTGCATGGAATTCAACCCCCTATAATCAACCCTTGGGAGACTAAATTATGAGGGGAACAAAAATGGTTAAACCAACATGAATCCTAACCAAGATTATCGTGTCCCCATATATTAATACCATTTTCACTTGATAAATTAGTTCCATAAAAGAAAATTGATCATACATGAGTTCATTATAATGAGATGTTGCTTTGAATGGGTTTTCTTGTTTGTGTTATTCATCTATCTAAGAACTGATTTCCAAGAACTCCCTTCAATATAATATTTTACTTCATACTTTTACCAATGAATACCTAGATTACTGCTCAGACTACGTCTTCTTCCTTTCATAAGGATCCATCACAAACCCAACATCTTCAACACCGGGTCTCGAACTTGCTGATCCAAGAATACTATCGGAGTGGTACAATCATGCCCCTAGAGGTTTCCTGATAAGCCCTCCAGCATGTGAAGACCTGTCGATTATTCGACTCGTGATGATAGGTGGTCTTGAAGAAGAAGGGATCGACAATAATATTCAACTTTTTTGGGATCTTATCCATAGAACACAACAACAGTTCCCTCCTTTATCATAGGGAGTTGGGTCAAGAGGCCATATATGACCTCATTTAGAAGTCACATGGGTCGTTATCAAGGGATCCCACTAGCAATCATCATCTCCAACATCATGTATTATTAAGACCTGGACATGATGAGGGTTTCATCATCAGATGACTAGCCCAGTTCACTCACACCTAGGCTTGGAAGACAGCCTACCGAGGGAAGAAACTGGTCACCGGGGAGCAGTGCCACACCCCTCTCCTCTATGAAAAATCCCACCAATCCAATTTGGTGGTCAACCGTGAGTAGAAACATACACCCACATACCTTAATTTAGCCATCCAGCAGACTCATAAAGTGCAACCTAATGAATCCCGCCTTTAAAATCTAGTGACATACCCTGAGTAGGAACATACACCTACCTGCTCCCACCAAGCCTACCAACCGACTCATCTGGAAGCACTCAATGAATCCCTAAAAAATAGTAGCAACCAGCTAGTAGGCGCATTCACCTTCTTATATTCACCATGCTTGCCAGCAGCCAAATCTGGTATCACCTGTAGAAGTCATTAGAAAAGTACCGATGAAAAGAAGGGGGTATAATCAACACTCTTCCCCCACACATGAGTACTTTCAATACCCATTGGATGGAAATGGAGGATATGATCATGCACATACACCTCCTAGAAATACATAATGGGCATATATCCCAGTTCCAATTTAAAAAGTCACAATCATATATTGTAAACATTTAATGGGAAGATGTAAATATCTACCCACATCATATTGAATTTATAAGACATCATAATAGAAATTACAACAGTGCTTATGGGATGGACATGTAGATATGTCCCCACATGTGGGGTGGCTCATTAGCATATCACCCCGGAGCATATACTAACTTATGTACCCATCCTAGAGGTCCATGGGGAAAACTTCTGCATAATATAAAGGCAACTAGAAAAGGAAAATATAACCGCTCTAATTGGATATAATCATCCTATCTGAATGGATACCCCAAAGAGGGCATAAAAACCTTCATATGAAACCCACTTCTCCCAGTACGTTTTCCCGGCAGCTCACGAGATGGCATCAAAGAATAAGCCTTGACAAATACAACAATAAATCACAGAGATGATCTAAAATCAAACTCCACTTAACTATAGAGTTCTTAAATCCATCAGATGTTTATCTGTGGTAGCTCAAGTTCCTTTTATACCATTACCAAATTATGGGAGTTGTAGCAGTTATTCATAAGATACTCTCTAGATATACTTCACCATGAAGGATTGCATCATGACAATAGTCTAATCGATCTTGAGATCCCATCTCCAGATGAGAGCCACAACTGCCCACCATGTGGCTAAGAGATTAATGATTAATAGGATCTTCCCCTTGATATAATCCACCCTAGTGGTCCACCCCATGATGGCATTAACTGTGACTTTCTCGATATTTTAGTGTTTCATGTTGTCAATAGAATTATTCTATTATAATTATAGTGATGATAAATCCATCCTATCGTGAGGAATTTATGAAAACAAGACCGTTCATGTATGATGCCTTTTCATTGGAAGGTGAAATCCACTATCAATCGGAATATAGTACATGGAAATGGCCATTCTCAACAAATCAATTGGATCACCTTCTTTCCTACATATTAGAGTAAATCCAAACCAATATCACTACTTATGATAATGTATCTAGAAATCATCTACCTTGTTCAAACCAGGTAGAAGAAACTCTAGTGAAATATAAAAGAATAAATGAAAAAAATGAGGAAGAATTTGGATAAAGATGAAATACCATTCACGTTCTATCCATTTTCCACCCCTCAATACAACATTCCAGAGGAATTCTTGAAAGACTGTGTGAAAGATATCTACCAAAATGTATGGAAACATTTTCATCAATTAAATGATAAAGTATTACCCTACAATGAGTATCAAATTGACATCAAGGTAGTAGAAGTTTTTCAATGTCAAATTGACTTGGCATCTCTCTGGGATTCACAAAATACAACGATAAAAAAATAGCATGGATCCCTTTAACACGCATGCATATATGCATTAATGAGGTTGTGATTGATGATCCCTGATACATCATCTAGTGTTCACATTAGAGTATGGGGTGCACATGGAGTGTTACATTTCATTGTTCTCCCTAACCAGAAAATCTCTTTAAATATTATAGCATGAAATGTTATAGCTTCAGGTCGGCCCCAACAAATAGACCTTACCCACAATCAAAGACATGCTCAACAAATACATGCCCTGACTGACTCTCATTGACATCGAGATAGAAGGTAGTAGGCTATTGAGAGAATTTTGTATCAATAATACGAGATTATCGAGAAATCCTCCCACTTAGAGGATTTCAGCCATTAAATAACACAAATGTATGAAATAGAGAAATGATATTTGGAAATGTCTGATCTAAGTTCATAATAAATGATGCACCCATCCCATGTTTGAAATGAACTCCATAAAATCATAAGGGAATTCACGTCAATAGAAGCCACGACCATTCAAAAGAAACCTAACCCATAGGAATGCGGGATTTTTTAACCCAGCCTTCGAAGTGAGAAAACCAGACCTGAATAGTGGTGAAAAGAGAATAGGAATATCCCCATTCCTCAGGGTTGGGGTTTCTTCACCTCAATAATCCAATACTTAGTGGGAATCAGTCTTCTCTCAATTAGGGAAAACAATGAAAAGTGGGTCTTTCTAGTTCATCCCATGTCGTGATTCAGTACCCTCATTAGGGATGCACATGACCAAACTATCTTGATATTCCCATTGAATTACCATTAACCAAAAGGTTCCCATATAATTAAAAAATGAGAAGATAAGGCCTCATAGTGGGAAATAAGAATATAATCTTACATAGACACTGATAGAATGCCTGCAGTGCATTTATCATCTGTGAATGTCATTAATTCCTCCCTCACATATTCTATAGAAGATGAGGCCATCTTAGAGGAGGAGTTTGATGAAGATGTTATAGTTCATTATGTAGTCCATATTGAAAAACTTTAAGGAGTTGTGTGTTCTAAGAACCAAATTCTTTCCCTAAATCTAGGAATTCCCTCTAATAATCCATCATTACATCCTTGAATGGAATCTATTAGGGAAAATGGTAATGGTAAAATTTCACATAACCTCCCTTCTAGTGAATATAATCCCCCTTATTTGAAGAAATGTTTTTCTTAGTAGTAGGAGGAGATGTAATAATTGAACGGAATCAATAAAGAAATACTCTAAAAAATCCTTCCTATCAGATATACTCTATAAGACGATCCTCAACTCGCATCCCTAGTTGGTGAACCTCAACAACAAGTATTTTTTCATAGTAACTAAAGCAGATTTGGAACATCCACTTAATGTGGGATACCAACCACCAATATACTTAGATCCCACAGTAGTGGATCAAGAATTCCCTCCATTAGGTTCACAACTAGAATGGGTAAGACACATCCTTACAGGCCTTCCCCAATTTGCTGCCTATGGTAAATACCAACAGTGCTTCCACTAATGACCCTATAGGTGGCTACACCTATTCAGGCTCCAGCCGCAACACCTTTTTAGGATCCAACTCATCCAGACATTCTTCAAATTATTATGAACACTATTTAGTCACTAACAGATCAATTGGAAGCTATGGAAGAATGTTGTACACCAATACAGCTAGAAAATAATCCTTATCATGAATGGGTAGATTTGTCTCTTCCCCCACCGAACATTGGTAACCCTACAATTCTAATCTTCAATGGATCAAGATACACAGAGTAGCATTTGATGCATTTAGTTTCTCATAGTGATCCCATGATGGGTACCTATGAACCAAAAGAGGTAGTAAAACATAGGTTCTTCAGGAAAGCACGGTAGGTACTAGACTTCAGGTTGTGCAAAGGTTTGTAGTGTCAGTCAATCACTGGATGGGAAGCGCTTCGTCAAAAGTTTCTTTTCTAGTTTATCTCAACACTATAGAAGACAACAATCAAAAATCTCAAAAACTGAATACAATGGGAGAATTAAAGGGTCTCATAATTCATTTTATAGTGTAAAGTATTGACATACTCTTTAAACGTATCACTCCATCAATAAGAGTTGTTTCCCATATGTTTAGAGAATATTCATGATAAGTTTCACACACTGATAATCCATGTGATATAAACTTAAGGGTTTTATGACCTTACTACAATTCCTCAAAAGGTAGAAGAATTCATCGAGGTGTTCAAAGGAAATGCATGAGTAATTCTATAAACTCATGTAAATAGATAAGGGACAGTAGAGGTTGCTACAATTATATTCAAGACAACCCATGTACTTACTCCCACTTAAATGTCTACACCATATCATGTAGATATGCCTCCTGAGTGCTGAAAAAATTCCAACCATGTCAGGATGATTAGAGGAAGAAAAGGTGGAAATAGTTTTAGGAGATTAAAATCAAGGTTTCTTATTTATGAAATGACCATGTCCCCGACAACATCATCTCTAAATTAGAAAATAACTCGTTCAAGTTTCCAAAGCCTATGAAGAGCAACAAAGAAGTTGATAAAGATATCCCAAACTATTACCTCTTCCATAAATATCCAGGGTACCACATCCAAGATTGTTTTTTTTCAAATATCTCCTAAAAAATATGGTGGAATTTAGGTATGTGAAGTTGAAAAATTCACCATCTTTGGTTTCATATGTTTCTTCCACTAATCCAAATGATGGAAATGAATGGAAATAAGTTAATAGAAAGAGTATGAATATTTTTAATGACTGGATGGTCAAAATAATAATCAAGAGGACTCATTTTATTCTCCGAATAGATTTGAAACAACCAACTATTCCTCTAGATACTTTTACTATAATACATCAAAGTTCCCCAGCAGATCAGTCCTCTAAAGGCCAATCCTCAAAGGAGAAACATTTCCATAAGGGTAAGAAGATGACATATGAAGATGAAATTTCACCATAGATGATGTTTTCAATACCTTTAGTGAAATTCATATTTATAATCCTGAATGTATGGGAACATCCCCACCGACTGATACATCAAGTTGTGAATGAAATTCCCCATGATTACTTATGGAACTGGGAGGATAGGCCATCAAAATTGATGTTATAGTGAAGATGTGGTCACTCCATAATCACTAATTTAACCACACCCTATCTAGAATCGTCTATACAACTGAAACTCATGGTAGAGCCCTCCAACGAGCTTATAAGAAATAAGATAATTACCCCATGTATGATAGGGTCTCACCTGAAATGATCATGTTGGAACATCTACTACTGGGTACACCACTGCCTAACCAACCTTAGTGTGTAGGAAGACCCTACCAACCCAATCCATCAAGAGTAGAAGCACATTAAACTCTTATTCCAAGAAATGATCTGTCAATATTAGGAACATCAGCTCCTATAGATCCTGTGAAAGAACATCCCCATGCTATGAAGTCAAGGATTTTTGGATTAGAAGTGTGATTTTTTCAAGAAGATAACCCAAGTAAAAACTATTTAATAAATCCTAGATGCCCCGAGTCTATCTAAAAATCTTCAAGAGTCACTCATAGAGGCCTTTTCAATCATTTAGGAGATTGAAGTTGAGGTTGTTGTTGTTGAAGTATATCGTGGAGAGAATGATCCTGAAGAATTCCATGATGTCATATATTTCATATACCAGGACAATGATGTTTTCATACAATGAAACATCAGACTATTGTATATATCAAGTAGGATAAATGAAATTAATATCTGATGATCCTTTCTTGATAATGGATCATGAGTCAACCCCATTCTGGTCTGGACACTTCACTAACTAGGTCTTAATGAATCTCTGTTTCCTCTGGAATTGGGAATGAACTTATTGATTTAAGGTTCAAACATTCCAAGTGGTTTCTAAAGGATTTGTTTGTAGAACCAGAAACATCCAATGATTCCATATTCATTTGAACCTACTTTCTAAAGGAAGGCACTCATTAGTTATGCACTGATGAGGCTTAGGAATTTGCATTGGTCGAGAGGATGGGAGGTCGGACTCATCACATCTTTTTTAGGGGAATTATTGTCTACTCTGGGACTCTCTTTATAGATTTAAGTTATGTTTGTGAATCCTTATTACATTACCAAGTATTAAAATGAGATTTCCTTTAGATCTGACAATCAATGATAAATATGTATGAAATTAAGAGAATCTTTTATATGTATTCGAGGTTCTTCATCGATAGAAAATCATCTGTGTTTGTTTAGATATTCTTAGTCAATGGTATCCTTTAATACATTATATAAAAGTCTCTTGGTTATTATGATAACCATGATGGTTTTAAAGCCACTCAGTGGGGCACTTGAAGTTTATTTTCATTCAGAAGGACATAGATTATTTCAGAGTTTGGATCGCACCCACAGATGGGCTACCTACGTATCCTTGTTTAGAGAAGGAATCAGAACCCACATAGTTCGAGTAAGGGAGTATGAGTTTTATGTATGATTGATGGCTCAAACAAAGATGTAATAATTACTTTTTCACTATAAGCTCACGGGAGTCATGCTCGGTGTGAGAAAAAAGAGGTATTGGTAACACCTATCAATTGTTCCATGAAAGATGCAATAATGAGAAATAATGTGGGGCTTATGTATGTATGACTGCCCAAATAAATGAATATTAGGATTTAATTCAGGGAAGAAACCCGTAAACATGGTCTATAAAGGTATATGTACTATAAGGCCTTGGCCTTAAACCTTACTAAATATTGAATTAAATGAATAATTCACATTGAGGATCTTTTCACGGTTTAGAGTTTTAGAGAATTAGTACATAACTATTATATCTCAAAAGATTACAAAGTAGAAACTTCTACTAAGTTTCCATAAAATATAAACTCTTAAAAGGAAACATGTCTAGTTCCATGTTTTAGATATCATGACTTTCCCTTGATCCCATCCTTGACCCTATTCCACATTAAGTCCTGTGAAAAACATTTCGAAAACTTGGGGTGAGCATAAAAAGCTCAGTAAGGGATACACAAAGAATGAAAACTGTTAGTTTATCAATACAATAAGTAAACCATGTATACTTTATCAAATTAATACTTTTCACCTTTATGAAGTAGTAAAAAATCTTCACTGTATAAAATATCATTACTTACCCTTTTGTAACAAAAATATTACCATAAAACCCATATAAAGATCACATAACATATAAAGGTAACTTGGGACATAAACATACTTAAATGGAATAACCATACGGTCGACTTCTACACATATCACTTAATGGAATATCCATACGGATGACTTCCATACCCAATGAATTGGAGGTTATAATGTAACCACCCGTCCTAGTATTCACAGCACCACCCGTCATATGGTTTATTACGTAACCACCCGTTAAATGTCCAAGTACCATTATAAAATCATAAGACATAAAAAAATATAATGGAAAGAAAACATTTCCACAATCTGATCACAATATATCACATAAATATATTGACATAACAAATCCATTATAAAAACCATTTTCAATACCAAAATACATAAAAGAATATATGATATTTATTTCATTTTAAAAACATTATGGCTTATTGAGGAAGCCAAGGACCAAATAATACTCGCAGCGGCGAAAAAGGTCGTTGTCACCGCGTACGTTAAAAAAACATTCCTTTTTGTCGTTTAGTAAAATGATTCGTAGAAAAAGATTCCTTTTGTATAAAATTAAAAGTCAAATGGATTTATACACCATATAAAAGAAGGTTGTGTATAAAACAAAAATATGCCTCAATGAAATGAGATTGAGACGAAGTCCCATACCTCTGGTCCGACTTGACTCGATTGTTCTTTAATGTCCTGAATAATAAACTTGAGTTAATTTATACTTTCTTAAGAACCTTTTTCAAGTTCATTATTCCTTTTATATCACTTATTACCATGTCATTAACACTATGTAATTATTTAAGTTAATAACGGTCGTTTTAACGATCATTGGTACTTGAGTCAAAAATATGCTCTTTATAATTACAAGTTGTTCATGTATCCATTATATCCAGAGTTATACTCATGATTTATATATCATATATATCATATATATCTAGTATATACATGAATTTATAATATTACATAACATTTAGAGGTAAGAAATGAAATGCACCATTCATGGAGATGGTAAGCCGTACGTACGCATGAACGCTACTTCCATTTCTATTTCATATTTAATGGAATTAAAACATAATGATACATAATAGTATTATAATTCCAGTATTTTATCATATATAATATCATTCAATATATCCTTTATATGTACCACATATGGTATTAACGAATCAAATCACTTTGAGGGGGCTCTAGTCCGCACTTCCTAAAATGAAGATATCGCGTTTACCCATAATGGAAACCATAAAGGTATGCCATAAATGAAAAATACATAAGCTTAAGTAAAAAATAAACATATTATATATCATATATAAATATAGTTACATCTTAATTGCCACCTTTGAAGGTGTTATATGAGTGTTGAACAATCATCATTTCGTGAGGCAGAAATTCGCCATCCACAGAAACAGTATGTTATTTAACCATTAGATGTAGGTGTGTGTAAGTGTAGCTCTAATAATTCTTATAAAAACATACTAGTATATTAAATATACTGGTTTTGTTACAAAAGAAAGTAATAAAAAGATTTTAGAGGGTTGGAGAAGAAAAATAAAACATAAGAACACAAGAGAAAACACTACCTTTAAAACGAGTAACTCTTTTTGATTTGAGATCAAAGGCTTCCTTGGGAAGACTTATGCCAAAAGTGAGGCTTAAAGTGGTAAAAAAGGTATTTGGAGAGACAAAATGAGCAGGTTTTGGCTGAGCCAAAGGCTTTAGAGGTTTGGGTAAGGAGGTAGAGGTGGGGGCCTTTTATACGAGGAGAGGAGAGGAACTCTGGGAAAGTTAAGAAAAGATACTTTATTATAAAAATATTTTCGTATTTTAAAGGCCCCACATTGATAAAATTCTAGTATAATGTGATAAGATTTCTAAATATACTCATCCAATAGGTCTTTTACAAGTTTATGTCTTAGATTTTACATTATCTTTTCATTTTATTTAAATCGTTCATTAATGAGGTAATCGCTGCATCATCATGATGACATAAATAATTTAATTAATTAATGTCTAAAAAATTATAAGAAAAATATCATGATCTAGGAAATCTTTTTATCTTCCTAATGAATATTTATAGTAAAAAATATGACTTGTATAACCCCATTTAAAAATTGTTTTAGTAAAACAACTCTTGTTTGTGACATTTTAATTTTAACATTAAATAAAAAGTTATTAATGTCATTTTCCTACCAAAGTGGCTCCATGGGGTCCCCAAGTTGACTCATGGATTTTCTTGGTCGGAAATGACACATAAAATAAGGGTAGGACATGTGTCTAGGTCATTTGATATTATTAAAACATTTTTTTTACCTTAAATTACACTAATTACCTCTAATCGTGATTAAAAACTTAAAAGTTACTATTCACAAAAACATTATTTTAATCCCATTGAACCACATTTTACTTCTTAATGACAACCATGTATGTCGGATTTTTGAAACTCAAAACACAAGGGTGGTAAAATTTCATTTAAACGAAAAATCAGTTTTTTTAAGTACAACTTAGTGGTTTCACTATTCATCAAAAATTGAAGTTTTTCAGAAAATTACTAAAACTTCACCCTAAGCTATATTTGATATTCCGAATTCAAAAATGAATTATATTTTACAAAATTCAAAACATTTAAGTTACATTAATTAATTTAATAATTAATTCCCACTGTCAGAGAAAATATCGTGTTTTTATGAAACAATAAGTATCAAAAGATTGACACTAGTTTAAGTCCAATTTCAAAGTGAAATTAATTCCAATGACCACTATTGGATTAAATGGTAAAAATAGATTCTAATTGAACTTTAAAACCAATTCAAAAGATAATATAATCATATAAATAAATTAGATTAAAAATCGGTTTTGAATTAAAATACAACATTTTTCACTATTCATTAAAAAAATGAACTTTATCGGAAAAATACCAAAAATTTACACAAAGTAAATTTTGATGTCCCAATTCTAAAGAAGAGTTTTATTTGGTCCAATAGAATGTATAAGAGTGACCAAAACTATATTTAATGACGGTTCCCCATCAAAAGGCGATAAGTGGACCTTTAGTGAAAATTAGAGTATATATGCCTAAAATTGAATTCTTTCCGTATTTTAAGCCTTTATCCTTTATTGGATAAATGTAAAAACATTTAAAAAACATATATAATCATATTTTAGTTATTTATATTCATTCCCACCAATACAATGGCTACGTGTTAACTACCATTTAAAATAATAGTATTACATTACTAGTGTACAACGTAAGATTTCAAAGAAACTCTTTGTTGCGTATCAGGTACGCTATCAAAAATATAAAACACTTTAAAGTAAAATTAATATTCAATTATCAAATATTAATAAATATTAAAATGTATTATTCTTTATTTACCCGGGATGTTACATCCTTCCCCCCTTTTTGGAATTGTGTCCTCACAATTTTATTCACTTATCAAAATAAGTGGGGGTATTTATCCCTCATAGCATTTTCAGATTCTCATGTTGCCTCTTCAACCATATGGGTTTTCCACAAAACCTTTACCTGATGAAGTACCTTATTTCACAACACTTTCTCTCTTCGGTCAAGAATCTGGACTGGTTGTTCTTCATAAGAGAGATTCTCTTCCAACTGAACTACCTCTGGGCTCAAAACATGAGATGGATCTGGCATGTACTTCCTCAACATCGAAACATGAAAAACATTGTGTACCTGAGATAAACTTTGAGGTAAAGCCACTCTGTATGCAACTGATCCAACTCTCTCCAGAATTTCACATGGTCCAATGAACCTTGGACTCAGCTTTCATTTCTTACCAAATCGCATCACACTTTTCCATGGAGAAACCTTGAGAAAAACATGATAACATACCTCGAAAGATAGATCCTTCCTCTGGTTATCCGCATAACTTTTCTGTCTGCTCTGAGCTGTTCTCATGTGTTTCTGAATCAACTGAACTTTTTTGCCATCTCTTCTACCAATTCTGGTCCCATCAGCTTCCTTTCACCAACTTCATCCCAAAAAGCTGGAGTTCGACAATGCTTCCCATATAATGCCTCAAATGGTGCCATTTGTATACTGGAATGAAAATAATTATTATAAGAAAACCCAACCAAAGAAAGATGTTGGTCCCAACTTCCCTGATAATCCATAGAGCAAGCACGTAGCATATCCTCCAAGGTATGAATTGTTTGTTCTGACTGCCCATCTGATTGCGGATGAAAATCTGTATTTAATTCAGTACCCAATAACATCTTAAGGACTTTCCAAAAGTTAGAAGTAAACCTGTGATCACGATCAGATACAATTGTCACGACCCGTCCTCGGGGCCCATGCCGTGACTACCCCAAGCCCGCCTTCCATAGGCTAGGGGCTGGCGACTAGCACCAAGGCGTAAATCCCGATAAAAAGGGAAGGAATTTCCTTTGTAAAGTAAACAAGCACCACATAGTACAAGCGGAAGAAGTAAACTCTAAGTAAAAGCTGAGTACAACAGTAAGTACGGAAAGTAAAAGGGGCCGGAAATACAAGCCCAACTATAAAGTACAACTCGAAAGGGAAAATAGAAACTGTAAAGTAAAGCCTCTACACCGAGCTGTCCACTAGAAATCCCACCTGAAGGGTGGGTACAGATAGCTCCACTGCTCCTCGGGTCCTGTCGTCCGCTCCGAGCACGTCCCGCCCAGTGGTCCACCTCCAGGTACCGTCCTGCTCTGCAAGCCTCAACCACGATCAACACTGTCCGTCGTCTGCAACCAACACAACGTAGTGCGGGCATAGCCCATGCAGGGGTGAGTATAAGCTACTCAGTAGGGACCCCGAGACCCCCGAAGTTCTCCCAAAATCCACAAAGGAAAGATACAATCACGAAGCAACAACCGACACTGCTTAGGTATATGCCCATACATATACCGAAGTCATCAATTCCAATAAGCTCCAACCTCCGAGCCCAAGTAAAACCCAGTCCACACAGGAAAGTATTCGTATTCCACACAGGAAAGCAAAACTTAATACACACAGGATAGCACAACACAATCCACACAGGAAAGCAAACAGGATTCAGCTCACACAGGTATACTTCTTCGAAGACGATAGAGATGATCACTGATCCATCTAAGCCGTCGGACCCACAAAGGATCGATAGGTACTAACCCCCGCAATGACCCACACATGATCGGTAGGAAACTAACCCCCGCAAAGACCCACACAGGATCGGGCCCACACAGGACCTGTAGGCGCTGGCTCACATAGAACCGCTGAGCGCTGACCCACACAAGATCGGATCCACACAGGATCTGTAGCACTGATCCACGTAGGATCGCTGAGTGTTGTAGTCATCGCCGTCGAATCCACTGAGGATCTCTGCACATTCGTCGTCGCAGTCACAGTAGCAGTTGCAGCCAGCACTAGGGTTCCCGCACACAACAAGCTCGTTCGGGAGGATCCGCTCCACGAGCCGAGAGGCTGATACATCAACTGTGACAAGTCCAGAGTTGATGTATCCAAAAGTTCTGTATCATCAACAGGAACTCAACGCAACAGACAACGCGTCAAACGGACGCCCGGTCTGAGAGTTATTGGCTTTTTCGTCCCAGGGGCCCGATTGGTTTTTAAGGCAAAACCAACCCGACCGTATTCCATCTGCGTCCAAACCTCGGGCGGAGTATGCCAAAAGATCCGTCTCACTAAGAGGAACTCAACAAAGTTTATGTCACGTCAATCGGACGTCCGTAGCTCAATATATGAGCGTTTCCGCTCCGAGGGCCCGATTGGTTTCGTGTACGAACCAACCCGGCCGAACTCAAAGTATTCTGAAACCTTGAGTGCAATATACCGAAACGACCGGCTCAATCCAAGGATCGCATCGCCGATGACGGCGCGTCGTTTGGAATTCTGTAGCCCGAGTTATGGGCATTTGAACCCAAACATTCTGATAACGAGGGTTTCGGGCCCGGACCGACCCGACCCGAGACCCCCCGGTCGGCCCGGACTGGATCGACCCGCCCCGGACAGGGTCGGCCCGGCCCGGCCCGGCTGGGCGCGGCCGGGCCCGGCGCCGGTCTGGCTGGGGACAGCGCGCCCAGTGCGCTGTCTGGATCGACTCTTGGCCGAGCCGTTCGGCAAAGGGGGGGGGGGGGGGGGGCGCTTGCCCCCTGTGTAACTGCGGCCCCCCCTCATTTATGGGGGGCCGTTGAAGCTGGACGGGGGAATTTAATTCCCCCGGCTTTTCCCTTTCCGGCCGGCCCAACCTGGCCGGCTGACTCCTTCTCAACAGGACCGGTGGTGGCCGGTCCCCTTCCGGCTCCGACACCGGCGGCCCGGCTGGCCACTGGTCACCATGCTCCGCCACAGCCCGAAACCAGCCGCGACCCTTGTCATCTGGCGCGGTGCGACGGCACCGCGCCCCTCCGCCGCGGCCCCGCTCCGGCCGTGGCACCTTCGATTTTTTTCGACGCGGCGCGACGGAGTCGCATTCTTGAATTTATTTCCACAGCGCGGCGCGACGGCATCGCGCATATCTTCCGCATGAAACCACGTGGTGCGACGACACCACGCTTTCTCGTACCAACCACAAGAAACCATCACGAAAATAAGGAGGAGGATCGGCCGTGTTTGTGCAGTCTGACCCCCTCTCGTTATTCGATAAAAAAGGGGGTTTAATCCACGATCATCATCAAGTTGGCATTCACGAACAATTAAATAAATAAAACCACTACCTCGGTTCAGGAACGGTGTTCGTCAACGACCCGCGGAAGACGAGCGTCGCGGAGGTCGGGCGTCGCGGAAAAAGAATGTCAACGTCGCGAAGCGAGGATTCGAAGTCGTTGACGACAATTTTGTCGCGAAAAACCATCATGGAAGAGACGACGCGGAAGAAGAACATCGCGTCGCGGATACGGCGTCGCGGAAGAACCGTGTTCTTCAGCGGAGAAGTTCTTCGTTGAAGAACGGTGTTCTTCGCGTTCTTCGTTGAGGTTGAAGAAGATGAAGAATGCTTCTCAATCCTCTCAAGGTGGCAAAAGAAACTAACCAAAATAAAATAAGTCGAAGCCTTATTTTATTTACACATCCTAACCACTTTGAATTTCAAGAGTTTGAAATTAAGTAACTGATCATAATTAATAACACAAGTTGTCAAATTAATTAGAGTGGAGTTATTGGGGAGTTTAAGGGGATTTGAAGAGTTAGGGCTCATGTGGGCCCCACCACACTTTATCCTCTCAAGGGAGGTTATGTGTATGTGGGCCCCACCTCTAACTCCCTTTGGGAGGGAATAACCAACAAAGTTAAAAATAAATTGTGTTCCACAATTTATTTAACTTCTTCTAATTCCCCCCAAAACTAACTCTCATCCCGCATAAAACGCAACCTCGAAAAAGGTCTCCTTATGCGAATATCAGGGCTACGAGTTCATTGGTGTCCTCGAATTTTGATTCCGAGCACCGGTTCAAAAGTTAGAAATTCCCGCTCGTTCGTTCACTGAACGTACCCGAGCAAAACTTCGGAAATTGATTCCGGGCACACCGGGCCTCGGAATCAGGTGCCTTCAGAAACCGCGTTCTTGTAAAATTTCAAAGAAAATTAAGAAAAAATTTCCCTTGAATTTTACGGGTCTTTAAATTACTCCCACCTCAGGGCTTTACGTCCCCATAAAGATACATCAAAACTAGGGAAACAAATGAGGGTACTGAGCACGCATATGAGCCTCCCGCTCCCAAGTTCTCTCCTGGAGGTTCCCATGCTGCCATCTGATGCGCACCAGAGGAATCGACCGTCCACGTAGGACCCGCTCCTGTCGATCCTCAATCCCCACTGGGACCTTCGCAATAGTCACCCCATCGTCAACGTCAAGCTCCTCATGGTCAATGATGTGCATCGGGTCTAGCACGTATCTCCTCAGCTGAGATACGTGGAAGACGTCGTGCACCCAGTTCAACTGAGGTGGTAGAGCCAGACAATAAGCCACCTCGCCAATCCTGATGAGGACCTGGAAGGGTCCGATGAAGCGTGGAGATAACTTTCCGCCTCGGCCAAATCTCCGTAATCCTCGTCAAGGTGAGACACGCAAGAAGACGTGGTTGCCATCCTCGAACTCTAGTGGCCTCCACCTCCTGTCAGCGTAAGACTTATACCGGCTCTGAGATGTCCTCATCCGCTCCTGGATGACCTGGACCTTCTCTGTCATGGCTTGGACCATCTCCGGTCCCACAAGTGCTGACTCTCCAGGGTCTGTACAGCACAAAGGAGATCTGCAAGGTCGGCCGTACAACGCCTCGTATGGTGCCATCCCGATGGTGGAGTGGTAGCTGTTGTTGTACGCAAACTCCACCAAGGGTGGGTGGTCCTCCCAGCTATGACCAAAGTCGAGGACACATGTGCGGAGCATGTCCTCGAGAGTCTGAATGGTCCTCTCCGTCTGACCATCCGTCTGAGGGTGAAAGGCGGTGCTCAAACGTAGCTGCGTCTTGAACGCCTCCTGCAACCCATTCCAAAGCTGGGAAGTAAAGCGAGCATCTCGATCAGAGACGATAGATGATGGCACACCGTGAAGCCGAACAATCTCCTGAACGTAAAGACGTCCCAAGCTCTCCACTGAGGCTTTCTCTCTGATGGGTAAGAAGTGTGCCGACTTGGTGAGTTGGTCGACAATCACCCAAATGGAGTCGTGACCTCTGGAAGTGCGTGGAAGTCCAGTCACGAAGTCCATAGATATCCCGTCCCACTTCCACTCTGGTACCTCCAAGGGCTGAACCAAGCCTGCTGGTACCTGGTGCTCAGCCTTCACCTGCTGGAAGGTGAGACATCGAGAAACGAACTCTGCCACAACCTTTTTCATGCCTGGCCACCAGTGTTGTCGTCTGAGATCCTGGTACATCTTCGCCACTCCGGGATGTACCGCCAAGGGAGAAGTGTGAAACTCTCTCAGCACCTCCTCCCGTAATGCAACTAGTACCATGGTACATCCTCTTAAAAGGATGTTGTGCTCTGCTCCAAAGGAGAAACCATCAGGTGCCTGTCCTGAGGATATCTGTGCACGTCGCGTCTCACAGTCATCGTCCCCATGCTGTGCCTCTCTGACCTGCTATATAAGTGGAGGAGTGACTATGAGAGACTGAAGGAAGGCTGCTCCATCTCTATCCATGAAGGATATCTGCAAAGAGGCTAGCTGCTCCGTCGCCTCCTCAAGTAGTTGAATGCCCGTCCTCCTGCTGAGAGCATCGGCTACTACGTTTCCCTTCCCAGGAGTATAGACTATCTCAAAGTCATAGTCCTGGAGGAACTCGAGCCATCGCCTCTGTCTCAAGTTCAGGTCCATCTGAGAGAAAATGTACCTGAGACTCTGATGGTCAGAAAAGACTGTAAAGCGCTCGCCCATCAGATAGTGTCTCCAAGTCTTTAGAGCGAAGACCACTACTGCTAAATCCAGGTCATGGGTAGCGTAGTTCTGCTCATGCGGCATCAACTGAAGTGATCCATAAGCAATCACAACCCGCTCTTGTATCAGGACACATCCGAGTACGGTCCCCGATGCATTGCAGTAGACTATGTATCCAACTCCCTCCTCAGGCAACCTCAAGATAGGTGCGCTGGTCAATCTCTGCCTCAGCTCTTGAAAGATCTGCTGACATCTGTCTGACCACACAAAGGGTTTCCCCTTCTTCATCAAAGCTGAGAGTGGTGCTGCAACTCTGGAGAAGTCTGGCACAAATCTCTGGTAGTATCCAGCTAGTCCCAAGAAACTCCGCACCTCCGTCACGCTCCTGGGTGGCTCCCAAGCTAACACTGCTTTGATCTTCGAAGGATCCACTGAAACTCCCACCTCAGAGATGACGTGTCCCAAGAAGTGGACCTCACGTATCCAGAACTGGCACTTCGAGAGATTACCATAAAGCTGGTGCTCTCGGAGTGTTTCTAGTACAACCCGTAAGTGGTAGGCGTGCTCCTCCTCAGTCGTGGAGTAAATCAAAATTTTGTCGATGAAGACCACGACAAATCGATCGAGGTATGGCTGAAAGATCCTGTTCATGAGGTAAATGAACACTACTGGAGCATTGGTTATGCCGAAAGGCATAATCAAGAACTCATAGTGGCCATACCGACATCTGAAGGCCGTCTTCTGCACGTCCTCGTCTCTAACTCTGAGCTGGTGATAGCCTAACCTGAGGTCTATCTTCGAGAACCACCGTGCTCCCTTGAGCTGATCAAAGAGGTCATCAATCCTCGGTAGTGGATACTTGTTCCTCATTGTCACCTGGTTCAGGTGATGATAATCGACACAAATTTGCAAGCTTCCGTCCACCTTCTTGGCGAACAATATCGGGGAAGCCCAGGGTGAAACAATGGGTCGGATGAACCCCTTTCCCTGCAAGTCCTCCAACTGTACCCATAGCTCTCGAAGCTCTGCGGGGGCCATCCGATACGCTGGAGTCGATATCGGAGATGTCCTGGGGTACAGGTCAATATAAAAGTATACCTCTCTGCGAGGAGGTAGCCCTGGAACGTCGTCGGGAAAAACGTCCGCAAACTGATCCACCACTGCAGGAAAACCAGGACTCCACACGTCAACTGCTCCTAGGATGAGGCTAGCCAACTGATGAGTGATGGGATGTCCTCTACTCTACGAGAGTCCATCCTGTGCTGCAAATGCTCCCTTCTCGCCGGTGAAGGTGAACCTGCTCCCGTCGGTGCGTACACATCGCACCTTGCGCCTAGAACAGTCAATCTGTGCATGGACTGTGGATAACCAATCCATGCCCAAGATGACGTCGTAAGGCCTCGACGCCGCTACAAGAAGATCCCAGCCTAAGCTCTCACCTCCTAGAGTAAGCTCACACTACCGGCACCAGTGTGTAATCGTCAAGTCTGCTCCCGTAGGAGTCTCTAGCCGTAAGGATCGAGCCAACGACTTTGTCAGGATCTCCGAGCTCCGAACAAGGGCAGCGACTATGAAAGAGTGACTCGCTCCTGTGTCTATAAGTACTGCAGCAAGGGTGGAATAGACACAGATAGTACCTCGAATCATCTCGGGCGCGCCGTGGTCGTAGGCCTCTGCTGCCTGGAGCTGTGCGTATCTCTTCCCGCTAGCTCCCTGTGGTCGGGGTGGACCTCCTGGTGGTGGTGGTGGTAGAGCCTCAAAGCGTCTCCCACCACCTACTGCTCGGCCAGCTCCTCTGCCTCGTCTGCCTCCTCCCTGTGGACCGCCACGGTCGACCCTCTGCCTCTGCCTCGGTGGTCCCTCAACCGTCTGCTACTCCTCAGCACGGTGGGTCGGGCAATCACGAGCCATGTGGCCCTGCCCGCCGCACGAGTAGCACTGTCTGCCTCTCGAAATACTGACTCCGCGCTGTGTGCCCCGCACTACTGAGCCAGTTTCCTGAGGTCATCTGCCTGAGGGTATGGTCTGCCTGGACCCCTGAGTCATCCGTCGACTGCCTGCTGCAGAAGACTCTGCTACATGCTGCCCTGCGGTGGGTCTCGGTGCTGGTGTAGACTCAGCAAGAAAGCTCTCGATCAAAAGGGCCCGCTCCAGTAATCTTGTCTAAGTCAGAATGCTGTGGGAGATCAGAGATGCCCTGATCTCGTGTCTCAATACCTGCTCAAAGGTCTGGGCCCAGAAGAATGGGTCCCGTACCATGTCGGTCGAGTAACGTGAGAGATCAGTAAATCTCGCCGAGTACTGAGAGACTGTCATGCTGCCCTGCTGCAGCTGAAGAAGCTCCTGAATGCGCACCGCACGGAGGGTGGCTGGGACAAACTCTGAGCGGAAGAGGCTCTCAAAGTCTATCCAGAGTAGAGATGCCTCATCGTGCACCTGGAGCATCAAGCTCCACCATCGGCCCGCTTCTGCGTGCAGTAGGCTCGCAGCGAGGATCACCATGAGGTCTGCTGGTGTCCTCACTAGCCTGAAAACTCGAACGACTGCCTCCAGCCAGTCCTCGGCTGCCTGGGGGTCCATCTCCCCACGGAACCTGGGTGGTCGCTGGTGCTGGAACTCATGCAGTGCGCTGAGGCGACGTGCATCGTCAGCGGCTGGTGCTGGAAGTATTGATGGCTCGGCGGGCAGAGCTACCGCTGGTGCCACTGCTGACAAAGGGCCCTGCACCGAGGCCTCATCGCTCGGTGGGCTGTCGTCACGCTCGACTCTCAGAACCCTAGCTGGCTGCCGTCGTGGGTCCATCCTGAAAAGGAAATAGGTGCACCACAGTCAGAACAATATACCTAGTGAGCTGATACAAAGTAATCACAAAGAAAACTTGAAACACACATGCAATCAATGTTTTCGTTCATTAAGTCGGAAATCAGTAGTCAGGGTCATGGTGTACGGATACGTCGGTCGCCGCACCAACACTGAACTCCCTGGACTGATAACCACACTCAATACGCTAAACACTATTGCTTCACATAGAAAAAGATCAGAGTTCGCGGTAGAACCGAACTCCTCTGATACCAATTTGTCACGACCCATCCTCGGGGCCCGTGTCATGACTACCCCAAGCCCGCATTCCATAGGCCAGGGGCTGGCGACTAGCACCAAGGCGTAAATCCCGATAAAAAGGGAAGGCATTGACTTTGTAAAGTAAACAAGCACCACAGAGTACAAGCGAAAGAAGTAAACTCTAAGTAAAAGTTGAGTACAACAGTAAGTACTGAAAGTAAAAGGGGCTGGAAATACAAGCCCAAATGTAAAGTACAACTCGAAAGGGAAAACATCAACTGTAAAGTAAATCCGCTACACCGAGCTGTCCACTAGAAATCCCACCTGAAGGGTGGGTACAGATAGCTCCACTGCTCCTCGGGTCCCGTCGTCCGCTCCGAGCACGTCCCGCCCAGTGGTCCACCTCCAGGTACCATCCTGCTCTGCAAGCCTCAACCACGATCAACGCTGTCCGTCTTCTGCAACCAACACAATGTAGTGCGGGCATAGCCCGTGCAGGGGTGAGTATAAGCTACTCAGTAGGGACCCCGAGACCCCCGAAGGTCTCCCAAAATCCAAAAAGGATAAACCACAAAGGAAAGATACAATCACGAAGCAACAACCGACACTAGTTAGGTATATGCCCATACATATACCTAAGTCATCAATTCCAATAAGCTCCAACCTTCGAGCCCAAGTACAACCCAGTCCACACAGGAAAGTATTCGTATTCCACATAGGAAAGAAAAACATAATCCACAAAGGATAGCACAACACAATCCACACAGGAAAGAAAACAGGATTCAGCTCACACATGTATACTTCTTCGAAGACGATAGAGATGATCACTGATTCATCTAAGTCGTCGGACCCACAAAGGATCGATAGGTACTAACCCCCGAAATGACCCACATAGGATCGGTAGGAAACTAACCCCCGCAAAGACCCACACAGGATCGGGCCCACACAGGACCTGTAGGTGCTGGCTCACACAGAATCGCTGAGTGCTGACCCACACAGGATCAGATCCACACAGGATCTGTAGCACTGATCCACGTAGGATCGCTGAGTGCTGTAGTCGTCGCTGTCGAATCCACTGAGGATCTCTGCACAGTCGCCATCACAGTCATAGTAGCAGTCGCAGCCAGCACTAGGGTTCCCGCACACAACAAGCTCGTTCAGGAGGATCCGCTCCACGAGCCGAGAGGCTGATACATCAACTATCACAAGTCTAGAGTTGATGTATCCAAAAGTTCCGTATCGTCAACAGGAACTCAACGCAACAGACGGCGCGTCAAACAGACACCCGGTTTGAGAGTTATTGGCCTTTTCATCCCAGGGGCCCGGTTGGTTTTTAAGGAAAAACCAACCCGACCATATTCCACCTGCATCAAAACCTCGGGCGGAGTATGCCAAAAGATCCGTCTCACTAAGAGGAACTCAACAAAGTTGATGGCACGTCAATCGGGCATCCGTAGCTCAAGATATGAGCGTTTCCGCTCCGATTTCCCGGTTGGTTTCGTGTACGAACCAACCCGGCCGAACTCAAAGTATTCCGAAACCTTGAGTGCGATATACCGAAACGACCATCTCGATCCAAGGATCGCATCGCCGCTGACGGCGCGTCATTTGGAAGTCCGTAGCCCGAGTTATGGGCATTTGAACCCAAACAGTCCGATAACGGGGGTTTCGGGCCCGGACCGACCCGGCCCGAGACCCCCCGGTCGGCCCGGACCGAGTCGACCCGCCCCGGACAGGTTCGGCCCGGCCCGGCACGACCCAGACCGGCTGGGCGCGGCCCGGCCCGGCACGACCCGGCCTGGCAGACCGGCCGGGCGCCGGTCTGGCTGGGGACAGCGCGCCCAGCGCACTGTTTGGCTCGGCTCTTGGACGAGCCGTTCAGCAAAGGGGGGGGGGCTGCCCCCCTGTGTAACCGCGGCCCCCCCTCATTTATGGGGGGCCGTTGAAGCTGGCCGGGGGAATTTAATTCCCCCGGCTTTCCCCTTTCTGGCCGGAACGACCTGGCCGGCCGACTCCTTCTCAACTGGACCGGCGGTGGCTGGTCCCCTTCCGGCTCCGACACCGGCGGCCCGGCTGGCCGCTGGTCACCATGCTCCACCGCGGCCCGGAACCGGCCGCGGCCCTTTTCGTCTGGTGCGGTGCGACGGCACCGCGCCCCTCCGTCGCGACCCCGCTCCGACCGCGACACCTTCGATTTCCTTCGACGCGGCGCGACGACGTCACGTTCTTGAATTTCTTTCCACTGCGCGGAGAAACGGTGCCGCGCATATCTTCCGCATGAAACCGCGTGGTGCGACGACACCATGCTTTCTCGTACCAACCACAAGAAACCATCACGAAAATAAGGAGGAGGATCGGTCGTGTTTGTGCGGTCCGACCCCCTCGCGTTATTCGATAAAAAAAAGGGGTTTTAATCCACGATCATCATCAAGTTGGTATTCACTAACAATTAAATAAAGAAAACCCCTACCTCGGTTCAGGAACGGTGTTCGTCAATGACCCGCAGAAGACGAGCGTCGCGGAGGTCGGGCGTCGCGGAAAAAGAATGTTGACGTCGCGAAGCGAGGATTCGAAGTCGTTGACGGCGATTTCGTCGCGGAAAACCGTCGCAGAAGAGATGACGCGGAAGAAGAACGTCGCGTCGCGGATACAGCGTCGCGGAAGAACCGTGTTCTTCGGCGAAGAAGTTCTTCATTGAAGAACGGTGTTCTTCGCGTTCTTCATCGAGGTTGAAGAAGATGAAGAATGCTTCTCAATCCTCTCAAGGTGGCAAAAGAAACTAACCAAAATAAAATAAGTTCAAGCCTTATTTTATTTACACATCCTAACCACTTTGAATTTCAAGAGTTTGAAATTAAGTAACTCATCTTAATTAATAACACAAGTTGTCAAATTAATTAGAGTGGAGTTATTGGGGAGTTTAAGGGGAGTTGAAGAGTTAGGGCTCGTGTGGGCCCCACCACACTTTATCCTCTCAAGGGAGGTTATGTGGATGTGGGCCCCACCTCTAACTCCCTTCGGGAGGGAATAACCAACAAAGTTAAAAATAAATTGTGTTCCACAATTTATTTAACTTCTTCTAATTCCCCCCAAAACTAACTCTCATCCCGCATAAAACGCAACCTCGGAAAAGGTATCCTTATGCAAATATCGGCGTTGCGAGTTCATTGGTGTCCTCAGATTTTGATTCTGAGCACCGGTTCAAAAGTTAGAAATTCCCGCTCGTTCGTTCACTGAACGTACCCGAGCCAAACTTCGGAAATTGATTCCGGGCACACCGGGCCTCGGAATCAGGTGCCGTCAGAAACCGCATTCTTGTAAAATTCCAATGAAAATTAAGAAAAAATTTCCCTTGAGTTTTACGGGTCTTTAATAAAATAGAGAGGGGAACTCCATGCAACCTGACTATCTCTTCAAGATACAACCGAGCAAGTTGATCTAGAGACAAAGTATCTCGAATAGGAAGGAAATGAGCAAATTTAGTCAATCGATCAACAATAACCCAGATTGCATTATTACCTCTGGATGTATTCGGTAATCCCACAACAATGTCCATTGATATATTTTCCCATTTCCACTCTGGCACTGGTAGAGGCTGAAGCATCCCTTTCGGTAACTGTCGCTCTGCTTTAACCTGCTGAAAAGTCAAACACTTTACAGTAAAATCAGCAATATCTCTTTTCATTCCATCCCACCAATAATACTCCCGCAGATCTCTGTACATCTTAGTAATGCGAGGATGAACTGAAAACGGGGAACCTTGAGCCTCACATAACAACTCATTCTTCAACTGTGAATCACTAGGCACACATAATCTCTTTCCAAACCTCAAAACACAATCATTATCAATGTTAAGTTTAGGCAACTTACCCTTCTGAACCAGCTCTACCTTTTTCTGCAACTCGCTGCCTTCCCTCTGTGCTTGCTTAATTCTGTCTAATAGGGATGATCTCACTGATACCTGAAACAAAACAGAATAACTTCCTCCACCAACAACTTCTATGCCAAAGTTCATCAAATCAAAAACCAAAGGATCTCGTTCCAAACATAGCATGGTTAATGAAGCATTACTTTTTCGACTCAAAGCATCAGCCACTTTATTTTCTTTTCCTGGATGGTAATGAATTGTACAATCATTATCCTTGATTAATTCTAGCTGTCTCCTCTATCTCATGTTCAATTCTTTCTGAGTGAATATATACTTTAAACTTTTGTGATTAGTATATATTTCACACTTTACTCCATACAAATGATTCCTCCAAATTTTTAAATCAAAAACAACAGTAGCTAATTCCAAATCATGTGTAGGGTAATTTACCTCATGAATTTTCAACTGGCATGAAGCATAAGCAATTACCTGATCATTCTGCATAAGGACAAAACCAATTCCTTTCAATGAAGCATCACTGTAGATAACAAACTCACCATTCCTGGAAGGAAGTGCCAAAACTGGAGCATTCACCAATCTTCTTTTCAACTCCTGAAAACAATCATCACATTATTTTGTCCAGATAAACTTAACACCGTTCCAAGTTAGCTTAGTCATTGAACTAGATAATCGTGAAAAATTTTCAACAAACCTTCTGTAGTAACCTGCAAAACCAAGAAAACTACAGATCTCAGTTACATTTGTGGGTCTTGTCCATTCTTCAACAACCTTTGTTTTTGCAGGATCAACAGTTATCCCATATTTAGAAACAATGTGGCCATGGAAAGAAATTTGTTGCAACCAGAACTCACACTTACTGAATTTCCCATACAATTTATTTTCTTTTAAGGTTTTTAAGATAACACTTAAATGAATTTCATGATCCTCCTTACTTTTAGAAAACACCAAAATATCATCAATAAAAACAACCAACATTTTTCACCTGAGTCAACTGATCCATCACTGCAACAAACTGTTTAGTTCTGATTCTGACCATCTCAGGATACTGATTTGAAAGGTCATTTCCCTCTGTATGCCTTCCCAGAAAAGCTGTTCTGTTTCCTCTATGAAAAACCATTCTTAACACAGAAATATCTTAGGCGAAGCAACATGGTAATCTTTAAATTCTATATCATTTCAATCATACCATAAATTAATTTATAATTTAACAATTTTCTAACTCTTAAAGTTGTCTAAACCGACCTTTGATACCAACTATAAGGCCCTGACCTTAAACCTTACTTAATATTGAATTAAAAGAATAATTCACATTGAGGATCTTTTCACGGTTTAGAGTTTTAGAGAATTAGGACATAACTATTACATCTCAAAAGATTACAAAGTAGAAACTTCTACTAAGTTTCCATAAAATAAAAACTCTTAAAAGGAAACATGTCTAGTTCCATGTTTTAGATAGCATGACTTTCCCTTGATCCCATCCTTGACCCTATTCCACATTAAGTCCTGTGAAAAACATTTCAAAAACTTGGGGTGAGCATAAAAAGCTCAGTAAGGGATACACAAAGAATGAAAACTGTTAGTTTATCAAAACAACAAGTAAACCATGTATACTTTATCAAAGTAATACTTTTCACCTTTATGAAGTAGTAAAAACTCTTCACTATATAAAAGATCATTACTTACCCTTTTGTAACAAAAATATTACCATAAAACCCATATAAAGATCACATAACATATAAAGGTAACTTGGGACATAAATATACTTAAATGGAATAACCATACGGTCGACTTCCACACATATCACTTAATGGAATAGCCATACGGCCGACTTCCATACCAAATGAATTGGAGGTTATAACGTAACCACCCATCCTGATATTCATGGCACCACCCATCATATGGTTTATCACGTAACCACCTGTCAAATGTCCAAGTACCATTATAAAATCATAAGACATAAAACAAATATAATGGAAAGAAAACATCTCCACACTTTGATCACAATATATCATATAAATATATTGACATAAAAATCCATTATAAAAACCATTTTCAATACCAAAATACATAAAATAGTATATGGTATTTATTTCATTTTAAAAACATTACGGATTGTTGAGGAAGCCAAGGACCAAATAATACTCGCGGCGACGAAACATTCCTTTTTGTCGTTTAGTAAAACGCTTCATAGAAAAAGATTCCATTTGTATAAAAGTAAAAGTCAAAGGGGTTTATACACCGTATAAAAGAAGATTGTGTATAAAACTAAAATACGCCTCAATGAAAGGAGATTGAGACAAAGTCCCATACCTCGAGTCCGACTTGACTCGATCGTTCTTTAATGTCATGAACACTATGTAATTATTTAAGTTAATAACGGTCGTTTTAATGATCATTGGTACTTGAGTAAAAAATTTGCTCTTTATAATTACAAGTTGTTCATGTATCCATTATATCCAGAGTTGTACTCATGATGTATATATCATATATATCATATATATCCAGTATATACATGCATTTATAATATTACATAACATTTAGAGGTAAGAAATGAAATGCACCGTTCATGGAGATGGTAAGCCATACGTACGCATGAATGCTACTTCCATTTCTATTTCATATTTAATGGAATTAAAACATAATGATACATAATAGTATTATAATTCCAGTATTGTATCATATGTAATATCATTCAATATATCCTTTATACGTACCGCATATGGTATTAACGAATCAAATCACTTTGAGGGGGTGGTAGTCCGCACTTCCTAAAATGAAGATATCGCGTTTACCCATAATGGAAACCATAAAGGTATGCCATAAATGAAAAATACAGAATCTTAAGTAAAACATAAACTTATTATATATCATATATAAATATAGTTACATCTTAATGGCCACCTTTGAAGGTGTTATATGAGTGTTGAACAATCATCGTTTCGTGAGGCAGAAATTCACCATCCACAGAAACAGTATGTTCTTTAACCATTAGATGTAGGTGTGTGTAAGTGTAGCTATAATCCTTATTATAACAACATCCTAGTATATTAAAGATAATGGTTTTTTTACAAAAGAAAGGAATAAAAAGAGTTTAGAGGGTTGGAGAAGCAAAATTAAACATAAGAACACAAGAGAAAACACTACCTTTAAAACGGGTAACTCTTTTTGATTTGAGCTCAAAGGCTTCCTTGGGAAGACTTCTGCCCAAAGTGAGGCTTCAAGGAGTAATAGAGGGATGTGGAGAGACAAAATTATCAGGGTTTGGCTGAGACAAAGGCTTTAGAGGTGTGGGTAAAGAGGTAGAGGTGGGGGCCTTTTATAAGAGGAGAGGAGGGGCACTCTTGGAAAGTTAAGAAAAGATACTTTATTATAAAAAGATTTTCGTATTATAAAGGTCCCACATTGATAAAATTCTTGTATAATGTTAAAAGGGTTCGAAATATACTCATCCAATAGGTCTTTGACAAGTCTAAGTCTTAGAGTTTACATTATCTTTTCATTTTATTTAAATCGTTCATTAATGAGGTAATCACTGCATCATCATGATGTCATAAATAATTTAATTTATTTAATGTCTAAAAAATTATAAGAAAAATATCATGATGTAGGAAATCTTTTTATCTTCCTAATTAATATTTATTGTAAAAAATATGACTTGTATAACCCCATTTAAAAATTGTTTTAGTAAAACAACTCATGTTTGTGACATTTTAATTTTAACATTAAATAAAAAGTTATTAATGTCATTTTCTGACCAAAGTGGCTCCATGGGGTCCAAAAGTTGAACCATGGATTGTCTTGGTCGTCCATGACACATCCAATATGGGCAGGACATGTGTCTAGGTCATTTCATATTATTAAAACATTATTTTTACCTTAAACTACACTAATTACCTCTAATCGTGATTAAAAACATAAAAGTTACTATTCACCAAAAAATTATTTTAATCCCATTGAACCACATTTTAATTCTTAATGACAACCATGTATGTCAGATTTTTGAAATTCAAAACACAAAGGTGGTAAAATTTCATTTAAACGAAAAATCAGTTTTTTTAAGTACCACTTAGTGGTTTCACTATTCATCAAAAATTGAAGTTTTTCAGAAAATTACCAAAACTTCACCCTAAGCTATATTTGATATTCCTAATTCAAAAATGAAGTCTATTTTAAAAAATTCAAAACATGTATGTTACATTAATTAATTTAATAATTAATTCCCGCTGTCAGAGCAAATAGCGTGTTTTTATGAAACAATAAGTATCAAAAGATTGACACAAGTTTAAGTCCAATTTCAAAGTAAAATTAATTCCAATGACCACTATTGGATTAAATGGTAAAAATATATTCTAATTTCACTTTAAAACAAATTCAAAAGATAATCTAATCATATAAATAAATTAGATTAAAAAGAGGTTTTGAATTAAAATACAACATTTTTCACTATTCATTAAAAAATGAACTTTATCGGAAAAATACAAAAAATTTACACAAAGTAAATTTTGATGTCCCGATTCTAAAGAAGAGTTTTATTTGGTCCAATCGAATCTATAAGAGTGACCAAAACTATATTTAATGACGGTTCCCCATCAAAAGGCGATAAGTGGACCTCTAGTGAAAATTAGAGTATAAATGCCTAAAATTGAATTCTTTTCGTATTTTAAGCCTTTATCCTTTATTGGATTAATGTAAAAACATTTAAAAAACATATATAATCATATTTTAGTTATTTCTATTCATTCCTACCAATACAACGACTACGTGTTAACTACTATTTAAAATAATATTATTATATTACTAGTGTGCAACGTAAGATTTCAAAGAAACTCTTTGTTGCGTATCGGGTACGCTATCAAACATAGAAACCCCGTTAAAGTAAAATTAATATTCAATTCTCAAATATTAGTAAATATGAAAATGTATTAATCTTTATTTACCTGCGATGTTACATGTACTTTATGGAGATTTGGACACTCTAACTTGGGGCTTACTCCTGAGAAAGATACCCAAATTAGAAGGGGAGTTATGATTGGGTTTTACTCCTGTAAAGGAAACTCAAATCAAAAGTAAATAAAGACTGGTTAAGAGAAATTAAGACTGGGGATTACTTCTGAAAAGGAGGCCCAGGTTAAGGGAATTATGGTTGGGGCTTACTCATAAGGAGAATTCCCAGATTAGGGGACTTGGGGCTTACTCTTAAGGAGGATGCCCAAATTAATGGGGACTTGGGGCTTACTCCTAAGGAGGATTCCCAAATTAATGAGGACTTAGGGTATAATCCTAAAGAGGATGCCCAAATTAATGAAGACATGGGGCTTACTCCTAAGGAGGATGACCATATTTATAGATTTTGAGATTGGGGCTTACTCCTAAAAAGGAATCTCAGGTTAAGGATTCTCTCATCTTAAAGGATAAGGTTGAATGAATGAACTCTCTAACTTTAGTGATGTAAAGATGTGTAAATCACTAGGTTTTGAGAGATGTTCCACGCAATTCCTTTCAGATAAGGAATTCAATCAAGAAAAAATTCCATAAATGGCTTTGAAGAGTTTCTTAAAGACTGAATCTTGAATAGGAGAGGTGGAATGACATAAGAGAGGTGAAATGGGCAGGAAGGGCACCCAAAAATAGTAGGGCGTGCAAGTCCTGGGGGGGTCACGCAAGTTATGCATGGGCACGCAAGTCTTGGTCACGCAATTATACCTGCACAACACCTATATTCTTGGGTGATGGTTAACCAGTATGGTAATACTTGGGCGATCCTTGACCAAAGCCTTTAGAATTATCTTGAGGTACTTCCAAAAGAGTGGCGTGCAAGTTTCAATGAGTAGGTAAGGATGCGTGAAAGTTTTTCCATTTCCCTTAAGGGTAAAACACTTTGGCACGCAAGTGCTAGTGAATTCTAATACTTAGACCTTATTCCTCTTGTTTAAACCTTCCATTCTAGGTAAGTAATTGCCTTATAAGTGTTCGGAAGACTTGAAGAAGAGACTTGGGCGTTCAGAGCTATGTATCTGAATTCTGGAAAAAAATCCTCTCAAAATGGGGGGCCCACCGGGGGTATTTATAGGCTAGAGAAGACCCTGGGAGGTTTTCAAAGAGGGCGCGCAAGTCACTTGCATGACTATTAGGCAGCGCGCAATTTTACTTTCATGACAGTGAGGGAACTTGCGTGACCCAAAGGTATTTGACTCCTTTTTCATTCCTTTGTCGATTTTTGATGTTTTCTTCAAAGCATGAATCAATTTGTGCTATGTCATTTCCCTTTCCATTCTATTAGACAATGTGACGAAAAGGAGTGTCAACAAAATCCCCCCCTCAGAGTTGGATCCGAAAGAATAAGGATGTGACTCTGAGGAAAAGAAGAAAACCAAAGGAAAATAGGCGCACAAGTGTTCAGTGTGAAACACTCATCGCGTAGGTGCGAGTCACGCAGGGCTGGAGCGCGCTGGTTGTAGGCGCACAGGTGGCCGGCCTGGACTATATATATGCACTCATTTGTCGTGCATAACATCAAATTTCATATTTTCGAGCTCTCGCCACGCAGGTCACCTTTGTCGCGCAAGTTGCTCTCTTTTCCACTTTTCCTTTGCTGTCTCGCTGCTATCAAGGTACCTAGATTTGCACGGTGATACTTGCGTGATAAATACTTGTGCGGCACATTATACTTGCGCGACACATCCACACTTGCACGCTAAGATCATACTTGTGTGCCTTAATGCCTTTTCCATTTTTTTCGAATTCTTTCACAAATTTTTTGAAAAATAAACTTACTTAAGGGTTAATTATTCAAATTTTGTACAGATTCAAATGGCTCCCAAAAGAATCAGAATAGCTGATGAACTTGCAAGAAAACTTCTTGATGATATAATGAACATCATTGGCCACGATTATTATACCGTCTGTGATAGCACTCTTCCGGATTTGGCCATGTATTTGAAGAAATATCACTTTGATTTCCCAGAAAGCACTTATCTGCCTTTGTACAGTTATGGTCATCTGTGAGAAGTCACTATTCCAGAAGCAAAGAAATATCTCCCATTTTCGTGGTTTCAGAATTACACCAACTTTTCTTCAGCAAATATCTCATGTGGAGGAGGATTTATAAATGATGGAATAGTGGAGAAGGCCCACATGATGCATCATAGCCCTTGTATGCCAGATATAAAACATCATAAGCCTGAGCTGCAACCACATTGTCATCCTTTAATATTCCTAAATTCTCAGATGGATAAATCCAAAGGCTAGCAGAAAAGTTAGGACTTCCATCCTGGGGGAGGTGTGAAGCCAACTTGGATGTGGGCATACTGGGTGCAACAAAAATGTGCAGAGTTTGTCGAGGATTTGAAAGGAGTGGCGATATACGAAGCTGTCTGGGTTGGGAAAACATATGTTTACAGAATTGATAACTTCGTGCCGGAGATACTCAGCCACTGGAGCCCAGAAGCCAATTATTTCCATCTGACTCATGGAGAAGTAGGCATCAGTCTGTGGGATGTCCACAGGATCTAAGGGGCTCCAATTTTGGGTGACATGTATGATGAATTCATTCCTCCCAAGGGGACTTGGAATGATTCATAGAGGACTCCTGCTTTGGCTCGAGAATTATTTAAAATCTTCCACATGCTCAAGAGTTCAGAGACCTCATTAAATCATTCTAGAAAGGATATTCATCCAGAGGAGTGGATGAATATATTTCTTATTGAGAAGAAAGAGAAGGAGCCAAAGGAGAAGGATCTGAAGGAGAAAGGATAAAAAAAACAAATCCAAGGATTAGAGGCCCACCCGTCCTACCACCTGCCCAGAAACCGAGAAGAGGGGTGCTCCTGGCACATTCTGGCCAACTCTAGAAGCATGAGAGTTTGAGAAATGGGGATATGAGGTGAATCAAAGGATCCCAAATAATACTCGTCTGGCGGGCTTCTTGGCTTTGTGGATCAGCGTTTATCTCTTCCCAATCAGGGACTCGAATGGAGGCGTCAGGCCAGGGACCTTCGTTATTGCATCAAAGTTGGATGAGGGAAAAATGGTTGCGTTGGATACCCCCATTTTAGCAAAGATTCACAGGAGTTTACTTCATGTCTTCATGGGTAAATCTCCTTTGAGAATAGTGGGACCATTCCAATTTTTATGGGGATGGATCGCCACTCACTTCAGGACTTATAATGTAGAGAACGGAGTACAAATTACGAGAAGTTATTTTCGGCCATCAGTGCAAGAATTCTCTGTAATTACTCCATTAGATCTTAATGCCTATGACATGAAAGTGAGGCTAAGCATGTTTAAGGAATTCAAAATTTTTCCCTATGGAAATCCGCCAACCGGGCAGTTTTTTTTATGATTGAACAGCCCACTTGGATTTGAGGGCATACATGCTAGCCTGCAGAGATGGTGTTCTAGTCGCCAGGATTGACAGAGAGATTATATGTGAGGCCTATGCTCCATATAGATTTGCACGCCAATTCAAGTGTTTGCAACAGATTTATGTATCTCCCCATGTACATGTCAGGTTAGAGCAACATCCGATGGTTGCTCAGCAACTGTGGTTGTTGACGTCTAGGGAGAAGACTGGGGAGGTGTTTGATCTACTAGTTGAAAGAGCGGAGCATAACTTGACTACATGGTATGCCGAGCACTGGATAACATCATACCCTAAATGGGTGCTGAATCACCCAGTTTATCAGGTGGGGAAAAGGAAGAGGACTGTAGAGAAAGAAACCCTTACTCATAAAGGTGATGCTTCCCCACCTGAAGCTAATTCATCAGATTCCTCCTCTAGGACTGATTCACCAGATTCCCATGATGGGGATGATGAGGCCCAACAAGTGGCAAAGCAGCCTCATGCCCAATATAATCCTCCGGTCAGCATCAAAAGACCTACTCCATCAACTCCTGGTGAGTTACTTCATTGTGGTAATTTAATCACCATCACTTTATAAAGCAATAAGTCTTATTTTCTTATTATCTATCTGTAGTTGCAGGATCTAGGAAGAAATTGAAGTTGAAGATTTTAGGACCTTCCTCACAGCCTTCTGGTACACGCCCTGAATATCTACGACCAGAGGCTATCCAGACATGGCAGAGTTTATACTATGGTATTGAAACTGCCTCGCTGGATTTATGCGAGGGGCTGCAACTCCCTAGAATAGGGAGTCTTCTGGCTTCTACTGATATTAATTTCGAAGATAGCCCTGATGAAGTGCGAGATTATATTAGAGAGCTGGAAATGCTCATATATTCCACCGATGATTACATTCCTGTCACCAAGTGGGTGAAGGAAATGATAGATCATGGTGCCGCTGAGGGGACTAATGTGGAGTGCCACGATTACGTGGCCCCTGAAGATGTAAGTTTTCGTTCCTTATTTTCTTTGAAACTTGATTTCAGTAAAAGATTTGTTACTCAAGGAAGTTATTTTCTTCATCTTGCAGCTTGAAAAGAAATGAACTAATGAGGTTACTTTGCCACAGTATAGCCCTGGTGGTACTGCCATCGGGGCTGCTGCTGAATCTCCTCACGAGTCGGGCGAGATATCTCCGTGCCAGTAGGCCATGGATGAGGAGTTGGACATGGCTTTCCATTCTCCCATTCAGGTACCTATAATAGAGACTGTCGACACTCCCAAAATGCCAAAGAAGCAAAGTTATCGGAGGAAGAAGTCCACAACTAAACGCTTCATCAGTAGTGGTAAGTCCTTCGGATAATCGTGAATTTTAAATCATGAAAAAGATTGCTCATTTTCCATGGAATTTCAGGGGATTTTTCAATTTCCCCGCTGAGGGAGAGGACTGATCCTACTCTGAGGATCATAGAGGGTGCTGTGGAACAATATCAAATTCAGGCTGACTTGGCTGCTCCTAGAAAAGAGCCAGCATCTGTTACCAGTATCCCTCCTGCTTCTGTTGCAAGAAGAGAAGAACCCGCTTCTGGTAAGTTAATAATGCTCCATTCTTTGATACTTCAAGTTCAACCCCTGAATTAGAGCTTTTGGCGGCTATTTCAACTGATGTCGTGATTTTATCCGAAGATGCTATCCAGGGTCAGGGACCACAGGATGAAGGTCACCAAGAAGACACATCAAATGATCCCACTGGTGAGACTAACCAGGATTCTAAGATGACATTAGATGAAATGATGGAACTTGGCACATCTTTAGAAGATTTTATAAATCATGTTAAATTTCCTTGTAATTTAGAAGATTATGGATGTGAGTGTTATCCTTTGTCCTATTAAGAATAACTTCTTCTTACATGTCTAATCATGATTGGTTCAAATGTGCAGTTTTTTCTGAGCAAGCTGATGAACTACCCATGCTTGAAGGGGGTACAGAAAAACCTACCATTGCAGAGACATTGGCACAAGTGGAGCTGAACCCAATAGAGCTTCCTCAAACTCATCCTAAAAATCCTTTAGAAGCTAGGAAAGATGGGGAGGAGCCTTCTCAGGTTTTTGATCTACCGTTGGGTAAGGAATAACAATATTTGTTATTGTACTTAATTTGAAAGACAACCAAATTAACTTTTGTTATCCTTTGAAACTAACCAAAGCTTTCAATTAATTATGCAGGGCCATCAATTGCAGTGTCTAGATCTGGAGGTGAGGCCTCAGCCTCCACCCCAACATGAATTGAAAGTGAATAAGCTCAGGTCAAGGGGGGAAGGAGTAGAACAGGGCACTTCCCTAAGTGAATTAATCCTAGATTATACTCCCCCCTGTGATAGTGACGCTGAGTCGGACCTAGAAGTTCGAAAGGCGTTCCAATTTTCACGACGCAAGGAATGGAAGAAGATATGGAAAATCATATCTGAAGTTCCTCTAGAGGAGATGCTATCGAAGATTCCCCAGCTGTCATCCCTATTTGTCATATTGGGACTTGGCGGTTTTGGATATGAAAAGATCCATGCCATGGTGAAACATGTCATTTTCAGGAGGGAGTAGGAGAAAAAGTGTCGCGAAGATCTGATCAGGGTGAAACTATCATCCAATATTAGTGAATTTGAGGCTACGATATCCCGAGCTGAGGCTGACTATGCTACCAAGATGAAGGAGCTGAATCATAAGATCAAAGATAAAGTTGTCTAGCAAATGCACCTTCAGCAACAGTTAGACTCTGTTACTGGGGAACATGACCAAATCAATAATTCATTAGAGGGAGTTCAAACGAATGGTATGAAGGCCATCGCGGATGCTAAGAAAGCTCTCTACCAGGCTGAAAAAAGTGAAGTTGGTAGAGTGCATGAGCTTCAAGTAACTGCTGATGAAGCTCGGGATGTTGTTCATCAAGTGAAGACTTATGTTGACAGCCTCTTGTAATTTCCCAGAAAAGAGAAGAGACTCCAATCTATGGACATCCTTATAATCTCTTGTACACCAAATGAAAAACTTTTTCATCTCCAATCATTTGTGCACATATTTTTCTACTACCTGCTTTAAATTTTTACCTAATCCAATGGGCCTAGTAAGCATAGTTTGATTTTTACTAGGATTATTATAAATAACCCTACAAAATTTGAATCTTTTAATTGCTCAATATTACCTAAATCATACAAAATGTATGTTTAGTGAGTTGGAACTTGACTTTTATTCATAGTTCCCTTGTCTTTTGTTGGTAGTTTAAAGTCATGCACATCAGATATAAAAAGGCTAATGTTTAAGGTCGAAATAGCTTTGACCGAATGGATTAATAATTGACTCAATTCCTTGAAAATTTATCTAAAAACATATTACCACACTCAAGTATGAGGGAAAATATGTAAACTATGACTTAAGAAAATTTGAATCTGAGGAATGATATGAAAAAAGAGCTAAAAGGCATTAGAATAAGTAGTTCCCAAGAATGAAGTTACCATTATTTAACAAACCTGTTTGGGGGTTGAATTATGTAGGGCCACCTAAGGGCATTGGCTGCATGGTCAAATAAATAGCATCTTTTGGCTGACAGGTCTGTTATGTAGACTACTTATGCAAGGCCGCCTAAGGGCACGTGCTACATAGTTAGGCAAAAGAACTCTCAGAAATTTACTTTTCTATTGCTAAGAATCCAATGAAAGTTTCTGGGGATTCAACTTTTCCAAAGTATAGAGTTTGTTGTATGAAAAGAGGTATTTTAATATGGAGAAGATATTTTAAATCAAGATTGTCTAAGAATTGGATGAATGTTACTCCTACGAAGGTCTGACCCAAATGTAGGGAAGGAAAATATAAACCATAGACTTGAATACTTTCAGATCATGAAAAGGAATATGGGACAAATATGTTATGGATGGATATTTTTACAGATCCCTATATATTGTCATTAAGATAACTAATGAAAAAAGAGGTTTTAGTCCTAAGAATTAAGTTACCATTATTGAACAACCCCATTAGGGGGTTGAATTATGAAGGACCGCCTAAGGGAATTGGCTGCATAGTCAAATAATAGCATCTTTTGGATGACAGGTCTGTTTTGTAGACTGTTTATGCAAGGCCTCCTAAGGGCATGTGCTGCATGGTCAGGCAAAAGAATTCTTAGAATTTGGAAATTTTGTGATTAGAAGTCAAGAAAAAAGGGTTATGAAGATCTGAAAATATTTAAGGTTAGTATTATGACACGTAAAAATGGGTATTGTTTGATGTATGTAAAGATACATATATCAATTCTAACTATAATCACGTTGTGGCTGGGTCTTGAATAGAAATATTATACTTCACTACGTATCCCATAAGGATGGGAATCAAGCCATACATAGTTCTTGAACTATAGTTTAACATCATGTGAGACAAAAGGATAGGAGATCTTAGTTTAGGGTCATAGAGTTTGGACCATTATAAGAAATACATAGTGTGTGTTTTCATGGGGACTTTTCAGCCAGGGGACTGAAAGTGGAATTTGGGGTTAGGCCCAAAAGACTTGGGGATGGATTCGAGGGACACTCGAACGTTTTTACGTATCCCATAAGGATGGGAATCAAGCCCACGTAGTTCTAGAAATACCCTCTGTACAAATTTGGTTCGTACATGTGAAGGGTGAAAGGGGACTTTAGTGCAATAATGGTTTAACCCAAGATAAAATTTTTAGGTATTGACATTTATGCACATAATTAATTTTTTTTTCTGAATATAACATGATTGAAAAATCAATGTAAATAATGATTCCCTCTCAGGTGAGGGTATCAAAGAATATTGTAGTTTATTGTCATACAAGACAAAAGTGTTGTACAGTTTAACATCGTATAGAAAGGAAAAAGGTGAACCAATGTAAAGATATTGATTCTGGGAGTGGTATCACCTATCAACATTATATTAGATAAAGGTGAACCGATGTGAAGAGATTGGTTTTGGGATTGAACCTTGGGAGGTTGCCTACATACCCAGCCTGGAAGGAAAGGATCAAAATCCATGTAGTTAAATTAAAGAAATGAATTAGTGATCAAGTTGTTCTTGGGGACAACGACCTAAAAAAATATGTTGGGACTTACGCGTGGTTAGAAGCCCAAAGAGGGTGTTATGGTTGAAATTTTCTCTAATCTCATGTGAGTCATACTCGGTGTGAGAAACAAGAGGTAACAACAAACTTAACGATGCACAATTTAATGTCATGTAGGACATATAAAGGAACTATGCAGTTTAAACTCTTGCAGTTAGGACTATTGGTGCTGCACAGTTTAGTGTCATGTAGCAGGGACAAAAATACAGTTTAACATCATGTAGGATGTATTAAGGGATTTCTATACAGTTTAGCGTCATGAAGTTAGGATGATGGGGACAATACAGTTTAATGTCATGTTGGACAAAAAGAGGACTGTGCAGTTTAATGTCATGCAGTAAGGAAAAAAGAGGACACATTTTAACGTCATGTTGGACTTATTAGGAACTTTTTCATAGTTTAACGTCATTTTGGACGAAAAAAGGACGATACATTTTAGCTTCATGTTGGACGAAAGTGCGAATAGTTTATGGTCATATGCATGGACCATTGGTTATGCAGTTTAACGACTTGCTGGACGTAAGGGACTTCTGTACAGTTTAGTTCCATGTTGTTTGGACGTCACAGTTTAACGTCATGTTGGACGTAAGTGCCAATAGTTTAAAGTCATATGCATGAACCCTGGATGGTGCAGTTTAACGTCGTGCTGGACGTAATGGACATGAAAATAGTTTAAGGTCATATGCATAGACCGTGGATGGTGCAGTTTAACGTCGTGCTGGATGAAAGGGACATGAAAATAGTTTAAGGTCATATGCATGGACCGTTGATAGTGTATTTTGTGTTTATACAAAATACTTCTTCAGAAATCTTGCATTGGTTAGAGTAGTGATGAGTTCTCCATCCATTGAGATTAAAGAATAAGCTCCATTGGAATAGACCTTATATATTGAATAAGGTCCTTCCCATTTTGGCTCAAGCTTGGGAGGTTTCTTTCCTGGTATCATTGGAGTTCTGGTAACTAATACCAATTCTCCCTGAACGAATGAATGAAGATGAACTTTTTTGTTGAAAGCTCATGCTATTCGATTCTGATAGACTTCCAAGTGGTGTAGGATGCACAATCTTTTCTCATCTAACCATTCCAATTTATCCAATCTCTTTTGAGATTGTTCATCTATAGGTGATTGATCACAAATGGATACTCTAAGCGAAGGTATTTGAACTTCAATAGGAAAGACTTCTTCCGTTCCATATACCAATGAATATGGAGTTGACCGCATTGCAGTGCGGGTGGTGGTCCGATAAGCCCATAAAGCATGAAAGAGTTTATCAGGCCATGACTTCTTATCTTTATCCACCATCTTTTGCAGTATATTTGATAGAGTCTTGTTGAAGGATTCTATCTAGACATTGTCCACTGCATGATACTGAGATGAATGATTGGATTTGATGTTGTATTCTTGATACAACTTCTTCACCTCGGATGAACAGAAGTTGGTGCCATTGTCCGTCAATATGGTATGAGGCACACCAAATATGGTAATGATGTTAGACTTGATGAAGCTAACAATGCTTTTAGAACTAACTTCTTTGAGAGGTATTGCCTCTTACCATTTGGAAAAGAATTCAGTAGCAATAAGAATATACTTAAACTGCTTGGCCGTAGCTGAAGGGTAAGGTCCCACCACATCCATTCTCCATGTGGAAAATGACCACAAGTATTTAGCTGTATGAAGCAACTCTGGAGGTTGATGAATGAAGTTGGAATGTACTTGGAATGAATGACACTTATTTGTGAAATCAACTCAATCTTGTATCATTGAAGGCCAAAAGTATCCAAGCCTTCAAATCTGGTCCGACAGTCTATGTCCAGACTGGTGGGCACCACAGACTCCTGCATGCACTTCGTTCATGACAACCATTTTCTATTCACCATCAATGCATCTGAAGAGAACTCCATCAAAACCAAGTTTGTAGATAATTTTCTCTAGGTGATCTGGGATATCATAAAGAGTAAAATTGACCACACGTCACCAGATTTGTTCTTTACCGGCTCTATCAGGTGGAAGTGTTCCATTTTGAAGGTATTCCCTGATAGGTGTCATCCATCCTATAGTATGACCATATGATTTAGGAATGGGACTAATTTCATTGATCTCCTCTATTCTGGTTCGAACATATGGTGAAATTGTACGACGGTGGGCAATACTGATGGTTGTTTTATCCCGATTTGGATCTTCTAGGGCTGTGTCTATATTAGCCAGTGCATCATATTGAGCATTTTGTGATCACGAGACATAAGAAAATGTCAGTTCTGTAGGAAATTCTTCCATTAAATATATGATGTAATCATAAAAAGGGATTAGTTCTTATTTTCTGATTGCATAATCCCCATTGACTTGTTTGATTACCAGGTCTGAATCACCTTTCACCTTTAAGTGATTCACTTGTTCTTGAAGCTCCAACTCCAATCCTGCAATAAGAGCTTGGTATTCCGCTTCATTATTTGTACCACCTCCCAATAATGATAAGGAATAAGGTAACACTATGTTTTCTAGGGAAATAAGTACAATTCCTAACCCAACTTTTTTGAATTTAGAATCCTCTATTTTCTTCCCTGTTGGACTTCTGGAAGCACCATCAAAGTACATTTCCCATGTTTGAAGACCATGTTGAATAAAGAAGACTTCCTAAAAAAGAAGTTCAATATTTGAAGATATATCTTCTACTGAAGGATGTTTAGCAAGTAAATCATCCAGAGCTTGGACCTTTATTGCCTTTTGAGACACATACTGAATGTCGAATTGTTGCAAAATAACTTCTCACCTTGACAGACGTCCTGTAAGCATTGGACGACTAAGGATGAATTTGAGCAGGTTGTTGCAAGATACCAATTAGACCGCGTGATGTTGTAGGTAGTGTCTCAACTTCTAAACTATAAAGATTACTACCAGGAAGAACTTCTCAATATTTGAATACTGGGTTTCTGCTTCAAGCATAGTCCGACTGAGATAGTAGAGGCTGTTTTCATTCCCAACATCATTCTTCTGAGCAAGAAAAGCACCCAATGATCACTCTAGAGCTGTCACATAGAGGATAAGTGTTCTTCCTTCAACAGGTGGCATTAACCTCGGTGGACTCAATAAATATTTCTTGAGAATATCGAATGCTTCTTGGCATTCTTCAGTCCACTGGTAAGTGACTCCCTTCTTCATCAATTTGGTGAAGGGTAAACTTTTTCCTGCCAAATTGGTGATGAAACGCCGAATATAGGTTAAGTTTCCTTGAAGTCCTCTCAATTTTTTCAAATTTAGAGGAGTTGACATACCAAGGATTGATTTGGTCTTCTCAGGATCGACTTCAATACCAAGATGGCATACAACAAAGACGAGAAATTTTCCTAAGGTTACCCCAAATGCACATTTTAAGGGGTTCATCTTCAAATTATGTTGTTGAAGATTGCAGAATATGACTTCCAAATCATCCAAGTGATTAGAACGTTGTTTGGATTTGACCGCCAAATCACCCACATAACATTCAAAAAACTTCCCTAAAAAGGGTTTGAAGATACGATGCATGGCACGCTGATATGTTCTTCCTGCATTCTTTAAGCCAAAGGACATTACCCGATAGCAAAACACACCCTGAGGAGATTTGAAGGCTGTAGATTCATCATCTTCTGGAGCCATTCGGATTTGATTATATCCAGAATATCCATCCATGAATGAAAGTGATTCATAGCCAACTGTTGAATCGATTAAAAGTTATGTAATTGGAACTGGAAAATCATCCTTAGGAAAATGCCGATTAAGATCTCTAAAATCGATGCAAACTATAATTTGTCCATTCTTCTTCTTCACAGGGACAATATTAGCCAACCACTTGGGATATTGAACTTCTCTGACGAAGTTAGCTTTGATAAGCTTATCCAATTCAGCTTCAATTTTGGAAACATAAGTCGGGTGTGTTCTTCTCACGGCTTGCTTAAATCCTCGATGTTCTTCAGGTAAACCCAAATGATGAGTAGCAAAATCAGGATCAAGCCCGAGCATCTCTGTATAGTTCCATGAAAATATGTCTTGATTTTGATTTAAAAAGGAAATATACATCTCTTGTTCTTCAAGAGTCATGGACACATTGATTAAAGTGGGGCGTGGATCTTTTTTTGTACCCAGATTTATTTCTCGGAGTTCATCCATAGTGGTAGAGATACCCGATTCAAATGCTGGAGGAGCATCCCTGAGATCTTTTTCTTCTTCTTCAACACGTGTTACTTATTCTGTGTCTACTTGCATATTATATGATGAAGTAGAATTTCCATGATTAAATAAGATGTTAAAATTTGAACATCTTGAAGAAGAGGCTTCCATTTATGACCCAACTGATGATGAAAGGTCTTCCATGGGTAATAAAGAGGAGATGATGGATTTATAATCGACATCATTTTTCACCTCTGACATTTCTATAACTTCTTCTGTACTAGTTGGTGAAGTATAGACTTGCTGGATTTTAGTAGATGAAATGAAGACATCTCCATTTGATCTTTCATCATTGTTTGGTGGCTCACCAATTTCTTCCATATTGTCTGGCTCAATTACCGTAATTGATATTATGGATCTTTCCATAAAAGTATTTTGATTTGGGTCTATCTTGTCAATTTGACTGATAGGCAACACATAATCTATACTCACATGTCCAAATGGATTTATTGGAATCTTATCCAAACCATATGGAGCATTAACTTTGGTAATCTCCCTTGTTGTGGATTTCTCATTTCCCTTCATATGATAAAATTCCGCCTCAATGTATCGAGATTCACATGTATTAAATGGGGATTTATCACTATACAATGTCCCAACTTGACCATCGAAACAATATTTGAAACCTTGATGGTATGATGAAGGGATAGTCACATGTTGATGTAACTAGGGTCTTCAAAGAAAGATGTTGAAGGCTGAGTCTTGGTCAACAACCATGAAATCTAAATTAGATAAAAGATCTCCATACTGAGTTCTGAGTATAATCTTGCCCAGTGGTTCTTGTTAATTTTTATCATATCCTTGTAACATCATAGTAGAAGGAGATAAATCAGATTCTGTGAGGCCCAATCGACGAAGTGTACGAATGGGCATGAGGTTGACTCTTGAACCATTATCAATGGAAGCTCTTCGGATTTCTACACCATTGACCTTTCCAGATAAGTACAATTGTCTAATATTCCCATGCACAACATCATCTTCATCATCATCTGTGAAAGATATCACTACATGGAATTCTGCAAGATTATTCTCTATGTGATAGACTTTAGCTGCAGCAATTTCAGTTTCAAACTCCTGAGGACTGGACAAAGCCTTAATAAGCACCTCCTGAAGATATTTTGACATATTCAAAGCATCCAGAATTGATAACTTGGCTGGTATTTGGGCCAAGTGTTTCAATACATCATTCTTTTGATCGAGAGGTCTGCATTTCACAACAGGAACATGTGGTTTATCAGGTGCCTTGGAAGTTCATTCTTTGGAAGTTGATGCATCTTGTATCAGGATAGGAATTGGCAATATTCATGGATTTGGAAGATTAGGCCGATTAGATCCATTTACTTATTGAGAGGATGAATATGGAACCCCCAACTGATCCTCCAGAATAACTGTGCCAGGATTGAATTTGTTATTGGTGGAAGAACTTGCTTGTTCTTATTGAGCTCGCTGAAGGGCTCTACCACGAGTTTTTGCTACATACACTGTTCTAGAAGGGGTAGAATTGGAATAGTGGCCTCTGAAAGATCCACGTCTTCCCCTGTATCCTGAGCCTCTGGAACTTCCTTTGATTCCTCTATTTGATATAGTGAATTCGGGCTCATCAAAATCGAAACTGTGACTGGCATATGGATCTGTTAATTGAATCATATTAACAGAATCGAAAATCAACTTTTCATCCAATGAAGACTCTTCCTGATTAGCCTGTTTAGGATATGCCGTTTGGTGGGGCGGTGCCCGTAGCTTCAAAGTAGATGACATAAAATCTTCCAAAGTCAAAGACAACTTAGGCTTTGACACATACTCATCTTCTTTTGATTGTTCCTCTTTCTTATAATTATGCCGCCCTTTTGAGGATTTACCCTCTAAATAGGATTTTGTTGTGGAATCCATAGCATAAGACACAATTGGTTTCTTCAATTGCATTCAAAAAATGGCATGAGTTCAGTTGATCATTTTCCTGACCATCTAATCATCATATTTCTGCACATTTTTTCTTTTGACTTCTTGCCATTCACCTTTTTTCTCTGGAACTGTATCAGTAACACATGCTACCTGGGCTGAAGAGCCTTTTAGTTTTACTTGTCCTGAGTCAACCATCTTTTACAGGAGGTCCTTAAAGACAAAACACTCCTGGATGGGATGCCCCAACATTTGCTGAAAGGGGAAATAATTGGGACTATCTTCATCTCCTTCCTTGTTTGGCCTTTTGGGTCTTGGAAACTGAACCAAATTATTTTCCAGAGCTGAAATAAAGTAGTCAGGAACTTGTTCATTTCAGAAAGAGCAAACTTTTCTCTTCAAATCATCAAATTTTTTTCGTCTTTGATCTCTTAGATCATCTTGACGAAACAACCTCTATTGTTGGTGCTCAGGAGGTGGAGCCTTTCGAGAAGATGAAGGTTTTGAGGTAGAAGTAGGTACAGGGGCTTGCTTAATCATAACTGTAGCAGTCTCTGCTTTACCCATTCTCCTTCTTGGAGCTAATGTAATTACACGAGCTTTAGCCTTAGTTTGTATAAGGGAATCTTCAATTTGCTGAGCGATTGAAGTAAGGTCTCGAAACCCTCCTGTGTATTTCACAGGGATCAACGGCGTGCATAATTCATCATGCAGATTTTCCACAGAAATTGGCAATAGTTCTTCTTGAGGGAGTGGTAAGCTTAGGGAATATGTTAATCCCTTCCAGCGAGAAATGAAATCTAAAACCCTTTCATTCTCCCTTTACTTATAGTTCGTAAGATCAAAAACTGTTGTCTTTGGAAAAGTTGAGTTGAATTGAAGAAGGAATTGTTGATGGATATCTTCCCATATGGTAATTGACCGGGATTGCAAGCTTGTATACCAAACAAAAGCTGGTCCTTGCAAGGTTCGCATGAAGCATCTGAGTTTCACTGCTTCTTGTTGTTCCGGAGTTCCCATCATAGGATCGCAACAAGACACATAATGCATCAAATGCTTTTCAGGATTTCCTGATCCATTGAAAATATGGAATACAGGGTTCCCAAAACTTAATGGGGAAGGGATTGAATCTACCCATTCAGGATAAGATCTCTTTTCTGGTTGAACCTATGCATGCTTCCCTTCCATAGTCTCTAACCAATCTATTAATGACTCAATGGTAGTTATTAACTTTTGAGAAACATCCGGTTGAACTTGGACATGGGTAGGTGCAATGACTGGAGCTTGGACAGGTATGGTGGTTGGTACTGCAACTGATGGTTGTACCACCGATTGTTGTTGCACTTGACCCATAGGATTAGACCTGTGAGGGTGTACTGATAGATGAGGATATTCTTGATCCATCTCAGTAGCTGCAACAAACTCCCTTGGCTGACTGACTCCAGCACGCTTAGGAGGAAAACTACCTTGAAGTAGTTCTGCGTTCAACCTCTTCAATTCCTTCATTTCTTCCTCTTGTTGTGAAAATCTTTTCTCTAGTGAGAGTGATTGGACTTCTCCAGAGGAAGGATATGTAACCTGATTATTTTCCCGCACTTTTTTGGATCCATTTCGGAGAGGGGGAAGTGGGTTATTGGAAGGAACACCCAAATTCTGGGTAAACCTTTGATTTCATGTACGCACACCTTCTTCATTTGTGTCTGTGTGTATAGCTTCTTGAGCAGGAACCTCTTTATCTGAGTCCCCTGAGCGAGCCTCATGTTCTGGAGGATCAGAAACAACTACATTGATGATATTAATTGATGCATAATGCATCACATCCCTTCTATCAGCATTTTTGTGATATTTTCTTCTTCTATATCCATGGAGAGACATTTCCTTTTGTTGATTTGATCCTTCAGGAACTTCCTAATGAACTGAAATTTGGAGGGAATCTCCTGATAATTTGGCTCTTAGTTCCTCATATGGCTTCTTCCCCAATCGAGAGAAGACTGACTTTCACTGAGGAGGGGATTGATGATTTGAAAAAGTCCCCAGTCCGGTGGACTGGGGCTATTCCTGCTGTTCCCGCTCAACTCCTCGAATCCTATTTGTTGATTCCGAGGGTTGGTTTAAAAGAGTCCCCGGTCTGGCGAGTTGGGGTGGTTCTTGACATGCTATATCTGAGACTTTCTTGAAAGCCCTCCTGATTTTGCGGACTTTAGTCTGAAAATTAGCTGGATGCATCAACCTGTATCCACTTTTATCACCTAGTTCAAAAGACTGTTGGATGATTTCTGACACTTCTGTCACTTGATGATGTGCTTGCTCTAAACGAGAGGCATGTTCTATATTCTCATTTGCTTTATGAAAGAGTAATTAAACAACTTTTTCTCTGTATTATTGATTTTGAGAGGAAATAGTTGAAGCCTGTTCTTGGGAAAACTTTTGATTACAAACAAAACCCATTGACTTTGGCCGGCCATGGGCAATAACATTGCATGAAACCATTTTTTGCGGGCTTTGATGAGTGGAGAGCACAGTGAAATGTAGTGCTCCATGAACACCTCATCCCCTGATATGAATACCAGATGAGGCATTGGAAATTAACTGGCGCAATCTTCTTAGTGCACCAAGGCATGAACACTGAAGGTCTCTCTACTGCTTTTCAGCCTTCGGATATCAAGAGACTGAGAGAGATGCCAAATCAATCTGGCGTTGTAACCATTCCATTATCCTGACATGATTTTCATATTCATCATAAGATAATATTTTCCTTTTTAATTGACAAAGATTTTTCCATATGTTGAGTCGAATATCATGAATCCCATCTTCCGTCAACATCTCTGGAATGTCATACTGAGAGTCATCCAAAGGCCAAAACATGACTGGCACTTCACCTTTCACAAGTTGTTTTCTCATATTCATCACTTCCTCTTTATCATTAATTGAAGATTCTTCTACCTGATTTGACCAAAGTTGGTGCTTCCTTGTTTCTTCATCGGATTCAATAGGATTAGTAGAGAATTCACTGATCAAACTAGAAGATAAATGACCCGGGGTTGGTTCGTAGTATAACCTACAACCCGGGCTATCTTCTGATTGAGAAAGTATTTCACTTGCTGATGGTGAAGCATCAGACATGGATGGTTTCGCATTTGCAAGTGCCTCAAGATAAGAGGGCTTTCTCGGCACTACATTGTCCACTGGAGCATTTTCCAAGCAATGTGCATCACTACTGCAGAGAGGACTTTCGTAGAAAAATTCATCATCATGGGGAGGACCACCATGGTGGGTTGCAGGAAAAGATGAGATCTCTTGCTCCTTGGCCTTCTGGCCACACAGAGGGTTATTGTAGCTCTCATCTGAAGATGAAACTTCAAGATCGACCGAACTATCATAAAGAAAGCCTTCATGATGATTTTTCTATTGAAGACCTTCGGAATTAATGTTACCACTATTGGGAAATGAGGGAGTAGAATCTTGGATTCCAATAGATAACTGTCTGAGGGATTCAAGAACTCCAACATCGAGCAAGGCCTTGTTACAGATTGACTCTTGATTTCTTGATTGTGTTGGGCGGGTCTTCTTCTTAGATGCCTTCTTACTTGACTTGGAAGCCACTTGTTGACGAAAGTGGCTACTCTTAGAAGGTGTATGTGCCTGATCAAGAGAGATGGCCAGGTTAGGCGGAAAATCTCCACTAAAATCAGGTGTATGTGCCTAACTTGGTTATCCTTATGATATAGGGAAGTACACCCCCACAACCCTCTTGGACTGGAACAGAGGTGTGTATCTGCTCCGGAGTGATCTGTTGATGTGTCACTCCACTGGAAGGGATATATTTTCATTTCTTTCACTATGATTCTTCTGAATCTATTATAATATCCTGGTAGGCATCCAGAATATGAGCAGGGATTTTATTATGCTCTCTCACCATTGATAGAATATGCTTGGTGACTTCAGCTACTAAAATGAGGATATACGTCCATTCCGTGCTTGGAGTAGGTGTGTGTTCCTGCTTCTGTCCTCCTTTTCCTATCAGTGAATCCTGACAGTACTCAAGTGTAGGGGCTGAGAGTTGAGTCTACCTCCTGTTTGTCACCGGAGCTTTCCGACTGACTTCTTCGAGTGCTACCAAGCGAGACTGTTGGTAGGCTTGATCAATACTAGTAGGTGTATGTGCCTGTTGATTATACTTCGCCGAACATGGTTGAAAATATCCATCATATGTAGTCAGATGAGCCTGCTGACTAGCTGATGACGTATAAACAGGTGTATGTTCCTGCCTATAGTACTCCACCAGAATTTCCTGGCGAGATTGGTGTGATGCTGCCAGACGAGTCTGCTGGACAGCAGAATTAAAACAGACGGGTGTATGTTCCCGCTCGTTTCTTGCCACCAAGTTAGGTTGGTGGACTTCTTTGGAGATGGTATAGATAAGAACCTGCTCATTTTTGACTGGATTTCACCTCTGGTGGTTCGTCTAGCCTGCTTGGGTTCGAGGAACCTGAGCCGAATGCCTGGAGATGATACCCTCATCATGTTGAGGGCGCACTGCTGCATGACTCTGGCGACGATTGTTGATGGGAGCCCTCAGGAAGGACTCATGTCTCCTTGAATTAAGGTCCTGAGGGACCTTCTCATTCACCTCTTTAGAATATGGGAGGGAATGGTGATTTCGTTCTAAGGATAATGACCTGAAACGGTTGGAGACAGTGGTTAGCACCGCCTGCTTCTTGATCACTGGTCATCGCTGTCCGGACGACCAGGTTGAATTATTAACTCGGAGGTCTTGTCGAGCGGCCTCCAGAGTCGGAATGGTACCACTTTGATAGAACTCCTTCACCAGCGCATTTGATACCCAGCATTGAAGATGCTGAGTGGGTGATGTCATCCTCAGAGTGGACGACGATCCAGTAAGAGTAGCAGAAGGGGCATTTGCAGTAGAAGTATTCATGGGTATGGACTTAAGAAAATCCATTCTCGTAATGCATAAGATCTTGGAATTATCTTTTTTTTGTCCCCCCCCTTGAATAAATATATAAAATGACGATGATGGTCCATAAGATCTTGGAAAAGAGTGTCTGTTTGATATGACAGACGTAATCAAGATAAGTCCGGCCACTACATCTTTTGGATGAGCAAATTTGTTATTGATTGCTTTATTGGCCCTCTCATTGAGTTTAAATAGGGGCCTAATAAATAGGTAAAACATCACTTTAACTTGGTTAAGTATTCACATCGGGTTCACCATTTTTTTGTTTCGTCTGGAATTGGGAATGACCCTATTGATTTAAGGTTCAAACATTCCAAGCGGTTTCTAACAAGTTTATTTGTAGAACCGGAAACATCCAATGATTCCATATTCATTTGGACCTACTTTCCAAAGGCAGTCACTCATTAGTTATGCACTGATGAGGCTTAGGAATTTTCATTGTTCGAGAGGATGGGAGGTCAGACTCATCACACATTTTTTAGGGGAATTATTGTCTACTTCGGGACTCTCTTTATAGATTTAATTTATGTTTGTGAATCCTTATTACATTACCAAGTATTAAAATGAGCTTTACTTTAGATCTGAAAATCAATGATAAATATGTATGAAATTTAGAGAATCTTTTATATGTATTCAAGGTTCTTCATCGATAGAAAATAATCTATGTTTTTTTTTGAGATTCTTAGTCAATGGTATCCTTTAATAAATTATATAAAAGTCTCTTGGTTATTATGATAACCATGCTGGTTTTAAATCCACTCAGTGGGCCACTTAAAGATTATTGTCATTCAGAAGTAAATAGATTATTTCAGAGTTGGGATCGCACCCGCAGATGGGCTACCTATGTATCCTTATTTAGAGAATGAATCAGAAACCCCATAGTTCGAGTAAGGGAGTATGAGGTTTATGTATGATTGATGTCTCAAAGAATGATGTCATAATTACTTTTACACTCTAAGCTCACGAGAGTCATGCTCGATGTGAGAAACAAGAGGTATTGGTAACACCAGACAATTATGCCATGAAAGATGCAATCATGAGAAATAATGTGGGGCTTATGTATGTATGACTGCCCAAATAAATGAAGATTAGGATTTACTTCAGGGAAGAAACCAGGAAATAGTGTTCATAAAGGTATATGTACTTTATGGATATTTGGATACTCTAACTTGGGGCTTACTCCTGAGAAAGATTCCCAAATTAAGATGGGACTTATGATTGGGTTTTACTCCTGAAAAGGAAACTCAAATCAAAAGTAAATGAAGACTGGTTAAGAGAAATTAAGACTGGGGCTTACTTCTGAAAATGAGGCCCAGGTTAAGGGAATTATGGTTGGGGCTTACTCCTAAGGAGGATGCCCAGATTAGGGGACTTGGGGCTTACTCCTAAGGAGGATTCCCAAATTAATGGGGACTTGGGGATTACTCCTAAGGAGGATGCCCAAATTAATGAGGACCTGGGGCTTACTCCTAAGGAGGATTCCCAAATTAATGAGGACTTGGGGCTTACTCCTAAGTAGGATTCCCATATTTGTAGAAAAGGAAGCTTTTACTGAAGCAAATGATGAGGAAAATGAAGAAGAAGAGCTCAGTTTGAGCCCTCTGATAGATAGTACAGTACAGATAGTGCTTGATCAGGAAGAAGCAGTGGGACCTACTTCCATTACTAAGAGAGTCATTGATGACTCAGAAAAGGATAGGACTCACCCCACCGTTGAACTATTAGAGCAAATGGTTATTGAATCTGCTGAAGTTGCAGAGGAGGCTGTAGAGTTACCTCGAGCAGAACCCTTAGAGGATATTCCTCAGGAGAATGCTCTAAGTGAGGGGGAGAATCTTGGTTCAGTTTCTCTGTTGTATGACATTGAATGTTGGACATCAGATCCAGGATATATGGTACTTGGAATTAATTATGGAGATTATGATGAGGAAGACCAGCCCCAAAGGGATTCAGTTATCCTACCTGTTGTGGCTGAAAATTTGGAAACCAAGGAGGACCTTGAGTCCTTAAAGGCTGAAATGAAAGAAACACTGAGAGAATCAGTGGAAGATTTGAAGAAAAGCCTTGTTGATGAAATGAGGAGTGTGGAGAAATCCCTGTATCTATCTCTCGGATGTGCTGTTTCTAGTCCAGTGAAGGGAATGATGGATGAAGTTAAATTATGCCATACTCAAATTGAGAGTTGGACAGGAGCTGTGGTGGCTCTAAGACAATCGATTGCTTCATTGACTGCCATAAACAGTTCTCAAACCCAAGTGAATACTAATATCAGATATATCAAAGAATTAGTCAAGCAGTTTGTGGAAGTTTTTTAGGCTTTTAAGAAATCAGTCAAAGAACATTTGAACAGTCAAGATGAACTTGTTCAGAAGGTGGTTAGTAATCTAACACAATCTTTCAAGGAGATAGTAGCTTTCTTAGTTAAACCCCTTCCCTCATCCAGCTCCAATGTGAACCTTGACCAGATCAGAACTGTTATCTAGGAAGAGTTGGCTAAGGCCAGTACCAATGGAACCTCGAATAATCAGATCCTTGCTACCACTAGGGAAGTTAGTAGTTTTGTTCGTGATCACCTACGAGCAGCTACTGCTTCTCAAGAGGCAATTAAAAACAAGGTGGATGATTACTTTGAGAAGGTCTATACCAAGAATCAAATGACCAACAATTTAAAGCTCTTGATGGAGAATTTGAAGTTGCCTCCAGTGACTCAAGATTTCAGAAAACATGTTAGTAAGATCAGGGAGCTTACTCCTGCCTTGGATAAATTCATTGAAAATTGAGATGATTTTGTGTCAGCAATAGAGAGAGGAGGGAGTATTATTATGGATTTCAGGAACCTGTTGCTACCATTTTTGCATGTGGTTTCCAGACCTGTGATTGTACCTCCTTCACTTCCTACCTCTGCCTCTGGGAGTACACCTTAGTTGAATCCAATTCAGGCTATTCGAAGATTGACACCTATGATCCCACAGAAGAGCACATATTTCAGATCTGGTACAGTTTCAGTGGCTGACCCTCCAGTTGTTCTTTCAGCTATTCCCAAGCCATCTACTCAATCTGACCCTACACCCTCTTCTGATCCTAAGGGAAAAACTCCTGTTTAAGAGGACTATTGAGTGATTATGGATTTTTTTGATAAGATTCACTTGTATTTTTGTAATACTGACTTTCTCGGTTTGTATCTTTTGTGACTTAATGGAAATTTACTCTTACATTCTACACATTACTATGTTTATGTTTCCTTGCAATATGTTCTCTTTTTGTCTCTAAATTTCCATGATTATACATTATTTTTGTTAATCACAAAGGGGGATAAAATGAAACAAATGAGAACTGGGAGTTCAATTGAAAGGGTGAGAAAAATGAGAACTTTGTTTTAAAAGTTTTTCTTAGGAAATTTTTCCTCTGACACTATTTTAATTTTCTTAATAATTTGGAATAAGTTGTGATTATCAAAAAGGGGGAGATTATTGAACCCTCTGGGAGAATTAGTTGAACTCATATTTTGATAATCCCAATTATGCTCACTTATATTATGATAATTCCAATTATGCTCAATTTTGGTATGATAATACCTATATTGATTAATGGTTAATTACTTATTTCAGTATTTCTGTACACCATGAACATATTCATATATTATAATATTTATATTATCTTTAGAGAATTCGGTTACTGGATGAATATATATTCTAACTTAACCCATTCTGCCAATAGAATGCTTAAACAGACAAGTCACCGTTATGCAATCCTACCGATACAGACAAGTCACCGTTATGCAAGCCTACCGATACAGACAAGTCACTGTTATGTAAGCCTACCGATACAGACAAGTTATTGTTATGCAAGTATACCGATACGTGAAGGTCACTAATACAGACAAGTCACCGTTACTCAAGCCTACCGTTACAGACAAGTTACCGAGGAGAGTCTACCGATACACTAAGGAAGCTACCGGTACATGAAGGCTACCATTACACAAAAGGTCACCGGTACATTAAGTCTACCGCTACTGATCAAGTCTACCGACAGACATGAATTCTACCGATAGAAAGGTTACCGTTACACAAGAGGTTACCAATACACAAGGCTACCGATATCCAAAGCTATCGTTCAAGAGAATATGACGCTACCTTAATTTATTTATCTTTACTTAATCTAACCAACGGTCGTATCAGATATATTTTAATGCTCTGTCATTTATTTAATGAAGGTTGTTTGATGTCAGGGAACCGTACCTCGTACCTGAAAAAATAAATCATTTCTTTTGCCGGAGCTCATGCCATAAATACAAGAAGTCCCTGTTGCTGCAAAGACACACATGTGAAAGACACGAGGAAAATACAAGGGATATACAGAAGTGATACAAGTGACATACACAAGAAGAGATCATACAAATATACATACATGACCAATAAGACACAAAAGCTCATACACACTCAAGCTTACTCAAGAAGAGTTCGTTACATTCACAAGGAATTTGAAGAACTTCATCGACTACATCTTCACTATCTCTGAACCTGGATGTCAAGCATACGACACTCTGTTTTTTAGACAAAAACACAAAGAGGACTCAGAACCATTTCTGATCAAATCAGAATGAGTCCAGAGCTACAATGCAATCACTAGATCCATTCTAAACTCTATATCTTACTCAGTGATTTATTATTTACATTACGCGCAGTGTGTGTCATCAGTTTTAATTTACACACACACTATCTCATGAACCTTAACTGGAGGATCTGTAAATCCTCATTCAAACTCCTTACATCTTCTATTTCCCACTGTGGATAGTGGTAGAGGTCGTGTGTGACCTGGACAGCTGTATTTGCTTTTGTTTTTGTTTCCCACGTAGAACTGTGGTAGAGGTCTTTGACCTGGACAGTTCTAAACTGTTGTGAACCCCGATCTAGGGTGTGGATCCAATTTATATAAATTGTTGAGAGGACTAAGTCTCGTCTTGAGACTGAACCTCTTGGTCAAATCTTCTGTGCTTTATTTAGTTTTATCTAAAACCTTTTATTCCGCTCCTAAGTGATTTAAAACTTAAACTGTTTTTCAAAGTTACTATGATAATTGAATTAGAAAGTGTTTCCATTATTTGTAAATCATTAAGTTAGTTTCAAAATCTAATCTGATCTTATGATTAGATCAACTGGGAATTAATCAATCCCTTGAGAAGATAACTGAAAGTTTTCTTTAGTTAAAATTCACTAAAATTCAATTAGTATTTTAAATTGGGGGATTTTGGTAAAGAATTTTTAAACAGAAATTTTAATTGGAACTCAATTCACCCCCTCTTGAGTATCCACTCTGACCAACACATGTTAGCACATCATACCCTATTCATGCGGGTCTCCTACCCTATTCACCGCCTGGTAGCACCCTCCATATCGCAACCTCTACACATATTCACATTATCTTTTCGGCCTACCTCCACCTAGTGGTTCTACCGTTTAGCCCTAGTCGTTCCCCACACTCCACTTGAGGCTGCAGACACATCCTGTTTCTATGCTTTCTGGGAAAAAAATACGAGATGGTCGCTGCAGAAAGGCTTCTCTGTTCTGTCCCGTCCGCGGTGGTCGCGCGCCACCGCTATCGACCACCGCCAGCCGACCTTGATCTGGTGGCCCATTTCATGGACCACCATGACCACACAATTGACCAAAAATTAATATGGGACACGTTTTATAATCCTTAGGATATGATATCTACAGTTTCAACCTCTTCCCAATGATCTATTGGTGTTTGGATGTGTCGAAGAAAATTTACAATGAATGCCACAATGAATGATGAAAAAAAACAGAGAAAAAAATGATTTTTAGCAAGGATTGATGTTTGTTTTAGTGAGTCCATTAGTGACAATAATCAAAAAGATGATACAAATAGGCGAAAAAGTATTTTTAATATAAAAAATTAATTATAACTGAAATGTATACTAAATCCAACCTTGATCGATCGCCCGCCTTTGACGATGCGTCTGTTGCACTCCCGCTTTGATCTATTAAGGTTTTGTCACAGAAATCACCCCAATTCTATGAAGAAATAATGAATAATGGTTGGGAGAGAGGGAGAGAGGATTTTTTGAGTGAGGGAGATAATTTGGGCTAACCCTAATTCTAATCCCCTATAATTTTATTTATAGGATCCAAACTCAGCGTGGAACCTAAAACCTTCTCACCCTCTCATTTTATGTCATGCCTATGAAAGAATCCCATTATGAACTCAATGGAGGTATAAAAGTTTCAATATGATTCCCTGTTAAAAAGTTACATTATTCATCTTCAGGGGTAAAATAATTATTTTTAATTATTTTATTTATGAATTGGCCGCTGGGTGAATTTTCTCACAGAAGACCCACGCCGACAAAGGGTATGCCCCTCCTAGGGTAAATGCCACATTCTGATCTCAATTGTGGCCTCATATTTCTAATCCGAGTTATCATTTTTTAGTTATTCCACTTTGTTCATATGAATACTATAAAAATACCTATTATTTTTTCATTATTTATTATGGGAACACCGGGACTTGTAATTTCACATCGTTTAAGTGCCAAGCTCTGGAAATATTCCTAGAAATATTTCAAAGTATTAAAAGGAAAAAATAGGGTCTCTATAACTTTTCCTCCTTCAAGATTTTCATCCCCAAAAAGAAAAAATAGGGGGAAATCTTGGGATACTGAACTCACACATGGATCTCCTTCTCCAAAAAAAAACCTACACATTTCCATACTGGATTAACACATGAACCAAAGAGATGGCCCATCCCCATAAGGTCTACTTTTATAAATGACATGCATTGGAACATGCACGTATCTCCTAAAATGTGAAACTTGGGAGACATCAAGCATCCACTATAGCTATTAGGGAAGGGAATGGTAGTAAGAAATGTTGAAATCCCTTTTCTTGGTATCGAACAGCCCAAAGAAACATGGGGGAAGTTTTTCCTTCCTGGCCAAACCACTACATCCTGTGTCACAACTAGAAACACTCTTTGTCCCTGAAATAGGGTCTTGTGATTCCCACCTTTAAAATATCCATCTGGGGAAACACCCAAGGATATCTGGTCATAAAAGGTTTCAAAGTGATGCATCAAAACTGAGAATCTCTTACATTCTTAGAAAATGAATGAATCATCACCATCTACTGAATAAAAACAATAACCTCCTAATCCACTAGGGTTAGCTGTAGGGAAGCTAACTACTCTGAAACTTCACACATTTGGAAAGCCTGGATCTTCCTTCTAAGGGAATATGCTACAATTTTACCTCTTTTTAGAGTATATCCTATCTTGAATTAATAGTATTGTAGGAATTTCAACCAGCGTTGTCGTCTTAGTTTCATATATCTCTAGGCAAAGACGTACATGAGACTTTGGTGGCCTGAACAAACCTCAAAGTGCTCTCCCAAAAGGTAGAATCTCTACATTCTTAGGGTGGAGAATAAATATGATAGCACTATATAGTTAGTATTGTAGTTATATTCATGGAGACTTCATCACCTCAACTAGTATATGATAACTATAATATCAAGACATTAAGTTAATCATGCAAGGTACCAATGAACCGGGAAGATGAGTAAACTCATCCAAAAACAAGATGATTGACACAGAGATCATGTGGCATACCCTTTGTGTCCTATCTTCCCTTGGAAGGAGAGTTATCCCCAAAATACATACTCCTATACACTCACTTAGCAACATCCTGAGAAAAATGTATCAAGCAGGAAAACTCCACCAGCAATGCCAGGACCTACTCTGACACTTCATTACACAACTCTTCCATGAACGTAAAAGTTAGAGGGACTCTTTCACCACACGTCGATACTATCAGCTTTGGGTGGCACTGAATCACCCTCAAGGTTATTCTCATGTCACAAAAATGAATCTCAGTGGGGGAAGGACCCCTCTTCATCCTTCATTTAATTCTACATTGAACAACACCAACACAAGGTTACACTGACACCCCACATCACCCTGATAAAACCTCATGCATGGAGTAGGGATAAAAGAGTAATTCACAAAGTGTCTAACATGTTATACTGAAAAAAGTATAAAAATGAACAAGGGGTAACTCTTATTATCTCTTGCTCTACAGGATCAGAGACATCCAAAGCTTGAGGTTGTCTGTGGCCCCGACCACAAACTTCCTGAGCCTGACATGCATTACCTGGTAGAGGAGGAAAAACCACATAATGTCATTTCACACCTCCAACATCTCTTTATCCTCTTATAATACCACCTCCCTAGGGACCACCCTGATCAAGGAGTTGTCTCGACCATTGTGGTCCACTTTTTGCCTACATGGTGTTCTCAGCAAGTCTGGTAGGGCAGTCTTGTGCCATGTGACCTCGCACATTATAAGAATATCATGTTCCCTCCCTAGTCTTCCCTCATACTCTATGCTACCTCATCCCCATATGACTACATTCCTAATACTGGTTATGGAGAGGCCTCCTATGTTATGATATTATCAACTGATGTCTTCTAGGTGTGGAAGATGTTTTAGCTCCGTTTATCCCACTACCACAACAAGATGTAGGGAATCCCACTAATAGGAATTTGTATATCACCAATTCATTCTCCAGCATCTTGACATAGGTGGGGATTCACAAGGGTACTAAGATAACACATATATCTCTGGGGAGTCCCTGATCAAACTTTCATGCTCAAAATTATCCATCAAGGATCATGTCCATATAGTAGCATGCAAGGTCTGTGAACCTAGTCACGTACTCAACCATCATCATCCCTCCATGATGAAGCTCCAAAATCACCCTAATTCAAATAGAGTTCACGAAGTAGGGGTTGTTCTCCTCATGAAATATTTTCTGGAAGTCATCCCATGAGAGTGTCGAATCATCTTGTATCTGTGTAACCAAGCTCCACCAATGCACAACTACTCTGTGAAAAGGTTGGATACCAAAGACACCATATGATCTGCCACTATATATACAAGACTGAAGACCAAGACCACCAAATCTATCCAATCCTCTGCTACCTAAGGGTCTGGCTCACCACGAAACCTCAACGGTCATTGGTGCTGGAACTCGCAGATTTCATTTAGCCTGTTCACATCCTTATTATGATCTGCTAAGTATTTCTGCTACTCAACATGTGGAGGTGATTCTACCTACCCACCTAGAGGAAGGGGATCACTTGATGGATCGAAAAATGAGGCCTCATCGCTCACATGGTCACCATCACGAACTAGAGCTAGTATCCCAGCTGGCTGGCATCATAGAGACATCCTGAATGTTATTAAGGAGTACTATGGTCAGATGAGCATATATATTTATACAACAATGAGGAGATGACTCAAGAAGGACAGTCAAAGACTCAATGTTATATGATTCATGTACCATTATTCCGTACAACAAGTTTCGCTGTATGCTGAGACGACAAATAGGTAATCAGGGTCCTGTTGAATGGTTACATCGGTCTCTTGTACCATCACTTGACTCATTGGCCAGAGAGCCACTCTAGAGACACATTGAAACTAAACCTCAACCCAAAAAAGGCATATTTATGAAATGAAAAAACAATATCCCAATAATTTAACCTCCCTTTGATACCATTTTTTCATGACCCGACCCTTGTTGGGGATCGATCCGCAACTACACCAATCCCACCTTCTTATGCCATGGTCTTACAACTAGAGCCGAAGGAAAAAAAATCAAGGAGTCTTTTCCCTACGAACCTATACACACACATGAAGCCCACTCAAAGAAGAAGTGCAGAGGGAAAGAATTAAAAGATGAAAACTACTATAAATAATCAAAACATGTATGAACCTATAAACAGTAAAAGTATGGTACAATAAACTAAAAAGAGAAAGGTGAAAAAAATACACACCCAACTAGAAAAATTAAACAACCCGACAATAAGTGGAAAATTAAAATAGACGAGAGAGCCCTGATCTAGGATCCTAAACTAAAACAACCACACATAGTCCAAGAACCCTATATCCCTAAGATCTTCTGATGTCGAGATCAACCTGTCTATCGCCTGTAAGGGAACAACAATTTTGGAAAAATCCCAAGCAGGGGTGAGTATAAATATAATCTGTAGGATGACCCGATGGATCAAGGGAGAAAAAAAAGATGTAATGAAGATGGGATCAGTAGATATAATGAGGTATAGTAAAAGGATTGTAGTTCATCCCAACAAGAGATTAAATAAATATCGTCCAAACACAAGGATCTATTAATGGTTAGAAGATAATATTATTATCAAGTCTTCACTACCTATAGTGGGAGAGTAGGCCTAACCAACCACATGAATCTCGATGCAGAATGCACGTGACATACCTCGGATGTCCTCTCCTCTCCTAGAAAGAGTGTAACCAAACCAAAGGTGTGGGTATAGGAAATAGAATATATATATATATTCTCAAGAAGGAAACCCAAATGAGAGAGTAAGGGGATATACATCTCTCAAATCAGCCCATGAAAGTGAGTATCCAACAGTTCCCAAAATTACCAACATCTATGCCTATCATCCCACACATCTTCTCTAAACTGCAAGTCCAAGAGACTCATTCACTGTACCTTGATATTATCCTCTTTGGGTGGAACTGTCTCGCCCTCACTATTTTAGGTCACGTCACAAGGAATCATATTTGTGGGAAAAGTGTCACACTTCCTCATGAGTCCAATGGTATGTCAAATCATGCCTCGTCACTATGTAACATAGTTGATAGGTAGTGTCACAAGGTCGAGGACCCATGCCCAGCATGGGTAGAGGGTTAAAATATAGTCCTCATGTATCTGTTCCCTATTATGTCAGGGTGGATCATCATCCGGATGTCGATAGGGACCCACGGCCCAGCCAAGCTGGAGGGTACTTCGTGGAAAGTGTCATCAATGGGACCCACTGCCTAGCCCCACAAGAGGGAAGCTTGTAACTGCCTTCAGGGACCACCTCCCATCCCAACTGGAGGTAAACCCGGAACTACCATGGGGGATCACTTCATAGCCCAGTTGGAGGTAAACCCGAAACTCCTATGGTCATCCTTGATGGATGGTACCTCTCATAAAAGTATCGAGGAACACTAGACACCCCTACTGGAAGGTATGTCTCAAAAAATCATCAAGGCACACTAGCCATCCATACTCAATGGTACCTCTCAAAAAAGCATCGATGACACTTTCCATCCCTGCTCGATTGTACCTCTTGGAAAAGCATCAAGGAATGCATACCATAATTGCTTGATGGTACCTCTCAAAAAAGCATTGAGGAACACTGGAAATCAATACTAGATGGTTCCACTTGAAAAATCACAGATATTCTAATGCCTAATCATTACTATCATCAGATGTCATCAGAATAGGTGTCACATCTGGAACATCTCGCATCGTATCTCGAAGGCCACTACGGAGGGCACCATCATAGTCTATGTAGAAAAAACTCAAGATATGCTACTCTAATTCCAAAATCTAAGTCCAAAATAAGGATATATGAGATATATACGGATTATTAGAGTGGAACACAACACATGTGGGGCCCACACAACGTGTGACTCCACCTCATCACTTGGTCGTGTACCAAAACATTCTTGGGCACTAATTTGTGTACAAGTAACCCTAGGTGTGTCAATGTACTACTAGAATAAATGGCACATTTAGTCAAATGGCTGATGAGTTTACGACACTCGACGTTAATCTAGAGGGTCAAAAACACAACTTCCCTAGAATGCCTCTTTAACGGTCTCAAACATTGGACAATATCTCTTCATACATCTTCTCTAATCTCATAAGAGTTGAAAAAGACCTAAGATATGGGTTCTCTTCAACCACTACATAAAGATCTTCCACCAATATTCCCTTTATGTTTCCACAATTTACGAGATTACAAAAATGTCCTCACACATTCAAACATATCACACTATTGTAATTATGGTAGAATAACACATGAGATAGACTATCAACTCGCCCCAATTTTACATCTGGTGGAAAATGTGAAAAAATATATGTTAAGAACGAAATACATTTCACGGGGACCACATCTTGGTCTTAAAAATAATTATGTAGACCATTCCATTACGATCCTCTGGAAAAAACATGGGGGTTTGACTACTCGTTCGCCCATAACATATATCTGGTGAAAAGGATGCATTTTACCATGATGTGAGTAAACCGACCCACATGGGGATGATGCCTTGTATTTTTTTAAACACATAATAGTTCTATTAAAAAGTATGCCTAAACTTTAGGGTCACATTTCTCCTGATGGTGCATCAATCAGACATCAGATGCAGACACTTTGTCTGAAAGAAGGAAACACAAATAATAATAATAAAATAATTATTGATAATGTGATCGTTTCACACCACCTGCCTTCAAGATTTAAATATAACATTCCCAAAACCAACTCAAATGATCCAGATCAACTTAAGGATCACATTTCTATAGATGACATATGAATCAAATGCTTGTACCAAAAGTTTTGAGCATTTGAAGTATCTGTTCCCAAACAAGTCCACATAGGCTAGACCAGCCTAGTTCAGCAGGTATGCCCTACCTGGGAAATCCCACTCCACCTACCATAACCGATTAGAAAAGTGTCCATTCCTCATCCCTAATCTTATATAAACATGGAAGACCCATTTTATATAGGTCTCAGACCCCTGTTCGATGTGTTGTAGCACATGACTAACTGTGACCTAGCCGCCTCGCCGCTCCAACTCGCTAGCCCACCTTAGCATAGTAGCTCCACCATCCAGCACCTGGTGTGACCCATGATTTTCTTGCTAGTCCTGGATCATCCAGCTACTTCACTCATTTTCCTCACTACAAAAGACTGCTACCACCTCCAGGACGCTTCGCAGTATCTCCCTAGGTGGCCGCTGCACACTGCTGCTTGTTTTCCTTACTCCATTGGTCCCTTCCACAGACCACCACGGCCACACCGATCACCAGAAAATTTAGTTTGGACTGGTTAGGGAATCCTTGGGATATAACCATCACATTTTTTGCCTCCTCTCAATGATACTTTCCTGTTTTTATGCGTCTATGAAAATTAATGATGAACACCTCAAAGAATGATGAAGAAAATAGAGAAAAACAATGATTTTCAGTAAGGATTGGTGTTCGTGTTAGTATAACCATTAGCAATGATAATCCAAATGATGATACAAATTTGATATTAAGGATTATCAATTTAAAACATGAATCAGAAATCAAAAGTATTATAAATCCTACCTTGATTGATCATCTGACGTTGACGACGTGTCTACTGTGCTACCACTTCGATCCACTAAGTTTATGTCAAAGAATTCACCTCAATTCGATGAATAATAGCTGAAGAATAATACAGAGAGGGGTATATTCTTTGAAGAGATATAGAGAGAGATAATTAGGGATAACCCTAATTCTAATCCCCTATACTTATATTTAAAGGAGTGTCGCTTGACGCTGAATCCTAATCCTCGGTGCCCTCTCATTTTATATAATTCCTTGGAAAAAACCCTATTCTAAATCCAAAGATGATCTTCGATTTCCAATCTAAGTCGCCATTCAAAAGTTATTTGATTTGGAATCAGGGGTATAATAATTAAAATTATTTATTTATTTATGATTTTTCCCTTGGTCACTTATCTCACAAAATACCTGCGTCAACAAAGGTTATGTCTCGCTTAGGGTAAATGCCACATCCCAGAATTAATAGTGGACTCAAATTTATGATATGAGTTACTATTTGAGAGTTATTACACTTCCTTCTCATGCATACTATGAAAACCTATATTTTTTTATAATTTATTTGGGGAACCCATAGCCTCATAATTTCATATCGTCTCAGCACCTACCTCTTGAAATAATCCTTGAAATAATTCAAAGTCTTACAAGGAAAAAACGGGGTCTCTACAATAAGTTTCAAAAATATCCACTTCCATGTCGTTCACCTAACCATGTCACAATTATCATAGTCATGTCATATATTAAGGTTCAAACCTTGAAGGGCCAGATCCAAGGTGTCAAGAACCAAGGAATCATCGTCAAACCCTAGAAGAATCTCATTAAAAAATCGATTAGGCACTGGTTAGAGTCCTATAAGCATGTAATACCATACATTTCCTATGTGAGTCTAGGAAAATTACATCAAAGGGTTAGAAAATCCCATGTAATCCCACTGAACCAAGACCCAAGGAGAATTTCTATCCATGGAATCCTCTATCGTATTCCAGATTCAAGGGATATATCCAAGTAATCCATACAATCATTCATCCATTTAACGTCATTTAACATTCAACATCATACGAGTCTACCCAATAATTTTTCAAAATTTACATTCTATTCATATAATTATTATACCCACTCATTTATCACATTTCATATCCATTTTCACCTCATGAGTATACCAACTCATGTGTTCTAATTCATGATCATATTATCCATTGAGTACACCAACACATTTATAAACATTTACAAACATGACATTAATGAGTATACCCACCCATTTAACTCATCTTCTCACCTAGACATGAACCATTCATTAAAATCAACAATTAAGCAATTCAATATCAACATGTCCTAATAAGGAAAGGAGGAAAGCCATCTTCCAACCATCCCATTAAACTTATTTCATTTATTAAAGGCTTCAAATAATAAGTAAATCTCAAGACACACCCCTTGTGTGGTTTAACATTGCATATCCAAGGTGAAAATGTATAGGCACACCCTTGGGTGTCCTTGGGTCTGGAAATAACCACTAAACCATCAAAAATGAACCTATGGAAATACCTAAAAAGTTATATTTCAATTATTTTGGTTACATAATTAAATTATAGGGTCGCGAAAGAAATTATGGTGGGAGGAAAGATTTTCTATAGCTCTATGAAGCACCAAAACTCAAAATAAAATTATAAACCTCCTACATTAGGTTGGCAGTGGAGTGCACATCTAGTATCAGATCCTGATTTGACTCGTACTAGAAGAAATCTGAATAAAATACGAATAATGAGAAATTAGGGAATATGATAAAAAATCCCAATATGGTATCCAATATCCAAAATAATCAAGAATGGATAGAAATGATGGTATATCATACCAATGTGGATCTAATGATGCAAATCGCACTTAAAATAGAGGTTGGATGGAGGTACCACCTCAATTACCAGAATAGTCAGTCAAGAGGGTTTCATTTTGAGATCTTGGAAATGCATGAAAGGAAATAGGATTTGAGTTATTAAATAGATTTTTAATTAAACTAAAAATATATATATATTTTCCAAAAATAAAGGGGTTGAACAGTTTAGGCGCACGGTTTAGAAAATATTACACCAACCATGCAATAATTATTTTAGGCCAAGGGGAACCCACATGGTTTACCCACACAATTAACAAACTGTGCATAAACAGTGCAAAGAGACTTTATCAAAATATGTAGAAACAACAGATCTGGCCACACAGACATGTGTCTCCTCTCAAATGGTTTCATCAAACTATCTTCCATGTATAACCAAAATTCCTATCCTTGTAAGGTTTGTACCGACCATGAGTCATACCCTGCATAGTATGTACAAACTATACGCCAGGCCATTTCACCCCAAACATTGGGTTTCGGGATCTGAACAAGCCCCAGACACCCCCAAAACCTCAGTGACCTCAGATGGTCAGTGACATTAGTCAATATGTAAGCATAAAAACTAAAAAGTAAGGGATTCATACCACTTATGAAAACTAAAGTTCTTATAGGGAAAATGGAATGTTATCCAATTATTAGACTAGAAGATAATTTAGTGATGTAATGTCTGGGTCTGATGATTCATGGTGGGTGATGGATGATATATTCTTGATGCACATTTTTATAGGAGAGGTTTATAGTTTGGTTCCCTTATCAGATTATGGTGTAGTTATCATTAGTGAAACATGTGTAGGTTTCTAAACTTGGGGATTCTGAAATGGGGGTTTATTTGAGATCAATTTATTTATTGCATTTCCCATGAAGGATGATCTATAGATGGTTTACATAGAGTGTTATTTTAGGGGTGGATTATCATTCCTTCCGTTATTCATAGTGTGTCTCTATCTAAGTTCTAGAGTTTCCCCCTTATAGAAAAAAACTAGTGTGGATAAGATATATCATTCTTTGAGGGGTTAGGTTTGGTGGTCTAGGATGAAGAGTTCTATTATAGATTTTGTATATCAGTGTTTGGTTTGATGATGGGTGAAGGATGAGAATTGTGTTCCTAGTGTGTTTCTTTGGCCACTTGATATTACCTATTAGAACTAATAAGACATCTTTATGGAATTATTTAATGGTTTTCCTTGATCCCTAGGAGGTTGTGATGTTATCTGGGTGATCATGGACCATTTTAAAAATTTATCTCACTTCTTAGAAAATAATGCGTCAGACTTTGAGGATTTTTTTGAGGATGTATCTGGAGTCAGTTGTATGTATTTATAGGGTTATAAAGTATATTATATATGATCATGATCTTTATTTTAACTCTAGAGTCATTAGATGTATCTAGAGTACTTTTATCTCTCAATTATTCCTTAGTATTGTGTTTCAACCCTAGATTTATAATTATTTAGAGGAGAATATCTATACCCTGGATGATATGGTTCAATTATGAATTCCAAATTTAAGAGTTTTATCAGTAAGTAAATTTCTATTTAGTGTAATTTTCTTATAATAATATTTATCACATTACCATGGTTATGATCTCATTCAAATAATTATATTTCCAACCCTACCAATCTCTATTGTGCTAAAATGAGGTTAGAGAGTCTGTTATTCTAAAACCAGAGTTAGTTTGGAGCACGACAGAGAAGTTACAGGTTATTTAGAAAATGGTGAATGTAGTTTATAATTGTTATATGTCCTATATTGATCATAGGAAGGAGCATATGGAATTTTATGTCAGAGATCATAATTTATTGAGAGTAATTCCTCATCTTGGGTAGTAGAGGTTCTATTATTGGAGTAAATTTTTTCCTTGATTTTATAAACCTTTTGACGTGTCGAGGAATATTAGAGTTATTTCATATTGGTTAAAACTTACCTATATATAATATTGATTCATTATGTATTTCATGTGTCATATATTTTTGTGTATCTTAAATATGACTCCCATGTCATTGACTGGGATAATATATTTGTTAAATATGATTTCACCTTCAAGGAATAACCTATTGAGATCTAGAACTATCATGAGAAGTTGTTGTGTTGGTGTTATTACCTTTTTTTTCTATGGTGACATAATGTTATAGATGAGTGTACGTGGGTACTGTATTCATAGATGTGTTATCAATATCCTATGTTGTCTTATGTTTAATTTTTTATGAATGATATGAATGACCTTTGTTTATTTATTATATGAATTTTGATACTGCATGTTTATGTACCTTATTCCTCTAATGTGCTGGTGGTATTCCTATTATAGTGAGATCACTTATAGGTATCTTACAGGGTGGTTGTTATCTCCCACTTTCATTTACATACTATGTATTTGTTTAAAGTCTATAGAAATGTAATTGGTTGATAGGTATCTAATGTTAGGGTTTTATTTTTCTTGATCCCTTCCTTTATGTTTTTGGGTTATTGGAAGTCCTTGTGAAAGGATGTGTAAGCAATACTTTTTTAAGATATTTTTATCTCGAAGGAGGAGGTTGTTCCATGGTACTTTATATTATGGAATATTAAAGTGTTGGAGATGGGCCACACATTGTATCCATCATTATTATGACATGGAGGCAATATATGATGCATTTTTTTGGTATTGTTGATTTTGATGTAATTTTGAAATGGTGATTAGGGATTCACCACAGAGATCAAGGGTTTGGGATCCTATCTTCCTCTTGATGGGTTGCTATAGTGTTAGTGTAGGCTACGCTATCGATCCCCAATGATTGGGTTTTATTCTCTCTATCTTATGAATTATCATTTTAGCATGGTATTTGGGCTATACTATAGTGTTACCAAAGATTTATGGGATCTAGGGTAGATAAAATAAGGATTTAACAATAGAATTAAAAGAGGGTTTGGATAGTAACCCATTGCAGTTCATCTTGGATCTCTACGCCGTTACTTTTTTGAAACCCCTATAGCCCATTTCATAGTCTGGGGTGTTTCATTTTGAGATTATTAAAAACCTAAACTGTATAAATTCTGTAACCTCCTCAGATTTCTCATATATCGTCCCTTCTCCTTTTTTAACCCTAGGTGACCCGAGGGATTTTATTTGGGAATTTGATCCCTCTTTTCTTAGATTTGGACCCTAGTTTATAGAGATATATCTATTTATTATTAATGGTCTGTTTTCATATTCACCATTTGTTTCATTCTCTCATATTCTCCCTTTTCATACTATGGATATTTTTCTTTTTCTATTTTCAAGGGGTTTTAATTGATTATAGATCGAGGAATCATCATGGTATGATATAATTAGGTATATCAAGTTCCTCATAGGAATGATGATTAGTGATATATATGTGTTCTTCCCTTATTTCACAAATAACATTAAATGTATTGTATTTAGGTAAGGGAATTTTGACATCTCCTTATTTTATGTCCAAGGGTGGGATTGAAATTCATTATGTTCATTGGGTAGTGGTGTAATTTACTTAAATGAAGATAATAACTAGAAATAATAACGAATGAAAAGATTATTATGATCGCATATAGTTTTTTTTATGTTGATGACACCTCATGATATTTTTTAGATAGTGTGGAATTGATTGATGTGGTTTTTTTTCTTAGAATGGTTCATATTCTTAAAACTGGTTAAATAAAATAATTATGGTAAGAAAAAATAAATGATGAATGAGGCATGTGTAATAAATTATCCTGATTCTTTAAAAATAATTGATTATGAATGTATTTTTTGAAGGAACATTATGGTTAATTATTAGTTATTGTTAGTTTATAATGTCAGGTTTCTTATTTTTTAAACCTTTGTATAATGTATTAATTAAATTAATGTGGTAATGAAAAATGTTTCTTGTTGGAATTAAATATTTAAGGGTTATTGTGAGCTCGTCATTGTTTTTTATAGTCTTCTATTCCTTGGTTGTGGAAGTGGTTTTATATAGATGGTGTTGAAATAATTAGTATATGTTGAATGTGGGGATTTCCTTTTTTCTAGATCATTATATTGGGATTTCTAATGGGTTTCTTCTTTTGGTATGATGGTAGGGTTTTCATGATGTGGTTTTTGTGTGATGGTTGGTTTTTTGAATGATTGGTTGTTGTGATTTCGAAAAACCTACAACAATTGGCCTAGGCATAAAAAGTGTATCTTTCTTATTGTATATAGATTTAAGACATAGAATAATTAGATTATGGAATGAAAAATTAATTATAAATGAACTCATGGGGTTGGATGTTATTGATGATGGTAATATAAAAATTATTGAGAACCTTGGGATGAAATTATTATTTCTATAATAATATTTAATGTGGAAGCTATAAATTTAAATATGAATTATTAAATCATTTGAGTTTATTAAGGAATGGAATGATTATACTATAAGTTGTAATAGGATTAACAAATGGATCGTAATGGATAAATTAATATTTGAATTGGTATATGATATATTTTAGTACTTGTATTATTGTATGAAATATAGTTTCCTATAACTTAGTGGTTGTAGACATGTATAATATAAGAGAATGACGATAATTTGATTATATGTCTAGGTAGTTTCCCATTGTATTATTTTTCTTGATCTATTCATTAGTTTTACTGATTTCATATACTTGGCAACCTGAGTCATGCGGGTAAGAAACTCCAAAATGTTTTTAGTTTAAAATTTCTTCTCCAATATCTATATTGGTTATAGAATGAATGGTTGACTTCTTCCACTTCCCACTCTCCTTTTAGACATAGAGAAATTTGTAGGAAAATCTAGGCTACAATGAATTAAAGTATTGTCTATGTATTTTCATGGATTGTAATGTATCTTAGTGTTAAAAGGATTGTGTGTGTGGGTTATAGGGACTTATGGTTATATAACATACATGTATTCTAACAGTTTTAATAACAGGTTCTATATGAATTCTTAAATGGGATATGATGGATTGGGATATAATGAATTATACATGGGTTGTGATGGCTTTCAGACATTTTATTTGGTTATGATTTGTGATTAGGATATGTGAGAATAGGGTTCTAGAAGAGATGATGATATGGATATGATTTTTCTTACAAAAAGTTGCTATGGATTATGGAATAGATTGTACCAAAGAATATTTAGCTTTTGGTCTTACGAGCAGAAAACCCGTGGAGAAGTGGAACTAATGCACCATTCTTATCTATATTAATTGATATTTTGTAACCAATTTCTATGTGTGACTTATTGAGTGGTACTTGGTTAAATTGGGTTATATATTACCTTATTTAGGTAATGAGTTGGTTTTATTTGTTTATTCACCAGGCTTTAGTATGCTTCCTTCACATTTTACCGATAGGTTCCAAGAAGGATCTTATTAAGTATATTTGTTATCTCACCCCATATTTATAACTATTTTTCAGGTTTTTGGGAGATTTATGGTGATTCTATTGTGAAGTACTAGTTTGTAGTGGTTTCATGAGAGCTATTGGTGTCTATGTTCACTACGCTTTCTTAATTATTTTTATTTATCATTGTATACAATTTTTATAGCATTACATTCATGTATTGGGATAGTTCATTTAGCTATGTGATGGTGTTGGTTTATGGATATTATATTTGATATTTTCCTTAAATTATAAATTGAGTGTAATCCTAAAAAATTGTATGTATTATATACCCTTGGTTCTAGTTGCTATTACATGGCCTACGAGAGGTGGGCTTCAGGGATCATCCTCATATTAACTATCATCCCAAGAGGGGTAATTGTTGGGGGGGGGGGCTTGACACCACAACACTTGGAGTGGTAGTTAGTTGTTTCAAGTGTTTTAGAGTGATGAGTTTTTGTATTGTTAGGGTTGTAAAGATTAAAGGTTAGTGTAACCACTCCAAATTAAAAAAAAATCATGATTTGTGTTTTAGGTGAATCAATAAATTTCTATTGCAATATAATTGGATTATCCAATATTGAGTAAGATAAATAATTTTCTTATGTCCCTATGTTATTTACTTTATAACTTCATATCGGTTTTTAGGGAGAAGAGTTTTCCTACAACTATTTCCACAACATCACTAATGGGGTTCATTTTTAAAAGTTCAATACTCTATGATTACCCAAAGTTTTTGTATTTGTCATTGAAAGGATAAAAAAGTGGTATTAGATCCAGAAGGTTTTTGTGGATTATTCTCCCACCAAGGAAATGAAAATGGTTGTAAACAACATGGTGATAATGATCTTTGATGATAATAATTTATAACTATAGAATAATAACATGGAATACTACTTCCAATCATTTGGAATGGATGCCTTCATAGCTTCTACACATGGGATCATGGTTATCGTGGAGAGAATAACATTTTCATGAAAATAATTAAGGGACCTTAATGTCAAAACCACGAGATTCATTACATAGGGTGGTTCTGGGTCCATTGTAATATATATAAATTTTATGTCATTTAGAATAACATATTCCTAATAAGAAAAACATATCAACACATATAGAATCTATATAAAGGTGTATAAATAAAAATTATAGGTACTATGGAACATGTATAAGGATTTTTGTATACACTTTAACGAGTATGTTAAGGTATTATTTGGATAGGAGAACATCATTATGGAGGATATTCATAGACATAGAGAAAATCATTACAATTTTAAAATCTTGAAGTGGGTACTGAGGATATTACAACTATATTTTAATAGAAACATCTCCGTGATGAATGAAAAATACCCAAAGTATATGATTATAGATTGTATTGACAACATTCTAATTATATTTGATATAAGGCATAACTAAAATTAGTCCCTAACCACTATTAATTCTAAAAAAGTTTCCTAAGGAGAGTTGAATAAACTCAAATTGGAGGATGATCCTAAAGAAATATATATTGATGAGGAAGTGTCATTCCATTCATGAAACATAAAATGAATAAAATAATGATTCAAATGGAATCTTCCACTTCATTTATTTTAATGTAGTTACATTGTAATCTCAAAGAAAATTTCCTAAAAAAATTCTGATATAATTATAAAGATGAAGAGACCTTCAAAAATTCATCTGATAGTGTGGAAGAAAATATTATTTAATATTATAATTTTTTTAAATAGATACTTGATTTCATAGGATGTTTTTAGTATAGAAGATATATATATATATATATATATATAATTTAAGGATAAATTCTACTTCAATTAGGAAGCTCTAGTGGTTTTTATAAACAAAAAATGATTTAAGGATAACAATGGTGAAATCACTGATGTTGAAGGGTGCATGGACCTCAAGGTTTTCATATAAGATTACCATTATGAAATTTATCTCTGTAGTGATAAAATTAATAAATCCAATAATTTTTCACATGATTTTAAGCTATATATATTATCAAGAAGAGGAAAAATACATGTTGAAGACTGATATTGAACTGATTAAATTATAGAGGTTTGAAAATAAAAAATAAGTGGTTGATGAAAATCATAAAATAGAATAGAATAAATAAATTATTGGGTGGTTATCATATTATGTGAAATATCATGTCAAAGGACCAAGGATATATCAGGAGAAATGGTGTCCATGTGACAAAAGCTCAATGATTAATAAGTAATTCAAACATCTAAAATGACATAGGGATTTTAGAGTTTATGGCCTATAGAAAAGTTTAAGGTGGATTACAGGGAGTCCAGGGAAAATATAGATATTTTATTGAAAATGTAGTGGTTCAAAAATTAAGCTAATTATTTTTAGGTTCATTAATTTAATAGAAATTCTCTAGTGGTTGATGTGAAATAAAAAATACAAACACCCTATAAATAGATTGATTAGGGTGATCCAAAAACACCAAGAAGGCCATAAACATGGATGTGAAGAGATGAAATAATACACCCTAAATATGTTTTTTTGGAGAATATGGAGCATAAAGATATTTTTATTCTCTGGAGAAAATTATTCCAATGCTCAATAGAAACAAAATTAAATGAACTCAAATTTACATGATTGATAGGTTTTTAGATATTTTATTTTTGGATGTGAATGTTATGGATATAAATTCATAAATTTCTCATCCAAGGTGAAACTATGTATATATATAGAGACATACAAAATGAGATCTTAATAGCCATAATATTCATCATGTGAGATGAAAAATCATGAAAATTTCATATATTTTCAATATGAGGATGAACCAAAAGAGATGTAGGTAGAATGGTCTAATTTTCCACCCAAGTAAGGAAAAAAATATGGATCAAGAAATTATAATTTAAGAAGGATTATTTATATAAAATTTATTTGAAGGATATGGATCACACGAGAGTGTGGATCCTTAATAGTGGATGCACTTTACATATGAAAAGAGACAAGAAACTTTTCATAGGAAACAATTATAAAAAATAGGGTGTTGTTTTTTTGAAATAATATTTTTTTTAAAATCATTATCTCTAGTAATGATTGAATTAGAGGAAAATACTTTTAGAACATGTATTTCTTGGTGTTTAAAGTATTTAGCCGTAATTTACTTTATATTATTAAATTATGTTACCTGTGGATTTCCATAAATTTAAAAAAGAAGTTTCCATCTTCAAAAGAAGATATGGTTTGACTTTTTTGCAAGATAAGTGAACAAAAGGTAATCTACAACTCATTTGGGAATAATATATGGTGATTACTATCAATGGAATATAGGAATAAGTTATTGAAAAACGGATTTTATATGTGAGGAAAAAGTATATCGAATGCTTGGAGAAGAATTAATGAGCTCATTATATCCCTAATATTTCATGTGATCTCACTCACACATATAATAATTTTCCTAGAGGGAAAATAATTCTGATGATGTACATGTAGAAGGGAAAATCAATGTGATTTCCTGATTTAGTGTACATAGATATGTGTGAAACAAAATCTCTAATTTCCATGGACTAAAAAGGTATTATTTGATATTTATTTATGTATACTGTAGGATGGTGTGGATGATGGAAATTTTTTATAAACCAAAAGCTTTCAAGTATATTACACATTAATATATATTGGTATACAAGATGATTAGACTAAAAATTTAGAAGTTCTTACTATATAATGGTATTAAATTCATTAATAATCATGGGGAAAATATCTTGGAAAGAATAGCATAATGTACTATGTTATAGTGGTATGAAATCCTCAATAAAAGTATGTCATTGAGAGGATGAATTGAACTATTAATCACATGGATCATACTTTGGGACCATGGACTCATGCTCCTAGATCCTATGCCATAATCACGTACTTTACATATTTTCTTCGATAACAACTATAGATTCCTAAAAATAACTATCCAAAATATTAGATAAAATAATGTTAATATTTTAATGCATACATTACTAATACCTTTAGATTTAGATCTTTAGAAAGTTCAAACTAAGGGAAAAACAAATCAAATAGACACCCCACGATACAATGAACTGGGTAAACCATAACAAGTCTTCAACATCTCCTAAAAATAATCCACACAAGATATCATATTATACATAGCTTGTGAAATAATTTTATTCATAACCTAAGTAAAAGAGAACAAAATAATTAGTGGTATAAAATGGATAGTAAGGGAAAATATACAATAGATAAAATAATAGAATATTCAGGGAATAATTATTATGGTTTGAATGAGTAATGATGGTAATTTCATAATAAACTAAAAATGATAGAAAAATATATCCATGTATAGAAATGAAAATATATAAATCACATGAATAATAATAATTGGTTCCTTAGTGAGGAAATTGATAATTTCAAAAGGTGGATTTTATACAATAAAAAAATATGTCATGATGTTAGATGTCACAATCTTGAAATCAAGGTAATATCATGTTTAGGGCAGGCATAAACTAAAATACCTGAACATGTTTGTCTCATTAGACCTATCTATGTGTAAAAGATATATATAATTTTGGGCTCCTCCTATAACTTGTTTTATTCTAATTTTTTCATCTTATTATATAATGAGTTAAAATAAACATTCATCTTAATTAATAATTATCTATATTTTAATAAAAACATACAGAACATAAATACATTCCTCTAGGTTAATAAAAGTAATAACATGATTATAACCCATTTAGAGGAAGAATATGGATGATCAAAAAATAAATAGCCAGCATACCAATACACATCTCCACTAGAATAACTACATATGGGACACCAACATTTTCCCCTGGTTAATACAATAATATTCTTTCTTGGTGAACATCTTCCAAGATGGATTTTAAAAAATATTATGTTCACATTATATAGAGAAATGAGTATAATGCTAAGTTAATACTGGAATAAAGTAATTATAATCCATATATATAAGGAAGGTTAATGGTATCAAAATAATATAACCCCAGTGTAACTAACGATGCACATAAAGATGATGATATAGATAAAAAACATCATTTCAAAATAATACTTACACAATACCACTCAAAAAGAAAATAATAATAGGATTATTTTTTACAATGAGTTCATTAAACAAAAACATAAATCTATATTAGAGTATAAATAGTTAATGTTAAATAATATTTAGATAAAAAATATTGGCAATGAAAAGGGAAATAAAACAGAAAACATAAAAAATCATTTAGAAATTTTTTAACATTAATATAAAAGATGATTATACAGGCCATGTCGAGAAGTATTTTACAAAATGTGAAGTGAAAAATCCTTCAAAATCATTATTTTTTTTTAAAAATCTTCTATTATAGAGTCTTGAAAGTCATATGTTTTATCTTGTAGAAATGAATATAGGGAGGAAAAACATATGAATTTGAATTTCAAAACCCTTATTATTATCATTGAAACTATAATTGTTCAAAAATAACATTGTAAAAAGGGTAACAAAACATTCATTTGTATCAAAATATATTTTTTCCATAGATTTATTTAAATTAATATAAAATAAAATAATGTGCTGAAAGTACCCAATCATGGAAAAGTAATTTTCAATATGAGACATTATAACTCAATTAAAGGTGATATGAGGTATCAATATCCCTTAAGGGAAACATAATCTATGAAGAAAGAAATATTTGGAAATGTTTTTATTCTGTAAAAATGTAGAAAATGATAAAATAACAGATAATAAAATAAAATGTTTGAATATACCCATCTTATATGAAATATGTTCAAGATAATGATCATAACCTAATGAACTATAATTAATTTACCAAAAACACTAACGACATGGATAAAACTTATGTTCAAAGGGATTTGAAAAAAATAACCTTATTTATATTATAATACCCAATTAATTACAAGGAAATAAATTATATAACATTCAGGTTATAGTGAATCAATAAAACAACAAAAAGGCAACATGGTGTGCACAATTTTACATGTCCCAATGAGACAAATAAAAACATTATATCTTGAGTAACATTTTAATCAAAACACCATGAAATAGAGAGCAGATAATTAAATTTAAAATAAAATTATTAATATATAATTCATGATATGATATCTCTAATAGTTAGTATATATATCACATAAATGAAATTAGGTTTATAATACCAAACATATCTCAAAGAGAGGAACTTGAGATGAAAGCCCTTACCTTCTCCCAGATTTATTCTGTGCACATGACTAACGTCATAAATAATAAAATTAACTTCATTATATACCTTCTAATTAAACTTATTATTATATATTAAATTTAAAATGGACTATTTATTATCAAATTATATTTATATAATATATTATTTTTAGTTATATTTGTGTCAAAATTGTTTCAGTGTTGGATTATTTTGGTGGTTTTTGTGATCAGAGAATATATTTTAATAATTAGATAAATAGATATTATAACCCTTAAATATAAAAATAAATTTAATAGATTTATTTTTTAATTATAATAATATTAGTATTTATATTCCCATCTTAATCCATGATATAGTTGTATAACATTATTCAAGTAGGTAGTCAAACTGACCCAAACATGAACATGATATATCTCCATGGATGTAAATGGTTAAGGAAGGGAATAATATAATTATAATAGATTAATAATGATATTATTTAGATTTTTTTGGGGAATCCAATTTTATGTTGGTTGGGTAATTAATTAAAATTAATATGAAAAATTAAATAATTTTACTTCGTGGAGGCCGCAGTCCACACAACACATGATTAATATTATTTTGTCTTTATATGTGAATATAAATGAATAAATTAAGGTTATTAAAATAGTATAATAACAATTAATTAGAATAATTATATTTAAGTTATCATATTGAACTTGGTTATCCTGGGTTTGGAATTGAAATATTGGGAAGAAATGGTTAGGAGTAGGTTATACTTACTTTGGCACCTTGAAATTTCACTTGATAGTGTCCTTGGAAATTAATGGATTAAAATATATAATTGAGACCAGGAGATTATAAAAATGATTTTGGATTCTATAAAGATAAAAAATTTTGTGTTTCAGGAATAAAATTGAAGGAATCAGTGTGGTGTAAAGGGGAGAAATTACCCCTTTTAGAAGTGAAGAAAATGGAACATCTGAGAGCCCCCTTTAATTTTAAGTTATATCATTGCAATATTCTAGGTTAAAAGAGTCCAAAATTTTGAAAAAATGGATTTTGGAGTGAGTTTTTTTGAAAATTACGCAAAGAAGTATTTAAACATATGTTATAAACATGTTTTAATTCATTTATTCTTAGGTTTTTTACTTTTACATTTTTTTATTTTTACCTTTGTAACAAGTTTTTTACTATGTAATTTATGTTTTAATAAAAATATAAAATAGACCCTAATAAATTTTTCTTATGAACATATATACAATCTCCATTTAATCTATTTTAATTTTTATATAATATAAAACTAAATTTAAAATTAAAACATTTTTTGTAAATAAAAATTGTTTTTTATAGAAAAATGGTGTTTTAACCATTATGTGTTCTTAATTTTATTTATATTTGGTTACCATTTAAATGTGTATTAATATAATTATATGTTTTTTTAAAAATAATATTATATCCCATTTTTGAAATATATTAGATTAATTTATTAGTTAGAAATTACATAATATAAATAAAACAATTCATTTAAAGTAATAGTTTCACCAATATAGTGGTCATTAACTTTAATCATAGTAATCATAATTTTATGCCTAGAATTGAGATTTATCTTGTTAAATAATATTATAATTCTTATCTGGAATATTAAATGCATTTTTCTATGTTTAATTTTTATAACTAGTGAAAAATATTTATTAATATTAGTAAATATAACTATTTTTAGAATAAAATATTACTTATCTTTCTAGAATGATATAAATTGGTTTTATAAAAACAACATAGTGATTATAAATGATTAATTTTACTTATATTTATATTATATTAATATTTTTTAACATATTTAATTCATTCTTGTATTTTTATAATTTCATAAAAGTGAATGTTTTTAGCAAAATTGGTATTCTTCACTATTCACCTAAAACTAATTATTTCAAAAAAATACAACAAATTAACATTTAACTAATATTGTTTTTTTCAATTCAAAAATTATGTTAGTATTTTAAAATTTATATTAAAAAATTTATAAGTTCAATTTTTGAATAAAATCATAAAATATAATGAAAATCTATTATTCATGGAAAATAACATTTTCAAATATTAAATATTATTATTATTTAATATCATGGACAAAATAAATTAGTGTTAACTAATTATAAAGATAAAACATAATTTTTAATCATTAATCCACATTTAATGAAATATATATGCATATAACATAAAAAATCAATTACTATAAAAATATTTTTTGATATAATAAATGATCTTATAAGTTTCTTTTGGTAAAATAAATAAATTTTATTCGTATTAAAAGTATCATTTTTTTAATATATATATATATACATATATATATATCATAAAAAAGTTAATTATACCCATTATCATGAAATCAATGCCAAGGTTTTAATAGTGACAATTAAATATTTATATTTTATCAAAATATATCATTATTTCGTTTAAGTTCAGTGTTGCATTTGGAATGAGCTATAGAACACATTTGGATCATTTAAAGGAAGAAATATATTAAAATATTATAGTTTTACATTAACAATTATCAATGAGAAGGATATACCAAAGACATATACGATGGTTTTAGTGATCACGTAAATTTATGTCCAATAGGGATTTATTATGTCCAAATGAATTGAGGAAACCCAATAAGATGTTCTATAAGAAGAATCGAACACTAAAGTAATTTTTATTTTTTAAAACTAAATTCTTTATCCAAAATAATAAGAAAAAACACAAAACTTGAGATCTTGGGTATGAAGAGTTTTTTTGGGTATTAGTTAAAAGGGAAGAAAACTAATACTATAAAAGTGGATTAGGAAATTTTTTGAAATTTATATTGCAATACTTATGGAAAACTAGGAAAATCCACAAAATAATGACCATTTTTCACATGGAAACAAACATGAAATCATACAAAAATGTGATGATGATGTGATAATATTTTGGGTATAACATTTTAAGTAGATTTCTCAAAATATGATACTTGTTATGAGGAAATAATAGTAGGATTAGCAGCTGTAACAAAGGAATGAAGTAGATCCAAAATTAGTGAATGAAATATCATTGGTTATTAGACAGATCCGAATAAAAAAAGGGGGAGGAAGTATCAATAAAAAATGTATCTATTGTGACAATTAGATACTATGTTTTTTAAAAAGATTAAAAATATGTACCCTCACTAATAGAAATTCATGATGGGATTTTCCACATTGAAAAAAATAAATATCGAGAAATTTTCCTGAGGATAGAAGAATATATTTCATCAAAACCAAGTGGATTAATCTGTAAAAATATGGAAAAGTAACACAGAAAAATCCATGGATGGTCTGCAAAGGGTATACCCAAATTTATGGAATTGATGTTGATGAGACATTAATACCCATAACATTGTCTGAAACTATATGAAGATTCATGGAAATGTAGATGTGAATAGTATTCAAGGTGAATCAAATGGATGATAAATCAACATTCCTCAAAGGAATTTTAAAGGAGGAAATTTATATTGAGAAAGAAGATATATTTTATGTAGATAAATATGAGAACTATTTTTTTTATTTATGTAGGATTTATATTGGCCGAAGTATATACTAATATCTTTGTATTATATCCTTTCTAAATACAATATAATGATTAGATTTCAATTTAGTGGAGTTGATCATATTATCTACATCAATATATAGATTGATAAAAAATGGTTTCTCATATATTTTATGATAAAATTTTAAGAGTATCAGATGAATCACAATGAAATAAGTTTGAAAAATATTTCTGGAGGAAGATATAAATGTGTATGATTTGGAAATTAAAATTTTCTATAGTTTATAGGTAACTATAAGATGGAATGAAACATATATTTGAAAATATTTCTGGAGTAAGATATAAATGTCAGACAGAAAAGTAATTTTTACCAAGGAAATACACTTTTTACTTGTTATAAGTAAGAATACATCTCAATATGTGTTATAGATACTAAATATATAGTGGATACTCAAGAATGTACTCAATTAAATTGGATAAATCCACATCTTTAGAATGTCATAGTTGATGTGAAATATCCGAGTGTAGTTAGGTGTCATAACTCAAGTGTTATTAATATTAAGAAAAATCATGTCCATCATTCTATGAAAAAACACCTTGAGATTAATTATCATTTTATCATGGAGTTTTTCTTATAAGGGAAACTAAATTTAGATTATGTTTCAATATAGAATCAAATTTTGGACATAATGAAGAATGAACTACCCATGGATGAGATCGATAAGAATCGACAAGGTCTTGAAGTCCAAGAATATACATACAACTATATACTTTTAATAAGATACCCCCACTACCTAATTTTTTTTTATATTTATAAATGTGTGGTGACATTATTGAATATTTTTTTTCATTTATAACCATAATTTATAAATTTTTAAAGAATTTATCTATGATTTTAGGGACCAAAGAGAATTTTTTTTAAACAAGTTATAATTTATCCAAGTTGTATATGATTTGAGAGATTGGGATTTCTCTTCCATGATTGAAAAGGGTGGAATAATATACTAGTGTTTTGGAAAAGGAGAGAGTATTTGAATTCTTATTTTGGGGAACATTTATGTTAAAGGAACTATTAGAATGAATACATAATGAATAATTGTTCTATTTTGGAAAATTTTAATTAAATATTGTTTCTCTAGATGATATTGACTCATATGGGATTGAATTTTATGATTAATAAATAATTCATTCACTATTAGAAGAAAAATATTTAATACTATATAGAATGAAAATTTAACTGTTTTGAGAAGGAATTATAGTGAATTTGTATTGTAAGAGTTGTAAACATACTAAAAGGTGGATATTGTTTTTATAACCCCCCTTAAAACATTCTGGGTTGTATTTTAAAACCTAGTTGAAGTTACCTCAAAATGGACTTACAATGTCATGAGAGAGTATGATGTAATTTTGGATGGATCTTGATGTTCTATCTTAAGGATAGAAGTCACACTATAAAGACCTAAGTCACACCATGAAAGGAGATCATAGGAAAATGGTAAAGTTATAGGTTTCTATTATATATAAGAATCATAAAAAATTATATGTGAGGTTTGGTACTTTTTTATTATGAGAATAAAAAAATAAATACATTAAAAAACCAAGTAAAATTGTGATCCATCTATATCAGATGGGGATTATCTGAAGGTTGAAATTTTTGGGAGTAGGTCACCCCATGTCGATACCACAAGACAATTTGACTCTAGGTTGTTTTGATCCAAATTATTATGTGATAACATGGTAACCTTTATATATACTTAAGGGGACATATATTTGTAAATATAATAAATTACATCATTATGAAAGGTTATTTAAAACAAGGGCGAGGATCAGGGGTAATAATGTCCCATTTTTTCAAAAGGGAAAGTGATCAGTCCTTCCATGGAAAATATGAACATTCCGTGTAGTCGCTTATACTTGTCATGTACTCCAATTTCCTGAGATATGGTTTACAAGCCAAGTCTCTAGGTGTGTGCCTCAGAATCATGGTTAGAGATGTACACACCATGTATCTTGCATGTACATTTCGTGTACTTATACCAAATTACACATATTTAAAATTTATTTTTTATATTGTGTAAACTATATCGACATGTGCTTGTGTGTAGTAATTAAGTTGATTAGACAGGCCATGTTATGGGTTTTAAAGAATCACAAGTTACAAAAAAATCATGTAATTCATGTAATCATTATGTTAATACTATGCATCATGAAAGTACATGATAATTCATGTATTCTCTATGTCACACAGAATAAATTGTATATGAGTATAATAAATGTTGGGTAGATCTAGTTAGGTAATCAACATATTGCCTCCAATGTACATTTATGTACACAATTAATTTTAAATAAATTTATTTAATTTATTTAATATTATGATGGATGAGAATCTCAAGGAAATTTGGATAAAAATTAAGTTAAAAAATTAATTAATTAGAGATGATAATTAATTCATTTGAGGAGATTAGTCTTAAATAATAATGATTATGAATGGAATTAAATTTTTATTAAATGACTAATTTGTTGCATGCATGGGGGTGATCATGAGAATAGAGTATACCTTTGTTTGTGATTTGTTTCATTTAATTTATTATTATATTAAATTTTTGGTATGTGTTCCTTATCTCCTCTTATTGTATAAGGTCATACATTCCCATGGTTTAATTTATGTAAACTATTTTACCTTGCATGTGTGTGCATAAAATCATATATAATTGATGTAATTCCCATGATAGTGTAGGTGGTTCAAGTTTGGAGCCAAGGTGAAACCAATCCAAGAGTGATTCATAGGTGGATAGGTGGAAATCTAGAACACATACCTTAATTGGTTCAAGGTGTTTTCCCCGAGGTCAATGGCTAATTTATCAATCACTAAATAAACTAACCATTAGTAAAATCTCATTATCATACTGCTTTATTATTTTATTTATATCAAATTCCATGGTTATTTCATTTTGGATGTTTTTTCACGGTCACATGAATTAATCAAATTAGCAAGCATGTGAGAAAGAACTAAAATAAATTGTCTTATGCATAGATATTTTCTAATACAAGTTTAACCACTTAATTAAATCCACTTAATATTAAAAATTATGCGATAAATATAATAATTGGAATATTATTCATAAAATGAAAAAATACCTCAATAATATATATTATGTTGGTATAGCCTTCCACTACTTCAATTAAAATTGAACAACATTTTAATGTGCTTGACCAACCAAAGTTGGTGTTTTTTCAATTATAAGGTAATTCTAACACGATGTTTGGGTTGAATTAACTTAGTTCAAATCAACGGTTGACTGCCAAATTAGGACATGATGTAACTAAGAGGCAAGGGTTAAGGAAATCCAATTTATGGATTTTCATATTGGGGAGTCCACTTAGAAGATCAAGGAACTATGTGTTAATATAGTTGGAATTTGGAATGCCTACCTAAAACCATTCATGTTACTTGAATGACCAAAGTTAGGGTGATGAGAAGTGGAATATGGATCTTTTCCACCAGAATGTTCAAGCAACAGGATATTCTAAATCTATTTGTGTGGGATATTGTGTTGTGTTTTTGTAAAAGGAAGTTAAATTTACTTCTAAAGGGACTTAAAATGTCATGAGATAGGATGATGTAATTTTGGATTAATATTGATGTTCTATTTTCAGGATAGAAGTCACACTATAAAAAACTAAAGTCACACCATGAAAGGAGTTCTTAGGAAAATGGTAAAGGCATGGTTTCCTTGTATATATAAGAATCATCAAAAATCATATGTGAGGTTTTGTAATTTTTTATCGGGATAATAATAAAATTAATACTTTGACACACCTAGTCACATTGTGGTCCATCTATATCATATGGGGGTTTTCTAAAGTTTGTAATTGTTGGGAGTAAATCACCCCATGTCAAGACCAAAAGATAGTTTGAATCTAGGTTATTTAGATCCAAATTAGTAGTTTATTAAATGGGAACCTTCTTCTCTCTTTAATGGGACATATATATGTAAATATAATAAATTACATAATTATAAAAGGTTATTTATTACAGAGGTAAGGATCATGTGTAATAATATCCCATTTTTTAAAAGGGAAAGTGACCAGTCACACCATGAAAAATATGGACATTCCATGAAATGAGTAAAGAGAATTTCACTTTGTCTTTTATTCTAGAGGTGGTCACACCTTGGTTTCAATGGCGACACCAAAAAGACTTGTTATATAAAATATATCATTCATATAGTATAGATGGCCATTCTACGATAATGATATTTATGTCACGGTGTTCTATCCAATAGGTAATTCTAGACTTTTCCCTAGGATTTGACTTACAAATGTAATCCATGAAATTAAAACATTAATATATACATTCCATAATAAAGCAGGACACTCCATGTAGGTTCCTATTAAAGAATAAATTCAATTTCTTTTAGTATAAATTTATCTTCATGCTCTTATTTTCACGAACCAACTCGATTCGACCCCGAATTGGTCACCAGAGTCAGTTTGTGACAAGGACTGAGATGTGTTCATGATCCTCCCAGGCTAGAAACTAGTGTCGGTCAACAATGTGACTTAAATGAAATGGTTTATCCCATAAATAAAAAAATAAATAAATATAAATAAATGAAAACCTAGCATCATAAATGAAATAAAAATGGATCATGCCTCCATGTGACCTCACATGCCACCTCACACTAAAGAACCACATTCTCCCCATGAGAGATCCATAAATGAGAGAACCAGAAGCTGAAAAATGATAATGAATAGAAGCATGATCCCCAAGATACCCAGTGGGGATTCCAAGGATAAACAAATACCTATGCATTTCCTTTATAGTTAAGTCCAATCATTCTAGTTTAAAAGAACATGACATATAGAAAAGGGTTTTCAATCTTTTCCAAAAAAGTAAACGCCTTATCTTTTTAAGAAAACGCACTTTCCATTACATTTAAATAATAGTTTAAAAATCATGAAAGGTCATTTAAATAAATTAAATTAAAATATAACGAGTTTCAGAATATGAATATTATTATGGAATGCAAATTAAGTGTGTCATGTGATAAAAATACTAGAAAACAGAGGAAAATAGTGTATGTGTGAATTGATGTCACCAGATCTTGGGTGTTGGCCAAAACATCCTGGTAAAAATCTATAATACATGTCACATGATAAATATCTACTAGAACTAGATATCATCAAACAATACCCAAACACTCCGCAACACCCTCATTGGATCAACTGAGGGGCACATCCCAAAAGCAGTCATTTTCTCTACTCAGGTCCACTAACTAGTGTGTAATGTCAACTAGTATAGCACGTTTACCTAAAGAACCTGCCTAACTACCCATGGTTTCCCATGAAAATCAAAATTGAGGATATTTTTATTAAACTAACATACACATACAAAAAATACATTTCACATAAAAGAAATTGATTCATTGACTCACCTCTGAGATCCTAGTATAAGCACAATCCCTTTTCAAGTCATGTAAACAAAGTGATATCCCATATCTAGGAAAAAATTACCTATCCCACATGTATCACATTTCCATTTCAAAAGGGTATTCCTAAATATGGGTTTTCCAATATCCTAAAATAGTTTAATGTTCCAACCAGGCCTTTCCCTTTGATAAAACATATTTTGGAATATATACTGTTCATGATAGAAATAATTTAGAAAACCAATTAATAATTTAAGATGTTATACATTTTCAAATAATGTTGAAATGAAGTTTAAACAAGAAAAAACAATGTTTGAATCTTAGGTGAATTAAGTAAAACAAATGAAAAACTATTCCCAAAGGACACAATCAACTTTAATAGCATTAACATACTATATAACTATAAAAAAAATTAAAATAGTCATGAAATAAAATAATTCAATCTTTATTCTCAGACATAGGGAACCCACATCAAAACATGTTTCCTTCGGCGATGGTCACATGACACTTACATGAATATACAATTCCACGTATATATATTTGTACCCTTTGGCCCAATGTACAAATTCCCCTCACTATGATGGAATATTTACAAGGATGGTATATATATATATACTTACCTATGTATACCCATGCAATTCACCTTCAATAATGGCAGTTTGAAACCACCCTAAGAAGGTATGAAATGCACTATAAAATTATAAGGAATCAAAAAGTAAAAAAAACCATAATTAAAATAAAGAAAAGGAATTCAAATGGAAGAAAAATTACCCAGAACCAAAGGAGAATCCACTTCATTCGACAACCACTACTAGAAGATGAATTAATCAGACTTCATGAACCCTATGAACCAAGTGACAACCCAAAAACCCACAATTCAGGTTAGGGTTCACCCTAAGCACACATGTTACATGGATGAGAAAGAAAATCAAAAAATAAGGGGATGATAAATAGGAGGAGGAGCAAGACTCACTGTATATCATAGCATAAAAAATTAGGGGGAAACAACCCATTAGAGGGAGAGGAGGATGAGTCACGGTTAGGATCCCTCTCGAGTGAGGGTGTTATGCACCCCAAGGAAGAAGGATTGGGGTTCTTTGGTTGATCTGGTATGAAGAAGGGTTATAATATAATAATAATTATAATAATAACAATAATAATATTAACAACAGTAGTAGTAAATTAATTAAAAATAATAACATTAATAATAATAATAATAATACCATTTATTTTCATTTTTTCATTTTTTAAATCCTAGGAAGACTGCATGGTTTATTCACATGGTTTACCAAACTATGTTCCAATAATGTGGTTTCCTCTATCTTAATGTGGAGGGACCTTACAGGCTCCTGGGGAGGGGTGAAGATATATGAGCCTATCTATGAACCCTAGACAGTTCCATTGTATAATCTTTATGGTTTTCCCTAGGTTGGTGAACAATTTATTCTAATTGTGCACCAATCATGCTCCTTCTTTGGTCTTCCCATAAACCATCATTTTTCCAAAAAAATTAACTATAATCCAAAAAACAACCAAATGACCAAAAATAAAAATAGAAACTTAGATTTTTTTGGATAGGGTGTGACAATTATCCCCACTATTGACACTTTCTGCCCCTATAAAGTCCCAAAATATCTTTCCAACGTAAGCATGAGGCAAAGAAAAAATCCACCCATATGAGGCCTCAATCACCAAAAGTCAACGAACCAGGAAAATCCATATTCTAACCATAACTTTAACAAATATATAGGGAGTCACAACTCGATTCACAGACTCAAATCACGGAACACTTCAACCCCTAACATAAAAATACCCAATAGAATCTTCTCAGGGTCTGGTAGGGTGGAATTAAAGGGCCACATTGGTGACTAGAGTATATAATTACCAAGAAGAAAAGAAGGACTAGAGAAAATGGTTCATTTGAAGTTCACCAATGGTAATCTCCCCACCATTTTAAAAAACCTAGTTATTCATTGGTTCCCCAAACAAAAAAACTCACAAATTCAAATTGAAACCAAAGTTACAAGAGACGAGACACAAAATAAGAAGTGATTCTATTCCACATCCAAAATATTCAGAATCTTCCAAAATGAGTTTCCATTAAGAATAGGAATTTCCAAAAAATATAATACATATTCCCATATTCATAATAATAGACCACACTACCATGATCAATATCCCAAAATAATAAAAATATTACACTAAAAGAAACTCTAAACTATGTCTAAATCAGAACCATGGTTCTCAAAATGGGTTGGGGTCCTTTTAAGGGGTGATTATAGATCCACATAACTTCCTAAAAACATCCCAAAAAACCATTTCATATGACCCAAGCATCCAAAGGTACATAAAGTCTTTAGTACTTTTTGACATGGTGACTTCTTGTTCCCCATATATCAACACTGATGGCACACCTAGATTTTAATACCAGATGATTCAGTAAGGATGAAACCTAATGGAAACATCATATCACTTCCCAACCCCATTTAAATTTTCTAAATCTTCCACAACTACTCCTAGGGATAGGTGTGAAATCAACCATCTATGGCTCTCCAACTAAACCAGCCTCGATCCAAACTGCATTCCTCACTACTTCTTCAAAATTGTCATGAAATAATGAATCTATTTTAAGTAATTCCGGTCGGAGTCCATTTTCAATTAATTTGAGCCTTAGAGGTCTCATCTTTGGAATGTTATGGGAGACACAACACCAACTTGAAAAAACAATTGGAATACTCCAACACTATCCAATCTACATGCATGAGACTACACAACTCTATATCCTATGGTTACTTTATGTATTGTGAGAAGTACTACTAGATAAACAAGGAATTTAATCTTTCCCATGTGTAGACCATTTTTGGTTTAGATTGGTAAACACACGTACAACACTTTACACTTGTTCCATCCAACATAAAGGTCATGAAATTAAGATTTATAGGCTCACTGAGATCAAGATTAATGGAAATATTCTCAATTCTTCATAACCATCTACATCTAGGAATGATATAGAAACTGTGTTCTTGGTAACCATTAGTACATAAAAAAAATATTCTTAAGAAAAAAATCATTTATATTGGGAATGAATGGTGGTAGTCACCAATGGATAGGGAGGCTAGCCTCACACCATTAGCACCTCTCAGATCCACCTGTCCTCTAGAAATATTTCAAAATATACTTGGTTCCTGTATTAGGATACATATGTGAGCACCAAAAGATTTATATAATGCCCAATGTGTAGATATTTAATTATTTAAATTGATAATGAATGCTCCTTTAGTTTCCCATTTCTCCTTGGTGTATTTCCTCTTCTAGTATCCTAGCTTTCCACATGCAAAACATACTACCTCCTTTTCCTTGCCCAACCTCTGGATCTTCCTCTTATTGGAAGGATGATTCTCATGATCTTTTTAATTATTATGAGTCATGGTCTCCTTTACCTTATTATTAATTTTATTATTTACCATAAGGAATATGGGTTTATCATGCCCCATGTCTTTATCCACGTGGTGAATCAATGTAAGATGTTTTGAAAGACTCTTGTCCTTATTTCTCATATTTTAATTAAAAATTAAACTAGAGAAGGTCTTATTCAGTGATGAAAGTATGAGATCTTTAAAAAATAATCTAATAATTTAATCCTTAAGATGTATATAAATTCAATGTAGCATATAAGATTGACTACATGAGGTCCAACTGGTGTAGACTCTCTAAGCTTAGTTATAAAAAAAGCATTGGACATATCATACCTCTCTTTTCTTTCCTTCTCTTGATAGAGATCCTGAAGGTAAGACATCATGCTATATGCATCCATGTACACATGTTGCTTAGAAATCGCATTGAACATGGATGATAGCATGAAACATTGATCACCTATGAAATCGTTCAAATGATTCTAATAGAGTGATAACTCTTCCCCTCTTACCTCATTAATATGCGCATCAGTAATAGGTTCTTCCATCACATACAAATTCCTTTCATGGTGAAGGATAAATCTTAATCACGTTTTCCACTCTTGGAAATTTTTTCTAGTGAGAAGGTTATCATTTTCAAGTATGAATCATAGTGATAAGTTTGAATTCATTTTAATGTTCTTCCAATAAATAAGATGATAAAAATATTAGTACTTTAATGAATAAAACTTAGATAAGTAAGAAAATATTATATTTATTAGTCTACTATTATTTTATCAAAACTCAATATCCCTCACCATTGGCTTTAGAATATCCTATTTCGTGGACATTCTAGTGGAAATGATACATATTCCCCTTATCATTACACCAAATTTGGTGGTTCAAGAAACTTGAATGGTTTTAGGTAGGCATTCCAAATTCCAACTTCATTAACTCACTTTTCCTTGATTTTTTGAGTAGACTCCCCCAATCCTAAAATCATTATATTATATTTCATCACCCCTTACCTCTTAGTTACACCATGTCCCTCTTTGTAAGAAAACCTTTGATGTGAACCTTTTTTAGTGAACCCAATTATTCAAGTTATAATTCTCCTATAATTGAATAAACCCCAACATTGTCTGGTCAAGCACTTTGAACTATAGTTCAATTTTAACTGAAGTAGTGGAAGGCTATACTAACATATTATATATTATTGAGGTATTTTTTCCTCTTATACATAAATTTAAAATTATTATCTTTATCACATGCTTGATAATATTACGTGAATTTACCTAAGTGATTAACCATGTATTAAATAATATTTATGCATAAGCCAATTTTTTAGTTCTATTTTTCATGATTACTAATTTAATTAATTCATGTGATAGTGAAAAAACATCCATAATAAAATAACCATGCAACTAAACAATAATAAAATAATAAATCAATGTGATCATGAGATTTTACTAATGGCTAGTTTCTCTAGTGGTTGATAAGCTAAATATTAACCTAGGGAAAACACCATGAACCAATTAAGGTTTTTTATGGATTTTCACCTATCCTCCTATGTATCTCTCTTGTATTGGTTTCTCCTTGAATCCAAACTTGAACCGCCTCCATTAGCTTGGGAGCTCCATCAATTACATATGATTTTACTCACATGCAGTTGAGGGGGAAATGGTTTATATAAAAGAAACCATGGGCATGCACTCCCTTACATAATAAGAGTAGAGAAGTCATGCATGCCAAAATTTTAATTCCATAGTAAATTAAATGAAACCAATCACATAAAAAGTTCAATTCTATGTTCTTGATTATCCACATGCATGAGAATAATTACGAATTTAATAAAACTAGCATTCAATTATTAATCATTATTATTTATGATAAATTGTGCTCGATTCAATTAATTATAATCCTTAATTAAGCAATTATATTTTGTTAATTCATATCATAATTCCCTTGAGATTCTCATGCATTATAATTTTAAATAAATTAAATATATTTATTTAAAATTAGTTATGAACATAAATTTTCATTGGAGGAAACATGGTGAATACCTATCCGGATCTACCCAACATGTATTATTCTCATATATAGTTTATTCTTTGTGACATATAGAATACATGAATTATCACGTTCTTTCATGAAGTGTAGTATCAACTTAATGATTACATGAATTACATGATTTTTCTCTTACATGTCATGATTTTATGCATGTAGAATAAAAACTATAATAAAACTCATACATGATATTCATATCTTGAACATTACCCAGATATCAATTAAACATATATATATATATTAAAACCCATCACATGGATTGTCCTATCAACTTAATGAACACACTAAAGAACATGTTTATAAGGATTACCTAGTATAATAAATAAATTATAAATATATGTAATTTGGTATAAGTACACAATGTGTACAAGAAATTAAATAATGTGTATATCTCTCACTATATATCCTTGGGGCACACTTGGGGACACGACATATAAATTGTGCCTCAAAAAATTGTAGAAAACAGTGTGTATAAGCGACTACACGGCATGTGGTCTCTGATTTAAATGATCACCAGTTAGGTAGGTCATGCATGGTAATATATGGCCCATCTATGAATAAAAGGTACTATATTCCCTATATGTGGGATACACGATGTGTAATCAGATTAACTGTGCTCCAGGATGGCCCAGTCAACATGCAATGTAAGAAATAAATACACAACGTTTCATCAATGCATATAGTTTGAATTAATTTCTAAATTAATTCCTAATGCATTGAACACAAGTACATGGTTTGTAATGATTTTAGAGTGTTTTTTGAGTGTTCTAGTTTTTACAGGATTATCAAGTTCTTTTTGGGTTTTGGGGTAGTTTTTGAGTTTTTTAAGGTTCTGGTGGATTTTTATAGTTTCTTCACATTTTTTAATGTTTTTAGGGGTTTCAAGGGTTTTTAGAGTATTTAGTGGTTGTGTGGTTTTATGGGTTTTATGGGTTTGAGGGTTTATTAATTATTTTATGTATATTTCATGGTTTTTAGGGGTTTTTATATTTTTATGGATTTTTGAGGATTTTTATAACGTCTCAGTTCCAGGTGCCACCCAAAGGTACCTCTTACCCTATTGGTCACATGGCCTCAAGCACATTTCCCCGAATACCAGAGGATACTGACTAGAAGTGAGGGTCTTGGGTGTGATAGTGGGGAAACTATGCCCTCATTGGTAGAGTAACATAGCAGAAAAAAACAGATAATAGTAGCGGAAGTAGTAATTCCATACATTAAGTAAACAACAAAAGACTGAAAGTAAATAAACAACTGCAGCATATGTATGTAAATGATGATGCATGCCACAAGTATCTAGGAAAGCATCCAAACAAGTCACAATTCTAGAATACAGTACTAAATCCAAGTACAAATAAATCAAGTAAACACCAATAGCATCGCAAGCCTTAGCTTGGTCCCATGCTCCAAATCTCCATAGTAGTTACCTACTAGAAGTAGAATGGAACTTTCCCTTATCTATACCTGAAAAAATATAATCTATTGGGCCCAAAATCATGAACCAAACAGGGTGTGAGATGAATCCTAGTTGGAAACCACCCAAAAATCTGTGCCCAACTCTCATGAATATATATAGCAGGAAAATATGAAAAATGAAGTAATAAACAAGGAAGTACTCAAAGTAAACAACCTACAGTTTCATCTACAATCATTTAAATTTACCAATTATTCAACCAAAAAAACAACCAACCCTCTAGGAAGTTCTCATAGTCTAACACCTCTGGTTCAGCTTAGAGAAAGACTCTATGAGGAATCACTCACCATCAATTCCCTATGTGGGTTTTTAATGATAAACTACAGACTCTCTGAGGAAGAACTCAACGTCCAATTACCCCTCTGGTATCACAATGGGGAACTATAGAAAAATTGAGGGAGAACTCATGTCCATACCCCCTATGGTCTCACAACATGAAAATTATAACAGACACTCTGGGGAAGACCTCAACGTTTATTCCCCATATGGTCTCACAACACCAGGTTCCCACAGGCCTGTGTAATACCATTATGATCAAAAATATCCATCAACAAAAATGAAAATAAAAAAGAATACAACTTATCTAAAAAACTACAATGCATATCACAATCATGTCATATAATATCAACTCCATCCTGAAAATACTAGACATGGAAATAAAACACAGCCTAACAGGCAGTTCTAGACCCAACGACCAAACTAAAACAAACATGGGAAAACACATCCATAAGCAATGTGATAGACCCTATTCATAATCAAACACCCACACTCAAGCAAAAAAAATAATAGCATGCATTAAAATGGTTAAATTCCCTAACCATGCAACACACCAAACTAGGGTATTGGCACTTTTTTCACATATAAATCAAATACATCTACGAAAAGGCACAAACCACCTACCTCAACATTTTACGATCGATATAGTTGAACCTCAATCTTTGAATTGACCTAGAATGTGGTAGATCTAGAAAAACGTCAAAAATTCTCAACCATGAATATCTTATGAAAGAGGAGAAATAAAGAGAAGAGTCTAAAAGAATGAAGAACCCACTAATGCAATTCAAATTCATTTGATGATGTTTGATTCGGAGCACAAATGGTCAATCGGGGGATCAAAGAAGAATTGGTTATATCGGTCTCTCCTGGACGAGACTGGTTCAGAAGAAGACAATTCTGTCGATTAGATGCGACCTTGATCATTTTTATCAAATAAAAATAAAAATACATTGTGTGTTATTTAATGGTACATGGCGTGTATATGCCTTTATCGAGCCCCACTTTAGGCAGTCTCCAAGTCACCTCACATGGCCATGTACTCAGCCGTTACACGGCTAGTACATGGTTACCTGCGGAAACCAAGTACACGATGTGTACTCCTATGTACACAGAATGTACTTATGAAATTCCCAAATTCTCTCATTTTTCTCAAAAACACTCAAAATCAAGATCCATACCTAGAATTAGGATCTGGGTTCTTACAAACATCATCACTTAAAGAAATTATTCCCTAAATTTTCCTTATAAGAAGGTGAAGAAGAATCCTCAAACCTCTTTGGCTACTATCATCACACATCGACCTCCCTCTCCCAAGTCTTGTCATGTACTCTCCCGTGTTCCCATTGGACTCTTACCAGAGGAACAGACCGACCATAGAGATCCTTAGCGATGCGATCAATAATCTAGATATAATGCTCCTAAAATTATGTGTTCACCTCCAACACAGCCTATGTGGGTTGAAAAACACGAGATGGGTCTGAGATATAATGTCGTATCTGGGAAACATGGAAGACATTGTGCATAGCCTGATACCTTTGAAGTAACTGCAACTGATAGGCAACTGGCCAGACTCTCTCCAAAACCTCAAATGGGCCGACGTATCTTAGTGAAAGATATCCATGTCTCCTAATCCTCTTATGTCCTAACCTCGATGTGACACGTAGGAAAACCCGATATCCAACCTCGAACACCTGAGGTTTTCTCCGTAGATCATCATAATAATCTTGTCGTGACTGTGCAGTAGCCATCTTCCTCTGAATAAACTCCACCTGCTCCGTGGTCTCCTGGACAAGGCGAGGTCCCATCATATCTTCCTCTCCTACCTCCAGCCAACATAGGGGTGATTGGCATGGCCAACCGTACAAATCCTTATAAGGTTCCATCATAATATTTTCTTGAAAACTATTATTGTTGGAAAACTCCACCAGAGGTATGTGCTTCACCCAAGAACCTCCAAAATCTAGAACGTATACTAGAAACATGTACTCCAGCACCTCAATCGTATGCTTGGACTGGCCATCTCTTTGGGGATGGTAATATGTACTCAGAAGTACCTATGTACCCAAAGACCTATGAAATCCCTACCAGACCTGAAAAGTAAAACATGCATCCCTGTCTGAAACAATGTAGTGAAGAAACCCATGTAAATGTAAAATCTACCATATGTACAACCTTACCAACTCATCAAAACTGATGGTATCCTTGATCGGTAAGAAATGTGAAACCTTCCTGAGTCTTTCAATGAAAACACAAACTACATCATTCCCTCAAGAGTATCTTGGAAAACCTGTCATGAAGTCCATTACGACATCATTACACTTCCATTTAGGAATGGGTAACTACTACAAAAAACCTTATGGTCACTGATTCTCTGCATTCACCTGCTGACATGTGGAACACCTCATTACAAAACCAACAACATCACTCTTCATATCGGGCCACTAATAGTGATGGTGTAGATATCATTACATCTTGGTGACACCAGGATGAACTGCCCAAACAGAGGAGTGAAAATACCACATAATCTCCTATTATATGTCTACTAAAAACCATAACCATCCATGGAAGCACAAGATCTATTCCTCGCCTATGTTCCATTAAAGAATAGGGTTGTCTCCTGACATGCTCTCCCATAGAACTAGGACTTCAGAATCTGATAGCTACATCATTCGCACTCGCTCAAGTAGAGTAGAGATAACAGCTATAGAAGAAAGAAATGTCTTCCCCTATCTATCATGAACCTCCAAATTCATATAAGATAACAGGGGCATAAGCTACCACCCACTGCTAGCATTATGAACTTCCTATATCTAAGTCCTCCTTCTTAATGCATCAACCACTGCGTTGCCTTCCCTAGGAGTGCAGGCAGGCTCAAATTCAAAGTACTAAAGGTACACAACCCACCTTTGTTGTCTCAAAATCAGATCATGCTGAGTGAAGATATATTTGAGAATATTGTGGTTAGTGAAAATTAAACAATTCTCTCCCAAAAATTTAATGTTTCCAATAGATTAAGTCATGAACAACTACATCCAACTCAATATCATGTGTCGGGTAATTCCTCTCATGTGGCCTCAACTACCGAGAACCATACACTATGACTTATTCTCCTAGCATGAGAATTGATCCCAGCTTGATACCTAATGCATCATAGTAAATAGTATAAATCTTTCCCAATACTGTAAAGACAATTATCAGTGCTAAATTAAACCTTTCATTCAGCTTCTGAAAGGCTGAATCATAGGAATCTGTCCACAGTTACTTCACACCCATCTTAGTTGGGCCCATAAGTGGGCCGCTAAATGTGAAAATTCCTTTATAAAACGTCTTTAGTAACCAAACAGCCCTAGAAAACTCTGTACTTCAAAGATGTTTTTTGGTTGATCCTAAGAAACTACTTCTCTCACATTATTTGGTTCTACTGATACTCTTATCTCTAAGATAACATGATCCAAGAAGTGAATCTGGTCCATCAAAATCTGAAATTTTTAGAGCTTAGCGTATTACAGATGCTCTCTTAGTGTACTAAAAAGGATATCAAGATGGGTATCATGGTCGTGTCATGTGTGAGAGTAACTCAAGATATCATCTATGAAAAACCCCATTAATGAACCCAAGTATGGATGGAACACTCAGTTCATCAATGAAATAAAAACTTTAGGCATGTTCATGAGACCGAACGGCATAACCACATACTCGTATATATCATAAATACTCCAAAAAGCTGTAAGAGGTATATCTCATGGTCTAATGTGAAATTGATGATAATGGGACCTTAATAAAGTCTTCGAGAAAACTCAGGATCCTCGAAGCTGATCAAATATTTCATAAATCCTCAGTAAGGGATATTTGTTCTTGACCATCAATTAGTTCAGCTTTCATTAATCCACACAAAGCCTGATGGTACCATTCGCATTCCCTCCAAAAAGGATAGGTGAGCCCAAGGGAGAAGAGCTGGGTCGGATGAAATACTTTTCCTACAACTCCCCCAACTGCTTCTTGAGATCCTGTAACTCTTGTGTAGACATCTTATAAGGAGGAATAGACACTAGTGTCACTCCTGACACAAGCTCAATAGAAAATCTTACATATCACTCTAGAGGAAAACCTGAAAGGTACTCTAGAAGGACATCACTAAAATGATCCACCACTAGAGGAAATTCCATCCATGAATCCCCCTATTCATCTAAGTATAGACTATAAATTTGGGATATAACTCCTCACAACCCATGATGCTCGAGTCTCTCTCTGCTTTCCTGGACATCCCACTTGCCCTTATATAGAAACAAACTTCCCTCTAGTGATGTGAAACGCACCCTATGATGATAGAAGTCAACAAAAACCTAGTTGGGAACCGGTGAGTCCATTATGAGAATGACATCATAGCCTATCATCTCTAAGACATAGAGGTCCAATAATATGTGACACCTATCGAACTCAAGAGGTCACTCATTACACTGACGTACACTAGCCGTTCTAGTCCCCAACTGAGTGTCTAGCATTGAGATGTTAGTAGATGTAAAGATATAGGATCCCAAGGCTCTCCACACTAGTAATAAATATCAAACTATAGGAATCCCCTATATCGAAAAGAGATGAATCTAAAACTGAGGAAACTAAAATCCTGCCTCTAACTCTAGAGGGTTTGGGATCCTTCTCCCGTTGGGTTTGCTTCACTACAAAGTCTGATTTACCGCACAACCCGATAAACCTACCTGGCCACCCTGAGTTGATCCACCCTATTTTCTCTGAATGCTTGGAAATTGGCTACCAAGTCCACAACCTCCAACTTGTCCTGAACAGCCGTACGAACTCGGGTTCCCAGACTAATGAGAAACTAGTGGTCCTGCTCCTAAACGATGAGTCATAGAAGAACCTCTATCACTAGTTTTTGGTGAGAAAACCTGACAGAAAAGCTGAAGATGACCCATATTTCCACAAGATCGGCACTCAAATGGGTCTCTTTGACAATGTTTCCTTGTATTCCCACTCTTCCCGCACTGGTATCACACCACCTAGATACATGAATAATTATTCCACCTACTCGGATCTCCGCACATCGACTCCCTACGACACTTCCTGCTGTCATTCATAGGGGTACCAATTTAGGATGATGATCCATCCTAGATTATTGCTACTGAATCCCTCAAGTAGTGCTCTATGATCAGTTCACGGTTGAATATAGAAGTGATGGAAGTCAACCTGAATATGTTCACTTGAGATCAGATGTCATGCCTAAGACCATCCTAAAATATCCTCGCCAGAAATCAATCATCACCCCCGAGGATGGGTGTAAAGTGTTGAAACTCTATGAAGAGAAAATAATACTCCATGACTGAAATAGTACCTTGTCACTGCTCATGAACTGTTGTGCTTGATTGGCCCTAAAAGTCTCCAGGTAGAAGTAATCGTAGAAGGTACACTGGAACTCATCCCAAGCCATAACCTACTGGCGTTCTTCCTACGATATTACATCCCACCATCTCTTGGTGGAATCTCGAAGTGTGTACGTAGTGATCTTGACCCTCCTATCTGGAGGTATTTCTAGATGATCTAATATAGACATCATGGACTCTAACCATGAATCTATAGCCTGAGGTCCTCCTTCCCCTGAGAAGGTGGGAGGATGCTACTGCTGAAAGACCCATGTCAAATCTTCCATAGATGGGGTAGGATACAGTGCTCCCCTACAGGTTTGGATAAACCTCATGAAGCTTTCCTGGAACTGTGTATCGACACCTATATATAGAATGGAAATTGGTGCCCAGACATGCACAAAGGGAGGATCTTCAGGTAGTCCTTGATTTTTCATGTCTGGTGTCTGGTCGCATCCCTGGATCAGGTGTACAACCGGAGTACATCTCGGTGGAATGACTCTGTAAGGTCAAGCACACACCTCATTTTAATATTATCTTGTAATGAAACTTAGAAGTGCAATAAAGGAACAGGGAAAAGAAGACCTTGAATATTTCTAAAACATTGATACACGACATGTATATCCACTTACATAACATGTTCCCTTAATCCTTTACATGGGCATGTACTTATGCCAACCTGGTTGTGTAACACTATTACACATGGTGTGTTCCCCTAATCCTTTATAGGGGTGTGTACTTCGGCCAACCTAGTTGTGTAACACCCTTAGACACAAAATGTTCTCCTTGAGACATAGCGTGCACTTGAATCATTTTCCCCTTGTCCGAGTTACTCTACATGGATCCTACCTGTATAACTCTACATGGTGTGTGCACCCTATAAACAGTGTGTATCCCTTAATTCATAACCATATGTGGCATTTGTATCATGGTCATGGACATGGTTGACTCTACACAGAGTGTAATAACACAACACGTCTTGTATAACTTGAGATTTATCCATTCGTGTCATTAGTCACACGGCTGGACACATAGTCTCTACAACACAGTGTGTATGTCCAGTACACAGCCTATTCCACCAAACAAAACTCAATCGCATGTCTCTTCCCACACAGTCAGTCAAATGGTTAAATAAAACATGGAATGTACATATAGTACATGACCTATACTTAAGAAAAAAATTTCCTTCCTGAATAGAGGCATACATGGCGTGTATTCATGAGTACAGACCATGTATTCTAGGTTTTTCTTGACAGAATGCCTCAAAAACTACTCTGGAACCCCATAAAAACATTGAAACGAACATTAATTTTCCAAATTCTGATCCTTGGGGGCCCATACTCCCCGAAAGATAATTCTTGGCATCATAATCATGTATATCAAAAGTATAAAAGTGAAATCAAACACATGATCCACAAAATTATGGTCCTTGAGGGCCCATAATACCTTTGAGACCAAGTTTTGGTGCCCATTCAAATGAGTCTTTATACATTAGAAATACCCTATCAAACAAAAGGTATTATATCAATAAATCTATCACAATATCTTTCATATCTATCACAAAATCTATCACAAAAATATGCAATCTGTAATGCACCCTAAATTGGCATGAAAAGAATGCAGGACATGTGATCTCTAGAAAGTTTCTATATGATGAATGTGATGTCATACCCTCATCTCATTAGGTAGAAATAGAAATAGAACCTCCGTAATATAAATGATAACAACACGAAACATGTAAACCACCTAATGGTGATATCAAATCAACTGTAATAATTATAAAACCATAAAATTGTAATAATCAAGGTAAATTAGATTTTCCCTATACACAAGTTAGCTAATCCTGGGCGGAGTTTATTACTATCTACCTATTATTTCATATCCCTATCTATGGGATCCAAATAGGAAGTCTAGAATAAAATAATCCCTCTGATACCACTTTGTAACGTTCGTGTTATGGGTTCTTCCCAAAAGGTACCCCATACCTGATTGGTCACATGGCATCAAGAAAATTTTCCCAAATGCCAGAGGCTGCTGTCTAGAAGCAAGGTACATGGGTGTGATAGTGGGGAAACTATTCCCTCATTGGAAGAGTAACACAATATAAACAAATAGATTATAGTAGATGAAGCAAAAAATCCATACAATAAGTAAACAGTGGAAGACTGAAAGTAAATAAATAACTGCAGCATATATATGTGAATAATGATGCATGTCACAAGTATCTAGGAAATAATCCAAACAATTGAAAATGATGGAATACATTAAAATACCCATGTACAAAAAAATAAAGTAAACTCTAACAGCATCGTAATCCTCAACTTGGTCCCATGATCCTCAGCTCCACAGTAATCAAGTACATGAAGTAGAAGGGCGCATTCCCTTATCTATACTTACAAAAATATACTCTTTTCCGGCCCAAAAGTATGACCCAAACAGGTTGTGAGACGAATCCTAGTGGGAAAACACCCAAATATATGTGCCCAATTGTCAGTAAATATATATAGAAGGAAAACATGCCAAATGAAGTAATAAACAAGAAAGTACTCAACGTAAAAAACCATTAGTTTCAAGTACATTCGTTTAAATTTACCAATTATTCTACCAAAAAACACAAGAAACCCTCTAGGATGTTCTCATGGTATAACCCCTCTAGTTCAGCTTAGACAAAGACTCTTCAAGAAATCACCCACCTTCAATTCCCCCTGTGGTCTTTTTATGATAAACTACAGACTCTCTAAGGAAGAACTCAATGTATGATTCCCCGTGTGGTCTCACAACGTGGAACTATAGAAACACTGAGGTAACAATCACATCCACCCCCCACCCTATGGTCTCGCAACGTGAAATGTATAATAGACACTTTGGGGAATCTGTCAACATTCATTCCCCCTATGGTCTCACTACGCCAGGTTCCCATATCCCTGTGTAATACAATCGTGCACAACAATATCCACCAAGAAAACTAAATCTCAAAAAGAATACTACATGAAAAAAAAACTACAATACATATCACAAGAATGTCATATAATATCAAATCCATACTAATAGTACTAGGCATGGAAAGAAAACATATCCTAATAGGAAGTTCTAGACCCAACGTCCAAAATAAAAAAAAAGATGGGAAACACGTCCATAAGCAAGGTAATAGACCATATTCATAATCAAACACCCATACTCAAGAAAAAAGAGCATAGAAAACACTAATAGGGTTAAATTCCATAACCATACAATACCCTAGACTAGGGTATTGGGAACTGTTTTTACATATAACTCAATGAAATCTATAGAAAGGCACAAAACAGCTACCTCAACGTTGTACGATCGATATAGTTGAACCTCGTTCTTTGTATCGACCTAGAACATGATAGATCTACAAAAACGTCAAAACTTCTCAAGAATGGATATCTTACAAAAGAGGATATCTAGATAAGAGGCTTGTGAAGAAGTAAGAAATCACTGATGCAATTCCAACACAATTTATAGTGTTCGATTCGAAGCACAGACAGTCGATCGGGGGCTCAGAGAATAATCAGTGATATTCGTGGATCTGGGATGAGATGGATTTAGAAGAAGATAGTTGTGTAAATTAGACACAACACCATCGAGATTTATCAAATAAAAATAAAAATACATAACGTGTTATTTAAAGATACACAATGTGTATATTCCTTTACCATGCCTTGCTTTAGATGTTCTCCAGGTCACCTCACACGACCATGTACTCAGCTGTTACACGACCAGTACACGGCTACCTGTGACTACCATGTACATGATGTGTACTCCTAAGAACACATTGTGTACTTATAAAATCCCTAAATTCTCCCCTTTTTCTCAGAAACACCCAAAATCAAGATCTATACCTAGAATGAAAATCTGGGTTCTTACAATTGTTATGCTTATTAAGGTATTTTAGGTGTTTTATGTTGTTTGATGGTTTTTAGGATTTTAGGGGGGGGGGGGTTAGTTTTTTTATGATTTTTTTTGTGTTTTGGATATTTTTTAATGTTTCTTAATATTTTTCAGCTTTTATAGATTATTATTGTATTTAGTGTTTTTTTTGGATTTTATTGGCTTTACAGATTTTTATAGTTTTTAAGGGATTTATGATTTTTAGGGTTCTTCAGGGTTATTTTGCATGTTTTACATTTTTAGGAATTTTTGGGGATTTTTTATGTGTTTTATGGTTTTTAGGGGGTTTTAGGGATTTTTGGTTTTTTCAAGGTTTTCATGGAATTTTTGGGTTTTTAGGGTTTTTTGAGTTTTTTTGGGGTATTTTGGTATTTTAGTGTTTTTAATATTTTTATCATTTTTTGGGATATTAAGGGTTTTTGAGTTTTGTTGATTTTGAGGGTTTTGGGTTTTTTATGGTTTTTCGGGGGTTTATGTTATTCAGGGGTTTTCATGGGTTTTTATGATTTTATAAATTTTTTGGACAATTATATCATTCTTATGGTTTTTATGGGGTTTTAGGGTTTTTGAGGATTTTGAGGGTGTTTATAGGTTTTCAGGGTTTTTAAGGGTTTTAGGGTTTTTAGGGTCTTTGGGGGTTTTAGTAGTTTTTTTAGTTTTTTAGGGTTTTAAAGTTTTTTTAGATTTTTTAACAGTTTTTAATGTTTTTTGGGTTTTTAATGGTTTTTAGAGTTTTAGTGAGTTTTTAGGATTTTTTATGTTTTTTTAAGATATTTAAGGGTATTTAGGGTATTCATGTGTTCTTTCATGTTTTTATAGTTTTTTACAATATCATTGATTTTAGGGATTTTGTAGGGATTTTAATGTTTTAATGGTTTTTAGGGATTTGGAGGTCTTTAGCGGTTTTCAAGATTTTTAGTTTCTTTGGAGGGTTTTTGGGGGTTTTTGAGGTTTTATAGGTTTGTGGTGTTTAGATTTTGTTAAGGTTTCTTAATGTTTTTAGGGGCTTTTAGGGGTTTTAGATTTTTAGAGTTTTTAGGGTTTTTATGGGTTTTAAGATTTTTATGGTTTTTAGGGGGTTTTATGGTTTTCAGTGTTTTTAGGGTTTTTTATGTTTTCAGGGGTTTCAGGGCTTTTTGGAATTTTTATGGGTTTTAGTGTTTTTAGAGTCTTTAGGGTTTTTGGGTATTTTCAAGGTTTTCAGGGTCTTTGTGGGGTTTTAGGTTTTTTATGTTTTTAGGGTTTTTTAGTTTTTAGGGTTTTTATGGTTATTTAGTGTTTTTAACATTTTTTTAACATTTTTAGCAGTTTTAAGGAATTTTATTGTTTTTAGTGGTTTTGGGTTTTTCTGGGTTTTTAGGGTTTCTAAAATTTTTAAGTGTTTTTAGGTTTTTTTGGGGTTATTTATTTATTTTTTATCTATTTAGGGATTTTTGGGAATTTCATTTGTTTTTTATGGTTTTTTGGGGGTTTTTTGGGTTTTTAGGCAAGGAATATACGAGGGTCAGGCTATTCTCGACCCCCCCCCCAATTTATTAGAAAAAAAGACGCATTAGACAAGGTAGGGGAGGGGTCAAACGACCCGCACCAAAAAAACCTTTACAACCCCAAAGCCAAAAGACCCAAAAAAAGAAAAACCAAAGAAAGAATACAAAACCAAACAAAGTAGAAAAACTGAATTGTCCCCAACATTACCTCCCAACCTATTAGCAACCAGTTTCCAAAAACATAAAAACCATCGACAGAAGAGAAATAAGAAAGAACAACATATCAACGTCTTCATCCCCATAAGGGTCCCCATCAGCACCATAACCAGAGGAGGCATCCGACTCCACCGACTCCCATTCAGATTATTCGTATTGCTTTAAGAAATAAGTGTAGTGATCTCTAAGATTTTTTTGCTCCAAATTAAGCTTCACCTTATAAGACCGACCTCCATTGCCATAGGAAACTTCCTTAGCTTTGAAAGAGGCTCTCGTGGACACTATCTTTTTCAAAGTGGAGTAGTCCTTCCTCGACTTTCTCTTTCGGGAGTCTAGAGAGATCCATGCAATATTGTTTTCCTTCCCATATGGAATGGCCACTTCGAGTAGGGCCCTCTCCTTATTGATCATATCCATATTATAATTCATCTGTCAAGAATCCTCCTAGAAAACCTCTTGATCCAGGATGAAGGAGGCTTCCTGATTTAGGGAGCAGTCGGCAAGATCCCCACAGTTGAGGGACACCACACTAGCCAGGGCCAGCTGCAATCGCCCCTCCTCCTTAGGAAACTTGTAGACCTCCACAACTGGATCCATCACCTCCCTAAGGTTAGCAGCCTCCTCCTAATCATGAGAAAACTGAGCCATATCCCCTTACAATGATTCACCAGTAGAAACCCCTTCATGCACCACCAAATCCAAGGGCCCCTGTTCATGCCGCGGGGATCCCTCCATCATCACCGAACACTACTCTGCCATCTACCCTTACCCATGTACCTCCCCCTGCTTAGCCTCCTCCCCCAGAACCTGACTGAAGTGGTACACATCTCTCTGATCAGCTCCCTCCACCTACTCATACACCTTCCCTTCTATAAGCACACCCCCAGAAGTACCAGCCTGCCTAGCCACAGGCCCCTGGTCCACCAAACATCCCTCTATGTTAACCTTCCCATTTCTACAAGATTCTACCACATTAGTCCCCTCATAAAAATCCCACAGTCCCATCACAGAACTAGAGCAGCACAAATCATATAAGGGGTCAGTCCGGGTCCCTCTCTTCAGATTGGCCACATCCCCTTGATCCTCCATCATTCCCTGCTCGCCCACAACCTCCATTGGTGCACCCACACCCTCAAATAAGGCCTCGAGACTCGAAAACCTATTACAGAAGGGGGCACAGGTGAAAGCATGTACAACCCTTCTTCCATCCTACCCACTAAAATGACTCTTGTCTTGCATCTCAACCATCCCTCCCACTTTCCCAGCATGAGGCACTCCTGGAAGTCTAGCAGACACTGAGGCATCCAAATCCACTGCCTCAGCCTGCACTGTGATAGAAATGTCAAGTAGTCCATTTGCTTCCCCCTCACAAGAAACACCAGCGGGAGCCTGGATCCCAGATTTTTCATCGATAACATCACACGAAACATCCCTATGGTCACCATCCACCATCATCCCATTACCAACCAAATCCTGATGTAAGCTTCCCTGCACAACAAAATCGTTGCCCCCTTCCAAAGAGTTCATCGTCACCTTGTCACCCATAAAATCAAGGTCCCTCTTCAGCCTGTGAAATATATATGATACCCTCAGTGCAGGCTTCGAAGACAACTTCAGGGAAACCTCTTCAGAAGGAACAACCACTTGATCCCCCAAAAGCACGTCAAACTACACTGGCGAACCCGAATCAGGAACCCCGTGATTTAGTGTCGTAGCCTCTCTGCTTCTTCTACCATGCCTACAGTCAACACTAAAATGGCCCATATTCTTACAAGCAGATAAAAATACCACCAGTGATCCGAAGATAACTAGTTTCTTGTACTGGAATTCCTTACCAAGAACAATCTGAACAAAGTCTACAAGCTCTTTAGAAGAATCCACCTCCACGGAAGCCTGTGGAGCAAAAGGATAGAAAACAGTCTGACTTCTAATATCAGAGCACATGAAGTGACCCACAAGGTTCCCTAGCATACAGATGATTTCTGGATTTTTGAAAGGGAGTGGGAGTTTGGAAAACCTAATCCAAGTGGAATCCATCGGTGAGTCATGATTCATGTGAAGATCAAATCTCTATTTGAAGAGGAATAATTTAATCCCATTGAATCTTTGAGGGGATGAGGACTAGGCGAGGATCAAGTCCCCCTCCATCGAGAAGCGAATCATGAGATGACGACTATCCATCAAGCCAACAGTCCCTCGATCTTGAAGATTCTAGGAATCAAAAACAAATCTGTCAAGGGAGACAACTGAGGGCTCACGATTTAAAAATTGAGAAACCAGGGTCAGGCTGTGGAGAGAAGAAGCTGTTTGGATTTTTAGGGATTTTTAGGGTTTTTGGGACTTTTCTGAGTTTTTAGGGTTCTTATGGGTATTTAATAATTTTAGGGTCTTTGGGGTTTTAGGTTTTTTTTCTAGTTTGTTAGGGTTTTTAGGGATTTTTAAAGTCTTTTAATAATATCAACCCTTTTTTGGTTTTAAGGGTTTTTTTAGTTTTAAGTAGTTTTTAGGGTTTTTGAGGGTTATTTAGGTTTTTAAGGTTATAAGGGGTTTTTATGGTTTTATGGGTTTTTTTGGATTTTTAGGATTTTTTACATTTTAATGGGTTTTAGGGATTTTTTATGATTTTTATAGTTTTTAGGGTTTTAATTATTTTCATGGATTTAGGGGTTTTCATTACTTTTTAGGGGTGTTAAGGTTTTTTTAGGGTTTTATGGTCTTTTGGGTTTTCAGTTTTTTTATGTTTTATGGGTTTAAAAGTTTTAATATTTTTTTAACATTTTAAATTTTTATATGGGTTTAATCATTTATTTTGAGTTTTTTGTGGATTTTTAGGTTTTTTTGGGGTTTTGGGGTTTATAATGTTTTTACTGGTTTCAATGGTTTTCATGGTTTTTAGGTTTTTTAAGTTTTCAAGTATTTTTAATGTTTTTCAAGGTTTATTTATGGTTTTTAGAGGTTTTTAGGGGGTTTTTGTATTTTTAGGGGTTTTAGGGGTTTTCAGGGGTTTTTAGGGTTTTTAGGGTTGTTCTGGGGTTTTAGGGTCTTTTGGGGTTTTTTACGATTTTTTTGAGTTTTTTAGGGTGTTTAATGTTTTTTACGATTTTTAACAATTTTCATTCCCATAAAATTATGTGTGGACCTGGTATTCATGACCATAAGTTTTTAATGCATATGATGAAAGACAATACTTGAGGAAAGGGATTCTCATTTAACTTTTACGTTTGTGAAACACAGGTCATATTCACCACGTGTTTCTTTTATGTGGTGTATATATTTTCCAAGAATGTATTTTAAATTTTTTATCATGAAAATTAGGGGGATATGAATATCAATATAAGTTTCTCTCTTTCATTACATTTTTTGTTCTAAAGTTACCAAAGTTGTAATGGATTTATGTTTCAACCACATTTTAATTAGGATTGTTTATGCATAAATTTACATTAAAGGAAATTATATGATCCTTTCCTAATAAAACCCATTCATTTTGTTATACTCTAATTACTTTTTCATAATAAATTTTTTCCTTTCATCATCATCTCTTTAATTACACAATAGATTTAAAGAATACTTTTTAAAAAAAATTAACTTTATTTCTCTCTTCGGTAAAACATACTTTGTCATCAATATTCATGTTTGCAAAAAATTATTCAAGAATGTTTTTTTCTATTATCCAATGTTTTTATAAATTTATTTTTGACTTTTAAAAAATGTTTTAAAAGGAGTCTTATTTTCATTTTACAAGTGATTTTCTTGAATTTTAACTAAATATGTGAAATTAATTATTATTTTAACATATATTGTTTGAGTAGAATTTTCCTTTATCATGACTGCATAATGATTTGAAGCATCATTTACAACTTTCCATAATTATTTTTAAAATAAACCTATTTCCTTAATTTTTTTTAAATTTTTATATTTTAAATAAGTTATTTCAAAAAGAAATGGTTATGTTCCTTAAGAAACATTTCAATGATCTTTTAAAGAAATTGGTATCTATAATTATTTCCTTTGATGTTACCTATGATTTACTATGGATATAATCCATTTATACCATATTTATTCTTTCTCTAGACAGTTTATCATTAATATGATGAAATATCAATGAAAACCATTTTATTTTCCATTGGTTAAGTTATGATTAATGATTTTATGATCTTGTAGAAAACATATGCATGTATTTATGATTATGTGATAGTTAGTATTAGAATTATATAAGACTCTAGTGAATTAGTTAAAGATGGATTACTCATGATATAAATATGTTATGTGTGAACTTAATTTTGTGCCCATAATTATATGCATAGAACTGGTTTTCATGTCTATAATATTGTCTATGGACCTAGTTCCCATGTCCATAATATTATATTTGTACAATGTTTTTAGGTTCATAATAGTATGTGTTGACCTGGTTCTCATGCCCAAAAGATTATATGTGGACATGGTTATCATGCCCATAATATTATGTGTGGAGCTGGTTTTCATATTCATAAATTTAGGCATAGACCTATCATTCATGTCCGTAAGATTATATGTGGACCCAGTTTCATGTCTATATGTTTATGTGAGGGCCTTATTCTATTCCCTTAACTTAATGGATGAACATGTTTCTATTTAAATATTTTCAAAATGTGATAAGACTGTGTTTTTTTCCATTTAACTATGTCAATGTTATGTTCTCATGGATCATTTTTATTTATTCCTTTATAATTAATGTCTTATGAACTACCAATATTTATTCCATGACAAATGGATATAGTCTATGATATGTAGAGTATGGTTTTAAAATGTTAATCTCATGTTATAATGCCCTTATACTGATGTTATACTTAATTGATCATTGATATATTCCTTTTTTACCATTATTGATCATCCGACCTCATGTGTTATTATGTTTCCTTTTGAAAGCTTATGAATAAATATTTTAAGTAGGGTATGTATAATAAGAGTATTATGTGGGAATATTGTTGTGGGATATGTTTAAGATATTACAAAAAATGATAAGATTGTGTATCTAGTCCCCAAAGACACTAAACCTTTACAATGATCAGTCATATGTTTGAATAATATATCAGATATTCATCTACTAAGATGTAATGTCAATGTATATAAATCTTGTATCATTATATTTGGAATCATAGGATAGGTTTAGTCAATATTTAGATTTTAGTATTAGAGAACTTTGGTAAAAACCTTTGGGATACATCTAATAAAATGATAATATCATAATGATTTGGTAAGAAATATATTATGTGGTTTTACTAGAAATAAATCCCTATATAGATACTACATGTGGAAATGGTTTTGGAATAGATTCTTTTAGGGTTAATACCCCAAAAATAGTTGGTTGAGTATATATAATCCACCATTTTGTTGCACAGTGAGTGTTCTCTTACTGCATATCTAGTTTGAAACTCCTAAGTGATATGCATGGGTTAACTCACATTTTCCTTATGAACCATTATGAAGGATTTAAAAAAGATGATAACCAATGACGGGATAGGTTAAACCTAAGGTGTCATATAAAGAAAAGAATGTGTCATAATTTATACATCATATGACTAATTTTTCATTAGTATATGATTTCTCACTATGAATATTATTTCTCTCACTAAAGTTTTTTGGTTTTAGTAAATGGATAGAACATGAATTAATCACATGAACAATGAATATGATAGAAAATGTAATGATAAACCTCATGAAAAACGAAACAGATTAGAAGATAGGATGAAATATTTTGTGACTATGCTCACTCAAATATCTTAAGCTATGATTGGTAACATGGGTTATGTTGAACATCTGAATACACCAAGGATGGAGAAACATTACATTGAATCATTAATGTGACAACATCCGTCCTCCTTCTATGAGTCTTCTAATCCCTATGTTATTTAGAAATGGATCAATGTGATGGAAAATATATTTTAATTTCTTCAATGCTCAAAATATGAAAAATTTGTCTTATTTGTTTATCATTTGGAAGCTGAAGAAGATAACTGGTCGAATATTATTAAGAATACATGTAAAGAGGATGAAATTGAATCCATGTAATGAGAATAGTTTTAGCGTATATTTTTCAGTAATTACATCCCTCATATTCTATGTACAAGAAATGGAGAAGGAATTTTGTGATCTTAAGTAGAAGGATGATGAATCCATTGGTACCTATGAGGTAAATTTTACCATAAATTCAAGGTATTATTCTAGTTTAATAAACATATTTGAAATAAAAATTGGCCGGTTCATTAGTGGTTTGAAAACAAGTCTTTCAAAGGAATTATCCATAAGGTTCTCTGGAATTATCCCTGGTGATAAAAAAATGAATATGGAGTTTCATGGAAACTCCAGTGGTATGTCACATGAAGATAAGGCTAATTTAAAAACTCTTACATTAAAAAAATGTGGGAAGTAGTGCTCAAGTGAATTTCTATAAGGAACAAGAATATGTTTCAAGTGTGGGAAGCCTACTCATTGACCAAAAGAATTTTGAAGTGTTGTAAAGATTTCAGTCAATTAAATGAATAGAGAATGATATTAATATAATACAACACTAACACATTAGTTCTATAGATGAATGGATTTTGGGATGGAAATCAATTCTATGATCCAATGGATAATGAGGATAACCAGACACAACAATATCTAAAGTCAAAGGATAAAGGGAAATCTTATGAAATCACAACAACTGATGTGAATCATTATAGTTAGGGAAGACTTATCCTCTAATCTAGAGTTTTGGATTCCTTGTTTAAGTTTGTGTTAATAATCCATATGAAAATATTATCCTTTATTGAAATATGATGTTAATCTGAGCATTTCTTAGCTCTGTCTATATAGATTCCATATAAACTTATGGAATAATGAAATCATATTTGATATTTTGAATAAATCTATGATCACCCACCAGTGTAAGGATGAACCTAAACATTTAATAGTAATATTTTAAGACAATATAGGATATTATTTAAGGAATAAAGGGTGAATTATATTTTGGAAACATATACGATATAATTATGACTTTATTTTGGGAAATGATTAGCATATTTTTGAGAATATATAATCAAGGTATATACATATTGGTTTGAGACATTATGAGTGATTAAAATTATTTTAAGATAATTTTTACATTGAACATGGAAGGATATGAGATCAAATCACACTAATCTTTGGTTTTCAATATTGGCTATAAAAAATTTGGAGGAACATTAAGTTTAACTATTTGTGGAATGGATTAATCTAAACATTATATGTTATTATTGAGGTTTAAGAGATTAATGTATTATACCTACCCATATTGGAAAAATTGTGATAACTATTTTTTATATTGGTAAATATTTAGAGATAGGATTCATGAATTTATATTATTTTATAGATCTTATGATCCATAAAAAGATAATTTTAGTTCTTAGGTAATAAAACATTCATCTTGATCATTCGTTTCTTATAGTAAGGGATAAAGTGTAAATTCATCGAAGCGAAACTAGAGTATGAAATTGTGCTTACGTAATGGAAAAAAATAAAGTATGTATATTTTATCATGTTCACTATCTTGATAGTAAAATAAGCCCTCAAATATAGGAAAATGATCTTAAAAAAATTCCTATTATATTCATTTATGATTAATCAATGGTAATTTTCACACCTAATTGATTGATAGTATTTTGATCATTAACATTCTCTTAGGCATGTTTTATATCACTCTCCATTATTCCTTGGTGTTAGTTTCTCTTAAAGGAAAATATTTTAAATTCCCACTAATATTATCATATTTGGAAACCTAGTTTTGTTTATTCCATATAACTTTTGTATTTCCATTTTCATCATTTTAAATAATAGTTTTATAAAATATTTTTATTATGTGAGTTTTCCAGGAAGGAATATTCAAATTTCAAACCCTTGATTTCCAATAATAAGTTAAAATTCGGCATGGGGGGATTATTAAAGGTGGTTTAATGTAACACCAATATATTTTAAAAGAATATTATTTTTGATAGAATATACAACACGCAACACTGAAATTAAATAAACCACAAAATATTATGATTTAAATATGATTTTCATAACCCAGCTATTGAATTTGTGAGTATGAATAGCAAAAACACTTTATGAAATATATATATTAAAGTCATGATTAATAAATTTTTTTTTATTAATGGGTAAAAAATAATCTTTCATTTTTTTGATAAAGTCGTATTATGCTTCAAAAAAACCATTCCTTCAAACATGATTTTTATTAGTTTTTGTGAGAAAATATTATTTTTAATTTTTTAAAACATTATAAAGTTATTTTATAATATGAAATTTTTTTTTTGAAAATTAATATTTAAGAATTATCCTAGATTGAATTTTTTCGGATTTTATGAAAATAATGATTTTTCAAAGTATAGTAAAAAATATATATTTTTATTAAAAAATATATTATTGTTTCAAGAATTTACACAATTATATTTTATTTTAAAATGGTTTAAATTAAATATTGTTCTATTATATTATGAAGGATTTAATTATGTTCATTATAATAAATTTTAAGGATGAATTTGATATAAAAGCATTTTTATACATAAAAAAATTTATTAATATTATTTCATTTCAATTTATGGTTTTCTATTAAATTAATTGATGCCACTTCTAAAAATTGAATATTTAAAATTTTATTCTATATCTATAATCATAATATCTAAATTTGGTAAATAGGTCCCCTTTATTTTGGGTCATTGTGAAGAGTAACCTTCATTAATACTTGTGTTCAATCTATTGGAAAGTGATAGTTTAGTGCATGTAACGTTGGAAACATTGGTAAATAATTGTATCTGGAGATGCTAAAGATTGTTTCTAGATAAAATAGGAGTACACACCATGTAACCAGAGTTACATTCTCTACACTTGTGTTCAATGCATCGGGAATTAATTCGGGAATTAATTTAAACAATGTGCATTGATGACACGTGGTGTATTTATTTCCTACATCACGTCTCGATCAATCCATCCTAGTGCAAGGTCAATCGGAGTACACACATTGTAGCACATGTACATGGCATGTAGTCCCTTTGAGTCATGGATGGGTCATGTATTACCATACATGGACTACCTAACTGGTGATTGTGTAACTCGGATACCATAGGTTGTGTAGTCGCTTATACGCATCATGTACTCCAGTTTTAGGAGGCACAAATTACATGCCGAGTCCCTAATAATGTGCCTCATATACTTGGTGAGAGATGTACATGTTTTGTAGAATTCTTATACGTGGAGTTTACTTATACCAAATTATAGAGATTTAAAATTTATTTATTATACAATGTAAACTTTATCGACATGTGATTGTGTGTGGTCATTAAGTTGAAAGGACACTCCATGTGATGGGTTTTAAAATATATATATATATATATATATATAAATGTTTAATTAATATCTGTGAAATGTTAAATATCTACATATCATATGTGAGTTTTATAACAATTGTTACTCTACGTGAATTAAATTATGACACTTTATAGAAAATAATGTAATTCATATAATCATTATGTTGATACTACATGTCATGAATGTACATGATAAGTCGTGTATGCTATATTTCACAAAGAATAAATTGTATATGAGTATAACACATATTGGGTAGATCTGGATAGGTATTCACCGTGTTGCCTCCAAGGTACATTTATGTACACAATTACTTTTTAAATAGATTTATTTAATTTATTTAAAATGATGATGGATAAGAATATGAGGGAAAATCAAATAAGAATTAAGATAAATTAATTTAATAATTAAATATGATAATTAATTGATTTGAGAATTACTTATCTTGAATAATAATGATTAATAATTGAATGATAGTTTTATTAAATGTGTAAATCAGTGCATCCATGTGGATGATCATGAGTGTAGACCAGATCTTAATATGTGATTGTTTTAATTTATATTATTACTAAATTAAATTGTTGTCATGTGTTCATTCTCTCATCCTATTATGTAAGGTCCTACCTACCCATGTTTTCATTTATTCAGACCATTTTCCCCTCACCTGTGTGTGTGTAAAAGAATATTTAATGGATGGAGCTCCCAATTTAGTGGAGGTGGTTCATGTTTAGATCTGAGTCGAAACCAATCCAAGGGAGATGCATAGGTGGACAGATTGAAAGCTATAACACAAACCTTAATTGGATCAAGGTGGTTTCCCCCTAGGTCAATAGTTAGTTTATCAAACGTTAGATGAATTTACCATTAGTCAATGCTCTTGATCATACTGCTTTATTATTTTATTTCTAACAAGTTTCATGGTTATTTCAATCTGGATTTTTTGTTGCGATCACACGAATTAATGAAATTAGTGAGCATGCAACATAAAACTAACATAAATTGGATTATGCATAGATACTATCTAAGACATGGTTAATCTCTTAAGTAAATCCACTTAATATTAATAATAATTAAAAAATGATAATAATGGAAATTTATGCATAAAAGGATAAAATCTCTCAATAATATATATTAAGTTGGTATAGCCTTCCAATACATCATTTAAAATCGAACCACAGTTCAAAGTTCTTGACCAGCCATCATTTGGGTGCTTTCAATTATAAGGGAATTCTAACCTGAAGTTTTGGGTTGACATAACTTAGTTCACATAAATGGTTGACTTACAAAGTATGAATTGGTGTAACAAGGATTAAAGGGTTTAGGAAATCCAATTTAAGGATTTCAGGATTGGGGAGTCCACTCAGCATATCAAGGAACTGTGAGTTAATTTAGTTGACATTTGGAATGCCTACATAAAACCATTAAAGTTACTTGACCAACCAAATTTGGGGTAATGTGAATTGGAATATGGATCCTTCCCACTATAATTCTCAAGAAATAGGATATTCTAAATCCAATGGTGAGGTATATTTAGTTTGGATAAAATACTGGGAGGATAATGTAAGAACCTATTCCTGATGCACCTGTAATGAGGCATGTAATGAAGAGTTATCACTCTATGAGAAATATTTGAATGATTCAATAGGTGTTAAATGTTTCATGCTATCATCCATGTCCAATAATCTTTTTAAGAAACATGAGGACATGGGTGTGTATAGCATGATGTATCACCTAAAGGATATCTATCAAGATAAGGTGAGATAAGAGAGGTACAAGATCTCCAATACTTTTTTTACAACTAATCTTGGATGGTCTATTCCATCTGGGCCTCATGTAGTCAATCTTATTGTCTACATTTAATTCTTAGACATCTTAGGGATTAAATTCCTGGATATGTTTCAAAAATATCTCATACATTCATCACTTCCCAATACCTTCTCTAGTTTTATAATTAATTAAAATATGAAAAATAATGAGAAGAGTCTTTTATAAATTCATAATTGTATTCTCCAAGTGGATAAGGACATGGGGTGTGATAAACTCATGATCCTTATTGAGAAAAAGAACAGGAAGAACAAGGAAAAGGAGCCCCTAACTCATAACAAGTCTAAAGTTCCTGAGCACCGTCCTTCCAAGAAGAGAAATATCCAGAGTTAGGGCAAGGAAAAGGAGGTAGTATGTTTTTCATGTGTCAAGTCTGGCCACTGGAAGAGGAATTTCACCCAGAAGCAATGGGATGATAATGGTGTGTTCATTACCAATTGTAATATTTCAATATCTACACATTTGGTATTAAATAAAACTTTTAGTTCTCACATATATATCCAAATCTAGGAACCAAGTAGATTTTGAAATATTTATAAATGGATAGTTGGATCATAGAGCTATTAATGGAGAAAGGTTGGCTACCCCAACCATTTGTGACTACCACCTTTCATTTCCAGCAAGAATAATTTTGGTTTTAAAATATTGTTATTATGTACTAACAGTTACCAAGAACATAATTTATGTATCAGGTCTAGATACATATGGGTTTATTTTAATGTTTGAAAATTAAAGTTGTTTCTTTTATAAAGAAAATATATATTATGGTATGGAGTTTTTAAATAATAGGTTTTATGTATTAAATTAATAAAACCAAGTATTGGAAATTGATAATTAATCATGTTCACATGACTCATATAAAACCTAGCTATGACATCCCTATCTTGGTCATGTGAATGATAAGTGTTTGACAATGCTTTGTTAAGATGGTTATCTAGACTCATCTGAGCTAAAACCAATTGAAATATATCAGTACTGTTTATAAGAAAAAAATGACCAAAATTTTATTTGGTGGACTGAGTAAAGGGGCCACAGATCTTCTATAATTGGTACAAAAAAATGTTTGTGGACTATTTCTAGTAGAAGTTAGAGGTGGTAATTCTTACTTCACAACTTTTACTGATTACTTGAGCATATAGATTATGTCTAACTGATGAGGTATATGTCCTATTCCATTAAACAATTCTTGGAATTCAAGAGAAAATTAGATAATCAACGTGGAAATAAGATAAAGAAAATTCAATCGGATCAAGGTGGTGAATATCTTACAAAGAGTTTATCAACTTATTACGGGAGTTTGGAATTATATCTTAACTCACTCCACCTTATAAACCACATTAGAATAGATTTTGTGAAAGTATGAACCATACCTTGTTAGACACGGTAAAGTTTATAATGGGTCATGCAGATCTTCCCTTATCCTTTTCGTGATATGAATTTCAAACTGCAAAATACACATTTAATCAGGTACCAACTAATGTGAAAAATGGGATTCCCTTCGATCTATGGATTGGAAATAAACCCATTTTTCACATACATGTGTATGTAGTTGTGATACATTTTTAAGCCCTTATCGAGAACCAAACTAGCACCCTAGGGAACAATGTGTATCTTTATAGGGAATCCCAAGGAAACAAATGGATATTACCTATACAACCCCTCAGACAAGAAAGTGATTGTATCTAGAAAATTTATCTTTCTTAAGAGGGAGAACATCCTCAAAAAGGTTATTGGGAGAAAGATTTTCTTTGATGAAGTTGATGCTCAAGATACATAAGAGTTGATAAAGGAATAGATTCCATAGGTCCCTATAGAATAAGTAGTTCCTAAAACACAAGTACTGCGTAGGTGTGCAAGGGAGGTAAGATAACCCAATTGATATTGTTTTCTAGTCATTAAAGACGGTGAATCATTATTAGTTGACAATGATGAACTTATATCCTAAAAATATGCAATATAGTTCTTAAAATCTACAAGATGGAAATAATCCATGATTTTTTAAATGGATTCCATGTATCAGAATCATGTATGGGTTCTTGTCAATACACCGGTTGATGTAAATATCATTGGATGAAAATAGTTATTCAAGAATAAATTAGACATGGAAGGTAAGGTAAATAATTATAAAGTAAGGAAAGTGGCTAAAGGGTTTAAACAACATCAAATAATTTAATATGATGAAACCATTTCACTAAATTCCATATTTAAATCCATCAAAATTTTAATTTATATAGAAGCTTACCATGACTAGGAGATTTGGAAGATGGGTGCCAAAAAATTCATTCCTTAATGGGATCCTTTAGGAATATTTATATATGACACAACCATAAGGGTTTGTGAATCTAAGTGATACCAAAATGATTTTCAACTTTCAAAGATCCATTCATGAATTGAATAAAGAATCTAGGTCCTGGAACATTTGATTCGATGAATCCATAAAATAATTTTGTATAATTAAGAATGAATGTGAGCCAAGTGTTTATAATAGGTTTAGTGGAAATGTGTTCCTAATCCTAGTAGTATATGTATAATACATATTACTTATTGTAAATGACATACCAGTCATAGAGTATCTTAATGAAATGTTAAAAAAGTGTTTATCCATGAATGACTTAGGTGAACCAGCCTATATTCTAAGGATCAAGATAATTTGTGACAGATCCAAGAGGATTCTTGGACTAATTCAAAGTACATATGTTGACCAGATACTAAATATATTTACTATGAAACAAACCAATAGGGGATTTCTTCCAATGTCACATTGTTTACATCTTTCTAAGAAACTTTTTCCTCAGACACAACATTAGAAAGAGAGAATGAGTAAGATCCCATATGTTTCGGCAATAGGATCAATCATGTATTTCATGTTATGTACTAAACTTGATTTTTCCTATGCATTGAATATGGTAGGAAGATATTAAGAAAATCCATGAGAACAATAATGGTCTTCTATTAAGGTTATCCTTAAGTAACTAAGAATAACTAAGGATATGTTCCTTGTGTATAGAGGAGATGAGGAGATGGTCATCAGGGGTAATATTGGTGCTAGTTTTCATATAGACCAGAATGATATAAAGGACATATGAAATTGGTTCCTACATCAATTGACCAAGAATTTCCTGTAATCAGTTTGAAACACTGATCACACCTCAATTTCACCCTTAGGAAGATGAATCCAACCCTACACATCAATATTGTACCTATTGTTTTATGATTCAACCCAAAAAAGGAGAGGCTGAGGGAGATAACAGTCACTGAAACCAACCGAGAAAAGGGGGATCGTCGAAGGGAAGCGTGCACCAGAGAGGAGGGTGTCGGGGGTTGTGGGTTGTCCAGAGAGGTGGGAGGGAGAGGTGTGGTGCTAGGAAAGTGGAATCGTGCCGAAGAGGGTCACATGATCTAGGAGGAGCGTGGGCAGAGTGGTGCGTTTCGAAACAGGGGTCGCTGGAGAGGAGTGGTATGCAAGAGAGGCTGACTGTAAGGGGGTCATGATGGGAGAGAGGAGAGGGACAGATGGGGGGGGGGTGCATCGAGCAGCGAGGTCAAGGATTGGGGTCATGATGAAAGATTGGTAGAGGAGAGGAAGATATGAAAAAGGAAAAAAAGAAAAATGGAAGAAAAAAAAATAATTTTTTTTAATAGTTATAATAATAATAGCTATAACAATAGTAATAGTAATAATAATAATAATAACATCATCCTAAAATTAATAATAATTTTCTTTCCATTTTTAATAATAATAATAATTTTTTAGAATAAAAGTGACAATAATAGTTTTGATAAAAATAATGATGAAAATAATAATAAAATTCATTTCATTTTAATATTAATAACAATTTGAATAATAATCTTATTATTATTCACAACAACTATAATATTATTATTATGATTGAAACATTTTTTCTCTAAATTTTAATATTTATCTCATTTGATTCATTTTTTAGTTTCACTTGTTTGAAAACTGTAACTGAACGTTCCTTGTTTGGCTCAAGCAACCATGCATGACCCGGGCAGTAGCTTATGTCCCATCCAGGATATACCGCACAGGTACTTGGGCTGTCCAAACGAATCTTCTAACCATGGGGTGCTCAGGCACCGTCCTAAAACCCCCATAATTTCCCAATAATTACAATAATAAATAATAGTAATAATTTTAATAAACATGATAATAATAAAAGTAATTAATTAATTAATTATAACATAACGAAGAAAATAATAAAAATGTTCTTTTAATTTTTAATTATAATTATTATAATGATAATTTTAATGATAAAAATAATAATAAATTTCTTTAATAATATAATTCATAATATTATAAATGATAATAATAATAATCCCATTGATAATATTATCAATACTTTTAGTTACATTTTTTTATTTTAACACTCATTTTATCTTCATTTTATTATTCATTAAACTTTTTGAATCAATATGCACACTGGGAAGGTTGTGCAGTGACCAGGGCATAGCTACATGGTCTCCCAACCGTGCTCTACCCATGCGACAGATGACTCAAAACCCAAAATGCACTTTTTTCTCAATAAAAATCAAAAAATTAAATAGGGAATCAGCTGAACCTCGACTGGAGACGACACCAAGAAAAATATTAAAATCTGGTTGTGAAAATTCTCCCCACAATATTGCTGTCTATTCCTAGAAATCCATAACAAGGAAAAACAGAAAAACATGAATGGATGATCCTTTATAGTTCAACGATATTCCCAAAGAACGATAAACAAAGAGATCACAAAAATACCACCAAAGAGAGAAAGGAAAATGATAAGAACTCAGGAGACCAAGATGGACTCCACACTTAGTGACACCTACCCCCATAAGCTTAACCACCCCTGATTGATTGTTCCAAAAGACATAGAAGTTTCACGATGCCCAAAACATCCTTGAAATACGTACACCTCAACCATAATCAGATGAAACTCAACCCTTCAACCAAAAAAATGGATGAAATTCAAACCCCATCTCAGGGAAATCTCCATAACCTTACTTTAACGAAACAGCCATATCACATCCATCCCAACACTCACTCAAAGGAAAAAACTTGGAAATAGGTGGCTCTATACAAGGACATCCACCAGTATAATGATGCAGAGAATGGGACTAAGGTATTGACATGGAGGGGCCCAAACTGACTCCCCACCATAAGAAATATGATACCACTGAGTTCAAAGAGACCTTAAATGGGTCTCCCAACTATAAGAACCGACGACAAGAAACTAACTTAGGGAGTTTTTTACATGGACCAAAAACCCCCACCATAAGGAGAGGGGAAGGGATGGCCCCACTAACAAGGCATCAAAACTCTAACTGTCGATATACTAACAACATCACACACCAAGAAGAACACAAAGCATGCCACACTAAAGAAAAAATTAAACCAAGGCCCTTTTACACCCCTAGGGTTCTCCGGACTACGTGCTAGATTCACTATGGAACCTATGGCAAGAGATCTGATGATTGAAGCATCTCCTACCTAACAATTAGGATTTAGAAACTCCCAAGTAACAAATCAAAAATTTACAAAACATTCTCTCAATGAAATAGATGTTCAAAAAGGGTTCGATAACAACCATACATACAATCTGATGGGAAATGAAACATGACAAGACACAGATATTACATCCAAGGAAAACTACAAAAATGAAAACCCCAAAATGATCCCAAGAATCACCCTACTTATTAGGATGGGATGAGGTGACCTTTGAAAAGCCGGTTCTGGATTCACGATGCTTCTTGTAAACACATTGACAGAACCAATGCTGGTGACCCAAGCATCCACAGGTATAGATAGTTCTTGGAGAACTTGGGAACACTAAATTTTTGTGACCCTGCTTACTACCCAAATAATAGATCATGATGCTTCCTTATAAAGAAGTAGATAGGAGGTCTTATGGCCTCTTAATTCTCGTACTAACACCACCAGCATCAAGTTGCCTCACATTCTTCTTATTGACATCATCTTCATCATTTCCAAAGGTTAGAGGAGGATTTTTCATCTAAAGTACTCCTGCTAACTTAGCTTCACCGCTACAGGCTTGTCTCACTATACTGAAGAAGTTGGTTAGGTTGAGTTCTGTCATCTTCTACTATAGTTCAGGATGGAGCCCAAACTCAAAATGTCGAGCCTTAATGGGATTTTTTTCTACATACCCTAGGCCATACGAAACTATATCCAAAAGGCTTTGATATAATTCTAATACTGATCCAACACCCAACAAAAGACCAAACAACTCCATTCTCTTTCTCACCATCACCATATCATAAAAATAATTGTTATATGAATGATGAATTGAAGAAATCCTAGGTATGATAATTGTGAGACTTTCTTTGAGACATGGTCTTCCACCATTTCTAGGTTAGATCTTCGAGCATTAAGGTAGATAACATAACCTTTAATGTCTCAAGCATTTCAAGGAAACCGAATTCTCTCTAAAACCTTAGAATCCACTCTTCCTCTTCGAGGGGATCCAATAGACCATAAAAGAGAGAAGGATTGAACTTCTAAAATTATTGAACATAGACTATAGGTTGATCAGTTAGAGTGTTTGCTAAAGATTCACCATTCAAAGCTACACCATGGTGATCCATCAAATATTCATGGGGGAGGACACTAAGAATCAAGAAAATATGAAAATTTATCAAACAAAGTCATTACCATTTTAAATTAAACATTTCACAATTCCAAAACAAAAATTTACAAAGAAATTTTCAGAAATAAGGAAGATCCAAACAATTCACAAGGGAGAAACTACTGTTAGTGGGTGACTTATACACCTAGTTGGTGGACATATTGTAGTCATTCCACCATCATGGAGAGAATTATAGGGTAATTTCCCCACCTCAACATGACTTTCTAGGCCCTATGATCTCATGAAGGCCACTTTCCCAACTCATGTTATTTTTTCCAATACAAAAAAATCACAAGAATCAAAGAACACCGACAAAACAAGACATTCCATAGTAACTCGAGGTTCAGAACAAGCAAGGGTTAATAACTTCCTTCACTTTACTACACCTAGAGCACTGAAAATACTACTATTTCTACCATTAAATTTACAAGAAACAATTTCCACTCTAAAAATAAAGGTACACTTATGAGCCTACCACCTCTGATGCCATTATTTCATGAATCAACCCGAGCCGACCCCGAACCGGTCACCCGAGGTGGTCCGAAACAAGGCCCTAGAGGCATTCCTGATGCTCCTAGGATGGTGAAAATAATAAGGTAATAAATAGAGACAAATTAAATGGTTTCTACCAATAAAAAGAAATAAATTTAGAAAAATAAATAAGCTGGAAAACCAGACAAAACAAGATTTACAAACATTTCATTATTTACATTTTCAATTAAAGAAACAAAAACTATACAATAAGCAACACAAGGGAACACAAATAGATCCTAAAACCAAATAATCCTCTATGTGACCCTAAGGGTCACTCTCCAATCTATACCAAACATCACCCAAGGAAATTAATCCAAAGCTGTAACATCCAGAACAAACTAAAAACAAAAGGAAACAATAGGAATGAGTATTAAAACTCAGTAGGTAGGCCCAAATAAGTCTATTCCCAGTGTGCATCCTTTAAATAAATAAAAACTAATTTAAATTTTGAAATACAATCTATAAATATATAATTATCTACACATTCATTGTTTCATAAAAACAAATCACAATCATAAACTATTTCCCTCAAGTACAAAATAAGGCTCAAGAAGAGGTGGGGAAAGGGGAACCAAAAAGGAATTGTTCATTTTTCATAAAAGTGCCAAAGGAAAGTGTGTTTTTTCATTGAAAAAAATATTCTTGAAAACCAAATTAGAAACCCATAAAGTTATATTTTTACAATAAAGCACCAAATCTATGTACAAGGGATATCACTCCACATAACGAGGGAAACAAAACTAATGGAACTAGTAATGGGGAAAACACAGGAATACCTAGAAACTCATAGGATAACCAAAACATACTAATAAATGTGACATATACTGAAGGTATTCCCTACTCGATGACATTATAATGCCCTGATTCCCGACTATTTCCCCACCTGGCCTTGTTGGGGTGCACAATCTTATAGTAATGAACCCAAGTATTCATCTACAATGGATCACTAGCTAGTAAAACTACCCAGACTACTGCATCAAACATTCTCATAAACCACTTTTTTATTCTAGGTTCCCATGCTAAGTCCGTAAGGGGGTATTCCAAAAAATTCAAGTAACAGGTCACATATATATACTATCATACAACAGCACAATCGGCACCACCTCGACCACCCCAAGGAGTAGTCCATGCCTCCAAAAAGAATAACATGGGTGGAGTCCCATGCTAAGGACATTCCTACACCATTATCATATAACTAATCCATGACTCCCTTCTAGAGTGGTTTCCAAAAGAAACCAATTTAAGATGCAAAATGGGCCTTGCCACATTTTCAAAAAAATAGTCTTTTATATAATTGACCACACACAAACCACTTTCTCAACCATACACACCTTTGTAAATCCATTTCACCAATCCAACCCTCTATTTCAAATTCAAGAGCACACTTACAAGAGACAAAGGGACATATCATTAGGAACATAACATGAAAAATCCATTTAAAAGCTCAAATCATCATTTTGAACACCAGAAATACATTTATAAAAAAACTAAACCGTGAAATTATAAATCGAATAGTCAATTTAAAGAGCCAACCATGACATTTTCAAACCACATTTCATGAAAAATCCTTCACAACTATTCCAAACCACCACACATTAGGTGATTTCATAAAATAAAACTATTCTAACAACATTAAATACTTACTTAGAAATCAAGGGATGTGAAAACATTAATTAATCAAGGTAAACCAAAATTCAAAGGACATATACAATGGCTTCCTACTTCAATTGATGAAGAATTTCTCTAAATCGGTGAAAAACACTGATAACACCTCAATCGCACATGTGGGAAGCTGAATTCAACCCATACACATCAATATTACAACTAATGTGTTATGATTCAACCCTAAAAAGGAGATATTGATGGAGATAACACTCACTGCAACCAACTAATGGAAGGGAACTCCCCAGAGGGTTGCGCGCATGGGAGAGGAGGATGCTTAGGGTTATGGGTCGATCAGAGAGGAGGGAGGGAGATGTGTGGCACTGTATTGGGGAATATCACAGGAGAGGGGTGTGTGGGCTTGGTGGAGTGTGGGATGGGGTTGCACAGGCTGACTGGTGTGTGCCGTGACAGGGGGTTGTTAGAGAGGAGATGTTAGCCGGAGAGGCTGGCTGCAAGGGGGTCACGATGGGAGAGAGGAGATAGAGATGGGGGGGGGGGGGTCCGCTGACCAACTATGGAAAGGAGTGGGGGGTGGGTCATGATGCAAGAGAGGGGGGGGATAAAGATAATAAAAAAAGAAAAAAAATGAAAAATGAAAGAAAAAATTAATAAAATAATAATAATAATAATAATAACAATATTAATAATAATATTATTATTAAAAACATAATTATAAAATTAAAAATAATTTTTTTCTGATTTTAATAACAAAAATAATATTATTAATAACAATTTTTTAGAAGAAAAGGGACAATAATAATTTAATAACAATAATGGTGAAAATAATAATAAAATCCATTTTATTTTAATATAAATAACAATTTGAATAATATTGTTATTATTATTCACCAAAACTATAATATTATTATTATGATTGAAACATTTAGTTTTTCTCAATTTTAATTCTTATCTCATTTTCTTCATTTTTTTTATTTTCACTTATTTTAATACTGCAACTATACAGTCCACATGTATCTCAAGTGACCATGCGTGAACTGTGCAGTAGCTTTTGTCTAATCAAGGAGCTTTTACACATTTACCCAGGCAGTCCGCACATCTTAGATAACCATGTGGTGCCCGCACACTGGCCCAAAACCCACAATTATTTCCCATTAAAAAAATTATAAATAATACTAGTAAATTTAATAAAGATAATAATAATAATAATTAATTAATTAATTATAACATAATGATAAAAATAATAACAATGTAAATTTCATTTAATTATAATTTTGATAATGACAATTTAAATGGTAGTAAGGATAATAATTTTTTTTTAAAAATATAATTCTTAATATTAATAACAAATAATACTAATAATCACCTTGATAATATTATCAATACTTTTAGTTATATTTTAATTTTTTCTTATTTTATTTTAACCTTCATTTTAAATTAATTTTATCATTCATTTACCTTTTAAAATCATCCGGTATATAGGTCAGGTTAGGTGGTGACCACGGTGTAGCCTTATGGTCTCCTAACCATGCTATGCCCATGCGCCAGACACTGCCAAACCTAAAACATGAATTTTTCTCAATAAAACAAATAATTGAAACAGGGACTCACATGAACCCTGATCCAATCCAAAACCATGGAAAAATTAAAACTCGGGTACGAAACTAGGGGTACGGATTACATAGAAAAATTAATTTTCTTTTTATTTTATTAATCACTGATTTATTACACATCTTGATATGTTCAACACATGTTGTGAAACCACTTTTATGCCGTGTAAATTTACACGACGTGAAGTCTCCCTACTTCTAGATTTTAGAATTTTATCTCTTCTAGACTTACTCTAAGCCTCCTCTGAGCACCTCAGTCTTTAAAGATGCACAATGTGTCGATCCACACAGATCTAGACCCCTTACATCAACCTTTTAATATTCTTTCTTGACCAGCCATTCAAAATTTCCTTGATCTTAGCCAAGAGTCTGTCAACCACTCTACACATCCACTAGTTCTTTCTACAATTACAATGTATTCAGGCATGGAAGTTTTCTTTAATAGGTTACAGGTCCTGGACATCCTCGCCTCACAAAGCCTCACAAAAAAATATCATGAATATTTTTCACTGAACATCATAATCCCAACCATAATATATGAAACCCATAGAATGATCCAAATTCAAACATATATTAAAATAAACCAGGTATCATAGTTTTCATCTTCAACTTTGGTCCTAGACCTGAGGTCACCTCAAATTCTTCTTCTCCAATCTTTCAAATTGGGTTGTACTCATCTTGTTAGAAACCCAAATCACTTTGAGTTTCCCTCTACATACCATCATCCCCTCTAGTTTTTGTCTTGGATTCGTGTTTTCATCATGGACTGACTTCATGAAATATCCAATCTAGTTTTACTGGTCAGATGGCCTCTACCTGTCTTCTTTTTCAAAAAAATTCATCTTCACCACGACATCTGGTTTAGACATGCATAGTCACATACTCTTTCTAGTTTGGTCATCGAACAATTAAATTTTTGAATTAATGAAGTTTAAATAAATCTTAGGCATGATTATTCTTAGTCTATTCTTGGGTTGAGGTATTTATTCAGCAGCGAGCAAACATGGTTCAGAGTGGTGGCTTCGTGTCATGGTTGATTAACTATGGGTACTAGTGAGGGAAACTGTGAGAAAGAGAATGTTTGGCATATATGAATAGTTATTCTATATGTGAATCCTAGTGAGGAATGTAATAATGTATATGGAAGAAAAAGACACCCACCAAAGGATCAGTGTGTTGTCTTATAAAATCAATCCACTTTCATTTTCCCACCTATATGATTAAAACCCAAAAACTAAATATTGGATATCATCCAGTTAAATTAAAATGATATAATAAAATAAATTCAAAATATTATCATTTAAAATATTATATCTATTAAATACCAAGATTTTATCATTTTTGTAATTTTAATTTCAAAAATGATTTAAGCTCAAAAACCAATCGTCATTTTAATTCAAAAATTATGGCTTGTTCAATTAAATATCAAGATTTGATATTTTTTAAAATTTTAATTTCAAAAATGATTTATTCTCAGAAACCAATCGTCATTATAATTCTAAAATGATGTCTTATTCAATTAAATATAAAAATTGAATAATACAATTTAAATACACAATTTCTTTTATTTCCAATTTATGTTTCAATTTTAACAATGTGACAATGAATGAATAAATTACCTAGTTTTGTATTAATTTAAGTGGATTTATCATTGAAAAATAATAATATTTTTTAAAATATTAAACTCACATCTCTACTCTCAAAAATTGTTTGAGGTCTTTGATCATTGATATATCATATCTAGTCACTCATATCCATGGTTTTATTTGATATTTTGAGTAGAAAATCCATATCAATGATCTTGAACAATACCAATATGAGGGTTCCACGTGACTTTAATTACTCCTCCCCTCATGTTAGATGATATTGACAAGTGTTGAGGATCTATTGATACCATAAAAAGACAATATTATCAATTCATTGACCATAAATAATAGTAAAAGTAGTAAAAATCATTAAACATGGTAAACAAAAATGTATAGAAATTATAGTTAGGAGATAATAATGAAAAGAACATATCACATACAATAACAAAATGTGGACTAATTATAATGACATACAAGGCATAAATGAAAAAACTGAAATTCTTAATGGGTTAACTACATACAATTTTGTTTTAAAAGTACAAAATAATGTAGATATAAAACAAAAAACTAGGCCTAAATTTCTTCCCAATATCATCTCCAAATCCAACTTCCAACCTCCTCAACCATCTATTGTCGGTCCCTAACCCATACCTACATTCCTTATCAAAATGTTTCTATGACCCCCTAGTCTTATATGAATGGTTCATGAAAATTAAATTTATAGTGAGCCTCCATCAATAGTTTTCCTTAATAAATTAAGAATATATAAATGTATTCACAATGTGATATGCCTATAAGAAAAAAATATCCATCCATTGACTCAGTGTGTACTAAACATGCCACATTATGAGTGATTATTCCTACATTACTCTGTATTATTATCAAGTAACATGTCACCCATAATCCTGAGGGTTGGAAAGAGTGTACCCACATATCCATAATAAAACCTGACAAAGACAATGATTTGTATGAAAATAAACCATTACAATACATGAAATCACAAAATTCAGTTGGTAGTGTGTCTAACTACACATAACCATAGGGTTCTAATACATTGTTGACATAACATCAAACTTGTTTCCAACTACATAATTTGAAAAAAATGTCTCCGTATTCATTTCAATCCATCAAGTCAAAAAATTTAGTTAGAGGTGAATCTAGCTTCACATAACCATAAAGTTCTAATACTTGGTTGACATGGAGTCCAACCCAATTCCAATATCAACAATTAATGGGTATAAAATCTTTTCCATTTCCATTATCAACATGTTATATCATGTACATTAGAATGGATATGGGTTTTGTACCTATAAACATCTCAATATTAAACATAACCTCTCTGTTATGTGATAAATATGGATAATACTGCACCAAATTTATCCAATAGAAGTTAGCTCCCCAAAACCATTAATACAAAAACAGGCTCTATAAGGGACTCTCATAAATGTTAGTGTTTAAAAATAGAATGAATCTCCTAGCCCCAATCACCACATAAAGTTTCACATGCTATAACCAGTTCACTTACAATTCTTATATACATTCTATTCACAAGAATGAATTAATGTAATAAATACACAAGACAGATTTACATGGTTCATACATTCTTCCAACATCCAAAAGAGAAAAATCACAACAATTCATTTCATTGGATGTTAAAATTTCTTGCAATTACCATGACTTAAATATATATAGATCACAAAATGATCACATTACACCTCAAAATGTGGTCTTAACCACCAATTTATAATGGTCCCCAACCAGTTAAACAGTTTCTCCAACCACTGACATTTGTGCGGGTCTATTCACTGTATCTTGGTAACTTCCTATCACCTATGTGACCACCAATAACAGATAGAAGAACAGTGCACCATCACCTCAGTTATTTTCATCAAATCCATGTTGGGAGTGATTCAAAAGAGCAACATATACTCCTTTCCGAGAAATGAGATTATAAAAACATCCCTTGTAGATAATTTTTCCACCAAATCACACATTATTCCATAGGAAGATAAGAAATTTTGATCACAAAACCTCCAACTGCTAAATTATTCCATTCACTACCTTCACAAAACTGAAGGGAATTTCACTATTTCTCATTCTAGTCTTCTAAATTTTATTGTTAAAGAGGATTCAAAAATATTAAAAACCACCACTTGAAAAATAATTAATGGGGCCCCATGACATCCTCCAACACATTGGAAACACAAACTTCTTCCTACACTACATGAAATGCTTATCCTTCACTTTGTTTCAACCATATCAGACTGAGACATAGTGTTTCCTAAAACTCTCCTGGACTATGATCTTAGTGATCATCTCTAATAAATTCTTTCTTCAGGAAATATTTTATAGCATTAGTTCACCATATTATAAAATCTTTTTGATAAAGTGGTATTAATGATAGATTTGTTGTCTTTTCATGGAAAAAATAATTTCTAATGAAGTTAATTTCAATTGGGCTATAGTAGTAAAGTGTTTCACATTCTTGAATTCATTCTAGATCTTTAATCAGAAGCCCCAATCATACCATTTCCTTAAATTTTTGTTTTTCTAACACACTATTGTTTCATTATGGGGAGTGAAATCACCGGTAGAAACCTTGATATCTAATTGATGTTTGTTTCACTGATCATGAAAACATATCTTGTTGTACTCTTCTATGAATCTGACTCACCCCCAATATTTTTCTCCATAAACCTATGTAACTGAATATTCTATTTGAAATAAATAGAAATATCTTCTAACCCATTGGGATACTAAATAATCAACTTCATGGATTCTTAATGATCTTTTCTTGGATTCACCATATACCATCTGACCCCTTGGACACACACTTCTGGATCCAGTTCCTATGAACACATACTTTACATATTAGATTCGATACCCAGTATAGATTCCTTAACATAATTATCCCATAATTACATGAATTAAAGAATATATTTTATTATATACATTCCCAAGACCTGTTAGGTTCAAATATTTAAAGAATTAGGGATAATCATAAACTAATTAATCCCATTTCATTCTAAACTAATGGATTTTTTCCATTATAATAATCTATGTAATACATGAAAATCCATCAAAATTTCTCACATATTCTCCACACACTCTATTCTATTAGTCATATAATGTGAAAAAATATTCTTCATAACCTAGGGAAATTGAAACATATAAAGGGGTGAGATAAAATTCTTAGTAGGATAAATCATACAACTGAGGAAATCATGACATAAACACGATAGAAATATTATGGCAGGATTTGATAATAAAATATAATGTGATGATCGAATGAAAATAAAATCATAATATATCCATGTATGATAATGGAAATAAAAGGACCACAAGGATACCAAAAACTGGTTCCATAGAAATGAGATGCATAATGTTGGAAAGCTAAATTTATACCATAATCTGAGACATCATTATCTTATTATCAAGGGAATATATTTTTATGGGTAGGCATGAACCAAAATAACCTAACATGTTTTCCTTATGAGACCTAAAAATGGATCAAGAGGTTACATATTATGTTTCCTAGATTTCCTAAAAGGCTTATTTTTATTTATTTTTGATAACACCCCTTTAAAGGGATGATGGGGAACCCTTACAAGGCCCATAAACTTAGAGATGACATGAACCGTAGGTCTAGAGAAAATATCCAGACTATAACTACATGGAACTCCTCCTCCTAAGCTTCTATATCTTTATATCATATCTTAAAATTTGCATGGATGTTTGGATTGGATTTTTATGCATGCATATGCTGGTCCCAATGGCACCACCATACCCTATATTTCTTCCAAATCATTTAGCTTCTATTTTGGTGAATGTGATTTCTCTGAATCCCCATCTAGAGTGTTCTCCTAGTAGTGTCTACCTGGTCCATTAAGCACAATTACAAGGGACCTAAAGGCCTTGAGGTGTCCTAAAGGCCTTGAGGTGGCCCAAAATCATAACAGGACCAAAGGCCTTGGGTGGGCCGAAGGACTTGAAGGACCCAAGGACCAAACCAGTCGCCCGAAATACTAAAAATATTTGTAGTTTCGGATGCTATAGTACTGAACCGTACCTGCTATAGAGACTACTACGGTACCCCAACAATATGTCTCTACCCAAATTTGTACTTGGTCCACCCAATGTCAATTCATTACATGTTTCATAAACATAGGGAGTCGAAATGATAGAATGAAATGACTCAAAAATAATTAAAAGGTGGGGGGGGGGGAATAATGGGAAAATAGATATTTATGTGGTTTGAGAATAATCCCTACATCCACGGAGATGAATAATTTCCTTATGATTTTGGAGAAAAAATTGTATAGGGAGTTTCAGGGTTCTCAATCACTTGCTAAATCCTAAAACGAAATGAGATACAAAATGAGAAAGATGATCCACTGTTCCACTAACCACATAGGAAGTCCACATCGCTATAATGAAAGGTGGCCACCCAAGTCAAAAGTTCTATAGTGGCAGGCAGATGGAAGTCCAGGGAGCTATAGTACTGTTGACTCCAAAGTCCGGGATGCTATAGTTCTATGTCAGTGTCAGATGGTTGGCTCTGCTATAGTGGTCAGAGATGCTAAATTTTCCTAAAATTTGGGCTTGGGGATTTTTCCCTCGAACCCCCAAAGCAGGGGTGAATTTTTCCATCCAACCCCAATGATATCACCACGGAGATCGACCCACAATGGTTTCTGACTTGGTGTGCAGTACAAGCCACAAGAATTTGGAACAAACATCATCCAAATTGGATCGAGTTAGACCAATCCAACAATCTCCCACTTGAAGCCTGATCTGCTATGCTGACCTGCTTCGATGCCACTGACTAAGAAAACTTACTTAATCTGATCTCTTCATCTTCTCTAATTACTAGCCCTATCCTTTTAATTAAAAACATCAATTACAAGATCAGGATTCATGAAATTCAAGCTATTTTTTTTGTCCTCCCATCGTGCCCTTCTCTTATTCTACCTATCATCCTTCATTTATTAGTGGAGACCAATAGTGTCACAATGGTGCCATAACTTCTATCTTACCATAGGCTTCGTCAACATGTCTACCAAATTTTTGGGTCCACAACTCTTATTTAATTTCAGCAATCCATTATGTATAAACCCTCTGATAAAATGACACTCAAACTGAATGTGCTTCATACGAGCATGAAACACCATGTTATTTGAAAGATGTATAGCACTATGACTATCAAAGTGCCATACATTCTCCTATCGCTTTCTTCCTAATTCATCCAAGTACTTCTTTAGCCAGACCTTTTACTCCCTAGATTTTGTTACAATAATGTATTCTACCTCTAAGATCGATAAAGCCACCAACTTATATAATTGTGACATCAATCTTACTGGATTTCCTCCACATGTAAATAGATAACATGTGTTACACCTCTTACTATCAACGTCACCACCATGTTCAGCATCCACATACCCTTACAATGAATTTCCTTGGGAAAAGAATAGGGTTGCCTCATTTTTTCCCTTCAAATACATTTGTATCCACTTCAAAGCTTCCTAATGCTTCCTTCCAGGTTTAGCCATGTATCTTCTCATAACTCCCACTGCATGAGTAATACACTCAACCTCTCTTGTTATCTACAGTGATTGCTCTTTTGAAAGCTCAAAATGGCCCACCAGAGGAATAGAGACAGATTTTCATCAAACATACAAAATCTTCTCAAAACCTTCCCAATGTAATCAGCATGTTATAACATCAATGTTCTAGTTGCACAGTATCTCTTGATTTTCATCCCCAAAATCTTGTTAGCTTCTCCAAGATCCTTCATTTCAATATCCTTATCTAAATTACATTTCAATTCATCAATCCTTTGTATAAATGATCCTCTAATGATCATGTCATCCATATATAGAAGAAATATATTATATTCATCACTAAAGGATTTTATGTAGAATCATTGATCCATGCTACATCATTTGTATGCATTTTTAGTCATGAATATATCAAAAATTTTGTTCCACCGACAGGGTGTCTACTTCAACCCATACAAGCTATTTTGAAGTTTGCACACTGGATCTTCCTTCCCAGACTCTACATATCCCTCCAGCTTCCACATGAATATTTCCTCCTCCAGATCTCAATGAAGGAAAGAAATCTTGACATCATTCTACTCAAGATGCATGTCTTCTGAAACCACAATGCTGAGAACCACATGGATGGTGGTAAGATTCAATACAGGTGAAAAACTTTCAATGAAATAATGTCCTTCCTTCTATTGAAAAACATTCACCACAAAACATTATTTGTACCTCCTATTTCCATATTATTCATATTTGACCTGGTATACCCACTTTTTCCAAAATAATTTCTTATCTTTTATCAGAGGTGTCGACTCCCAGGTGTTATTATCATGCAATGAGGAAATCTCATCCTTCATAGCCAAATCCCACTTGATCAACTATTTCAACCGCGTTTCCTCTTCAAAACAATCAGATTCTCCATTGTTAGTCAATAATAGATAATTTCAAGATGTTGAGTATCTCTGAATAGGCCCTCTCACCCTAATTTATCTGTTCAACTCCACTGGAGCAGTAGGTTCCATTGGTTCTGATGTCTCATGCTCAAGTACACCTTCAAGCTCCACTCACTCTTTGAACTCTGATTATTTGTTCCCAATTTCATCTACAAATTCATGGTGGTCCTTGTACGTGATACCTTCATTGAATAATACGTTTGGGATCCTATTTAACATACTTTTGAGATAATTAAAAAATTAGTAACCAAACTACTCTACACCATAACCAATAAAGATACATCTTTTAGACATAGCATCAATCTTTTCCCTTTCACTATCATCAACATGTGCATATTCCAAACAACCAATGACTCGTAAATGTGATAGTATTACCTCCTTACTAGACTAGAGCTCCATGGTTGGGCATTCTCCCATTGGTACAGATGAACTCATGTTAATGAGATATACTACCATGTTCACTGCATCCACCCAAAAGGTCTTGGATAACCCTGAATGCAGCCTCACAATCCTGGAATATTCATTCAATGTCATATTCATCCTTTCAGCTACACCATTATATTATGGTCTTCCTATAATAGTCTTCTCCCACAAAATTCCATTATTTGACATGAATTATCTAAACTCATTATTATCATACTCTATACCATTGTTTGACCTCAATCATTTAATTTTTTCTCCTAACTCATTCTCCCCCATGACATTACACTTTTTTAATATCTTAAACACATCATATTTTATTTTCAGAATGTTATCCCATACCATCCTTTTTGAGTCATCAATAAATGTCACATAATATTGTTACCCTTTTACAGAATGTACTAGTGCAATCCACCAAAATTCAGTGTCCACTAGGTCCATCTTCCCAGCCTTCAATGTTTTGCCTCCTTTTTCAAAATAAAACTTCTTCTGCTTTATGAAGATATAATCATCCCATATGAAACACATCCATTGACTTCATATTTGGTAGAAACTCTTTTGTTTCCAGCACCTTCATCCCCTTCTCACACATCTGACCTAGCTCATAGTTCCACAATTGTGAATCTATAATATCTTCTAGTGATGCATCCATGTCCCTGAATGTTTCTAGCTTGTTGTACATGGTACCATTCATTATTCCTCGTGCAATGATCATATCTCATTTGGTGATCTTCAATGCACAACCAGTTATCATGGTACTCAACCCTGCATCATTAAGATGTCTAACCGAAATAATATTTCTTCTTAAGCCAAGGATACACCTCTTGTTTTCTGGAACCAGGAGACTCCAAGTGTTGGTCTTGATCCGTACATATCCTTTCCCCACAGTCTGTAAGGGATCATCATCTACAAGATGTACCTTGCAGAAATTTCCTAAAACATAATTGTTTAGGAAATACTTCTCTAATTTATAATGAAAATATGTCCTAGAGTCTAAAATACATGACTCTATTGGGATATCAACACTCAACAACATCACATTATCAATTCCTTTATCCACTATGTTTGTTGTGTTGTTTTAGGTGCCTTTCATTTATCTATACACTCCTTGACATGTCCTTTCTTCCTGAAATTTATTCAGGTAGGACCATCCCCATTTTCCTTGTCTTAGATTTTCCCTGTTGACATTGATTTCCCTCTATGATTGTCTCGCTGTGGGTATCTTCCTCTTCTTTCTACATTCATAAAACACCAAATAATCTGCCTGATTCTTGACCACGTTTTCATAACATGTAAAATTGATTATGATTTAAATATTATTGAATAGTATAGGTAAAAACCAAGGCAATATTTCAAGTATAATTCATAGGTTTAGAGTATGAATTTTTAATAAAAATCACTAAAAGGGTTGATTTTGAAAATAGATTTAAGAAAATAACTTAACTTAAAGAGTTTAATAGTTGAAGAACAAGTGGATTCTAAAAAATATATGATAAGTATGTGATCATTTATCTATTATAAACCACTTGAAATGTTTCTTTTTCTAAATTGATTTTTAGGCTTTGGTGTAATCCTATGATTGAGGGTTAACCAAGATCTTGGGTACCCACAACCCCTAAAATGATGAAAATAAGACTAAAACCTCACATAAAAATCATATATTAATGTTCCATATTCTTAGGATGAATAAATTTTTATCAATGAAAACTGAAATATCAAATTATTGGGAAATAAGAATATTCATATGTTGTCCAATTGGAACAACCCAAGTCACACACAAAAAATTGCACATCGATCAGTTATGAAATATAAAGTGTTTCAATTAATTGAATAAAAAAAAGTTAAGATACATATAAAATTACAATTCAAAACCACCATATACAAACAAAACCAATAGATAGTTATTGTTCAAAACTCCCTCTTCATGTGTGTAGATCCCTCACAATGATCACCCATCGTTTAGCCCTCCATCAAGAGGAGGAAGCACAGGTGGAAATCCTTCTTCATTATTGATCCCACAATAAGGATAGGGGCCTACAGAACTTATAGGATGGAGAGTAGACTCCTCTTGGACTCTAAAAAGGTATATCTTTTCTTTTGGTTTGAACTTTCAAATGAGGATCCCAAGGTTCCATTTATAGGCAAAGTGGAAGGTTGTTTTGGCCACACATATTTCTTAAAACCACTTATCCCATGGTTTTTTATGGGTATAAAACCTTATCAGGAATTGGGAAAAACTAAAAATCTGTTTCCCCTCCCCTTTAATATATCCAAAAAATGTTTGGTTTCATTTGGAAACCTACAACTTGAGATATGAATAGATCACATCACACTACTTTTGACTTCGTGCACATTCGGTGTGCTGGATAGATCACTTCGGATGAACCATCATACATAATAAATAGGCTTGTGTTTCTTCATATACAATGTAGATAATTGAATTTTGAACCATCCCACAAAATAATATCCCATTTGGATGCATGTTTTAGAATAATTCTACAGTTTATTCCACAACCATTCTTGGATCCTGCGTAGTATAGCCCATTTTTCTCGAACATCGTCATGGACCCCCCAAATCACCTCCAACTATAATGAAATTATCAAAACAAGTAACATTTAAATTTTTAAATGTAATCAAAACAAAATAATTGAATCAATAAATAAGTAATTTTTTTATTATATTTTGAATTTACAATAAAAAATCAATTTAATACAATGGTGTAAGGATAAAAATGAAACAGTGAATCGTGGTGCAATCACACCCCCACAACTAAACATTTACATTCATGAGAAAAGTCATATTTCCAAAAAAAATATTCATGTAGATATTTCCAACTTTATAAAGATTTAACATTCAATGGAAATTTATTTCGTAATAGAAATGTGATCAAAGAAAAAATCATACCGGGGAGTTATTCTCAGTGAGCATGGAAAAAGACGTATCAAAAATTGTATCAGAAAGAAATCGCAAGAGATGCATGATACCAATCACTGAAAATAATTTAAAAGTTAATCATTTCATTAATTCCCCATTTGTTTCTGTTACAACCATTTCATGATATTATTTCCAAATTCAATCAAGTAAATATAAGTTATTTTAAAAAAAATTCTACCTACATGATCATTTCCACCAAACGTTCCCAACATCCTTTGCAATAAAATTTAAAGACCCATTCAATTGAGAATTCCCAGAAGATAAACCAAAATCTCCCAACCCAGATATCCCCAAATGTGGTAACTTTCATCACTCCCCTAATTTATTATTTTTTTTCAAAAATTCACTTGGAAATAATCTCACACTCTTCTCTCAACCCTTTTTTGATCTCCCCACGACACTAATTATGATAGTTATAATGAAATCAAAAGTCGAGGAAGGGTGATTTTTGATATAGCCAAGAAACAACCATTTTTAGGGTTTACAATAATTAGATAATAGGTTCACATGCATAGGAAAATATGGTACAAAAATAAAATAAAATGGATAGGGAACGAACATATGGGAAAATCATTTTGGAAAGTAGAGAAAAATAAAACGAACTTAAATTTACCTTCTATTAAGTAAGATATTTTCACAATTCATGGTTGGGTGAAAGCTTTTAACACAAAGAGTAAAATTCAACTAAAAGGTTTAATAATGATTCAACCATTTATATCTTCGACAAATAACCAAATTTCAAAAGAAGGTCACCCCGCAGTATTGAATTCTCACTAAAATGTATATATCATCTGAATTTTTTTGAATGTTAGAACAACATGAAATAGAGAAATTAATCAGGAATTTCCAATAACATCCATGATTAAGCATGTACCATTTTCCATGATAGAGTGGGCATAAAAAATTAACATTTTGGCACAAAGTTGAGGGGGTGAGGAAAGGGGGGGGGCAAGGGACAATAAAATAACGCAATCCAAAAAGATAAAAATAATAATGATGATGAAAATCCCTAACCAATCCATGAATATACCCACCCCCACACCTAGAGTTCACATTGTCTTCATTGTAATAAAATATAATGTGCGAAGGAAGGATAAAACTTGGCAGGTGTCAATGGTAGGTTTCTTATTGAACTTGGAGTTCCTCCATAAGGAACATCAGAAGGGCATTGTAGAAGTACTTAATCCATACCCATTAACAGTGAAAGATTGTTTCATTTATTCATTTTGTACCTAAGCAATGCCAAATGGATAAACATTAGCAACAACGTATGGTTCAAACCAGTGGGAACAAAGCATACCTGGATGCAACTTTAGCCTTTCATTGTAGAGGAGGATCTTCTACCGAATGTGGATGTGACGGTAAAGGATGAGACCGTCTTGGGCAGCCATGGTTCACTCCTTATAAATTTGGGAGTCCACATATGAATATATTCTCATTTCTTCCATCTTCTGAATATGTAACATCCTTTGAGAACCTATACCAGAAAGATTATAATTTCATTGTTTGATGGCCAAATAGGCCTGATGCTCAATCGCAAATCGGAGGTACTGATGCAAAACGGGCTCGCGACCCGCGGGCTTTGCAGGTATAGGGCGGATATGGGGCGGGGCAGGCGTAAAATATTTTACCACAAAGAGCGCGGGCTAATGCGGGTTGAGATCGCGCAGGTGCGGGTCAAAGCGGGTTGAGCCCGCGCGGGTGTGAGCTAACCCACGGGCCTGATTTAATTTTTTTTTGTACAATATATTCTTTTTTTTCATTTTAGTTTTTTTTAAACACGATTAAACCATGACATGATTTCTCACCGTAATGGTCATACAAATTCACCATTCATTTACATGTGAATTTTAAATAAGTCAATATTTATTGTTTTAATATGATGTTGTAATATTTATATAGTAATTATTAACCGTATTCACATGGTGTGTCATCGCAGCTCTCGAAAAATGGAACTCATCTCTCCTTCACTTGGTTTCAATTCTAAAAGAGTTATTATAATTATAATATTCTTTTGGACCGATTTAATTTTGTTATTGCATAATTTTATTTGGTTATTAAGAAAACATGAAAGGACCTCATGAGGCCCTAATAGCCTCATCTGAAACCAGTCATTGCTTGAAGTGTCATCGTTCATTCATAGGATTAGCCATTCACATCACCACACAATTAACATCATCATTTTTCTCCCCTCATTGATCACTCACCTACTTTTCATTGTAACAGTTCACCACCACATCGACGTCGGCACATGACACCATTAACCTATATAAAAATGTTCCATCATATCTCTTAAAACTATAGCTATTGTAAATTCAAACTTCTCCCAAAAACTAAAATTAAGAATGAGAAAAAAATACAATATTAAAATGATTATAAATAGTATTTTTTTTAAATGCGGGCAGCCCGCGGGCAACCCGCGGGCTTACGCGGGGCGGGGCGGGCTTGGATTTTTTTGTTCGCATTATATGTGGGCTTTTGCAGACAAACCCGTGTGGACTCAACCCCGTGCGGGCTTGGCCCGCTCCGCCCCGACCCACCCGTTTCGCATTACTATTGGGAGGTGATGACTCTTTTCAAACACAAGATGACAGGGTGACATTTCAATGGGAGCTTTAAAGGTAGTATGGTAAGCCCATAATTAATCATTGAGTCAAAGACTGCAATCCTTTCTCTTTAGTTGAACTATTTTTTCATGAATTTGTTTAACCTCTCTATTCAACACCTCATCTTGACCATTTGTTTATGGGCGATAAGAAGTATACACTCGATGACTAAACCCACATAGATGAAAAAGTTATTTCATTATTCAGTTAAAAAAGGAGAACCCTGATCACTGATGATGAACCTATGTAATCTAAACCTACAAAAAAATTGGGTTCTCGAAAAATCCACAGCTACCTTAGAATCATCATTCCTTGTGGCTCATTTCTTGATGTGGCCTTATTTTTACATAGTTTTGCCACATCTTTTTAATTAATTTTTATTGATTTTAATTAATTATTTTTGCACTTTTTACTATATATTAACACTTTTGTATTTTTACAAATAAATTTATCAATTAATCATTTTTATAATAATTTATGTATTTTTATCCTTTAAATAGTTAATTTATATCTTACGTTAACTTTATAGTCTAATAAATTGTTATTTAGTTTGGTGATTTTTGTTTGCATTTTTTATAATTTAATATTAATTAATTATTTAACTATGCTTTATAATATAAATAATGTAGTTTTAATTTAACATTTAATGTATTAAATACAATTTAACTAAAGAATCATAATCTAAATTTTATCCATCTTTTAATAATTCATTATTTATATATTTAAGATTATAAACTCACTACATTAATTAAATCTCTTTAATTCAATTTCATTAATTAACAAAATTGTTTGATAATATAATAATTATTTGTTTACTTTAATTAATTGAATTTGATACAGTAACATTTATAAATAATTTAACTTTGGTTTATAATGTTTAAATTTTATATTCACTTTTAATAATTTAGTTACTTGTTAATTTTAGTTTTATTGTAGTACCAATTTATAATTTACAAATTTAAGGTAATGATAATTTAACTTGAGTTTAAATGTTTTATAATTTTATTAACGTTTATGATGTACATTAATTTTCAATTGTTTTAATTAATTTTTAGTTTTAATTTATTATTTTGTTCATATTTTATTTAAGTTTTAATTTATTTTACTATTCTGTATATTTTGTAGTGTTACGATGGCACCGGTCTAATCCTCTTCCATTACTGTCTCAGCAAGTCTGTTACTAATTCCTTAATCACAATGCCACAACCATACTGTCTCACCGTCTCCTCTTCTCACAAAGACACCGTGCCACCGCGAATCTCTTCATGGTTTCACTTTTTGCAGTGACATCATCAACCCATTTCTCATCCCTGCGGTACCACACCTCAGTCACCGCTTTCACAAACCAATGCCACTACAATCAGTCCCATTCTCACGGAAAATTTAGGGTAGGGGGCCAAATTTTTTATTTTTTTATTTTAATGGGGCAGGGGGGAGATTATTTAGGGATATGGGTTTCTTTAGCGCCACTTGAAGTGGCGCTATTCAATTCTTTGAATAGCGCTACTTCAAGTGGCGCTATAGTTTTTTTTTGTTTTTTTTGAATTTATTATATTTATTATGTTACATTTAATATAATTAGATAATTTTAAATAATTGTAAATAATTTAGATAAATAAATTTATTTATAATAAATATTTATACATTATAATTTATTTATAACAAATATTTATTATAATAAATATTTATACATTTTAAATAATTATATATAATTTAGATAAATAAATTTATTATTTACAATTATAATTTATTTACAATAAATATTTATTATTATAAATATAATTACTTAAATAAATACAATAATTTTAACGAATATAATTAAAAAAATAAATACAATAAATACAATAAATACATAATTATATTTTTTTATAATATATATATAATTATAATAAATTATATTTATTATAATAATTATATTTATTTATATTTATTATAAATATAATACATACATTAATTATAATATATTTATTATAATTATATATTTATTATATTTATAATTATAAAAATAATAATTATAATAAATATATAATTATGAAAAATATATAATAGTAATAAATATATAAATATAATAAATATACAATTATAATAATTATAGAATTATAAATATAATAAATACAAAAAACATAATAATTATATAATTATAATAAATATTAATTATAATAAATATTTAATTTTAATAAATGTATAATAAAATAAATACATAAATATAATAAATATAAAATTATAATAAGTATATAATTACAAATATAACAAATCCATAATTATAATTAATATATAATTATTATTAAATATCTAAATTTATTATATTTATAAATTATAAATATATAATTGTAAATAAATAAATTATTAATAAATTATAAATCTTTTATAAATATATACATTTATTATATTTATAGATTATTAATATAGAACTATAAATAAATAAATTATACATTATTAATATATAATTGTTAATAAATTATAATTATTATAAATTATTTTAATTTTAAATTATTATAATTGCAAATAAATTATAATTGTAAATAAATTATAAATGTAAATATATTTTACATATAATGGTAAATAAATTATAATTGTAAATATAATTTACATATAATTAATAAATAAATTGTTATTCATAAATATATATTTAAGATTATATTTATAAATACAAAAATATATATTTACAACAAAAAAACTACATAATATATATATATATATATATATATATATATATAAATCTAAGGAATTGTGATTACGTATTTATAAATATAATTTTAAATATATAATTTTAAATAAGAATTTATTTATATAAATATATATTTACAATAATTAATTACTAATTATTAATTATACAATAATTATAAATATTGATTTGATAAATATAATAAATATCTAATTATATATTATTATAATACATTTATTATAAATATATAATTATAATATTATACATTTATTATAGATATCTAATTATAATATTATACATTTATTTTATAAATATTATAATAAATTTATTTTATAATGTAATATTATAATGCATTTATTATACATTTATTATACATTTATTTATATTTATATTTATAATAAATATTTATAATAAATTTCTAATAAATATTATAATATTTATTATAATAAATTTACATTTGTTGTACATTTATTATAAATATTATAATGTTATCATATTATAATATTTATTATAATAAATATCTAATAAATGTATAATAAATACTATTATAATAAATATTATAATAAATGCAGAATAAATGTATAATAAACGTACAATAAATATTATTATAATAAATATACATTTATAATATTTATTATAATAGATATTATTAAAATATTTATTATAATAAATATATAATAAATGTATAATAAGTATTATTATAATAAATATTATAATAAATGTATAATAAATTTACACCAAATGTATAACAAATATTTATAATACATTTATTATAAATGTTTATTTATTATAATAAATATACATTTATTTATTATAATAAACCTACATTTATTTTATAATAATTTAAAATTAAAATAATTTATAATAATTATAATTTATTTACAAATATGATTTATTTACAATTATATATTTATTGTACTTATTTTAGTAATTATATTTATGATAGTAAATAAATTTATTATAAATGAATTTATTATAAATAAATTTATTATATACATATATATTACATTTATTATATTTATTACATTTATCATAAATATATATATTTATTACATTTATTATAATTATATAATTATTATATTTTTTATTTATTATATTAATATATTTATTATTATTATTATATATTTATCATAATTATATATTTATTATAATTATAAATTTATTATAACTATATAATTCTATTCATGATAATTATAATATTATAAGGAATATAAAATTATAAAAAATATATCATTATAATAAATGTTTAATTATAAACATAATAAATATATAATTATAAATATAATTATATATTTATTGTATTTATTTTATTATACATTTATTATAATTAAATATTTATTATAATTAATAATTACTTTAATTATATAATTATTATATTTTTGTATTTATTATATTTATATTTCTCTAATTATTATAATTGTATATTTATTATATTTATATATTTAGTACTATTATATATTTATCATAATTATATATTTATTAAAATTATTATTTTTATCATTATAAATTTATTATAATTCCATAATTTTAATTATAATAATTACATAATTATAAATATAATAAATATAGAATTATAATAAATATATAATTATAAATAGAATAAATATATAATTATAATAAATATATTATAATTAATGTATGTGTTATATTTATAATAAATATAAATAAATAAATTTATTATAAAAAATATAATTTATTATAATTTATTTATTCATGTATTTATTATAAATAAATAAATTTCTTATATTTATAAATATATAATTATAATTATATATATATATATATATATATATATAAACGGGGGTTGGGGGTGGAGTGGGGTCAAAGCACCACTTGAAGTGCCGCTTTGCCCCAAATTTGTTCAGCGCCACTTGAAGTTGCGCTGAACAAACCCATTTTTCTAATATTATAAAACCCTACCCCCAAAAAAAAAAAACCTACCCTCCTAAAATACCCCATTCTCACCATCAACAGTTTGAAACCCATCTCAGTGTGCCACCATCAAATCCCTCAGCTATGCCATCGTTTCTCCTGTCATCACATCCTAGCCCTTGGCACCATCCTTCATCCATCGCCACCACTTCCCTGCTCAAGCCATGATCCACTGAAATAGCGCATCCAACACCGGTGCCTTCAACCTCGGTCGCACCATCACCTGCTCCTACCGACCTAAATCAAGATTCAATCTTCAATCGTTCTTACTTCATCAAAACATATTCAATAGAAAAAAAAAACCAATGAACACCCTAGATCGAGACTTGCAACCCCAAATCAAATCCTCATGAGCCGAAGGAACACCGCGAGAAGATGAGGAGGTTACTTTGATGGACCGGATCCACCACAAGCCACTGGTCGGAGTCGCTTCAATCTGGAAGCTGTTGAAGCCTTACACCACCACATCTGAATCCATCTGGAGCTTGGCCGATGGAATAATTCGTAGCCACTTGGAGAGGAGTTAGATGCTGAGGAAGATTCGAGCTGGAGGAGAGGCCAAGCCAAGAGGAATAATCGCGCTGTCTGAAACCAGTGTCATCGTGCCGCTGCGAGTAGCGTCACACCAGAGTTGATCTAGAAGAGGAGTTTCTTCCTTGTTGTACCCTTCATGTGTCGTCGATATACTCGCCGCTTTGGTTGTCGCCAAAGGTTTCTCTGCCATGGCTGAACCAAGACCGGAGAATGGGGGAGGAACCCTACTATTGAGATGATCCGCCGAGGAGGAGCTCGCTGTGGGAGCTTGAGGAGCGCCGCGTCACTGGAGGAGTAGCAAGGCGCCGACGGAGGCTTCCTTTGGAAGCAACCCGAAACCCCCTCCCCCTGTAGCGCCAAAATTAGGGAGGGGAGGGGATAAACCTAAGTTGAAACAAAATAAAATAATAAATACTGACATTAATAAAGTAATTATAATTATAATATAAAATAATTATATTAAATATATAATTAATCATAAAATAAAATTAAGTTATAAAATCAGTTAATAAAATAGAACTTATTTAAAACTTAAATAATATTAACTCACAAATAACAATATTTTAATTTAAATTAACTTTATAAATAATTATTATTATAATAAAATTTGTAAACTAAAAAAAATATTTAACAAATAATTTCCTAACTCAAAAATTTCATTAAGTTATAATAACTATTTACTAATAATACTAACATTAATAAAATATAAAAATATATAATATTTAATTTAAAAACTCAATAAGTCCGTATAATTAAAAATTAAATAATAAATTAATAACTATAATGATAATATTTAATTATGTAAATGATAATTATCAACATATGTATTAATTAATTAACTTTAATTAATAACCAATATAACTTTTATTTAAAAAATAACTTTAATCTTTTAAATAACTATCTTTCGTTTTTAAATTGTTTTGTTTATTTTTTATTATGCAAGTTCATGAAAGAGTCAAAAACACGTCCGGGTTCACTCAATTAACTCATCAGGAGTTAGTTACATGGGCAAAGATAGAGTGATGTGTCAGTCATCAAATAATGCACGTGTGTCGTACATAAGTGAAAGACACTTAAAGTTGGTGAAAAAAGGTGATGTGTAGCAAATGACAGTTGATGTTAAAGGCAGAGCAAGAAGCATAATGAGGGGACACTCATTCTCATTCCACAATCACACTTTTGGAGAGCAGATAGAGGGTCTCTCACTCACATTTCACGATCACACCATTTGAGAGAGAAGACTCACAGCAAAACAGGAGATGAAGGAGCCTGGAAGCAGAGCATTGCTAGGGGAGTTCTCTTTCCCTTTGTCTATAATTCTTGTACTCTGTTTTAGGTCGTTTTCACTACATTAAACAATATTATCACATGGTGAACATTCTCATCTCGGGAATTTTAAAACCTTCTGGTTTTTGTTTTATAAATATTCATTAACGTTTCTTTTTACGAAATTAGAATCAGTTAGAGAGACTGACTATGTTTCTAATATTTTGTTCATTCACACTTCAATGTTCTTAAATTTCAAACTTCATTATCGACTAGCGAGGTTGATATTGATTTTTTTAATCTTTATCATCTTAAAATTTCGAAATTTACGGGGAGCTCATTTCCAAATGTTAACCTTTTAAACTTCTTTTTAGTTTGATTATGTTTTGTTTTGGCGAACTCAAAGACTTAATCCTATGCTTGTTGAATTTCTTGCCGAGGGAAATTCATCAGTCTTAATTGAGGTGTGATTCGATTATAAGCTGAGGAGAGAACATCCATTCATACCAGTAGATTAGAATTCCTGAGAACATTGTTGATCTCACTTCTTTGTCTTTGCTGCTATGTTTGTTAGTTTACTATTTTTTTCATTTAGCTCATTATTATTTAGTGTTATGCTTTTTCTTTACTCGAATACTTGTTTTCATCTTACCTGTGTATATGAAAATTGTAAAATAAAATTATATAATAAAATGTATTCCCCCACTGTTGACAACAATGGGGTTTATTTAGATTAAAAGCTTACATTTCTCACCTAGATTCTATTGGGTTGGACCCTACACCATTGTGCTAGTGTATGAGTTATAAATAATATTCCGATGTCCATGACAACCTCCGACCGCACCAAAATTTGACGTCGTTTCTGGGGAAGGCACATGCTTAGAGTCTTGGGTTATAATAAAAGGTAAAAAAATCAATAAAAGAAAAAAACTCACTAAAAAAACTTTAAAAAAAAACCGCTTAAAAAACTATGAGCTTCATTGCATCTTTTGTTGAACATAAAAATTCTGTATCAACTGTGAAACTTTGTGTGGTTGATCTCACCTATTTATGACTAAAAAAATGGAACATCATCAGAACTGTAATTAACCGGGGCCTCACTGTGATGTTGCGGTAGTTATGGGCACACTGCCTACCAGTGTGTCTATAACCAGGCACAATAGATTGATTACATTGAAGAAAATGAATATTTTGTGATCAGTCCTGACACCCTATCTAAAATTGACCTAATTGATTCTAAATTGGATACCAGGGAAGGAACTTTGTAATAATTTTTTAGACAAGAAACATTAAATTCAAGTTAAATACACTAAAGAGAAATATCAAAGAATAAAAATATTAGAAAACATGCTTTTATAGTTTCAACAAAGGTTTAAGGAACAATAATAATTTGAAGAAAAAGAAAAAAAAATGTTTATAAAAGATTTGAAAATCAAATTGAAGAGGATAGTGATAGTGAAACTGGAAACTAATTTTTTATTCTGAAAAATATGATTATGTTGAATTAAAATTGGATATAACTAACTCACTGAATCAAGAAAATAACATTGAATTTCCCAAAAATAACTATAATGATGTTGAGTTGGAAAATTCTAAAGATGAATTGAAACATATTGAAAAGGAATGCCCAGTTCTCTTAATAATTCCTATATAAGAGAAAAATCACTGTTTTAGAAGTTTTGAGAATGAAGTCACTAGGGTTGAAGATAAACTAGAAAATGAAAACTTGAATGAAACAAATTCTTCTCCCATAAATAATGAAATCATGAACACTAAACGTGAACTTGAAATTAGGTATAATCTTGAAGAGAACAATGAACTAGAAAACATGGAATCTGTAATTTTTGAGTCTATATTGAAAACCACTCTTTCTTGTTGGGAAATTTCAAATCCAATAATTTCTGAATAGTTTTTGGATAATGAAGATGAGGGAATAATATTTGAAGAAAGACTAAATGATGATTTCTCATTTACCTTTTCTCATAGTAATCACTTTTCTGAAATGTGTGCTAAAATGGAAAGCAGTGTTAACCAACTTGAGGATAATTGTCATAATTTGAACATCCTAGAAAATAAACTTATTGAAACTAAAGTCTACAATTCTTCTCCTGAAATTGAATTTCAAGACTCAAATGACATGGTTTTAGAAAGTGATCCTTTGATATTTAACTTGAAAGAGAGGTTGAACACACAATTGATGGTTTCCAAATTGGTTTGTTAGAAGAAGTAGATGTTCAGTGCGAGTTAATAGATGAAGATATTTTGGAAGAGATTTATAACATTGTCAAACTTGAATCTTTGAATAGTGATAAAATAAATTTTCTTCCTTGTATATCACTTTCATCCTCAACTAAGTCAGGTGAAAAAGATCATCATGATGCTGATATTTGTTTAGAAGTAGATTTATGCTTGAGTTCCGTTGTACATGATTCTATTCATCACTTTATTGAATCCCCTTTTGAACCTACTAATCACAATTTACCTATTTTCCACTTTTGAAAGTGAATCTATTAGTTCTGAAGTAGATTTAGATATCCATGAGAATAATTCCATACCAATTGAAGAACCTACTTTTTTTGTCCCTTCCTAGAAAAGATAAATGTGAAAAATCTGAACATAATCTAGAAGTGGACAACACTATGCTCACAACTGTTAAAGGGTGCTATTTAGGGGTTATTTTAGGCTATGAGAGTTTGGTTTTTGCTTTCTTTATCTTTGGAGCCCACTTAATTCATCTTTCTATTAAACAAAACGGCCCAAACATATGTGGTGGTTCATATTAAGGAAACCACATCCACCTGGTGACTATGGTTTGTTTCTAGATGAGTCCGGCTGGGAAATTTAAATCTAGCACTACATGGGAGGCAACCCATGGTTTTTTTGAGTTAATAAATAAAAAATTTATACTTAAATAAAGTATAACTGAAGACTTTAAATTCAGTGCTTCATGGGTGTCAACCCATGTTATTTCTTTTGTGTTTTCATTTGTTTATTTTCATGTTTTACTTTGAATAAAGTGTTGTTGTGTTGTATTCTATATGCTCTATCTCTGTTGGATATTTTTTCTTAGTTTACATGCTCTGTGATTTTTGGATGCTACTGCTGTCATATAAAGAGTGGAACTCCCATGTTGAAGGAGTAATGAAACATTAAGTCCGGTAAGTAACTTAATGTTAATTTATATTTCATTTTTCTGCTCCTTAATGCTTTAGAAAAAAATCTATTTCATGTCTTTCATACATAAGAAAAAAAAAATCTGCTTTTTGTTACTTTGCTGTAATTTTTTTGCACATGTCACTTTACTGTACAAAAAAATTATGCATGTTTTTCTTTTCTTAGGATTGAATTCCTTTGATTTCTAAAACCAATTCACTGTATGAAATTAAGTGTGGTGGGATACATGTATGTTGGTTCATGTGTTTTTGTTTAACTGTTTTTCTATGGGGTGTTAGGAATTCATGCTTTATACTTAATTGAACATCCAATTGAATCTTATTTTCTGAATTTCCTTACACCCCATTAACTCTTCACTAACAAGTTACAATCCATGTTTGAAATTTAATGAAAAATCCTTGTCACTGGACTTAAATGTTAATGTGTGTACTTGATTATAGACACGTTGTTATTTTATTTACTGTAGAAAACAACATTTTTGAACTTCAAAGAGACCCCTTATACATGTCATCTATCTACTAAAATACAAATTCTATTTTTAACTTAAAGAGTCAAATTGTTCTTCTCCACCTTTGAAGTCAACTTTGGGGACAATGTTGGGTTTAAAGTGTGGGGGATGGGGTCAATTCTTGACTGAGATTAACTGTTCTTAATTGTAAGCTCATCAATTCCCACTTCACTTTAAACATTTTATAAAAATGGTTACATTTTTTCAAAATTCTTACACAATTTTAGCCTTTCTTCATTATTGAAATGGTTCTTTCATATGGAAAATATATATTTCGTACTTAAGATTTTCTTTGAATCAAAAATTAATGTGGGTGGATGATTTCTAAGGGATATTACTTAGCCCTTTATTGGAAATTTGGTTTAGGAACTACTTTTGAGAGTGATATGGGTAACCTGTTATTGGATTTATGATCATAGCACTTGGAACTGGAAGTTTGATCTTGATCCTAGGAGACACACATTTTTATTATTTATTCAAAGTAATTACCTTATTTATACAATGTAAATGGTTTTCATAAAAATATTTTGAAATTGGAGTAGTTTGGGCATCTGGGATCCCACATTGAATCTATGAGACCTTAGATGATGAGTCTGTTTCTGTTTACTATAAGCCCTCATACACTTGGAATAAGTGCATATACATAGTGCTTAGCACCTAATACATGGCTTGGGAAAAAATAAATAAATTTTCTAGGGTTAAAAATGAGTTCATTAAGGTGAGTGGAATGATGAATTCCAAATGGAGAATGAGACAATGGTTTATATGAGAGTCATTTTGGTTGTATCATTAAGGTGATTCACAAAAAGAATTATTTATTTTTGGAACCTAAGTGAAAAGTCAAAATATAAAGCTCCTTGGTTTAGTTTTTAATTCCATTGATATTTTACCTCTTGTCCCTCTTGGACTTAGAACCTGATCCTAGATTGAAATTATTTGTTACATAGTACCACATATGAGGCAAAACATCTTCTCTGATAGATGAATCATTGCAGTCTTAATTACCCTTGAGAGATTGTTAAGGCAAGATTTATTTTGACCTATTCATTTTCAAAAATCCTAAATCAATTTTCAGTCCTCTGTTTTAAAAGTCCCATATATGTTTCATTTTGAGAAAAATAATAAATACACTCACATATGTTTTTCAAAGAAAATAATTAATGAGATTGTCTGGGGACAAACAATTCTCAAGTGTGGGGGAATTTGATTTGGCCTTATTTTTACATAGTTTTTCCACATCTTTGTAATTAATTTTTATTGATTTTAATTAATTATTTTTTCACCTTTTAATATATATTAAAACTTTTTTATTTTTATAAAAAAAATTATCAATTAATCATTTTTATAATAATTTATGTATTTTTAGCCTTTAAATAGTTAATTTATATCATACTTTAACTTTATAGTCTAATATATTATTATTTAGTTTAGTGATTTTTGACTACATTTTTGAAAATTTAACATTAATTAATTAATTAATTAATTCTGATTTTTTATATAAATAATGTAGTTTTAATTTAACATTTAATATATTAAATACTATTTAATTAAAGAATCATAATCTAAATTTTAGTCTTCTTTTAATAATTCATTATTTATAAATTTACGATTATAAAATCACTACATTAATTAAATCGCTTTAATTCAATTGTATTAATTAACATAATTGTTTATTAATATAATAATTATCTGTTTACTTTAATTTTTTTAATTTGATACTTTAACTTTTATAAATAATTTAACGTTGTTTTATAATGTTTAAATTTTATATTAACTTTTAATAATTTAGTTACTTATTAATTTTAGTTTAAGTTTAGTACCATTTTAAGTTTTATAAATTGATGTTAATAATAATTTAACTCAAGTTTAAATGGTTTATATGTTTATTAAATATTATGATGTACCCTAATTTTCAATTGTTTTAATTAATTTTTAGTTTTAATTAATTATTTTGTTCAGATTTTTTAAGTATTAATTTATTTTACTATTCTGTTTATTTTGTAGTGTTACGATGGCACCGGTCTAATCCTCTTCCGTTACTGTCTCATCAAGTATGCTACCACCTCCTTGGTCATGGTGCCACAACAATGCATTCTCGCCGTCTCCTCTTCTCACGGAGACACCGTGCCACCAAGACTCTCTTCACGGTTTCACTTTTTGCGGTGACACCGTCAATCCGTCTCTCTTCCCTGTGGTACCAAACCACAGTCATTGCTTTCAAAAACCAATGCCACAACAATCAGTCATGGTCTCACCATAAACAGTTTGAAACCCATATCATGGTGCCACCGTCAAATCCCTATGCTTTTCCACCATTTCTCCTATCATCCCATCCCATCCCTTGGCACTGTCCTTCATCCATTTCCAATGCTTCTATGCTCAAGACATGATCCACTAAAACCATACATCTAACACCAGTGCCTTTAGCCTTGGTCACCCCATCACCAGCTTTTACCGACCTAAATCAAGATTCAATCTTCAATCGTTCTTACTTCATCAAAACAGATCTAATAGAAAAAAAAACTAATGAAAAACCAAGATCCTGACATGCAATCCCAAATAAAATCCTCACGAGCTAAAGGCACAACGAAAGAAGATGAGGAGGTCACCTTGCTGGACCAGAGCCACAACAAGCCACTTGTCGGAGTCTCTTAAATCTGGAAGTTGTCAAATCCTCACACCACCACATTTGAAACCATATGAAGCTTAGTTGAAGGAATAAGTCATAGCCGCATGGAGAGGAGTTTGATGCCGAGGAAGATTCGAGATGGAGGAGAGGCCAAGCCAGGAGGAAGAATTGCACTGTCAGAAACTGGAGTCGCCGTGCCACCATGAGTAGCACCGCACCAGAGTCGAACTAGAAGAGGAGTTTCCGCCTTGTGGTACCCTTCATGTGCCTTCGACCTGCTCGCAGCCTTGGTTGCCGCCGAAGGTTCCTCTTCCATGACTGAAATAAGAATGGAGAATGGAGGAGGAACCCCACTGTCGAGATGATCCGCTGGGACAGAGGATTCTTCTGTGGGAGCATGAGGAGCGTCACATCGTTGGAGGAGTAGCAGGGTGCCAACAGAGGCTTTCTCTGGAAGCAACCCGAATCCCCGCCTGTAGCACCGAAATTGGGGAGGGGGGGGGATAAACCTAAGTTAAAATAAGATAAATTAATAAATAATAAAATTAATAAATTAATAATAATTATAATATAAAATAACTGTTTTAAATAAATAATTAATCGTAAAATCAAATTAAGTTATGAAATCTGTTAATAAAATAGATCTTATTTAAAACATAAATTATACTAACTCACAAAAAATAATAATTTAATTTAAATTAACATTATAAATAATTTTTATTATAAAAAAATATGTAAACTAAATAAAATATTTAAGAAATAATCTCCTAACTCAAAAATTTCATTAAGTTATAATAACTATTTACTAATTATACTAACATTAATAAAATATCCAAATAGATAATATTTAATTTAAAAACATAATAACTTCATCTAATTAAAGATTAAATAATAAATTAATAACTATAATAAAAATATTTAATTATGTAAATGATAATTATCAAAATTATTATTTATTAATTAACTTTAATTAATAATTAATATACCTTTTATTTAAAAAATAACTTTAATATTTTAATTAACATTAATTCATTTTTAAAATTTTCTGTTTGTTTTATATTATGTAGGTTCATGCAAGAGTCGAAAACATGCTCATATTCACTCAACTAACTCACCGGGAGTGATTTACATGGGAAAAGATAGTGCGATGTGTCAGTCATCAAAAAATACATGTGTGAGGTACTTAAGTGAAAGGCACATAAAATTTTTCAAAAAAAGGTGATGTGCAGAAAATGACAGTGGATATTAAAGTCAAAGCAAGTAGCATAATGGAGGGATTATCATTATCATTCCATGATCACACTTTTGGAGAACAGATTGAGGGACTCTCACTCACATTTCACGATCACACCATTTGAGAGAGAAGACACCCGGAAGAAGCATATGAGCAGAGCTTTTATAGGGGAGTTCTTCTTCCCTCTATCTATAATTATTTTACTCCGTTTTTGGTTTTTCTTCACTTATTTAAACAATATGATCATAGTTTGAACTTTCTAAGCTCTAGAATTTTAAAACCTTATGGTTTAAGTTCTTTAAATATTAATTTTCTTTTCTTTTTACTAAATTTGAATCAGTTGGTGAGACTGACTCTGTTTCTAATATTTTGTTCGTTCACACTTCAATGTTCTTCAATTTTGAACATCATTATTGACTGGCGAGGTTGATCTTGAATATTTTTTTTCAAATCTTTAACATCATAAACATTGTAAATTTATGGAGAGTTCATTTCCAAATGTTATCTTTTTAAAATTCTTATCACTTCGATTATGTTTTGGTGTGGAAAACTCCAAGACTTAATCCTCTTCCTATTGAATTTCTAGGAGAGGGAAATTCTTCAGTCTTCCTTGAGGTGTGATTAGATTGTAAGATGAGGAGAGAACATCCATTCATACCAGTAGTTTATAATTCCTGATAACTTTGTTGATCTTGCTTCTTTGTCTTTGCTGCTATGTTTGTTAGTTTATTGTTTTTCATTTAGCTCATTTTTAATTAGAGTTTGGCTTTGTATTTACTCGAATACGTGTTTTCCTATTTCCTGTGTATAAGAAAATTTTAAAAGAAAATTATATGATAAAATGTATTCCCCCACTGTTGACAACAATGGGGTTTATTTTGAGTAAAACCCTAGATTTATCATCTGTCTTCCATTGGGTTTGACACTACACCACTATTCTAGTGTAGGAGTTATAAATAATATTTTGAGGGTCGTGACATCCTCCGAACACACCATTCATCTACCTCTTTTGAATCATAATCCACTTCCATAAGAATGTATAGGTTCCCAAATTAAATGGTCCTATAAATTCAATGCCCTAAATATTGAAATTTCATAGAAGAGAAAGGGTTGTGACATTTCTTTTCTTCTAGATACATTCCCCATTATTTGATAACGAGGACAAGATTTACTAAAATCAGGGGTATACCAAAAAAATGTTGACCAAAAGAGACCAGAATCAAGGACCTTGGGGGAAGTTTGTTGGGGACCAAAGAGTCCCCCAAAAGAAAGAGTGTGAAATAAACTAAGGAAAGACTGAAACACACTATCAGGAACACAATGCTTGAGGACTTGATCACTATATGTACAAAAAATGTCAGGGTCATCCCAAATGTACCAATGAGACTCATGTTTTAGACAATTAGCCTAGTTTTTATTAAAATTAGAAGGAATGAAAGATTATACCAAATAATTTACAATTTCATAAAATCACAGAATAAAATCTTATGCTCTGTAAAATTGCTCATCTGGAAACATGTCATTTATAGGATTGTATGGGGATGGGTCAATGTTTGAGGATTGGTGGATCATGATAAATATGGTCAGCCACCACATTCTCTAATCCTTTTTTATCTCTACTTTCTAAATTGAATTCCTGGAGGAGGTGCATCCAATGAATGCAAAGTGGTTTGGCTTTCGGTTTATTAAGAAGATACCAGAGGGATGTATGGTGTGAGAAAAAAATGACTTTAGACCCTAAAAATATGACATGAATTTATATATGGAAAACAAAATGGAAAGAAATTTGTTTTCAATTTTGGTGTTGTTTTCTTGGTATGGGTACATTGTACTTGAGGCATAGGAAATGGAATGTGGAGGTCGATCGACCCTTTGTGATATGACTTACCCAACTACATAGATACATATATCACACATGATCTCAAATGGTAAATCCCACCAAGGTGGTTGGATTATGGGGGTGACGTGATAGTCCATTATATATTATTAAAATCTTCCTCACTTTCTTTTTTAAAAAACTCCTTTTCTTTTTTGAGAAATCGGTAGAGGGGGAGTGAAATTTTACTAAATTCATGAATGAAATGAAGGTAATGTCTAGAATGACCTAGGAATGGACACTCATCCTGTACATTTTTAGGAATGGTAGGGAAGAAATTACATCCACTTTTGATTTATCTATTTCAATACCATCCCCAGAAATGAAATGCCCCAAAACAATAACATTTCAAACCATGAAATGGTATTTCTCATAATTTAATATGATATTATTTTCAATATAGTGATGTAGGACTAAACCAAGACTACTCAAAAATTCATCAAAAGAAGATACATAAATAGAGAAACCATCCCTGAATACTTCCATGAAATTCTCCAGGTAATTGAAAAAAATACTAACCATGCATAGCTGGAATGTACCTGGAGCATTTCAAAAACCAAATGGCATCCTTTTATAAGAAAATGTGCCAATGGGGAAAGTAATGTTTGTATTTTCCTGGTCTTCAAGGGAAACATGGATCTAAAAGTATCTAGACTACCCATCAGGAAAACAATATTTGGACTTTCATACAAGCCTCTATAGCATTTGGTCAATGAGTGGAAATGTAAAATGGTCTTTCCCAGTGTTTTGGTTTAATCAGCGATAGTCTATACAAATATACCCACTATTATGCACACAAGTTGTAACCAATTCAATGTTTTCATTATTTTTTATTCTAAGACCTGTTTTTTTAGGAACCACTTTTACTAGAGAGACCCATTGGTTTTCAGCGATGGGGTAAATGAATCCAGCAACCAATGATTTTTTACCTCTTTTTTAAAAACATCTAGGAGGTTTGGGTTCAGTCATCATTGGTCCTGCCTCACTATTTTAGCCTCATCATTTAACAATATATCATGTGTAAAAATTGATGGTCTAATACCAAGAATTTCCACATGTTTCCATCCCAAATATTGTTTATACTCCCTCAAAATTTCAATGAGACCCAATTCATGCCCAAGACGGACTTAACTAGCAATGATGATAGGTAACCTATTTCCATTATCAAGATAGGAAAATTTTAAATCATAGGTCAGTATTTTTAGTTCCAATTCATGGTGATTTTGGATTGATGGGAGTGTGTTTGAAAGTGAGATTCCACTAATCTCATATAACTTCTCAATGGAATCATTATCAAATGAGGAATGAGATTTAACAAGCTTAGAAATATCATTCATGGTCATGTGATCCTTAGTGTTCATGAAGTCATTAATTGGAAAACATGCATGAAATTTTTATGGACCACTACAAAAATAAATGCATGATTCATTACCTAGAATTTCAATCAAGGATGAAAGCTCATAAATGGGATTGGTTGAAAGAAAAGTTGTTTTTTAGGGGAAGGGAGTACATCAATTGAATTAACAGAGAGAGGAGAATGTTCTTTTGAGGGGTGCTTCATGGTATCAAGGATGTTGAAGTGGAAAATGTCACCACCAAACTCCATAAATAATTATGGTTTTGTTGTTTCTCAATAATGTAATCCCCATTATAATTGGGGCATGTCCATTCATCCTATCATCTTCCATTTTTAGAACATAAAAATCAGCAAGAAAAATTAATATTTTCACCCTCACAAGAACATCCTCTAACACATCATAAGGGTGTAAAGTACTCCAATTTTACAGTTGAACAACAATTAGAATGGTCTTCAGTTCTCCAACCTGCAATAAAGAGTAAATGGAGTGAGTCATGACATTTATAGAAGGATCCAAATCAATCATACCATTGGAAAATGAATACTCTCCTCAAGTGAATGGAATCGATAATGTTCCCAGATCAATGAATTTATTGTTGTTCGATGGCTCTATAAATGATGAGATGTTTCTCCCCAATCTCACCTTCTCATCACATCGAAGACACCTATGGTGTGTACACATCTCAATCAAAAACATGGGGTATCATCAAATTTTTTTCACAACATTAATTAAAGGAATGTAAAACTATTTTTTAATGTTTCCAATATTTCCTTATCAAGTTCAGATTCATTTTTCTTCCTAGGTTGGGAGGACCTTAGGGAAAATAGAAGGGGAATGTTTGGGCTAGGAGACTCATCAACAGACACACTCATTCATTTGGAAATGATTCTATCAAGACAAGGTTTTTCAACATTTGGAACATTTTCAATGGTTGGGATGGTGGTTTCCTCATGAGGGGATGACTATATTGGAGGGTTAATATATATTTTAAGTGGATTTCCACTCCTAAGGGCGATGACACAGACATTTCCCTTATACCTAGGGGTTGAAAAGTGTTTGATAGGGTAGTTTACTCGACCCATGACTTTGGCATACCCCCACTAAGGTAGCTAGTTGTCCTTGGAGTTTTAGGTCTTTCATAGTAGCTTGGGTGTTATTTTGGAATTTTAGATTATTGTAAACCATTTGTTTCATCATATATTCCAGGATAGGCTTTGGTTTTTTATGGGGTGGTTGGAAAGGCCTTTGTGGTGGTTGGGTATTTCTTGGTGGTGGTGGTGGATGAATACTCTACCCTAGTCCATTCCATTGTTGTTGAGGTTGGGTTGAATACCCCCTTTCATATAAGATTGAATTTAATTCCACCCAAAGTTGGATGGATAGTATGTTCTTTCCTAAAGGGTTGGTTATCAGGGCAACTTGAAACATTTCCTCACAGCTCTTAGAAGTTTCTATTAGTGGGTGGAATTGTTCAGAATTATGGATGTCAGAAGAACATATTCTATAGTTTATGGGAGGAGGATATTGGGATTTCCCTTGGGAAAGAGATAGTTGTCAAATAAGGGTACTTACCGCTTCCAAAATCAGGTCCAAACTCTTCTCAAATTCATTACTTTTCACCTCATGGACACCTCAAATGGTTACATTGAATCTTAAATTAAATTGCTGAGGGTTTTAAGCCATGTTATAAATTTGGGTTATTTAAGATATTGTGGTCTTATCAACTAGCTCACCACTGGTAGTTTCATCAATCATATTTCGATCAATAGGAATTAAACCTTCATAAAAATACTATATTCAATGTTGATCAGTTATTTGGTGGTGCGAAAAACCTGAACATAACCTCTTAAATATCTCATAATATTCATGATGTGTTTCCCCTTGTGATTTTATTATCCCAAAAATTTCTTTCCATATTATTTTGTTTCGAGATGTTGGGAAATATTTTTCTAATAAAGGTGTTTCATGTCTTCCCAACCTCTAATTGGAGAATTAACATAATACAACCAATATTTCACAAATTCTTTTAATGAAAATGGTAATACTCTGATCTTTACTTATTCTTCATCCACATGAGTAGGTTTTAAGGTCAAACACACAGTAAGAAATTATTTTAAGTACTTATGTGGATCTTCTCTCATTAGTCGATGGAATCTTTGTAATAAATGAATTAAATTGGATTAAAGTTCAATATTAGGTTCCTTTCCAAGAATTACAATATAAGTGGGTTGGATATCTAAATTAGGTGAGGTTAGTTATTTTATTGTTCAATGGTTTTCATCCATGTTATACACATTAATTTCAGTTTGTTATTTTCTTCTAGAAGAAGAGGGGTTTAGAAATGTCTCATGTTGTGGTGTGTCCTCCTTCAAAGGGTTGTCTTGTGCATCGTGTTGTTGTTGACGTAGGATCCTCTCAGGTTCAGGTTTGAAAGGAAGTTAATCTCTTAGATCAGGATTCATCATGAAAAAAACCTACAAAATAGAATTATTTTAGAAATAAACTAAAAAAATAAGTGACGAAGGAAGAAAAGAAATTGTTACAAAATTAACAGTATTTTTTATAAAAAAGCAGACACTAAAAACAAAAGCACTCCCCAGAAATGGTGAAAAAAATTGACCATTTTTCAGGAAACATCAAATTGATTATGATTTAAAGATGATTATATAGTATACAGAACACCCTAGTTCAAATCTCAAGGTGCGCTGATTGGTTTAGATAATGCGTTTTTAATAAAATGTAATAAAAAGTTGTGCTATTTTGAAAATAGTTATAAGAAAATAACATAACTTAAAGAGTTTAATAGTTGAAAAACAAGTATAATATAAATAATATACGATAATTATGTGATAATTTTTAAGTTACTACAACACTTGAAAAGTTAATTGTTCTTAATTGATTAATTAGTTTTGGTTTAATCCTTTGATTGAGTGTTAACTAAGATCTTGGTTACCCACAACCCCTAAAAATATGTAAATATGAATAAACCATGACATAAAAATCATATAGTCAGTTTTATCCCCATATCATGATTTAAGGTTAGTCAAGGATCACTGAAATCTCAAAATTTTGGGAAATAAGTGGATTTTTAGGTTGTCCAATTGGAACAACACAAGTCACACACTTAAAATTGCACACTGATCAATAATGAAATAAAAAGTGTTTCAATTAAATGAATCAATACAATTCAATATACATAAAAAATAACAATTAAAAAACACAACATACAAAAAAACAGTATAAAATTATGTGTCAGAACTCCCTCTTCAAGAGCATAGCTCCCTCGCAAAGATCACCCACTGTTTAGCCCGCCATTGAGAGGAGGAGGAAGCTTGGGTGGAACTACTTCTTTATTATTGATCCCCATATGAGGATAGGGGCCTCCATAACTTCTAAGATAATGAGGAGACTCTTATAGGACATAAAAATGTAAGATCTTTTCTTATGGTTTGAACTTGCATATGAGGAGCGAAAGGTTCCATTTTATAGGAAAAGTGGAAGGTGGTTTGGGCACATAGATTTATTAAACCCAATTGACCCATGATTTTTGATGGGTATACAACCTTATATCACTTTATGAAAAACTAAAATGATGTTTCACCACATCTTGAATTTATCCTATAATTTTTTTGTTTCATTTGGAGACCTACAGCTTGAGATATAGACAGATCATAACACACCATTTTTTAAATTCGTGTAGATTGGGTGTGCTGGAAAGATCAATACGAATAGGCCAACAGATGGACGAATGAGACTTGTATTTCATCACATGAAATTAAAACTAGTGAAGTTTTTACCATCCCACAAAATCTTAGCCCATTGGGATGTATAGTTTTGTAGCAGTTTGTGGTTGAGTTTCCTGGTGTGCTTGGATCCTGTGCAGCTTGGCCCATTTTTCTTGAGCATCATCATGGGCCCTCCAATTCACCTCCAACTACAATGATATTATCAAAAAAGTAATATTTTACTTTTAAAAAGTTATAAGAAACAATTTAATCAAACAATAAAGGAAATTTGTTTTTATATTTGTAATTTAAAATACAAATTCATTTTAATACAATGGTATAAGGGTGAAAATGAAACTATGAATCGCAGTGTGATCAATTATGTTCTTCAAATATCCTCACTGATTATCAGGTCCAGTATAAACATTAGAACCAATTATTCATTCCCCAAATAACTTCTCAAAACTATTGTAGTTGATTCCCAACTATCAGGTAAATAAGGCAGTAGATCTAGATAACATACCTTATCACCAAGTGCAAAATCCACTAATGCCAATTGACTTATGATAGTGTTGTATTTGTTGATGTGATCTGCAAAAATTATCCCTTCGACCATTTTTATTTCAAACAATCATTGCATAAAATGCACATTATTTTTTGTAGAAGGATTCGTATAGATATTTATGAGAGCAGTCATTATCCCAATCATCATCTTCTCCTCTCTAATTTTGAACACCACATTTTTTGGTCAATGTAAGGCGCAAAAATCCCATAACCTATTAATCCATCAAAACCCACTCTGAATGCTCCATTTCCATTGGATTCATTCCTAGAAGAGGAAAGTGAATCTTTATTTATAAAGATAATACTAAATCTTAATCCTCTAGTTACTAAAGTCATTTCCATCAAAGTGATCAATATCCACCTTTCCATCTTCCATAGCCATCATTGGAGAACCCCAAATTCAACCGCCCTCTGATACTAGTTGATGAAAAAACATCAGGAGTCACAATGATTGAAAGAAACTATTCATATAATAGTAAAAGGTTAAAAAATAATGAGAACACAGAGATTTATGTGGTTTAGGAATAATACCTACATCCATGGAGAGGCAGAATTTCACTATAATTTGGGAGAAAAATTTTTAGAGGGAGTTTTAGGGTTCTCAATCACTATCTAAACCCTAGACTGAAATGAGCTACAAAAGGAGGAAGACGATCCCATTTTCCAGCAACCACATATGATATCTGCATCACTACAGTGAAAAGTGGCCACCTAAGTCAAAACAGATCAAGCTACACCAATCCAACAATAACAACATACTCAATTTTAATACTTTTCCCAAATTCAATAAAGGGGACATTATTATTTTTAGGTGAGCATCGTCTAATATGAGTTTTTTAAAATGTGATGGTCTTTCCGTATAGAGAAATAAGTATAAAACTAAGTCAATATTAGAATAATAATATCATAAGTTATCTAGATAAACAAGGTGTATGGTTATAAAAGAACGCAACCCATGATGTGAGAAATATTTTTCAAAGGGACTGTATGGTACACATGTACAACCCCATAAAACAATGAGATAATATGACGTAATATAATTAAAATGGTATAATTTACTTAACTTATATGAAATATGTTTAAGAGGATTATCCTAATTAAATGAACATAATATGAGTTGCAAAAAAAATCCATGGGAACTAATTCAATAACCTCTTCAATGAGAGAATATTATCCGGCTAGTAAATCCCATGAAATATGAGTGTGATAAAAATACATCCATGGTTAGTAAAAACACCATACAATGAAAACATGGTGAAAAACAATAAACAAGTCTCAGGGATTTAATGTTTCAGAAAGGAACCTTTTGAACTTGAATATCATTTTAAAAAAATCCCTTGAAAGCAAGGTATTATAATTGAACTTAAAATAGAATAACTAAAAGATAATTCGTAATATGATATGTAAAATAGGTAGAATGTACACAAATTAATTTAAATTAGGTGTATAATACCTAACATGTCTCAAAAATAGTAATTTAGGATGAAAACCCTTACGACATTAGAAACTAATGAATAAAAATCACTTAAGGATAGGATTTGAAATGCAACATAATGTGTCATGAACTATGAAAGAATCATGAGAAAAATATTAAAGAAACATCATATATACCTCAATTAAAGAAATATATTTTATATAAAGAATAAAAAATCATGAATTAGGATAGAATCATGATTAAAAATATTAAAGCGACAATATATACACCATTCTAAAGATAACACTCTATATAAAAAGAAGTATGTCTTAGGGAGTGAAAATTTGAGACAGGAAGCCCGTACCATGTTCCTGATTAATTCATCCCATATTATTAACTTCTTGAATAATTAAATTAATATTATTAGATACATTATATGTAATCTTATTCATATATATTTACTTTAATATGGACTATTTTAAATCACATGTTATTTATCTATTATATAGTTTTTTCTTATATTTTCTGTGAAAATGGAATCAGTGCCAGTTAATTTTACTGATTTTAGCGATCAAAGAGGATATTTTAATAATAAGTGAAATACCTAATATAACCAATAAAGAACAAAAAAATTCATTAATTTAAAATTAAATTATAAAAATATCAGTATTTAAGTTTCCCTGGTCATATATGATAGAGTTTTATATCATTATTCCAGAATGTGGTCAAACCGACACAGAAATGAATACACTATATCTCGATGGGTGAGTTTTATTTTTCTAAATCATATCTAATGTTTTTATAAAAATAAATATAATGAATATGAAAAATTATAAAAACATTACATTTTGTAGGAGGTAGTCCACATAAGTCAAATTTTATATTATTTTGTTTTTATAATCAAATGGAAATGAAAAAAAGGTTTTCAAATAATATAATAACAAATTTATATTATATTTATATTGAGCATTTCATTTTTCCATTTTTAATGTAGGATTCTCAATTAATGATTAAGAATAAATGGTAAGGAGTAGGTAATACTCACTTTGACACCCTGAAATTTATATTGAAAATATCTTTGGAAATAAATGGATTGGGATAACTAAATGAGACCATGGAATCATAAAATATATATAGGATTATAGGTGGATCAACATAATATATTTTAAGGAATTAATTTAATTGAATAAATGTGGCATAAAGGGGTGGAAGTGTCCCCATTCATGTGTGAATAAAATGGAGCTTTTGAGAACACCATTTAGTTTTCAATGAGATCATTACACTATTCTATGGTAAAAAACTAGAAATGTTATAAATAATGGAGTGTAGATTTTCATTATTAAGGTAATTCCAAAAACATGTATTTCAAAACATGTTTTAAATATGATGGAAGTCATGTGTTCTTAGGTTTTTACATTTATCTTTTTTTACATTCATAACTAGTTTTTAATTGGGTAATTTAAAATATCACATTTTATTAATTATGGGTGTGATGAACTTAATTTTAATCAACATTTAATTTTATTTAATGTCTAAAAATGTGAAATTATATTTTAAATTAAATCATTTTGTATGTAGAAAACCATTTTTTGTAGAACAAATATATTATAATTTTTTTTACCAATTAAATATGTGTTAATATAATTATATATGGGTTAAGATAATATTATATTTCATAATTTAAAATATATAAATTTAATTATTGGGATAAAAATTACATGATATTAATAGAACGATTCCTTGAAAACAACAGTCTTACTATTATCATGGCCATTAATTTTATTCTTAGTAATCATACTTTTATGAAAAATATTGAAATTGACCTTATTACATAATATTATCATATCGATGTAAATCATAAAATCTATTTTTATAGATTTAATTTTTACAAGGGATGACAATTAGTTTTTAATATAAGAAAATAAAAACAATTTTTAGAATAAAATTTTACTTATGTTTCCAAAAATATATACATGGGTTTTACAATAACAACATAATAATTTTAAATGATTTATTTTAATAATAAAAATAAATTTTATATAAAAATATTTCAAAAACAATTAATTCCTTCCTTTATAATGGTAATGTCATAAAAGATATAGTTTTTAGAAAAATCGTTATTTATTAACTATTTTCCTAAAAACCAATAATTTTTAAAAAATCACTAAAATTTATCATAAAAAAATATTGTTATTAAAAATCCAAAATAATGTTCATAATTTCAAATTATAATACTAAATTTATTAATTAAACATTTCAATAAAATCATAAAATATAATGAAAACCCATTTTTATTGGAAAATGACATTTTCAAATATCAATCGTTATTATTATTAATTCACATCATTTAATAAATAAATATATGTTAACCAATTATTATTATAAAACCAAATTTATCATAATTAATAATATTTTTCTTGAAATAGAAAGACATATTTCAAAAAAGGGCTATTTTATGAAAAATACTTTTCGAAACATTAAATGATCTTATTAGTCATTTTAGGAAGACTAATTAAATTTCATTCATATTAAAAGTGACATTTATTTTATTTATAAAAATATTTCATAAATTGGTTACTCATATTCATTCTAAATAATTCAATTATACTTAAATTTTTATATTTAATCTAAAAATATAATAGGTTTTTTTTACGTTTGTTGTTGCATGTGGAGAAATCTATCAAACACATTTGGATCATTTAAAGGAAGTTGTATATTAAAATCTCAGGGTGTTACAGTCTCTATAAATAAATATCACCATAATAATTTTTAATTATCACCTAGTGATGAAATAAGGTGAGGGTATTTTTAACATATTCACCATATGGGGTGTAACCTCTAATATGACATTTACCCTTCTCTCTTAAGAAATATAAAGTTACTTATCTATCTTCAAAAAACATTACCCATTACCACAATCCTATTCCCAATATTACATATACCCTAGTCATATATTCTCCGTAACATTCTTTCCCAAGATCATTTGAATATCCAATACATTAACTATACTCAAACCATATATCTTTCTTGAAATTAACACTACAATTAACCCACAATTGTTTTAAAATAACACAATAGTAAATATATAATACCATCTAAAAATTTGATGAACTTCCCCAAAAACACCATGAATCAACCATCAATTCAAATTTTACCAATACATTATAAGATAAACTTTTTTTTAAAATAAATTAACCCTTTATTATCTCAACATCAAGTGTATATTAAAAAAAGAGTTATCATACTTCAATCACGTGTTATTCAATTTTTTTCTCCAAAGATATAATGTTGTCATAAAATTACTTCTCAAGCATCTTAATACTATTTAATATATGCTTCCAAAACATTAAAGAAAAAATACTGAGAAATAATCCTTACATGTTTCACACAATCCTTATAACTTTTAGAATATACCATAATATCATGGATAAATATCACTCACTGAAGAAATTATATTAGAGTATCAAGAATTAATTGCTATTATGATACCAACCTCACTACCTAAGGTAATACTAGTACACTTACCTTTTCCCTCATAATTTGAATATTTATGGATTCTCAACCCTTTATGTATGCCCTTTATTTTTTTATAAGATATAATGGTTTTCTAGAGACATACTTTTCTCACTGTCATTTCCTTAATCTTGTATCAATGAAATACAAAAACCAAAATGGTTAAAATAGTATCTAAAATATGAATACAAAAACATAAATATAAAGGCATCTCCCTCACTAATCATTCATATTTATCATAAGATACATTCAGTTTGACCTATGACTCTCTTTATTTAATCCTTGGTTATCCAAGTTCATTTTAAATTAGGTTCTCTAATATAATTAGTTACCATTATACTCAAATAATTCATAATGGATTATTAAATGGAATTGAATGACCAACGAATATCACTCAGGAGTGTCAATCCATGTGTTCAGTTAGTCCTCTTTGTCACACACCAGGTGATGATTGAGTTAATACCTAAACACCCTTTTGGGGTTGTTACCCCTTGGTACATTTGTGTCAGAGCCTACATCTACTTGTAGTATCCAGAAATGGGAGTAATTTATAGTGAAACCACATAATTTATACATTATAAAAACATTGGGATGCTATCCTATACCTAGAATTCCCTCTAAGACAATCCCTAGGGATTTCATTAATGTTCTTTTATCCTTATCCCAAATAAAATGTATACTATTACTATAACATTAAATTTGATACTATCACAAATGGGTATTTATATCATTGAAATTATGATACACCCTAACTTATCAACCTTTAAATTATCCTCATCATCCTAATATCCAATGAATTCTAAACTCGAATTTGATACCAATTGTGACACCCTGGAACTAAACTCGAATTTGATAAACTATTAAATCACATGTCTTTCTTAACTAAAGGAAATTTTTCTACTCTATAAGAAACTACTTAATCTATAATAGTCTTCAACATCTCCCTCAAATTCCCCACACAAGGTTTCATATTTTTCATATCATGTGTAATGATTATCTATATAACCCTGGTAAATGAAATCAAAATAAGCGGTGATCTGAAATACTCAATAAGAAGAAACATACCAATGAGTAAATCATTCTATAAACATGGAATAAATATTATGATGGGGTTAAATAATAAAAAATAATGACATAATAAAATGAAAATAAAATAAAAATTTATCCATGGGTGAAAATAAATATAGAAATGATCAAATGAATATTAATTACTAGTTCATTAGTGAAGAAATTCATAATTTCAGATAAAAAATTTCATTCCATAAGACAAGGCATCATGATCTTATACATCATGATCTTACTGTTAAGGAAATATCTTATTCTGGGAAGGCATACACCAAAATACTCAAACAAGTTTATTTTATGAGACCTACTAATTCAATGTGGGGATTTATAATGAATAGACCCACATATCATTTATTTATGTCCAATGTATTCATCATATGAGAAAATTAATAAAAAAATCATAATCAACTTTTACAATAATCATCCATATTGGAATGATAATATATGTAACACCAATACTTTACCCTATGTCAATAAAATTGATAAAATTCTTCCATGGTGAACATCATAAAATCTAAATTATGTAAAATGTCATGCTCATTCGCTATAGATAAATGAGTGTATGGTTAATCCAACACTATAATAACATGATCATAAAACATCTATATAAACAAGGTAGATTACTATAAAGGAACATAACCCAAGAGGTGAAAAATATTTTTCAAATGGTTTATATTGTAGGAATGAATATCCCCATAAAAATTTATATAAAACTATATAACATAATAAAAGGGCATAATGTTCCAAAGTTATAGGAAATAAGTTTAAGATGATGATCATAACTCAATGAAGGAAAGTTGTGTTACCAAAAATTATACGTAATTGAGAAACAATAGAATCAATAGCCACATGGATGAGGGAACATGATTAGGCTAGTAAATAACATGAAATATAAAATATATGATAAAAATAAATCCATGGGAAGTAAAAAACCAAATAATGGAAACATTGTACACAACATAAACATGAATCAAGGATTTATAGTTCGTGAAAAATAACCATTTTGGATTAAGTAACATTTTAATTAAAACCCATTGAAATTGAAAGGTTTTAATTGAACTTCAAATAAAATTATTAAAAGATAATTTATGATATGATATATCATACATAAATATGCACACAAAATAAATGAAATTAGGTTCATAATACTAAACATGTATCAAATATAGGAATGAGAGATGGCTTCATAATTAATTAAATATTGAGATTTGGTATTTTTTATAATATTAATTTAAAAAATTATTTACAAAATTAAAGATCAAGTTCAAAAACATTTCATCATTTTAATTCTAAAATTATGGATTATTTTATTAGATATGAAAATGGAATAAAATAGTTAAAATTCATTAATTTTTTCTATTTTATAGATTATGTTTCTATTTTAACAATGTGATAATGAATGAATAAATTTCTTGGTTTTATATTGATTTAAGATGATTTATTATTGAAAAATATTATCTTTTTAAAGATTTTTCTCACATATGTAATGTATCATCTTGGGTGCCACTTTTCAGTGCCCAATGATGATTAGTTACATGAACTCTTATGCACCTCCCAATATGCTAGAGGATACCGACTAGAAACAAGGGTATGATAAGTTGATCCTAGGGATACTACACCCTCTTTTATCAAAGTAAAAAACCATCTAAAATAAATAAAAAATAGAGTAATGCATATAAAACTATAATAGTAGAAATAACTCGTAATAATAAATGCAAGAAACACAATATCACAACCAAACTGTAGATATTCTATGCTAAGTACATGACCAGTGTTAATATGAAAAACCAAAAATAAATAAAGACATTGATGAATGCTCTAAGAAGGTCCCGAACCACATATGGTTCCTTTATTCATTCTCCATCACCAATTCATCTATCTAACACATGGATTTTTCCCTTATCCTGTCCTGCATACATGTAATCTATTTGGGTACTGATTAGGAAACCTGAGTAGGGAGTGAGTACAACTCAGTAGGCCACCACCAACGGTGTCTAAAAAAAATCAAGTCAATAAAAAGTGTATGGAGTTTTATAAATAAATAATTAAAATCCATAATTAATTAGATATCATATTATTAGTTAATCATTGTTAACCATATAGAATCAGGATTGGATCTTGTCACATATTCAATTCACAATTTATTTATAGTTATCATTGGTGCAGAACTCCATGTCTAGCACCCCAAATCCCAGTCATTTATATTACTCATCGGTGTACAATGAAATGTATTACACCCCAAAATCATAATAATTTATATTATTCATTGGTGTAGAATTCCATGTCTAACAACCAAAAATCCTAGTCATTTATATTTATCATTGGTGTAGAACGCCGTGTCTGACACCCCAAAATCCCAATTAGTGTATAATTCCATGTCTAACACCTAAAAATCTGAATATGTGTATAAAAACATGTCTAACACCCCAATTATCAACAATATTTATAGATCTATCATTGGTTTAGAATTCCATGTCTAACACTGAAAATCCAAATCGGTGTAGAACACCATGTCTAATACAAAAAATCTCAATCGGTGTATATCATCATTTATAGAACCCAAAATCTAATCCATTTATTTATATAATTATTATGTGTATAGATCATCATGTCTAATGCCCCATTTTTACAACCATTCATTCATATCATTTTCATGGGTATAGATCGTCATGTCTAACACCCCATTTTACAACCTTGATTAAACAACATTAATCCTTTTATCATAATTAACCACCACCACTATATCCATTAATTAATTCATAAATTAATTAATCCATGTCTATTAATAAATTCCATAATTAATTAATATTATTAATAAATTCAAAAATTAGATAACCAATTTATAATTTCAACCTCCAATAACCAATTCACCAATTAATTATTCTTAATTACAATTCAACAATTTTATAATTAACCCAATCATTAATTATCCAAATTTCCTAATCATTAATTTTATAAATAATTCCACAATTAATTATCCTAACTTCACATTTAATTTCCTGATTCAACCATCTCAATTACATCATAATTAATTCTAAAAATTAATTATAAAATGAAAAATTTTAAGATCTCATAATTAATTATCCAATTAATTATGTTGTTCAACAATCCCAAAATATCACAATTTTAAAAATATATCAATTAATTAATATACCAAATGAATTAATTCAATTAAGGATTTCAATTGTTAAACAAATCATGAAATTCCACAATTTTCATATACAAAAATAAATCATGGCTATGAGAATTTAGAATTAGACCACCTACCTCAATTCATTGATGACAATTACCCAGCTGAAATCCCAAAAATTTAGTATCACACCAACATAGATCGAATTCAAATATTTTACCCTAAACCAAGATTTAATACATCAATTCCTATTATATCTAGATATAGATCCACAAGACTAAATCTAGAATTATAAAATCTTGATCAAGATTAAGAAAAAAAGAATAATTCATCCACAAAAATAAAGTGAGATCATATTTGGATGAGAAAGAAAACAATGAGATTAGATCCACTTATCGGGAGAGGAGATTGATTCTAAATTTGAATAATAAAGAAAAGAGGTTGATAGGTCTTGGATTTCATCTAGAGTGAACTAAAATCGAGAAAGACAACATAAGGTCGAATGGGGTCCAACATGGGGTTAATTAAGTGGATCTAGAAAATTTTGAAATATATTTATGGTCTAAATTAATTCTCTCACATGATTTCCTAGGATGAGGCATAGTTTTTCTCATAATCGTGAACATAAATTGTTCACCTATTATTTTAGGGATTTACAGTTACTCTTAAAATGGTGGGAAATTTCCCTAACCATGCACTAGTCATGCAAATACTCTATTCCTGAGTTTGAAGGATTAGTTGGGATGAGGTGCATGGTCTTACCTAACTATGCACCAACCATGCACAACCCATCTCTCTTCCATTTTCTCACATTTTCATCCAAAATCACCCTAAAGTAAAACTCGAATGAAAATTACTCAAATATAGAAAAACATACTTGAAAGTAAGTTTTATTAAACTACATAAAAGGTCTAGATCTTATAATTTCTTCACCTTATAACAAACTCTCCTTGAGTTTTAGTCCCAAGCTCCCCTAAGATTACAATCTAAAGAAAGTAGGCCACTAAGCTCACATATCTACTTCCCTTTCCCGTTTTTCCTCCTATATATTCCCATGTTTACACGATACATGAACTATCGTTATGGTCTTTCCCAGCAGAACTTTCTCACAACGATCTAATATACATTTCAAATTCTCCTTAAATTACACATCTATCTCAAGATCTACATAATCCACATAGATCACATGAGAAGGGTCAGAATGACTCCGTAGTAGTTTTGACACATGTAAAACATCATGTGTAACACCATATTCCTATAGAAGAGAAAATTAATATGACATCAACCCGATTCTCTCCACAATTTCAAATGGTCCAACAAACCTAGGAGCCAAATTTCCCTTCCTCCATATATTACTGTGACCCAACCTATGAGACACCCAAAGGAATACACAACCTACCTCTATAAACTCTAGGGGTCATCTCCATTTATCAGCACATGACTTTTGCTGAATATGTGTCATAGCCATACATTTTTGAATCAACTATACTTGTTTAGATGTCTCCTGTACAGGACTTGGTCCCAACAACTCTGAATCTTCTAGATCTATGCACTATAACAGTGATGTTCATGGCCTACAATAAAGAGCCTCTTATGCTTCCATATGTATAGTTTCCAGATAACTGTTATTATAGGAAAAATCCCCTTACGCTAAGTGCTTCTCCCAAGATCTTCCAAAATCAAGCACTAACTATAACGTCATATCCTCAAGTACATGTATGGTATGATTCGACAATCTATTTATATATGGGTGTAAGACCATACTCAATAAAATATTTGTACCAAGAACCCCCAACAAAATTTCAAAAATTGTTAATCGCTATCAGAAAAAATAGTTTGTGCCACCCAGTGCAGACAGAGTATCTCTTCATCATACAAAGATCTCAGGTGATCCACTGAGAAAGTCTCCCATATAGGAAACAAATGTGATAATTTTGTAAGAAAATCCAAAACAACCCAAATAACGCCATTCTTTGCTGACTTCATTGGAAGACCCACTAAAAAATCCATTTTCATGCCATCCCACTTCCTCTCCAGAATGGGTAACGATTGAATAAAACGTCAATGTAATTGATTTTCTACCTTACCTGTTGACCGGGGTAGCATTGTGTCACAAAACCTATTATCTCTTTTTTCATTCCAAACCACCAAAATTGTCATCGTAAGTTTCAGTACATTTTTTTACCCCTAGATGTACCGCCCACTTCGAGCCATGAAATTCCCGAATGAGATCCTATCATATTGTCATTATCATGACAACCCGATTCTTAACCTGGACGATCTCATCATCATCTATTCTCCAATTAGAAGGTTAATCCCCAAATTCAAGGCTTTCCCTCATGGTCAAAAATTTTGGATCCTCATACTGCCTTTCTCAGATTCATTTAAAAAGTGTATACTCAATGGAAATTGATACTAGAGTCATATTCTTCTGACACTTCTAATTCACTACATGCATATCATCCAATAAACCCATTATCTTCCACTCAGCACTAGATTCCAAAACCATCTGTGTCTGAGTTGTCCTGCTCATGGAGTCATCCACATTGTTTTCTTTTCTAGGCGTATATGCTAGCTCAAAATAAAAAAACCACATATACTCAACCCATCTCCGCTACTAAAGATTCAATTCTCACTTCGAGAAGATATACCATAAAATATTGTGATCGGTATACACCATAAAAATATCACCCAATATATAGTGCCTCCAACACTTCAAAGAATACACCGCAAAATTCTCACCCTATAGCTTATTCCACCAACACATTAGAGCATAAAACACTACTTATATTTTGAGGACATGTGTAGGGTAGTTATATACATGTGGTATCAACTACCATGACCCATTATTCCATAACTTGATCTCCTTGCATACACAACTCCTAGTTCTATCCCAGAAGCATCAAAATAGATAGTGTACTCCTTACCTAACTTAGGTAGGATCAAGATCAATGTCATAGTTAAATGCTTCTTCAACTCCTGGAAGGAATTATCACAAGCTAATGTACTTTCAAACCTTACCCCCTTCTTGTTGGATCCTGAATGCAACACTTCCAAATGGGAGAATTCGTGGATAAAACTCCGATAATATCCAGCTGACCCTAGAAAGCTTCAAATATCAAACATGTTCTTGGGATGCTCCCAAGAAAACACTACATGAACCTTTTCTAGGTCCACTGACACACCTTTCTCTAAGATTATGTGCCCTAATAAGTGTACATATTAAATAGAACATTGGCACTAAGATAACTTAGAATATATATAATTCTCTCTCAGTGTTCTCTGGATGATGTCATGATATTGGGACTAATCATCACGAGTCTTCGTGTATACATATATTTCCTCCTCAAACACCATCACAATAAAATCCAGGTACAGATGGAATATTATTTTCATTAATTTCATAACCAATTTTTGTGTGTTCATCAACACAAACTACATTATGAAAATATCATATAGGTCTTAGAGTCTTCTGAAAGAAGTCCTCGGTATATCAGAAGTCCGATCATTCAACTAATGATACCCTGATCTCAAGTCAGTCTTTGAGAGCATGCATGATACTTTAAACTGGTAGAATTGTTCATCGATATGTGGAAGAGGATATCAATTCCTTATAGTCATTTTCTTCATGTTCTATTAATCGATACAAAAGCGCAGCCTCCCATCAGCCTTTTTTAAAACAATACAGGTGATCCCTATGGTGATGTGCTCAGATAGGTAAACCCCTTATCCTCAAATTCTTCTAAATAATTCTTGAGTTATTGAATCTATAGCTATGACATTCATTATGGTGGAATAGATACTATATTATACCTAGGCATGATCTCAATAGTGAATTCCATATCTCTCTCTGGTGGAAACCCTGAGAAGTCTTTGGAAAAAACATCTTGAAATAGATCTGACAGTAGTGGAAAGACATCATGCTTTATGAAAACATTTCCCAAAAATAAACTAGAAACCTGAACTATGTGATATCCCAATTTCTAAGTAATTTTCCCTTCATGTCCTTCTTTGATATCCCACATAACATACGGGTTATCTTTAGGAAATGTAAAAGTCAATACCTTATGGTAACAATATATGTGGTCTCGGTATGCTACTATCCAGTCCGTACACATAATTAGGTCAAAGACTGACATGTCAAGGATATAATGATACCCTAGAAAATGATACTCCATAACTTTAAGAGAACATCCATTGCACATACAGATGTGTCTAGACTGTACTCCCAATGTTGTATCTATAATCATTACCCCACTAACAAAATCCACCACGAAGCTCAAACCATTAACAAGTTTTATAGATATAAAGGAATGAGAGACACCAGTATCAAATAAGGCACCATATAAAGTATAAGTTACTAGAATAGTACCTCTCACTATCGATGGCCCAACCTCGATCTTCAAAAGTGTAGGCTGCATTGTATGAAACCTTCCTACCCCTCTTATTTATAATGATGCCTGACTCTCTAGATTTGTACCATTTTGATGATATGGGAACTCATTCCTAGAAGAACCACATCCAATAACTCTACTTTCTTGGCCATTAGAACTCTAGTGTCCAAACTAATATGGTGTAGAAGACCCCCTTCATGTACCCTGGTCCAATTTAGATCCTATATCACAAGCAATCATTCTTGGGTTCTTGTAGAACCTATGTAGATGTCACAACAAGACGCAGGCTCATCACTCCATTGGTGATTTGGGAAAATGTTTTTCAAAGTGTCCTGTCCAACCACACTGGTGGAAAATTAAGTGGGTAATATCCTAATTAACTAATCTCTTTGACTGGATACTCAGCTTCCCACTACTCTAGTTAAAGTTATCATAACGATGCTTCCTACTCTCAGAAGACATACCTAAAAATCTTCCAGAATAAACCACTTATCTAACAAAGGAATCATCTTTTAGGTTCCCCTATGAGATGAGATCCTGATTCACATCTTCAGAAAACTTCTTCATCCAGAAGATATTCACTAGGGACTTAATTTCACCCTTAAGACCATCCTAATATCATTTTTTAAAGTAGCCTCATTTGTCCCTAATGTTGGCACAAAGCACTCCAAATATATGAAGTTCCCAACATATTCCATCATAGAAATACTCCCCCATGTCAATAACATAAACTAAGCTGATCTCTCCAATATCAACATCTCTGGGTAAAAGTGATCTACAAAAATATCCTAAATGTACATTCATAACATACCCTCAATCTATCATATTAGCATCTGAATGTCCCACCAATGCTTCATTGATTCTCGTAGCATATTTGCATCCAACATGACCCTATTCGTAGAAGGATTATCCAAATGGTCAAGTATCTTCTTGATCGGCTCAACCCAAAATTCATCTTCCTTAGGTACACCCTCTCCAGTAAATATCATATGGTGTTGTAACTGAAACTCCCTCATCAGGACATACATGATCTTCTCAACCCCCATGAGTATCTTCCCATGAATTTCATGAAGCATGTGATGTTATCTCAGAACTAATCCCCTACTTACTCTCCTAGAACTATCGGTTCCTTAGGTTCTGCTACTGGTAAGTCATCTCCATGCATATCCTCATTCCATACTCTCAACAATCTTCATCATGGAGTTATAACTCTACAATGCTAAAAACACATATTAGGACTCATAACACAACTTTATCACTATTATGTTAGAGTAAAATCACACTAAGACATAATAATCCTTTACCCCAAGCCTCACAATGTGCTAAAAACCAAGGTACTGTCACTACCCTTAACGATCATACACCTCGGTCCTAGTTCACAAGGGAAAACATATTCTCATAGTTCAAGTTTATATGTTAGGCACCAATTTATTAACATTATTTCATTATTTTACCACTTTTTATTTAACACTAGGCACCTTTTACAATTAAATTTCACAAGCCTTGAAAATAGTTTATGTTCAACAACTAACCCAAAACCTATTTTCCTGTGCATTCCTAAAATGATGCATGTCACAAAATAATCCTGAGTGCGTAGAATGATGCATGCAGAATCAACTCTCATGCCATTCAGGACCACGATACAATCTCAAAAAATCACAAAAACAATAATCCCATGACAAAATAATTGTGTCACACATGGTGAAATATTATTCACCTGTAACAACAAATAAAAATGACAACAATCCCACCATGGGATCTTGGGTTATTCCCTGAACATGGGGTAGTTACTCTCATGAACGAGCTCATAAGAAAGCCTCAAATCTTCCCAGTATCCTGTCCAACATTCTCAATTAGTAATACAAAATTAGAGGAAAATAAAAATGGGCTCTGATACCACTTTTTAATGTCCCATCCCGGGTGCCACTTTTCAGTGCCCCGAGCTGGTCGGTCACATGACCTTGAGCTCGCCTCCCCGTACGCTAGAGGTTTCCGACTAGCTACGATTGACTGATAAGTTGATAATGTGGAAACCACACCATCTTTTATCATAATATAACACCGGAGGGAATAAATAAAAAATAGTGGAAGCATATATAACCATAACAATACCAATATCTCATAATAATCAATATAGGACACACAATATCCAAGATGAATAGTAGATATGCCTTCCTAACACTACTGGAAATTTAGGCCATAGCCACGGATCTATAGCCAAGGTTTTATATATTTGTGGCTATAGTATGTTTATAGTCACGGTTTAATTAACACACCGTGGCTACACCATTTTTTCCCTCATAAGCATCGGGATCCTCCCCCCTATATGCAACCCATCCTCCCTCGACCTCTCTGCGCCCTACTCCTCTCTCGAGCTAGTACCCACCGAACATCATCACGACCTCCTACCTCGAGCTCCTCCTTGCTTAACACTGCCATGACCTCCTCCCTGGAGCTCCTCCCCATCAAACGCCACCGCGACCTCCTCCCTCGAGCTCTCCGTGACCTCCTCCCTGTCGAAAGCCTCCGCTCCTCCCCCGATCCGTGACCCTCTTCCTCCCTCTACCTCTCCGCGCCCTCCTCCTCCCTCGACCTCTCCACGCCCTCCTCCTCGCCAAACCCCACCTTTATCGACGGCGCATGATTGTTCACTCTGGTAATGTATTTCATTTTTTATTCCTCTAGATTTGGATTCTTTAGTTTTATCTTCCTTTAAAAAATCCTTCAGTTCTTAAACATTGCAGTGAAATTATTAGATTTTTTTTGTGCATCAATTAGAAAATTCTTGAAGGGAAACATCCTATTTAGGATCATTTGTATGCAGAGTTCAACTTATCTAGGAATTATTTAGAGTTTATTTAGTTCTCTGTCAATGATGAGTTCAAAGTTAAGAAACCTATTATCTAAGAAACTCAAGTGGATTATTGTTCTTCATGTTTTATTCAAGGATGTTCTTTACTAAATTATTAGAGGGAGTCTCCATCTATGGGTAAACTCAAGTCTTCGGTTATCACTCAAATTGAGGAGGGATGAATGTGTTCTTGTTCTTTTGTTGGTGATACACTAGATATCAAGATACCGATGTCATATACAAGTGAGGTTATCTAGAGATGGTGAGGATCATCCAATCACAAAGAACATGTATCATGGTAAGGTAGAATTCCATGATTGTATTAGAGAAATTAATTTGAAATATGATTAGGAATAGTATTCTCAGGCTTCATCAAACACTTAGCTTGAGGAGGGATGAGTGTGTTCTGCTTATTTTACTAGTGAGGCATTGGTGGTCATAGTATGAATGGCGCATGCAGGGGTGGTCATCAAAACTCATGAATCATCATAGGTGAAACCTGGAGCTTGTGAGGATAATTCGGCCACAAAGGGAATGGTTCTCTTAAAGGAATCATCCTATGATAGTTTTGGAGTAGGTAGACTATAATAAGTTACATTTTACCCATACATAGTTGATGAAACCTTCTCCTAATAAATCTTCAAATAAATTCAATAAAAAATTTATCCTTTATAAATAATATCAGCCACTATAAAAATTCTATTTCTCGCAAGAAATCGAAAAAACCAAACTGATCCATAAATCTTCCAAGAATCACCACATTTTTCATGAAAATCATGCAACTCATGAAAATCATGCAACTCATATAAACTCTTTTTTACTATAATCAATCCGCATTCTTGGAACTTATGTATGACTATTCATGAATTTTTATAATTTAAAACATTTATGAATTCCCTAAACCATAATTTTAATATATTTGTTATGATTTTTTTATTAACTTGTTATTGATGATTACTTAATATCTTATGAAACAATACATATAATTTTAAGTCATTTTCTAGATTATTTATTTAATGTATGTTTATCTGCCTCAAAATGGATAGCTACTGGATGTACAACATTGATCGGATCACTGATGAATTTCATAAAGAGTTACAATATTTTTTGGACTTTGCATTCACTAATGATTCAGATGGCGGATTGATTCGATGCCCGAGTTTTGATTGTGTGGGAAGACCTTGGTTAACTCACGATGAAGTGAGTTACCATATCACTAAAAGTGGTTTCCAGAAAAATTATCATGTGTGGTATCATAATAGAGAAAAATCTAAAGTTTTGAATGAAATAGATTCAGCGGGAAATATTGGTATGAAAAATATGATTTCTGATCGGTTTCCTTTTGTTTCTGAAGTAAGCTCCTCATGTAGACCAGTGCAAGAGGAAATGAATACTGGAACACAATTATCATCTATTAATCAGGATGATGATGTTGAGAGTGTTATAAAGCTGATGTAAGATGCAAATACCCCATTATATCAAGCATGTGAAAAAATGAGCAAACTTGAGTTTTTAATGCGATTATATCATGGGAAAACAATGTATGGATTTAGTAATACTGCGGTCAACTATCTCCTTACATTTATTAAGGATTTACTACCTGATGATGCATGTATTCCAGAAAATTATTACATGGCATCAAATTTGGTTGAAAAATTTGGATTTTCATCTTGTAAGATTCATTCTTGTCTCAAAGACTATTGTTTGTTCTGGAAGGAGAATGCAGACTTGAGTCAGTGCAAATAGTGTGGCACATCAAGGTGGAAGACTAATAAAGACAGATCTCAATCTTGCATACCACAAAAAGTGATGTGGCACTTCCCTTTAATTCACAGGTTTCAAAAAAAATTTATGTCAGAACAAATGGCAAAGAATATGAGATGGCATGTAGATGAAAGAAATAAGGATAAAGATGAAATAGTGCATCCTAAAAATGGGTTGGCTTGGAATAAATTTGATAGTTTACATATTGATTTTTTAGCCGACCCACGAAATGTTAGATTGGGATTATCCTGTGATGGTTTCAACCCATTTTTCCAAATGCATACTGCACACAGTACTTGGCCTGTTTTCATTCACATTTATAACTTTCCTTCATGGATGTGTATGAAGAAGCTGTTCACTATCCTGATTATATTGATATCTGGACCCAGTGATCCTAGAAATGATATTGATATATACTTGCAGCCATTAATAGAGGAGTTAAATGAGCTTTGGATTGTTGGTGCACAAGTGTATGGTGCATTCAGAAAGGAGTACTTTATGTTTCGTGAAGCTTTATTATGGAAGATAAATGATTTTCCTGCATACATAATGATGTCTGGTTGGAGTACTAAAGGGAAATTATCCTGTCCTATTTGTATGAAAAATACATGTTTCTGAAGATTAAAGTTTTGACGAACATTCAGCTTCATAGGGCATCGACGTTATCTACCAATGGATCATCCATACAGGAAAAATCGGAGACAGTTCGATAATGCCATCGAGAAAGATGATACACCTCAACGAATGTCAGGGACTGATACTGTTAAAGAACTTGATGATTTGAATTATGTTCTTGAAAAAATTCAATCAAATATCAGAAAGTGAAAGCATGCTAATTCGAATTCCAATAGAAATTGGAGAAAGAAAAGCATATTCTTTGAGTTTCCATATTGGACATAGAATTTATTACGTCATTGTTTGGATGTAATGCATATTGAGAAAAAAATTTGTGAGATGTTACTTGATACTATTTTAAATGTCAAAGGCAAAACAAAAGATGATTTTCGGTGTCGTCGTGATTTGATAGATTGGGGTATAAGAGAAAGACTTCATCCTGAGTTAATTGGTCAAAATAAGTGGAAATTCCCCATTGCCTTTTATTCGATGACAAATGTGGAGAAAAAAAAATTTCTTCAGTTCTTGTAAAGTTTGAAGGTTCTAGATCGTTATTCATGTAATATTTCGTAAAGGGTGAATACACAAGATGTGAAACTCAAATCTCTTAAAACCCATGATTACCATGTCTTGTTACATGAGTTTATTCCCATTTCCATTCTCCATTTACTTCCACATAATGTTAGAGTTGCGGTGATTAATTTATTTCAATTTTATCGAGATCTTTGTGCCAAAATATTGAGCAGAAGTTTTGTTCAGAAATTGCAGAGAGATGAACCGATTATTCTTTGCGACTTGGAGAAAATTTACCATCATCTTTTTTCACATGTATGTTACATTTTACTGTGCATCTTCCCATGGAAGTTCTCTTTGGTGCTCCTTTTTCGAGTCGGTGGATGTATCCTACCGAAAGAATGATGTTTACATTGAAATCTTATGTGAGAAATAAATGTCATCCTGAAGGCTCTATTGTGAAATGCTATTTAGCACAAGAATGCATGGATTTTTATTCATCGTACTTGGATAACGTCACTATGTGGTCTAATTGACTAATGAGAACTGATTATGAGCAATATGATCCCATTGGTCCTGCATTTCCTTCACTTCCCCAAACAGGAGGGATATCTGGATCGTACTCATTGTGTACTTTAAGCAGGGAAGAGTGGGAAATGGCACATCGCACAGTATTATTCAACTGTGGTGTGCTTGATGATTATATCAAGTTACTAAACTAATAAATATGTATTTTTTTCATTGTGTGATTTCTTTATATCTTCTGACATTTTAATGCTTTCATATCTATAGAGAACATTTAGAAATTATAAAAAAGAGACACCACTCTCTATCTATTAAGAGGAAGGAACTGTTGCACAACAAAGAATTTGATGCCTGGTTAAAGTCAAAGGTAATAGATTTCTTTTTATTCTTCTCATAACATAATCACATGTCTCTGTTTAATATTCTTTGTTGGTATCTTTTAGGTTTTAACTCTACCAATGATTGAAGTATCAGATGAAATAAAAGCATTGTCCTTTGGTCCAAACGATGTGGTACGTGATTGTAAGTCAATGCTTGTCAATGGATTTAAATTTGTTATAAATAGTTGTGTAAACAAAAATGGTAACACAGCAAGACGGTGTCACGATAAGCGCCACAAATAATTGTTATGCAAGTGCATCGGACATGCAGCCTCGATCAGAAAATATATCATATTACGGTGTTGTTGAAAGAATCATTTTATTACATTACTATGCACATGGTCATGTCGCAATGATGAAATGCAAGTGGTTTGATTCAATGACATGACAAGGAATGCATATTGATAACTGTGGATTTAGAGTGATTGATATGAACCGCCAGCTTCGTACCAATGAACCTTATATTCTTGTATCACAAGCTAAACAGGTGTTTTATGTAAGTGACCCATTACAACCACAATTTGGTGTTATTGTTGATGTTATTCCTTGAAATATTTTTGACGAAGGCATGGATGACAATGATGTTGTGGATGAACCTGTCCGTATTTATTCGAATGTTGCATTTGATGATACAAATGATGTAATTGTTAGAACAGATTTTGAACCATAAATTGTCACAGACCCCACATAGCGTTGACACATTTGTATGTATTTACCTGATATTATCGCAATATTGTATGTGTTTTTTTAACTTCCATACATGATATAAAAATAACTAGTATATTTTATACCATTATCGAATATAAAACTATTAATAGCCTCACAAATTTATGTTTAACCACTTCTCTAGTAAATCTTAAACATATAAAAGTCTTGATATTTTATCAATATAAATATCACACATGAAAATGTATCTCATTGTTTTATGATAAAATTGTATTATTTAACATTTTTCATTATTTCTATTTATTTGAGAATATTATTTTAAATTTCCAGGTCATAATGTCTGATTTTGATGATACTAGAAGGAGTAGAAGAATACCGAGAAACAAACAACGTAGGTCTCCTCCTGGAAACAATGTAAGTACAAATTATTTTTGAATATTATGGTCTTTTATATTATTTATCTTGTTATCGTTCGTTTTATTTTATCATCTATGTTATTTTAGGCTGCATCGTCGAGGAGACGCTTGGATTATTCCACTGAGGATGATATTGTGGCGGTGGGTACTGATTCTATAGGTCAGCCTACTACTATGCCGCTTGAGACACCAGGAGGCCATCCTCCCATTATGCCACCTCCATATTATCCATACCCACCTTTTCCGTATCCCTTTTTTCCCGCACCCACATCGAATGGCAGTTCTCAGACTCCCATTCCTCATTTTCCATTCCCACCATCCATTGTACAGGGTACTGTGCCCCCATATATCCCACCGCCATATCCATATCCATATCCACCCTCATCTGTACTGGGTTATCCATCGGGTTTTATACCTCCATCAGTACACTTTTCATATACTATACATAGTACTCCTGTAGATATCTCACCTACCCTGGAGGCTGCCCCCTCCAGACGCAACACTTCAGGGGTCAACAGATCCCCCATCTACTAGTATTTGTTTAAACATTACTGTTACTAATTAATGATAAATTCATATATATTATTTTATTTTATTTTTGGTTTCATGATTAGCTCCAGCCTCTACCAGACGACGAGGCCGCACAAAAATGCGTGAGGTTTGGAATCGGCACACACAAATCATAGTTGATTACAATGAGGACAATTCTATAATTAATAAAAATGGCACGGAATGTAAAAGTTTTATGTGAACACTTTCTAGACACAACAATATCATTCCGGTTCAACTGATAAGATAGAAGGCAGTTGAACAACAAATAAAGGAAAAAGCCTGGGCAGAGATTTGGGTAAGTAATGTTAATCACCTTTTATATATATTTAAATTTATAATATTTTCTTTACAAATATTATGTTTATTGCAGCTTCAATATAATGTTCCTGATGGAAAAAATGAAAAGGCTGCAAGGATAATGGATTTAGGTGAAATGTGGAAAGCCTACAAGTATGATTTATATCTTGGTTGGAAAAAGAGAGTTGGTACAGAGCTTGAAGAAGTACCGGTGATTCAATATTTCCCAATATCACAATATAAAAAGATGATCAGATATTGGAAGAGTCCAGCGTTTAAGGTGTTTGTTAAATTTATATATATATTCATTTATTTATTTGAAAACGATTTTAAATTACTTGTTTTATATATGTTAATGAATTTATATAATTATTTGTTTATAGGAGAAATCAAACAGAAATAAAACAAAAAAGAGTGCAATGAAACACATTTATACTCGCGGACACACTTCATTACCAGATCATGAGCAGACATAGGTAATTTAACATTTAAAATATTTAGCTTTATTTAGTGTAATTTTTTTAACTTACAGTTTTGATTTATTTCTATGTTTTTTTTCGAAAAAAAGGCATCGAATATAGAGGGTCGCGTTCCTCACTCAACTTTGTTTTGTACAAGCTGGAAAAAGAAAGATAGTACTGTGCCAAATACCGACACCGAGAAGGCGATTGTAAGTAAATTTCAATTTCATTGATTTTTACTGAATTTAATTCCTTATATTATTTTATCATTTTAATTTATGTTATATATCAATCAACAGAATTCTTTAGAGGAATTGACATAAAAATAACCTGACAATTTGGGCCCAAACGACAATCTACATCAGGTATTTGGAGATGAGCATCATGGTAGAGTGCATTGTCGACCTGGGAAGAAGATTGTACCATATCGATACTGGTCTACTAACATTTCTTCGAGTATCGGTTCTGGTTTTGTCACAGTGGAACAAATGAATTCCGCAATCAAAGAAGCAAGTCAAAAATCAGAATAGGCGATAACTGCAAATATGATGAAATTTATGTCTGCCCTTTCTTCTACACTTCCACTAGAATCAACTGCAACGGTTGATGCCTTTTTGATGTCGATGCGTTCTGCTAATGTAGATTCTTCTGTCAGATCTGGAGCTGGACCTAGTGCTGGACCCGGTGCTGGTGCCGATTCGAATGCAGATGCCGATGGTGATGTTGGTGGTGTGAGAGGTGGTGATGGTGTTTCTATAGAAGGTGTGGATGAGGGTTATCATGATTCTGATGACACTGATATTGAGACTCACTTTTTATGTAAATTTTATTTTTGGATTGTTAATGTATGACGAGTTCCATGCATATGATTACACTGCTTTTTTGGTCAATATCATTAATATTTACCATATCTTATTAGGAATGAGAATGACTACTAACCTGTAGATCTACCTTAAGCTAACTATGTCTAGTATTAGATATAACCCTACTTCCATGACTTCTCAATCAATAAGTTTATTTAACTACCTCAGTTAAAGCTATATATTAAAATTCAGTAGCTGAAAGTGCAACAATAGATTACATATTTCAATTCTAGAAAAAGAAACCTCTAAATTCAGTAAACACATTAATAGTTAAGGATTTAAAATTGTCAACATTAACAGTACAGTTAGCATCAACCAAACCACAAATAATTTAAGTAATATCCACATTTGTACCACAGAATAATGAAATATTAGAAGTAAAAGAAAGATACCTAAATATCCACTTAAGGGAATACCATTATAGCTTCTCTGGAGTGCCCATGAACCATCATAGAGTACAGATAGAAACTGAAAAATCAGTTCTAGAGAAAATCATAGAATACGCTTTGCAACCAACAATGTTAGAATAAGGAATTCTAGAAATAAATTGAACATTAACTTCAGCAGTAGGTGATTGATTCAAGGAAAATTTAAAATGTTGTTCAAGTAGGAAATTAATAGGACTAAGAGATTCCAACATTTACCTATTTATAATGAATTCTAATGAAATTGTTACCTAGAAAAAATGAATCAAAATTGAAGCACCACTTCCATGAGGATTGTTTCAGGCCAGACCAAGATTTATTTAAATGGCATACTTTCTTTGGTTTGATCTCAATAGGATAATCATCAAGAGGTATCATATAAATCTTTTCATTCAAATCACCAAGCTAGAAATCAGTTTTAACAACTAGCTACTCTATATGAATGTCGTTTGGAATGCATCATATTATTTTTATTATCTAAATCCAAACATTCTTAGATATTTTAGTTATGAAGATGATGAAATTGGATCCTCCAAAACAAGAACTAGTCCTGGCTATCCCCCAAAAATCTGAGTGTATGTATTCAAGTGGGCTGGAAACATTGAAATAAGACCTATTGAAACTCACCCTCTAGGATTTTCCCATCAAACAATCTCTAGAAAATGAAAGATTTATAGTTGTGATATTACTCAATAGCCCTTGGTTGTTTTGTTCCTCTAAGACTTTGGAGATGAAATTCCATATCTTATATTCTATAGTATATTATTGTTAGTGCTTGTATTGTAAACACTGCCCAATTTCCATAAATGGGTCTTCCCATTCAAAACATATAACCCATTGTTTAGAGATCCTTTTATGATAATTATTGATCCTTTAGAGATCTTGAGATTTGGTCTAGAGGTAAATCCATTTTGATCTAGGACTGCTAAGGAGATTATTTTTCATTAAAGGATGGGGACCCACCATACATTAAGTAAGGTGATGATGGATTGATTATCTAACTCTATAATAATGGATCATGTTCCCTCAACCTTGCACCTATTATTTTTTTAAAGATGTACTAGGATTCATTTTGAATGTCAATATACTTTGTTTCTTGTAAATTTTTCCTACAAATGAGGAAATCATGTATAATTTTTCATGTTTAACCCAAACTCCCTCAGATTAGGGTGTGCTGGGGCAGGGGGAGGGGTGTTGGGGCAGGGGGAGGGGTGTGTGTAGGTGGGGGGGGGGGGGGGGGCAGGTTGGGGGGCAGGGGGAGGGGGTGTGCAGGTGGGGGGGGGGGGTAGGGGAGGGGGCAGGGGGGGTGTGCAGGTGGGGGGTAGGGGGTAGGGAGAGGGGGCAGGGGGGTGTGCAGGTGGGGGGGCGGGGGCGGGGGGGGGGGGGGTGTGCTGGGGCAGGGGGAGGGGTGTCTGCAGGTGGGGGGGGGGCAGGTGGGGGGGGCAGGTGGGGGGGGGGGGCAGGTGGGGGGGGGGGGGCAGGTGGGGGGGGGAGGGTGGTGTGCAGGTGGGGGGGGGGGGTAGGGGAGGGGGCAGGGGGGTGTACAGGTGGGGGGCAGGGGGCAGGGAGAGAGGGCAGGGCGATGTGCAGGTGGGGGGGGGGGGTAGGGGAGGGGGCAGTGGGGTGTGCAGGTGGGGGGCAGAGGGTAGGGAGAGGGGGCAGGGGTTGTGCAGGTGGGGGGGCAGGGGTGTGTGCTGGGGTAGGGGGAGGGGTGTGTGCAGGTGGGGGGGGGGGGGGAAGGGGGAGGGGGGTGTGCAGGTGGGGGGCAGGGGAGGGGGTAGGGGGTGTGAAGGTGGGGGGAAGGGGGTAGGGAGAGGGGGGTGTGTAGGTGGGGGGGCAGGGTGTAGGGGGCTGTAGTTATGCTTCTTCAAGTCTGGCTCGATCATTTTGGAACTCAATTTTTTGTGATTACTTGTGCTATAGATGTCAGATTGGGGTGATCTTTACTGAGTTGGAAAGCTTATAAGATTATCTAAAACAATCATAACTGTATAAAAGTCTGACTCGATCATTTTGGAACTCAATTTTTGTCCCAAAGTAGTTGTACTTTTACTGCTACAAAATTATCTTTTATTTATTTTATTGTTTTAACAATTTTGATTGTGTTTATTTCATGTTTTTTGTGTGGATATATAAGGAAGAATTTGATCAATCAACTTGATGGTTTTGGTGGCCTAAACCACCAGATTCCCCTTAGGATCCTACCGAGGCCCCTCTAGGACATGCTCGGAAGTAGGTTGTTCTGTTCTTCACACCAGTAACCTGGAAACTTCCTATTGGAGGTTAACATCATTCACTACACATTCTCTCCAAATCAAAAAATACCTGATTTTTTTCATTCTTCCATCCACAATTCTTCCGCATTTGATCATAGATTTCCATCCAGGTTCATTACCATTACTAAAATCCTAATTTTCTCAACCTTATTTAATTCAGCCTTTATGTTCAATGGTTCTTCCTCTTTTCTAATCGTAATTTTGTGCCCTATTTTATTCTGCTTCCATTGTTTTAAATGCAATTTGTGTAGCTTTTAGAAACTTTATATTCATTAATAATTTTAATTTTAATAGTAGTATCAGTATATTTTTTCACAGAAATTTTGTTTTAATAACTTAACTATAGTAGCATGCTTTTTTTTGAATTACTTAGGCTTTGCATTTGCAATCTCATTTTATGTACTTGATTACCCACTTTAATGTTCCACTACCTTGCTAAGTGATAACTACTACACTTTTTTTTCATTTTCAGGTGCATAATGGATTCATTTTAATGATCGCATGTCCAAATACATAATGAATACATTTTCAGGTATTCCTATTTTTTATGAATTCATTCTCAAGTACAGATTGAATGCATTTTTATCTGGCGGTATGTTTCTTTCTCATTTCAATGTTGTTTACTGTATGCAATTGAATGCATTCTCATTATGTATACTAAATATTCTTATTTCTCCCCACATTGAGGTTCATGAAGTGAAACTTTTCACTCCCCTGGGGTCTCTGATTCATTCAGAAACATAGTCCTCTTCTTCCCCATCATGTGATGTGTTCCCTGAAGAGCATTATAATATTCTAGAGCCTCCGATTCATGGCTCTTACCCTCCTATTGATTCGTATAATTCCATTGAAGTCATGGTCCTGACTGGAGATGATAATGTCCCATCTTCTCCAATACAAGGTATACGAAGGAAGATGAAGTCCTCCACCCCCTCCCAATAGTGTCGTGACATCATCAATGAAAAAGAATAAGATTTTTTCCAATAAACAAAAAAAAAGAGATGTTATTGTCTTCCATGACTAACCCCTTCTACATCATGATTTCCTCCATAATATTGAACTCCAGGGGTTTGGGATACCCAAACCAAGGTGAATATAATCTCAAATTTATCTGGAGAAAGCATATTTCCATGTTAGCAGTTTGGGAACCCAAACTCAAGGTATATTCTATCAAAGATGTGTCTAGAAAATTACATGTATCCAATTACATGAATTGTAGTACAATTAATATTAAAAACTGATACTGTTTCACTTCTATATACATGACTTCATGGGCTTAATTCTATATAAATATATTTTTGATAACCATTGTTAATTTTTAATTCACATTGATATTTACATGTTCATCAATGATGCCTGTGTAAAAATGATATTATTTACAGTTGTTGATTTTGTCAAGTACATCATCTGGCCGGAAGATGCTACCCCACAGATGTCACTGGACCGGGCCAACACGCCGCGACCATACCGCGGCCACGTCGCGGTCACGCTGTGGCCACGCCGCGGTCACGCCGCGGTCATGCCGTGGTCACACCGTGATTTGGCCCTGCTCCAGCCACATCCAGCCCACACCAGCCCCCTTCCACATACATTTTTATTCTCCTTGAAAAAATATTCCATTATGCTATTTCTTGCCTCTATTTTCATATACAAGAAAGGCTTGTTGGCATGAAGAACTGATCCTTTTATATTTAGCACTTGTATTAGACTTCTTAGGTTTATTACCCAAGGATGTATGATCTGCCTTCTTTAAAAGCTTCTTGGGAATAGTGTTTCCAACTTCATTTTTTTAAAATTTTCCAAAGGAAGTTTTCTTCCATTTTTCATCATCGGTGCTCTTCATTATCCATTTTTTTTAACAAATTCTTAGATGAGCATGCTCCATTCTAGTGACGACACTCAATTAAAATACAATAGTGATCTTAAATCAAGAAGTCACCCATGTTGAATCATTACGTGTTTTTAGGAAAATAAGAGTAGCTACCACACGAACTAATGATGATAATATTACTAACAAAAAGACTCATAATTGTGTCAAAATAACTTTAATTGATCCACTATTTTTTCACTGTAAGCTCATGGAGGAATGTGACAGACTATCCTGATAAATTCGTTGTTACTCATGCATATTTATCTATTACCCATGGTTTAAAAACAAATTCTGTACAAATATGGGTAGGATTAAATAATGAGAATCCATCCATGGGGGTGCAGGGGGACTAGTGCTGGCTGGGGGTAGAACTTTGATCCATTTACTATCCAAAATAAGCATACTCATTTATGGATCTGCATCTTTAAACTAAATTGGCTATATTGGCATCCTAGAATTTTATGGGTATTGCATCCTCAGTTGAAAATCCCATCACAATTGATAACCAAACCAAAAATCCAAGGTATGGTCACTTTACAAGAGTCTTGTTGAAGTTGATATGGCAGGTACATCGGTAGAGGAAGTTGCTATTACTATAAGAGATGATAGATTTAACGAAGACATTGTTTATGAATGGAAGCCTATGTTTTCTGATGGTTTTAGTCTATTTAGACATCTCTTATCTGAGTGTAATCGCTCAATGGTCTATGAAAAATGCGATTTGAAGGGTCATGTTGAGGCAACATACAAAAGAGGCCTGGAAAATGTCAAGGGGATGGCTCATGATACTACTTTCTCAAACTCTAGTGCAGGCTCCAACTTTCATGGTGAGTAACATAATCTGGACTCACAGCATACAGATGGACTAGATCCTAATTTGGTTCCACTTATTGACATTGTTGAGTTAGAGGGGGATAACAAAGAGGTTCTCCTCCAGCATGCAGTTAATCCATTTATGGTAGTTGACATGTGGGATATCTGCATTGGTTTACAACATGAGGACTCAATAAATCAAATGCAGTATCATGATGATTTCAATCCGGAGAGTGTGCCTGAAGATATCATAGTGTCCTATGTGACTGCCCAGCCACATCAACTGATTGTAGTCTATAAACAGGATTATAGGCCCCATCTAATTATTTTTTGGAATAGAATGAGTAGACCCACAACTCAGGCCAAGAAATACACGACTTAGACCAGGCTCTTGATGGAAAGCAGGAGAACTTTAGAACTAATAAATGTGGCTCTGATGAAGTTTTCCCAGACTCACAAATGCCTACTACGAACATGCCTATACATAGGTTTAAAATCAACAATTCAGGGTAGGACCTACATGGTTCAGGCGAGTCACTTGGTGGATAGTAGGAGAACTTCAGTGCTACTATATATGGCTATGATGAAGTAGTCCCAGGCACACAATTGGGTAGTGATGGCTCTGGGCATGCATCTGCCTTGCCTACTTCATATTTGGTTGGACATGATTCTCATAAAGGGGACTCTTTTACTCAGGTAGAGCCTGTGAAATCAGGAAAAATGCGAGTTTCAAGAACCACAGACGTAGGATTTTCTCACTCTCTAAAGAAATTCTTGCCTCTACGTGTGAAATCATGGGTGGAAGATGTAGATGACAGTGCTCCATCCAAAGATATAATAATTTAAAAAAATGGGAAGGATGAATATCCCCCTTCCTCTAGGGAAACTGATGAATGTACTGAGGATAAGGCCTCTAAAGGAAAGGCTAAAGAGAACACTAAATCCAATAAACTGAACAACATGAAAAAAGGGGGGCCTCATACCAGAGGCAAGTCAGCTCTTAATAAATGAAAGTTTTTTTTCTAGAATTTCCATGGGCATGGGAACCCTCCCACAGTCAAAGCCATTAGGCACATTCTTATGACCAACAAACCTTTAATTATTAGCATTGCTGAACTGAAAATGAAGTTCTCAAGTTGGAAAGCTATAAAATGGTCTTCAATTGGATACTCACCAATCTCATAACATGTGAATGAAAATGCGGATGAGGATTTTGTTGGATTGGTGTTGCTCGATCCGGTTAGGATGAATGCTTGTGGCCCTCAACTATCATGGGTTGAACCATGTAAATCGTTGTGTCCCTTTCTTTATTTCCTTCGTTTTTCCTCGTTTCTATCATTGTGTCTCCTGGCGATTCCACAATAGATTTATGGGTCCTCAAGCATGAAAGTGTTCATGTTCTTTCCTGCACTGATGATCATCAGAGTTTCTTGGTTGATATGGTGTTCCATGATATTGGGACATCTATAGTATTTGTTTATGCCTCTAACTTCTATCTCAACAGAAGGGAGCATTGGCAGGATATCACTTATATTTCTAAGAAAATTACACACAGCTAGATGTCATTGGGTGATTTTAATACTGTGCTCCGACTAGAGAAGAAAACTGGTGATAACTTCAACAGGATGGATGCTTCTGACTTCCTTTCTTGCATTGAAAATTGTAGGCTAGTTGAAGTGACCACTATGGGGGTGATTAAACTTGGAGAAGGTACACCATTAATGGGAGTTAAGCCGACAGTATTGATAGATGCTTGGCCTGCATCGATGAAGAGAATGTGCCCTTGATCATTTCTGGACTCATCTTACCAAAGCATCACTCTGATCATAATCCCATCATGATTGATGTATGTGCTAGAAATGTGAGGTCTTCTCCTTTTCCTTTTAGACATAACAACTTTTGGATTGTGTGTAGGGGATAGGGTGAGGGGGCATGTGTGGTTTTCTAGGGGCAGGGGGGTTTGTAGTGGGCTAGGGGGGGGAGTTCAGTGGGCAGGGGGAAGTTCAGGGGGCAGGGGGTGTGATGGGGGCATGGTGTGTGTGTAGGGGGGATACAGTGGGCTTGGGGGGAGGTGCAGTGGGCAGGGGGCAGGGGTGTGTGCAGTGGGCTGTGGGGAGTGCAGGGGGAAGTTCTGGGTAAGGGGGAAGGTGGGGTCTATTTTTTATGGAATGGGGGGACATATAGCCACAGTTTAAAACTGTGGAAAAAGGCCTATAGCCACGGTTTTAAACCATGGATATATATATTTCCAGACTTAGGCCTCTGCCACAGTTTTAAACCGTGGCTATATATATTTCTAGACTTAGGATTCTACCACAGTTTTAAACCCTGGCTATAGCCCTATAACCACGGTTCGAACCGCGGCTATAGGTTTTACCCTGTAGCCATGCCAATACCAGCCATGGTTTATGAAACCGTGTCTATAACCTTTAGTCGTGGTTTTTGGGACTATATCCACGGTTTCAAACTATGGCTATAACTTTATTTTGTAGTAGTGTAAGTATGTACCAAGTGTCATTATGAAATACCCAAAAATAAATAATGACACAGAAGACTCCTCCAAGTGGGTCCCAAACCTAGTCTAGTTCCATCATCCATTATCCATCCCCAATTCATCCATCTAACAGAGGAAATGTTTCCTTATCCTATCCTGCAAACATGTAATCTATTCGGGTACCGATCAGATAACCCGAGTAGGGTGTGAGTATAAATCAGTAGGCCACCACGAACGATGTATAAAACAAATATATTCAATAAAAAGTGTATGTAGTTGTATAAATAAATAATTACAATGCATGATTAAACAATTATCATATTATTGAACAATCCTTATTAACCACATAAACCCAGGTTTGAATCATGTCACATATTCAATTCATAATTTATTTATAATTATCCAGGAGTAGAACTCAATGTCTAGAAACTCAAATCCCATTAATTTTTATTATTCATTGGTGTAAAATTGCACGTCTAACTTCCCCATATCCTAATCATTTATATTATTCATTTGTGTGGAATTCCATGTATAACACCCCAAAATCTCAGTCATTTATATTTATCATTGGTGAGAATGCCATATCTAACCTCCCAAATTCTCAATCGGTGTAAAACCCCATATATAACACCCCAAAATTCCAATCGGTGTAGAACACGATGTATTACACCCCAAAATACCAATCAGTGTAGAACTCCATGTCTCACACCCCAATTCTCAACAACACTGATAGATTTATCCTCGGTTTAGAATGCCATCTCTAACACCCAAAAACCTAATCAGTGTAGAACACCATGTCTAACACTCTAAACCCAAATCAGTATAGAATGTCATGTCTAGCACCCAAAATACCATCCATTTATTTATGTTATTATTATGGGAATAGATCATCATGTCTAAGGACCCATTTTACAACCATTTATTTATATCATTTTCATAGATGTAGATCATCCTTTCGAGCACCCCATTTCAAAACAATGATCAAACAAAATTAATCCTTTTATCACAATTAACCACCACTACATTCATCAATTAATTCATAAATTAATTAATTTAATTCTATTATTTAATTAAAAAAATAATTATGAATATCAATTTTGATAATCAATTCAATAATCACATAACCATTTCACAATTTTATCATCTAATAATTAATTCACAAATTAATTATTCTTAATTACAATTCAACTATTTGATAAATAACTCAATGATTATTTTTTCCAATTTCCAAATCATTACATTAATAATTAATTCACCAATTAATTAACCTTAGCTCACATTTAATTACCGGTTTTGATAATCTCAATTCCATCATTACTAATCCTCAAAATTAATTATAAAATAAAAAATTCTAGGATCTTATAATTAATTCTCAAATTAATTATTGTGTTCAACAATCCCAAAATATCACAATTTCACAAATATCTCAATTAATTAATTTACTACATTAATTAATTAAATTAGTGATTTCAATTTCTAAACAAATCTATCAATTATATAACATGTATATAAAAATTAAATCATGACTATGGGATTTTAAAATTAGACCATTGACCTTAATTCATTGGAAAACTATTTCCCAATAGAAATCCCCAAAATTGAGTAACACCACAATATAAGTCAAATACAAATCTTTTACCCTAAACCAATATTTAACACATCATGATCTATTATATCTAGATATTGATACACAAAAATAAATATATATTTATCAAATCTAAATCTAGATATAGCTAAAACAAAATATTTCATCCACAAAAAGAAAGAAAGATCATAGGAGGACGAGTGGGAAAACAATAGGATTAGATCCACTTACCAGGAGAGGGTATCTTCGATCCAGGCTTCGGATCGGGAATAATGGAGGAAGGGAGGGATTGGAATTTGTCTAGAGTTCTCCAAAATTGAGAAATACACCCTTGGGTCGAATGGGGGCTAACTTGGGGTTAATTAGGGGGTTCGGGAAAATTTTAAAGAAATTTTCATGCTAAATTAATCACCGTGCACAGTTTCCCAGACTGAGGGGCACAATTTCTCCAAACCGTGAACCTAAATCGTGCACCTATTATTTTAGGGGTTCACAGTTACTTTTAAGAGGGAACACGATTTCCTAAATCATGCACCAATAATGAAAATACCCTCTTCCTGGGTTTTCACGGTTAGTTGGGCTAGGGATCATAGTTTTCCATAAACATGTGCCGACCATGAACTACCTATATTTCTTCCATTTTTATTAATTTTCACCCAAACACACCCCAAAATAAAACCCAAACAAAAATTATTCAAATAAAGAAAAAATAGTGTCTAAGTCTCTTCTATATAGTGACCATAAATAACAATAAATGTAATAATAAATAACCAAACATGATAAGAACATAATATATATATTATAGTTAGGATCCAAAAATGAAAATAATGTTTCACATTCAATAAGAAAATGTAGACCGATTATATTTTCATACAAGGAATACATACGAAAAAGAAACTCTTAATGTGTTAATTATATTCAATGTTTTCCAAAAAGTAAAAAATAATGTAGATATAAAAAATAGTGTCTAAGTCTCTTCTTAATCCCATCTCCCAATCCAACTGCCCAACCTCCTCATCCATATATCATTGTCCCTTTTCCAATACCCACATTCCTTATCATAATGTTTCGATGACCACCATGGGTAATGTGCAAGATACCTGAAAATAAAGTTTCCAATGATCTTGCATCAAATTTTTCCTACAAAAATATAGAATATATAAATTTATTCACAATGTGATATTCCTATAAGAACAAAAATTTCCATTCATTGCCTCATAATGTGCTAAACATTCCACCTAATAAGTGACCATTCCTATATTGGTTTGTATTGGTATCAAGTAACATGTCACCCATAATATTGAGGGTTTTCATAGAGTCTAGACATATATCCATAATCAAAATTCACAAATATAACGGGTTTTATGAAAATAAATCATTACAATTCCTCAATTCAAAAAAATATGGGCAGTGTCTCTAACTTCGCATAACCATTGGGTTCCAATACCTGGTTGACATAACATCAAACCTGTTTCTAACTACATAATTTGTTGAAAATGTGTCCAACTTAATTACAATCTATCAAGTAAAAAAATCCATAAGTGCGTCAAACTTCACATAACCATAAGGTTTTAATAGTTGGTTGACATGGATTCCAAACCAATTCCAAAATCAAAAGTGGGTGGGCATAACATCCATCCCATTTACATTATCATCATGTTTTATCAGGTATGTTGGAAAGGATATGGGTTTTGTACCTATAACCATCTAAATAGTAAACACAACCTATCTCTTAGGTGATAAGTATTGAGAATTCCAAGCCATTTTAAACCACTAGAAGTTATCTCCCCAAACACAACAATTAAAAAATAGGATCTAGAAGGGACCCTAATAAATTTTAGTGTTCAAAACTAGAATGAATCACCTAACCCCAATCACTGCACTGAGTTTCACATAATCTATCATGTTCACTTAAAATCCATACATACATTCAATTAAAAAGAAGAAATGAAATTAGTAAAGACACAAGGTATATTTATATGGTTCATATATTCTTCCAATATCCATGGAAGAAAAATTACAACTATTTGTTTCATTGGAAGTTAAAAAAGATTTTTATCACCATGACTTAGAGCCTTATTGATAACTAAACTCAATGATCCTATTACACCTCAAAATTTGGTCCTAACCACCAATTTATAATGGGTATAAACACATTAAAAGGTTGAACTGAACACCAAATTTTGTGGGGGTCCATCCATTGGATCTTGGTAACTGCTTATCACATGTGAATCTCCATGCTCTGACCACCATCACTGGTAGAATAATAGTACACCATCACCTCACTTATTTGTTGCAAATCCATGTTGGGAGTGATTAAAATGAAAAATATATCCTCCTTACTATGAAATGAGACGATCACACCTTCCCTTCTAGTGTGTTTACCCAAATACCACACACATGAATATATAGAAAGAGGAATCCTTTTGACCACATGCTATCCAACCACAGAATCCCTACTTCAAATTCATTCACAAGACTGAAGGGTATTTCAGTAATCCTTCTTTTGGTCCACCAAATTTGATACTTCAAGGGGATTCATAAATCCCAACAACACCCACTTGAATACCACATAAAGGGCTCCCATGACATCCTACAACACATTGGTAACATGAAAACCTTTTCATACACTACATGTGATTCTTATCCTTCCCTTTAATTCACCGAATCCCGAATGAGGCACAATGTTTCCTTAAGCTCTTTGAGACTAAGCTATTAGTGATCATGTTTGCCAGATTTTTTCTTCCAACAATATTCTATAACTATAGTTCACCATATCTATAATTTTCTTGATAAACTGGTATTTATGATATATGTGTGTTGTCTTCACATGGAAAACTGAATTTCTAGTGAATTTAATTGACATTTTCCTATCGTAGTAAATTATTCCACATTGTTGGCTACATCTAAGATCCCCAATTCAGAAGCATCAATCATACAATTTTCCTACATGCTTCTATTTCTACCACACACTCTTCTTCCTCTATGGAGAGTGAAATCACTGGTTTCAACCTTGATATCTAATTGATGACGATTTCTCCAATTGTGAAAAAATATCTCTTTGTACTCCTCTATGAATCATATTCACCCCTAATGTTCTTTTAAATGTACCTATGAAACAAAATATTCTATACGAAATAAAGAGAAATTTCTTGTGACTCTTTGGGACACTCAAAAATAAACTTTATGACTTCCCAATGATCTTTTCCTAGACTCACCATGTACCATGGACCCCCTGAACCCACACATATAGATCTCGTTCCCATGAACACATACTGTAAATATTATATTTGATACCCACTATAGATTCTATGACATTATTTTCCCATAATTACTTGACATAAAGAAAATATTTTATTATATGGATTTCAAATACCTTTTAGTATAAGAGATTTAATTAATTAGGATTAACCATAAAATAATTAACCCCATGTCCTCCTCAACTAAATGTATTTTTTCCCATTATAATAATCTCAATAATGCATGGAAATCCTTCATCATCTCCCATAAATTTTTCACACAGTCTATTATATTAGACATATAAAGTGTCAATATATTCTTCATAACAAAGGTAAATGGAAACATATTAATGGGTGAGCTCAAATTCTTTTTATGAAAAAACGTACAACCAAGGAAATAATAACATAAATATGGCATTAAAATTATGGTAGTATTAGATAATAAAAAATAATTTAATGATAGAATTAAAATTAAAGAATAATATATCAATAGATAATAATGGAAATAAAAATATCACATAGATATCAATAACTGGTACCTTAGAGGCCAAATTAATATGTTTGGACAGAAAATTCCATACCATAATCCAAGACATCATGACCATGGACATCATGATCATACGGTCATGGTAATATATTGTTCAGGGAAGGCATACACCAAAATAACCAAACATATTTTCCTCCCGAGACCTACATATGAATCTAGGGGATATACATTATTATCCCCCACCCATTTAGCTCCAATAAAATCATTATATGAGAATATGTATAAAATAAGCATAACCAACTTTTCCAACAATCATTTGTATTGGATTAATAGAAAAATAATAATAATATTTCCCCAAAAACAAAAAGAGGTAATATTTTTCTATGAGAGAATTGTCTAAAAAAATTGGGTAAAATGTGATGTTATTTACATGTAGGGAAATAAGTATACAACTAAATCAATACTAGAATACAAATTTCATAATTTGTCTAGATGAAGATGGTAGATGACTGAAAAAGAACATAACCCATGAAGTGACAAATTTTTGGTGAAGGGATTATGTAGTAGGAATGTACATCCCCATTAAACAATGATAGAATACAAAATAATATAATAAATGGGAATAATGTACCTAAATTATATGAAATAATTTCAAGAGGATGGTCATAACAAAATGAACGAAAGTTGAGTTACAAAAAATTCTTACTATTTTGGAAATGAATCAATAACCTCTTCAGTGAAGAAACAATATTGGACTATTAAATCCAATTAAATATAAGGATAGTGATAAAAATATATTGATGGGTAGTAAACACACAATAAAAAGAAATCATTTCTCACAATATAAACAAGTCTCACGGATTTAAAGTTAGAGGCAAAGAACCCTTGTGACTTGAATATCTTTTTTATAAAAACCCCTTGAAAGGGAGGGATTGTAATTGAACTTCACATAGCATTATTAAAAGATAATTCATGAAATGATACGTAAAATAGGTATTATATAAAACAAAATACTTGAAATTAGGGGCATAATTCCGAACATTTATCAAAGATAGGAATTTGAGACAAAAATCCTTACGATATTATAATGTTTTGAATGAAAATAACTTAAAGGATAATATTTCATATGAAACATAAAATATCATGAATTATAAAAAATAGTGATAAAAAAATAATAAATTGGATGTATATATCCCATTACAAAGGTAACATTGTATAAATTCACAAGTATGTCTCAAGGAGTAAAAATTTGAGACAAGAAAAAAAATGATATTTATTTATTAGATACCTTATTAGGAACCTTATTCATCTATATTTAATTTAATATAGAACATTTTAAATCAAATTTTATTTATCTATTATATAGTTTTTCTCTATGTATTTGTGAAAATTGAATCATTGTTAGTTTATTTTTCTGATTTTTGTGAATAAAGTTGATATATTAGTAATAAGTGAAATACCAAATATAACCATTAAAGAACCAAAAAAATAATTATTTTTAAATTAAATTTTAAAAATATCAGCATTTAATTTCCCATAGACATACATGATAGAGTTTTATATCATTATTCAAATAGGTGGTCCAACCAACCCAAACATGAATTCACTATATATTAATGAGTGATTATGGTTAGAGATGATTATAGTAACAATATAAAAAATAGTTATTATATTTTTATATTTCTTTATGTTTTTTAATAATATTTTAAGTGTTTTGTATAAATAAATAAAATTAATATTAAAAATGATAAAAACATTACATCATGCAGGAGGTAATCTTCCAAACTCCAATTTATAGTAATTTTGGTCTTCTATGAAGATAGAGATGAAAAAACAATGGTTTTCAATTAATATAATAAAAAATAAGTTTAATAATAATACTGTGGTTATCATTTTTCCATTTTTAGGGTAGGTTTGGATAAAAAAATATTAGGAATAAGTGGTATATATTAGGTGATACTCACTTTGGTACATTGAAACTTTTCTTGAAATTCTCCTTGGAAAATAATGCATTAGGATAACTTATTGATTCCATAGGATTATAAAATTGATATGGGATTATAAGAGGATCCAAATGGTATATTTTTAGGAATTAATTCAATAAAATGGGTGTGGTATAAATGGGTGAAAGTGTCCCCATTTATCTGTGAAGAAAATGGAGATTTTGAGAACACCCATTAATTTTCAATGATGTCATTACACTATTCATGGGTAAAAAACTAAAAAAGTATCAAATAATGGAGTGTGGGTTGTCATCAGGTAGATAATTCAAAAAAAAAAATTATTCTAAAACTTGTTTTAAACATGATGAAATTCAATTGTTCTTAGGTTTTTTACTTTGATCTTTTTTTACACTGTTAACTAGTTTTTAACTAAATTAAAATAACCCCTCTTACTAAATATAGGTGTGAAGAAAATAAATTTAATCTCCATTTAATATAATTAAACTACTAAATATTTGAATATTAACATTTAATTAAAAATATTTTATATGCAAAAAACCCATGTTTTTTATTATATTTTTGTTTCAACCATTATGTGTTCAAACTGAAATTTAAAATTGGTTACCAATTAAATTTGTGTTAATATAATTATATATTTATTTTAAAATAAAAGTATATTCATAATTTAAAATATATTAATTTCATTGATTGGATAACAATTACAGGATCTTAATAGAACAATTCCTTAAAAATAACAGTTTTACCATTATCATGGTTGTTAATTCTATTCTTAGTAATCAAAATTCTATACAAAAATTAAAATTGAAATTATTAAATAATATGATAATCCTGATATGAAATATCAGATTCATTTTTATATAATTAATTTTTATGAGGGATGAAATATAATTTTTAATATTACCGAATAAAAACAGTTTTTATAATAAAATATTACTTATGTTTCCAAAATGATATACTTGGGTTTTACAAAAAAACATAATAATTTTAAATGTTTTATTTTAATTAAAAAATTATTTTTATATAAAATTATTTCAAAAAAATTTTATTCATTATTTTATGGTGATATTGTTATAAAAATACTCTTTTTAGAAAAATTGGTATTTATTCACTTTTATCCTAAAAATGAATTATTTCAAAAAAACCCCAATATTTACCTTAAAAAAGTATTTTTCTTCAAGAATAAAAATTATTTTCATCATTTAAAATTAAAATTATAATATTTATTAATTAAATATTTTAATAAAATCGTAAAATATAATGAAAACCCGTTTTTATTGGAAAATGATATTTTCAAATATCAACTGTTAGTATTCTTATTTCATATCATTTACCAACAAAATTAGTATTAACCAATTATTAATATTAAACATAATTTATCATCATTAATAATATCTTTCTTGAAATAGAATGGAATATTTCATAAAAAAGATATTTTTAGAAAAATACTTTTCTAACAGTAAATTATCTTATTAGTCATTTTAGGAAAAGTAATAAAATTTCATTCTTACAAATAGTTTCCTTTATTTTCTTCGTAAATAATTCCATTAATTGTTTAATCTTATTTACTTAATGTAATTCAATTATACTTAAATTTTAATATTTTTTAAAAAACTTTAGCGGTTTTATTTATGATTTTTGTTTCTTGTGGAGCAATCCATCAAACACATTTGGGCCATTTAAAGGAAGTCATATATTAAAATATAAGTGAAACATTCTCTTTTTTAAATACATGTCATCCTCATAATTTTTAAAAATCACTTACAAATGAAATTAAGTGATCATGTTTTTAATATATTCATCATTTGGGGTATAACCCCTAATATGTCATTTTCCTTACTCTCTTTGGATATATAGTGTGACTCATATTTCTTCAAGAAATATTATCCATTCACACAATCCTATACCCAAGTTTAGAAATACCTTAGTCATATACTCTCCATAACATTTTTTCCCATACCATTTGAATGTCTTATACATTAAACCACAGTGAAAACATATATCATTCCAGAAATTAACAGTATCTTTTACCCTAAAATGTAATAAAATAATAAAATAGACAATATATACTACAATCTAATTTTTTTTAACTTCACCAAAAATTATATTAATTGACTATAAATTCCAAGGATACTAATATTTTATAAATTACTTTTTTAAAATAAATTAACCCTTAATTATCTCAACATAAATAATATACTAAAAAAGTATATATCCATACCTCAATCATGTGTTATTATATAGTTATCAAAAAAAATATAAAATTTTCATAAAATTGATTTTAAAGGTTATTAATACCAATTAATATATGTTCCCTAACCTTTGAATAAAATGTAGTGAAGAATTATCCTTATAGGTTTCACATTATCCTTATAACTTTTAGAATATTCTAGAATTTCATCGATAAATATCACACACTATTGGAAATATCTAAGAGTATCAAGAATTAATTTATATTTCGATATAAACCTCACTACCTTAGGTAAGACTAGAAAACTTAAAATTTCCATCATAATTTTAATATATAAGGATTCTCAACCATTTAAGTATGTATTCTTATTTTTTTATAATGCATAATGGGTTTCTAGGCACATAAATTCCTTATCATCACTTCCTTTTTCTTGTTTCAATGAAATAATAAAAACAAAATTGTTACGATAATATATAAAATATGAATATGAAAACATAAATATGATGATTTATCCCCCCATTAAACCTTCATATTCAACATATGATAAATTTGGTTCAACCTATGTCTCTCTTTATTTAATCATTGGTTATATATGGTCATTTTCTATGAGATTCTTTAACCTAATTAGTTTACATCATATTTAAATAATTCAAAATGGTTTATTAATTATAATGTGACTAACCAAAGAATATCTTTTGGGAGTGTCAAACTAGGTGTTCAATTAGGCCTCTATTTCAAGCATTAGGTGATGATTGAGTTGATACCCAAAATTCCTTTTTCAAGGTTATTACTCCCAAGCATATCTATACCAGATCCTACATCCACTTTTAGTATCCAAATATGTATGTAATTTCTAGTAGAAACACATACTTTATACTTTTTTAAAAGATTGGGATGTTATTTTTTACCTATATTTACCGATTAGACAGTCCCTAGGGGTTTCACTAAAGTTCTTTTATACTTATCCCAAAATAAAATGAATATATTTACCATAACATTAAATCATATACTATCCCGAATGGTTTTTTACTAACATTTAAATTATGATATACCCTCACTTATCAACCCTTAAATTATCCTCAACAAACATACAAATCTCAAACTTTTTTTAAGCCCGACATTAATATCAATTGTGACACCCTGTACCTAGACTCTAGGCTTCGATGCCCATAAACATATACTTTAAATATTGGGTTTGATACCCACTCATGATTACTAGGAATAACTATCCCAATATTACATGAATTAAAGAAAATATTACATTACATAAATTCCCAATACCTTTTAGGTTTGCATAATTATTGAATTAGGAATCAACATAAACTAATAAATCCCTTATCTTTCTCAACTAAAATGAATTTTTATGCATTATAAGAAACTACTTAATCTTTAAAAATTATTCAACATCTCCCTCAAATTATCCACACAAGCTATCTAATTACTCATATCATATGTAATTCTTTTATTTATAACCTAGAGAAATAAAATCAAAATAATTGGTGAGATCAAATGATCATTAAGGAGAAACACAAAAATGTGTAAACAATGCAATAAAAATTGAACAAATATCATGTAGGGATTAAAAGATAAAAAATAATTATATAATATAATGAAAATGAAAGCATAATATATCCATGGATAAAAATAAAAATAAAAAGGTCAAATGGATATCAATTACTAATTCCTTAGTGAAGAAATGAATAATTTAATATTGATAATTTCATTCCATTAGATAGAACATCATGATATTATACAACATGCTCTTTCCAACAAGTAAATATCATATTATGGGAAGTAATCTAGAAAAATACTCAAAAATATTTATTTTATGAGACTTTCCAATTCATAATGGGTTCATATAATGTCATGTCTCGCCTATCACTTGTTTATGTCCAAAACATTTACCATATGAGAAAATTAATAGACAAATCATAATCAAATTTTCAAATAATTATCCATATTGTAATAAAAATATATGGAACACTAATACCCCCCCATTCAAAAAAAGGGATAAAATTATTTCTAGGTAAACATCATTTAATATAAATTATTTAAAATGTGATGTTCATTCTCTATATGGAAATGAGTATATGGATGTAATATCTTGACCTTTTCTGGAGATAAATCATGTTTGATTTCATGTAATATTTTGACATATTTTGAGTACTCGTTTTGGGTTTTAATTTTGGGTGTTTTTGGGTTAAAATTTGAGAAAAATGGAAGAAATATGCAGTGCACAGTTGGTACACGGTTAGGGTAGACCGTGCATACTAGCCCAACAAGTTGTGCAACCCTGGACAAAGGGGAATTTCATAGTTGGTGGATTTTTTTAAAACTTTACACCCTATTAGGAGTAACCATGAACCCATTTAATGTAAGATCATGGTTTTGGAACACTTTTAGGGAAAACTATGCACCGTTGCACATAAAATCAGGCACGAGAATTAAATTCTTCATAAAATTATATTTTAAATCACCCGAACCCCTAAAACCCACCCCATTCAAAATTAACATGGACCAACTCATATCCTCAAGATTTTATAGTCTCCCGGATGGATTGTAAGCCTTCTTAAATATTCATTTTTGGTGATTTGAAGCCCGAATCAAAGATAAGATCCCCTCACTGAAAGATGATCTCATCCTGCTTGATTTATCATTTCTACACCTTTCTTCTATCATTAGAGAAATGTATTTTCATCCATTTTTTATTATATCTAGATATGATATGGTAAATCTATATCTATATATAAGATATTTTGATTTTTTCAATCTTGATTTTGGGTTTTAGATGCGAATCTCATTCTGCATCGTTGTGTTGCTCAAATATTTGTGTTTTCTGTTGGGTGATCGCTCGTCAAAAAATTGAGGCAGTTGGTCTATAATTCAAATACCATTGTCTTGATTTCAATTATGGATATGTAATTATATAATTTCTATTTTATTTATATAAATTAATTTCTTAATTGAATTAATTAATTTGGTTAATTAATCGAGGAGAATCAAAATTCGGGATTTCAGGAAATATATATAGAGGTAATTAATTGTAGAATTAATTATGATATATATAAATTGTTGATTAAATATAATTAATTGTGGAATCAATTATGAAGTATTTAGATTTTTAATGAGATAATTAATTGTAAAATTAATTATGATATTTTGAGATTGTGGATATTGATTAATTAATTTATTAATTAATAAGTGGGATTGATGTACTTAATTAGTTGGGGAATTAATTAAGGGGACTTTTGTGATAAAATAATTGTATAATTAGTTGTTTATTTGAGGTGGATAATTAATTGTTGAATTAAGTATGTGTTATGAATGGTATCATGGTCATTAAGTTTTTAAATAACGAATGGAATCATGATCATTATAATGTATGGAGTTATGAATGGAAATATTTTCATTTATTTGTGAAATAAAGAATGAGAACATGGTTATTTTATTTTGTGAGGTATGAATGGTAACATGGTCATTTAGTTGTGAATTAATTAATGATAACATAGTAATTATATCATGTTATTTATGGGTTGTAACATGGGAATTCACATATGAATTAAGTAATGGTCATAATGACATTCTGAAATATGATATCTCTCAGATATACATCGGGCTCTGACGTGAACCAAAGCGGGTATTGAGGTACAGGTGTATATGGGAAAATGGGGGGTTTATGTGGTTAAATAAAGATAATTTGATAATGTTGTAATTTATTACTTGTACATTTAAATTATTAATTTATACAACTGCATACACATGCTATTGACGAGATATTGTTTTAGATTCCATTGGTGGTGTCTTACTAAGTTGTAATCACATCCTACTCGGGCAGCATGATCAGTACCAAAATAGAATTTATGTTTTCTGGATAGGTTTAGATCAATTGTAATATGTTAGATGATATACATGGGATTTATCTTAGATGAGGTGTCTAGATACGATTCGAGAACCACAATATGAATTAGTCAGTGTCTTTATTTTGGGTTGAATTTTAGACACTTGACACGTACATTGACTTGAAATATTTTTTTCTTTAGCTTTGTTATTGTATTTCTAGTTTTGGACATCTTGTGATACTAGTTCTTTTAGGTAATGATTAAATGTTATTTATTTAATGTTTTATTATTTTTTACTGTTGTATTTACTCTGATAAAAGAGGGTATAGTATCCCCATGATAGATATATTTGAACCTCGATGATTTTTTGGTAGCCTATAACATATGGGGAGTTGCGATTGAGGTCATGTGACCAATTGGCTCGGGGGAACTGATGTATGGTACTTGGGTCGATACATTATAATTGATAAGTCAACACTGTAATAAAAAACTCATAATCCATCTAGAGAAACAAGTTGGATTACTGAAAAGGACAATAACTAAATAAGTGAGAAATATTTGTCAAAGGGTTTATCTAGTAGGAATGTATATCCCCATAAAAAATTATATAATTCAAATTAACATAATAAAATAGAATATCATAGCCAACATATATTAAATAAGTTTAAGAGGATGATCACCACTCATTGAACAAATGATGAGTTACCACAAATCCTTACAACTGGAGAAATAACTGAATCAATATCCACTTTGATGAGGGAACATGATTTGGCCAGAAAAAACCATTAAATAAAATTACTATGATAAAAATAAATCCATAAGTAGTAAAAAACTTTACAAAGGAAACATTGTGCACAACATAAACAATACTCAAGGATTTAATGTTTGAGACAAATAACCCTTCTACATTTAGTATCATTTTAATTAAAACCCATTGAAAGTGAAAGCTTATATTTGAAATTCAAATACAATTATCAAAGGAAAATTTATGATATGATATATTATATAGACAATATATACACCTCATAACTGAAATTATTTTCATAATACTAAACATGTCACAAAGAGAGGAATTTGAGTTGAAAACCGTTACGATATTAGAAATTTTTGAATGTAAAACCATTGAAGGATATGGTTTCAAATGAAAAATAAAATATCATTAATAATTATAGAATCATGATATAAAATATTCAAGGTGTATTATACTCACTAAACAAATAAATCATAGTTTATAATAAGATTCATGTCTCATGAAGTGAAAATTCAAGATATAAAATCTTTACTTTGTTCCTAATTCGTTATACACATGAACATAACATCCTGAATAATAAGAATAATTTTTTATATACATTATCATGATCCTTATTATTTTATAATTAATTTTATATGAACCATTTATTATTATATTATATTTACTTATTATATATTTTTCACTTCTGTTTCATGAAAATTGAATTGATGTTGGTTTATTTTTGGGGTTTTAGCAATCAAATATGATATTTGAATATAAATTTAAATACATAATATAATAACCATAGAACCAAAAACCAATAATTAATTTACTATTATATTATAAAAATATTTTTATTTAATTACCCATATTCATCAATGATATAATTTTATAAAATTATTAAATTAGGTTGCCAATTCGACCCAAATATAGACACAATCTATTTTGATGGGTTGGTATGTTTAATGAAATATATAATATCATTATAATATAAAAATAAATAAATAATTTTATATTTTTATGTGGTTGATTCATATTTCATGTGATTTCTATAATGAAATGAAATAAATATTAAAAATGAAAAAAAAGTTACTTCATGGAGACGGTAGTTTGTACAACACACGATTAATGATCATTTGTTTTTAAAAGTATATATAAATGAATAAATAATTTTTTTGAAATAAATATAATAACACATAACTACATTAATTATACTATGGTTGTTATATTTCCTTTGTTAGTGTAGGTTTGGATGAGAAATACGAATAAGAAATGGTAAGGAGATTGTAATACTCACTTTGTTGCCTTGGATTTCACCTAAAAGTATTCTAGGAAATGAAGGGATTTAGTTAGATAATTGATACCAGAGACACATTAAAATGATATAGGAATCTCTAAGGAGAAATATTTCATAGTTTTTGAAATTAATTCTAAGGAATTGGTGTGGCATGAAGGGGTAGAAGTGTCCCATTTTAAAAGTGAAGAAAAAAGGAACTTTCGAGAACACCCTTTGATTTTCAATGACATTGTTACCCCATTCATTGGTAAAAGAATTAAAAATTTAAAAATAATTGATTTTATGGTGTTATTTGGTTTATGATACCTCGCCCAAGTATTTCCACACCTATTTTAAACATCTTGGAAGTTATTTCTTCATTGGTTTTTTACTTTTACCTTTATTTTACGTTGGTAACTATTTTTTAATAACTAATATAAAATAACCCCACTTACCAAATTTAGAGGTGTTGAAACTATATTTAATATCCATTTATTATAATTAATTTTTTAAATAAAAGGAAATTATCTTTTATATTAATATATTTTATATTTAGAGAAATTATTTTTTTGTAAAAAACTGGTGTTTTAACCATTATGTGTTGTTAAACTTATTTAGAATGGGATACTAATAAAATATATGTTAATATAATTATATATTTGTTTTAAAAATATATTTGAGTCATAATTTGAAATTGATTAATTTTATAATTAAATAAAAATTATAAAATATTAATTGATTTTTTTTGAAAATAATAGCTGTATTATTATCATTGACATTTACTTTAATATTATTAATCACACATTATTCGAAAAATTGAAATTGAACTTATTAAATGATATGGATATACTGATATAAAACATTAATTCCATTTTTTTATATTTAATTTCTACATATGGTAATGATTATTTGTTAATATAAGTCAATAAAAACATTTTTTAGAATGACATATTAATTATGTTTCCAAGGTGATATACATGGGTTTTAAAAATAAAACATAGTAATTTCAAATGTTTTCTTTTAATTATAAATATATATATTAAATAAAAACGTTTTAGAAAAATTTAAGTCATTATTGTATTATGATAATCTTATAAACGTGAGAGTTTTTTGAAAAATTGACATTTCTTCACTATTCACCTAAAAACAAATTATTTAAAAAAAATACAAAAATTCATATTAAAATATTTTTTTTATTAAAAATAAAAATTTTATATTTATATTATAAAATTAATATTCTAAAATTTCTAAATTTAGATTTCTAATAAAATCCTAAAATATAATGAAAAATCATTTTTATTGGAAAATGACATTTTCAAATTTTAACTATAATTATTCTCATTTCATATCATTTACCAAATAAATTGGTGTTTACTATTTTTTAACATAAAAAAATTACTCATCATTAATAATATTTTTTTGAAATATAAATATATTTCACATGAATTTGTTTATAAAAATACCCCTTTAAACAAAAAATAATCGTATTAGTCATTTTAAGAAAACTGATTTATTTTCCTGAATATTAAAATTATCCTTCATTTTCTAGATAAATATATTTCATAAAGAGGTTAATATTATTTATTTTTTCTAATTAAATGACTAGTTTTTAATGACTATAATTAAATATTTATATTTTATTTAAATATATTATAGTTTCATTTATATTCAGTGTTGCGTGAAGACCAAACTATTAAACATATTTGGCTCATTAAAAGGATGAAATATATCAATAACATGAGGTATTATATACTAGATAAGAAATACCACTACAATAACTATATCTTTATGAGTTAACACCATAGAATACATGATACTTCCAATCTCACTAATGAATATAATACCCTTTCTATGTGCTTCATCTCTTCCTCCATTCACAATGCATGTTCATTTGAAAGTTTAATATGATAAGAAAGTGGTGTGGAAACTAACATAAATCCACTCATGTTTAACCATTAATCCAGATTCTTTATGTTTTCTATTTTTAATATAATCAAACTTATGAGCTTCCTATATTAGTCAATATGCACTCTAAATGGATTCTTTTCTTCACAAAGGTCATTCATTTGAAACTTTTCAGACATGTTCTTAAGATCTTGAATATATTGAATAGTTGGATCCACCGGTATCATATCATCAACATACATAAAAATAAATTATGATTTTCCCATTATTATACTCCTTTCGTTAATAATAACAATAGGAGTTTCTATATTTAATACCTTTCTCCACCATGAAAGTATCGAACTTCTAGTTAGACATCCTTGGTACTTGTTTAGAACCATAGAGGCTCCTCTTGAGTGTCCATACTAATCCCTAGTTTTTATGATCCATGAATGAAATATGATTCTTCTTATACATTTCTCCCTCTAGATCCCCAAGAGTAAAATGAGTCTTCACATCTATTTATTGAAGATGTATTCCTATGAAATAAACCAAAAATAGAAAAGTTCTAATGGTAGTGTGTTTTACTACTAGAGGAAATATTTTATCATAATTTATTCCCTATTTCTGGTAAAACCTTTTCACCACTGACATTTATTTATACACTATCCCTTTTCTAGATTCTACTTTTAACTGAAAGCCCCACTAGTTTTCAAGTTCCCTCTTTTTAGGTGGTAGTTCCACTAGCTCTGAGGTGTTTTACACATGAAGTGAATCCCAGTCATCCTTCATAGAAGAATCCAACATATTATAATTCCCAAGGGTGGATTATTAATTTAGGATAAATATTTCTCTACCATCCATTAAAAGTATGAAGTGTATGTTAGGTAAATTATTATGTGTTGGCCATCTGACCATGGTTAACCTCTATAACAATAATCTCTAAACTCAAAATGTCTAAAAATGAAAACTCTAGAATTTCATCTAGAAGAACTTTGAACAAAGTATCAGAAGTCCTAAATATTTTAGGCATACATTCCATTTTCCTAACTTTTGAACTTCATGTGTTACCCTCTAAACTTTCCTCTAGATTTTAGGAACTTCTAGTAGTTTTAAAGCTATCTTGATTCTCTAAAAAATGAAATACTCTATTACCACTGTTCTGATCAAATCGGATGAAATTGAATATTTTATTCCAACATCAATAATCAATATGTTCTTATGTTTCTAAAGGACGTTATCATTAAATATCAAATTTCATCTTCTAATGACCGGTCTCTAATCACCATCCTAAAGTCAAAATCCTAAATCTTCATCTCTATAGCACACAGAGAACCATGTATGAGAATCTTCCTCAAGCACATATTTGTCCATAAAATCCCAATTTATATATAATAAACATTAGGATATATTTAGGTGAGATAAATATAATGATTTACCACTCCACAGTGATTTTTCAAGCTCGTGTTCCATTTCATCTAAAGAACAACTTTCGATCATATTGAAGGAATATCGAGCTATTACGGTAGCATGATATATAGTATATTAAACTTTTTAGTTCTATATTTTTGTTAAAACATTAAATCTATTATTACCTAGCCCAAATTCAACCATGTATCAAGTGCAATTTAATTATTCATGACTAATTAAATGAAAAAATAAATAAAACCATACCACTTTAAATTTTTATTGGAATTGTGTTTTAATCATTTTTGATGATCATCACTCATATTAGCCGAACCTGGAGACCTTTATATCATCCATGAAAAATCTTTAATCTTGATCGATCATCTACCTATGAAACTCTATTGTTAGAATGGATAATTTGAGGCTCTTCAATGTCATCTTGATCTTGGGAATCAATCTAAGGATTCATAAACATGGATCAATCAATTATTGATATTCCCTTCACCTTTTATCCCTAGGAATTAGGATAGGGTGGAGAGAATTCATGAAATACATTATCAAACTAATTTTTTGAGTGAAAAATGCTTTTATTATTAGGTTATAACTTCCATAAATTTCATTTTGGTCCTATAGAATATAACCCTTTAAACAAACCTAAAAATTAAACAAATGAAAGTTAAAAATTCCTAATAATGTTGTATATATTTTACCATAGATATGTAACACAAAAAAAATTTACATGATAAAATATGATTCATTAACTTGAATCTAAAATACCATAAATATTGAACAAATCATTAAATATTAAATATTTAATATTCATTCAAATTTTTTTCCGATATTTTCTCTAAATATCTTGTGAATATAATAACTAAAATAATTCAATAGTTATTATTATAATATCAAATAATATTGAATTTATTTATTTCCTTTATGATTGTATAAACAAGTACATTAACTAGCCACATAATGGGGTCCACCCTATCCTAAACTCTAATTCACTAGAATTGGCCAGGCATCTGAATACACTTTGTGTGTGACCCTCTAGTCCATTATCTCGATATGAGTGAATAATATTCATAGAATAGGTGCAGATTCATGTAAGACATCAAGGCCCCTAAGTGGTTAGGAAAATACATATCAACGAAAACCTTTTCAATAAACACACACCGTGTAATATAATCTTTCTTTCCAAGGTATCTTATAAATTTGGATGCACACTTCACATCAACATTTTCTCTTTCATTAATATTCATTGACCTTACTGGATAGACATACCTTTAATCACCATGAGAATGGTTTTAATAAAGGCACTACAATCTTGGATAAATGTTCCTAAGACATCTCATCCTTTCAATGGTGAAAAATATATTTTAATCATTCAATAAATTTCATTCCACAAATGACACACCAAACACAAAATACGACACTATGAAAAAATTCCATGGTTTTTTTCTTGCATGAAAGTATGTAATCAAATGATACACACTAATAATGATCTCAGGTCCTGAGAAAAATACACATATTCACAAATAGTAACTACTAAGGACACACAAAACATGTGGTGTTCTTGTTGGTGGGTCAGTACTCATGATCTCATCTACTTGAGATCACTATGTGTGAATTCTCGTCGACTTGAGATCACCATATGGGTGGACTAACAACCCCAAGTTTCAATGTGTTCTATTCTTAATTTACTATTAACATAGTTGGTAATTAGTATATATTTAATATATATATATATATATATTATATAAATGATATAATTATGATTGTATAATGGTAAATAATTATTTATCTTTCTTTCGTCCTAACTATTAAAAAGTAAAAAACATACCTCTTACATACGTCCGAACTACTGTCTCCACGAAGGGATGTAATTCATCTTTCATAACTACTTTATATTAATGGATATAAAATTTTATAAGTTAATAAATATGAAAATTTATTTCATGATTAATATTATGGGTACGAGGAAACCATGAATAAGGTGTAAGTAATAGAACCATCAAACCAAAACAAGCATGGAAAATGGATTAGTTTTTACCCGCATGATCATTTTAATGTATAAATTATAAATAAAAGGATAATTGGAAATTATAGAGGAATAATACATAGTTATTTATTTATGAATATTATTCTATAATATATGTATAATAATGAAATATTTATAACACTGAAGGTTATAATGCATATTAAGAAAGACGATACTTGAGGTAAGGTTTTATGTTACAATCTCTTTTCTTTTTGAGATTTTATATGATAAATTTTTATTGAGGGAAATTAAACTAATATTATCCTTTAAAACCATTATATATATTTTATATCTCTGGGTATTCTTTTATTTTTCTATATTATTAACATTTCCCACTCTTTTTGTAATAAAACAATCAAGTTTTTTTTTAAAGAAACACAGAGCTTATATTCACTTTAGTCAATAAAATTTCGATTCCATGTCCATGTTCCTTAATTTTTTTTAATAATATTATATTCTATGATGAAATGATAATATAAATTTATTTTTAACAATATTTGAATTTAATATCAGAAAAATTAAAAGTAAAATTTATAATTTTTTTAAAATATGCAATTTATGACTTTTTATAAAAATGCGTGAAATGAATATATGTTTAAACATTTCATGCATGGATGTATTTTCCTAGTATAATGAATATTATATCATTTAAATCCTCGTTTATATGTTTCCATGTTAATATTAGATGGAATTATTTTATTAAATATTCCCAACATTTATTTTTTTAACATTTCTAAAAGAAAAGTGACGTTTTATCTTGACATTCAAAGGGTATTTTAAATACTTTTATAAAAGAGATATTTCATCTAGGAAAACACAATTTAAGGGTTTTTATGTTTCACTAGGGATATTCTCTTGTGATTTCATACACTTGTCTAGATGACATATGATGATGATGAACTTTTTATTGTTACAAGAAATCTATTTCGTTCATATGAGTTAATTAAGCTATGTAGAGATAATTAATGATTGTATGATACTATCCAATTCCTTTCTCTAGGTGGATAATGATTAAGTTTTTTTTAATATTTTAGCAAAAAACTATTTATTCTCCAATGGTTATGCTAGGATGATATTATGAATGTTCTATGATCATATGGTGCACATATGTATGGTTTTCATTATGTAATATGTGGGACTAGAATTATATAGAAATATAATTCATTGGGTAAAGAATGATATTTCATATGATAATATGAACTAGAATGGGGAGTTAACTTAATTCAATAATGGAATCTATCCAATATGATAGTCTAAGGAGTAAAACATGACTAAGGAAATGATGGAATATGGAGTGAACCCAATCCACTATGGTAGTCTTTTCAAATATACTTGACTAATAAAATTATTTACTATGCTAATCAATATTCCAAAATTCAATGACTTAGGCTTATTATATGCTCTCATGCATGATGACTAATTAGTAATGATTCTGAAATATTATGAATTATGTTTTTTATGAAAAATATTTGAGGATCATTCATGAAATAAGATGATTATGTATCCAGTCACCAAAGTCATGGAAACTATATAGTTTTAGGGAATGTATTATTATGAGATGTATTTAATATTCATATAAAATGGTGTAATATTTATGTATGAAATTATTGGGTTTCCTTTATTGTAATTAGAGTGGAGTTTAATTATTTTTAGAGATTAGGAAAAGATAATTTTTTTTGAAAACTATTGCAATAAATCTAAGTATAGGATAACATCATGAATGTATGGTAAAATAGATAATTTTTATTTTCCTAGAAAATAAATAAATTTATTGATACTATAAATTGGATGTAGATGTGGCTAATATATGTTGGGTATGTACTTTTGCAACATACTCTATAATCAATGATGATTTTTATGCTCACAAATACCCTTGTTTGTTTTCTGATGAAGTTTTTATGAGTAAGTTTTTTAATAATTTTGTTCATATAAAAGGGACTATAACATTATGGGATTTACTCTAGATACATTGTTTTCATCCCTACGTTATGCTGCTGTGAACATTGCGCGTATGGATCATTATCCATACTCTCTGTGGAAAAGTTTCAATTTCAAAAGTATAGTGAACAATGCACGTATGGATCATCATTCCTACACTATGCTAAGAAGATTGTGTATGGATCATCAATCCTACGTTGGAATAACCTTACATTCGGGAAATATAGGAATGTATGGTTCATCAACCCTATGTGACATCCATACGTTATGCAGATAAACATATAGAAGATGAATGCTACGTGAAATATCTACGTTACGTAGATAAACTTATGGAAGACGAATGCTACGTGCCATACCTGCATTATGTATATGAAATTATGGTTAGTAAACCATACGTTGGTAAAAAAACCCTATGCTAGGTAGCTTAACCCTACATTGTGTTCTCAACAATAGTGATCTATGAATCCTCATTTCTTATTCAAATCAACTTGAATGATTTAATCAGAGTTAATGAATGATTCAGAGATCATTATGATCTGTTTCGAAGAAACCTTTTTCTCGTAGAACAACTTGGATTCTTAAGGGATGTTCTGTTTATGATTTGAATTCCTACGATTAATCAGGCAAGAATTTCAGATCTATAAATATCAAAGGAAATATTTTACTCTATTTATTCTGTTTAGAGCCGAGAAAAATCAAGTATGTATGTATGTGTAAATATTTTTTGGTACTGATATTTTTTAATGTTATGTTATTATAGTTGATCAGATCTTGATCATCTGAAAAAGAGGAGAAGCTTTAAAAGTAATGATCATTCTCAACCTCGTTTTGCTTACATGAAGTTGAAATTTTTATTGAAGATCATTGTGTAACAAGGATCTCTTCCAACTATTCTTTCTCGATGAAATTACTTTCTAAACAAGAAGATCCATAAATTTTCAGTTGCTTACTGCTACAACTATGAAGATTATTCTTACTATTTTATAAATCAATTCTTGTTGAGTGTAGTTTTGATTTCTCAAACTCATTTGTGGTGGAGTATCAGCTTCTCAGTTTAAGCAGTGGATATTGGTTCTTTGTTACAGAACCATAAGACTTTTTGTTTTAGTCTTATTTGTAAATTTGTAAACTACCTACACTCAGTTGTGGATTTAAGGTCTTGTGATATGAAGATCTATTCTAGTGAAATAACTGAGCTCGCAGAGAGAGTGATTGGTGGAGTGGACTAGGGGATCTTTGTGCCCAGAACCACTATAAAAATCTGTGTTCTTTAGTTCTTCATATTCGCTGAACTTTTTCATATAGAATAACAGCACTACAATATCTTCATAATTTTCAGAGGGATTCAAAAATCTGAATTGTGGAAGGTAATTTGAAAATACATGATTCACCCCCTCTTATGTTTCTTTTTACATTCTGACCTAACAATTGATATCAAAGGAGAGCTTTTTTGATAAAGATATAGAATGCAGAAGAGTATAATATCTATACAAAGTAGATGGAAATGACTGATCATAGATAAGGAATGTTAATGATGCATGCTCCATATTTAAATGGTGAAAACAATGGATACTAGAATTCAATGATTATTATATATCTAAATAATCTTTGATATAAAGTCTATTTAAAAATCCTATCTCCTTACAAGATTCTTAATAAACCAGAGACTTGGGATGAAACTATTGAAGTAGATTATGATATGAATTCAAAATCAATGAATGATATTATTTGTGGTATTGAACCAAATGAATTCAACCATGTATCGAAATTCCCAAAAGCCTATGAAATGTGTCAAACGATTACAGTAGCCTATAAAGGTACTGGAATTGTTAGACAAATGAGATATGCAATAGAAAAATTAAAATTTGATACTTTCTGAATGTTTGATGGAGATAATTACATATATGAATGGAAGGATGACCAAAATTATTACTAATGTTTCATCCTTGGGTGTGCCTATTAGTCAACCTGATCAAGACTTGAAAGTACTAAGAGTACTACCCGCGAGATGGAATGGAATATCAGCTGTAATTCAGAAATAATATCCTGTAAAAAATTTATCAATGCAAGAATTAATTGTGAATCTTATGATGTATGAAGAAGAAATTCAAGAAGAAGATGATGATCATAATGTTATTCTGAAAAGATAAAATACTTCATTGAAAGTGATATCTCAAAACCAAAGAAGAAATCCAAAACAAGAAAAAATGGGGAAGAATTCAGACTCCTAGGATTCTAAAATCGAACTAGCTCAATTAGCTAGAATATTCAGAAAGTTCTACAAAATGAAAACAGGCTTTAGAAAAACTTATAATAAGGATGAGAGAGAATCAAGAGAAGTTCGATGCTATGAATGAAAAATATTGGGACACGTCAAACATTATTTTCCTCAATTGAATGTTGAAAGAAAAAGACCAGAAAAAATATATCATAAAAATACAGATTATGAGAAAAAAAGGAAAAGAGAAATGAAGGTTGCATGGAGTGTATCTGAAGACTCCAACAGCTCCTCATAAGATGATTCATAAAAAGAACTACAAAATCTAAAATCCAACATGTTCTTTATGGATAAAGAATAAAAATAGGTATACTTATATTATTCCTCTAATTTTTATTCTCATAGTTTTTCAAATGAAAATTTAGGTGCATATTTCTCAATGTTAGAGGAAAAAATATGATTCCTTACTAAAGAAGAACAAATCTTTAAACAATATTTACAAAAGGCAGTATTAGGAGAAACAGACACTTTAATCAAACAATATCTGGAGTTGAATGAAAAATTTATTTCATCAACTATAAACTATGTTGATCATGAAATAAGGATCAAATAATTACAGGATAAAGTAGAAACTTAAAAAATTGTTTCTCTCTTTTTTACTAAAGGAGAAAATATTTTTAATGAAATTCTTGGAAAGAATGTAATAAAAAAGGAAAAATTTGGTATAGGAAGTAAGGGTGGAAAACCCAATCTTTATAAGAATTATTTTGTTGAAAAAAGTATAAATTGTAATTATTATGGAACAAAGAGTCATATATTGAAAAACTATTATTTAGTAAATCATCAGATAAGTGCAATTAAAAGGGATTTTATTTCAAAAAAAGATTATTTGAGATAAATGATATGAGTTATGGAAAAACAAAGCAGATATGGGTTCCCATAACTCTTTTAGCTAACACTCCTGGACCCAAGATGATGTGGGTACCAAAACAAACTCTGGTCTAATTGACTTTATAGGAAACATGTCAAAGAACTAGAAAGGTTGTATGATACATGGACAGTGGATGCTCAAGGAACATGAGTGGAAACTCATCAAACTTCTATACACTAACTCAAATAGTTGGAGTTCTAGTTACCTTTGGTGATAATGCCAAAGGAAAGATAATTAGACTTAGAACTATTGGTGATCTAAAATTTGTCTCAACCAACAAGGTACAATATGTAAAAGGGTAGAAGCACAACCTAATAAGAATTTATCAACTCTATCATGATAGATATTATGTTGATTTCTCTAACAATTCATGTTCTATTTTTAAATATGAGATGCTTAAATTTAAAGTACCAAGAAATGATAATGTTTATAATTTGGATTTAAATTCCTTGGGTAAATAGAAAGTGAATTGTTTGACTGATACGGTAAATGAGTCTTGGATTTGGCCTAGAATACTTGGTCATTGTAATATATATGCTTTACATAAATTATCTAAGAAGCAATTAATTTCTTATTTTCCTAGTCTTAAATTTGATATTGATAGATTCTATGATGCATGTCAAATTGGAAAACAACACAAGTCTTCCTTAAAATTAATTAAAAAAATTGCTGCATATACACCTTTAGAACTTATTCATATGTATTTTTTTGGACCATCCAGAATAGCTAGTTTGGCTTGTAAATTATATGTATATGTTTTAGTTGATAATTAATCAAGATTTACATGGGTTTATTTTCTAAAACTCAAATGTGACGTGTTCACTATTTTTGAAAGTTTTTTCAAAATTATTCAAAACATAAAGGGTCTTAAAATAATTTCATTAAGAAGTGATCATGGTGGAGAATATGAGAATCCATAATTCAATTTCTTTTGCTCAAATATAGGTATTAAACACACCTACTCTGCACCAAGAACACCTCAACAAAATGGAATTGTTGAAATAATAAATAGAACTATTCATGAAATGTCTAGGACTATACTAAATAAATATAGTATTCATGCCATATTATTGGTATAAGATGTAAGAACAACCTGCTATATAACGAATAGAGTATTAATTAGACCAATTCTCAAAAATACAACATGTGAACTTTGGAATAAAAGATAGCCTAAAGTAAATTACTTCAATGTTTTTGGATGCAAAGTGTATATCCTTAACACCAAGGATAATCTTGGTATGTTTGATCCAAAATCTGAAGAAGGAATATTTTTAGGATCTTCTGCAACTTCTAAATCTTATAGAGTATTCAATAAAATGTCAAGGATTGTTGAAGAATCAATTCTTCTGATGTTTGATGAAATTGTCCCTTTCAATAAATAAAAAGATCAAACATATGAAATTACTGAATCAAATGATAATATGAGACTATAAAACCTAAAAGATTATTTTGAAAATAATAAAATTCAGTATAGTTCAGAAGAACATGAAACTACTAAACCAATTAGTGTTTTACTTAGTCAAACTAGAACCCAAAAGAATCATCCCTTATAAACTCGTATAGGAGACCTAGATATAGGAATTAGAACGAGAAAAAGTGTAGGAAACATAGAAAAATTATTTTCCTTTCTACCTCAATTATATACTATGTCTATAGAAGAAGCCTTAAAAGATGAAATTTGGACTTTAGAAATACAGGAAGGGATAAACCAGTTTCAGAGGAATTATGTTTGGAAGTTAGTTGAAAGACCTTTAAACTATCCAGTTATAGGAACTAAATGGGTCTTTAGAGACAAATAGTATGATCAAGGTATAATAACTAGAAACAAAGCAAGATTAGTAGCTAAAGGATACAATCAGGAAGAAGATATAGATTATAATGAAACATTTTCCCCATGTAACTAGATTAGATGATATTAGAATTATTTTAGACTATGAATCTCATATGGATTTTAAATTATATCAGATGGATGTAAAATCATTATTTTTAAATGGTTATTTAATGGAGGAAGTCTATGTTGAACAACCTCCTAGTTTTGGAGTTTCTCAAAAACGAGATTCTATTTTAAAACTTACTAAACCTCACTATGGCCTTAAACAAGCATCTAAAGCTTGGTATGAAAGATTAAGTTATTTTATTTTGAAAAATGATTGTACTGTTGGTCTAGAGGACCAAAAAGCTTTTCAGAAAACAATTTGTTCTAATATTTTATTTATTCAAATATATGTTGATAATTTAATTTTTAGTTCAACTAGTAAAAATATTTGTAATGATTTCTTAAATCTAATGAAAAAAGAATTTGAAATAAGTAAGACGAAAGAATTGAATTTATTTTTAGGACTTCAATTTTACCAAAAAGATTTTGGAAATTTTTTAAATCCAAGAAAATACATTATTGATTTACTGAAAAAGTTTGGACTGGAAAATAGTAAGACATATACAACTCCTATGTGTACTAATGTAAACCATAATTTGGATGAATCTGAAAAACTAGTGGACAACAAGTTATATAGAGGTATGATTAGTTGTTTATTGTATCCTACTGCTAGCAGGATATACATTATGCATTCAGTATGTCATTGGGAAATATTTCAATCAAATACTAAAGAATCCCATCTTATTGCTGTTAAAATAATTTTTAGATACCTAAAAGTAACTTTTTTCCAATATCTTCTTTACCCCAAAACTTCTGATTTTAATTTAATTTCATATTCAGATGCTGATTTAGAGGATTTAGATTAGATAGAAAAAGAACATCAGGAACCTATCACATTTTGGGAAAATCTTTAGTATCAAGATCATGTAAAAAACAACACTCAGTTTCTCTGTCAACAGCCAAGGCAGAATATGTATCTACAGGCAGTTGATGTGCACAAGTGTTATTGATGAAAAACACTCTATTGTACTTTAGTCTAAGGTTTAATAGTACGACTATTTTATGTGATAATACTAGTGCTATAAATATTTCAAATAATCCTATAAGTCACTTGAGATCTAAGCACATTGATATAAGGCTTCATTTTCAATGAGATCATGTCCTTAAAAAGGATATATCTTTAAAAATTTTAATTCTAAATATCAATTATATGATATTCTCACTAAACCACTTCCTAGTGATAGTTTTGATTTTATTAAAGGGGAGTTAGAATTATTTAATTTTAAGTAAATATTTACTTTCAGATACTCTAGTTTTAAGTGATTTCTTAGTTTTTATTTAATATAATTTAAAACTATCCAGATATTTATTTATTTAATATATTTTAGAGTACGTAACATTACTTTTCTTTTTCAAGAAAGTAATAAAAGAAAAAGTTTTTGAAAGTAATTAGTATCATCTCACTCGGTGCAAGAAAACTGTATGCATTATTCTACTCTAATTATTCTCTCTCAGATATGTTCTTAGTTAATCGAGCGCACTCTCTCTCAAAATCCCCTAGAAAATCCTTCAAACCCTAAACCTTTGAATCTTCACACCATAATCCTTTATAAGATGGATATGTTAATGAGATCAGACAATGTAGAGTTGGATCTCTCTCTCTCTATCCATAGAAGAGATATAAAAGAATTATTATAGTAAAGGTAATTGAATTAACCTATTTGGATTCTAAAAATATGTCTCTCAAGCAAGAAATAAGGTTTCTAGGCTAGAGTTTATTTTTATAGAAGATAATAAATCTATTGTGTATAATATAGATATTAATGAATTCTATAATAATACTTCTTTCATTTTCAGTTTTGAGGAAGATACATTGATTTATAAAATTCATGACAGAGAATTCACTTTCTCTTCTGTAGAGATAGCAGAGGAACTGTATTGTCGCCATGAGGGGGAGTAACATTTGGATTTAAAAAATATTGGTGAAGGTAATTATCCCTTAGAGGATATAATGTTTTCATTATTCGGAACACGAACCATCAAGAAGGTCGTGTCCATGGAATTGACTCCAGATATGTGAGTTATGATGAATTTCATATAGTCAGCTATACTGCCCAGGATGAAAAATCTAGAGAAGGTTCTATATCTGGATATGTATGTGATGTTTTTATTTTGGAATAACATCAGGTTCAATTTCTATAGTTTCAGGCCGAGTTATTTAAGATAATGTTTTCATCTTGAAGTAAAGATGGGATATTATCTGTATGGTATAATTCTCTCACTACTTTTAAGAGAGAAAGGAAAGTTGGACAGTATGTTTTATACCTAGAGGTGCCACCATTCAAATACTTTGAATGATAGTGTAGTTAAGAAGCTGGGATTTGTATGGAACAATTTGTGAAACAGTTTATTACCACTTGGTGCGAAGGAACAGAAACAGATGATGGCTACTTCCCAGGGGGAGAAAAGAATGATTCCATTGGTTGGATCTGTGAGACAGAGGCTATATGAGGCCAGTGGATCAAGAACACAAAAATAATTCATTAATTTCAAGAAAAGAAGAACCTCAGTTGTTATACTAGATATAGTGGACAAAGTATCGGAATTACCAGAACCTGAGGCTCACAAAGGTGAGTAGGTTGAAGAAGTTGAGAAAGAGTCTCAAATCCATGAACATACAAGGGAATTTGTCCAAACCATGCTGATCTTTCCATAATTATTCTAGATTCAATGTACACAGGTGAATCTGTTCAGAGGAAAATTTCGGAAGAGAATTGAGATCTAATCCTGGCTGTGGTTGATTCTGAACACTCAAGAGAACAATCTGAATATTCTGACTCTAGGGACAATGCTCAGGTAATCCATATTTAGCTATTGGATTCTTAGAATGCCTTCATATGGAAAAAATTAGAATCAAAAAAGAAAAATCTTTAGGAATAAAAACTGACTACAATTCCCAGAGTAGAATTTGATGCTCGAAAGATTCTCCTGGAATAGTTAAAATAAAATCTCATTTCAGTAGGAGATCATAGGAAATTCATAAAAATACAATTTTAAGTGATACATTTTATGAAAGGTGAAGCTGTGAAGAAATATGAGTTTGGTGATTTCAAGAAAATGGTGGTGAGGGAATTTCAAACTCTTAAGTAAAGTGCAAGTGCCTCTTCCAAGGATCAAAAAACCTCTCCAGAACTTATTAAAAGAATTGAATCCATTACAACTATGTTGGATTATTTTAATGACAGACTGTACACTCTCTAGTGTGATATTACACCTTTTAATGTGATGATTGACAATCAAAGGAACCTGGTGAGCCATCTCACTTCAACCAATTCATGGATGGGCTTGGTGTGACACAACTTAAGGAAAAGATGAATTATTTCCTTCAGTTAGAGGATACATTGAATGAATTCATGAAGATCAATCTTTTTGAAAACTGTAAGGTTGTCCAAGACTCAAAGAATCTTCTCCATCAATGGATATATGCATTCAAAAACCACTTCTAGAGTCTTCTGATGAAGATCATAGAGCTTACTAGTGTATTTGCAGCCATTTCTCACCCACCTGCGGAACCCATAATGTCTGGAGAACCTAATGATATCCCCTCCTTTTAACCCTCTCTTTACTGATCATTGATGACACATAAACTCAAACATTTCATTACTATTATAATTTTATAATTTTTATTTTTAATATGTGATGATTTTCTTAACATTCAAGTCTTAACTACCAGTCCCACATTTATTTATCTAAATATTTTTAGTAACTATTCCATTATAGTTCAGTGCCATATTAAATTAGTACATATCCTTTGTTCTATAAAACCTTCTTTTTGATATCACAAAAATGGGGAGATGGAGATGAAATGGGGAGATATTTGGAAAGGGGAGATAGAGATACAGATTTGAAAAGGATCTATAATGAATGTCAAGTTATTTTTGAAATACAAATCACAAACATATTTTCAAAAATTACATGAATCTTGTATTTAAGTATATGGATTATTTTATGGGTTCTGTGATTATAAAAAAGTGTGAGATTTTTGGGTATGTTTTGTCATAACAATAATCTATAATCAATGATGATCTTGATGCTAAAAATACCCGTGTTTGTTTTCTAATGAAGTTTGTATGTGTACATTTTCATGAATTTTGTTCATATAAAAGGAACTCAAACATTATGAGATTTAATCTGGAAACAATGTTTCCATCCCTACGTTATGATGCTGTTAATAGTGCATGTATGGATCATATATCTACGCTATGTTGAAAAGTTTCCATTTCAAATGTACAGTGAACAATGCGAGTATGGATCATCATTCCTACGCTATGCTAAGAATATCACATATGGATCAATAACCCTACGTTGGAATAACCTTACATTTAGTAAATATTGGAAAGTATGGTTTTTCAACCCTAAATGACATCCCTACATTACGTAGATGAACATATAGAAGATGAATGATACGTGACATCCCAACGTTACACAGATGAATGTATGGAAGATGAATGCTATGTTCCATCCCTACATTACGAAAATGAAAGTATGGTTAGTAAACCGTATGTTGGTAAAATAACCCTATACTACGCAGCTTAACCCTATGCTATATTCTCAACGATAGTGATCTGTGAAGCCCCTTTGCTTATTCAAATCAGTTGGAATGATTTAATCAGAGTTAATGACCGATTAAAAGATCGTTATGATCTATTTCGAAGAACTTTTTTTCTCAAAGAACCTCTTTGATTCTTAAGGGAAAATCTGTTTAAGTTTTGAATTCCTTTGATTAATTAGGAAAGAATTTTGGATTTGTAAATATTGAAGTAAATCACTGGCTCTATTTATTCATTACAGAGCTGAGAAAAATCAAGTATGTATGTATGTGAAAATAGTTTTTGGTACAGATATTTTTTAAAGTGCTGCTATTATAGTTGAACGGATCACAATCATCTGAAAAAGAGGAGATGATTTCAAAGTACCGATCATTTTCATCCTTGTTTTAGTTACATGAAGTAGAAATTTTATTAAAGATCATTGTGCACCAAGGATCTCTCTAGACTATTCTTTCTCAAAGAAATTCATTTATCTACACGAATATCCATCAATTTTACGTTGCTTTTTGCTGCAACTGGGAAGATCAATTTTACTATTTTATGAATCAATTCCTATTGATCGGAGTTTTGACTTCTCGTACTCATTTATGGTGGAGTATTAGCTTCTAGGTCTATGTTGCGGATATTGGTTATTTTTTATAGAACTGGAAGAGTTTTTTTGTCTTATTTTTAAAGGTGTTAACTACATTCCTTTAGTTTTGTATTGATGGTCTTGTGATAAGAGAACCTATTCAAGTGAAATCACCAAGCTTGTAGAGAGAGTGATTGGTGTAGTGGACTAGGGGATTTTTGTTCCCCTAACCACTATAAAAATATTTGTTCTTTACTTCTTCATATTCATTTCACTTTTTCATATAGAAGAACAACATTTTAAATAATCGTAATTTTAAGAGGGATTATAAAATATGAATTGTGGAAGGTAATTTGAAAATATATAATTCACCCCCCTCTTGTGTTTCATTGTACATTCCAACCTAACAATATACACCTATGGGTAACAACTATGAAAAGGAAATATTAGGTACCATCTTTATCATCACCGATGCAATATGAGTGTACTAAAACTTCACACCTAGATAGAAACTCTTAGGGGATATGTTTGGGTTAATTTACATTTTCTCTAGGAACCATTATAAGGATTTCTTAAATAGAATCTACAAAAACCAATAAAAATAAGTAATTATATGAGATGAAATTTAAGTTTCAAGGGTGGAAAGAAGGGGTAATAATTTAGAACATCATAAGATTGATTTTCAAAATCATATGATTGTTTAATCTAATAAGATGTTTGATACTCACATTATTTTTTTTTTGTTTTAATCAATGGTTGGAATCAAGATGAATCATGTGAATAACAAATGTGATAGCCAATGCAACAACCATCTTGATGAGTAACTAAATAATATGGTAGCTAGAATTTGAAACCTTGTGATTATGCCTAATTTACTATCTTGACTAATGATTAAGAACCTAAATGTAGGTGAATTGTTTAAGGCACCAAATAAGAGAAAAATGTAATTTTATGGAACTTTAGTTGATAAAGACCATGCATGAAAGAATATTCAACTTCTTTCAGTCAAGAATATGTGAATAAGCCTCCCCAAATGTTAGAGGCTGCCAACTAACAGTGAGAGTCTGGAAAGTCAGTCATGTGGAGAGTATACCCTCTTTTATTAGAGTAAAACACCAGTGGAAATTATAAAAAATAGTAGAAACATATATAATCATAATCAATGACAATATCTCAATTAAAACAAGGTAGAAAATACAATATCCAATAGAAATATAAAAACATCCCATGCTAAAGTATGTGTCAAGTGTCTAAAATTAAAATTGAAAATAAAGACATTGACGACTCCCAAGAGGGTCCTGAACTGTGTATGGTTCCCACATCAAAGTTCCATCCCCAAATTAGAAATCTAACTTAAGGGACTTTCCCTTAACCTATCAGGAAAGAATAATTTCTATTCAGGTACCGATCAGGTAGCTCGAGTAGGGTGTGAGTTCCACTCAGCAGGCCTCCCCCAACAACATTTTATACAAATCCATTCAAATAATAGTTTATGCAGTTGTAGAAAGAAGTAATTACAACGCATTAGTAAACAACTTTCACATTATCAAATAATATTTATTTAACTACATAAACACCATGCATCCCATGGACACCCAAAACTAAATACCTGCTTCATCCCCTGCCAGAGTTTGATCTAAACCACATTATCAATTCACAATTCATTAAATAAATGGGCCTTAGTTATCCATTTTATTACAATTATTCAAATGGATAATTGGGTCCATAGTCTAATGCCAACTATTTGGGTCTCGATCGTCATGTATTGGACCTTCTGGGCTTGGGAAGAAGCATATCATGTCCCACACACATTATATATATACATATATATAATGAAGAACATAAGAAGTAGCATACCATGTCCCACACACACACTCATTAATATATATATATATATATATATATTTATATCAAGATGGGATTTGGAAGTAGTAGACCATGTCCTATACACGTGGGATTTTGGAAGCAACAGACCATATTCTACACATATTTATCAAATAATTTATCACCACTAGATTTGGAAGTAGTAGACCATGTCCGAGTCATATATATCACACAATAATATATATCAGATATGTCACAATTTTACTATATCACATCAAGCATGATTAATCAATATTAATTCCCTATCAGAATTAACCATCAAAACTTCTATTAATTAATTCAATTAATTCCTAGTCCATTATTTAATTCAAATATTAATTATTCTTTTCACAATATCAACATCCAATAATTAATTCACCAATTAATTATTCAAACAAACTATTTCAATATCTCATAATTAATTCACTAATTAATTATTCATCACATGGCATCAATATCCCATACTTAATTCCCATATTAATTATCTAAAATCATTATATCAGACCCATATAATCAATTCTACAATTAATTATCCCCCAATTTATGGTATCATGATTTCAAAATTTCACAACTTTATAATTAAATAATTCAAAATGTTAATTAATTATATTAGAAAAATAAAATTTATAAACAAATATAGAAATTTTACAATTTTCATAAACATAATTAAGATAATGAAAATGGGGATTTAATATTAGACCCCAAACCTTGATTTGTTGATGAATATCACTTAATGAAAATCCCCAAAAATGTGCAGCACAATGAGGTAGACTGGAATTTGGATCTAAAACCCTAAATCAAGATTAATGAAATCATGATATTATGAATCTAGATATAGATATACAATCATAGATCTAGATCTCAAAAAATAGGTTTATATCTCACAAAACAGTGACCAACTTCCTTCAAAAGAATGAGGAAAGATAAGAGGATGAACCGAAAGACAACAAAATAGGATCCAATTATAGGGATAAGAGAAGATATTCAATATGGGATTTAAATCACAAATAATGGAGTTTGGAAAACCCTGGAATCCCTTAAGAATCTATAAAATCATCCAAAATCTTGTTGGTCCATGTTTCTGTTAAATTGGATAAGTTTTGGGGATTTGGGAGGATTTAAAACTAATTTTCAGGCAATTAAAATTACCACACAAGATTTCCTAGGCTGGGGCACATGGTTTTCCATAACTTTGTGCAACTATAAACTACTCATTTTTGGGGTGAATGATTTTTCCTTTTAGGGAACATGATTTTGAAAACTGTGCAGCAATCATGTGATTCCCCATTATCAAGGGTTGCATGGTTGTCTAGGACGAGGCACACATTTTTCTCTAACCGTGCACCATCCATGCAGAACCCATTTTCCTCAATTATTATCAAATATAACCAATCCCATCCCATGTTAAGACATAGAATAAATGTAATAAAATATTAACAAAAAATTACCTGAAAAAAGTGTTGGATAACTCCATAAAAGACTGGGATTATTGTATCCCACCTTTTATAACATAAACTATACAAAACATTTTACAAATCGGGGATCTTTTAAAGTTTAGTGTCTTGAAAAAAGGAAATGATACATGAAAACATGAATAATATAATATAATACACTTTAATAGATTCATCATAGGTTCATCCTATGTTCATTTACTATATCTCATAACCTAGGTACATACATCAAAGGAAAGGGTGAGTATAAGGTCCAATAAGGGAATGGAAGGGAAACAATTTATGCGTGATCTTGAATAATATCGATAAGAATATGAGGAAATGAATAAAGTAATGGGAAAGAATAATATCATAATAACAATACATTAATAATAACTTGGAAATGTTCCTACAACATTTAATTGTGTCATTTATAAGCAAATTAGTAAGGTTCATCACTGGGGTGTTATAAAAATTACCAAGGTTGTTAACCAAGGTATTGTAAAAAATTTCATCTATAGAGATTAAATTCATTACCCAATACATTGGAGTGATATCAGGTTTCACCTTTAATATTTATTAACTAATTTTATACACATATATAATAATAAAACATTTCATAAATAACTCGTGGATAATAAAAGAAATGTGTTTCATATCAAAATCATGGTGTTTTTGGAAGTGCATAAAAACAAGATCCTTTTGTCATTTTAAAACCATGGAAAAGGAAGATAGGTTTCATGTATGTCAAACCCAGAATTAAATAATAATTTCTACATATATTTGAATAACCCTAGATAATAAAGATCTTTGGGTCTTCACTAAAGAAAAGAAAAATAATTTCTTGAGAAAAGAGAGATATTTTTAGACATAAAATCTGCAGCATAACGACTACAAAACATGGCATTAGAACACATTAAAAAGAGAGTGGAAAAGGGTATCCCACTCATAAAATACTATTAATACAATAAATGTAAATAATAAAATTTATATAAGAACATATTATCAAAATTTTAAGGACATACCACATAAAAAGAGAACTTGAAAGGAAAAGAGATGTAGAGATTTCCCTTACCTTGACGATTAACTCCTAAAACTCAAAGATTTTGACCTTAGGGGATTGAGGGAACCTTATAAGAACTACTTGGGAGATAATAGTATCATATCATCATGGAGGATGAATTTATAATGAATGTAAATAAAGAAATGGGTGGGTATGTTTAGAAAAAGAGTGGGAGTTTTTTATTAATTTCCTTCGACACCTTAGTAATGGTATTTTCAAAACCATGGGCTTGCCCATGGTATTTGTAAAACCATGAGCTTTGACTGTGGTATTTTCTAATGGTATTAGACACTTGGGAAATCTATTATTATATTTTAATACACAAGAGTCTACCAATATTTTATATTACTTATTACATCATTATGATTTCATTAAATATACCGAAAACTCACAACTACATTTTTAATATTCATGAAAAAATGAAGTATTTTATAAAATTATCATAAATTTACCATAACCTAATATCTACATTATTATTTAAAAAATTCCATTTATTTTCTCATAATAATTATCTAAATATGTGAAATTTAAATTTTAACTATACAAATACATATTTATTAAAAATAATAGCTGAAAGAAAATACATAATAAAATATTTAACACTTAAAAAATAAATTTATTTTATCATTTATAATTAAAAAGTTTCTTCTATAAAAATCTTAAATTATAATAATTTTTTTAATATAACTTTAATTTAATATAATAATTTATATCTTCGTGAAAAGTACAATTTTTACCTGGAAAATCAATTTATTAAATTCTATCTCAATTTTTAAGAAAAACTATTCTTAAAATGAAAATGATGAAATAATAAATTTTTTTATACAAAGGAATTATATTCTAAATAACCAAGGCCTACACACATAACCCCATATGACACCTGCATACAACTAAAGGGTAAGGCATGTGATGGTGATAGACTCTTGGGGTGACTCAGATAACATCGCCCGAGGAGTAATTTACACAAACTTGAACTTATCTCATAGGAAATTTCATTCAAGATTTCCATGTTGAAACTCTTCTTGGGTTTAGTAATGAGAGAATCACGATGACTCTACCTCCTTTAAAATCTCTAAAAAATTCTCTTCATATGGCATGAATCTAAAAAACGAGTCCATCGACTCTTTATTCTACATTAATTAACCATTATCATTTATATTTATATGTAATAATCATAATGTTAAGAGTATAGTTTCCAATGGTCATATTGACCAATGATCATAATTGACCAATGATCATATAACGGTTGAAACCCAATGGTCACATTAAAATATAATTACATCATTATTAATGAGATGTGGTTTTGTTGGGTAAGATAATATAACAAACATTTTCATGAAACCGTTATTATTAAAAAGTTTGGGTCGTTACATTGTTCCCCCCTTAAGAAATTTCATCCCTGAAATTTAAACACTTCCTCTTAGGTGATAAGATATTTGGGCACTTCTACCTCATTTTTTGCTTTGTTCCCCATGTTGCATCATCATATTTGTGGTTCCTCCATGAAAAATTAATGAGGTGGGCAGTCTTGTTGGGTAGAATCTTGTCTCTATGATTCAATATATTCACAGGATGCTCCTCATAAGAGAGGTCATATTATAGTTTTACTACCTCATGATTCAATACATGTGAAGGGTTAGGTATGTACTTACTCAAGATATATATGTGGAAAACATCTTTAACATGTGATATATTTGGTGGAAGGGTAAGCTAATAGGCCACCTCTCTTATGCGATCAAGTATTTCATTGGGGACAATGTACTTGGGACTGATCTTACCTTTCTTTCAAAACCTCATGAATCTTTTCCAAGTTAAAATTTGAAGTAAGAATTTGTCTACAAAATCAAACTCCATGTTCCTTCAATGGTAGTTAGTATAACTCTTCTATTGACTATGAGCAGTCTTTATGCTTTGTTGGATGGGATGAAACTTTTCTATAATCTATTGCACAATATTAGATCCAAGAAGATTTCTATCGCCATCTTCATCCCAACAAGTAAGATTTATACATTGCTTTCCATATAGGTATCCATGGTGTGTCGTTTTAATACTAGAATAGAAGTTGTTATTGTATGAAAACTCAACTAATGAGAGATGTTGATCCCATCCACCTTTAAATTCCATTGATCATGTCCCTAACATGTCCTTGAGTTTGGGAATATTCCTTTCAGATTGGCCATAAATTTGCAGGTGATAGGCCATACTAAAATTCAATTCAGTATTTAGATCATTTTAAATACTTCTCCATAATTTTTATGTGAACCTTGGATAATTATCTTAAATGATATAAAGTGGTACCCCATAAATCTTTACCACTTACTTCACATAAATATTGGAAATTTTTTCAAGAGAGTAGTCTTCTTGAATAGAGCTAAAATAGGTATTCTTAGTGAGGTGGTATACTATAAACCACATCTCATTGTTTCCTTTGGATGTTCTAAGGAGACTAGGAACAAATACCATAGTGACATTATCCCACTACCATGCTGGTATGATTAGTGGTTATAATACCCATTTAGGATGTTTTTACTCTTCATTCACTTGTTGAAACACGAGGCACCACATAGGGTAGTCTAAAATATCCCTTCTCACGTTATACCATCAATAATGGTCACAACAGTCCCAATAAAGTTTTGTGCTTCCAGGATGTAAAGAGAACATAGTGCTATGAGCTTCATCCATCAGCTCCTTTTTTTATTTCCGGAATAGATAGAGCACATAGCCTTGTAATAAATTTCAGTACACCTTCTTGAACAATATATAATTATAGAAACATCCCATTCTTCATAGTCTATATCTTTTTTTATAATGTATAATCATCCCATTGATATTTTTTGATCTTCTTTTGTCATGACAGTTGAGAGATCATTAAGGATAGGGTTGATGATGTCCCTTCCCTTATGATTCCCATTCCAATTTTACTAGTACTATGCTCAAAGGATCTCCTTGAATCCTCATCATTTCTATAAAAATAGGGTATTTCTTACTTAATGAATTAGTAACTTTGTTTTCTCTTCTATAGTGAAAATGAATTGAAAAATTATAGTCTTTAAGAAGTTCCAAAAAACTCCTCTATCTCATGTTCAATTCCTTTTGCATGAAAATATACTTCAAACATTGAATTTCCATGTATATATCACATTTCTCCCCATAAATATAGGGACTCCATGTCATTAGAGAAAAAACAACTATAGCCTGCTCCAGGTCATGTGTAGGATATTTTTTTGTCACTCGGCTTCAACTATTGAAATACATAAGAAATAAACTTTCCATTTTACATGGGGACTCACCAAATCCCTTTCAAGGATTCATCTCAAAAAATAAATAATCCTTCTTCTATAGAGGGTAGAGTTAGAATTGGTGCAGTAAACAATCTCTTATTCAGCTCTTGGAAGCCTTCTTCACACTCCTTTGTCCTAAAGAACTTGATCCCTTTTCAAGTTAACTTGTTTAGTGGATTAGAATTTTGTGATTTTTTTACAAACGTCCTAGAATATCTTTATAATCCAAGGAAACTATAAATATTAGTTATTGTTGTAGGATGATTCCACTCTTCCATAACCTTTGTCTCTGTAGGGTCAACTAAGAATCTGTCATTATTTACAATGTTCCCCAAGAAAGAAACTTGTTGTAACAAAAAATCACATTTACTGAACTTTCCAAATTGAAAATAGTTCATCAGAGTTTTCAATATAACCCTTAGGTGATCCTCATGCTCTAGAAGAATTTTGGAATATATCAAAATATCATCAATAAAAACTACCATAATGATATCAAGGTAGTCCTTAAATACTCTATTCATAAATACATAAAAATAACATAAGAATTATCCAAGAAAAAGGGAATAACAAAAAACTCATAATTCCTATATCTTGATCAAAAGTTATCCTTTGGAATATCTTATTTCTTCGCCCTCAATTGATGATAATCAGATCTAAGATCAATCTTGGAGAAGAATTAAGCCACACAAAGTTGGTCAAATAAATCGTCAATTATTAGAAGGGAGTACTTATTCTACACTGTGATCCCATTATGTTCTCTATAAACAATTCATAACTACCTTGATCCATTATTCTTATTCACAAAGAGCACAGGTTCTCCCCAAGGGGACACACTTAGCTGGATAAACCCCTTCTCCAAAAGATCTTCGAGTTTCTCCTTTAATTCCCCCAACACCACATTATCCATTCTATACAGGTTCTTTGAAATCAACATGGATCTAGGAATAATATCAATGGATAACTCTACATCACTTTTTGTGGGAGGCCCAGGTTAATGTATTCCTAAATGATGGGGATATTCTCTATCTTCATTCTTTGATTTCCTTCTGTATCATCCCTTATTATTTTCATAAAAAATGTTGTAGGTGGTGCTTCTATATAAACATCAGGTTGATATATCTATCCTTTGAAAACAACTATAGGTTTCCCATTCAAGACCATTGATATTTCCTTAATTCTTCAATTGATCTTGTCATTATACTTTGATATACAGTCCATCCCTAATCTAATTTTTTATTCCATCATGGGAATGACTACTATATTTTCAATGAAATTATGTTCACCAAAGTAAATACTAGAGTTTCTATACACTTTTGATGCTTGTATAATCCCTACATGAGTCTCGAATCATATCTCTACTTCTAGAAGTTCATGGATTGATTCTATATTCTTCGAAAAATTGTAAGAAATAAAGAAATTCATATCAACAGAATAAAAAAATTACCTTCTATCTTTGAGAGAATAATGAGTGTACCCTCAACCACATCATTTGTATCTTCAACTTTAGATTTCATTATATAAAAATAACATCCTTAATACCTTGTCCTATGTTTTGGTTGATGGTGATTCCACTATATTAAGATCATATTTGGACAGTTATTGGAAAAGTACTCGATCTTTCCTCAATTGAAGCATTGGACTTCAGGTAGGGCATGCACTATCTTCCCTTTTTTTTATGTGGAGAAGTTGACGCTTCACCTCACTATGTAAGTTTCGAGTGATATGTCCATCTCTTTCACAATTGTAACATTTCACACTGTTGAGAAAGTAGTTACTCGAATGCTTATTCCCACACTTATTGCATGTGGAATGATAAAATGTCATTCCTCCACTTACTTGGTCAAAAATCCTCCCCATTTTTAGCACCGAAGATATCTTATTTTCATTCAATTTGTTGGACCACTACATCTCACTAAACTCTTGTTCAACTTTTATAGCACTTATCACTATCTCCCTATCTCCTCGTAGTTGTCACTATATCGATTGGAAATATTTTTCTGTAGATGGGGTCTTATTCCATCAAATAATCTATCAACCTACCTATTAGGATCCATGACAAATAAAGAGGTTCAGGGATAATGTCTTGTTTATTTCACCACATTGATTCCAGAAGATTCGTTTTTCTTTTTTTCAGCTCTAGAAATTCCTTCTCCATTTTTGTTTTCATTGATAGGGGGAAATATTTTTTTGAAAAAGGTTCCCCCAAACTTGTCCCACTCCATATATTCAATCTCCCCTCTTGGATTCGTATTTTTGATCAGTGCCCACCACTAATCAGCTTCTCCATCTAAGTGGTAAATAGCTAGGGTGACATTCTCTTTCTTTGAACAATATATTATAGAAAATATATTTTTGATAGAGCTTATCCACCATTCAGTAATTAATGTTTCAGTATATCCACTAAATGTTGGTGGTCATTGATGCATAAAGTACTTAATAAAAAGGTGTTCCCTTCGTTGTGAATTTGGTCTCTTGGCTTGATTCATGTTATTTCCCATAACTCGAGTTATGTGATTCATTATTCTCATGAATATTTCTATTTAGACTTCTATCAAAAGTCCATCAATTCACGGTCCATTGTTCTCACAATTTACATGGTTTCTATTATTTCCTGCTATTTTCTAAAAACATAAAAGATTAGTGAGAAACATGTTTCCTTTAATAATCTTATAATTCTAAAGTAATTTCATGTCTTAAAATATCCTTTTTAAATATGTTATCATTTAACAACTATTACATTTTCTATAAATCCTTTATAAGGTTTCCCAAAAATCACGTGATTAACCAAACATATCCCCTAGGAGTGTCAAACTAGGGGTGCAACAATGCCAACTATCATGCACCAATTCATTTTTGAGTCTAGCTCAAAGTGGTATTTTTAGGTTTTATCCCTAGACAGATCTGTGCTTGAGCCACAACAACTCGTTCGTATCCATGCTGATATTTCTTTTCTCGGATACCAATTACATAATATTTCACTAAAATACTAGGAATATTTACTATATTTTAACTATTTTCTTGGGTTATTCCTAAAATTTTAAAATCCTAATTTCCAAAATTAACTAAGCCATCCTTTGATACCAACTATGAAATCCCACCTTTTATTACATAAACATTACATAGAATTTTACAAATCAAGGAACATTTAATTTTCAGTGTCATGGAAAAATGTACATAATATGTCATGACCCGTCCTAGTGGGGACTATTTCATGACTCTCCATGCCCACCTATAATAGGGAAAGGGATGGTGACTAGCACTTATTAGGCATATCACTTACATGGTATGCATTTCTTAGGCACCTTTACACACACACACACACATATCCAAGCCCACAAAATTCTGAAATGTAAAAAAAAACTAAGTAAACAATGAATTAATACCATAATATCCATCAACCATAGTATGATGGAATGTAATTTAATGTAAATAGGGTCAAGTATAATCTATCCAAAAGATTCTGTAACAACAACTCCAAACTGTAAAAAAAAATTTAATGTGAATGCTGTCTGAAAGCCGCAGAAACACACCTCAATTTGTCTAGTCCAACAAATAACCTTCTAGTCTTGGTACTCCTAGGACTCCATCAAAGGGTGGATCGTTTCACAAGACATGACATGTGTGGGAAAATACCATATAGGGGTGAGTATAACAATATTCAGTATGACACCTCGAAACCACAAAGAAATATAACAAAAGAAAGTATAGTTAGCTCTACATAGGTATATGTCTACAACACATATAACAAGAATATCCATATATTGTCAACAAAGACACACAATATAGATTTAATTCACAACCACTGCATACCATCCCTATTAATTCATCTCAAATATCCGACAAAGTACTCATCAGAGAGGACACACTTCTGAGTCTGATAGCATCGATGACGTCCTTCAGAGAGGTACTTCTCACCATGTGTTATCATGAAAGAGAAACACTGATAGATCTGAAGAGTGATACGATATAACAGATGAGGATCACAGCAAGGGCCATGGGGTGTTACCAACAACTCCATCTAGATTAACTCTCCAAGTAAAGGATTGACACCCGTGTAGTGTTCGTCACTTTGATACTGATAACTCCACTCAGGGAATAAAGAATGAATAGAGGATCATTCTATGAGCCTCTCAGGGGTTCCAAAAACTATATATAAGAATACTTACTGAATTATTCCTAGACCTATCAGCAGGAAATTATTTATACCTACCTTTAGGGAAATGATGATGGGAACGAACCCTAGCAAAACTTGTCCAAGATATAGAGGATAAGAGAATCAATCCATATATAATACAGAACTTGACATGTAGTAGGGTCACACGCTATGTAACGTTTACCCAAGTACTGACTGTATACAACAGACTGTGTCATGTACAATATTGGTAAATGATGTTTAGTAAGGGTTACATGCCATGTTCTTGCATTCAGGGTCCACCCGTGTACTCTGGATGTGTGCTAATACACGGTGTCAACCCATGTAACCTTGCCCATGTACCAGTACACAGGGTAGTCCATGTAACCAGTTCAAGATATTCTATGTGGGGGAGTACATTCCATGTAGGAAACCCGTGTACTCCACCCCATGTTCATTTACCTCCCAGGGTACATGCTTAGTTGTCAAACGATGAACACTTGCCATGTAGCTGAGACTACACACCGTGTGTATCATATTTTTCCAAAAATATGAGTTCTTACTATACTCACACTGATCAATCTTCAGATCATGATCTAGTTATCATTTCACCTCAAAACACTAGATAAGAGGTTTAATATTACCTCTATAATTGAATTTATGGGATTCAGGCCTTTAAATGGCTCAAAAAATGTGATTGTAGGCATTCTTCATCATTTAAAAAGAACATGGATTAAACACCCACCATCATTCGATCTATCACAACACCCATTATCACACCTCTTTCGAGTTGTCCTGATGCCGTATCTGTAGTTTCAGATCTTTGCGAGATGAATTGAAGGTGAAGTAATCAATCGTTTAAAGTTGGGGGGAGAATGAAGAATATGTATGAAGAACGCAAGAAATCAAGATAGAAAAAATTCACAAAGAACAAACCTGAGGAATGAAACTCAAACATTGTTCATTATGTCCTCGATCTGTTCATATATGAATGATAAAAAAATCAAGAACAAATATCTACAAACAAATCTTGATAAAACCCACAAATATCATCCCATCCCACAAGTAAAATCGATCTATAAGAAAATATTTTCATGGATTAGTCTTAGTTCACCGTTGGAATCAAGAACGAGAAAGAATAATCTAAATAATGCATCCTACCAAGATTTTGGACCACTCACTAATGATGATTGATCACTACATCGACTCTGTTTGTGAGATCTATTAAGAACTGCATTCGTCGATCTCTGATATTAGGTTCTATCATCTCCCACCAAGAGGATTCCTTAGATCTATCTTTCTAGGACCTCCATAAGATTTCAGAGTTATGAACCTAACACTGGATCTCTACCAAAGGTTTTATTTAAACAAAACTTTTTGCTTCATCAATGGAATAAAAATGAAATAAATTTTATGAATTTATTTTATTCATTTAAAATTCTCAGGATGAATTTCTACAACAGACCCGCACCAACAAAGATTAGGTTTTTCCTAGGGTAAAGAGTCTATTCTAAATGAAATGGTGCCCTCATTTTTCTTTTCTAGACACCTATTTATAAGTTATTAATATTTTCTAGAAAAACTTCATGCACATGCTATTTAATATTTTTGACATTTTTCAAACAACTGTTCCAAGAACTCCGGGACTCAGAATCACACATTGTATTGGTTCATGGTCTCAAATTTATTCCATATAATATTTTAAAATAATACACAAAAAATCTGGGACATTAAATTCTCCCTACCTTGGGGATTTATGTCCCTGAAAATATGAAACTAAGGATACTAAAAAAGATGTGGGTACTGAGCATGAATCTGAACCTCTTACTCCCAAGTTCTCTCCTTTAGATTCTTGTGCTGCCACCAGACAAAAACTAAATAAATCAATTGCACTTGAAGAATAATCTCCTACCAATCCTTGATCTCCACTAGGTACTCACCAAAAGTATCTGCATCCTTGATTTCCATCTCACCCCAATAAATGACGTGTGATGGGTCATGAATGTACTTTATAAACTAGGTCACGTGGAAGAAATTATGTACCTAGTATAACTATGGAAGTAGAGCTATGTGGTACGACACCTTTCCCACTCTACATAGTATATTAAAAGTGTTTATGAACCATATAGATAACTTTCCTCCCCAGCCAAATCATTTTAATTCACGTCAAGTGGAAACTCTTAAGAGCACATGGTCTCCTTTGGAGAACTCCAAAGGCCTCTTCTTCCTATCCACATAATAATTCTGATGGTTCTGTGCATTCGTCATCTTATCCTTGATGATATTCACCTTCTATGTAGTAGCTCTCACCAAATCCAAGCCCATGAGTGCTGACTCTCCAGGGTCAGTCCAGCAATGTGGTGACCTATAGGGTTGGCTGTACAAATCCTCAAATGGTTTCATAACTATGGTGGAATTGTTGATGTTATTGTATGAAAAATACACCATTGGTAGGTGATTTTCCCAACCACGGTTGAAGTATAACATGAAATCTCACAGTAGGTATTCTAGAACCAGAATGGTTTTCTCCGTCAGGATGTTTGTTTGTGGGTGTAATGATGTGATCAAGTGTAACTGGGTCCCAAATTCCTCTGGTAATCCCTTCCAAAAGCAGTATGTAAAGTGAGAATTGTAATCTAAAAAAAATAATCGATGGAACTCTATGGAGTTGAACTATCATCTCCATGTAGAGGCGTCCTAATAACTCAACTGAACTCTATTCTTGGATAGCTAAAAAGTGGGACAAATTGGTGATTGGGTCCAAGAACAACCACATGGAATTGTGTCCCCTAGACATACATGGTAAAAACATCAATAAGTCCATTGATATCCCACCCCCTTCCATTATGAAACCTCAAGGGGTTGATCTAAAACTACTAGAACATGGTGCTCAACCTTCACCTACTGACAAGTAAGACATCAGGAAAAAAACTCTACCAATCTCTTCTTTATCCATAGCCACCAAAACTAACTTCAGAGGTTATGGTACATCTTCACCATAAAGGGACTTACTGCAAAAAAGGTATGTATGAAACATCCTAAGAACCTCCTTCCACAATTCCATTGGTACTAATATACGTCTTCTGAAAAGAACAATTTGCTTCCTATCTTTTGATTATCCAGCAAGAGCATGACCTGTAGATATCTGAGCATGTAGGATCTCACATTCGATATCCCCAAGTTGTGCCTCCCTGACTCGCTATAAGAGTGTAGGGGTAACAACCATCGACTCGAGGTAAGTTTCTCTATCTCCATCCACAAGGAATTACTACAAAGAGGGAAACTTCTCTAAAACCCCATTCAAAAACTAAAAACTAGATCTCCTACTAAGAGAATCTACCACCAATTTCCCCTTCCTAGGATTATAGACAATTTCAAAGTCACTGTCCTAGTGGAAATGTATCCACCACATCTATCCCATTTTCAGATCCTTTTAAGAGAATATATACTTGAGGCTCTTTTGATCATAGTAGATGATAAACTTCTCACCCATTAGGTAGTGTTGCCACATGTTCAATGTGAAGACTATCACTACTAAATCAAGATCATGGTTTGTGAATTCCTACTCATGTGGTATCAAATAGTACGAACCATAGGCAATCAATGCTTTCCTCTATATTAGGACACAAGAAAGCCTAGTTTCTGATTAATCATATAACAATACTTACTCAACACCCTCATCCGAAAATCTCAATATCAGAGTGCTCATCAAACTCTATCTCAACTGCTAAAAATCATGCTGACACGTCTATGTCCATAAGAAATTATGCCCCTTTCATGTCAAAGCTGTCATAGGTGCTAATATACTGGATAAATCAGGTCTCAATATTTAGTAATGGCCTGCAAGCCTAAGGAAGCTATGCACCTCCGTTATACTATTGGGTGGATACTATGATAACACATCCTCAACCTTGGATGGGTCCACTGCCACTCCATCTACTATGATAATGTGTCCTAGAAAGTGGACCTCCTGAATCCAGAACTGGCGCTTCAAGATTTTACCATAATGTCAGTTCCCTCTAAGTATGTCTAGAACTATCCTTAAGTGTCTCACGTGCTCCTCCTCATATTCCATGTACACAAGGATATATTTGATAAACACTATAATGAACTAGTCTAAGTGAGGCTGAAATATATGGTTCATGAGTTCTAAGAACACTGTTGGGGAATTCTTCATACCAAAGGGCATAACCAAGTAATCATAATGATTTTAATGAAAAATGAAGGATATATTTTGTATATCCTCATATTTTACTCACATCTGGTGATATCCTGGTATGAGGCCAGCCATCTAGAATGATAATGTCCCTTTAAATTGATCAAAGAGGTCATCGATTCTTTGTAGTGGATACTCATTCTTCACTATCACCTGGTTCAAGCACTAGTAGTATACACACAACCACATGATCCCTTAGGCCTTTTGGAAAACAAAATTGAGGATTCCCAGGGTGAAACACTATAGACACAATGCCCTTCCCATGTAAGCCCTCCAACTACACCCTCATTCCATGAAGATCTATAGTAGCCATCCGATATTATGGTGTAGATATCGGTGCCTTACCAGGGTACAAATCAATGTAGAAGTCTCTCTCTTGATGGAGAGCTAATCTAAGGGAATCTTCAAGAAAGATGTCCTCATGATCCTCCACCACTACTGGAAGCTGGATGCTCATAACATCGACTATACCAAGTTATAGGGTATAAAAATGATGATTAATCAATTGCACCCTCCTATGCAAGAGTCTATCCAATTCGACATGGGTTTCCATTCAAACGATAAAGGTAAAACTCATTCTATTATAACAAACACACCGCACCCTTTTCCAAAAATAGTCAATCTAGGCATGAACTATAGATAAATAATCCATGCCAAGAATTATGTCATAAGGCCACAACACTTTCACCAAGAGGTTCTAACTGAAACTCCCACCTCCAAGGGTCAAGTCACACTATCGGAAAAAGTGATTGATTAATGAGTCTTCTCACATAGGTGTCTGTAAGAGTAAGGATTGAGTCAATGGTTTAACCAGAATCTCTAGGTCTCAAAAAACATATGTGGTTAGAAAGGAATGACTACCACCTAAGGGTGGTGGTGGTAGCAAGTTGAAATGTTGGCCACTTACTATTACTCTCCTAAATCCTCTTCAACATCCTCTACCCTAAGGATCTTCCTCTTCATGTCGTTGTATCTACCTTGGTGGTCCATTCAGAGTCTTCCTATCAGGAGTAAAATTATTTTGACAATCTCAAGAGAGATTTACCTTGTCTTCACATGAATATAATTACCTCTCTCTCGGATGACAGGACCCACCATGTGAGACCTAACAAATTATTTTTCATGGAACCTCCTATTGAAATTCCTCCCACAAACTAGTCCCTAAGACTGATGTCGACTCCCTGCTAATAAAGTATCTACTCTGGCTCATCCACTACTTACGATCACCTATTATATCTACTCATCCAAGAAGCTTTCAACCACCAAAGCCTGCTCAACCACCCCAACATAAGTAGGAATTCATAGAGGGATAACGATATCTCAAATTTCTCTACATAGACCTCACTCAAAGGTATGATCCCTAAAGCACTAATATCTTACCATATCCATTGAGTACATAGATAGGTTGTTGAACCTCGATGAATAATCATCTACTACCATGCTACAATACTGAGGCTGAAGAAGCTTCTGTATACACACATCCCCTAGAAGAACTAGTGAGAACATCTATTTGAAGAGGTTCTCGAACTATATCCATGAAAGAGTAACCTATTTGTGTATAAGGATATCCAAACTTCACCACCATCCCACAAATCTATGTAGAAGGCTCACCGCTAGGACCACCATCTGATTTTGTGGTGTCCTGACTAGGTGAAAAACTCAATTCACCACCTCAAGCCAGTTCTCATCCACTTATAGTTCAGGATCACCTCATAACATGAGGTGTATCTATCACTAAAACTTGTTATGAATGATAAACTTGTGCTCCTCATCCACTAGTACTGTGGGTACCATGTGTTGCTCTATAAGTGCTGGTATAGATAGTGCACTTCCTGGAGGTGACATTGGGGGAACTAGTCCCCATATCGAAGCCTCATCCCTGAGGGGTCATCCTCACAATCAAGCTATTGAATCCTAGATGGTATTCATCATAGAGTCATACTATAACAAAATAAGTTGCACCACGGTTAATGAGTATATCTAGATAATTGACTCAATAAGGATATAGAAACCACAACCCATTCCTACATGATTCATGTAAAATTATTTTCTCGAAAACCAGTGTTCTCATATACCGATTCAAAATTCAGGTTACCATATTTTTTGTGTATGGATATGTTGACTGAAACACCAACACTAGTGTCCATAGACTCGAAGAAAATCTCAAAACACTTAACAATGTTGCCCCAAACCAATATCAAAGACTCCCATTCATATTGTCGAACTGACCAACTCTGATACCACTATGTCATGACCCGTCCTAGTGGGGACCATGATGCAACCCTGTAAGGCTTCCTCCAATAGGCCATGGGGTTGTCACTAGCACACAGTAGGCATATCACTATCATGGGAGGCATTTACCATGTACCTGTACGCACACATACATCCCCAAGATCACAAAATACTAAAATGTAAAACTTTCTAAGTAAACAATACATGTATACCACTATATCCCACAACCAGACTATGATGGAATGTAAACTAATTTAAATAGGACAAAGTACAAGTCCTCCAAAAGAGTCTATAACCACAAGTAAAAACTTTATGAAAAAGTTAGTGGGACTATTTTTTGAAAGCTATTGGAACAAACTTAAGTATGTCTGATATCACAAAGAACTGTCTGGTTCTAGTCCACCTAGAGCTCTGTCAAAGGTTCGATCTTTTACATAAGACACAACACATGTAGGAAAAGCCTATCCTAGGGTGAGTATAAAAATACCCAGTAGGACACCCCAAAATCACAATGAAATATAACAAAGAACATATAACCATCTCTACACATGTATATGTATAGAAAATATATAATAATAATATCCATATATCCTTAACCAAGAAACACAGTCTAGAGGTAAGTCACAACCACTACATACCGTCCCTAGGAATTCAGCTCAAAGATTCAATGAAGCACTCATCCAAGAGAACACACTCTTGAGTCTGAGAGCACTGATAACGTTTATGTGAGAGGTACTTCTCATCGGGTACTATATTGGGAGAGATATGCTAAATGATCTGAAGAGAGAAACAATACAACAGATGTGGATCACATCCAAGACCATGTGGTGATACTAACCCTCAATGTAGAGGATTGATGACTGTATAGTGTGGGTTATGTAGATACAGAGAACTCCACCTAGGGCAAAAATAATGAATAAAGGATCTTGCTCTGGGCCCCTAGGGGGATTCAAACAACTCAATCCAGGAAGTCCTGCTGAATGGATCATAGTCCTAGGGGTAGGCAATGTTTCATACCAACCATCAAGGAAATGATAAATGGAATAAACCCAAGTGAAAATTATCTAAGATACATAGGATAAGAGAATAAAGTCAGGTATAAAGGGATACACGATGTGTAGTATGGTCACACATAGTGTCCTTTGACCCCAAGTACTAACCATGTACAATGGCCCATGTCATGTAGAATATTGGTACATGATGTGTGGTAAGGGTTACACACTATTTCCATGCATCCAGGGTCCACACATGTACTCTGGCCGTGTGCTAGTACATGGTGTCAACCCGTGTAACCTTTCCCATGTACCAATACATAGGGTAGTCTATGTGACCTGTTCAGGCCATGCCATGTGGTGGAATACATGCGTTATAGGAAACCCAGGTACTCCAACCCATGTCTTTGTACCACCTAGGGTACAGGATGAGTTTTCCAACGATGAACACATGCCGTGTAGCCATGACTCCACACTACGTGTATCAAATTTTTTCTGAAATTTTATTTCTTCCTATTCTCATGCTGATCGATATATAAATCTCACTTTGGTTCTTGGTTACCCACAAAACACAAGATCGATGGCTTTTTGGTCCCCCTGACAATGAATCAATGGGATTTTGGCCTTCAAAGGGCTCAAAAAATTTGATCATAGGGATTCTTCATCATTACCAAAGAACATGGATTCACCACCCACCATCGTTCGATCCACCTCTACACCCACCTTCGTATCTCCATAAAGTTGTCTTAATGCCAGATCTATATATTCGTATCATTTATCCAAGAATCAAAGGCTCAATAATTTATTGTTCAAATTTGGGTGAACAGTGAAGAATACACCTGAAAAACACAAGAAATCAAGGGGGAAAATGCTAAAAGGAACAAACCCAATGAATGGACCTTGTTTTATGTTTGTTTGGACCTTGATCTATTCCTATAATAATGATAAATGATCAAAGTACAAATATATAGAACTAAGTCCTTATAAACCCTACAAATATTATCCCATCCCGGAAGTACGATTGATCAACAGTCTAATCTGTTCACGGATTATTCCGCGTTCATTGTAGGAATAAGGAATGGGGAAGAAGAATAAAAATAATGCAGCCTACATAGATTTTGGATCTCTCACTGACAATGATCGGTAGCTGCATTATCATTATTGGAAATATATACTAAGAACAAAATTTTTCTATCTATGATCTAATGTTCTACCTTTTCCTTCCGAGATGATTCTCCAGGCCTCTCTCTCCAAGGCCTCTAGAGGTTTCTAGGGTTACAAGACGATCTGTGGTTCTTAGCCAAGTGGTTTATTTAAAATATACCTATCTCTACGTTGTTTTATCAACGAAATAAAAATGGAATAAATTTTATAATTTTATTTTATTCATTTAAAACTTCCACGATTACTATCTACCGCCAACCTGCGCAGACCAATGCTAGGTCGTGCATAGTGTAAAGCTGTTGTTCTGAACGCAATGCTTCCCTCTAATTTATGATTCAAAAACCCATTTTGAAGTTATTCCTCTTTTTTTAGGAAAAATAATAATGTATTATATTTAATATTTTTTTTATATTTTTCAAAAATAATCCAGGCACATATGGTATGGGAATCACACACCGTCTCAGTGCCGGATCTCGAATTTAATCATTGTAAAATTTAAAAATAATACACAGAAAATATGGGAAATTACATGATACATGAGAATATGAAAACATTCTTCTAATACACTTGAAATTCTTCATCATAGGATCATCCTAATTTCAATTAATGCATCTCATAACCTGGGGACATACATCAAAGGAACGAGTGAGTATAAGGCACAATAAGTGAAAGCAAGAGAAACAGTTTACTTGTCATAATGGAGAATATTAATAAGAACATGATGAAATACATATAGGAATAAAGAAAATTCATATAATAATAATAATAATAACATGAATCATTACTCGGAAATGTGGATAAAAACATTTAATTGAGTCATTATTAAGAATATCACCAAGGTTTATCACCGAGGTGTCATAAAAATTATCAAGGTTATTCATCAAAGTATAGTAAAACAAGTCATATCTGGAGATTAAATTCATTACCCAATGAATTGGAGCACTATTATCATAACAAAACTTTTCATAAATGACCCATGGAGAATAAAAGAAACATGTTTCATATCAAAATAATGGTTTTTTAAAAAGTTCTTAAAAATAAGATCCTTTTGACATTTTAACCCCACGAAAATGGAAGGAGGATTTCTTGTATGTCAATCCCAGAATTAAATATATAATTTTGAAATCTATGTGAATACCCCTAGAGAAGAGATATCTTTGGGTCTTCACAATATAACGGAAAACAATTTCTTGAGAAAAGAGAGAAATTTTGAGATGTAAAATCGGTAGTATAAGGACTATAAAACTTGGTTTTAGAAAACATTAAAAAGAGAGGGTAAAAAGTTCCTCCCACTCATAAAAAAATAATTATATAGTAAATGTATAGAAAAAAAGTAACTGAAGAACATATCAGGTAAATTTGAAAGATATACCACATATAAAGTGAACTTGAAAGAAAAAGAGAAGTGGACTTTTCCCTGACCTTGAAGAGTATCTACTAAAACATGAATATTTGGACTTTGGGGCCTTGAGGAAACCTTGGTTGGATTATTTGGGAAGAAATACTATTAGATATTTCTGTAGGATGAATTTTTAATGAAATTAAACGAATAATTGGGTGGCTATTTATAACCAAAGAGAGATATTTTTTATTAATTTTCTCAGACACCTTAACAGTGATATTTGGAAAAACATAGGCTTAAACATGGTATTTTCCCAAAGTATAGGCCCCTTTGGACACCTATTATCTTATTATAATACACATGAGACTACTATAAATTCTATTACTTATTATATTATTATGATGTAATTAAACATACCAAAAACTCACAACTGTATTTTATTTATTTATGAAAAAACGAAGTATTTTATAAAATTATTGTAAATTCACCCTAACCTAGTAGGGACGTTCAGATTTAAAAAATGAAATTTATTTTATCATAATAATTCTCTAAATTTGATCAATTTTATAATTAACTATAAAAATAAATATTTATTAATAATAATAGTGGACCGAAAATGCATAGTAAAATTGTTGATACTTGAAAAAAATAAATTTAGTTTATCATTTGTAATTAAAAAGGAGTGTCTTTATAACACTATTTAATTATAATAAACATTATTAATAAAAACATAGTTTAATATAATAATTTATATCTTCCTGAAAACTACAATGCTTACCAGGAAAATCAATTTATCAAATTCCATCTCAATTTTTAAGAAAAACTATTCTTAAAACGTTAATGATGAAATACTAAATTTTATTTATACAATAGGATTATACATTTTGTAACTAATTACTTTACCCAAAAACCCTTATAACACCTTCATATGATCTAAAGGTATGGTGTGCGGTAGTGAAAGACTCTTGTGGCGGCTCAGATAACATCGAATGAGTGGTAATTTTCACTAACTTGAACTTATTCCATAGGTGATTTTGTTCAAGCTTAATATGTTGAATATCAGCTTGGTCTTGTTCATGTTCGAATCCCATTAATTCTACCGACTTCCCATGCTCCGATTAGTGGGCTTTATAAGGAATGACCCTACTAGATGAGGCCAGAGAATCATCTTTATGTATTAATTAACCATTATCATTTATATTTATAAACAATAATAATAATGTTAAGAGTATATTTTTTATTGGTCATATTGACCAATGGATATAATTGAGAAAATTTCATATAACTATGAAAACTCGATGGTCACATTTAAATATAGTTACTTCATTATTAATGAAATATAGTTTTTTTTGTGTAGGATAATATAACACACATTTTCAAGAAATAATTATTATTAAAAAGTTTGGCTCAGTACAGGGATCTTACAATCTCCCCACATTATAATAGCTCGTCCTTGAGTTTTACTCCCAAGTTTCTCTAAGATTCCAATTCAAAAATACCAAGACATTATACCATCATATCTGCTTCCCTTTCCCATGATTCCTCTAGAATATGTCTATGTTTCCACAAAACATGAACTATCATCATGATCTTTCCCCATAACACTTTCTCACTAGGATCCAACACACATATCACATGCTCCTCAAAGGAATAATCTACCTAAAGATTCATATAATCCACATAGATCACATGAGAAGGGTTAGGGTAATACTGCCGAATTTTTGATACATGGAAAACATCATGTATAACACTGTATTCTTATAGAAGATCCAATCGAAACACCACCAACCTGATTATCTCCACCACCTCAAAAGGTCCAATAAACCTCAGTGCTATTTTTCCTTATCTCCATTTCCTATGGTGACCCATCCTAGGTGACACTTGAAAGAATACACGAACACCCTCTATAAACTCTAAGGGTCACCTACTTCTATTGGAACATGACTTCTTCCTACTCTGAGTCATAGCCATATGTTTCTAAATCAAATTCACCTTCTTTGATGTCTCTTGTACAAGACCCAGTCCCAATAATTTTGACTCACCAACATCCATCCTGCATAGTAGCGATCTTCATGGCCTACCATATAGATCCTTGTATGGTTCCATCTATATAATTTCTTAATAACTATTTTTATAGGAAAAATCTATTAAAGCCAAGTGCTTCTCCCAATTCCCACTAAAGTCAAACACACATGGTCAAACCACATCCTAAAGCACTTGTATAGTATGCTCCAACTTCCCATCCATATTTGGGTGAAAATGTGTACTAAAAAAAAACTTGTGTACCATGTTCTTTCTACAAGCCCTTCAAGAAGTGTGAAGCAAAGCAAAAATCATGATATGAAATTATAGTCCATGAAACCCCATGAAAATGGACTATCTCCCGAACATACAAATCTCCCAGCTACTCCACTAAGAATGTATCCCATATAGGCATGAAATTTACTATGTTCATTAGTTGATCCAAAATAACCTAGATAACATCATTCTTCCTTATCATCTTTGGTATACCCACCACAAAGTCAATTTTTAATTCATTCCACTTCCATTCTGAAATGGGAAATGGATGTAAAAAACCATCTTGTCATTGATGCTCTTCCTTAACCTCCTAATAGGTGTAACATCACGTCCCAAAACCTACTATATCCTTTTTCATGCCCGACCATAAAATTTTTTATTTTAGGTTAGGGTATATTTTGGTTACCCCTTGATGTACCACCAAATATGAGGAATGAGATTCCCACATCACCTCCTCTCGCATGATTATAGGAACAATAACCTGATTTCAGTCATAGATGACAACATCCTCATATATTCCCTAGTTAGAAGGTGTCTCCTTGCCTTCAAGTATTTCCATTAAATTAAAAAACTTCATATCCTCATACTGCTTTTCTATAATACAGACCAAAAGATTAGACTCCACTAAAATCAATAGGAGAGTCATCTGCTCCTGACTCTACTGAACCACCACATGCATCTCAGAAAACAAGGTTGTCATCTTCCATCCAACACTAGCCACTTGAACTTCTTGAGTTTGAGTTTTCCTTCTCAAAGCATCGACCAAATTTTTTTCCATTCAAGAGCATATATGATTTTACAAAATCAATTGACTGTATATACTCAACTCATCTCCACCATCGAAGATTCAAATTTCATTGAAAGTAGATATACCTTAAACTATTGTGATCAGTAAACACTATAATCTTCTTACCCAATAAATAATAATTCCAACAATTCATAGCATAAACCACTATTGTTAGCTCAAGGTCGTGTGTAGGGTCATTTTGTTCATGTGGCCTTATCTACCGAGACCCATACACTACAACTTGGTATCCCTACATCAAAAAAACTCTGAGTCTGATCCCAGAAGCATCACAATACACCATACACTCCTCACCTGGCTCGAGAAGTATCAATATCGATGTCGATGTCAAGTGCTTCATTAAATCATTGAAATCATTCTCACATGCTTCAGACCAGTCAAACTTTATCCCCATTTTGGTTAATCCTAAAAGTAACGCTACCAAGAAATAAACATCCTAGATGAATATAATGGTCTATATAATCCGAGTATGTTACATTTCCATTTTGGAGTGTTGGAGGCATTCAAGTTAGGGTCTAGGAGTTTTTGTAAGCTTTGTAGGTGAAGAAGAACATAAAAAGGAAATGCATGTCATATAAGATTATTACACGATGTGAAAGTCGATTTCACATCTTTCCTAGGGATGTTTTATGATGTTAATTTTTTTCAGGGTTAAATAATAAAAAGGCGACATGTTTTTTCAAAGAACCTGAAATCTTAGGATTAAATGATGTGAAAGTGGATTTCATGTCACTTAATTCCCTAATGTTTCACAGTTTTAATAGTTTGAGCCACTCAGGTTTTTTCTCAAACCCTGAAAAAAAAGTCTCTAAACATTCAATGTTTCTAAAAGCCTTATCCTTTGACTTCTGGAGTTTCCTTTTGACAAGGATCGATCCTTGGTCTACAAGCTCTGATCCATGATGAGTTATCCTCTAGTTCTCATATGTTTTATTCCATTATTATTCTAGGGATATACTAAGGCGGTGTTTCATTGGTTTGGGGTGCATTAGAGTTTCATTTTTTGGATATTTTGTGTGGTATTGGTTGATTTGTGGTTCTTTTGGTGTTTTTGTGGTTTGCAGACGTCCTTCTTCACCCTGTGGTGTGTAGTGAGTTAGAAATATTCTTTTAGGTAGGGATCCCATCATTTCTCTTTATTGTGTATCATGTGGGAAAGATTTTATTTTTTTACCTATGGATTATAGTTGCAACATATTAATCAAAGATAAATAATTATTTAATAAAAATTGAATGGGGTAAAGGGGTTTGTTCATATGTTTTTACAGCTCTATTTATATTGTGATTCTATGATATTTCAGATTGTACATGCCTATTTCCCCACAAAAAAATGTGGATGTTGGGGAATTTTTTGGCATTGTATATGTGTGCTACGATTTTTCTGGCTTTTACTGTTTGGTATCACCCTAAAATGGAATTTTTCTAACCACATATATTTGGATAAAAAAATAGTTTCCCAGGGATTTTTTCATATGTGATGACACCCAAATTAAATTAAAGTGTAATGTGATAAAAGACAATTTGTAAATCTACAAAATGATATTTATGTTCTATGATGTGTGTGGAACTGTTTTTGGGATGCTGATGTGTGGTTGGGGTGTGGGGAGATTTGTAATTTGTTTGGTCCTTCTTTTGGGGTGCCGATGTGGGGGTTTTTTTACCGTGATTTTGGGGCGACAAGGTGGTGATTGATTTATTCTTGATGCTTGAGTAGCGATGGAATAAAAATATGATTAATTGTTTAATAATTTTTTGAATAGTATGGGTTGGTTTTCTTGATGGAATTTAAATGGTTAATGTATGAATAAGTGATGGGTTGTGTGATAAAATGTGGTAGATTCTAAATAGTATAGTGAATGGGCGTCAAATGTGGGGGAAATGTGAAATTTAATTACATTATCAGTGCTCTACACCTTCTGAAATGACTATAGTAGATACTAATAAATGCATTTGGAGGTGGAAGAAAAGGTGATAGCATTGTAATTTTGTCATTTGTTTGAGAACCCATAGGTTGGGATTGAGTGTTTCATAATATATATATATATATACAATTTTATTTCCATTTTTTTCAATACACACCCCACCCACATTGAGAACTATGTTCCAAACACTCACATAGTCATGTAGGGGGTGTCTTTCCCAACATCCTAGTGGGTGGGTGGTTGGATGGCCACACGCTCTTTGATGCTCCCTCTTCAAGGTAATGATGGCCCATGATTCCTTAGGAAGGTTATGATGTGGTGTCCCTTGTATCTTCAACATGAGTTTTGATGTTATTTCCCAAGTGTGTTTGGGACGATTTGTGATATGCTTTCCCATGTGTCTTTAGGGGTAGATGTGATGTGACTATTGTGGTATATGGCCCAGGTGTTTGTAGGTAGGTTGTACTATGGTATGTGGTCCAACTTTGTGCATGTATGATGTATTATGCTATGTGGACCAATAGTGTGCGAGGAGGATGTGTTATAATATGTGGCCCTGGTGTGTGTGGGTGGTATGTGACGTGGTATACTCAGAAGAGGAAGGAGTTCTAGAAAGTTTCTTGTTGGGGTGTGAGAGCTTCTAATTAGTGGGAAAGTGGTTCACGACACCCTACCATAAATGTGATTTAAAATATATTATATTACTTGGATTTAGTTATTTGGTCAGAATTCCTAGGTGAGGTTGGGATGGCGAGTATACCTATCAGGCGCTATTTGGTTATGATGTTTTCTCGCAGGTGCATTAGTATTATACTCCCTCTTGTGCATGAGTGAATTTGGTTTTTCTAATAAGTATACATGTATGCTCACCGTACATATATAAAATAGTTTTCAGGTTTCTAGGAAGATTTTAGGGACCGTTCATGGCATTTATAGATCAGACATTTTGATAGTTTTCTCATTGGAACTCTTGTATAATTTTGGTTATTTACTTTGGAGAATTTTATTGTATCAGTACTATTTATACATGAATTGTGGGATGATTTTTGGTTTTATGATATATATGTCTTAGATTTTTTGTGTATCTTTCATCTTATCACTTGATCTTGTTTCCTTATAAAGGGTAATACATTCCAAATTGGGATATTTATAAACCCTTTGTGCTAGTCACCAACCCAGGGCCTATTAGAGGCTGGAATCAGGGGGTCATTATCTCCTTTTCTTCATTTCCATCCTAGGAGGGGTATCTTTAATGGGAGGTGGTCATGACCTAGTGGTATCAGAGATTATGGTTGAGAGATATGATGATGTTTGGAGTTAGGAACAATGATGATTTCATGGGTTGGCATGACGACAGTTCTAGTTGACATAGGTTCATGACAAAGGCTAGGGAGACTAGCTAGGACATGAGATTTTGTCCCCCCTGGTGATCTAGTGCACACACTTTGAGCTAATTGAATGACTAAGTGGGATAGACATGCTTTAAAGGTAGAGAAATAAGAAAGGTACATGTATCATAATGACTTGTGTTATTGTTTTAATTGGGTTTTTTTGTGAAAGTAAAAATGAATAATAAAATTAATTAAATATGTTAAATTGAATCTTAATGAAATTACATACTACTCAGGCTTAGGAAATCCTTATTTTCTATCCAGCTATGACTCTTGGTCATCATCTATGTATTCCTCAGACAATGGAGGTTCAGCCATCCGACCTAGTTGATCGATGTATGCCCGATCTGATTGAGGAGGATGATCAGTAGTAAAAGATAATCCATACTTTCCAGCAGTAGGCTTTCAGGACGTAAAAGATAATTGTATAAACAGGGAGATAACTATAGGATCTAGAGATAGATTTCAGTTGGATCCAGGCCCTGATGAAGTATTGGGTCCTTTGGGTAGTTATTCTGATGTGAGGGGATGAACATCAATTATATATTCTATATCTGGGATAGAGGAAGGAGACAGATGTTTTATATATCAACTTCCAAAAGGAGTTCTGGGAAGAGTTCCTTTCATTAACCATGAAAGAAGTGAAGCAGCGTGAGCTTATTTCTCTTCAACAGGGGAGCCTGTTAGTGAGGGAGTTTGGAATCATGTTCTAGGGCCATCTGTATTTTTTCCAAGATCATTTTCGAGATGAGGAGTCTTATTAAAGGAGTCTTGAAGAGGTACTTTGTCCTTCGATCTGGTATGCAGTTAATCATTTTACGTTGCTGACATAACTCGAGGTTCAGAAGAAGGTAGTGGTGATCGATCGGATTAAAGTATGAAGTGTTTTTCCATAGTAAGGGAGCCAATAGGGTTCCTCGAGGGGTAGAGTTGTCAGTGATAGGGCTTAGGATCCCGGACATTCAATGTTTTTATTAATTGGGATTCATTCTCTACAAATTTGTTTCCAAACATCTGGTGCCATTATTTTTTTTTATTTTATGTGGACCTTTATGTTGATGTATTTCTTCTATGGGGTTCACGACCATCTTTAGAATCGGTTCCTAGTGGCTAATCGATCTTAGTTTGGTAGAGGTAGAAAAACTCTGTGCCAGCCTCAACATAATTTACCAGAGAGACTGTTTCAACAGTAGGGGAAGCAGGCTTATGCTCCATCGAGGGGAGATGTAGCAGGTAAGGGCCTACCTCAGGATGTTCCTTATGTTCAGGGACTATAACCCATGCATGGAAATTGAGGTGGCCATCATCAAAGGGGTAGAGGAGTTAGTTTTGGTCAGTAGAACATAGTGGGGTCAATTGTTTTATAAGGGACTGACATCATCAGAGGTTTGATTAGTTTTTTAGTACTCTTTTTTGTGACTTGTTTTATTCGGGAGATTCACAATCTTTTGTTTCAACCTCTCTATAATATGATCTAGGACTATAAGTAGAGAGGTTTCCCATACCCCTAGTGTTTACCATACTAGTTAGAGTCCATACCAACTTGTTTGACATGTGTCGAGGGTGTAGACTAGTGGTGAGGCCGCATCAGTCTCATGGGGATCTTTTCCTGCTACAGTTGCAGCCATAAAATTTCATCTTCAACATTGACTAGTTGTATTCCATAGGTTCTATTATTGAATTATTTCATAGGATAATCATGTTTTCATATGTGTATGGTAAGCCATTGGTTTTCTTTGGTGAGAAGAGTTTTCAGGTGGGTAATAGGTCTGTGGATCCCCTTATTTCTTTGTTGGCTATGTTGTTGGTGGAATAAGTTGACATTAGGATGATAGAGGTTCCCATGGTCATTTTGCAGTTACTTGATATTTTTTCCAAGGATATTGTGACACTACTCCCTCGACGGGATGTTGAGTTCAGGATAGACATTCAGCCTGGTGCTTCTCCAATTTGAATGTCTCCATATTGAATGACACTATCTGTGTTATAGGAATTTGGGATTTAGATAGATGATCTGATTCAAAAATGGTTTTATTCATCTTAGTGTGTCACTGTGGGGTGATCCATTGTTGTTCGCCATGAATACAGATGTTGGTATGGGGTTTTGTATAGACTACTGAAGTTTGAATCAGGTGATGGTCAAGAACTGTTACCGTCTTCCAAGGATAGAAAATAATTTCAACTATCTTAGAGTGGTGATTTGGTTTTCTATGATCGATATGCGGTCTAGATAACAACAGTTAAGGGGGAAGGAAGGTGATATCCTGAATACTGTCTTCAGTTGTAGGTATGGTCACTTAGGGTTTTTTTTCATGCCATTGGGTGTTACAGATCAACCATCCATATTCATGGGGATTATGAACATCAGAGTTTCTAGATGATTTCGTCAACGTATTCATTGATGATATCTTAATCTACTTGAAGTCAAAGAAGGACCAAGATGAGTATCTCAAAATTATATTGTCTGTTCTTCAATGCCAATAACATTGTGGAAATTTTTCCAAGTGTATTTTTTGGACATAAGAGGTGCATTTCCATGGACATTTGGTGTCTTAGTAGGGTGTGGAATTTTACCCATTGAAGTTTGAAGTAGTTTCTTCTTAGGCGGCACCATGAACATGGCATAAGTTTGCAGTTTCCTTGGTCTCATCAGCTATTATTAGATGTTTGTACCAAATTTATCTTGATTTGCATCTCCTTTGACAGATATAACTAGAAAGGACCAAGATTTTATGTGTATTAATCAGTGTTATGTAGACCTTGGTTACCTGAATGGAAATTTGGTTAGTGATCCAGTGCTTCAGTTTCTTGTGGAAGGGGTGATGTTTGAGGTGTTTTGTGACACTTCACATTCAAAAATTGGATACATTCTGATGCAGAAACATTCAATGATCTCTTATGGGTCTATGAAGTTACATCCCCACAAGAATAACTATTCCACCCATTATCTAAAACTAGAGGTAGTTTTGTTTGCGATGAAGTTTTGGTGGCATTACCTCATTGAAGAGAGCTTTATGTTCTTCATGGATCATAAGAGTTTGAGGTATATCTTTTCCCAAAGTGATATGAAATTGCGGAAAAATAGGTGGATAGTGTTTCTTTTGGATTATGATTTTGAACTCTCTTACACCTTAGGAATGGGGAATGTTGTGGCCAACACATTGAGCAATAATTCATGGAAGGGTGTTTCTTAGGAGTATGGGGATGCTTGTAGAGTGATGGAGGAGTTTTTATCCTTGCACTTAGATACAAAGATGGATGGTGGTAGGGGATGTTTATTTCAAATGAGAGTACAATATTCTCTAATTCAGTAGGTAGAGGAGTCTCATTAGGGATTCTCAGAGGAAAACGTGTTTCACGATCGTGTAAGTCATGGTGATGCTTCAAAGGGATGGGTAGAGGATGGTCAGAATGGAATGTTGTTTTGTGGGATGCTATTTATTCCTGAAGATATGCCCAAGGGAGTTCTTTGTGAGTTCCATATCCCATATTTTGTGGTAAAACTTGGAATTTATAATATTTAATGTGGCTTAAGTAGTTAGTTTTGGTGTCCTATAATAAAACAGGTAGTGGTTGAGTTTGTGGAAAATTACTCGGTTTTCTTGTAGGTAAAGGTTGAGCATCGTGTTCTTGGATATTTGTTACAACCCTTGGATTTTCTAGAGTATAAATAGAATGAAATATCGATGGATTTTGTCATAGTATTATAAAAAATTCTGGGAATTTTTGATGATATATGGGTGATAGTGGGTCGATTGATGAAATATTCCCACTCCATAGCGATCAAGGTGTCATTCAAAATGGGTGCCTTAGATAAGTGGCATGTGGATGAGGTGGTGTGTTTTCATGAGGTTTTGAGGTCCATTATCACATATCAGGATGAAAGGTTTACCTTATGAGTATGGAGGGGATTATAACATGATTTTGGAACTTAGTTATGGATTAACACTTCTTTCCACCCATAGATATATGGGAAGACAAAACAGAATCTCCAGGAAACAGAGGATATGTTGTGAGCATGTGTTTTGGACATTGATGGATATTGAGTTTGACTCCTTCCTTTTTTATAGATTAATTATAATAATATATATCACTCTTCAATTGGAATGGCTCTATTTGAGGCCTTTTATAGGAGACCAGGTCATTCTCCATTATGCTTGACAGAGGTTGGGAAGACAACAGTTCATGGTCCTGATGTGGTACAAAGTGTGATAGAGAATGTTCAGATTGCTTGTGATAGGATAAAAGTAGTTTTGGACTGATAGAATTCATATGCTTATTTCAGGAGGAGGCCCTAGGATTTAAAGTTTGGGGACCATAAGCTCTTGAAGGTTTCCCGTCGATGTGGGAAGTCTAGGTTTGGTAGTGGGAGTAAGATTTATCCTAGGTTTGTTGGGCCCTTTGAGGTGTTGGGACAAGTTGGAAAGGCAACATATCAGATGGAATTTCAACTATGGATGGAGAGGATCCATGATGTCTCCTCTATCTCTCACCTTTGCCGGTATCTTCCTGATGACTCCCATGTCTTTGAATAGGGAGAGTTGGATATTGAGTATGACACGAGGTTGGTGAGGCAACTGATAGATATCCATAATTGTCATGAGAAGGTACTCTGTGGGTGAACCTTTTCTTTGGTTAATTTGATGTGGAGGCATGGTGTCCTGGAGGAGAGTACTTAGGAGTGAGAGATGCAAATGCGTGCCCAATACCCAAAGTTGTTTTTAATTTTTCTTCTTTTTGATGAGAAGTTTGAATCCTTTTATTTTATGAGATGATATATTTTCCTTATATTATGACTTTTGTGGTGAGATGTGAAATAAATTCCATACATATATAAAGGGGAGGAACAATCTTTTAACTGAGATGCATTAACTACGATTTGATTAAACCTATGTGGGTGAGTCAGTGTTTCCCAGAGAAAATAATATCTTGAAATGGAGGACATAATTCCCTGATTTGTGTATTGGGGTGGTGAGGATTGTTAGTTGTGAAGTGATTTTGTGGTAGTTTGGTTATGTTATAGGAGATGGTTTTTAGTTGTGGTTTCATGGTGATGAGGTTGTGCGTGATGTTTGTGGTCATTTGGTTTCGCGTGTTAGGCTAGTGGTAGCATTTGAGGTATGATGAGATCCTTGAGAGGAATCTCACAGGGTGGTCATTCAAAACCGTTTTCTTCTGAACTTTGTTATGGATTCTTGAAAATAAGAATCATTTGAGATGTATCTAATGTAACAATTAGTGCCCTCTCGGTCCGTCACATTGCTGGTTTTGAGTGTTGGAGGTGTTTATGGGAGGTTCTATGAGTTTTCATAGGAGTCAGAGGTGAAGTAGAACTGTTAAAGGAAATACACATCATGTAATTGTTTTACAAGTCGTCAAATTAGGTTTCATGACTTATCCAGGGATGGTTCACTATTTGTAGTTTTCTAGGATTAAATAATAAAAGGATATGTGTTTTTCAGTGGAACCTGAAGTACCATGATTACATGACATGAAAGGGGATTACAAATCATGCAATTCCCCGATGTTGTATAGTTTTAAAGTTTTTAGCCACTTGGGTTATTTATCAAACCCTATAGAAATATATGTCCTCTCTTTCCATGTGTCCTATAATCTTCTCCATCCACCATTATAGATTCCTTTCATTAGGGATCAATCATTAGGCTCATATCTTTTATCTGTGGTGAGTTCTCCTCTAATTATCATATATTTTCGTCAATTCTTCTCTTGGGGATTCATTGTAGAGGTATTTTTTTGGCTAGTGTGTGACTAGGTTTTTTATGGATCCTTGGTGCGATATAGGTTGATCAGTGGTTCTTGTGGTGTGGTTGTGGTTCAAGGTCATTCTTCTTCACCCTACGATGCACAACATGTTGGAAATATTATTTGAAGTAGGGATCCCATCACTTATCTTTATTATATAACATGTGGGAAGGATTTACTTTTTTACTCTTAGATTATGGTTGTTCCAACATAATCAATGACAAATAATTGGCTAATAAAAATTGAAATGTGTAAAGGATTTGTTTTCATGTTTTTACAAATCTATTATTATTGTGATATTTTGAATTGTACAGGCTTGATGCCCTATAGAAAATTATGGTTGTTTAGGGCTTTGTTTGTGTTGGATATGTGTGATGTGATTGTTATTTTGGTTGTGATTGTTTGGTACCACCCTAAAATGGAAATTGGATAACCATGTGTATTTGAAAAAAAGGGTTTCCCCAGGATTTTGACTTGTGTGATAACGCCCCAAAGATATTAATGTGGAATGTGATAAAATCCCCTTTATAAATCTTCAAAATGATATTGATTTGTTGGGATTTGTGTGTCCATGTTTTTTGGATGATTATGTGTGGATGTGGCATGGGGGTGATGTGTGGTTTGTTTGGTAGTGCTTTTGGGGTGGCAAGAAGGTGGTTTGTTTGACCATGACTTTGTGGCGATGAGGTGGCAGTTTCATTGTTTTATATTCCTGAGCAGTGATGAAATAAATAAATTAATAATTGTTTATTAATTTTTGGAATATAATGGGATAGTTTGGTTAAGGTAATGGAAATGTTTAATGGATGAATTTATTAGGGGTTTTATTATTATATGTGGTTGATGATAAATATTAAAATTAAAGGGTGTTAAACGTGGAGGAAATATGAAGGCACATTAGATTATTAGGTCTCTCCACCTTTTGAATTGATTTCTACACATACTTATAAATGCATTTAGAGGTGGTAGCAAAGGTGATAGTGTTGGGAGTTTGTCATTTGTTTTAGAATCCATAGGTTGGGCTTGAGTGTTTGATACTATATATATACTTTTATTTCCCATATGTTTTATATACAAACCCCACCCACGTTGAGAACTACATGCCTAACCCCTACAAAGTTACGTGGGTGGTGTCTTTACCAACATCCTGGGGGGAGGCTGGATGGTTGGCCACCCACTCTTCCCTATTCCGTCTTCTAGGTGATGATGACCCAAAAATCTTTGGGAAAGTTGTGATGTGGTGTCCTAGGTGTATTTTGGGTGAGTTGTGATGTGATTTCCCCTGTTTCTTCAGAATGGCTTTTGATGTGCTTTACTTGGTGTCTTAGAGATAAGATGTGATGTGACATGCTGTGTTCTATGGCCTAGGTGTGTGTGGGGGGATGTGTTCTGGTATGTGGAACAAGTGTTTGTAGGTGGGATGTGTTGTGGTATGTTTTCTAGGTGTGTGTGTATGGAATGTGTTCTGGTATGTGGCCCAAGTATGTGTGGGCGGGATGTGACGTGGTATATTTGGAAGAGGTTAGAGTTCTAGGACATTTTCCATTGGGGTGTGAGAGAGGCTAATCATTAGGAAAGGGGTGTGGGGTACCCCATCATAAATTTGTTTTACATTATATTATATTACCTGGGTTTTGTTATTTGGTGAGTGTGTCTTGGTGAGGCTAGGATGGTTAGTATACCTTTTAGGTGTTGTTTGGTTCTGTTATTTTCTCAAGGGTACATTAGTATGGTCCTTCCACTTATGCATAAGAGGATTTGGTTTTCCTACTGAGTATACCTATATGATAGCTCAAAATATATAAAAAAACTAGTTTTCTCAGAGGATTTCAGGGACTGTGTTGGGCATTGCTAGCTAAGACCTTGGGATAGTTGCTGCGGTGCTACTATAGTTTTATTTTGGGTATTTACTTTGGAAACTTTTATTATATCAGCTCTATTTATACATCCATTGTCTGATGGTTTTTTGTTTTCTTATATATATGCCTCGTATTTATTTTTGGATGAATAATCTTTTCTCGTGATCTTATTTCCTTATAAATTGAAATTCCTTTCATATTTTGAGATTTGTACACCCTTGGTGCTAGTCACCAACTCAGGGCCTACTGAAGGCGGGACTAATGGGACATTATCTACCTTTCTTAATTTGCAACCTAGGAGGGGTATCATTGTATAGAGGGGATCGTGAAAATTAATCTCCTATAATATCAATATAATCTTAGAAATCTATGTATATCCAACAATTTCTTAGGTTGATCCCAAGAAACCACTTCTTGAACCTTTTATGGGTCCACTGACACACCTTCCTCCAAGATGAGGTGTCCCATGAAGTGTACCTGATCGATCCAAAAAAAATTAGATAGATTGGGGTATATCTGATGCTCTCTCAGTGTACTCAAGATGATGTCATGATATTGTGCATGATCATCATGAGTCTTGGAGCACACCATGATGTCATCCATGAAAGAGGATGTTGGTTAATCACTACCATCTTGTTAAACTTTTGGTAATATACACACAAGCATAATCACCCATGAGCCTTCTTTCAAATTACACAGGTGATCCCCTAGGTGATGTTCTCAGTCAGATAAACACCTTATCCTATAACTCCTCCAACTGATTCTTGAGCTCTTAATGTTCTACAGTGCCATTCTGTAAAGTGAAATGGATATTGGATCATCCCTCGACTTGATCCCAAAAGTTATTTACACATCACTCTCATGTGGTATCCCTGATAACTCTTCATGAAAGATATCCTGAAATAGTTCCACTATGGGTGGAATGATATCATGATTTACACCTCCTTCGTCCAGCAATAAACTAGCAACCTGGGCTGTGAGCTCTCCCAGTTTTTGAGTATTTGGCCCTACTCAGCCTACCTAGATATGCCACTCCCCATGGTGAATGTAATTGTACCCCCTTAATAGATGTAAACATTAATCTCCATCTATAATATTCCATGTGGGCTCGATATATGACTATCCATTACATACCCATAATTAGGTTGAAAAAAGTCATATCATGAATATAGAGATCCTATTGAAACGGTACTCCTAGGTCTCAAGAGAACACCCCTTGCATATAAAGATGTATTTAGATCGCAATCCCAACAGTGTATCTATAGTCATTAACCGACACAAAAACTCCACCACTAGGCTGAAAAAATTAATAATCTTAGAATATATTAAGGAATGAGAAGAATATGTATCAAATAAGCCATTGGATAATGTATAATCAACAATAATAGTACCTCTCACTGTCGATGGCCCAACCTCGCTATCCACAAGTGTAGGTTGCACCACAAGAAACTTTCTTTATGCTGTTCCCTATAATTTCATCTAACTCAAATGAGTTGAACCACTCTACTGATGTGGGTACTATTTCCTAGAATAACGATGTCCACTACCTCTTCCACCATGTCTAGTAGAACTCTATATTCTAGACTGATATGGTGAAAAATTTCCCCTTCCTGCACCCTAGTTCTACCTAGATCCTCCTTCACTAACCATTTGCCTCAGGTTCCTGTATAACCTCTGTAGATGACCCTTCCATCCACAAGCATGACACTCTATTGGTGTTCTAGGATAGTGTTACCAAAAGTTTCTATTCCTACCACACTAGTGGAAGAACATGTTTTTAAGGACATGAAGAACTGATCCCTCTTACCAGACACCTATCTTCCCACTATTCTAGCTAATGTTCTTATATCATCGCTTCCTACTATCGGAATACACACCTCATGATCATCCAAAAAAATCACATTTCCACCACTAGATGCCTCCTTCAGGTTCCCCTCTGATATAAGATCCCGATTTACCACTTGAAGAAACTTCTCCAGCCTAAATATATTAACCTGGGACTTAATCTCACACTTAAGACCATATTGAACCCTCTTTTCCATATTAGCCTCACCTCCTGCCAATGAAGGAGAAAAGCACTACAAATCTATGAACCATCCAGTATATTCTATCCATCCAATATTAGATATTTATTCATTTTAAGGGAATAAATGAAAAACAGCAAACCAAATTAAAAAAACAACACGGGTCCGCAACGCCCCACACAACAGACCTAAGGAGGTCGAAAATAATGAAGGCCCAGAGCATCCCCTCGAACCAAGTTGACCCCCTATGGATTCATAGAACTAGCTGTATAGAAACAAAAGTGATCTGGTCCAGGGACATCAAGAGAACAAATATGGTCTGCTACCTTATTCCCCTCGCTCCACGTGTGGGTAACACTGGTGTTGTTTGAGATCATACCTCGACATTCCCTCGTGATATAATGAATAAACCAAGGAATGGAACCAGAACCATGCAAAGCTTTATGGAGATTTTGTGAATTAGTTTCTACCTGAGAAAGGACGATCCCTTCTTGGCGACACAGTGAGAGACCCAACATCAACACCTTCGCCTTTGATTGAAGAGGAGAACCGTGTCCCAATCGGCCTGATAAAGCCATGATAACCAACCCGAAACTGTTCCGAACCACCCCTACTCTGTGTATAACCCCCATGTTGCATGACCCGTCAGAGTTGAGTTTGATCCCTCTACTGGGAGGAGTCCACCTAACCTAGTTGCCTCTGCTGGCGCTGCTACTCGGGAGATTACAGACATGTTTATTTGAGTCAATATCATGAATTCAACTTCTCTTTCCTATATCAGCATGTCTTGAAAAAAGTGACCAAAGAAATTTTCCTAAATGTTTTTCTATTCCATAGCTTCCAACTATCCATCCCGAGCCTGTATGTCCCACCAATGATTTGATTTTTCTCATTGAATATAGGAATCCAACATGAACCTCCTCTCAACAGGAGTCCCCAGATGGTCAAGTATCATTTTGACATAATTGATCAAGAACTCAAATCCCTCAGGTCCACCCTCTATAGTAAAATTCAAAGGGTACTACAACTAAAACACCCTTGTTAGATCAGACATTCTTTCCACAATCTACCATGGGACTCTTTCCATGAATTTCATAAATCCTGAAATGTTCTCTAACAACTTCTCCCCAGATTCCTCACCTATCACTATCAGTGCCTCAGGTTCCATAACTGGAGGATCATTCCTAGCCATGTCCTCCTGTATTCCTCTCAACAAGTGTCATCATGGATGCATATCTATTCAATGAAAAACACTCACCTTAGAAAATAGTTCACAAAATTGTCACATTTACGTAAGAGGGAATCAAAACAAGATAAAACAAGTATTCTACCTAAATCTCACCACACACTCCAAACTAAGTCACTATTACCACTCTTAACCATCCCATTCATAGGTCCTGGTTAACAAGGGTAAACACATTCTCATCATTCCTATTTTTGTATTAGACACCCATTTATTATCATATTTCATAATTTAAAATTCCCAATTTCATATTAAGAAACATTTTTAATTTAATTTAAAAAGAAAGCAAAAAAATATTCTAATTTCAAAAACATACTCATAACCAGTTTTCTAGTACGTGCCTAAAATGATGCGCTCCATAGTAACCGTGAGTGTCTAGAATGATTCATGCGGACTCAACTCTCATTCTATACTGGACCATGATTTAATTCTAAAAAAATATCAAATCTAATTTCCACATAACACAACAAGTGAGCCACCCAAGGTGAAATAATATTCAACTATAAAAGAAAACAACAATAACAACAATCCCACCCCGGGTAATTGGGATTTCCCATATACATGGATTTGAAACTCCCATTCATCATCTCATGTCCAAGCCTCGACTCATCCTAGTATCATGTATACCTTTCTTAAATATTAATACAAAAGAATAAGAAAAGAAAACAGGATCTCTAATACCACTTTTTAATATCCCATGCCAGGTTCCATTCATCAATTCCCTAAGTCGGTCGTTCACATGACCTCAAGCATGCCACCTTGAATTCCAGAGTTTTCCGACTAGCAATGTGAGTTTGGTAAGTCTGTAATGGGGAGATCATACCCTCTTTTATCAAAGTAAAACACCATAAAAAATAATAAACAATAGTGGAATCATATATAATCTGAAAAAATGAAAATATCTCAAGTCAAATAGGGTAGTAAATACAATATACAACAGAAACAATAAAACATTCCATGCTAAAGTACATGTAAAGTGTCAAAAATTCAAATTAAAAATAAATACACTGATTACTCTCCATCAGGTTCTATACCACATCTGGATACCTCATAAAATCTTTATCCCAAAATCATAAATCTTACCAAAGCCCTTTCCCTTAACCTATTCTGCAATAATATAGTCTATTTGGGTACTGATCAGGCAGCCTAAGTAGGGTGTGAGTACAGCTTAGTAAGCCACCAACATTGGTGTCAATAAAAATATAGAAAAATAATAGTGTATTATATTCTATAAAGAATTATTTACAATGAATAAGTAAATAATTATCACATTATTGATTAATATTTATTTAACTACATAAACACATTGGTTCTTGTGGACACTCGAAACTGAATACATTTTTTCGGCCCATGCCGGAGTCTGATCCAATCCACATTATCAATTCACAATACATTTAATAAATGGGATTTCATTATGCATTCGATTTTAATTGTTAAAATAGATTATATGATCAATAAACCAATGCAAACAATCTGGGTCTCGATCATCATGTCTAAGACTCCATGGGCTTGGGAAGTAGCAGACCATTTCCCCCTCCCACACACAAACCAACACACACACACACACACACAGATATATATATCTCACAATAGGCTTAAGAAGTAGAATACAATGTCCCACACACACACACACACATATATATATCACGATGGGTTTCAGAAGTTGCAGACCATGTCTCACACACGTGGAATTTTGGTAGCAGAAAACCATGTCTCACAAGTATTTATCAACAAATTTATCACCATAAGATTTGGAAGTAGCATAACAAGTCCCATACATATATGTCACAAAATTATATATCTTAGATATGTAATAATTTTATGATATCACATCAATCATGATTAATCTACATTAATAAACTTATAACAATTAATCATCACAACATCCATTAATTAATTAATTAATTAATTAATTACAAGTCCATTAATTAATTCGATAATTAATTAATCTTTTCACAATATCAACATCAAATAAATAATTAACTAACTAATTTTTCAAACAAAGTATTTCAATATATCTCAATTAATTCACCAATTAATTATACATTACATTCCTTCAATATCCCATAATTAATTCAACAATTAGTTATCTCAAATCATAATATCAAACCCACATAATTAATTATATAATTAATTATCCCCCAATTTATGGTATCATCATTCCACAATTCCACAATTTCATAATTAATTAATTCACCAAATTAAAAAATTATATTAGGAAAATCAAATTTCTAGAAAAATAAAGCAATTCAACAATTTTCATACATGTAATTCAAATCATGACTATGAAATTTGAATATTAGACCACTTAACATCGATTCGTTGATGAATATTTCCCAACAGAAACACCCAAAATTGAGAAGCACAAAGGCATAGATGAGAATCCAGATCTAAACTATAAATCATGATTAAAGACATCAAGATCATATGAATGTAGATCATGATCTATAATCCCATATCTAGATCTTATAAAATAAGTTTATATCAAAAAAAGTTGATAAATTACATTAAAAGAATGAGGAATGAGAATAGGTTGAACGAGAAGACAATGAATTAGGATCCACTTACCAGGAGAGGATAAGATCATTGATATGGGATTTGTAGTGTGAATAATTGAGGTTGGATGACCCTAGAATCCCTACAAAAAGTTTAGAAATAGTCCAAAATCATGTTAGTCTGAGTTTGGGTTGAATGGGAAAAGTTTCAAGTGTTCGGGTGGGTTTAAACATAATTTTTAGGCAATTAAAATTACAATGCATGGTTTCCTGGGAAGGGGTTCACAGTTTTCCCTAACTATGTACCAACCATGAACTAGTTATTTTTGGGGTGCATAGTTTTTCCTTTTAGGGTGTACTATTTGGAAAAGCGTGTTCCAAAAATGTGATTCCTCATTGTCAAGGGTTGCATACTCTTTTGGGATGGGGCACACAATTTTCTCTAACTCTGCACCAACCATTCACAACTCCTTTTTCTTCTATTTTTCTAAACATTCACCCAATCGCATCCTAAGTTACGATCCAAATGAAAAGTAATCAAATAAGAACAAAATATTACCTAAAAAGACACCCGGGATAACTCCATAGAACATTGGGATCTTACATATGAATTAAGTATTTTTTTATGTAAGAGGAATATGTAATGATTCATGATTAATGATATTTGACTGACTGGGTATTACTTTCAAAAGTTATGATCATGTTATCATACCCTTATACATATTCTTTTCTCTATTATGACCATTGATTGATATCTCTTATATTTAACATTACTGAGAATCTAAACTCACCCTTTCATAAGTTTTATTTTCCTATATTATGGAGAATTTTTTTAAGTAGTGTATATCTTTAAAGGTGTACTATGTGAGAACTTTATGCGTGATGTTGAATATCTTTCATAAAATAAGATGATAATATATATAATCAGCAATGATACTAAAACTTTAGGGTTATCGGGAATACATTTTTATGAGGTATATATAACACTATCATAAAAATAATATATATATAATTATTGTGTCACCTTAACGATAAAGGTTTAAGGATAGTTTCCATTTAACCAAAAAATGAATGGAAAATTTAGACATTTTCTCCCAAATGATGATTTTAATGAATAATTATTAATAAAACTAATAAATAAAAATTATACGGTAATTTTATATAGTAATAAATGTATGAATATGGTTCTAGTATAAATTTACAATAAATTTAAATTTAATATATAGGAACATAAGTGTGCATATGAAGAAAGCCATGATATGAAGTAAGGTTTTACGTTGCAAGCTCATTTCAATTAGGATTATTTATGCTTGAATATCCTTTAGGAGAAATTATATAATATTTATCTCTTAAACCCCACATATTTTCTTCTTCTATATTTATTTCATGGATTTTCATTTTTTCCTTTCTTTTTCCTCTCTTTGGCACTTAAAAAAAACTAAAAAATATCTTTTAAAAAAAGATGACTATATTTACTCTTTATTTAATGAAGGTTTTATTCCATGTCCATGTTCCTTAATGTTTTTTCAATAATATTCATTTCAGTGGTCAAATTATTATTTAAATTAATTTTCAACCATATTGGACATTATTTTAAAAAATTTAAAAAGAATATTCTTATCGTTTTTTGAAAAAATAACTTTTTGACTTTTTATAAAAATTCTGAAAGGAATATTTGTTCTAAAATTTATATAATGAATTAATTTTCCCATTCTCATGACCATTATTTTGTTTTAATATTACCTTATATGTTTCCTCGTTTATTTAAAAAACATTTTTATGAAATTTTATTAATATTTTTATTTTTTAGAGATAAAAAAAAGAAAAGGACATTTTCTTGAATTTCTTAGAAATATTCAAATGATCTTTTAAAAGAATTTTTACTTTGTGTAAACATCCTTTGAAATTTATTATACTTCACTAGGGATATGATATAATTATACCATCCATTTTATTTCTTGAGATGTATTATGATTACGTGATGTGAAAAAACATTATGAAACTCGTTCCTTTTCCATTGGTTATGTTATGATGGAATGATGAATGTTTTTTATGATCTTGTAGAAAACATATGTATGGTTTTTATTTTGTGATGGGTGGGTCCATTAATTACATCTAACACATTAGGTAATTATATATATACCATGAGATGATATGGAATTGAATGAGGAGTGAACCCAAATTACAATGGGCTCTGTCCACCATGATAGTCTTGGGATTGAACCTTGACAAAAGAAATAATGGAATGGGGTGTGAACCCAATACACTATTGTACTTTTTCCTCTATGTTAGTCTTGGAAGTGAACCTTGACTAATGAAATTATTTTCTAGGATTATGATTGTTTAAAAATTCCTATGAAATTTCCTTGTTCATATGATATGCTCTAATGGATCAAGATTTATTGTTGATGATAACTCACTCTTACAACCCATGTCTATTGAAATGCTGAAGTTTTACTCCATGACTCAGGAATTATGATCCAAAACTAATTGGTCCCAAAATTAATATGTTATAATCATGATATATTACCCTAGTTATTTTCTTATGATTTCATATGATTATAAATTAATATCTCCCATGTTTACCATTACTAAGAATTTGAGATCACCCAAAATTATATTTCTATATTCCTAGGTTATAGATTAAGCCTATAAGTATAATATATATATCATGTGTACTTTAAGTGATGATATTCATGGTATATTTTGAATACCATTCATGAAATAAGTTTATTCTAAATCTATAATTGAAAGACACTAAACCATTTGGGTCCTTGGGTTTGTATTTTTTGGAAATATATTGAATATCCATCGAAAATGATGCAGTATTTATGAAAGAAATGACTGAATCACCTTAGTTTTTACCATAGTAGGGTTTAGTTATTTTTGGATATTAGTTTATGAATAATATGTGGATAGAAATTAAGACAACTTATGATGAACTAAATGTGATATAGGGTCGGACAAAATGTTTCATTCGTTGATTAAAAGGTGTCATAGTTTAGTATACTTCAAAAATTATTTTCACTATTATATGATTTCATACTCTAATTATTGTATCTTGATTCATACACAATGATTTGTTTTTTTAGTTAATGGATTGATCTAGGAGGAATAATGCTAGCAATAAATATATATAAAAATAAAAAGTTTTCCTCTCGACAAACTAAATGATATGTGAGTTATAATGAAAAATATTATTTTTATTCTCACACAACTCTCTCAAGAAATTAAAAATGTTGAGAATAAAAATGAGAAAAGGAGGAACCAACACACCATTGCATCTTTTATGAGACAACATATACCTTCTTTTAGCAGGTCCTCTAATCCAGTAATTTCCAAGAAATGGATTAGTAACAATGAAAAGATATATTACATTATCTATTTGTTGGATCATGAAAAATATAGAGACCATAGATTTTTATCATAACATTACATGATTTTAAGCATAATTATACATCAGAGTACAAGACAAGGATCATGAAGTCTACTATCTTTGAATATTAGGTACATAAAACTAAAAACACGAGACTAAAAAAACACATCTTCATTTAATCTTCAAATTCATATCATAACTTCCATTGTGATCAAAAAACATCATAGGGTACCCTATGGAACACATGAACAAAGGGATGAGCTAAATATCCCAGAGAGGGAATAACCATAAGAACAAAGCATTATCATAAAGAATAGAAGGCATGACATGATGATATAAAAAGTCATGTAACATATGGAACCTTAACATATAAACCTGGAATCATATAAACATGGAGTTATAGAAATTTGGATGAAATATAAAACATGACTTTAGTATGAGTCAAGGATAACTGCGAAGATCATTTCACATAGTAGCACAAGACAAGGCTAACTACCAAGACAATCACACATAACATCTCATGAGACTTAACTTCACCCAATGCATTAGAGCGCTATCTGAGAAAACCCATCTTAAATATTAATGAATATGTTTTCTACATAGAGAATAATAAATAATCAATCTTACATAAACATAAGGGTTACCCATGGAAAGAATTGGGTACCATAATCATGTCATAAAGCATAACAAGTGGTTGTATCATATAAGTTTCCATTAAATAAGGATACTAAAATACACAAGTAAATTCATTACGGAAAATTGGAATGTAGCATGGTAAGTTATTTCAAGTCTAAGTGACCACATGAAAGAATAGTATTCAATAAATTTCAGCATAAAAACTTTTTTGAGTGGTTTTAGGGAAAATATTATAGATCCATTAAAATTGAAAAGGGAAAAATCATTTATAAAAAACCAGAAGTGGACAAGGAATATTTTCAGAATAAAAATATTATTTTATAAATACAATGGTGGATTAAAATAGAAGATTGAGTGCACTTGAAATTGGGTAAGAATTTAGGAAGTTCCCTCAAAAGAGGTTTGCTTATCGGGATGTATTGAGGACGGATCACTTAAAAAGAAAAATATACCTGAAATAGAATGATGAATGGAACTTAATACATGAGTTTCAAACATTAACATGGAATTTAGAAGATGAACACAAGAAAAATATATAACCTAATTTAGGTAAAAATAATGCTAAAGAAACCCAGAGGAATAAAGAAGGTTTGGGTTGAATCCCTCACGGAATATCAACATGGTATTGTGTGAACTTAAGAGGGATTCATGACATAGAAAGTGGTTTCTCATCATTTAAAAAACATTAGGACAACATGGAGGAGGTGTATAATCATACCCCATCACTAGTAATTAGACATAAAAGATCACAACAGAGTGAAAAATACTTAATAAAAGTGAAATAGAGAGTATCCCTTACCTTAAGTCCGAATGTGATTTTCTCTTGATCTTAATGACCTCTTGAATCAATATTCCTTGAGAGCCTTGTAAGGGAAGAGTATTTGGTAGTTTTAGGAGAACAAGGGCTGTTGGACTTAGGGAGAGATCTTGGGAAGAGATTTGGGAAGAATTTAGGGAAGTCACAAGGCACGAGGGGAGTGAAGATAAGAGGGTGGAAGAGGTGGTATTTATAGTGGAGGGGAGGAGAGTTTTCATAACATTTAATTCCTTAATTTATAATTTTCCCTCAAGACCAGAAATAATGATAATTACAAGACCAAAAATAGAAATATTTTCATGTGTGTTCTTGATTTTGGAGCTGACATCACTTATGATATCAATAATAGTGGATTTAAATTAAAGTATATTTATATGGTAAATTTATGTATTTTACTATTCACAAAAAATTCATGTATTTTAGAAAAATCAAAAAAATTCGCCCTATCCTTTTTCAACATATAGAATCCAAAAATGAAATCCATTTTTCAAAAATAATTTTTGAAATATGATTAATTTAATATTTAATTAAAATCATAATTTATTCTAAAAAAAAAGTTTTAAAACATTTATTTACTTATTCCAAAATATAGGTACATCTTACTTTCACATAAATCTTATTTATATACTATAATAAGAAATGTTACTATTAATTGGGGTATATAACTATTCATAAGGGTAACATTACTATTCATAATCATATGTTATTATCCACCAAAACATTAAGTTTGTCTTATCAGACTCCAAACTTCATACTGATCACAACTATGAATGTCAGATTTTTGAATTTCAAAACACAGAAGTATTAAAATTATGTTTAAAGGTCACATATTACTTAGTATTTCATTGTGTTGTGATTTCATGTGATTATATTACATAATCATAAGAAGGAAATTTTCATTGAAAAATATTGGGTTGTTACATTCTTCCCCCTTAACAAATTTCTCCCTAAAAATTTCATATTTCATTCTAGGACATAAAAAGATGTGGGTACTTTTTCTTAATTGATTCCTCCAGTTCCTAAGTTTCCTGTTTGTACTCACAGTTCCGCCATAGTACTTTGACAAGGTGAGTAGTCTTGTTACGTAGAACATTATCTCTATGATCCAAGATCTTCACTAGTTTCCCCTCATAAGAGATATCATCCTCCACCTGTACCACCTTTAAAAAGGGTAAATGTGATGGATATTTTATGTACTTCTTTAAGAGGGAAACATGGAAGACAACAAGTAATTTAGACGTGGTAGGTGAAAGTGATAGTTGATAGGCCACATCCCTGATACGATCAAGAAGGTTAAAGGGGATAATGTACTAGGGACATAAAATTCCTTTCTTCCCAATCCTCATGACCTTATTCTATAGAGATATTCATAGAAATAACATGTCTTTAACATTGAACTCAAGGTCTCATTGACAATTTTCTGCATAAATCCTTTGTCGACTATGGGATTCCTTGATGTGTTGCTTAATGGTTTTCACATTCTCTACCATTTCTTCAACCGTTTCAGGTTCTAGAAACTTATGATCACTGAATTCATCCCAACATGTCATTGTTCTAAACATTTTCCCATAAAAGGTCTATATATGGTTCCATTTAGATGCTCGAGTGGAAGTTATTGTTGTAAGATAATTTAACTAGTGGAAGATGTTGGTTCCATCCTCCTTTTAAGTCCATATAACATGCTCTCATCATATCATCCAATGTCTAAATGGTTCTCTTATATTGGCCATTAGTTTGAGGATGATAGGCTGTACTGAAGATTAGTTCAGTCCTTAGATCATGTTGGAGACTTTTCCAAAACATCGATCAGAATCTTGGATCATGATAGGATACAATAGATAGTGGTAATCCATGAATCCTTACCTATTAATTTATTCATATATGTGCTAGTAGATCCAATGAGAATTCCTCTCGAATTTCGATAAAGTGAGTTGTCTTTGAAAGAAGATCCAAAATGACCCATATAGCATGGTTTCCTCTAGATGTACTTAGAAGTACAGTGAAAAAGTCCATGGTGATGTTCTCCCACTTCCATGATGGTTTGGGTAGTGGTTTCATCATCCCCTTATACTTTTATTTTTCATCTTTCACTTTTTGAGAAACCATGAACTTTGATGTATACTCAGCAATCTCCTTCTTCATATTGTCCTACCAAAAGTTTTTCTTTGTGCTCCCTTGGTGAGAAGATAAGGCCGAGCTATGTGTGTCATTCAAAAGCTCCATATTTATCTTTGGATCGGATGGTACACATAATTGTGACACAAATATTATAACTCCTTTATCATCAATCATGAACTAAGAGGATTTCTCATTTCTTATGCCTTTCACCCTTTGCTGAATTTCAATGTCTTTTCTTTGAGAATCCTTTATTTTCACCATGAGGGATGGTTGAGAAATAATTTGGGAAATAATGGATTTTGTTCCTACCTTAATTATTCCCATGTCCATACTTTTAAAACATAAGAAGATCATATAATTTTCAATTCTCATCATTCATAAATATGCAGGATCCTTTCTACTTAGAGCATCTGCCACCTTCTTTTCCTTACTGAGATGGTAGTGTATTGAGAAGTTATAATCCTTGTTGAGATATATCCATCTTTATTGGTGCATATTAAGATATTTTTTTTGTAAATATATATTTTACACTCTTGTGGTTAGTATATATCTCACACTTATCCCCATAAAGATAATGTCACCAGATTTTTAATGCAAAGATCACTGCCACCAACTCCAGATCATACTTAGGATAGTTTTTCTCATTTATTTTCAGATGCCTTGAGTCATAGTCTATCACTTTATCATTTTGCATTATCGCATATCCTAATAACTTCTTTTAAGTTTAATTTTACACCACAAAGAGTTCTCCACTTTTTGGGAGTGCGAGTACTAGTGCAGTGATAAACCTCCTTTTCATCTTCTTGAAACAGTGTTTACATTCCTGAGTCTAGACAAACATTACTCCCTTCCGTGTCAGCTTAGTCATCGTTTTTGACAATTATGACAAATTCTTCACAAATTGTCAATAATACAAATATAGACCCAAAAAGTCATGTATCTCTGTTACAGATGTTGGCTTCTCCACTCTTCAATTATCATTGTCTTGAATAGATCCACATATATCCATTTGTTGGTGATAACAAGCCCCAAGAATGATAATTCATCCATTCACAACTCATATTTACTATATTTTTCATACAACTTTTCCCTTTACAAAGTCTTTAGCATTGTATTCAAATTCTCTCTGTGTTCCTCCTTTCTCTTGGAGTATATCATAATTTCATCAATAATGACTACTGCAATTTTTTTGAGGTATTCTCTAAAGACTCTATTCATTAAATCCATAATTTTTTTTGGAGAATTAGTGAGTCTAAATGGAATCACAATGAACTCATAGTGTCAATACCTCATTTGAAAGGTAGTCTTGGGAATATCTTTCTTCCTCACCATTAATTGGTGATATCCCGATCGAAGGTCCACCTTAGAGAAACAACTGGCACCACAAAGCTAATCGAACAAGTCATCTTTATGTGACAGGGGATGCTTGTTATTTATTGTGTTTTTATTGAGCTCATGATAAGAAATGCAGAGGTGTATTGATCCATCCTTATTTTTTATGAAGAGGACTGGTTCACCCCATGGGTAAGAACTTGGGCATATAAGAACCTTATCCAAAATATCCTTTAATTGCTTCTTTAGTTATTCCATATCTATGATTTCTATTCTATAAGGTGTATTTGATATAGTTATAGATCCTGGAAGAAGTTCAATTGTGAACTCAACCTCTCAATCAGCAGGGAGGCTAGGAAACTCTTCAGGGAATACATTAGTGTAATCCCTCACGATGGGAACATCCTCAATAATGATTCTCTCCTTTGTCCCAACCATTTGAACTAGAAATTATTTCTCATAAGGAATTAATATACACACTTGAGACACTGGTTCTAATAGAGATTCATCTTCCTCCTTACACTTGTAAATAATTGGAGGATGATTCGGGATGTGAAGAGTGGTCTCCCTTTCCCGGAAGTTGATATTGGATTTATATAAAGATATCCAATACATGCACAAGATAACATCAAACTCTAATAAAGGAATTATGAAATTTTTTGGGTGGTTCAATCCACAAATGTTAACTGAGGAAGAGTTATAAACCACATATTCAATAATTTTCCCATTCACTATTCTCACAGATAACTTATCCTCCAAATTTTGAGGTGTCGTTTGAATAGTTATACTAGACCTACCATATATGAAGGAATGCATAGAACCAGAATCAAATAGTACGTTCATTATTCTAGAATGAATAACTAAAATACCTTTCACCACATCATTTTCTGGCTCCACCTCAACAGTAGTGATAGAATAAGAGCTTCCTTGTGGAGTTGGAGGTTGTTGTTGATTTTCTCCAACAACCCTTGGCTTAAAAATTATTCAAATAATTTCCATCCTCCTTGCAGTTGTAACACTACACTAATGTTTGAGTGTTTATGTGAACCTTTCTTTCTTCTTCCACAATAGTGGGATTCTTCATATCCCTTCGGTAGTACATGTCCAGATGTACCATTCTTCCACATTGGAAGTAATTCTTGGTTCCCTTTAGATAGCTCCCAAGGTGATTCTTCCCATATTTTTTCAAGTGGGATACTCAGGCTTCCTTCCATAATGGGATTTGGTTGTGGAACCACCCATGTGGTTATCCATTTTTCTCTTCTTACCACTGGTCCTAGAAGACCATTGAAATTATGCAATCTCAATTTCAACCTAGATGGAACAAAATATAATCTTCTCATAACTGTCAAAGTCTCAAATCTCCAAATCTTATCGTAGACTCATATTTAGTCCACTAATGAAATGATCCACCTTGACTTCGGAGTTCAAGACAAATCCAGAGGCGTACCTTGAATGACTTGTGAAGTTTTCATATGACCCAATGGACTCATATTCCTTCTTGAGTCCGAGGAACTCTCTTTCCATCTTGATATGGAGGGTTTAAGGAAAATATTGATTTAAAAAAATCCTCTTGAATTCCTCCCATTCCATGGAATCAATATCCTCTAGGGACATTGTATTCTTGATCAGTGTCCACCACTGATCATCTTCCCCATCAAAACAATAGACCGCCAGTACAAATTTCTCTTCTTTTGAACATTGGAGGATGAAGAATATATTTTCAATGGAGTTAATACACTGTTTCACGAGGAGGGGATTATAAGATCCGCTAAACATGACAGGCCTTTTACACATGAAGTATTATACGGAAACTTTCTCTTTACTTGGAGGAGGAGGGCATTCCACACGATTCAAGTTATTATTTTTTACTTGAACCAGCTATGAAAGTACTATCATGAAGTTTTGAGAACCTGTTACCAACATATCAGGCATATAATTAGGAAAATATTTACATTCCCTATCACATTGATTATTGAAACATGTTTATATATTTACCTCCATTAACTAAGAAAAATAACATACAATTATATGGATTGAATACTTAGTTATTGATCATAAAAAGTAAACTTTGAACAGAAGAGGGTAAACTTGTAATGGAGAAGAATATCATAACTTATGATTCCCTATGTTTCAATATTTGTTGTCCTTGATCTATTTCATAACATATATTCTTATGGTATTTTTTTATTCTCTTAGTAATGGTTTGTACTAACCTTGTGAATTTAAAAAATAATATCCCCCAGAAGTGTCAAAACAAGAGTACGACAAGGACCATTGTCATGTACCAGGATACCCCGGGTCAGGTCTAAAACTCCTTACTAGTGTTTTCACTCAATGCTACATTTGTTCCAGATATTCCTCTACCTTTTTATATCTATACTAGGATTTATTTTCATGATAAACCACTTACTCTATACATACCAAAATTTAGGTATTTTTTCCTATACTTTGTCTCATCCTTAAGGTTCTTACTAAAGCGCTCTATTCCTAATCTCTAAAAATAACTAGACCATCCTATGATACCAACAATAGAGACCCTATCCTTTTCACATAACATTACACGATTTTTATAATAATTATACATCAGAGTACAACCCAAGGATCATGAAGTCTAGTATCTTTGAAGACTAGGTACATAAAATAGAAAATATGGGACTAAAAAAAACTTTTATATTTAATCTTAAAATTGAGTTATAACTTAAATTGTGCTCAAACATCTTCAAAGGATACCCTACAGAACACATGAAAAAAATTGATAAGCTAAATATCACAGTAATGGAATAACCATAAGAACAAAGCATTAGCATAAGGCATAAAAGGCATGACATAAGGATATAAAAAGGCATGTAAAATATGGAACCATAACATATAAACATGGAATCATATAAACATGGTGTCATAGAAATGTGTCAATAATATAAAACATGACTTTAATTAGAGTCAAGTATAACTTCCAAGATCATTTCACATAGTAGCACAAGCCAAGGTTAAGCACCAAAAAGTTGCACATAATATCTTATGTGAATTAACTTTACCCAATGAATTGGAGTACTATCTGGGAACACCCATATTAACATTTCATGAATCTGTTTTCCACATAAATAATCATAAAAAATCAATCTTGCGCTAACATAAGGGTTACCCATTTAAATAATTGGGTACCACAATCATGTCAAAAATTATAACAAATGGTCGTATCATAAAAGTGTCCACAAAATAAAGAAACTAAAATATACATGGAAATTAATAAGGGAAAATATTAATGTATCATGGTAAGTGATGTTAATTAGAAGTTACCACATGTATGAAAAGTATTCAAGAAAGTTTAATTTAAAAACATTCTTGATCGGTTTTAAGGAAAATACTATAGAGCCTTTAAAATAGAAAAGGTAAAAATCCTTTATAAAAAAAGTAAACTAGGAAGGTTGTCATAATAAAAGAATTATATTATAAAGAAAATGGTGAATTTAAATAGAATATATATTTCACTTTAAATTGGGTAAGAATTTGGGAAGTTCCCTCCAAATAGGTTTTCTTATCGGGAAGTATTGAGGAGGGAATCACTTGAAAACATTTATATCCCCCAAAGAGAACGATGAATGGGACTTAATACATGAGTTTGAAACATTCAAATAGAATTTAGAATATTAACATAAGAAAAACAGATAACCTCATTTAGGTAAAAATAAATATAAAGAAACCCTAAGGAATAATGGAGGTTGAGGTTGAATCCCTTAAGGATTATCGGCATGGTATCATGTGTACTTAAGAGGGATTAATGAGAGAGAAAGTGGTTTCGCAAAATTTAAACATAATGAGGAAAGTATGGGGGAGGTTCATAATAATACCCCATAACTAGGAATTACACATAAAATATCATAATAGAGATGATAATCTTGAATAAATGTTAAATAGAGAGGATCCCTTACCATAAGTATGAAGGTGATTTTCACGTAATCTTAATGACCTCATGAATCAATCTTCCTTGAGAGCCACTTAAGGGGATAAGATTTGGTCTTTTTAGAAGACCAAAATCTTTTAGATGTGGGGAGGGAGATTGGGGAGATATTTGGGTAGAATTTAGGGAAGGAACAAATCTTGAGAGGAGTGGAGAGAAGAGGGTGGAAGAGGTGGTATTTATAGTGGAGGGGAGGAGAGTTTTCATAATATTTAATTCCTTAGTTTATTATTTTCCCTCAAGATGAGAAATAAGGATGATTAAAAGAACAAAAATAGTAATATTTTATTTTGAGTTTGATATTTGGGTGCTTAAATCACTTACGATGTCAGGAATAGTGGATTTAAATTATAATGTATTTATATGGTAAATTAATGTATTTTACTATTCACCAAAAATTCATCTATTTCAGAAAAATCCCAAACATTCACCGTCACCATTTTTCAATGTGTTGAATCCAAAAATAAAATCCATTTTTCCAAAATAATTTTCTAAATTTTATTAATTTAATATTGAATTAAAATCATAATTTATTCTAAAAAAATAGTTTTAAAACATTTATTTACTTCTTCCAAAATATAGGCACATAATTATTTCACTTACATTTTAATTATATAATATCATAGTCAATGTTACTATTAATTAGGTTATATCACTATTCACATGGGTAACATTACTATTTATAAGGGTATGTTACTATTCACTGAAAAATTAAGTTTCTCTTATCGGACTCCAAACATCTTATTGATTGCAACCGTGAATGTCTGATTTTTGAAATTCAAAACAAAAAAGTTTCAAAATTACATTTAAAGGTCACATTGTAATTATTCTTTCATTTTTTTTGTGATTTCATGTGATTATATGAAATAATAATAATAATGAAATTTCCATTGAAAAACATTGGGTTGTTACAAAAAATATTTCCTAGCATTGTATCATTTAGAAGGAAAATAAAAACAATGGTTGAATATTATTAAGAATAAGAGACAATAGGATGAAATTAACTCAATGGAATAGGATAAGTCTAATACGATATTTTTTAGTAGGTAATTTCCATGATAACATCATATGAAAATGGAAGGGGAACAAATTGAGATTATGTAGAAGGGTGATGAATAAATTGGTACCTATGAGTAAAATTTTTCAAGACTTGGGAGGTACATTTTTGGTTTTATCATTAACCACAAAATAAAAATTGTTTGGTTATTTATATGACTAAAACAGAGTCTCCAAAAGACACTATCCATATAGAGATTTATTAGCTATGAAGAAATCATTCTATGTGATCTTATGGTAGAAATTGAGAGAAGATAGTCTAATCATTCTAATTTTTTTTGATAAAAGATAAAGTTGGATTTTTTATAAAATTATATTAATAAAACTAATGGAGGAAAGAAAATAATTGTTTGTTTAGATGAGAAGTGTGGAATAAAGCATGGGAGAAATTTTCTCCAAGGTACTGGTAAATGTTTCAAGTATTGAAACTAAGACCATCATGTAATTGAATGATGAAGATAATTAAAGAATAAATCCAATAAAAATGGGGATAAATCTCAGTAAAAGTTCAGATTTCACCATTATATATTCATCTTAGAAGAATGAAAATTTTTATTGATCTTAAATTTCATTTATGGTGGGATAACATGGAGAGAGATGTTACTGAGTATGTATTTCATTGATTAGTATGCTATAAATTTAAGGATGACATACATACATCTAAGTTCATATTGAAGCACTTACCCATACCTAAGTGTAAATAGAAAAACATCACTATATATTTCATCATGGGACTCCCCAAGATATAAAAAGGGAACTATGATATTTAGGTTCTAGTTATCCACCATAAAAAATGAACATATTTCATTGCTATCCGAGAGTGTTTCTCTATTTATTATATCACTAGGTTATACATTATGGAAGTGGTAGGGTTTCAATGAGTACCACTCTCAATAATATCTGAGGTGTACCATAATGTCATGGAAAGTTATTCAAAAATATTTGAAAATAATTTTTTTCTTTATCATTAAAAATCATTCTAAAAAATATGGTCATTTTAAGAGGAAAATTCAAAACCTAAAAGATATGTCGAGAGATTTCAACATGGAATTTGTTATCAACACCTTCCTTTGGTCAATTATTTTTACATCAACAGTTTTCACTCAGACATTAAGATGGATCCTTATGAATACCTATATGGAAAGATGTGTATTACACCAACAAGTTAGTATGAAGTTGGGGAATAAAAGTTATTAGGACATGAGACAGATGAGGAAATGATAAATAATGTTAATTCTATTTAATATAATATTAGGGAATCATAGAGTATGCAAAAAATACATGCATAAAATATTTTGTGTTATGTAGAGCTAGAAGTTGGTGATAAGGTATTCCTTTAAATATCACCTAGGAATAATGTTACGATATTTAGAAGGAAGAGAAGGCTAAACCATGGGTATATAATTCCCTATGATATTCTTGATCATATTGGGATGAAAACTTCTCACTTAGTGCTTCAACTGAAACTCTCTTATATTTATGATACTATCCATGTATCCATCACGTGTAAGTACATAGTTGGTCATTTACAATTACTGAACATAGAGGCCATACTATCAAGGAATCATCTTTATTATGAATAAAAAAATGTTGATGTATTATATCCTAGAGATGAAGTTTTATAGAACTAGAATAGCTAGTTGGTTAAGGTTGTTTGTAGGAATCATAATTTTAAGGAAGATATGTGGAAACCTAAGGATTTACGAGGAATAAGTATCCTTAATTTTTTGAATTATTTAAAGAGAATTTCCTGAGTGAAATTCTTATAAGGTGTAGAATATAACCCCATGATTTTTTAGAATATATTTATCTACTTAATAAATTCTATATATTCACAATATTTTGAAGTATTAAACCATGATCTTATAATAATTATTATTTTAAATTATTAAATAAATTTAATAGTATAGTATTTAAATGAAATATAAATGTTGATTTTTTTTAATTTAGTTAGTTAATACTATTGATCCTAAAGAACTATTTTGAGTATTTTATTTAAGAGAAATTAAATTATTTTTTATTTTTTATTTTAAAAATTATTAATAGAATTAAACTTATAAAGTAGTAATTTTAAACATTTATAAAAGTGATTCATTGGTTATAATTGAAAATAAAACCATTTTAATGAAAAAGGGATGTTTTCTAAAAAACAACTTTTATATGAAATTTGTTTCTATATTAATTTAAATATATCATTATTGATGAATGGATTTAATTTAATGTGAAGAAAAAAGATTTAAAAAAATTATATTATATTTAATTCTTTTTATTAGGAAATAAATTCCATTAAATTTGATCATATTCATGATTAATATATTTTTTCTAAAAATATATTTTGTTGCATTTTGCATGATTTTTTAAAATGAATTTATTAAAAACATACAAATTGAATTTAAAAAAATATTTTCAATATTTATATTCAAAATTTAATGATTTTTTGATGAGGTTACTTTCAATTTTTGTCATGATGAATAGTAATTATGGTAAAAACTTGTTACCTCAGTTATGGTTTACAATGGTAAATGAGGGGGTTAAAATAAAAGATGAGGTTTAAAATATCACATTAACTTATGTAAATTTTATTGGGTGAAGTTACTTTTTCTTTAATTTATTATATCATTATATCTTGGTACATTTGGTTCCACTTTATCTTGAATAATAATTTATTATATGGTAATGATTTATGTATTTACAAGTTTTCCACATGTATCACTTATAAAATAAGGACTCTTCCCATAAATATTCACATATTTTGAGACATCTAGATTAGATAATACATGCCCAAATATCTTCAAAGTTTCCCTTTCCATGTTATATAGGTTTTGGTTACCTTGAAAGACTAACCCAAGGGTCCTTAAAAAGAGATGCAAATGAGGTTTATCAAAGAAGAAGTAATTGTCTTTACTGAATTATTATTTGATTATTTATTATTATACCTCCTAAAAAAATTATTCAAAATAATTTAATTAATATATCAGTATAATTAAAATTTTAATATGTTTTTATTTTAATGGTACAACCATTTTCTACCTCATTTCCCTCTTATGATAAATGAAAACATCATTCATGTGTATGTGTGGACTGCCACATCCACAAAGCGATGTGATATTTTTATTAAGTCCACCATATATGGATGGTCCCATATTTGGATTTAATTAATAAATGTTATATTTATGATATTATTATGATTCTAGAAAGATATTTTATTATTCTTATATATTTCTTTCCATTGTATGGAAAATAAAAACATTACATGTGTGAATGTACGAACTACTGTCTCCATGAATTGATGTAATTAATTTTTCAATAAATAAATAAATAAATAAATAAATATATATATATATATAGATGAATGATTATAAAATTGTATTTAATTAATTAATAGTATACTTATAGAATGATTAAGATTACTTAGATGATGAAACCATGACCAATGGGTAAGGCTGAAACCGTCAAACTGAAACATGCATGGAAAACAAAACAATTATTATTAGCTGCATAAAAATTTATTATGAAATTTTATATGATATAAAATTTATTAATATAGTTATGGAATAAATTTATAATAAATTTAAATTTATTAGATAGGAGCTTAACAGTGCATATGGAGAAAGTCAGTATCTGAAATAAGGGTTCAAGTTGCAATCTCATTTTAATTGGGATTGTTTATGCTTGAATAAACTTTAGGGGGAGTTAAATAATATTTATTTCATAAAGCCAATATATTTTATTGTAATTTGGTTATTTTTTCCATGTTTTTTTCATTATACCCCTTTTGGTACTTAAAATAATTAGGAAAATGATTTTAAGAAATGTTACCTTTATTTCCTATTTGATCGATGTACTTTTTATTCCTTGTCCATGTTCATAAATTTTTTTCCAGGAATATTATTTTATATTATAAAATTATTATTTAAATTAATTCTCAATAATACTTAACTTTATTTTCAATATTTTAAAAGGAATATTCCTATCATTTTTTAAAGAAGATAATTTTATAATGTTTACCAAAAAGTGCAAAATGAAACTTTGTTTTAACATTTACTGAATGAATGTATTTTCCCACCATCATGAAAATTATTTACTATAAATATTCCTTTAAAAAATTCCATGGTAATTTTAAGATAATATATTTTTCTAAATATTTTGTTTTTTTCTTCAGTTTTTAAAGATACTGAATGAAAATGTTATTCTCAAAGTTCTCAAAGAAATGTTCAAATCCTCTTTTAAATTAATTTTTCATATATGTAATAATATTTTTATATTTATTATGATTCACTGGGGATATGATATAATGATACCATCCATGCACTTTCTATATATGTATTATGATTATTTTATGTGAAAAAATATAAGAAACCTATTCATTTTCTATAGGTTATGCTGCGATGGAATGATAAATGTTTTTATGGTCCTATGACATAAACATATATATGATATTCCTTATATATTGGATGGGTTAGTTAAAAAACCCCAAATGAATTGTTTAATTATTAATAACACATTAAATAATAATGATTTTAATATGTAGTGTAACAAGTTAGTTAAGGGAATATATCCACTATGATAGTCTTTGGAGTGAACTATTACTAAGGAAATAATGAAATGGGGAGAGAACCCAATACACTATGGGGCATTGTCTACTTTGATAGACATATAAGTGAATGCTGACTACTAAAATGATTTCCTATTTTATTATTGTTCCATAATTCCTATGGTATTTACATGTTATTATGACATACTCTCATGGAGTGTGACTAATTAATTATGATTCCTCACTTTTATGACCCATGTCTTTTGAAATGATACAACTTTATTTGATGTCTCAGGAATTATGATCAATTACTAACTGGGTGTGAAATTCATAAATCATGATCATGCTCTCATACCCTAATTCATATTTTAGACTTTCATAGGAACATTAATTGATATCTTCCATGTTCACTTTTACTGAGCATATGTTCTCACCCTTTTATATTCTTCTATTTTCCAAGGTTATGAAAAACGTTCTATGTAAAATCTGTTTACGAAGGGTACATTGAGAGTAGAAATGTGTGGTATAAGTTGAATATATATTATGAAATAAATTGATTATGTATCAATTATTGAAATATTTTAATCCTTTATGTTCCTAAAATATTTATTTTTGGGAATCATATTAAATATTCATCTAAAATGGTGCAATATTTATATAATAAATACTAGGTTATCCTTAATTTTAATAGATGGTGGAGAGAACTGAAACCTGAATAAAGTGGAAAATTCAATTGATTTTTAAGATTCATTTATAGATATGAAAGTTGAGTTAGATTCATTGCATGAGAATGATGAATAAGAGATAATAGAATTTCCATAAATATATAAATAAAATGAGAAAAAACTGGTCTTCTAGTTAAAAGAACATGCTTGAAGTATAATAATGTACAAATATAGGTTGGTTTTCAAATTATTTCATTATAAGGAAGAAATTTATTTTCTAAAACATTCTCATTGGTAGTTAGGAAAAATACCATTTAGATAATATCGAACATGTTTTCTAATAATATATTTTTCAAAAGGAAGATAGGTATAAATTTGCCATTCTTTCATGGTGACACATAGGAATAAATTTATATAAATAAAATAGCTGGTATTATAGAATATCATAATATATACTTGGTATATAAATAGAAGATATGTGTATATGGATTTAAGGTAGTTCCAAGAGAATGGAACCGGAAGTTTGATTCATTCGTGATGAATAATAATTTCATGTTGAGAAATTAAATGAAATTATCAAATAAAAACCTTACACATATATAATTTTAATCATCCTACTCTTACCCATGGATGACATGCTTCTAGGAGGACTAGGAAATTGGAATATTTAGAAACTAAAGTATGATTATCCAAAATATTCGATATAAAAGGCCATGGAGAGACTAATAAAATACTTTAAAATAAGTATTATGAGAGATAAGAAATCCATAAGTTCGGTGTTGTCTCAAATAGAGTACACTGGGAAGATAATCAAAGGGTATTAAATGTTTATATGTAATTTAGTCTCAATTAATTTTCTCAACACTTCAAATTGTCTCAGAAGAAAGTTATAAAATGGAAGATAAGGGTAATTATATAAGGATTTATTTATTTACATTACTGTTATGAATTTTTTTGTACACCATGATATGTAATCATTTGGACAATTTATTTTCATTGTGGGTTGTTACCTATTATATGTCCAATCCTTGGAAAGAGCACTAGGAAGTTGTGTAATGGATCATCTGGTATCTCAAAGTATTAGAGGATTCAACATTACATTTTGAGATAGATGATCTGTTATAGGGGTGTTTAGATACATAATTTGGGTTGATTTAGATACTTTGAAGAGAGTTATTTTTTATGTGTTCACCTATAATGAACGACCATTAGCTTTATTTTAATGTTGTAGCTGTAACACCCTAAGATTTTATTATGTACATTTATCTCTAAATTAATACTATGTTTGATATCTTGTTACACATGGAACATCGAACTAAAAATAATTGTGACATATTAGATTATTTTTATTAAAAAAAATTCAATGATAATAAAAACTTTATTAAATAAAATGATATTACCCATTTAAAATTACTTACATTTAGAGGATAACTAATTAATATGATTTAATTTTAAAAAGGGCTGTTTATTCTAAAAAAAATATTTTTTTGGGTTGTATTTTTAATCCTAATAAATTTAATTATAAAATTATAAAATATTAATATATATTGAATTCTATATTAAAATTCATTAAATTTGAAATTGAAAGGGAATAATACTAAGAACATTTAAAAATGTAATTTTTTAATAAAAATATTTCTCTTTATAATTGGTATTTTCATTAAAAATAAATTTTATAATTTTGTAATTTTAATTCTATAAAATAGGACTCAATTTTTATTTTATCATGTCAAAATTAGAATAGGTTCAATTTTGATATTTTTATGGAAAGGTTGAATTTGGGGGGAATAGTGAAAAATATTGATTGTGTAAATACTATAAATTTTATAAAATTTTCATAATACAAGAACGATTTTAATGTTTATGGAAAATTTTTCATATAAAAAATATATATTCATAAATTGAAATTAAAAATTAAAAATTAAAATTCTGAATTTATAAAACCCATGTTTTTCATTTTGGAAACTAAATTAATATTTTACTTTAATAAAAATTATTTTTAGTCTCCTTCCATTATCTAAGTACTGATAAGGTGTAAATCTGTTTTTCATTATTTTGATAGCCATATAACTCTTATTTGGTAAATAATAAAAAAATAAATGTCATATAAATCAACAAATTTGATAATTTTTCTCTTGATCTTAATTTTTAAGCATAACAATAAACATTCTAGAAATTGTTTTTATGCGTTATGTACACTAATATTAAAATTAATTTTTATCTTCATTATAAATTTTACTTATAAAAATGGATTTCATAGTTTAAATCATTATTGTAACACATATAGATTTTACATTTATTTTCTTTGAAATAAACTTGAGGTATTTGATAGCTTTCTTTATAAGCAACCCCATGTTTAAATGAACCATGATATAACAATCCTTTATAACCTAAGACTTAAATTAAAAGTTGTGAATTGTAATAACCACATCATGAACAATATGTATAATCGTTTTAAATAATTAATATTTATTGACTTATTCAAAATTAAATAAGTACGTAATTTTTAATAATGTAATTTCATGCTTTAAGAATATGCTTTCTTCAAAAAAATGTTTTAATTTCATTTTGTGGGTATAAATTATTATTAATTCATTAATTTTTTAAAATTTTAATTTATTAAATGAATATAATTTTTTAAATAACCATTTCAATTTTATCTTTTGGTGAGTTTTTGGATTTTTCTAAAAATATTAATTTTTTCAGATAATAGTAAAAATACCAGTTTTTGTAAACTTATCAATTTTTTTATTAAATCAATAAATTTAAGTCTCATAATTTTTTTAAATAACATAAATATATTTTATTTATATTTAATAAAATTAATTATTCAAGTCTCAAAATTATACTTCATTTTGGTATAAGTTCATTTTTAGTCATAAAAACATATTTTTCTAAAAAATGTATTATAATTGTAATGTGGTATTATCTATATAAATTAAATTAATCTAAGTGGATTAATTATTTTAATGAAAATTTTTTATTATAATTTTAATAAAATATTATAAAATTCATTTTATGGGGGTTTAATGGAATGGAATGGAATTAATTTTAGTTCTATGCTTAAAAATTCATTTTCCTAAAATTGGTTTTTGTTGCGTTTCACCTGCTTGTTGTAAAATTAATTTATTACACTCATAGAAATTGTATATATTTAACTTTTTACAACCCATCCCCAAAATAATACCCCTAATGGGATGGAAATGGGAAAAGAGAGATAGTGACCCTCGAGTCCCGCCTCCTTTAGGCCCCAGGTTGGCGACTAACACCGAGTGTATAATAAACATACAGATGGGAGGAATTACCCTCTAAGAGAAACACGTGCGAGAGAGAGAGAGAGATAATACATACATCAACCAAATCCTACTCAGACTATAATATAAAAGAAAGCCTAAGTACACAAATGTAATTTTATGCAGGAAATACTTCAACTAAAATGGAAACTGCAAGTACAAAAATAAAGTAAAGATGACATCCAAAAAAGCACAAAAAACTCTTGCAAAACTCCCATGCTAGTAGTAACTAGCATGATATCAAAACCGCTCCAACTAACCTAAATTTTTTTTTGATATACATAGGGTGAGTATAACAGTATACTTAGTAGGATCCTCCCCAGATCCTCTCATGAAAAAATGTAAAGAAAGAATGCTAAACCATAGTGAACAACAAGTGAAAGTGACTCTTCACATAAACAGGTATAATATGTTCCCAGACTCTCCCTAGATAATCTCAAAAAGTATCTAACATAAGATAAGATAATATAATAAATAATATGAAGGTTACCCTTTAACTTCATCCCCAATGGTTTTCCACTCCTCCCCAACATCGCATGTCAAGATCATCTATCTCCAAAAAGGATAGCTTATAGACACCATGGAAAAGAACCACAACATGATCCTCATGAAACATACCACCACATTCATGTAACCAAAAGTAACTAACTAGTTTTTGGGATCCACCACATCTTGTATAACATGTATCATTCATCAATTATTATACCTCAACCCATCACAACCCTTACACTGAGTATGGATCCTCAAGCCATAACAACTTATAAACGTTATACCAATAGTAGTTGTTAGGAAACTATATCTAGAATATATATGTGTGTGAAATAATCACAAGCCATTGAAACCCTCTACACACATATTTGGGGAAAACTAACTGTCGATTATATCAGAACAAGTAACTACCATGAGAAGAGAGCAAGGACAAAGGGTGAAGTCAACCATCCATCCTCCCACCAAGATGTTGGAAAAAACACCCCCGGGGCTCGAAATCCTCAGGGTATTAGTTTCCCTAACCGATAGGGTGTTGTAGTTTATATAAACAAAAAATATACATGATATAATATATCTCAAAACCACACTAATGGAATATTCTAGTCTCATACACAACTGCATCTATTATCTCTCGGACACCTGACTTCCACTATTAAGACTAGACATCATATAAGCTCACAACCATTTAAAGAGATACATTAAATTATCTTATTACTTATCATCAGTTTCACTTTATGTTAATTAATTATTAAACATTAATTAACCATTAATTAACCATTATCACTTTTATATTACATCACATTTCCATTTCAAAAATGATCCATTCCCACCAGTCATAAGCTAACAAAGTCCACGACTTCTCAGATTTTCAACCTTAGCATTGCATCCTAGAAAGCTCGAAATCCATGGGTTAAATATTTATTCATTTATTTAAAAACATTAAATTCCATATAAACAAGTGGTTTATGATAACATTATAAGTTCCCCAAACATAAGGGTGTCAACACAGTGAGCAGATGAACTAATTTTCGAGTCCTCACCAGCTATACTATGAGAGTAAACTCATTCAACCACAAGGAGCTAAACATAGAAAGAATGTGGCATACCTCATGCGTGTTTACCTCCCATGAAAATAGTGTAAAAAAATATCTGTATTCTTTAAGTAGTGGGGAAAGGAATGAAGATAATCAAACATCCTAGCCTCCAACCAAACAACTGATTCAAACAAGAATACAACTTTCATAATAGTGAATAAGCCCATCTTTAACCAGTTCCTTCATATCCGATGTCCTCCCTATCATCCACATCCATATACTGATGCATCCCACCAGTCCAGATTCAACTACTACTAAAAAACTAGTCCTCTCTACCCCTCATTCCATAAAATTCCTCTAGGATCATCCATCCCCAGTCACATTGCATCTGAGCCTCCTCACCCCACATACCACCACATCCCTCCAGGATCAGCCATATCAGGCTCATGTCACCTCACAATGATTTGGAACAAAACATAACAACAAGCTCTCAGCCCTAAAGTAAGGCACAAATCCATCACACACAATGAGATGTCATGGATACCAAATATATGGAACTTGGACTTTTCAAGAATGTGGGAAACTCAAGCCAAATAATGGAATTATCTTTTACCACCCAACTAGATCTAATTCCATCTTGAATTAATGGATTAATTCTCAAAGATTCCAACTATAGTAAACCTAAGAAAGAATCTATCAAAATTAATAAAAATTAATCAAACAATTAATTTAACATGCCATTAATTATTTTATCAACCAGAATATTTATGTTTTAGGTTCATTAACCAATTAAATTTAACATGAACACTTGAATCAATTTGATTAACTTAAAATTACAACAATAACAACAAAATTAATTAAACATTCCTCTTATATATTTTATCAAAATTAATTTATCAATAAATTATGGATTTACATTATATACTAATTTTCATTACGAGAAAAATGCTAAACCAACAAAGTAATATATATCACAATATTTGGCAACAGCAAAGGAAAAATGTTATCGCAGTACAAAGCAACACCATCATTATACGATCGATACTGATTATTTAATATAATTCAAATATTAAATTAGGAAAATTTCATTATGATCCAAGGAGATAAATCTTGCTAACACTATGATTACATTTAATTATATAGAGAAGCAATTAATCTACAACCTCAAAAGGTCATCAATGTTCTTCGCCTGATAACAGACCACACAATGGATCACTAATCACCCTCTTGCAAAAACTGCATCTATCTGTGGACGTCACAACACAAAAATATCAACAAAAACCAATATAAACACCATTATAACCATAGGAAAGAAACCTACATACCATGATGATAATATATGAGAGAAAAAGAGATCAAATTGTGAGAAACCTCTTAAAAAAATTAAGGAAAAATACACCTTGGATCAAGCCAGGTCTCCACAGTTCAAAGATGGAAGCATGAGATCGATTACCATCGAAGGGATACCAAAAACTCCAAGGAGGGGATTGTGGGTTCTCCTGGGATGAGTAAGAGGAAATATAAATCCATAGGGTTTGACAACTTGAGAAGCTGAAACAACACATAAAACATTACAGTGTCAGAATATTAAACGACATGTAATCCCCTGCCACATTGTGTAATTCCTCGAGGTTTATTTCCATTGAAAAACCACCATCTTTAGAATTCATTTTATTTTAAAAACCTAAAATATTACATTGTTCAAATCCCACTTTCACATCATGAAATTATTTTACGTGGCATGAAACTTACATTGACACCGTCAAAGTTCCCTACTTCCGATTCTTAGTACCCAAAATCCACTAAACATCCTCCGAGCCTCCTCTAAGCTCTACATTCCTCAAGAACACACAAATGGTCAATCCACCTTGACCTGATCACTTACATTAGATACCTATAAAAAATTGTCATCCTTGAGAATGTAAAACCAACCAAGAGACGAAACAGAAGGGGTCATCCAAACAACCACCCCATGAGATACCTTCCAAAGTTCTATCTATTATAGGAGATCAACCATTACACTAGAGAAACAGTTCAAAAGAACACGACAACCAAAAACAGCTCATAATCACTCCCCTCTGGGAGATACCTCTCAAAATAGAGAAATCCACAACAAGAAATACGAGAAATCCATTTCAAAACCAAGACATCTATACAACCACAAAATGAACAACATTACAAGAGAAGAGGTAAACAAAAAAACATTGGGTTCTGAGTGCGTATCTATGAATCACATTCCTAGGTACCCTCCTCCATGCCACTGTGTAAGAAAAATACATGAACCAAGGGGATACAATGCTCATGCAACACCTTCTCCAAGCAGTCCTTGATCTCTATAGGCCACTTATCAAAGGTAACATCATCATTTACATTGATTTCTCCCAAATGGATAATGTGATAGTTGTCATGAAGATAATGATAGAGTTGTAACACATGATAAAATAATGTATCTGACTCATATGTGAGGAAATTCTATCCTGTACACCATGGATCCAACATGATACAACACCTCAAAAGTCCCAAAAAATAAGTAAGAAAGCTTACACTCATGACTAAACATTCACTACCCATGATATGGAGCCACCTTCAGAAAAAAATGATCCCAAATGTCAAACTAATGTGGTATCCTCCTTTGATAAAGATAGGATTTTTGATGATCCTACACTGCTTTCATCATCTTGTGAATTACCGAAACTATCTTTGCCTTTTTATGTACCAGTTCCTGCCCAATAATTTCTAAAACTCCAACCCCTATACTAAAAAATACAGAATGGAAAGGTTGTTGATACAAGGATTAAAATGATGACATATTTATAGTGGAGTGAAAACAATTATTTTAAGGAAACTCTACTAAGGTAAGGTTCCTCATCCAAGAACCACTAAATACCAGACACAATAGTGAAACATGTATTTAATAATTTATGAGGTCTTCTCTGTATGACCATCCATCTGTGGATGAAAAGAAGTGCTAAGGAATGACTATGAAAAAAAATTATTTAAGAGACCTCTCCACACCCTGGAGGTAAAACAAAGATCTTGATCATAAATTATCATCCTCATGACTCTGTGGAGTCTCACTACCTCCTCCAGATGCTTCCTAAACAGAACCTACATTGAGATAGACTCCTTGATCGCTATAAAGTGGGATGATTTCATCAAATGATCCACTAACATCTATATAGCATTAGATCCTCCCAGATCTTCAGTAAACTGGTTTCAAAGACCATCGATATGTCCTCCCACTTCAATCGAGGAACATATAATTTCTTGAGAAAACCACCAGGAACATGATGCTCAACCTTTAACTTCTGGAAAACCAAACATTCAGAAACAAACTCAACAACTGTATATTTCAACCCAGGCCACCAAAGCTGACCTCTAAAAGCCTGGTACATATTTTTTATCCATGTATGTATTGCCAAAGGTGAACTATAGAACTCTATAATACCCATCTCATCCATTTTCAAAGGAACAAAACACCTTCCATGAAACATCACTCGATGATTTCAATATTCAGACTAGTCATCAAAGCCTTAACACAAATAAACTTGGTCTCTCTTTACCATTATATCAAGAACCTCAAACATAGACACATCCACCTGCTACACCAAAGATGACTTCACCATAATCTGAAAAATACAACCTCTTCCCCTGACTTCTCCCATATCTAGGTGCAAAACCGAAGGTTCTTCCATCACGCTTCAAGAATATCCTAATTCCCACACTGCATCACTTCACGACTTCCTTCTTAGTGAATAATCTAAAACATTCCCATTTCCCTGTGTATAAAAAAAAGAAATCATAATCCTGCAATAACTCCATCCACTGACACTGATTTGAGTTCAAGTCATGTTGTGAGAAAACAAACCTCATGCCCTTATGATCAGTGAAGACCAAAAAATGATCACTGTTGAGGTAATGTCTCCACAACATCAGGGAAAACCCCACGGCCTCCAACTCGAGATCGTGGGTGAAAAAGATATGATCATGGGGAAATAACATCCAAGACCCAAAAGAAATGAGTGATCTCTTCTACATTAGAACACATACCAACCCAAGATGCAAATCATCATAGAAAACCTCAAACTGAACTCATTTGGATGGAAATGGAATAACTAGAGCACTAACCAAATTCTTTTATAGATACCAAAAATCTATTTGAAAATGATCAGTCCACAAGAATTCCTGGTCCTTTATCATCAATGTTGTTAGAGGATTCAAAAAATAAGATAAATTATATATGATACTTCTATAATATCCTAAAAGACCAAGGAAATGCTACACCTCTGTCACTGTTTTGGGGGGTTCCTAAGACACAAATACTTCTATCATCAACTAATCCACCACCACTCCTTGTTGGGATACAACATTCCCCATGAAATGGACTTCTAGAGCCCAATACTCACACTTTAGAAACTTCCCAAATAACTTCTCACTGTGAATAACTACCAAATATGCACGCATATACTCTATATGCTCCTCCTCAAATGCGGAGTACAATAGTATTTTATCAATAAAAACCACCATGAACATATCCAGAAACTCACGAAACAAAGGTTTTATTAACCATATGGACACATCATGATCATTCTTCACACTGAATGGCATCAAAACAAAGTTGTAATGACCATGAAGAAAACAGAAGGAAGTCTTTGGGATATCATCATTCTTTACATGCATATGATGATATCTAGACTGTAAGTTGATCATTGAGAACCAAATTTCACCCTTAAATTGATTGAATAAATTATCAATCCATGGAAGTGGGTAGTGGTTCTTTACTATCACTTTTTTTAAGTAATTATAATCGATATGCAACTACAAACTACCATTAGACTTATTTTTGAACAAAACTAGTGTGCACCATGTTGACACACTTAGATGAATAAAACCACACTTCAACAGACCATTAATCTATATACACAGCTCTCATAACTCAGAACGTGCCTTCCTATATGGTGACATCTATTTTGGAGACACGCCTAGCTATAGTATGATCCTGAACTTGGTCTCTCGTCGAGGGAGTAACACTACAACCGCCTATAGAAAGACACCAATTTACTCTTACATGACCCTAGGAAACACCTATTGGTAATCCTCTGATGAACTCAACATTATCTCATCTATCGAGGATCAAAAGGATGGAACACACCTCTAACCCATATGAGGGTCTCTCTCACTAAAAAAGACTACTTGATTTCCAAAACCATAGAAGAACCAAACAATCCTCCTGAATCAATCCATGATATCTTTCATCGAATACAACCAATCCATGTTGAGGATGATTTCATATGGTTGTATATATAAATATAGGAATTATACCCAAGAGTGGTGATGCCCCATCACTAGCTCATAGTTTCTAAATAATTTAAACAAGTCAGCTCAACCTCTAACTCGCATAGTCAACACCAAGGGTATTGGAAGCCTCTCTACCACAAGCTCCAAAGAAAGGCAAATGGTAGGGTATATGAAAGATTTTTTCACTCTTGGATAAAAAAATCATGTACCCTAGTAGAAAACAATAGAAGGGTGCCTTGAATGATTTCCCACTTACTTGGTGCTGGAAATGCTAAAGCATGAAGCTGACCACAACCTACTCCATGAACTCTCTGACTAAGTTAACAACCAACTCTATGATTATGCTCTTCGCTCTAAGGATGGGGAATGTCCTATGGATATCCTTTTCCTACCCCATCTAGTATATAATAATCCCAAACTGAAGTAACCTATTGCTGCTGAACGGAGGAACCTGAAGTAGAACAAATTGAGCACAATGAGTGCTTAGAGTGTTCAGGTACTCTGACCACTGATAAACTTAAACTCCAAAAGAAAAACATGTTCATGATCCCTTGGAATATGTCTAAGATCCACCGTCCCCATAGAAATGATACATTGAGGGCTAGCACCTACCCCCAGAAAATTAGAAGCTTTTTATCCTAATAGCTAGGAACCCCAAACCACAACTCTTCTTCATGAGGAATCCTGTTGACTTATCTCTCATGAGGATACAGTTATGGATAAAATCCTCTTGATAACATATTCTCTTTCCATCACATTGAGATACATATTCAACATAAATTAGGTTACCTGGAGCTAGATCTCAGGATGCAAAGCCTCCTTGAAATGCCACTCTCATGCCTCCTCATCTGACAATAGGCCCGTAACATATCAAAAGAGTTTCTTGAAATAGATTCCAAACTCTCACACACTGGAGCTCCCCTACCAATGGGTAAGAATCTATTTGAGATAGGATGACTTCATGGTCAAATAAAGAAAATAAGATCTAAATTTTTCTTGGAACTTCTCCGATGAGATTGTCAACTCCTCACGATCACTAAAGAATGAGAACCACCACTGTCTTGTTGCGCCATGCATCATCATCACAAAAAATGATACCCATTTATCCTTCTGAGCTTGGATCAAATTGAAGTATATCTCAAACCTCTCCAAACAATATTATTTTACTACATCTGATATGGACCCCTCATACCTCTTCAGACTCTGTCACTAAAACTCTCAAAGTCTCCTCCCCTAAGTGTCGTCATCTTCAACCTCTACCCTGCATTGATCTACTAACAGAACCTGAAGAAAATCTTCTTTGATAAACTGATGAGGATGTCAACCTAGATCTATACCTACAAAATAAAAAACAATTAGATCTCCTAAATCATGATTATGGAAAACTTTAACATTAATTAACTATATTCGTTTATTTATTTTAGGTTAATCTATCACTTGGTCTACCAATTCAAACACATGTATAAAGAGGAATGATTCATGATCCTTTCCTAGGTCTCTACCCTGTAACTAGTATCACATCATTTAGTAGGCTTTGAAAGCTTAAGGGTCCATGAATCAGGTTATATGGGGCCTTAAATACCCATCTCTCATCTAGTCTCATGGGTTAACAGTGCTCTCTAAACATAACTGAAATTGATTCCCTACCAACCCATGAAACCTCACCCATGACTAACTACAAATTCCATCCTATCCCTCAAATGCCCCCTATGACACCAATCTATCATGACCCCCTCTCCGTAATGTGTACCCCTCTTGGTCCAAATTTGGAAGAAGATAGATAGAGACCCCTGAGTCCCATCTCTAGTAGGTCCAGGGTTGGAAACTAGCACTAAGGGTATCGTAAACATGCATATGGGAGGCACTAACCTCTAAAAGAAACACATACGGAAGAGAGAGATAATATATACACCAACCAACTACTGATCATAATAGATTATAAAAATAAAACCCAAGTACACAAATGTAATGTCATGCAAGTACTACAACAACTAAAGGGAAACTACAAGTATTAAAAGAAAGTAAAGACGACAACGACCACGAAGCCCAAAAAACTCCAAGAAAACCCCTAAGCTACTAGTAACCATCCTGATCTCCAAAATTCTCCAAATGACTTAAATAATTGTTTATATATACATAAGGTGATTATAAGAGTATACTCAATAGGATCCTTCCTAGATCCTCTCATGAAAAAATGTAATGAATGCATACTGAAGCACAGTGAACAACAACTGGAACTAACTCATCACTTAAAAAGGTATACTAAGTTACCAGACTCATCATGGATACTCTCACCAAGTATCACATACAAGATCATACAATATAACAAATAATATCAAGGGTAACCCACTACTTCTTACCCAATAGTTTTCTGCTCTTCCCCAATGTTGCACGTCCTAAGCATCTCTCTCTAAAAATTCTATCTCGTAGACACCTTGGTGAAGCAACAGAACATAAACCTTATGCAACATACCACCACATTCGTGTAACCAAAAGTAACCAGGTAGTTTCTAGGATTCACCACAACTAATATAATTTGTATCATACATTAGGTATTATACCTCAAGCCATCATTGCCAACACATTGAGTAAGGATCCTCAAGCCATCACAACTTATACACATTATACCTTTAGCTGTCCTTAAGAAACATTAGCTATAATATATATGTGTTTGAAATAACCAAAAATCATTATAGCCCTCTACACACATATAAGGAGAGAAATAAAATTTTTGTATACAAGCACAAGTAACAACCAAGAGAAGAGATCAGGGACAAAGGGGGAAGTCATCTATCAATCCTCCCACTAGGATGTTGGGGAAAATACCCCTTAGGGATCAAAATTCCCGGGGAGTTAGTTTTCCTAATAGATATTGTTGATTAGAATATAGATACACAAAAATTACATAATATAAAATAGTTCACAACCACACTAATGGAATATACTAGTATAAAAAACAACTACATCTAACGTCTCTCGGACTCCATACTTCCACTATTATGACCATATATCCTATAGACACATAATAATTTAATGTGATGCATTTAACTATCTTATTCATTTTTATTTGTTCCACATTACATTAATTAATTATTAACCATTAATTTACCATTATAATTTCTACATTACACCACATTACCATTTTAGAAAATATCTGTACCATCCAGGAATAAGAAAAATGAGTCCACAACATCTCATAATTTCAACCTCAACATTACATCCCAACAATCTCTATCCCCATGTGTTAAACATTTATTCATTTATATAACAACATTATGTTCCAAATCCCAAGGTTCTCTAGGAAAATATTCTAAGCTCCCCAAACACAAGGGGATTAACATGGGGATTATATGAACTACTCGTTGAGTTTTAGCCATCTATAGCATGAGAGTAAACTCTTCCAATCATGAGAATCTAAACACATAAAGCATGTGGAATACCATGTGCATCTTCACCTCCCATGGAAGGAGAGTTACCAAACACATCTATCTTACTCAAGAAATAGGGAAATAAAATAAAATAAACAAACAACCTGAACTCTAACAAAAAAACAGATTCAAACAAACATCCAATTTCATAATAATGGGGTAGTCCATATTTAACCCATTCCATCATCTCTGATGTCCTCCTTGATATCCACATTGAAACACCAATGCATATAACCACTCCATGCATCATATACTATCACCATAACTGGTTATCCCTACCCCTGATACACAATATCCCTCCAGGATCATCCATCCTAGGCTCATGTCATATCTAGGCCGCCCATCCCCACATATCACAATAGCCTTCTATGCTCGGCCATCCCAGGCTCACATCAACTCACAAGTTGTAGGAAAAAAACATAGCAATGAGCTCTCAGACCTATAGTAAGGCATCCAGAATTCACACACAACAAGATATCATGGCCCCAAAACATAGGTAACTTACCCTTTACAAGAAAGTGGGAAATTCAGGCCCTACAAAGTCATTATATTTTATCACAAAATTGATTTTTATTCCATCTTTAATTAATTGATTCATTATCACAGGTTCCAAACATGGGAAACCAAAGAAACAAGCTATCACAACTATCAAAAAGTAATTATAAAATTAATTTAACATGCCTTAAATTCTATTATAAACAAGAATAATCATGATTCATTTTCATTACAAAATTAAATTAAACATGAACACTTGAATCAATTTGATTAACATCAAATTACAAAAAACCTAATTCATTAAACCTAGTTCTTTAATCTTTCAGCCAATTAATTTTTCAGTTAATTCCAGCATTTTGTTTTTTACCAATTTCAATCATGAACTACATGTTATTCCAAGAAAGACATAGATATCACACTATTTATCAAATCAAGAGGCAAACTATTATCATGGTTCAAAATAGAAACATCACTATGTGATCGATACCAATTATTTAATCTAGTTCAAATATTTAATTAGGTAAATATCATTGCGATCCTAGGGGATAAATCATGCTAACTCTGTGATTTAACATAATTAAATAGAGAAGAAACGAATTCCCTACATCTAAAGGCCATCAATGTTCTTTTCACGAGAACGAACCAAACAATGGATCTCTAATCACCACTCCTACAAGAACTGCATCCATCCAAGGACATCGCGACACCACCACACTAACAACAACCAAGAGAAACCCCATTAGAACTATGGGTAAGAAACCCTCATAGCCTGATAAGAAGATAAGAGAGGAAACAAGATCAAACTAGGATAAACCTATAGATAATGAAGGTAAAACACAACTTGGATCATGTCGGGTCACTATAGATCGAAGATGGAAGCCCGAGATCAATTATCATCAATGTGATCTCTAAAACACCGATTAGGGGACTACCGGGTCACCTAGGAAGATAGGGAAGAAAGATGCAAGAATAGGATTTGATAGCCTGAGCAGTTGGAAAAAATACTTAAAACATTACAGAATTGGTGGATTATAAGACATGTAATCCCCTTTCACATCGTGTAATGCCTAAAGGCCAATTTCGATTGAAAAAGTTGTCTCCTTTAGATTTTATTTGATTTTCAAACCTCAAAATATTACATGGTATGAATCCCACTTTCACATCATGAAATTATTCTACATAGTATGAAACTTAATTTCAAGCCAAGAAAGTACCCCAATCTCATTTCTCAACACAAAAACTCCTCCAGACATCCTATGAGCCTCCTTAGAGCTTCTTAAGCCTCGATAACACACAAAGGGTCTATCCAAATAAATCTTAGGCCTTAAAAAATGGATTACATAATTTTAATCAGAATAATTATTATAAAGTAATACGTTCAACATAATTTTTGGTCATAATGGATAGTAAAAATGTAAAATTTTGTTACCATAGTTAAGGTTAAAACGAGTTTACTAGTAGAGGGGGGTAAAACTAGAAGATAAGTGTATGAATTCCGCATAAACATGGAAAAATATTTATTTTTGGAAGATATTTAAACATTATATATCTTACCTTTTAATTAATTTACATTGTTTTCCACTTTCTCAAGAATGTGAATTTATAATATTTAAATCATTTAAGTAATTCCATGCCTATCCCTCCCCTCACTTATAGAAGTAAAACTCTTCTCATCACTTATTCAAACAATTTGAGCCTTATATATCAGCCAATACCTACCCCAAAACATTTCTAGGTTATTTACATTCATCCTTGATCCCATAGACATCTCTAAAGACCAATCATTCAAGTATTAAGGTGTAAACCAAAGGAGTTCTTGAAATTAAGTGGTATAAATATTCCCTAAGATCTTTCAATTTTATTTCTTCATCCACTTCATCTAGACTTATTATATACATAAAGTAATTATGAATATATTATCATCAAGATAATAATATGTTATTATGATGATGGAATAACCATTTCACACCTCTTCTCTATCAAATAATAAATGAAGGTATCACTCGCATGTACGTGTGGACTACCACCTCCATGTTGTGATTTGATTCATTTTCCATCCTAATATTTTATTTTTGTTTATTATGAAAAATTTAATGTATATATAAATGATATTTATGATACCATAATGATTCTTTAAAGGTTAATTATTTTTTTCAATTCTTTTTTTCTATCCATCAAGAAGTGGAAAATATCACTTGTGTGTATGGAAAAACTATCATTTCTACGAAGTAATTTAATTTAATTTTCATCACTAATGTATATGAATGGTTATAAAGGTGTATATAATGATTAAATATTATACTTAGGACATTATTATCATCTTTAATATTATGTAACAATGATTAGTGTGCAAGGAATATAACTATTGAACAATATTTTTCATGAAAAAGAAAATATTTAACACTTAGAAACAATGATTTTAATAAATAATTATTAATAAATGGGTGTTGAAAAGTTATAATTGGACAATATAAAAATTATAGGTATAAATATGGTTCATCTATGAAATTATAATAAATTTTAATTCTCTATATAAGAGGTTGTAGATCTTACGAAGAAAGTCATACATGTGGTAAAGGTTTGACGTTATAATATCATTTATTACCCACATTATTTATGCTAAAATTTAGAATGATGAAATTATATGATATATCTATAGAATAAATTCTTTATATTTCTATCCTCTATTTATTTCTATAGATTTCATGTTTCCATTTCATTTTATCCTCTTTAAGTACTCAAGACACTAAAACAATGTTTTTTTTATGAAAAACTGACTTTATTTCTCTATTTAGTCAAGAATCTATTCCTTCCATATCCATATATTATTTAAAATGTTTTAAATGGTGTCATTATCCCCAACACATTGATTATTTAATTTATTTTTATCCATGTTTTACTTTCTATAATTTTTTAAAAGTAATCTTCTAATTGTTTTATGAATGAGGTACTTTTGACTTTTTACGAAAAATTTAATAGGAATATTTGTTTTAATTTAAAACACATGAATAGATTTTACCATCATAATTAAATACATTTCCATTGTAGAATATTTTATAATATTATTTTAGTTTTTTCAAATAAAATATTTTACTTCATATTTTTTAAATTTATAGACTTAAAATAAGTGATTTCAAAATGAAAAGGGTATTTTCCTCAAGAAATGTTCCAGTGTTATTTTAAAGGTATATTCATACATAACCACATTATTTTATGTTTCTTATGATTTATTTTGGATATTATACCATATTACCTTGTGTACTCTTTCTTTGTATGGTTTATTATTATGATGATGAAATATTTATTAAAACCATTTTCTTTTCCATTGTTTAAGCTATATTGAAATGTTAAATGATTTTATGATATTATGTTTTATATATGAACGTATTAGGATTATGTGATGGGTGGGTTTGTTATATCCCTCTAATGATTTGTGTAAGTATTGGGTTTTCATGAGGTCAAATGCTGCATGAGAGGTTATCCCATGCTCAAAATATGATACATGGGTGGTTATCCCAATCCTAACATGGGTACACAGGAGGTTATCCCATGTGAAAAGTAGGTACACTGGTGGTTATCCCAAGCCTAATATGTGATGAATGTCTTGGAGGGTATCCTTGACATAATATTCTATCGATTATGATTAGGCCACACTTTATACCACTCATTTAGGACATGATATTAGGCCAACGTTATTATTTTACAAATCATGAAGTTCAATTCCTTTGTGATCATGTTTTTTAAACACTGAATCTCAATTATGTGATTCATGATTATGATATATGAATTACTGGGTATGATTTTCAAATGCTATGCTATAATACAATTATGGTCATGTTATTCTAAAAAATTATAAATGATTAATATATCAATTTTTTACCCTTACTGATCATTTGATATCAACCTATAATAAGTTTCATTTTACCTAGTTTATGAAGAAGATCTTTAATTATGATATGTATAAGAAGGGTGATAGTGCAAAAGAACTTAGTTTGATATGATGTAGACCTTTTTGTACTATTTTTTATCTATTTATGTTTATAACTAAATGAAACCTCTGTTGTTTGGGTGTGCATTATAATGATATATAATGAATTTTCATCTAATAAAATGTAATACTTATGTTTATAATGTTTGGGTTGCCTCAATTTGTATTAGAGAAATGTGTAGTTACTTTTGGATACTATGATGAGAAATATTTATTATACACCCATAGGATATACCGAATTATAAGATAAAAACTTGTGTTATGGTGAATAAAGGGGTTCTTTTTTCCCAAGTAAATACATCATTTAATGGGTACATGCAAGTGAATGAAAATTTGGCATATATTCACCTAGGGGTAGAAACTCCAAATTGGGTAGATTGGGTAGTAACTCGACTATCATTGGTGACCAATGAGTGGGACTAAGTATACACACCATTCTAGAAACACCAAGGGTATATTCTTGGGTTAATTTTAATTTGAATCATAATGAATTCTGATTTATTTGAATGGATAATGAGCATGAAGAACCTATGTTAAACTTAAGGTGTAATAGTCTAAACATAATGTTTCAATATTTAGTCATCCTATTATTGTATAAATATATATGAAGTATAATTATTATGATCAAAATAATTTATTCTGAAAGGAATAATTAAAATAGAGGTTGAATTATAGTTTTACAAAACATTAGTTTAAAATATTTTAAACTAAAACAATTCAAAAACCACTTTATGTAAAAGAATAAAATTAATACTTTGCTCTTAGTTATATCAGAGTATCATAATCAGTTTGTTTATGATAATATCATATTAAAAAAATTTCATCATAATGAAAATTACTGTATCATATTCAGAGTGGATACAATTATATCATAGTATACAAGTCATAATTAAAAAGAACCTATCTTATTTAAGATAGATAATATTGTATAAGTATATCTCAGATTCATAGTAGATATGATTAAGTAATATAGATTTTATTTATCATAATGAGAGTCTTTATAATAACATAATTATATACAATGCACAATGTAAAATCAAATGACTTGTAAGAGACATGTAAAAGAATCACAACAATATAATATTGACTTATATTTATAATAATTGATATATTTTAATCTTAAGAGTAAGGAAGACACAACCCTTTTCTAAATGTGTCCATTGTTTTATACTTATAAGAATGTTCTTCTTTCCTTAACTAGGAAATCCATCAATATAATGATTGGCTCAGTCACACTATCCTTGTGCACCCTCGATACAATAATTGGATCTATATTGTTATCCATGCATTCCCTCGATCAATACCGGGATCGGCTCGTCTATATTCGTACCTTTAAAAGCCCGCAAATGTATTCACACAATGAGATGAAAAAAGAAACTAAAAAACATTTTCTTAAAAAGAAATCTGGACAAGATTTCCTTAATAAGGACTCTCTCTAATGAAATATAAGAGACTAAGAATATATAGTTCAAAATTTGTAAACTTCATAAAATTTGAGAGAGAAATCGAATCATCATCTTGAAACCCATTAAATGACCAGGTATTTTTCTGGAAGCCTTCCAATGGTCATATTGATCTACAAATATCATATTTTCTTCAATTTTGTCACAATGACTTGGATAGATGGAAATTCAATGACTATTAGATAATAGAAATCTTGACGTCATTTAATACACCATCAAAGTGTAAAAGGTATTCCAACATGATTGGAAAAAGTTTTTCATATTTAAACATTGAAAAATCCAATGAATATAATTATATAATTTCATTATAATTTTCTTTATGTGTAATATTCCAATGTTATCTATTATGATATCAAATCATATTATAAAATCTTTTTTGAGTATGAAGACAAGAAAGAAAGTATTAAATATGATTTGATAAAGGTGAATGTGACAATTATCATATTTATACTCATGATTATAATTATAATGAATAAATATATTTGTATTCATGAACACATTAATACCATCTATAAGTACGGTAAAGGATTATATTTTCTAAAAAACACCTTAAAACACTTTAAGTATTTAAGTATTTATGAAATATTTTTTAATTTCAAAAAAAGGAATGGAAAGTTCAAATAGAAACTTTTAACTCAACAATATCTCCCTTTTGGAAAGAAAAAATCACATAACATATATAGAAAATAACTTTGAACAACTTACTGTCCAATTACTTTGAGTACTTATGATTCAAAAATTAAATTGAAAACATATCCCCACTGAGTTTTAAAACACATCTGAACACAATTATGAATATGACTCAATCCTCCATAGAATAAGAACCCCCCCTATAGATTATATTCTCTTATTTAAATACACTTATCTCCCCTTTACTTAAACATCTCCCTCACTTTAGAAAAGTTTCCCCTTTGTAAAAATTCTCCACCTTTGTGATTTTGAAAAAGGAATCATTAAAATTCTTGTAATAACTAAAAAGGATTTGAGAAACATATAAAATATTCAAGAAGAATGAACTATCTAATCATTGAAATAAAAATATGAAAGAATATTAAACCAATCAAAACTCGAAAAACATTCAGAAAATTTTATTTGAATGAGAAGACTATTTTATTCATTTCTTTAGATCAAAGGAATTTTAATAACAAAATAGAAAAATTGATCAAATTTGAAAAATATTCTTATATTTCTTTTTCATAAATCTCACAATTATCTTAAAATTATTAAACTCCTTCATGTCTTCTTCTATATTTGAAATAATATCTTCATGTGACTAGTTATTATTTTCTAGACCCTTTAACCATTACTCTTGAACATATCCATTAAGAAAAGAAAATTTTATAACATTTTTCAATGGTTTTAAATTAACTAATGCTACAAATGCTAATAGAATACGAATATATTATAGTCTTACTACTGGTTTATAAGTTTCTTATTAATTTATAAATTCTTTATTATTATAAACTTTATAAAAAATTCTTGCTTTATTTCTAATAATAATTCCATTTTCGTAATATTTGTTTTTGAAAACAAATTTTACTCCAATTATAGAAGTTTCATTAGGTTTTTAAAATAGGGTATGAACTTTTTTACTCTCAAATTTATTTAGTTCACCTTGTATGGATTCAATAAAATCTTCATCACCTGGAGACCCATCAATATTTTTAGGTTCAAATTCTGAAAGAAAAGCAAGATGTTCTATTTCATTCTTTAAATAACATGGATTCTTAATAGGTTGATCAACATAATCTATGATATTATCATTAGGATGATTCCCAAGAAACAATAGAATTGGGTTTCTTTAAACCTGTTCATCAACATAAGGTAGAAAATCATCTTGAGTAAATAATTAAATAACAATTTCTTGATTATTTTTCTTATTGGAAGAGTCTTATATAAAAGGTTGAGAATCAGTTTTTGATAACACATATGAAGTTTTTGGTTGGGATTGTTTAAATGAAAATTGGTCAGTTTCATTAAATTTAACATGAAATTTTTCCTCAATAGTACAAATATTTTTGCTATAAACTCTATATGACATAGAATTAGTATAATAACAAAAAATATAACTTCATCATATTTGGTTAAACTTTTATTTAAAATATCTTTCATATTAAACACTAGTAATTTAAAACCAAATACTCTAAAGAAAAAAAACTTTTGGTTTTAGGCGTTTACACAACTAATAAGGAGGTTTATTAAGAAATGGTCAAATTAAAAATTGATTTATAGTATAGAAAGTAGTACTAACCACTTCAACCCAAATTGTTTTTCAATTCATTATTTTCTCAACATGGTTCTTGTTATTTATTGAAAATACAATTTCTTCTTTCAACAACACTATTTTTCTAAGGGGTTTTAAAATCTAAAACGTTTTGTGTAATGTCTTTCTTACTATAAAATGTTTCAAAATTATAATTTAGAAATTCTCCACCTTGATAACTATGAATAATTATCAAGGGAAGTTTTTTTTTCATTTTTAACTATGGATAAATATTTTTGAAATTGAAAACGTATTCAAATTTCTTTATTAGAAAAAATCCATGTATATCTTGTGTAATAATCAACTATTACATCTTTATATTATTTTCATCCAATACTTCTAGTTTGTGTAGGATCAAATAAATCCATGTGTACTAACTGTAAAACCTTAGTAGTTGAGAAATCACTAATAGATTATAATATTGACTTATGTTGCTTAACATATTGACAAGGGTCCCATATTTTTGAAGAATCAATCCTACAATCCAATAAATACTTAACACGTATTTTCTTTGTTAACATACATATGTTCCTAAGGTTAAAATGTCCTAAAATTATATACTATAACCATGATTGATCTTACATTTCACTGATATAGGGTAAGTCTTAGGTCCTAAGGTCTTCTATGTTATTAGTGTAGAAAGTTTCAGACTGATAGGCGGAAATAACATATTCATACTTTGAATTATGTACTATAAATTTATCATTTCTAAAATTCACAAGGCAACCTTCGTCAAATAATTGACATCTTCTCATAAGGTTGTGCTTAAGACCTTTCACAAATAAAAAATTTGAAATTAAAACTTTTCTAAGAATGAGTATATTATCTACATTGATGATATTCATATATTCAGAGGCACAAATAAATTAAAAAACAATTTCTTAAGGAGACAATTTTACAAGGTTTTGTTAAGAATAAATCTCTATAAATTAACACTATATAATAAGAATAAGTAGTTCATTATTTTTACACTTCAGAAAATTTGAGAGTGAAATCAAATCATTAGCTTAAAACTCTTCAAATGACCAGGTATTTATAGGAAAGCCTTCCAATAGTCATCTTGTTCTCTAAAGATCACATTTTCTCTGAGTTTTTCATAATTACTCTGATAGGTGTAACTTCAACAAATATATAATAAAACAAAGTCTAAAGTTGTTCAATGCACCATCACACTAAAAAAAATATTCCAATATGATAGAAAATATTTTTCTATTTTTAAAAATTGAAAAATATGATTGATTTCATTATAGAATTTCATTAAGATTTTCATTATGAGTAAGATTAAAATGTTATAAGTTCCTTTTTCAAATCTAATTATAAAAAAAATTCAGTATGACGACAAGAAATAATGTCTTAAATATGATTCGATAAATGTGAATCTTATAATTATCTAATCTGTACTCATTGCAAAAATTGTAACAAATAAAGTAAGGTTGTATTAATGATTATTTCAAAACTAGTTCTAAGTATAGTGAATGTTTATGTTTTCTACAGAAAATATCTTATGAAACTTTAGACATGAAAGAGTTAGTAATTTAGTATTTAATAAATAGTTTGTGATTTCCAAAACAAATAGAATGGAAAAGTCAAAAAAAACTTTTGACTCAACAATATCCCCCTTTTTGGAAATCACAAACCATGAAAATAGAAAATCACTTTTCCTAACTTACAGTATAATTAATTTTAGTAGATCATATTCAGAAATTAAATTAAAAACTTACCACCCCATGAGTCTTATAACTCCTATGAATACGATGATTAATACGACTAACCCCCCCTTAGGATAATAACTCCTCCTAAGGATCATATTCTATTCTTTAAAGATATTTCTCTCCCCCTTACTTAAAAATTTACCCCTTTTTAAAAAAAATTCTTTGTAAAAAATCACTCCCATTGGGATTTTCATAAAGGAACGGGTAAATTTATTATAATACCTGAAAAGGGTAAGAAAAAAATATATACTAAAAAATAATGAACTATCTAATAATTCACTAACAAATATGAATGAATATTAAAACAATCAGAATTTGGAAAACACTCAAACAATCATATTGGAATGAGAAGAGTATTTTATTAATTTCATTAGATAAAAGGAATTTTAATAAAAAAATAAAATAATAATTCAAATTTTAAAAAGACTCTAATATTTATTTTTGCATGGATCTCATAATTTTCATCAATTTCATGAAGTCCTTTATGTCTTCTTCCATCTTTGAAATAAACTCTTCATTTGATTGATTTCTCTTTTCCAAAACATGTAACCTTTCCTATTGAGCATATACGTTATGAAAATAAAATTATTCATACATTTGAATTTTTTTTGAATTTAAATAAGGTTGAAAAGGCTTGTAGAATACAAATGGATTCTAATATTACTTCCATTGCATAGGTTTATTCATACTCCATTCCATCTAGTTGATTATAACCATCTTCAATAAGTAATTCTTTATTTTTAATAATAATTTTATTTTTTCATATTTGTTTCTAAAACCCCATTTTAATCCAATTATAGAAGTTTCTTTAGGCTTTTCAAACAAGGTCTAGACTTTGTTCTTCTCAAATTCATTTAGTTCATATTGCATGGATTTAATCCAATATTCATCACCTAAATCCTCATAATGTTTTTTAGGTTCAAATTGGGAAAGAAAATTAATATATTCTATTTAATTACTTAAAAAACTTCTAGTCCTAATAGGTTGATCAACATCACCAATGATATTATCACTATTATGATTCCTAAGAAACAATTGACTTGGGTTTTGTAAAACCTCTTCATCAATATAAGGTACAAATTCATCTTGAGTAAATACTTAATAAACTATTTCATCAGTATTTTACATATTTAAAGAGTTTCATATCAAAGGTTGAAAATAAGATTTTGAAGATACATATATGGATGTTGTTTGGGTTTGTTCAAAACCAAAAGGATCTGTTTCATCCGATTTACTATGAACTTTTCCCTCAAAAGTATATGTATTTTTTTATAAAAAATCTACATGCCTTAGAAGTAGTGGAATAACCTTAAAATATTACTTCATCAGATTTGGTAAAAAATTTATTTAAATTGTCTTATTTTTTAAAGATAAATACTTTACAACCAAATACTTTGAATTAAGAAACTATTAGTTTTCATCCTATTTACAACTGATAAGGAGTTTTATTAAGAAATGGTCAAATTAAAGCTCAATTTATAGTATGGAAAGTAGTAATAACTACTTCTTCCCACAAATATTTAGTTTTTGAGTATTCACTAAATATTTATCTTATTATTTATTAAATAATATGATTTCTTATTTCAACAACACCATTTTGCTGAGGGAAACTAGGAGATGAAAACTTATGTGTAATTCCTTTCTTACTACAAAAAGATTCAATATATGAATTTACAAATTCTCTACTATGATCACTATAAATAGTTATCAAGGTAAGGTTTTTCTTATATTTAACTTTTTCTATAAATTTTTTGAAATAGAAAAATGCTTTAGATTTATTTTCTAGAAAATTAATATTTGTATATGTAGTGTAATCATCAATCAAGAAATATACATAGTATCTTCCTCAAATTATTCAAGTTTTTGTAGGGATGAATAAATACATATGCACTAACTGTAAATAATTAGTAGTTGAGACGTCACTAATAGATTTAATGTTTGACTTATATTGGTTACTGTATTAACAAGGGTCACAACTTTTTGAATAATCAAACCTATGTTTATGTAGATCTTTAACATGTATTTTCTTAGTCAAATCACATAATTTTCTCAGGTTATAGTGTCCTAACATTATATTACATAACCAATTTTTATCTCCCATTACATTGAGACAAGGTATTGTTTGGATACTATGGTCTTCTTAGTTAAGTTTGTAAACATTATCATGTTAATGGAAGTAAAGAACATATTCATCCATAGAATTATGTACTATAAATTTATCATTTCTAAAATGTATAATTTAACCTTAATCACATGATTGATTTATTCGTTTGAGGTTGTTATTAAGACCTTTTACTAATAAAACATTTTAAATTAAATCTTTACCAAGAAAAACTGTATTATAGATACTAATAATCTCTCTTTGAGAATTATATCTAAAGGTAACTTTTCCACCATTCATTTTGATGATATTATAAAAGAAATATTTTTTTTTCCAATTATATGTATATAACACCCAATTTCCATGTACCAAGTTTCCTTATTGTTGGTACTACATTGTTTTTGAAAACAAAACAATTTGGATTTTGAAACCGAAACCATATTGGGTTTGGAAATTTCAATAGTTAAAATTTCCATAATCCACTTTTTTTAAAAAAAAAATTGGATCTATTGAAATAAAATGATTGATTTTTATTAAGGGAAAAAATTATTCCAGTGGCCTAAATTTGAAAATATTTGCAAAAGGATGAATTTTTAGAAATAATGTAATTCTTACTAAAAATTAGTTTTTTAGAAGTATAACCAATTCCAGAACTATTTATATAAAGAAAATGTTTTTTATACATTGTACCCAAACCTTCCTTACCAAAGGTAAAGTTTGAAAAATGTTTTAGTAGGGAAGAAATTTAAGATTTTATTTTAACAAATAAATCTATATCATATTGATTAATTGTTTCAGAATTGAGTTTTTCAAAACTTTTTTGTAAATAATTCTTCTCTGAAACCAATTTATCTTAATCCTTAGAAATAATATCTTATTCAGAAATATTTTTATCAAGATCATTAGATATATCTGATACTTATGTTGTTAAAATATTATTCCTTGAATTTTACTTATCTTGTTTTTTTAACTTTTTATTTTTTATTTTCAAGAAGTTTTTCAAAATGAGATACTTCTTCATAAGAAATAAGAGTATTATCCTCTACTAAGGAATATTCTTCATATGATTATTTAGAAACATTATCATCATAATATTTAGGATAATTTTCTAATAAAGATAAATTTATATTATTTTCAGTAATATGAACCATAGCCATGAAACATCGATATTCTAAAAGTACTTTTTCAAAAAGAACAATATTCTTCTCTCCATTATTTTCATTCTTAGAAGAATAATCTGAAGAGTCTCCTCCACTAGAACTCAAAGAATCATTTTATTTAAGAAAATTATTATTCTTAGACTTATAATAATTTCTCTTATTCTTATCATATTTTCTTTCCTTTTTATCTTTTATTTTTATCTTTGGAAAATCGGTTCTTATATTTCCATATTTCTTATACTCATAACAAGTAACCTTAGAATATTTCTTTTCATTCCTATATTTTTAAATTTTATTATAAAAATACCAAATTTCCATTTTAACAACTATCTTGTACATCCTTCAATAAATTTCTGCTAGTTCATTCTTAGAATGCTCAGAATAATTGGAATCTGATTGAATAATAACATTATTCTTTTTGGAATATTTAATAACCAATTTTTTTGGTGTTTGAAATCTAGTTATAACTATAGTAGTATTGAAAGAAAAACCTTTATTCTTATTTTTATATTTATCATCATCTCTCTTAAATATACCCTCATACTGCATAAGAGTACCAATAAATTCATCAAGATTAAGATTTGTCAACTTCGTTGTATCATCAACTACTGTCCTATTAGATTCTCATTCATTGGACATGATATAAATAATTTTCCTACCATGAATATCATCATCTAAACCTTTCTATATAAGATATTTTAAACTATATGTGATAGTCTTATGCATTTTATGCATTTCAACCACTGGTTATCATTGAAAGAATTCAAACTCTTAATTTTCAGCCCCAAACATGGATCTCCTATTTTAAATAACCTTTGAACATCAAAAATGAGTAATTTATAACATTTTCAAAATTATATTTTCTGATTCATAGGATGAAATCTGAATGTAGATACTTCAAGTCATTGAACATAATAAAGTATTTTTGACTCTATAGTTCAGTTTGTAGCACCCCATGTTTTCGGTATGAATCCCTATGTTTATTATTTTTAGTTACATAACGTTTAAGGGTAAAGTCTAGGAGATTTTGGATTATTTTTAGAAAGTTTTTTAGGCTAAAGGGGAGGCTCAAGGGTTGCGCATGGGTTATCAATACTATGATGGAGCCTAGTAATAATCATGTTCTTTGAAAAGTTTTTTTGGTAAATTTGAGGTAGTAACATCAGCACTATGTGAACATGGATAGGGAGACTATGCAAAGAGGCAATGTGAGGGTCTACCCATGTAGTAGATAATAAAAAATCAGCCTATAGTTTGTCTAACTGTGTGACTAAAATATGCGAGTGGTCAAAGTGAGATCCTAAAAAAGTGGATCTAAAACATTTTTTCCCCTAATTTTCTTGTTGTTCCTCTTATGTAGCACTAACTTGAGATTATTCTCTATTGAAAGTTGAAGATCCTCTCCCATGAAATTTGGAATCGATATGGTGACTTTCCATGGCGTTTAAAAGAACGATTCTTGTAGTAAGTGACTGTTCTTCTCCGTTATTGTCACATTTTCATATATCTACTTCACCCCACTTCCCATATTATAATATCTACTCTAGTTGTGGTTAGATATAATATTATGGATTCCATTTATGTTTATATTCGTTCTTGATCTGGTCAGGGGAAGAGATCTATGGTGGTTTCATTGAATTTTTACCTTGTTTCGTGAGCGTTCTTCAACAATTTACCATTTCATAAAAACCCTCGAGGTGGGTGGCTTCACTCTTAAATAATCTTAGTAGAACTAATTGTAATGATTTATATTTGATTCATTTTTTATGAAATGATAGTGAACTGGCTGTTTGTTTATTATTATAAATCTTCTTGAATGATGGGTTGTGGAAATCTAAAAAAGTGGTGTTCTTGAATAAAGTTCTTAATTCATGATTTTAAAATGAATATTTTAAAATGTTATTTTTCTATAATTAAGGTAAATGGATTTTATTAAATATATTTCAATAAAATTAATTATTTTATTTAAATTTAATGGGGTTTAGAATTTGGTTCTTTAATGGTTTTCAATAAAATAACAGTTTTATTGAAATGGGTTGACATGGTTATTTATAATGGTTTTGACATACATTGGGTTTTAGGTGAGTTAATTCTTGATGGGCCCAGAATAAGGGATGTGTACCAGTGGGGTACAGGTACGTGACCCTAGATAGGGGGCGTGCATTAGGGGGATACATGGTTATTAGACAAGAGACCACTCATGAGTATGGAACAGTTGAAACGAAGCATACATGGTTTGGTGTGTGAAAATATGAAATGGAATGGTTATGAAAAACTGATATTGAGAAATTGTTTTAAAGACCTGTTTGGTTGTTTTTCTAGAAATGTGTCTTACTAGAAAATTGGTTTAAAATAGCACTTGTTTACTCTTGGTTATAAATGGTTTTTAGAATTTTTTATATTTAGTTATAAAGTATTTTACATAATTGTTTTATATAAATGGTTTTATATAAATGTTTCCAACTTTTGTATCCTAGTGGTGTGAGTAGGGAAGTCATTGGGGAAAACCAACTGCATTTTTTACTCAAACCTACATTGGAACTTTGTTTCTTTTGTAGATGTTATCATCTGAGACATGGGAAAAGGTAAAGTGTCACACATATTTAACACCACCTCATGATACATGGGTTGTTTGGTGATGTTAGAGTATAGGTCTTCTGGATCAGGGATTCTTGTGGTCATCTTAGAGACTTTAGTTTTTTCCATTGTTTATGTTGATGATTAGTTTTTCTTCCACTATTTCACACTTTGGTTGGTTTTTTATGAAGGATATTAGGGATTTGTCTTCTAATTTTTCATGCATCATATGGTGGTTGATTGGTTATGGTTGTTGGTTCTGGTTTTATTCTTAAATGGTAAATCATCCCCCATTGGCGTTGAAATCCTTTAGAATTTATTACCAGCCTTTGTTGTCATGGGGATGTTTCTTAAGGAAAAATAATGGATCACCGACCTCTCATGTTAATGAGAATAAGTGGTTCATTAAAAATTCTATCATCTTGTTCAGTCCTTTCCTAATAAGTGATCTTCAGGTTTTTGGTCCTGGAGTTGAATTCATTCTTATCCATCCATTGGGTTGGAATTTTGGAAAGGAGTAGGATTTTAAATTATTTAAATGTAGAGCATAAAAAGACATTGATAATCTTTTTATGTTGAACATTAGGTTACCTGGGGTTTGGGTATATAATTTTTTTGGAGACACTTATAAGAAATTGGAATCTCATTGTCATGGGTTTAGCCAATTAGATGAAAATGACATGTAGTAGAGGAATGAATTCCCACTAGGATTTTCATATTTTATTTTTGAAAAATGATATATGATGCGATGAATTGTGTTGATTTTTTAAAAAAAATGTTGAAATTGTTTCCAATGAACGATTTTGAAAAGGGCATGGTTGGTAAATTTTGAAAATGGGTTTATTTTCTAAAGCAATAATGGATTTTTCAAAAATGATTAATCTTGGAAAATGATGATTTTGTAAATAAATGTTGTGATAGTTTATGTAATAGAATTTGAAATGTCAAACCTTTAGTTTCTAGATATTGACCATTATAGAGTTTTTTTTTAGAAAATGGTACCCAGTAGGCATTGTAGAAACCCACTGGAAGAAGATAAAAAGAATGTGGTTGCACATAAGGAATAAGTGAACCAAGAGCTAGTTTAGAGTATCTTTCATGAAATTTAGGTTTTGGACACATGAAATTGAAGAGATGAGCCAAGACATGTTGACCATTCCCTCTAGTTCATGAAGCATAATCCACCCATTTTCCAAGGTGATTCTGAATCTCAAAAGGTAGAAGTGTAGATGAATAGAATGAATCATGTCTTCGATTTCATCAGCACTCCAGTGGAGTTGAAAGTTAAAAAAGAAACGTATATGCTCATGGATGTTGCATGATAGTGGTGGGACCTAATGTCCCAAGATATACTGGATAAAGGCCTTAGTTTGGAGTATTTTGATGAATTGTTCAATAAAGAATTATATCCTCACACATTAAGGATACATATAATGATAGACTTATTTATCATGAATTAGTAAAATCACTATATCATAGAATATGCGACAAAATTCATGAATTTAGTTCATTTTTCACCCGAAGTTGCAGTGATTGTGGACTTGAAGGTACACATATCCGAATAAGGTCTATGGAAGGAGATTTGATCGAGGATTTTTGTGATCGGTATTATAGATTATACCGAGACAGTGAACATAGGGATAATGAATTAATTTTCTATATTAAAAACTATGGGATGAGGAAGTATGATGATACCTATAGTAAATGGCGGGAACTTGATTACTGGGAGTAAGTAGAAGAGGGATAAATATTTTCAAGGTGGGAGCGAGACACAAAATCAGATGGTTGGTTAAGTTAACCTTCCTCCATTACCCAAGATCAAAGAGGGATGTTTCAATGTGGTTCTCTTGACCAAATAACGAAAGAGTGTACAAAAAAACCTAGAGAATGTCATAATTGCAAACAGATAGGGAATATTTAGCACTGTTTTCATAGTGTTCTAAGGTCATGTGCTCAAGACACTTCTCAAGTGTCACAAGCATCATATGGTTTGACAGGATGAGGGAATCAGAATTAGACTCATCAGTAGAACAAGGTTAGCTATGGTGATTCTAGGAACACCATGACTCCTTAGCAAGGGAAATCTTAGCAAGGAAACAACGAGCATAATGTATCAAAAAGGAAATTGTATAGAGATGAGAAGGTGATTGTGGATGATCAGTCTAGACTATCTATGGTGAGAGATATGATTCTTTTGAATCATAACCTTATACAAGTGACTTTTTATATTGATTCATCGCATTCCTCAATTTCTTCACATTCTATTTATTTTATATGTTTAAAACTTGGCATGATTCCTTTTGTGATAAAACATAAAACCCCTATGGGTCAAAGAGAATGTCAAGCCTTTTTATGTAGAGAATGTTCTATAACTGTTAACGGAGATGAGTAGAAATGGGATTTATCAGTGTTGGATATGGATGTATTTGATGTAATCCTGGGTATGGATTGGTTGAAAACATTCAAGGCTCACATCTTGTATTAAAGTATAATGGTTAGTTTTACAACTAAGTATGGCGTTGAGCATATCATTAGAGGAAAAAGGTTTATGAAGATAGGTGAAATAGGTTTGTTGGAACCAATAGTTGGAATGATTTATTATCATTTTGTGGAATTGACCATGGAATAGATAGAAGAGATCGAGGATATCAGTTTTCTAGTAGTTGTGGATCAATTTATAGATTTATTTCCCAAGAACTTATCTAGGTTACCACCTATAAGGGAAGTGTAGTTTACAATTGATCACCTCCTAGGACCTGTCCTATTTCCCTTCCATCTTATAGGATGGAACCAAAAGAGTTAAGGGAATTGAATGTACAGTTGGAAGATATGGAATGAAAAGGTTTCATTCATCCAAGCACGTCTTCCTAGTCCTCCCAGCCTTGTTAACAAAGAAATCATACAGAACTCTAAGGTTGTGTGTGGATTATTGTAAGCTTAACTAAGGTACGATAATGAATAGATATACACATACATGAATTGATGACCTATTCAATCAATTTATGGGATATCAGTGGTTCTCTAAAATTGACATGTGATCAAGATATCACCAATTTCATGTTCAGAAGGAGGAAATTTTGAAGACAACTCTTAGAAGAAGATATGGCCATTATAAATATGAAGTCATGCATTTTGGTCTTCTAAATTCACTAATAGAACTTATTCCATTGATTAATCATATATTTTAAAGGTATTTGGATTCTTTTTTTGTGGTGTTTGTGGATTATATATTATTGTACTCAAGGACATGGGATGAGCATGAGAAACACATGGAGATAATATCGGGAATCCTGAGAGATCATCAATTGTATGCCAAACTATATAAGTTTGATTTTTGGATATAAGAGGTATGATTTCTTGGCCATGTAATTTCTGAAAAAGGTGTTTCTGTAGATTTGTAGAAGATAGAAGTCAATATCTCTTGGAAACCAACAAAAAAAATTTCTTTGATATTTGAAGCTTTCATGGTCAATCTGGTTATTATCGATGCTTTGTACATGACTTCTCACTATAGCATCCCGCCTTTTTATCACATAAACTTTTATTACATTTTACAAAACCGAGGATCTTTAAGGTTTAGTGTCTTGGAAACCAGGAACTTAAAATACGAAAACATAAACCATTCTTCTTAAACACTTGAAAGGATTCTCTTTATGTTCATCCTAGGTTCATTACTTCATCTCATAACCTTGGGTCATACATTAAATGAAAGGGTGAGCAGAAGGCCCAACAAGGGAAACAAGGGGAAACATTTAACATGTGAACTTGAGATACATCAACAATGTCATGAAAATAACTTTAAGGCATGAGAAAGAAATCATGAGGCATACCATAATAAAAATAACGTATTTCATAACTTGAAGATGTGGCTACAACATTTAATATTGACAATCATTTTCGTTTCACAAAGGTTCATCCCCAAGGTGTCATTAAAAATTACCAAGGTTATTCACCAAGGCATCGTTAAAAATGGTCATCTCTAGAGATTAAGCCTTTACCCAATGCATTGGAGTGCTATCAGGGGGAAACCTTAAATTTTCCATTATTACCATGTGATCCAAATATATCATCATCAATCATTTCATAAACAACCCATATAACATAAAAGAAATGGGTTTCATTTAATAATCATACCGTTTTAAAAACTGCTTTAAAGACATGATCTTTATGTCACTTTAAACCCAAGGAAGGAAAACATGGTATCATGTATGTAAATACCAGACTTTAAAATAGAACATTTTTGTATATATGTGAATAACCATTTAGAAGAAATATCTTTGAGTATTCACTTAATAAAATTAATTTGAGGCTAAGAGAGAGACATTTTGAGACATAAATTCTACAGTATAAGTGCTATGTTTTGGGGATTTAGAAAACATTGAAAAGAGAGGGGACATGGGTCACCCACTCATAAATGATACATAAAGTAGTATACGGAAATAATATAAAAGTTATAAGAACATGGTAATGAAATTTTAATGATATACCATATGAAATGAAAAACATAGGAGGACAAAAATAAGATTTCTCTTATGAAAATTCGGCAGCCTAACAGAGTCACTTAAACTTCAAAAAAAATGAATTGACGAGATGAAATAGGGTCTCTCATCATATGAACATAAAAGATCAGCATGATATATATAGAGATCATACCCCAACATAATAAAAAATAACTTGAAAGACATGAAATAAAAAAGGAGAATGGTGAAAGAATCCCTTAAAAATTCGACAGCCTAACGACGTCACTAAAACTTCAAAAAAAATGAATTGATAAGATCAAATAGGGTATCTCATAATATGAACATAAAATATCAGTGTTAAAGATATAGAGATCATACCCCAACATAATAAAAAGGAACTTGAAATACTTGACATGAAAGTAGAACTTTGAAAAATGAGAAAGGTGAACGAATCCCTTAAAAATTCGGCAGCCTAACGGCGTCACCTAAACTTCAACAAAAATGAATTGATGAGATAAAATTGGGTCTCTCATCATATGAAAATAAAATATCAGTATTATAGATATATAGATAATACCCCAACATAATAATAAGTAACATGAAAGACTTGACATGAAAATAGATCTTGAAAACGAGAGGGGTGAAAGAATCCATTACCAAAATTTCGGCAGCCTAACGGTGCCACTTTAAAAATTCATAAAATGAAATGATGAGAGTAAGAGGGGATATCTCATCACATGAACATAAAAAGGGTAGTAAGAGGAATATAAAATAACATCCTCCAACATAAGAACATGGAGCATAAAAGAAATCACTTAAAAGAGAGTATTTGATAAGAAAGACAGAGTTTGGATCCCTTACCTTAAAACATAACTCTTAAAACTCAAAGGTTGGGACCTTGAGGGCTTGGGGGAACCTTGGGAGGACTCCTTAGAAGGTAATGAGACCAAATCTTTGTTGGGGGAGAGTTGGGAGTCGAATGGATGAGAGGATGGATTGGTATTTATAGGGAAAGTTAGGGGACAAGGCATTAATGGCCAAGGGACACCTCGTTGGTGATTTTGGCAAATCCATGGGCTTTCCCATGGTATTTGCCCATGGTGTTGGCCACTTGGGACATCTCATAACTTATATTACTATTCATAAGTCGACCATATTGATTACATACTTAATACATCATTTAATGATGTCATTAAACACCATTAACTTAAAAACTGTATTTTCACTATTCATCGAAAATTCAACTTTCTCGGAAATATCCCAAAATTTCACCTTAAACAAATATCGATGATCTTATTTAAAAATGAACTCCATTTTATAAAAATAATTTTCTAAATAATTTTTATTTTATTTTTAAATAAATACACTATTCACTGAAAATTCATTTTTTTTTCATAAAAATTCCCAAAAATTACCTTAACATAATATCGATGATTTGAGTTCAAAAATGAAATCCATTTTATAAAAATAATTTTCTAAATATTTTTAGCTTAATTTTTAATTAAAAAACACTATTCACCTGAAAAACTAATACTTGACTAATAATTTATGAAACCGTTATTTAACCATTTTATTGAATCACATTACTTAATCAAGGTGCCTAGATTATATTTATACTTAATTTAAGTGATTTTACTAATACATTTGGTCACATTACTAATCCTAAGCATAGAATCACTATTCATAATTTACTATTCATTAAAAAATAAGTTGATCTTATTAGACTCTAATTTTCGTACTGAACATAATTGTAGAAGACCATTTTTTTAAAAATCATTACTCAATTTTAATTATTTAAGGTTTACATAAACATTTTTTTTTAAAACATCCTGTCTCTAAAATTCACCAAAAATATGCATACTATATTTATCCGGACATTTGAAAATTCATAAACTTTATCATAAGAAGAAATCAAAATTTCTATTTAAAACAAAGGATTACACAAGGCAGTTATGGTCTCCTTACATAGCCCCTTATCACACCAGTATAGGACCTAAGTGTAAGGTTTTCTAAGGTGAGAGAATCCGAGGGAGGCTCGACCAACATCGCATGAGTAGTAATTTCTATCAGCTTGATCTTCTCGCGAAGGCGATTCCGTTCTAGCTTCACACGATGAAGTTCGGCTTGGGTTTGGTCCAGAGAAAAGCCCAGTGGTGCTACCTCCTTCCCATGTTCTGTTAGATGTGCTTTGATCGGTCCAAGACTACTAGGTGAGGCCATCAAATCTTCTTTCTATATTAATTAACCAAGATTACTTGTATTTAGAGACAATAATCGAAATGTTTAGTTTCCAGCGGTCATATTGACCAATGGTCATATAACAGTCAAAAACCAACAGTCTCATTTTAATTATACTCATGTTATCAAATGAAATAGTTTTGTTGAGTATAAAAATAAAATAACACACAAAATTAGGAAACAAGATTTATTCAAAATTACGGGTCTTTAAAATCTTCCCCCCCTTAAAAAATTGCATCCTCGCAATTTTTAAAATCAGGTTTTGAAATTTCATTGAAAGTCCCACATCAGAAAAGGAGTCAGTAAAACTATTACTTTAAAAGAAAGAAAGGGAAGTACAAAGGTCACCCGAGTTAACCCACACTAGGATTCCATGTAGGAAAACATGGACATGGAGGAGAAAACAAAGGGTCAAGTTCTGAGGGAGAGTGATAGAAAACATGATTAGGAGAAAGTTAACCACGATAAAATCATGAAATTATGATGTGTGTAAACGGCCTTTGATTACCTAGTAGGAAACTTAAACCAACAAAGTTTTTCTTTTACATTCCTTTTCATAATTTTGAGGAATTCATTTACTACATAGAACAAAAACATAAGGAAATATACCTACCTTCAAGTAGAGTTTCATCCTTTAATAAGTTTCTACCAAAACTAATATTTTCTCCAAACAATGAGCATTAAAATACACTTAGTCTCATCAAAACACAAGAATCATCTTCTTAAGAGTCACATAATCCACAAAAGATTAACTATCAATTTCTTCTATCCTTAAACATTATCCCAAAAACAGAAAGGGTAAGATAAAACTACTCTTCCAAAAGAAAGAATCCCATAGGAAGGGAAACTACTTTTAAATCTTCAATGTTCCATGGTAATACCCAAAGTTCATCATAGACCATTCTATAAATAACTGTCCTAAAATTTCTCAAAATAAATGAAACTAAGATTGAAACCCAATTATAAGAACGACCTCATAACATAGTCTTCCAAGATAGACTTTATCGTTCATCTTCAAAAAACATCAACCACTATTATCATCTTATAACAAAAGTTACTAACCTAATCGCATTTTCCCCAAGATAGGTTAATCATTTCGATATGTAACCTAAATTACTATATGTACACCTTAAATTAATCGATTCTTAAAAATATAAGTCAACCTTTACTCCTCAAAGAAAATACCGTAGTAATCTATTTACCTCGATCAAATAGGGTTCCCAAAATAGTGAACGTCTTCCAAAATAATAATCACCTTTTAATCCCCTAATCACCCTCTTTTTTTAAGGAGAAAAACTTCACTACATCAACATGTGGTACATAACAATAGATGATTTCCTTAATGATATAAAATCATCTTAGGTAGTGACTCGATGATCTTAAAAAACATTAAAGATATGATCATAGTGCACGAACTAAAATACAAAATGACATAGACAATTATTGCGGAGAAGTTTCATGTACTTCAATCATCATGCTCCATCTCAGCATAGGACTTGCATTTTTCCCTTGTCCTTGAAGATTGTTGATGCTCATCATGATTCTCACCCATTCCAAGAGAGCATTTCCTTGGATAATGTCTAACCTCTCCACATTTATGACATCGAAATGCATAAGGTACATTAGATCGAACCCTATCTCCATTCATCACATTATCCATTTTTTTAAAGCAATTGGATAATTTATGCCCTATCTTCCCACAATTAAAACATCACCCAGTTCCTTTGTGACATTCTCCTTGGTGCCTATTCCCACAATTGTTTCAAAAAAGAAATTGGTTCTTCTTTCCCTTATCAACTTTATCATAAGAACATCCTTGAGACTTTGTCTTCTTCTTTCTTGATGAATTTGGGCATTCAACTAAGTACCAATTATTAATTATGATTTTTGATAGTTGGTTTGGCATAATCACAATATGTTCAACTTGATATTTCATCATCTCTATCACATTAACAGGGCAATCGTCACATTTCCTATCACATTTTTTGTTGGGACATGATCTTACATTTCCCACCATTAACTAAGAAAAGAACGTATAATCAGGGGGCTTAAATACATAGCCAATAATCAGGAAAAGGAAACATAAAGCGTAGAAGTATAAACTTGTAGAAGAAAAGTATACACTAACTTGTGATCCCCTAGGTCCCAATCTAGGTTATCCATGATCATATATTCTTATGTGAATCTTTATTTTATTTTATCTTTATTCCTTTAATAATGGTTCATACTAAGCTAATGAATTTACCAAAGCATATCCCCCGGGAGTGTCGTAACCAAGAGTGATGCAAAGCCCATTGTCATGTACCAGTTCCTGTTCGAGTCTAGGTCAAAGAGGTGTTTTTGGGTTTTACCCCTTTGTACATCTGTGCCAGAGCCACCTCTACCTGCTCGTATCCAGACATGGATGTATTTGCTTGGCAATGCCTTACTCAATACTCACCAAAATACCAGAAAGATTACCTATATTTAAAATTTTTGATAGGGTTGTTCCTAGAGTTTTCATATCCTAATTTCAAAAAATAACTAAACCATCCTTTTATACCAACTATAGAATCCCAACTTTTTATCACATAAACTTTCATTAAATTTTACAAAACCGAGGATCTTTAAGGTTTAGTGTCTTGGAAACCAGGAACTTAAAACATGAAAAAATAAAACATTCTTCTTAAAAACTTGAAAGGCTTCTTCTTATGTTCATCCTAGGTTCATTACTGCATCTCATAACCTGAGGACATACATCAAAAGAAAGGGTGAGCAGAAGGCCCGGTAAGGGAAACAAGGGGAAACATCTAACATGTGAACTTGAGATACATCAACAATGTCACGAAAAGAACTTTAAGGAATGAGAAAGAAATCATGGGCATATAATAATAAAAATAACGTATTTCATAAATTGAAGATGTGTCTACAACATTTAATATTGACAATCATTTCCGCTTCACCAAGGTACATCCCCAAGGTGTCATTATAAATTACCAAGGTTATTCACCAATGTGTCGTTAAAAATGGTCATCTCTAGAGATTAAGTCTTTACCCAATGCATTTGAGCGCTATCAGGGAGCACCCATAAATTTTCCTTTATTATCATGTGATCCACATATATCATCATCAATCATTTCATAAACAACCCATATATCATAAAAGAAATGGGTTTCATTTCATAATCATAACATTTTAAAAACTGCTTTAAAGACATGATCTTTATGTCACTTTAAACCCACAGAAGGGAAATCAGGTATCATGTATGTAAATCCCAGACTTTAAAATAGAACATTTTGGCATATATGTGAATACCCATTTAGAAGAAATATCTTTAAGTATTCAATTAATAAAATGAATTTGAGGATAATAGATAGACATTTTGAGACGGAAATTCTACAGTATAACGGCTAAGTTTCGGGGTTTTAGAAAACATTGAAAAGAGAGGGGACATGGGTCACCCACTCATAAATGACCCATAATACAATATAGGGACATAATATAAAGGGTATAAGAACATGTTAATGTAATATTAAAGATATACCATATGAAATGAAAAACATATAAGGAGGACAAAAATAAGATTTCTCTTATGAAAATTCGACAGCCTAACGGCGTCACTTAAACTTCAACAAAAATGAATTGATGAGAGCAAATAGGGTATCTCATTATATGACCATAAAAGATCAGTATGGTAGATATAGAGATCATACCCCAACATAATAAAAAGGAACTTGAAAGACTTGACATGAAAAAGGAGAAAGGTGAAAGAATCCCTTAAAAATTCGGCAGCCTAACAGAGTCACTTAAACTTCAACAAAAATGAATTGACGAGATCAAATAGAGACTCTCATCATATGAACATAAAAGATAAGTATTATAGATATAGATATCATACCCCCAACATAATAAAAAGTAACTTGAAATACTTGACATGAAATTAGAACTCTGAAAAATGAGAAAGGTGAACGAATCCCTTAAAAATTCGGCAGCCTAATGACGTCACCTAAACTTCAACAAAAATGAATTGATGAGATCAAATAGGGTATCTTATCAAATGAAAAAAATATATAAGTATGATAGATATAGAGATAATACCCCAAAATAATAAAAAGGAACTTTAAAGACTTGACATGAAAATAGATATTGAAAATGATAAGGGTGAAAGAATCTGTTACCAAAATTTCGGCAGCCTAACGACGCCACTTAAACATTCATAAAATGAAATGACGAGAGTAAGAGGGGATCTATCATCATATGAAAATAAAAATGGCATTAATAGGAATATAAAAGAACATCCTCCAACATAATAACACGGATCATAAAAGAAATCACTTAAAAGAGAGTATTTGAAAAGAAAGAGAGAGTTTGGATCCCTTACCTTAAAATGTAACTCTTAAAACACAATGGTTGGGATCTTGAGGGATTGGGGGAACCTTTGGAGGATTCGTTGGGAGGTAATGATACCATAGCTTAGTTGGGGGAGAGTTGGGAGTCAAATGGATGAGAGGATGCCTTGGTATTTATAGGGAAAGTGAGGGGACAAGGCATTAATGGAAAGGGACACCTCATTGGTGGTTTTGGAAAAACCACGGGCTTGCCCATGGTATTTTCCCATGGTATTGGCCACTTGGGACATCTCATACCTTATATTACTATTCATAAGTCGACTATATTTATCACATACTTAATACATCATTTAATGATGTCATTAAACTCCCGTAACTTAAAAACTCTATTTTCACTATTCATCGAAAATTCAACTTTCTCAGAAAAATCCCAAAATTTAACTTTAACCAAATATTTATGATCTAATTTAAAAATGAACTCCATTTTATAAATGTACTTTTCTAAATATTTTTAATTTAATTTTTAAATAAATACACTATTCATCGAAAATTCATTTTTTTCAGAAAAATCCCCAAAAATTACCTTAACAAAATATCGATGCTCTGAGTTCAAAAATGAAATCCATTTTTTAAAAATAATTTTCTAAATATTTTTAACTTAATTTTTAATTATAAAACTCTATTCACCTGAAAAAAAATAATACTTGACTAATAATTTATGAAACCGTTATTTAACCATTTTATTGAATCACATTACTTAATCAAGGTGCCTAGATTTTATTAATACTTTATTTAAGTGAGATTACTAATCCATTCAGCCACATTACTAATCCTAAGCATAAAATCACTATTCATAATTTACTATTCATCAAAAATTAAGTTGATCTTATTAGACACTAAATTTCGTATTGAACATAATTATAGAAGACCATTTTTTGAAAATCATTACACATTTTTAATTATTTAAGGTTTATATAAACATTTTTTTAAAACATCCTTTCTCTAAAATTCACCAAAAATATGTATACTATAATTATCCGGACATTTTAATGTTCATAAAATTCATCATAAGAAGAAATAAATTTTTTTATTTAAAATAAAGGATTACAAAAGGAAGTTACGGTCTCCTTACATAACCCCTTATCACAACAGCATAGGACCTAAGTGTAAGGTGTGCTGAGGTGAGAGAATCTGAGGGAGGCTCAGTCAACATCGCACGAGTAGTAATTTCTATCAGTTTGAACTTCTCGCAAAGCCGATTCCGTTCTAGCTTCACACGATGAAGTTCGGCTTGGGTTTGGTCCAGAGCAAAGCCCAGTGGTGCTACCTCCTTCCCAAGTTCTGTTAGATGGGATTCGATCGGTCCAAGACTACTGGGTGAGGCCATTGAATCTTCTTTATATATTAATTAACCAATATTACTTGTATTTAGAGACAATAATCGAAGCGTTTAGTTTCTAGCGGTCATATTGACCAATGGTCATATAACAGTCAAAACCCAACGGTCTCATTTTAATTATACTCATGTTATCAAATGAAATAGTTTTGTTGAGTATAAAAATAAAATAACACACAAAATCAGGAAATAATATTTATTCAAAATTTCGGGTCATTACAATCTTCCCCCCTTAAGAAATTGCGTCCTCTCAATTTTGTAAAATCAGGTTTTGAAATTTCATTGAAAGTCCCACATCGGAAAAGGAGTCAGTAAAACTATTACTTTAAAAGAAAGAAAGAAAAGCACAAAGGTCACCCGAGTTAACCCACACTAGGATTCCATGTAGGAAAACATGGACATGGAGGAGAAAACAAAGGGTCAAGTTCTGAGGGAGAGTGATAGAAAACATGATTAGGAGAAAGTTAACCACGAGAACATCACAAACTTATGATGTGTGTAAACGGTCTTTGATTACCTAGTGGGAAACTTAAACCAACAATGTTTTTGTTTTACGTTCCTTTTCATAATTTTGAGGAATTCATTTACTACATATAACAAAAACATAAGTAAATATACCTACCTTCAAGTAGAGTTTCACCCTTTAATAAGTTTCTACCAAAACAAATCTTTTCTCCAAATGATGCGCATTAAAATACACTTGGTCTCATCAAAACACAAGAATCATCTTCTTGAGAGTCACGTAATCCACAAAAGATTAACTATCAATTTCTTCTATCTTTAAACATTATCCCAAAAAGAGAAAGGGTAAGATAAAACAACTCTTCAAAAAGAAATAATCCCATAGGAAGGGAAACTAATTTTAAATCTTCAAAGTTCCATGGTACTACCCAAAGTTCATCATATACCATTCCATAAATATCTATCCTTAAAATTCCTCAAAATAAACCAAAATAATATTGAAACCCAATTATAAGAACGATCTCATAACATAGTCTTCCATGATATACTTTATCGTTCATCTTCAAACAACATCAACCACTCTTATCATCCTATAACAAATGTAACTAACCTAAACACATTTTACCCAAGATAGGTTAATCATTTCCATATGTAACCTAAATTACTATATGTCCACCTTAAATTCATCGATTCTTCAAAATATAAGTCAACCTTTACTCCTCAATTAAAATACGATAGTAATCTATTTACCTCGATCAAATAGGGTTCCCAAAATAGTGAACATATTCCAAAATAATAATCACCTTCTAATCCCCCAATCACCCTCTTTTTTTAAAGAGAACAACTTCACTACATCAACATGTGGTACATAATAATAGATGTTTTCCTTAATGATATAAAATCATCTTAGGTAGTGACTCGATGATCTTAGAAAACATAAAAGATATGATCATAGAGCACGAACTATAATACAACATGACATAGACAATTATTGTGAAGAAGTTACATGTACTTCATTCATCATGATCCATCTCAGCATTGGACTTGCATTGTTCCCTTGTCCTCGAAGATTGTTGATGCTTATCATGCTTCTCACCCATTCCAAGAGAGCATTTCCTTGGATAATTTCTAACTTCTCCACATTTACGACATCGAAATGCATAAGGTACATTAGATCAAACCTTATCTCCATTCATCACATTATACTTTTTTTAAATCAATTGGCAAATTTATGCCCTATCTTCCGACACTTAAAACATCTCCCGATTCCTTTATGACATTCTCCTTGGTGCCTCTTCCCACACTTTTTTCAAAAAAGAAATTGGGTCTTCTTTCCCTTATCAACTTTATCAGAAGAACATCCTTGAGACTTTGTCTTCTTCTTCCTTGATGAATTTGGGCATTCAACTAGGTACCGATTATTAATTGTGATTTTTGATATCTGGTTTGGCATAATCACAATATGTTCAACTTGATCATTCGTCATCTCTGTCACATTAATAGGGCAATCGTCACACTTCCTATCACATTGGTTGTTGGGACATGCTCTTCTATTTCCCGCCATTAACTAAGAAAAGAACGTATAATTAGGGGGCTTAAATACTTAGCCAATAATCCTGAAAAGGAAACTTAAAGCATAGAAGGATAAACTTGTAGAAGAAAATTATACCCTAACTTATGATTCCCTAGGTCCCAATCTAGGGTATTCAAGATCATATATTCTTATGTGAATCTTTATTTTATTTTATCTTTGTTCCTTTAATAATGGTTCATACTAAGCTTATGAATTTACCAAAGCATATCCCTCGGGAGTGTCGTAACCAAGTGTGCAGCAAGGCCCGTTGTCGTGTCCCAGTTCCCGTTTGAGTCTAGGTCAAAGCTGTGTTTTTGGGTTTTAACTCTATGTACATCTGTTCCAAATCCACCTCTACCTACTCGTATCCAGACATGGGTGTATTTTTTTGGCAATCCCTTACTCAATACTCACCAAAATACCAGGAATATTCCCTATATTTAAAATTTTCTAAAGGGTTCTTCCTAGAGTTTTCATATCCTAATTTCCACAAATAACTAAACCATCCTTTGATACTAACTATAACATCCCGCATTTTTATCACATAAACATTCATTATACTTTACAAAACCGAGGATCTTTAAGGTTTAGTGTGTTGGAAACTGGGAACTTAAAACATGAAAACATAAAACATTATTCTTAAACACTTGAAAGGATTCTCCTTATGTTCATCCTAGGTTCATTACTGCATCTCATAACCTGGGGACATACATCAAAAGAAAGGTTGAGCAGATTTCCCAGTAAGGGAAACAAGGGGAAACATTTAACATGTGAACTTGAGATACATCAACAATGTCATGAAAAGAACTTTAAGGCATGAGAAAGAAATCATGATTCATATCATAATAAAAATAATGTATTTCATAACTTGAAGATGTGGCTACAACATTTAATATTGAAAATCATTTCCATTTCACAAAGTTCCATCCCCAAGGTGTCATTAAAAATTACCAAGGTTATTCACCAAGGCGTCGTTAAAAATGGTCATCTCTAGAGATTAAGTCTTTCCCCAATGCATTGGAGCACTATCAGGGCGCACCCTTAAATTTGCATTTATTATCATGTGAGCCACATATATCATCATCAATCATTTCATAAACAACTGGTTGCACCCAAATTTACCCTACTGGTAAAAAGCGGTCTATGTAGTACATGTAGGGGCCGAGTCCATGGGGACCGAAGAAGTAACCATGAGACACTATGATTTGGTGAAGGATGGGCTATGAAGTAGCCAAATTTAGTTTTGATTTTGGATGGTTTAAAAGAACACTAAGAAACCTAAGAGAATTCAATTCAAAGAAAATGGGTTGATCTTAGGATTATGCTCAGGCTGGATTGAATGAATTTTATTTCTTTATACAATTTTGGTTTCATTAATTCTTGATGAATCCATTCTTCAAAAATAACACTACCTTTATCATTTTCTAGTTTGGTGCTTACTAAACACAATTACTAATCCCCTATACACTTAGAGAACGAAATTCATGATCTCTATAAGGTATATGGTCATTTAGTAATTGAATTTAGTTTGCTAAGACACAGTAAATATGAAGAGTAGAAATAACTGAAGAATGGATGTCTGAAATTAATTATCCAATTAACAACAATTAGTTCATAAAATAACATTCAATCCAGAATTTGAATCCTCCTAAGATCAAACAATTTAATGGTTAGCCCTCCATTGATGGTATACTCTCAATGGTGGGTGGAAGATGACTTACAAGAATTGGATTGAAGAAATTAAAACCGCGGAAAGAACGATCACTCCTCCGTGTGTGTGAATGAAATTCACACCTATGTGTGAACTAATTCACCACAACGTAGAGATATCACTGTGCTTTTTGAAAATTTAATTTTAACAAATTAATGGAGAATATAGAAGAGAAATATGTTTATTAAGAACAAAAAAAACTTACATGGAAGTTTAAAACATTACAGAGGAACTTTTGCAGCATAACCTTACAATGAAACAAACAACAACATATGATAAGAAAAACATCCGACCATATTCCCTTCACCACCAGATCCTTATATAGGAATATAAGGAGCCTTAGGTCCACCCCCAACAATTAATTCAACCCCCAACAATTAATAGAGTCAAAATGAGGGTGAATAATCAAATGGAAATTGACGTTTCGAATTTGACCCAGAAAACTGTCCAGATTCGTCCACCATTTTGACGTGTGAATTTAGAATTTAATAAAGCAGAATCCTAAGAGGTATTAGAAGCGGAATATTCTCATAATTTTCTCCTCTATGAGATGCCAAAAGTTCAGGAATTCTGTCACTGCCGTTTGAATGTTATGGTCGAAATGATGCGACAGATTTATGTGCATTAATGTCGGGTCCACCATTTAAATCTCAACCTCAGATTCCTTTATCATCATGAAAACTTCAGAATTAGCTCCGGCCAAAGTTGAATAAAATGATCCTCATATTTTTCTCTTTCTACTGTAAAATGTTTTACTTCATTGGGCTTAGTTTTCAAGCCCCACATTTGTTTGATAGGCCTTAGGCCCATTATGCTTTCTCCATCAAATTTCAGCATTCAGGCGCAAAAATCATCATCTTACCTTATGATTCATCCATCAGACCTAAAAGAAAAAATGTTACAAACAAAGTGATAAATAATATCCCAAAATATAAAATTCAGAAAATGATTATAATGTTGTCTACAAACAGATGAATGATTGGGCCCAAATTTGAATTTTAAACATGAATTGCATTTAAGATCAGAAATGAAGTTCTATTTATGTAATGCACTAAAAACAATGTTTATGGACTTTGGAAAAATGAATATAATGATATTAGAAATTAATATTAGCCACTTTTAGTCACTAATCACACCCCCAACTTGAGTTTTGCTATTCCCGAGAAAAATATATTACAAATATTAAATTCAAATCCCCTTTTCCAAAAACATTTTAATACACATTGCTCACCCCAAGTCCTCATACCAAAAAAATTTATGAAACCCATCAAAATCATTTAAAAAAAGCTAGGTCCATAAGAATATCCCAAGACCAAGCCCATTATTTTGTTCAAATTCATTTCCACATTTCATCCAATTTCAATTAAGCATGATAATGTGTTGTGCATCACAAAAGATATGAGACCCATTTTATTGTTCAAGGGGAAAAAATGGAAGCGCTAGGTGGGAATCACATTAAAACTTAAGATGGGTATCCATTTTTTTTTAATTTTTTTAACCTCAATAGATATGAAAAGACTAAATCTTGGAAAGACACCTATGGAGTCACGATCCCCAAGTGCCGGACGCCACACATATTTTCAATTCCATGCTCTACAATAGAGATATAAAGCCAAACTCTGGGCAAGACAACTATGGAGTCACGATCCCCAAGTGCCGGACACCATACATTTGGACAAAACATTGCTCTATGTGGTCAATTTTTTTTTGTTTTTGTTTTTTTGGATACTCAAATTAAACTAAAAGTGACCCCATGACACTATGCTATAATGAAAGGGACCCAAGAACTCAAATTTACACCCACGATCCAATAGACGTACATTGTGGCATTTTTATTAAGAGGATGAAAATGTAAACTTTGAAAAATCACATCAGAAAACCGCAGTTTCAAAAAACTATGCTCATGAACTTAAACTTTCATTAAAATCAGAATAAAGGCATACAAAATTATTTGATATCCAATTTCAGAGTTTAAAATGTGTGTTATCATGTTCAAGGTTAATTGAATTTTTCTTTTCACACATGTTTTAATTCACAAAAAAACTTTTTTTATCTCCCCCAACTTAGAATAACACTATCCCTAGTGTTTAAAGAAAACATAGAATGGGGTATGGGGGATTTGTTCAAAGAATAAATTTAAAATGATAATCATGGAATGAAGTCACCTGGTGGTTGATGATGATAGAGCATTCCATAGTCTCCCTTCAATCCTGGATTTGAGTCTCAACGGATTGGATGGTGGTGAATGGATTTTACTTATGACATAAGACATGTCCTTTTATTTTTTTAAACTATAAAAACATAAAAATAAAACAAAACAAAATAAACTGATGATACATTGTCTTCTTTATATTTTCTGGGTAAGGTATTACTCTGAGATTACACCACGTGACACAGATTAATATGGCACTCCCCTTTCATACCAATCCTTACTTATAAAATAAGAACAGGTCAACAACTTATGGTAATTTTTTTAATGATAAAAAATTATTGAAAATTATTGGAAACATAAAAACCATGGGTTGCCTCCCATGCAGCACTTTTGTTTAACGTCGTTAGCTCGACTTGAACCCCCAAAATTATCCAATTCCCACTTTCAACATTTTTAGGACCCCATTTTTATCCACCTCAACAAGATTTAGATTAATTATTTTTTTTAGAATTTTTTCCATGTGAAATCCCATTATTAACAATGAGTGTGAAAGTCCAAGGAATTTCGGTAATGGTTGATTGGGTTTCATTTGGAGTATTTCCTAAGATTTCAAGGTTCGTTCCTACTTTTTGAAATTCTTGATGAAAATGGATGATTATTGAATGGTCTAGGTTTTCATAAATAGAGGTATTCTTGAGTGGGGAAGGAAGGATTATAATGTTGTGTTCGGTTTCATTGAATTTTCCCAAAGATGAATGGAAATTTGAATCCAAATTTGTTTCTTCTACAAAACATTTTGAAAGAATTTGTTCCTTTTAAAAATATGAGTCATCCCCAAAATTTTCCTTTTGAATTTAAGGAGTGGGTATAGACTCACTATTAATTATATCTCCCAATGGTTCAATGATCGGTGATTCTAAAAAAATGTTATTGGAGCAACATTCTGAACACTCAATCCATGAAGACAATTTTTCCCCTTGTGAATCCAAAAAATTAATTTCCTCCTGATTTAAATACCCTTCAAAATTTTCTTGATCCTGTTCCGTTATCCCATATCCAAAGTTTATTTATTTTTTCAATTCATGGGAGGTTTTTGGGATAAATGATTCATCTATCAATAATGAGGAAAGAACATCTTGAGTGGGAACGGGTTCCTCAAAAGACTTAATGCTTTGTAATTCTAATCTGAAATATGAAACTTCTGAATTCATTTTATCCATTTGTTCTCACAATTGTTCAATAATGTTTTCAGGATTAGGGTTGATATATGTTTGTACATCATGTAATTCCTCATTATTTATCTTTTCAATCATTCTTTATAGGTATATAAATTGATCTTCTAAACATTCAATATCCCATTGGTTGTACATCTCATCTATTTTGGTGTATTCAATTAAGGATTGGTAAATGAAATTCACTTTGTGAGGTGTTTCCCAATATTGATTTCCAACTTTATTACATCATTAGTTTATGAAGGGTTATTTGGGAGGATAATCCATTGGAATTGATTGAAAATTGGTTTTGGGATTTTTTTTGACACACAAAAATAGAAAGGGGGAAAAGAGAAGATAAATTAGGTTGAGAATAGAGAATTTGGGGTGAGAAAAGAAGACGAGGGTCTAAGGTACTTACTTGGGTCCCTGAAAATGGTGCCAAAATTTGGTTGCGCCCAAATTTACCCTACTGGTAAAAAGCGGTCGATGTAGTACATGTAGGGGTCGAGTCCAGTGGGACCGAAGAAGTAACCTTGAGACACTATGATTTGGTGAAGGATGGGCTATGAAGTAGCCAACTTTATTTTTGATTTTGGATGGTTTTAAAGAACACTAAGAAAACTAAGTGAATTCAATTCAAAGAAAATGGGTTGATCTTAGGATTATGCTCGGTGTGGATTGAATGAATTTTATTTCTTTAGACAATTTTGGTTTTATTAATTCTTGATGAATCCATTCTTCAAAAATAACACTACCTTCATCATTTTCTGGTTTGGTACTTACTAAACACAATTAATAATCCCCTGTACACTTAGAGAACCAAATTTATGATCTCTCTAAGGTATATGGTCATTTAGTAATTGAATTTAGTTTGCTCAAACACAGTAAATATGAAGAGTAGAAATAACTGAAGAATGGATGTCTTAAATTAATTATCCAATTAACAACAACTCGTTCATAAAATAACATTCAATCCATAATTTTTCATCCTCCTAAGATCAAAAAATTAAAGGGTTAACCCTACATTTATGGTATACTCTCAATGGTGGGAAGAAGATGGTTTACAGGAATTATATTGAAGAAATTAAAACCGCGGAAATAACGAGCACTCATCCGTGTGTGTGAATGAGATTCACACCTATGTGTGAACTAATTCACCACAACGCAGAGATATCACTGTGCTTTGTGAAAATTTAGTTATTATAAATGAATGGAAAATATAGAAGAGAAAGATGTTTATTAAGAACAAACAAAACTTACATGGAAATTGAAAACATTAGAGAGGAACTTTTGCAGCATAACCTTACAATGAAACAAATAACAACAGATGATATGAAAAATATCCTCCCCTATTCCCTTCACCACCAACTCCATATATAGGCATATAAGGAGCCTTAGGTCCACCCCCCCAAAAATTAATTCACCCCCCACAATTAATAGAGTCAAAAGGAGGGTGAATAATCAAAAGGAAATTTACGTTTCAAATTTGACCTAGAAAACTGTCCAGATTCGTCCACCATTTTGACATGTGAATTTGGAATTTAAGAAAGCCTAATACTGAGGGGTCGTAGAAGCGACATATTCTCATCCTTATTTCCTCTATGAGCTGTAAAATTTCAGGAATTTTGGCACAACCGTTTGGAAGTTATGGTCGAAATGGTGGGACGGATTTATGTGCATTAATATCGGGTCCACCATTTAAATTTCAACTTAAGATCCCTTTATCATCATGAAAACGTCTGAATTAGCTCCATCCACAGTTGAATAAAATGATCTTCATATTTTTCTCTTTCTACTGTAAATTTATTTACTTCATTGGGCTTGGTTTGTGGGACCCACATTTCTTTGATGGGCCTTAGGCTCATTATGCTTTCTCCAGAAAATTTCTGCATTCAGGCGTAGAAATCTCCATCTTTACCTATGATTCATCCATTAGACCTAAAAAAAAATGTTACAAACAAAGTGATAAATAATATCCCAAAATATTAAATTCAGAAAATTAATATAATGTTGTCTACAAACAGATGAATTATTGGGCCTAAATTTTCATTTTAAACATGAATTGCATTTAAGATCAGAAATGAAGTTCTATTTATGTAATGCACTAAAAACAATGTTTATGGACTTTGGAAAAATGAATATAAAGATATTAGAAATGAATATTAGCCAATTTTATTGACTAATCAACAACCCATATATCATAAAATAAATGGGTTTCATTTCATAATCATAACATTTTAAAAACTGATTTAAATACATGATCTTTATGTCACTTTAAACCCACGGAAGAGAAAGAAGGTATCATGTATGTAAATCCCAGACTTTAAAATATAACATTTTGGTATATATGTGAATACCCATTGAGAAGAAATAGCTTTGAGTATTCTCTTAATAAAATTAATTTTAGGATAAGAGAGAGACATTTTGAGACGGAAATTCTGTAGTATAAGGGCTATGTTTCGGGGTTTTAGAAAACATTGAAAAGAGAAGGGACATGGGTAACCCACTCATAAATGATCCATAAAGAAGTATAGAGACATAATATAAAGGGTATAAGAACATGGTAATGAAATTTGAAAGATATACCATATGAAATGAAAAACATAGAAGGAGGACAAAAATAAGATTTCTCTTATGAAAATCCGGCAGCCTAACGACGTCACTTACACTTAAAAAAAATGAATTGACCAGATAAAATAGGGTATCTCATAATATGAACATAAAATATCAGTATGATATATATAGATATAATTCCCAAACATAATAAAAAATAACTTGAAAGACTTGACATGAAAAAGGAGAAAGGTGAAAGAATCCCTTAAAAATTTGGCAGCCTAACAGAGTCATTTAAACTTCAACAAAAATGAATTGATGAGATCAAATAGGGTATCTCATCATATGAACATAAAATATCAGTATGATAAATATAGAGATCAGAACCAAACATAATAAAAAGGAACTTGAAATACTTTACATGAAAGTAGAACTTTGAAAAATGAGAAAGGTGAATGAATCCCTTAAAAATTCGGTAGTCTAACGGCGTCACCTAAACTTCAACAAAAATGAATTGACGAGATCAGATGGGGTCTCTTATAATATGAAAATAAAATATAATTATGATAGATATAGATATCATACCCCAACATAATAAAAAGGAACTTGAAATACTTGACATGAAAATAGATCTTGAAAACGAGAAGGGTGAAAGAATCTGTTTCCAAAATTTCGGTAGCCTAACGGCGCCACTTAAACATTCATAAAAAGAAATGATGAGAGTAAGATGGGATCTAAAATCATATGAAAATAAAGAGGTCAGTAAGAGGAATATAAAATAACATCCTCCAACATAAGAACATGGAGCATAAAATAAATCACTTAAAAGAGAGTATTTGAAAAGAAAGAGAGAGTTTGGATCCCTTACCTTAAAACGTAACTCTTAAAACCCAAAGGTTGGGACCATGAGGGATTGGGTGCACCTTGGGAGGACTCCTTGGGAGGTAATGAGACCATAGATTCGTTGGGGGAGAGTTGGGAGTCGAATGGATGAGAGGATGTCTTGGTATTTATAGGGAAAGTGAGGGGAAAAGGCATTAATGGCCAAGGGACACCTCATTGGTGGTTTTGGAAAAACCATGGGCTTGCCCATGGTATTTGCCCATGGTGTTGGACACCTGGGACATCTCATACTTTATATTACTATTCATAAGTCGACCATATAGATTACATACTTAATACATCATTTAATGATATCATTAAACACCAGTAACTTAAAAACTATATTTTCACTATTCATCGAAAATTCAACTTTCTCAGAAAAATCCCAAAATTTCACCTTAACCAAATATCGATGATCTGATTTAAAAATGAACTCCATTTTATAAAAATAATTTTCTAAATATTTTTAATTTAATTTTTAAATAATTACACTATTCACCGAAAATTCATTTTTTTCAGAAAAATCCACAAAAATTACCTTAACATAATATCAATGCTCTGAGTTCAAAAATGAAATCCATTTTATATAAAAAATTTTCTAAATATTTTTAGCTTAATTTTTAATTAAAAAACACTATTCACCCAAAAAAACTAATACTTGACTAATAATTTATGAAACCGTTATTTAACCATTTTATTGAATCAGATTACTTAATCAAGGTGCCTAGATTATATTAAAACTTTCTTTAAGTGAGATTACTAATCCATTTGGTCACATTACTAATCCTAAGCATAAAATCACTATTCATAATTTACTATTCATCAAAAATTATGTTGATCTTATTAGACTCTAAATTTCGTACTCAACATAATTGTAGAAGACCATTTTTTGAAAATCATTACACATTTTTATTATTTAAGGTTTACATAAACATTTTTTTAAAACATAAATTCTCTAAAATTCACCAAAAATATGCATACTATATTTATCCGGACATTTGAAAATTCATAAACTTCATCATAAGAAGAAATAATATTTTTTATTTAAAAAAAAGGATTACACAAGGGAGTTACGGTCTCCTTACATAGCCCCTTATGACACCATAATAGGACCTAAGTGTAAGGTGTGCTAAGGTGAGAGAATCCGAGGGAGGCTCAGCCAACATCGCACGAGTAGTAATTTCTATCAGTTTGAACTTCTCATGAAGGCGATTCCTTTCTAGTTTCACACGATAAAGTTCGGCTTGGGTTTGGTCCAGAGAAAATCCCAGTGGGGCTACCTCTTTCCCAAGTTCTGTTAGATGGGCTTCGATCAGTCCAATACTACTAGGTGAGGCCATCGAATCTTCTTTCTATTTTAATTAACCAAGATTACTTGTATTTAGAGACAATAATCAAAATGTTTAGTTTCCAGCGGTCATATTGACCAATGGTCATATAACAGTCAAAACCCAACAGTCTCATTTTAATTATACTCATGTTATCAAATGAAACGGTTTTGTTGAGTATAAAAATAAATTAACACACAAAATTTGGAAACAAGATTTATTTGAAATATTGGGCCGTTACACTCACAGCTGCCTACACTAATGATATCTTTGAAAAATAAGAATGGTCCATTTAAATGGAGTGAGGAATTCTTGATGTATTTTCAAGTGCTAAAAGTTCATCTAACATTATCACCTATCTTGATGTTTCTAGAATCATGACATGGGTATGTGGTGTATTGTGATACGTCGAGATCTAGGTAAGGATGTTTTCTCATACAAGGACACCACATGCATGATTATGGTTCAAGGTAGTTGAGAGTGTGTGAAAAGAATTATCCAACACATGATTTGGAGTTTGCGACGGTCATCCATGCTTTGAAGAGATGGTGTCACTATCTATTTGGTGAGAAATTCACCATGTTCATGGATCATAACATCTTAAAACATATTTTATCCCAATTGGATTTGAATATGTGGCAAAGGAGATGGATGGATTACCTCTAGATGTTTTACTTTGACATTATGTCTACACCATGGAAAGGTAATTCAGTGGCCAATGTATTAAGAAAAAATGCATATGCTCACCTGGAAAAAGAAGCATCAGATTAGTGGCAGTTGATATCGGTCCCAGACAATATGCATATAGAATTTGAAGATCAATGTGATTTTGTAGTTTTATTTTTGGTTTCCATGATTCTTGATTTGGTAAAGATGGTTAAAAGGGAACAAACATCTGATGAGTAACGCCTAGTTATGAGTTAAAAACTCAGTGGTGGGGAGACCTTTGAGGGATTGAAACTTGATGGGAGTTTAATGTAGTGGTTTAGAAATCAGATGGTCATACCTGGGGATTGTTAGTAATAGATTCTTCATGCTTACCACCACTCGAGATGGGATGTACATTTGGGTATACAGAAGATGTATAAGGTGTTTAAAGTTCAGTTTTGGTGGATTAACATGAAATAAAAGGTGGATGAGTTCATTTAAAAGTGCTTAACTTGTAATAGAGGTTAGGAAGAACATCAATGACTATCTGGTATGTTATATTATTTACATATTACAATGTATAAATGGGGGCAGATAATGATGGATTTTGTCATAGGTCTCCCAAAAATGGTTCAGAATCATGATACCATATGGGTGATAGTGGATGATTTCACAAAGTAAGCCCATTTCATCCCTATTCAATAAAATCATATGGTGTAGAATATATCCAAGATCTATATCCAATAAGTGGTAAAGAGGCATGGAATACTGATTTTGATAGAGTAGGATAGAGATATGAGGTTCGCGTCTCATTTCTGTAAATCCTTACAAAAATTCTTTTGGGACCAAGTTGACTATGAGTACAACGTATCACCCATAGATGGATGGATAATATAAAATGAAAATAAAAATGGTGTAAGACATTCTGTAGGATTATGTAATGTATTTTTGTGTCTCATGGGGAAAACATGTTCCATTAGTAGAGTTCTCATATAATAACAACTACCAGGACTTGATACAGATGGCTCCTTTTGAAGCATTGTATGATCATCCTTTTCATTATCCACTTTGTTGGGTGGAAATTAGTGATACTTCTCTATTTGGGCCTAGCCTTTTTAAAGAAAAAATAGAGAATTTTTATTTGATCATAAAGAAAATGGAGACGGCTCAGAGTCATCAAAAATCATATGCAGATCATGGCAGAAGACCATTGTCATTCATGTTGTTTGATCATGTGTTCTTAAGGATCACTCCAATGATTGGAAATCATTGTTTTGGGAAGTAGGGAAAATTATATCCCTATACATTGGCCATTTTTAGATACTAGAATGGGTTAGAGGGGTGGCATATCTATTGGTATTTCCACCACAGTTTAGTTCGGTGCATAATGTGTTCTACATATCTCATTTAAAAAAGTATCATCCTGATCCTAAACATGTGATCATATTGGATCATGTTAACTTAGAGCTGGATGCTTTATTGGTACATATCCCAGTGTAGATTGTGGATATAAAAGATAAAGTCTTTCATGTAAAAATCATCAGCCATGTGTGTGTTTTATGGTAACATGGTCAGATTCAAAAAGAAACTTAGGAACATGAGAAGGAAATGAAAGTGCAGTGTCCAAAACTCTTTTATGGAAATGATGGTTTAATATTTTCCAGGTACATAAAGACAAATTTGGGGGATAATGTAGCAACCCGAATTTCTATTATTAATACCTTAATTTGTATTCTATTCATGTTTATAATGTTTAATGGGGAATGATGAGATAGTTTGGATAATCTTTTGAGTTTTTTGGGATAAAGTGGAGGCACATGGGATACACATGGGTTGTCCAAACCGTGTGGGAGTCTAGTAGTAGCTGTGTGCTTTGAGAAGTGGTTTTGGGAAATTTGAGGCAGTAGTTATGGTATGGTGTACACATGGTTAGAGAGAACATTAAATTATGGCGTGATAGGGTCTACCCATGTAGTAGCTAACATGCGGTTAGTGCACAGTTGGTCTAACCATGCGACTAAACTGTGCATGGTGTCAGAGTGAGATCATGAAAAGGTGGATCTCACATTTTTTTAATACAAGTGGATCGGTTTCCTACTATGTGACCCTAAATAGATATTCTTATCTCTTAAAGGTTGTATAACCTCCCCCATGCAATTTGTAATCAATCTGAATCCTTTCCTTGGCATTTAGAATCCTGATTCATGTGGTAAGTTCTTGTTCTTCACTACTCTGATCATGTTTTCTTTGACCTAATTCACCTCTATTCTAGGATTCTTAGATCTATAACCTTTATGGTTATGTAGAAGACTATGGATTTAAAATAAGATTATATTTTTTCTTGATCATATTAGTGGAAGAAATCTAAGGAGGGATCATGGAATTCTTACTTGGTTTCATGAGCATTCTTCACCCGTTTAACGTTTCTTCAAAACACTCGAGGTAGGTGGATTCACTCTCGAATCATATTAGTAGAACTAATTTTAATTATTTCAAATTGATTAATTTGTGATGAAATTATAGTTAATTGGTTGTTTGTTAATTGTTATAAACCTTTTTGAATGATGGTTTGTAGAAATCTAGAAAATCGGGGTTCTTGAATAAAGTTCTTGATTCATGATTTTAAAATAAATATTGTAAAATTGGATTTTTCTAGAATTATGGTAAAGGGATTTGATTAATGTATTTTAAATAAAAGGAAAGATTTTATTAAAATGTAATGGGTGTTTGGAATTGGTATGTTTAAGGGTTTTCAAAAAAGGAATAGTTTTATCAAAATGGGTTGAGACTGTTATTTGAAATGGTTTCGACATATATTGGGTTTTGTGTGAGTACATGCTTGATGATCCCTGAATAAGGGACATATACTAGTGGGGTACTAGGTACGTGACCCTAGATTGTGGGTGAGTGTCAGTGCGACACAAGGTTATTAGACAAGAGACCACTAATGAGTATAGAACTGTCGAAATGAGGCATGCATGGTTGGGTGTGTGAAAAAGTGAAATGGATTGGGTTTTCCAAAATTATATTGAGAAATAGTTTTAATACTTTTTTTCATTGTGTTTATGGAAATGTGACTTGTTGGAAAAGTGGTTAAAAATATCAATTTTTTACTCTTGGTTATAAATGGGTTTTGGAGCTTGTTTATATTTAGTTTTAAACTATTTTCCAGAATTGTTTTATTTAAATGGTTCTATATAAATGTTGTTAAATTTTCTATCCTAGAAGAGTGAGTAGGGAAGTCATTGAGTAAAATCTACTGTGTTTTATACCCTTCGCTAATTTGGAACTTTAGTGATATTGTAGATTATATCTTCATGGATAAGGGAAAGGTAAAGTATCACACGTATTTAGCACCACCTCATGATACCTGGGATGTTTGCTGATGTTAGATCATGGATCTTATGGATCAGGTATTCTTTTTTTCAGATTGGAGTCTTTAGTTGGTTTTAGGCTGTTTACATTGAGATTTAGTTTTTCTTCCTCTATTTCAAACATTGGATGGTTTTGTTATAAAGGATGTTTTGGAGTTGTCTTTTAATTATTCATGCATCATATGGTGTTTTTTTGGTTATGTATACTGGTTGTGGTTTTATTATTAAAGTGTAAATATCCACCCACTTGTGTTAAACCATTTCATATTTATTTCCTTCCTTTGGAATATTTGGGATTTCTCTTAAGTCTAAATAATGGCTCACCGACCTGTCAAGACAATGAGAATAAGTGGGTCATTACACAGTTGATACTATTGTTTTTGGTTATTTTTAATGTCAACAAATCCTTTATCTGGTATCTTGTAATTCCTAGTAAGAATTTAAAAATTATCAACTCTAGTGTTGGTTACAGAAGTCTTCATCCTATCCCTCCAATACTCATAGTCATTACCACAAAATATCAGTGGTCTATTGGGATTCATATTACCTATAGTATATTTTTTACTTCCATCTTAAGAGAAAAAATTTATTTTCCACAAAGAAGTTAGTGTTGAAAAAATTAATACAGTTACAAAAGTAAAGAATATATATATATTATAAAGAATTTAATAAGTGTTAACCTACTCTGATTCCAATTTTTGTATAAGTATATGTGATGTAAACTGATTTGGATAAGAATAATGTATTCTATATGGAATAATTACAAAAGCGGGTGTATTTTAGTTTTAAAAATTTTAGTTTAAAAGATTCTAATCTAAAACAATCCACAAACCTCTTTGTCTTAAAGAATCATATTCAAACATGGATCTTATAAGAGTATCATAATTGGCTTGGTTATGATAATATAAAAGTAATAAAATTTAATCCTAAAGAAAAAAAACTATATCATATTTAGAGTAGATAGAATTATATTACAGTATAAATGATGTGTTTAAAAATAAAAAATCATATTTAAGATATATATGACTGTATCAGTTTTTCTCATATTCATAGTATATCCGAATAAGTAATACAGATTGTATTTATCGTATCAATAGTAGTTACGATAATAAAATTATATAAAATGAACAACAAGATACTAAATTACTTATAATAATCAAGTAAATAAATAATAAAAATATAATAATGACTTATATTTAAATTAAATGTTCTTTTTAAATGTTAAGAGTAAGGTAGCCACAAACTGTGGAAAAAGGTGTCCCTTGGTTTATACTTATATGGAAGACTATCTTTCCTCATCATGGAAAGCCCTTGATAAGAAGATAAAATCTTTCACACTATCCCTGTGTGCCCTCAATACGATGATCAGATCTATCTTTTTATCCCTACAATCCCTCGATCAATATGATTGTCTTCTCATATGTCTTCCTAGACTCGGAATCCCTCGATCGTATTCACATAATCAGAGATACAAAGAAATTACAAAACAATTCCTTAAAAAGGAAACCTAACAAAGTTTCCATAATAAGGACCCTCTCTAAAGAAATACAAGATACTATGAACAAGAAGTTAATGATTTGTAAACTATATAAAGTTTGAGAGAAAAATTCAATCATCATCTTCAAAATCATCAAATGACCAGGCATATAAGGAAATCCTTCCAACATCCATCTTAATATCCAGTGGTCATATTTTCTCTAAACATGTCATAACGACTTGGAAAACAGGGAATTCAGCGGCTATATCAAAATAGAAATTCCAACGTCATTTAAAAAACCATCAGAGTGTAAAAGGTATTCCAATATAATAAAAAAAGTTTTCCATATTTAAAAAATTACAAAACTAATGGATTTCATTGAATAATGTCATTACAATTTTTATTATGAGTAATATTACAATGTTATCTTTTCTGATGTGAAATATGATTATAAAAACTTTTGTTAGTATAAATACAAGGCAGAAAGTATGAAATCCAATTTGATAAAGGTGAATATGAAAATTATCAGATATATACTCGTTACGATAATTATAATGAATAATGAATATTTTTATTCATGAATACATTAAAAATATTTTTAAGTATGGTAAAGGATTATGTTTTCTATAAAAAATCTAAAAAACTTTAGACATAAAAGATTTAGTAATTAAGTATTTAAGTTATTGTTTGTGATTTCAAAAACAAAAGGAATGGAAAAGTCAAAATGAAACTTTTGACTACACAATATCCCCTTTTTTTAAAAGCACAAACCATAAAACATCAACAGAAAATAACTTTCAATAAATTATAGTCCAATTAGTTTGATTAATTTTTATTTAGAAATTAAATTGAAAACTTATATCCCCCTGAGTTTTAATACTCATCTATATACAATAAAAAATAATACCAACTCAACCTTTGGATAATAACTCCCCCTAATGATAGTATTCTTTTTATTAAATATATTTCTCTCCCCTTACTTAAACATGTACTCCTTTTTAAAAATTATTATACTTTGTAAAAATTCTCCTCCTTTGTGATTTTTAAAAATGAATGAGGAAAAACTTTTCAATAACTGAAAAGGTTTAAAGAAACATATATACTAAATTAAAATAATGAACAATCTAATCATTCAAAAAAATATGAACGAATATCAAACCAATCAGAATTGGGGAAACATTCATATAGACATATTTGAATGACAAGATTAGTTTATTCATTTCATTAGAGGAAAAAAAATTAATAACAACATACAAAAAGAGTTCAAATTTGAAAAAGATTCTAATTATTCTTTTTCATATATCTCAAAATTCTCTTCAGTTTCTTGAACTCCTTCCAATCTTCTTCTAGCATTGAAATAAACTCTTCTAGATACAAAATTTTCTTTACTAGATCCCGTAACCTTTACACTTGAACATATACATTACTAAAATCACATTTTATAGGTTTCTTCATAGTCTATACCTTCATGTTTATTATAAAATTTTCCAAAAATTATTGATTTACATGTAATAATAATTCCATTTTCATCGCATTTATTTATGAAAACCAATTTTACTCCAATTATATAAGTTTAATTAGGTTTTTTAAACAAGGTATTGACTTTGTTCCTCTTGAATTCCTTTAGTTCCTCTTGCATGGAGTAAATAAAATCATCATCACCTAAATCCTCATCAGGATTTTTATCTTCAATTTGGGAAATTAAATTAAGGCATTTTATTTTATTCCTTAAAGAAATTATATTACTAATAGGTTGATCAATATCATAAATGATATTATAACTAAGATGATTCCTAGGAAACAAGTGGATTGTTTCTTATAAGTCATTTAATTCTCTTTAAGAAGGAATATCATTAAAGAAATATCAGAGACTAAGAACAATCATTTCATGCATTCTATAATTTAGAATATTTGAGAGGTAAATCAAATCATCAGCTTCAAACTCTTCAAATTACTAGGTATTTATAAGAAATACTTCCAATAGTCACCATGATATCCAATGATCATATTTTATCTAAGTTTTTTCACAGTGACATAGAAAACTAACACTTCAACAACTATATCATAACAAAATGTCCAACGTCATTTAATACACCATCACAGTGTAAATGGTATTCCAATATGATAGAAAATAGTTTTTTGTATTTAAATATTTATAATTATCAAATATGTACTCATTGTGATAATTGTAATGAATAATGTAGTTTTTTTTAATAATGAGTGATTTAAAACTATTTATAAGTATAGAAAAGGTTTAGGTTTTATATAAACACATTTTAAGACACTTTATAAATTAAAGAGTTAGTGATTAAGTATTTAATAAATAGTGTGTGACTTCCCAAAAAAAATCAATAGAAAAGTCAAAAAGAAACTTTGGACTAAAAAATATTATCTGTTTTGGAAATCACACACCAAAAAACATAAATAGAAAATAAATTTGAAAAACTTATAGACCAATTTCTTTATTTACTTCATATTCAGAAATTAAATTGAAAACTTATCCCCCATTAATTTTTAAAAATCTTCTTAATACAATGATGTATATGACTAACTCCTCCTTAGGATAATAACCCCCCCTAAGTATTTTATTCTCTTATTTGAAGATATTTCCCTCCCTTTACATAAAAATCTCCCCTTTGTAAAAATTTTTCACCTTTGTAAAAAATCTCCCAATTTTTTTTTCAAAAAGGAATGGGGAAAATATTGTAATACCTGAAAAGGGTTAGAAAAACATGTATAATAATAAAAAATAATGAACTATCAAATCATTCAAAAAAAATATGAAAGAATATTAAACCAATCTGACTTGGAAAAAAATTCATACAATCATGTTCTAATGAGAATAGTATTTATTCATTTCATTAGAGAAATTAACTTTTAATAAAAAACAAGAGTTAAAATTTGAAAAAGATTCTAACCTTTTTTTTCAGGGATCTCACTATCATCTTTAATTTCATAAACACCTTCCTGTCTTATTATATTATTAAAATAAACTCTTCCTGAGACTGATTTTTCTTTCCTGGATCCTATAACATTTCTTCTTAAACATATATATTAAGAAAAGAACATTATACATCCATTTGAAGTAAATTTAATTAAATAATGTTGAAATGGATTGTATAATATGAATAGATTCTAATATTTCTATTGGTTCTTAGGTTTCTTTATAGTCTAGGTCTTCTTGTTGATTATATCCTTTTTAAAAAATAATTTATTTATTTCTAATAATAATTCAATTTTCATCATAATTGTTTCTAAAAACCCATTTTACTCTAATTATATAAGTTTCTTTAGTTTTTTCAAACAAGGTCCCGACATTTTTCCTCTCAAATTCATTGAGCTCTTCTTGCATGGATTTAATAAAATCTTCATCACCTAAAGACCCTTCATGATTTTTATGTTGAAATTAGGAAATAAAATCAATTTGTTCTATTTCATTCCATAAACAAATTATATTCCTAATAGGTTGATCAACATCACCAATATTATCACTAGGATTATTTCTAAGAAACAAATGGCTTGGATTTTTTAAAACCTATTCATCAACATAAGGTAGAAAATATTCTTGAGTGAATACTTTAGGAACAATTTCATGAGCATTTTACTTATTATATGAGTTTTATATCAAAGGTTTAAATCGGTTCATGAAACACATAGAAGGATGTTTGTTGGGTTTTTTTGAAAAAAATGGTTGGTTTCATCAAATTTAACATGAATGGTTTCCTCAAATATACAATTATTTTTTTAAACTATGTATTCCATAGAAGTAGTGGAATGACCTAAATGTATACCTTCATAGGATTTGGTTGTGAATTTATATAAATCATCTTTCTTATTAAAGATGAATACATTACAACCAAATACTCTAAAGTAAGAAATAATTGTTTTTCCACCTATCAACTACTCATAAGGAGTTGTACTAAAAATGGTCAAATTAAAACAAATTTATAGTATAGAAAGAAGTAATAACCTCTTAATCCCAAAAATATTTGAAAATTAAGTATTATTTTGACATGGTTCTTTTTATTTCTTAAAAAAATGATTTCTTCTTTCAACTACATCATTTTGCTGAGGGTTTCTTGGAGCTGAAAATTTATGTGTAATTCCTTTCTAACTACAATGTTTTTCCAAATAAAAATTTAAAAATTACCCATCATGATCAATATGAATATATATTAAGGGAATGTTTTTATCATTTTTATATTTGGATATACATTTTTCGAAATAGAAAAAGGATTCGAATTTCTTTTCTAGAAAATAAATACCTATATATCTAGTGTAATCATCAAACCAGAATGATACATTATATTTTCATCCAATACGTAATGTTTTTTTAGTACCAAATAAATCCATGTGCACTAGCTACAAAGAATCAGTAGTTGAGACATAATGAATAGATTTAAAGCTTGACTTCTGTTTCTTACCTTATTGATAAGGGTCATATATTTTTAAATAATCAAACATTAGTTATGGTAGATCCTAAAAAGGTATTTTCTAATTCAACATTCATTTGTTTCTAAAGTTACAGTGTCCTATGATTCTATTCCATAAACAATATTCATCTTTCATTACACTACGACAAGGTAAGTATTTTCTACTATGTTCTTCTATTTTATGTGTATATACATTCTCTTATCGATGTGTGGAAAGAACATATTCATCTTTATAATTGTGTACTATACATTTATCATTTCTAAATTTCACAAGGTAACCTTCATCATATAATATATTAATTCTTATAGGGTTGTTATTAATACCATTTACAAATAAAACATTTTAAATTAATTCATTACCAAGAAGAACTATATTACTGATACTGATAATCTCTCCTTGAGTGTTATCTCCAAAGGTAAATTTTCCACCTTTAATTTTGATGATATTCTCAAATAAATATTTGTGTCCATTCATATTTCCAGAACACCCACTATCCATGTACTAAGTATTCTTATTATTGGTACTACATTTTTTAATGAAACAAATACAATTAGGATTTCAGAACCCAAACCTTATTGGGTTCGGAAATATCAGTAAGTTAAATTTGAAATATCCATATTTTTTCTGAAAATAGTCTTTTTTGAAACCTAAAAATTAAAGTTTATGAAGGGAACAATTTTTATTCTAGTTTCCTCCACTTTTACACTTTGTAAAAAAGGGTTCATTTTTTTTTAAAAAAAGTAATTTTTACTAAAAAATGGTTTTTTATATGTAAAACCTATTTCAAAACTATTTCCATGAGAAAAAAATGATTTATGAGATTTATTAAAACCTTCCTTACTAGTGGTGAATTTTGATAAAAAATTTCTTAGGGAAGAAATTTTTGATTTTATTTTAACCACCAAATACCTATCCTATTGAATAATTGTTTTGGAATTGAGTTTTAAAAAACTAGTTTGTAAAGAATTATTTTCAATAATTACTTTTTCTAAATCATTAGAAATAGTATCTATTTCAGAAATAGTTTTATAAAGATATGTAGATATATCTGATACTTCTTTTGTTATAATATTAATCCATGAATTTTCCTTATCATGTTTTTATTAAGTTTTCAATTTTCATTTTCATGATGTTTTGCAAAACAAGATAGTTATCCATAATAAATAATAGTATTATCCTCTACTAAGTAAGATTATACATCTACAAATTTAGAAATTCAATCATCATTGGATTCAGTATAATTTTCACATAAATAATTTTTTTAATATTTTTTGCAATATGTACCTTAGGCATAAATAATTGATATTTGGAATGAATTTTTGCAAAAATACAAATTTTATTTTATTTTGAATTTTAATTCTCAAAAGAATCATCTGAAAATTGTACTCCACTAGCACTCTAAGAATCACATTCTTTAAAAAATTCTTATTCATAAACTTATAACACATTCTCTCATTCTTATTAGAATGTATTTCCTTTGTATATTCTCTTTTGAGCTTTGAATAATCAAGTCTTAAATTTATATCTTTCTTACAATCATAACAATTAACCTTAGAATCATTCTTTTCATTCCCCTCATTGTTACTTTTCTTATAATGATACTTAATGTCATTCTTATCAACTATCATGTTCATCCTCTGAGAAAGAATAGCTATTTCATTTTTAGAGTGCTCAGAATCACTTGAATCTTATTCAATAACAACCTTATTCTTTTTGTAAGATTTATCAAACCACATTTTTGGTGTTTTAATTCTATTTGGAACTATATTAGTATTAAATCCAACACCTCCATTCCTATTTTTTTTCTTTATTAGTGACTGTCATTAATCTACCCTCCTCAAACAAAAGAGTAACCATTAATTCATCAATTGTATGATCTTTAAACATTCTCATATCATAAAATACTATCCTCTTATATTCCCATATATTTTTAATGATATCAATAATTATCTCCACAAGAATTTCTTCATCTAAACCTTTCTCTCTAAGAGATTACCATACAATGCGCAACAAAAAATTAAATGACTTGTAATAATTATGTTAATGGATAACAATAATATATGAATGACTTATATATAACAAAATTTATATCTATTAAACTTCAGAGTAAAGTTTCCAAAAACCTTGGCTAATGGTGTCCCTTGTTTTATACTTACATTAATGTATGTCTTTCCTCAGTAAGGAAACACCTCAATAAAAAGATCATCTCTGTCACACTATCCCTATGTTCCCCTGATGTTATTAATGGATATATCTTTATATCCCCACCAACCCTTGATCAATATAGTGATCGCCTCCTCTTTATTCCAAGCCTCATAATCCCTTGATCATATTCACACAATCAAACACACATGGAAATTAAAAAGGAAAATGTTAAAGATACAACATGAAAAGGTTCCTTAAGTATGAATCCATATAAAGCAATAAAAGGCACTAATAAAAATCATTTCACACTTTTTAAACTTTATAAAATTTGAGAGATAAATCAAATAATGAGTTTCAAACTCTTCAAATGACCAGGTATTTATAGTCAAGCCCTCCAATTTTCATCTTGATCTCCAACTGTGATATTTTCTCCGAGTTTTCCACAACAACATAGAGGGATGGAACCTCAATGGATATATCATAACATAAAGTCGAATTCTATTTAATACACCATCATAGTGTAAAAGGTTTTCCCATATTATAGAAAATAGTTTTCTATATTTAAACTTTGATAAGTCTGATGGATTTCATTACAGAATGTCATTATGATTTTCTTTATTTTTAATTTTCCAATGTTACTAGTTTTGAGGACTAATCTGATTATAAAAACACGTTTTAGTAAGAAGACAATATATAATGTCTTAAATCTATTTTATAAAGTCGAATCTAAAAGTAATCAGATCTATTCTAATTACAATAATTATAATAAATAATGTCTGTTCGAATTTATGAATACTTTAAAACTATTTCTAAGTATTGTAATGGTTTATGTTTTCTATAAAAATATATTAAAACACTTCATAAATTAAATAATTAGTAATTAAGTATTTAATAAATATTTTTTAATTTCCAAAACAAAAGGAATGGAAATTTCAAAAATAAACTTTTGACTCAACACCTATAAGTTATTTTCATTATTATATGATTCAACACTAGGATTATTTTTTCTCATACCCTGCCTTTTGGATTTATTCAATGGCCAAAAATAGAATAAATCTTGATAACATTGAATCTAATAGATAATGAAATGGTTTTCCCCATATGAAACAAAATGTTAGTTGCAATAAAACTTATTGTTTCTATGATTACATAACTTTCTAAAGACAGGATTCATGTTTGGAATCAAAAAAATAAATGTATGGAAAAATATATTTTTGAGCCTTCACGAGGCAACATCCCTCTTCTTTTAGTGGGTGTGCTGGTCCACTAATTTCTAAGAAATGGATCTGTTCCACTAAAAATATATTTGTTATTCTCTAATGTTTAAATAACGAAAAAGGTATTTTTTATTTTTATTATTTATAAGGTGAGGAATATCAATGGTACAGTCTTATCAAGAATTTGTGGCAATGGGGAGAAATTGACTCCATAGAGTGGTATGGTTTTAGCAGGTTGTTTTTTAATGTTTAAAATCCCTATATTCTTATTATAAGAATAGGGAATGAATTCCTTTAACTAATGTAAATGGATGATGAATCCATTAGTACCTATAAATAAAATTTTACAATATATTCATGGAATTCTCCTAGTATTATTATTGAACAAAACTGTATGATAGATCAGTGTTTCCATGGATTAAAATCAAATCTTTGAAGGAAATTAACCATAAGAGAATTTAGTAGCTATGAAGAAATATTTTTATATTCTATTAAGGTAGAAATGGATATTGGAGTCTCCCATAAAACTAATTCGTTTGATAAGAAAATAAAGAAGAAATTATAAGGAAATTATAATACCAAAACCCATAGAGGGAATAAGATGATTCTACCTTTATAAAAGAAGTGTTGAAAGAAACATAGAAGAAATTTTATTAAGAGGAATTTTAAAATTTTTAAGTGCGTAATTGAAGTTCATCTGAAAATAGAATTATGAATTAATGGGGAGATATTTTATAGCGATACAAATGGTGATAAATCTATTTAAAATTCATCATCCACACTCCAGTGTTTCAAATACAAGGAGTACGGGTATTATGATAATTATATACCAAATATGAGGATTATCATGATCGATGTTAATAACCATTAATCCTAGATAAAAATCTAAAAATCTTGTGATATCTATTTACTATATCGGTAGTGATAGCGAAGTGGTGAAAGGTACACTTACTATATAATCCTGAAATATTATTTTATTATTTTATTTTGGTTATACAAATTATTTTTTATCTATATAATTTGTTAATGGTATCAAATTACCACCATAATTATTAGATGTTGAATTAGTAGTAGAAAATACTAATGGGGTGTTTATATCATCTTAATTCTATGATTATTCTCTGATTAAAATTTTTGGGAATATTCTTCCTTTAAATATCATTACTCTCCCTTGTGTTGAAATTGATGTTATCTTGGGCATGGATTAGCTTTCTTTATAGAGATCCCATATTTATTTCTAAGGACGGGAAGTTACATTTGATATTTCAAACCAACCTATGAATGTTAATATCCAAGATAATAAATATAAACATCTAATTAAAATTATATCCATTTTATGGGACATGATTTTTACTCAAAGCTGGTATTCATCTTATATGGTTGTAGAGAAACTCAATATAAAATATTTTTCTATATTACAAGAGTTTGTTGATGTATTTCTATATGATTTTACTAGTATTATTCTAAACAGTGAAGTGATTTTTTCAATTGAACTTATACCAAATACTAAACCTATTTCAAATATCTATATAGAATAGCCTTGATTTATTTGTAAGAATTGAAGAAGAAACTCCGGGAAAATATTGATAGGGGATTACTTCATCTAAGTTTATTACCTGGGGGTTAACCAATTCTTTCTATTAAAAAGAAAAATGGATCAATGAGACTCTACATTAATTATTGTAAAATTAACAAGATCATGATACAATATAATTATCATCTTCCCATTATTGATGATTTATTTTACCAATTTCTTGGAGAACAATATTTTCACAAGACTGATCTTAGATCTAGATAATCCTATTTGAGGGTCAAAATTGAATACATTCACAAGTCAAACATCCATTCAATGTATGGGAACTATGAATTCATAGTGTTTTTGGGGGTTTTATTAAAACCCCCACTATATTTATTTATTTAATAAATATAGTCATTAGATATTACCTTTTTCAATAACCAAATTGGATAACATGCTGAACTGGTACTTGAATCATACATGGATTGGAACAAAGGTCATTCCTAATTACTATAGGATAGTGACTGGTGAATGGGAATCAAATGTAAACACAAGGGAATGATTTCACCATAAGAAGTAAAAAGTAGAAAAATGGATACATAAATAATTGATATTCCAAAACACTTTTCTAGAGAAACATAACACAAGGTAGGAAATTACAAGTCCTACAAAATGGTATATCAACCTGAGTTATCACATAACCATAAAATAAATCATTAAAAAAACTTCTTGTAATAAGAGGATCAAATTATCCACTAGACACCACCATCTCCCACGGTCCCCCGCCAAATATAAACCACTACCTCTAATAAATTTCATTCATTTTTCTAGACCTCGAATACAAAATTCTATAATTGAAAAAATAAAATATCAAGGTTTGAGAAACTCTATCCCAATACGATTCCAACAAATAATTACTTAAGAAATATATATTAATTAAACCAAATATACTTTATTACAGATAAAACATTTCATGGTAATATTTTCACATTTCATAATAAAACACCCTTTTCAAATAATTTCATTAACTAGTATGAAATAAGTATAAAAGTGTATGTCCACCAGAATAGGAATGATTATCCATTTTTATGAGACATTAATGAATAATTCATTTCATAAATACTTTTATATATAAATAATTTTCAATCATAGCATAATTATTAAGTTACCTAGGTATAGGTTTGTACAAGTATTCTTATATATCGTAGAAAAGTACAACTCCGGGCATGCACCCAAACCTTGATCTCACGCCTAGGGGGAATAAGAGAATTCTCTAATGGGTAAAATCCTGGATGTTATCGTATTTTAGTTAGTATTTTTATTTTTAATCCTTTGATAGGTAAAGATGATACATGCATATAATTTCTTCTCTGCACCAGACTACCCAAGCTCCCAAGTGCTTTAAGAAAACCAATCTATTGAGGATAAAATTTACATCGAAAAATATAAAATAATTTCAATCAACCAATTAAAATGGCTCCAAGATAATGTTTAAAAATATTTCAATTAATTTTAATGTAAAAATTAAATTGGTTTTCATAAAAATTCATGCATTTTAAAACAACTTAATTTATTTCAAATTAATAAATCAATTCATGCCTTTATTTCTCATGAAATCATCATTATGATTGATATTAATTCAACTCCATTTTCTAAAAATCATTATTTTATTGTGAAAATATATAACTAAGAAGTTAAACACACAAAATATATCTTTTAGAGAACATTATTCAAGAAAATAAAATCAATATTTGGAAATCATTGAGTACTCCAAATCAAAATAAATAAGCGCTACTCATTTTAATTAATAGTAATTTTCTTACAAAACCACATACCTCAATCACGGTGTCATCAAAAACCAAAAATGGATACTCAAAAAAGGGGGATTAAGGGATAAAATCAGTCATGAATGGATCATATAAACTAAATTCTCAAATAATAATATCCAATTTTTTATTTCTTGAACAATAGGAAATAGAGGAAACACTTACCTTGACAATTCTTGAAGAAATAACAATAAAAAGTGAAGATCCTTGAAAAAAACCAATTATATTTTGGATATATATGAAATAATATTAGACAAATTCACAAACCTTATATCATTCCTCAAAATCCTTGTAATAATGTTCAATTCATGGAAAGTAGAATAGATGTAGATAGCCAAGGAATAATGATAATAAATGGTAATATACCTTCAAAAATATATATCCAAAACTGAAAAATACATTTAAATAGATTACTTGGAGGAAAGGAATCTCCAAAATATCCAAGAGGAGTCTCCATAATTGAGAGACTATTTAGTTGTAAGAAGAATGAGAGGAAACAAAGTCATTTGAGGTCTAAAAAATCTGTTTAATTAAAATCACATAACATGGTTTGACCACATATTTGTTCAAACTATGAACCCCTTTCTAGGATACTAGACAATCCACACAACTTGGTCAATAGTTTTAAACCCATGTAAAAACCAATCCCGGGATTCATGGATTGAATGGAAGGCCTCATGGGTTGGAATAACTATGTGCCTAATTATTAAATGCCTATAGAACTCCAACACAGTAAGAACCGATTCCTAAGAAGACCTTATTGTTTTCCCTAATCACGTGACAACTATGCATAGGCCCAAAACAAAATTAGAAACTCTTAAACTTCACCCATAATGACCTAAGAAAATATGTAAAAAATTATAGTAAAAAAATGTAAATACCTATATGTGAGTGTCAATATTTTACAATTACCCCCCACAATAATAACTTATACCCCCCATAAAGACTCTTCAGTAAGACTAGTACACAAAGATATATGGATAATAATCTCTTATAATTGTCTAATGCTCCCATGTCTCATGAGAATCAGAACATGTTTCCATTGAACCTAATCCAAAGGGATTAACTTCCATTGAGAGACTTCATCTGAGAATAAATTATATGAAATGAATGCCCAGTCAGGGACATATCATGTTCACCATCAAGGTACTCCCAACTCAAGTCATCATATGGTACAAATTGATATTTTATGAGGTTCTAAACATGAAACATTTCATGTATGAGTGTCATCTAAGAAGGAAAATTACAATTTTAATCCAATTTCCCAATCCTCTAAACAATCTCAAATGATACCACATATAATAGTTCTTATTTTCCTATTTTTAAGCTATTAGTAACCTAACCAAGGTGATACTCCTAAGAAATATGGTCTTAATTGAGAATTCCAAAGAACATCTATGATGAACCATATAATACTTTTATCGGTTCAATGTCATCACTTATATTTATCAAATTATTTATAAATTTATCTACATATTTTTTAACACACTATGTCTCACAACGTATGATTACCAATCTATGATCATTGGAGTGATAATTTATAACGCCATCAACACAAGGCCTCAAAGAGTACCCTTTTAAATGAAAACTGATATATATTGTCCCAGAAAACTCAACTATCCCCAAATGGAAATATCAAGCTCCTCCAAAGTCAAGGACACCGACATGAAGCATGTCATCTAGAATTTGTATAACCCATTATTTTGGAGTATCCATATGAGGATTCTACATCATTATAATAATTAATTAAGACCAAATCATCTCATGGAGGTCTCTACAAAACTAGTATGTGAATAAGGGATTCATATTATAAATAATATCATATTGAAAGCCAGAAAATCTATAAATTTTAAGAACATAAAATTCTTTTAAGTCATCACCTTTTTTTCATATCATGAATGGGAATAAAGTGATCCAATTTGGTCAATTAGTCCATGATTACAAAAATATCATTGTTTTGATGAGGTGTATTTGAAAAACCAATCACAAAGGACATTGAGATTTCATCCCACTTCTAAGATGACATTGGAAAGGGTAGTAGAAAACCCAAAGGCTTATGATGCCTGAATTTGACATATAGATTGGAATAGCAATTGGGAGTTAGTGATGTCCAACTTCATACATGGGAAATATAATTAAAAACTCGCATCATAAAACATCTTAATTATTCTTGGGAAAACTACCCATGGGGAAACATGAAAATACCCTAACCTAGACTTAATTATAGGTGATGGAATGACATACCGATTTTATAAGAAAATGATACCATCTAAAGATAATGACCTTTCATTGATGGTATCCCCACCATATAGAGAATCACTAATTTTCCAGATCTCATTATCAAGACGCTTTTACCAATGTATCATCTCAAGAAGAGAGTACTTTAATTATACACTAGATAAAACAATCTCATTCTCATTCTAATGGACACCCAAATATATACGATCTATGATATCCATTAGATTCCATTAATCTAATGAATCTTTCTTGGAATGGGATGGTAGTATCCTACTTATAGCATCAATAAAAAACATTCCCTTTTTAGGGGTGTACAAAATGTCAATGTCAAAATATTATAGGTACTCCACCCATCACCCATGTCAAATATTAAAATAATTATGAGGAAATATAAAACTCAAAGTCTTATGATCATAGTAAATGGTAAACCTTTCCCTAAAATGGTAATTCCACCAACTCTTAAGTTCATGCATCAGATATATGATCTTGAGAACATGAGTAGGGTATTTCTTCCCATGAGGCCAAAGTTAACAAGAACCAAAATCCACCATGTGATCACCCTACATGGGAATGCATCCTAAACATGAACCTAATGCATTATAAAAAAATCATATATCCTTACTCATCCTATATATGGGTCAACATTGGATTTGAGGTCAAATGACACTTTAAATTATCAATGTAAGACTAGAAATTCAAATCCCATATTAAATTTACCCCCTTCTGTGTGAGTCCAATAAATGGAGAATCCAAATTAGAAAATTATTTTACAAACTCATAGAAATACCCTGATAAACCCAAGAATATATGAATTTAAAATAAATTTCATGGTTCTTCCTAAGAAATAAAAACATTATACTTTTTAGGATCAACTAAGATACCATGTTCTAATATGAGTGAACAAATAAATTCACTTATTGAATCAAAAATTTGAACTTATACAATCGGAAAAAGAGGTTGTGATTCCTTAGGATGTCCAAAATGGATCTCATATGGAATACATGATCCTCCTCAGTTTTAGAGTAAACCAAGATTCCATCTATAAAAAAATGAAAGAATCAAAAAACTAGTGGAAAAGCCTATTCATTAGTTGCATAAACACAATAATAGAATTAGTTAAACAAAATGGCATGATAAGATATTCATAATGGCCATACATGCTCTTGAAATTGGTCTCAGGGATATAAATATCCTTGATCCTAAGTAGGTGATAACCGGACCAAAGATCAATCATAGAGAGCAACATCACCCCTTTCAAATGATTGAAAAAATCATCAATTTCGGGAAACAAATACTTGTTATTGATATTTACCCAATTTATTTTTTAGATATAAACACATGGGAAAACGGTTCTGTCAATATCTTGGTGATTTCCATTGGAACTATCCATAGTGACACACTGAGTCCAATGAATCCTTTGGACATCATATGATATAACTAATCATTTAACTCCTTTAGTTCCATTGGATCCATATGGAAATAAGGAATCAATATATATATATATATGGGATTATTACTTGGAACTAATTTGATAAAAACTCTACCTCTATCTCTGGTGGTAGGCCATAAAATTCTAATAGAAAAACATCAAGAAACTCAATAGCTACTGGAGGAAGGTCACTACATTTAGTTTCCAACTTTAGTTTAGAATCATATATGGATTCCATCCTATACAAATCTAGAATAGTTGGTCTAGGATGGCTAGTCCTCTTCTCCTATTTACCCTAAAAACATAGAACACCCTATCAATGGAAGTAAAGAGACATGTTGAATATAATAGTTTACTGCAGATTTATGAGAAATCAGCTAGTCCATCCTAAGAATTTCATATATATGCTTCATATTAGTAACCAAAAATTCCCATACAAGGTTGATTCTAATGAAAATAAAGTATAATAAAGGAATAAAATACCTTTCTTGTCTTCATCCTTAGAGGAATAATAATTTAAATCATATAAGTATTGAGCTTCATATTTAGATTTATCCATGAAACACTAAATTCCACTCAGTTAAACCTATTTGAAGGCATCGTGATGAGTGATGATCAATATTTGTGTTGTTTTACGGAAGCAAGATCTGGTAGGTATAATGTCCGTGACTACAGGAGAATCCTTCAAAGAGATCACTCTATGGAGGATTAGGGACCAGTTGCTTAGTGCAAGGAGATACCGACAAGAAAGAACTTCTTTGTGTGGAGGGAAAAAAAGAAATACTGACGGAGGAAAATATACAGAAAAAAGGGGTCTTCATGGTTACATGATGTTACTGTTGTGAGCATCCAAGGTCAGAAACGACGACCCACTTGTTTTTCCAAGGGAAATGGGCCTCTTATCTTTGGTCACTCTTCACTCATCCTCCGTTTCCTGATGGTGAGTCCCGGTCCCCCAGGATATTATGTCGGTTTTGATCTCTAGTACTGAAAATAGAAAAATGGAATAGACTGTAAGGATTATCATTCTGGTTGCTATTTGTTAGGTCATATGGGCGGCACAAAATCAAGTTAGGATGGGATCCAAATTATCTTCTTTTTCTATCCAGTTTTGGATTAAGTCTCTCATAGTAGAATTGGCCTCGCTTGTCAAATGTGGTCTCTCCTCAGTTAAAATTTTCAATCTTATTAACCATCAATGCATACAACATAGAGGGAGAGGATGTTGGGTGAGGTGGAAGCCTCTGAGCTATTGAAGTAGAACATTTACGGTTCCTTCATGGAGGGAGTCATGAGGGGTGGAGGTTATCTGTAGGACTCCTAGGGATCTGTTCTTATTGATTTTATTGCCTTTTATGGTCCGAGAAACTCTATGGGTGTGGTGGCTTGGGCTCTTCCCTCTAGATTGATAGTTTGTAGGTGGAGAGGTTTGAAGGTGATGGAGGTGGAGTCAGATTCTGAGGTTCTGGTTAAGGATCTATAGGGAATCCATGAGATACCTTGGGAATTGATATATCTCATCCAAAGGTGCAAGGAAGAGACCAATCATTGAATGATTATTCATCATAGTTGGAGGGAATATAACTTCACGGCGGATTCACTTTCTCATTTGGGAAGACATGAGGAGTCACTTATCATCTATGATAGCCATGATTCTCTTCCCCTTGAGTTTTTTACTATGGTACAAGAGGATTCCATTGGACTTCATTACTTTAGTCCTCCTTGAAGGGATATTCTTTGTTTTACTTTATCTCTTTTAAGTAGTAATAAAAAATAACTTTCAGCCAACAAATATATAAGTTGGATAATATGAAATAAATAAAGGCACTGATATAAAATAATGTTTTCACTATAGATGATGTAATAGTATTTGTACCTCTCAATATTATAGGACACCCATCATTTCCCATTATAAATTCATCCACTATGTGATGTTTCTTTGTTTTGGATTCTTGTGCATAGAACCCCAATATTCATGAAGCATCTCAATGAATTATAGATCCAATCAAGGCTGAAAATACCATAACACTATGTGGAGTGTTAAAAAATAAGTTAAAACACTGTGAAAGTTACATGGACATCTAAAAGAGCTAAAAATATTTAGTTCCTTTGTGAAATAATTCTTTGAGTGCCCAAATTTTACATAGAAGAAACAAGCTAGTTTTCTTTTACAAAATAATAAAAAAAGGTTCTAAGAAAGTATGATGTTGAGGGCCAACCCTATTATTTCCACCATGAGACTCACTCTACTTTCTATACATATTAAAGGAACCACTAGGAGTGGGAGGAATTACTATCAAACCTAACATTCTATCTAGGTTAACATAAGACATGAAATACCTACCTAGAACTTCAACATAATATGTAAGCCTCAACAAAACGACCTAAATCCATATATCAAATAAAAGACCCCTCTAAAATATATGTGTATGATACCGAATCTTCTTTTCATGTACGTTTTCTTTTCTTATTGTTTTTGAGAAAAGAGAAGTTTCTGGAAATTTGAGGAGTACATGTTGTGTGCTTTATATACACGTCGTGTACCCAATTACTGCAGGTGGCCATATGCGGGCCATGTAACAGTTGGGAAAATGGCTGTGTATGGTGACCTGGAGACCACCTAAAGCAGAGGCCAGAAAACACAAGTACACACCATGTACTTTTAAAGAATAAGCTGTGTACTTTCTTTTTTTCATTAAACGGACTAGGGACGTGTCTGACAAACAGAACACACTTCTCTCGACCAATTTTGTCTAGAAGAATCCTTACGGATACAGATCCTCGCCAAGCCCCTAGCCCGTCATCCGTTATTCGAGTTGACCGCCATCAATTGCATTGGAATCTCATCACTGAGTATTCTCTTCTTCTTGAATATCATCTCCTAATTTATCCTCTCCCAAGAGTTATCCTCGGTTAAGAGTTTTAAGAATTTTGTAGAACTATGTCATTCTAGGGAAATTCTAGCCCATAGGTTCACGTATATTGATCTCACGACACCGAGGTAGGTGGTTTGTTCCTTTCCGTAGATAGTATTGGAGTTATATGTGAAAAAGTTTCCAATACCCTTGTTTGGGGTATTGTGTGTTTATGGTTTTCAGCCCGGTTATTATCTGTTATACCTTTTTCATTTGGATAGAGGTTAATTGTTGTGAATTGGGTTAACCTTGCAATGATATGGATGTTTTTCCAATTTTTTCTTATTATTTACCATTTGTTCCATCCTTTCTTGTTAGGATGTTGTTTTATTTCCATGCCAAGTATTGTTAGAATAGAGAGATTATTATATAACATGCTATGATATGATGTAGTTGTTTATCCAAGTAGTTATTAAGGTTTACATTGGCTGCTGATTATCATTTTTTCACATTTTCTTTACACGAGGTTACAGGAACCTGGTGTAGTGAGACCGTAGGGGAAATTGACGTTGAGGGTATCCCGAGAGTGTTTGTTTTAATTATCACGTTGCGATACCATATGGGGTATTGATGTTGAGTGCCCCCTCAGAGTGTCTATAGTTACGTTATGAGGAAAATGGAGGAATTAATGTGGAGTACTTCCTTAGAATGCCTGTAGGTTACCATTATAAGTCTATAGGGGGAATTGACGGTGAGTGCATCCTCAAAGAGTCTTTGATCACACATGACTAAAGATGGAATTGATGGTGAGTGATTCCTTAGAGATTCTTTTATATATTTTCTCTTGTATTGTGAACTAGAGTGGTTAAGCTGTGAGAACTACCCAAAGGGTTGCTTGTATTTTTTTGGTTGATTAAATACTTAAAAGTAAATGTTTGTAAATGAAATTTTAGGACTGTTTTCTTCTGAGTACTTCCTTGTTTACGACTTCTCTTTGCTTATTATCTACCATATATATTCACTGACTATTAGGCATAGATCTTTGTGTGGTTTCCTACCGGGATTAGTCTCACACCCTGTTTGGGTCATGCTTTTGGGCCCAAAATGATTATATTGTTGAAGGTATAGACAAGGGCAAACACCCTTTTACTTTAGGTACATGATTGCTGTGGAGCTGGGGAGCATGAGACAAGGCTGAGGCTTGCGATGCTGTGGAGCTATTTACTTGATTTTCTTTTGTACTTTGGTTTAGTAATATATTCCAACATTGTGATTTGTTTGGATACTTTACTAGACATATGTATTATGCATCATATATATATGTGTGTGATCTAGTTGTTTACTACTTCCACTGTTTACTTATTACATGTTTTACTACTTCCACTATTGTTATCCATTTTACTTCCGCTATGTTACTCTACCAGTGAGGTCATAGTTTCCCCACTATCACACCCAAGTCTGTCACCACTAGTTGGAAACCTCTGGCATTCGAGGAAATGTTCTTGAGGCCGTGTGACCAACTGGGTATTGGGCACCTCTGGGCGGCTCCTGGAACTGGGACGTTACAAAGTGGTATCAGAGGGATTATTTTCTTCTTGAGTTTCTGTTTGGAGCCTATAGCTTGGGATAGGAAGGAATAGGTACTTGGTAATAAGCTATTTTTGGGAGTATCTAACCCTTGTACAGGGAAAATCCACTCTACCACGTTATTATAATTTTTATGGTTTTTCAATTTTATAGTTGATTTGATTTCACTGTTGGGTGATTCACATGTTTTGTGTTGTTATCGTTGATATTATTAAGGTTCTATTTCTATTACAACCCGATGATATGAGGGTATTCCATCTGATGCATCATATAGGAACTTGTTAGAAATCACATGTCATGCATTCCTTCCATTCCATTTAGGGTGCATTAGTGGTTTCATGTTGTTTTGATAGATTTTGTGCAGGATATGCATGTTGTTGTGATAAATGACTTGATAGAATACCTACTTTTGATAGGGTATTGAATTTTGTAGTATTTCGTTTGAATTAATGCCAAACATTAGTTATTGAGGTGTTATGGGTCGTCATGGATCGGAATTTGGTGGATCATTACACTGTTATGCTTGAAAATGACGTGTATAAGATGAAAAGATTTGATTCACGGGGAGTATGGGCCCTCACGGAATGGAATTTGGAACCTTAATGTTTTTTTTCAGTGTTTTTTGGGTTCCAGAGTAATTTCTGAGGCTTACTGTCCAAAAGAACCCATAATACATGTTGTGTAATGATGAATACATTCCATGTGTCCTTCTGTTTGGAAAGGAACTATTTTTCTTAAGTACATGTCGTGTACTGTATGTACACTCCGTGTAGTCTGTAACCATGTCCCTGTCTATGTGGACAGAGACACGGGGCTTGGAAATAATTAGGGGAACATGCTGTGTACTAGTTGTACATGCTGTGTTGTATAGACCATGTGTCCACCCGTGTGACTAACAACACGGATGGATAAAACATAAGTTATACACACTGTGTCAATCTTAAACATTTCGTGTAGTGTAACCCATGTATTTGGCCGTGTAGAAAAAAACATGGGGTCGGTTAAATCTTTCTAGTACATGTCATGTCTAGAACAAACATGCCTTATAGAGTTAGCTGTGTAACCGGCTATGTAACTAACAACATGGCTTGATGAAGTTAGTCTAATACACACTATGTCTGGAACTAACACGTTTTGTAGTTTAGTTTTAGGAGAACCATGTGGCATAACCATGTAGAAGAACTCGAGAAGGGGAAGAGGATTCAAGTACACACTGTGTGTTAGGACAACACACCATGGGTATGGGGTGTTACACAACCTGAGTTGGATGAAGTACACGCCCATGTGAAGGCTTAAGGGAACATGCCGTGTAGGAATTATACATGTTGTGTATCCATGTATAAAAAAACCTGAATGATTTCTTTCTCTTGTTACCATCTTAAAATTCTATATTTTAGACCCCATTAATCTAGATCTAAGGTGTGCGCTTGACCTTGCAGAGTAATGCCACTAATACGTCCTCTGGTTGTCCACTAATTACAGGGTAGTGATCAGACACCAGATATGGCTGATCAGGTACTACCATCGGATCCTCCAGTTGTTCCAGTCTTGGCACCAGCCGTCATACCAGATATAGGTGTCGAGGCATAGTTCTGATAGGGCTTTTTGAGGATTATGCAGACCTTATAAGGAGTACCACATCCTACCCCTTCTATGGAATAGCTGACTCAGGTTTTTCAACTGAAGCATCCTCCCACTTTCTCAGTGGATGGAGGACCCTAGGCTGTAGAGTCATGGCTAGAATCCATGCTAACTATCTTCGAGCATCTGGAGACATCTCCGGAGAAGAGGGTCAAGATTTCTATGTATATTCTTTGGGATTATTCCAAGATATGGTGGGATGTGATCTGTTAGGCGGGACACTAGAAGATTATGGCTTGGGAGGAGTTTCAGCATACCTTCTACGAATTTTTCTACCTGGAGACTTTGTGGGATGATCGATCTTGAGCGTTTATGAGTCTGGAGCAGGGTACTCTTTCTTTTATGGAGTACTTTTCTCGCTTCACATAGCTACAATGTTTTACTCTCTTTGGAGGGGGGGGGGATGACTTGTTCCTTGAATGGAAGTTTGAGGATGGTCTCAGGTAGGATATTCAGGCTTAGGTGGGCATCTTCATGTTGAATTCTATATCTTCTATATTCAACCATGCGCTGATCCCGGAGCACAAACTGAGGGATTATGGAGCTGTGAGCTAGAGCGGTTCCGCATCCAGAGTAAGTGCTTCTTTGACTGATAGCAGGAAGCTCTACAGGGAGTCTACACATGGCATAACAGCCCAAGATTTCATAGTATGTTATCTCTTCAAAGTATTTCAATAACTTGCGCTACACGCAACACCGAGTTTGAGCGCACCCCGAATTACCAAACTAGTTGTTCAAAAAATGAGGTTATGAATAGTATCAACCACATTTTAAATTTTATATATCCTATATAATTTTAACATTAATTTTTTGTGTTTATTAGACATAATATAAGAAAAATTCAATTTTTAAGAGAAAAGAGGTATTTTAAAAAAAATGCAGTTTTTCTGGCTTTTAATGGAGAAACCATTTTAAATACAATATTTTAAACATTTATATAATCAATTTAGTGAAATTAAATTCATCTTTAGAAGAGGGACATAAAAATTTATTTTGGACAAATTTTGGTACTTTTCAGATAACTTTCATATTTTGATGAATAGTGAAAAATAATATGTTTTAATTGAAGACATCTTTTCTAATCGAAATAATTTATAGTGTTAAATTATGAATTTGACTAGTTTTGAAGTATAATTAGATTATATTTTTATCAATTAATACAATTTAGGTCATTATATTAAATTTCACATTTAAATTTGACGTAAACACATGTCAATCTTTTGATAGTTTTTACTTTTTTAAAACCCCGCCTTTAGGTTTTGACAATAGGAATTAATTTTAAATTCATAAATGAAACTTATAAGTTTTTAATTTGGTAAAATGGAATTCATTTTTGAATTCAGAATATCAAAATTAGCTTAGGGTAAATTTTTGGTAATTTTCTGAAAACTTTCAATTTTTGTTGAATAGTGAAAAAACACAGTGTTATTATTTAAAACCAACTTTTTATTTAAATAATTATTTATTTAAATAAAATTTATTTTAAGTCAAAATAGATATATAATACTTATATAAGTTCAATTTAATTCATCAGAGTCATTTTATAATAAAATAAGATGTATAAAATTTTATTCAACTTTTTAACATTTTTTACCCACCTTCTAGTAGCATTTGCAAATTTGCATAAGACATAATTTTACTCCTTCTATGAGTTTAATTTAAAAAATCATAGTGACATGGTTGAAATAATTATATAAAATTTGGTTCAATAAGATGAAAATATTTTTTGTTTAAGAGTGACTTTTGACTTTTTTTACCACTGTTAAAAGTAAAATAGGGTAATTAAGGGTAAAAATGATATTATAATTACCATAACACATGTCCTAATTCTGTTGGATAAGTGTAATTAGACAAACAAATCCTTAGGAATAAAATATGTTCCTCTTTGTTCCACTTGGATTAGATTGGGAGATTTATTATTATTTTATTTAAAGAATAGTTAAAAGTTGTAAATTCAATGTTTTATAAATAAATTTTTTTTAATATTGGGTTATACATATGATAAATTCGACTATAAATACTCATTAGAAATATAAAATTATTTCATACATAATGGTATTTTATTTATAATTTTTGACATTAAAAAAGTAAATTTATTTATGACACAATGATGTTGCAGTAATAACCTTATTAATGAAAGAATCAAATAAATGGTATTATAAATATTCAAATAAATATAATTTAAATGTTTTTATGACATCCATGAATTTTATAGGTGAATATGAAATTTTAGGGTTGATTAATTTTTTTTTTAAGTAATCAAGTTGTGATGAGTTTCACAAAAAAACCAAATACTAAATAGCATCAAAATTGACATGAATGTGTTTTTAAAACAAATATTATATTATTAAATTATATAATAGTCTTAAAAATCTAAGGTTCTATCAAAGAAATTATATAATTATAGGTATATAATTAATGAACCTCTTGAGGTTCTCTTTTCTTTTTATAGAATGTTTATTGACCAGTTATTTTAATAATACAAGAATACATGGTAAAAGTTAAACTATTTAACTAAGGGTTAAATATAAAAGATAAGGTTAATATGGTGACCAAAACCTGTCTAAAACCTATTTGTTGAGTGGTTTTAGACACATCCCCACATTATCCTAGAAATAAATCATTTTTGAGACATTAGAAACCAAAAATGATTTTATTATAAAAAAATACTTCAAGCTTTTCCTAAAGTGTCCATCACCTCACTTATAAAAGGTCACTTACCTTTCTCTTAATTTTACACCTCCAAATCCATTTGGATCGGAAAAACCCTACCCAAATAGCCTCCTAACATCCCTCACATCAACTTAGAGTCATTACATTGAGCATAAATCAAACCTATGGAGCCCTTTTTATCAACTCAAAAGGAAACACTCGAAGAAGAGGTAATAATTTCACCACCCCCTTTCAAATTATTTTTATTTTCCACTTCCCCTTTCTTTGTTGAATCCATACCAAAATAAAAACTCCAGTAACTTATACATTTTTTATGTTATTATAAATATGGTAAAACCATATTCATTTTTCTATCCATCCTATGAATTATAATGTCACCATGTGTGCGTACGTACTGCTTACTATCTCCACGTCATGGTGTAATTTGTTATTCAACACTATGTTATTTGGATGGATATAATGATGAGTAATATGTATATAAATAATAAATATAACATGTTATTTATTATGTATATATGATATAACATCCAATTACATATGATTTCACCATCAATATAATTACATTAGCACTTGTGCATACGTACAAATTACCATCTGCACGACGCGATAAGATTCATTTCCACATTCACTATTCAAAGATGATTATTAAAATATATATTATTAATAAGTATGTAATATATGACATAATAATGCTACTGGAGATATATATATGTATATGTATGTATTTATGTATGTATGTATGTATGTATTTACTTACATATATCTTATTCGCATACTTCCGTTCAATACGATATGAAAACAGAAACAACGTTTATGTGTACGTACGACCTACCGTCTCCATAAACAGTGCCTTCCACTTCATATATCTATCTGTTATAAATATTTATTTTCTAAATATATATGATATATAAATCAAGGTTTATATTATTTAATTATTTAAGCAATGATCTAAATGATACGATCAAGAATAACAAGTTAAAGCACATACGATTATGAAAGCAATTATTACCCAAAATGTTAATTTTACATGGAAATCATTATTAAATGGGTAGTATAAAGTCATAAATGAATAATGTATGATATAATAAATATTAATATGTTTCTGGTATAATTAAATAACATAATATGGTCATTATACAGGAGGTTAAACGTACCCTCAACCAAAAGAAAGTGCAATGTAAGGGTTAATTTCACAATCTATTTTGTTATCCGAGGTTGTTTCTATGTGAGTATCTACTAGGAAATATTTATTATCCATGTCCATATTTCATAAAAGAGTTTTCAAAGTTATTCTTTTTAAGGTACTCTTTTACTAAAACATCATTTTAAATGAATTAAATATTTATTCTTATAAACCTTTCACATTAATGTCCATGTTTTCAAAATGGTTTTAAATATTTATTTATATGGACATGAATATTTTAAAATGATGATTCCTTTAAAATGTTTCAAAGTGGTATGTGAAACATTTATTAAAAAATATCTTTAAATTAATTCCTTTCTAAATTGTGTGACTTTTTAATGTTTTCATGAAAAATGGATATTTCTCTCAAAGAGTTTTGAAAATCATTCTCATCTATGTCAACATCCTTTGATTGATTTTAAACTTGTTTGAAGTTGATTTATTATGATAAAATTATTTCATATTTTATTGAAGGTATTGTGATATATTTTACTATGGATGTGCTATTTTTATACAATAATGGTTTAGGGTTAATGTATTGACATTTTGTATGCTAGTTTTAATACGAATGTTTATGTTATTTTTCAGCCTTTTCGTAGGAGGAATGTATTGGACATAGTAAGTGATAGGTGGATCCCGCTATAGTTCCTCGATGCATCGGTAGGTCTCATGAGACAATTAGATGTGGAATTGGCCGAGGCCTTCCCCAATTTTCGATATGGTTTTGGCTGAGGCATTAATCATTTCTATACGTCTTGGCTGAGGCCTTGAAAAAATGTTTCAGAATTCCTAGCATTATACATTCCCTCATTATAAAAATAATATTGATGGTTCATGTGGTTATTTTACTTATATATTTCCCATGAATATGTTTTATTATGGTATTATTTACTCATCTCATATTTATGCAATAAAGTGTTCATGTTTATTATTTTTAAAGGCATGTGATTTCAATTATTCATCATGCCTATTGTTTAGGTTATCTTCTGCTAAATTGTTTACCCTTACTGAGCATCTGAGCTCACCCATTTCTTATGTTTTATTTTCCCAGTATTTCCAAGAAGAGTATTATGATTGACATTCAGGTTCACACTAAAATGGAATAATGGCGTTCTCAATAACTATCTTTGCTATATTTTGTGTTTTAACTTGTAATGTCAAGTTGATGTATGTAATATATTTCCAAGAATGCTAAAATGATCGGTCCTTCAGGACTTTATTCCTTGTATCATTCCAATATATTAAAATAATGCACCGACTCTGGGTATCTGAGGTCTGGGCATTACAGTTGGTATCAGAGGATGTTTAGAAACAAACATTGAAGTATATTTAGATAAAATCTGATTAGAGAACACTACCCTAAGATAGACTTTGAGGATTATTATCGAATAACTTCCTAGAATTTTGGTAATGTATATATTTTGTGTATTTTACTAGAAATACATCCCTGTATGGATACAAGCACATAGAGGTGGCTCTGGCACAGATGTACCTAGGAGTGAAAACTCAGACAAGGATTTTCAGGCTAGACCCAGGGTATCCTGGTACATGACAATGGGCCTTGCTGCACTCATGGTTACAACACTCTTGAGAGATATGCTTAGGATAATTCACATTTTCATTACATTCCATTATTAAGGATTTAAGAGAAAATATTTCCTCAAATAAATCATTTTATGATTATAGATTATATGCATAATATTTTCAACTTACGTTAGGTATTTTACAATTTTGGAATTATGCATTCTGATTCATAAACTAACATAGTGTATGCCATTGTTTAGAAATAGAGCCTAGTAGAATGAATTATAATTATAGCAATACGCATGATCGAAAGATTAATAAGGATAAAATCTTTCATGGTATTAAACCAACATTTAAAAGGGAAATAATATCCCATGTATTCTCATCATATAATGAAATAATATCATGTCTTAATAAGATAAGTAAATAATTCTTTGAGTCCTATGTCATTGAAGGGAATCAAGAGAAGAAAATGATGGAAGAGAGAAATATGGATAAAGAAAGAGGGGAAAGAAGGATTTTCCCAAATGTGATAAATGTGGAAAGAATCACGTTGGTAAATGCTTGAAGGGATTGAGAGTTTGTTATACATGTGGAGAAAAAGGACCCCAAGCATGTGATTTCAAGGGTAAGAAAAATGTTTCAAATGTACAATGCTTCATCTGAAAGGAGTTGGGACACTACACGAATCAATGTCCAAATCATTAGAGTATACCAAAAATGATACTGTTGGATAATAATCAAGTTATGATATTACCACAGATGAATAGTAATGACTAGTGTTCTTATGTTGATATTAAATAATTATGTCATTTGAGTATTGTATCAATGATGTACTGGTTATAATAATTATGAATTATATTTACTATAGTACTATTTAATTATGGACTTGAGATTTTGTGGAACTAAGAAAAGTGACTCAATAGAGGGTTAATTTTTTGGAAAATATATAGTTGCGAGAAAGATAAACCATAATATGGTTCTGATACTGAGGTAGTGATTTTGGAATAAGATATGATTGATTTGGATAAAATTTATTGGATATTTTTGACTACCTTGAAACTGATTAATTATTTATATATTCCATCATTGTTGGAGTTTACAACATTTTTGGATAGAAGGAGTATATCCAGTATTCTATAACTAATAAGGGATCATGAATGTAATCAATAAGTTTTTATGGTAATTTAGGGTGTCACAGTGTATTAAAAAAATACATGATGATGATATTAACATGTTATTAAGTGGAAAAAGGCTCTTCATTGTGTTTACCTTCCTTATAATTTTTGGACTGTGAGTTTGGAAAGAAGTATTTTGGATAATTCTAAAGGGTGAAATCGATTAAGTATGACATTGGATACTATTATTATGGCTAAATAATTTCCAATGATTATTTTTGCATTATTATAAAAAGGACAACATGGAGGTCGAGTGACAACCCGTCTTGTCCAGCAAGGCTGTGAGACTTGAACCTATAACCGAAGGGTGATAAGGGTGGATCACCTACCACAGGCTTATGTGATGTCCTGGTTTGTATAATGTAGTTTTTTTAAATAGTCTAACAAATGAATTATAAATGAATTATTTTTGGAACCCTATATGATTTGGATAAATATAATATTTTTGAATTCTATTATCTTTTGGAGTGAAAGATGAGTTTTTTGTAGGAATTAGTTGAAGGATGAAAATCTACTTGTAAAGTATATTTTATTACTCTTATTTTATTAATAAATGAATTCCTAAACATTAGGGAAGGTATCTTAAAACCAAAATTATGTTATCCTAATACCTTATGTTTTGTTCAACTAACGATATTTTAAATCATCATAGATTGTTGGCTTTGAGGCCCTCAATTTTATACTTGTCTGTGATTGATGACCTCAGTCACTCCATATAAATATTTAAATTTTTCCTCCAATTAAGTGTCTCTAATTTCCACCAATGTTTTTCTAATCATGATCATAATTTGGTGGTGACTTTTCCATTTCCTTTTCCCTCATATTAAGACTAAATTTTATTAAACCAATTTCTGATGTTGGTTTTTCGAAAAGGTATTTTTTTATTTTTAACCATTTATTTTCAAAGAAAAATTTCAAATTGTGAGGACTCAATTTAATAAAATAGGGTAGAATGTATCACCACAAGATTTCATAGTATGTTATCTCTTCAAATTATTTCATTAACTTGCGCTACACGCAACACCGAGTTCGAGCGCACCACGACTTATCAAACTAGCCGTTCAAAAAAAGAGGTTATGAATAGTATTAACAGCATATTAAATTTTATATATCCTATAAAATTTTAACATTCATCTTCTTTGTTTCTTAGAAATAATACAAGAAAAATTCAATTTTTAAGATAAAAGGGGTATTTTTCAAAAAATGCAGCTTTTCAGTCTTTTAATGGCAACCCCTTTTAAAATCCAATATTTTAAAAATTTATATATTCCATTTAGTGAAATAAAATTATTCTTTATAATAGGGACATAATAATTTATTTTTGATAAATATTTGGTACTTTTCTGATAACATTCATATTTTGATGAATAGTGAAAAATACTATGTTTTAATTGAAAACAAATTTTTTAATCGAAATAATTTATAGTGTTAAATTATGCATCTGAATGGTTTTGAAGTATAATTAGATTATATTTTTATCATTTAATACAATTTATGTCATTATAAGTAATTTAACATTTAAATTTTACATAAACACATGTCAATCTTTTGAGAGTTTTTACTTTCTAAAAAACCCGCTTTTTGGTTTTGACAACAGGAATTAATTTTAAATTAATAAATGAAACTCCTAGTAATTTTGTAAAACGGGCTTCATTTTTTAATTTAGAGTATCAAAATTAGCTTAGGGTAATTTTTTTTTGTTTTTCTGAAAACAATCAATTTTTGATGAATAGTGAAAAACACTACGTTATTATTTAAAACCGACTTTTTATTTAAATAATAATTTATTTTATTTTAATATATTTTAAGTCAAAATAGATATATAATACCTATATAAGTTCAATGTAATTTTTTAGAGTCCTTTTATAATAAAATTTGATGTATAAAAATTTATTGAACTTTTTAACGTTTTTACCCACCTTCTAAGAGCATTTGCAAATTTGCATAAAACATATTTTTACCACTTCTGTGAGTTGAATTTCAAAAATACGAGAGACAAAGGTGTCATAAATAAGTAAAATTTGGTTCAATAATATGAAAATAATTTTTATTGAATAGTACCTTTGGACTTTTTTTACTGTGATTAAAAGTAAATAGGGTAATTAAGGGTAAAAAGGATATTATAATTACCCTAACACATGTCCTAATTCTGTTGGATTAGTGTAATTCGACCAAAAAAACATTAGGAATAAAATATTATCCTATTTGGTCCAATTTTATTTGATTATGACATTTATTATTATTTTATTCAAAGAAGAGTTAAAATTGTTATATTAAATGTTTTATAACTCAATAATTTTTAATATAGGGTTATTTATAATATAAATTCGACTATAAATATTCATTAGAAATATAACAATATTTACTACATAATGGTATTTTATTTATAATATTTAGACATTAAATAATTAAATTTATTTATGACACAATGATGATGTAGTAATTACCTTATTAATGAAAAAATCAAATAAATGGTATTATAAATATTAAAATAAATATAATTTAAAAGTTTTTATGACATCCACTAATTTTATAGGTTACTATGACTTTTTAGGTTTGATTAAATGTATTTTTATTGATTTAATCAAGTTGTGATGACTTTCACAAAAACCCAAAAACTAAATAGGGTCAAAATTGACATAAATGTGTTTTTAAAACAAATATTATATTATTAAATTATATAATAGTCCTAAAAATATAAGGTTCTACCAAAGGACTTATATAATGACAGGTATATCATTAGTGAACCAATTTTGGTTCTCTTGTATTTTTATAGTAAGTTTATTAACCATTTATTATAATAATACTATAATACATGGTAAAAGTAAAACTATTTAACAAAGGGGTAAATATAAAAGATAAGGTTAACATGGGGACCTAAACCTGTCTAAAAACTATTTTTTGAGTGTTTTTCAACCCATCCCCACATTATCTTAGAAATAAATAATTTTGGAGCAAATAGAAACCAAAATATATTTTATTATAAATTAATATTTCACGCTTTTCCTAAAGTGACCCTCACCTCTCTTATAAAAGGGTACTTCCCTTTCTATTACTTTCAAACATCCAAATCTTTTTGGCTCAGCCAAACCCTATCCAAATATCCTCATAACATATCTCATATAAACCTAGAGTCCTTACATTGATCATAAATACAAACTATGGATCCCTTTTGATCTACTCAAAAGGGAACACCCGAAGAAGAGGTAATAATTTGACCACCCTCTTTCAAGTTCTTTTCCTCTTCCACTTTCTATTTTTTTGTTGAATCCATACCAAAATAATAAATCCAATACCTTCAACATACTGTGATGTTATTATAAATACGGTACAACCATATTCATTATTCTATCCATCCTATGAATGATAAAGTCACTATGCGTGCGTACGTACGACTTACTGTCTCCACGCTGTGGTGTCATTTTTTATTCAACACTATGTTATTTGGATGGATATAATGATGAGTAATATGTATATAAATAATAAATATAACATTATAATGATTCTGTATATATTATATACCATCCAATTACATACTATTTCACCATCAATATAATGATATTGTCGCTCGTGCGTACGTACGGATTACCGTCCCCACACCACGATGAGATTCATTTCCACAATCACTATTCAATGATGATTATAGAAATATATATTATTAATAAGTATGTAATATATGACATAATAATGATACTATATATATATATAGTTTATATACTGACATATATCATATTCACTTACTTCCGTTCAATATGATATGAAAACGGAAACAACATTTATGCGTACATACGACATACCGTCTCCATAAATGGTATCTCCCACTTCATATATCTATCTATTATAAAGATTTATTTTCTAAATATATATTATATATAAATCAATTTTTATATTCTGGAATTTTTTAAATAATGATCTAAATAAAACGATCAAGAATAACAAGTTAAAACACCCACGATAATGAAAGCGATTATTACCCAAAATGTTAATTTTACATGGAATAATTATTAAATGGGCTGTATAAAGTCATAAATGAATCATTTTTGATATAATGAATATTAATATGGTTCTAGTATAATTTAATAACATACTATGGTCATTATACAGGAGGTTAAACGTTCCCTCGACCAAAGTAAGGTGAAAGGTAAGGGTTAATTTCATAATCTATTTATTATCTGAGGTTGTTTTTACATGAGTATCTAATGGGGAAAATTTATTATCCATGTCCATATTTCATAAAAGTGTTTTCAAAGGTATTTTTTAAGGTACTATTTTACTAAAACATCATTTTAAATGTTTTAAAGATTTATTCTTCTAAGCCTTTCTCATTAATGTCCATGTTTTCAAAATGGTTTTAAGGATTTATTTATATAGACATGAATATTTTAAAATGTTAATTCCTTTCAAATGTTTCAAATTTTTATGGGACACTATGATTCAAAAATATCTTTAAATAACTTCCTTTCTTAATTGTGTGACTTTTCAATGTTTTCACAAAAAGGGATATTTCTCTCAAAGAGTTTTACAAATCATTTTCTTCTATGCCAACATCCATTGATGGATTTTAAACTTGTTTGAAGTTGATTTATTATGATACAAATAATCCATATTGTATTGAAGTTATTGTGATATATTTGTCTATGGATGTGTTATTTTTATACAATTCATGGTTTAGGGTTAAAGTATTGACATTTCGTATGCTAGTTTAAATACGATTGTTTATGTTACGTTTCAACCTTTTAATATGAGGAATATATTGGACTTAGTAAGTGATTGGTGGAGCCCTCTATAGCTCCTCGATGCATTATTAGGTCTCATGATACAATTAGACGTGGAATTGGATGAGGCCTTTCCCAATTTGAGATATGGTTTTGGTCGAGGCCTTAATCATTTTTAGACGTCTTGGCTGAGGCCTTGACAAAATGTTTCAGAATGTATGACATTATTCATTCCCTCATTATGAAAATAATATTGATGGTTCAGGTGGTAATTAGTCTAGTATAATACCCATGACTATGTTTTATTATGTCATTATTTATTGAGCTCATATTGCTTCCATAAAGTGTTCATGTTTATTATTTGTAAAGGCATGTCTTTTCAATTATTCACTATGCCTACTGTTTATGTTATCTTCCTCTAAATTGTTTACCCTTACTGAGAATCTGAGATCACCTCTTTCTTATATTTTATTTTCCCATAATTTCCAATAAGTGTATTATTATTGACATGCAAGGTTTAGCTAAAAGGGAATAATGGATTTCTCAATGAACTATATATGCTGTATTTTATGTTTAAAATTGTAATGTGAAGTTAATGTATGTAATCAATTTCCTATACTGCTAAACTGATCGGTCCTTCAGGACTTGATTCCTTATATCATGTCAATGTATTGAAATAACGCACTGACTCTGGGTATCAGGGGTTGGAGCGTTACACATGGAGATCCGAGAGGGCATGATGCACCTCGAGGTATCCAGGTGGTATGCTACCAGTGTGTAAGGGTCGGGAATAAAAGGCCACATTACTCGATCATCCCAGTGGAGTTCCAAACGTGCGGTAAGATGGGTCATATTTAGTGGTTCTATCAGATCTTCTCACCACTAGCTGGTGACATGGGTTCTTCTATGACTTCACATTCAAGAGTAGCACCACCAGTTTCTCATCTATCAGGGAACTGGAGTTCTTCCGGCTGTTCTGGCTGAGTTGGAGGTCATGGAAGTTGTATCCAGTCAGTAGCATTTCAGTGAGAATAGGGTGGATCAGCTCAGGGTGGGCAGGTAGGGTCACAGGGTTGTGGTGTAGGTTAGACTTTTTCAGTGGAGCAGCCTAGCAAGAGTAGGATCCCGGACCCTGTATAGTTCAAGGTGTAGTCCTAGTTAACTCAGTTTTAGCTTCTACTCTTTTCGATACATGGGAATCCCATATATTAATATCATTTGTGGTTTTAGAGAGACTTGGTCTCTATATCGTTTCTTCTGATGATATATTGATGTTAGACACTCCGTTGGGGACAAGAACGGCTTGTGTACGAAAGTCCAAGGAGTTCCTTATAGAGGTTGGTGGGTGTCAATTATTTTGGGACCTCTATGTCCTAGAGATGATAGGTTATGATATCAATCTCATAATGGAATGGTTGGTTCCCTTCCAGGATATTTTTGATTTGTATCTCCATAGGGTGAGTTTCACATCAGTAGAGGGAAGATCATTTCTTCATAAGGGAGAATGGGATGTTCAGGCGAGAAGAGTGGGACCTGAGAATCATGTGTTGGGAGGAGTTGCATCCAGGTTTTCTAGTCTGTATCTGGATGACCAGGGGAAAGCACAGATGGAATTTCCTCTAGTGGTGGATCATTTTAGGGACATCTTTCTAGAGGAATATTTAGGTTTGCCTCTGAATCAAGATGTGGACTTTTATTTTGATCTTGTTCTAGGAGCGACACTAGTGTCCATTCCTCCTTTTTGTATGTCTACACCAGAGTTAAACAAAACTCAAGAAGTGGTTGGAGGATTTTCAAGAAAAGAGTTTCATCTGACCCAGTATTTCTCCATGGGGTTCACCTGTTCTGTTTGAAAAAAATGTGGATGATAACCTCAGACATTGTGTCGATTATCAGAAGTTGAACTAGTTGACGATCAAGAACTGATATCCCTTGCTGAGGATTGATGATATCATTGATCAACTTCGAGGATCCATGGTGTTCTCAAAGATTGAATTGAGATCTTTTTATCGTCAGTTGTGTGTTAGACCATCAGATATACATCTCAAAGACTTTTAGAGAAGGTATTGTCTATAAGAGTATGTGTTCATGTATTTCGGTCTCACGAACGTGCCTGCAATTTTCCTAGAACTGATTAACAGAGTGTTCCATCCATATTTGGATTCTTTCATGGTGGTCTGCATGGAAGATATCGTGTTGTACTCTCACACTCTATACGACCATACCACACTTCTTGAGATCATTTTGAGTACACTGAAAGAGCATTAGTTATATGATAAGCTCTCAAAATGACACTTTTGGATGGACCAGATTCAATTCATCAGTCAATTTATCTCAGAGACAAGAGTATCAATAAAACAAGAGAAATTGAGAGAAGTAGTTTCTAGGGAGAATCTGAAGAATGTATTTGAGATACAGAGTTTTCTAGGGACTTCTGGTTACCAAAGGCATTTTATAGAGGACTTTTCATGCTTAGCAGCGCCACTGACGAGCCTGACTAAGAAATGCGTGAAGTACTTATGGTTAGAATATTATGAGTCAGCCTTTCAGAAGCTCAAATGGAGGTTGACTTCAGCACCGCTACTAGTATTTCCAGTGCCGATAAAGAGATATACTATGTACTAGGATGCATTAGGTGTCAGGCTGAGAGTTGCGCTTATGCAGAGAGAAGGGGTCATTGCGTATTGGTCTCGGCAGTTGAGGCCACATGAGATAAATTACCCGAAATACGATATAGAGTATGCTGAAGTTGTTCATGCTTTACAATGTTGTACACACTACATGATGGGAGATCATTTTTTGTTTTTCACTGACCACATAAGTCTCAAGTATATCATCGCTCAGCAAGACCTTAATTTGAGACAGTGAAGGTTGGTTGAGTACCTTCAATATTTTGACTTTGAGATTGCCTATATGTCTGGGAAGGGAAATGCAGTGGCTGATACGTTGAGCCCGAGGACTCAAATATAGGAAGTTCATGAGGCTAGCAGTGAGTGGAAACTTATGACCCAGTTCTCTGAGATTAATTTAGAGGTGCACGACAGTCGAGGGAGGATGTTTCTTTCTTCTGTGGCTGTTACCACTACTCGTCTTGATCGACTGCGAATGAGGTAGCTATCAGATTCAGAAGGCCTAGTCCTATGGGAGAGTGTTTTAGGAGAGGACCCTATTCCCAGACGAAGAGTAGATGAGGATGAGATCTTTCGTTTTCATGGACGCATGTGGGTTCAAGCAGAAATACACAAGGAGATGATGAAATACTTTCATTCCTCAGTTTGGGAAGTTCATCCTGGTGTCACCAAGATGTATCAAAATACTCACCGTCATTATTGGTGTCCAGGTATGAAGGGAAATGTTTCTAGTTTTATCCTAAAGTGTTCCAACTGTCAGCAAGTGAAGGTGGAGCATCGACGACCATCAGTACATTTACAGTAGTTCCCCATTCCCGAGTGGAAATGGAATTATGTTAAAATGGATTTCATGATAGGTTTTCTGAGGTCGCCTCGAGGGAATGATACAGTTGGGGTTGTCACTGATAAACTGAAAAAGGTTTCTCACTTCTTTCCGATAAAGGAAACATTCAATGTTGATGATCTAGGAAGGTTGTACATCCAAGAGATTATACATCTACATGGGGTTCCACACTCCATTATTTCAGACAGGGATGCCCGTTTTACTTCTCGGGTCTAGTAGGGACTTCAGAGGGCTTTGGGTATATAGGTACTTTTGAGTACAACATATCATCTCTAGACAGATGGACAGTCTGAGCATATGATTTAGGTTCTAGAGGACATGATTCGAGCATGCTTCCAGGATTTTGGACGTTCTTGGGAGAAGCACATACCTCTTGTGGAGTTTTCATATAATAATAGTTTTCAAGCAACTATTCAGACGACACATTATGAGGCCTTGTACGGTAGGCCTTACTGATCACCCTTATGCTGGATAGAGGCAGAAGAGGCACCTATATTGGGACCTCAACTTGTCCAGGAGACCACATAACAGATAGAGTTGATTCAGAAAAGGATGGTTACTGCACAATCACGATAGAAGTCTTATGCTGATCGACGGAGATGACCACTAGAGTTCGAGGTCGGAGATCAGGTTTTTCTACCTGTCACACCAAGGTTGGGACACAAGAGGATTAGGAAGCAGGGTAAGCTCTCACCAAGGTAAGTCGGACTGTTTCAGGTGTTGGAGAGAGTCATGCCAGTTCTCTATCAGTTGCAGTTACCTCAGAGGTACCAGGATATGCATGAGGTCTTTCACATTTATCAGCTTTGACGTTACTTCTTAAACCCGTCTCACATTTCCCATCCTGAGGAGGTTGAGTTAGAGGTGGATGCATCCTTCGAGGAGAATCCTATCCTAATTGTTGATCGAAGTGAGAAGGTTATTCATGGCCGGTCTATTCCTCTGTTATGAGTGCTACGGCAGCACGGGTGAGTACTGGATGAGACTTGGGAGAGTGAGTCCAATGTACGATCATAGTGGCCGGTGCTGTTCTGGGTTTCTTCTTTTATGCTACCTTTTTAGGGAAATTAGGGGAAAAATTTCATTAAGGGTGGATGATTGTAAGAACCCTGATCTTCTTTTTAGGCACATTTTTCTTTTCTAGTTGTTTTTGAGAAAAGATGATTTTTTGTAAATTTCAGGAGTACACGCCATGTACTTTATATAGACACCAAATACCAGGTTTCCATGGGTGGCCGTGTGTGGGCCATGTAACGGCCATGAAAGGGTCATGTGTGGTGACCTGGAGACTGCCTAAATCCAAGGCCATAAAAGTCAAGTACACACCATGTGCTTTTAAATAACACAATGTGTACTTTCTTTTTTTCATTAAACGGACCGGGGTCACGTCTGACGGAGAAGACTCAATTCTTCCCGACCTATTTCATACAAGAGAGTCCATACAGCTGTAGATCTTTTCCAAGCCCCTGACACTACATCTATTCTATGAATCTATCACCATCGATTGCATTGGAATCACATCGGTGAGTTATCCCTTCTTCTGGAACATCATCTCCTGATTTCTCCTCTCTCACGAGTTATCCTCGGTTGAATGTTTTAAGAGTTTTGTAGATCTATGACATTATAGGGAGATTCAAGGACGGAGGTTCACTTATATCAATCTCATGATGCCGAGTTAGGTGTTTTGTGCCTTTCCATAGATTTTCTTTAAGTTATATGTGCAAAAGTGCCCAAGAACCCTATTCGGGGTATTGTGTGTTTATGGTTTCTAGCCCTGTTATTGTCTCCTATGCCTTGTTTGTTAAGATAGAGGTTAATTGTTTTGAATAGGGTTAACCTTTCAACGATATGGTTGTTTTACCCATGTTTTCTTGTTATTGACCATTTGGTATAGATTTTCTTGTTAGGTTGTTTCTTTCTTTCCATGCCTAGTATTGTTAGAATGGTGTGATTATTATCTGACATGGTATGATATGCTATAGTTGTTTACCAAGTAGTTCTCAAGGTTTACTTTGGTTTCTGATTATCATTTGTGCACGATTGATTTACTCGGGGATGCGGGAACCTAGTGTAGTGAGACCAAAGAGGAACTTGACGTTGAGGGATTTCCCAGGGTGTCTGTTTTAATTAGCATGTTATGAGACCATAGGGGTGATTGACATTGAGTGCTCCCTCAGAGTGTCTATAGTTATGTTTCGAGGCCACATGAGAAATTTACATTGAGTGATTCCTTAGAGTCCCTATAGGTTACCGTTAGAAGACTATTGGGGGAATTTATGGTGAGTTCTTCTTTAGAGAGTCTTTGATCACACATTACTAGAGAGGCAATTGATGGTGAGTGCTTCCACATAGAGTCTTTACTATATCTTCTCTTGTATTGTAAACCAGTGGGGTTAGGATGTGAGAAATACCCAAAGGGATTATTGTATTTGATTTTGGTTGATTAAATACATAAAATTAAATTTTTGTAAATTATATTATAGGAAAAAATTACTTTTGAGTACTTCTTTGTTTACTACTTTCTTTTTCTTATTGTTTGCCACATATATTCACTAACTATTAGGCACAGATCTTTGGGTGGTTGCATACTGGGATTAGTCTCACACCCTTTTGGGTCTTGCTTTGGGGCCCAAACAGATTATATTATTGTAGGTATAGATAAGGGAAAGCACCCTTCTACTTCAGGTACATGATTGTTGTGGAGTTGGGGAGCATGGGACCAAGCTAAGGCTTGTGATGTTGTGGAGCTATTTTCTTACTATTATTTAGTATTTTGGTTTAGTACTGTATTCTAGAATTGTGATTTGTTTGGATTCATTCCTTTACATATGTATCATGCATCATATATATATGTGTGCTCTAGTTGTTTACTAATTCTATTGATTGCTTATTGCATGTTTTACTACTTCTACTATTGTTATATGTTTTAATTATACTTTTTTTACTCTATCAATGAGGGAATAGTTTCCCCACTATCAAACCCATGTCGCTCACTGCTAGTCAGCAGCCTTTGGAATTCAGGGAAATGTGATTGAGGCCATGTGACCAACTGGGTAGGGGAACCTCTAGGAGACTCCCGAAACCAGGACGTTACACTATGGGCCCTCATATTTTCATTTTAAACTACCTCTAGTGAGAGTTTATAATTTTCAAAAAAATGATTTCCATACTGATTCAGTATCAAAAATACTTGATTAAGGTTGATAAATTTTATGTAATTTTCTAATACCATCAATTATGGATATAATTTCTCTATAATAGAGACTTGAATCCTTTCAATTCTGATCCCTCAATATATTTCCAAAAATTTCACATCCCACCACCCCCTGGTATTCCTTTCAAGCTTGAAGATGACATGTTATACCTTCATGTAATCTAGTGTCTCTATGAACTCAAAGATTTATTCAATATTTACCAAAAAATTCATATCCCTACCAAGGATAATTTTTTCATATAAATATTGTGTAATATGATGGAGAAACTCATTGGAACCTTCTTTTTTATCATCCATATTAGATTCCACCTCTCTCAGATGAAATGGAAAATGTGTGGCTCCATTACATATAGCTTGGACTACGCACATAATAACATCTATAAGGTTCTATTCAACTATAGGGTTCTTCTTTTGTTGTTAATCAACACATACCTTCTAATGTATATTTAGAAATTTTCTTAGGGGAATTGTTCTACACAACATTAATAGATAATAAGAAAAAATCAGTTAAGAAACAAAAGAACATTAACTATATCATTTATAGATCAACATAGAACAAAAAATCATAGATCAATGTTTTGAGAAATTCTAGAATCAGATTAAAAAAATCTCCAAAGTCACTTTTTACCGACATCCCATTGAAACATAAGTCTTTCTATGATGACATCTAGTCATGAACTCACTCATAACATACCCCTTAAGTCTTAAAAATCCAAGATATTGTCTACCAAGACATCCAAAACTACATCCTAACATTGATTATGGGACTAAAGATGCCTATGATACTAATTATTCAAGAACCAAACTAGAATACCCACTAGAATATACTGGAATGAATTCAGACATAGCCCAAAGGGTGTTCCCAATCCCCATGCTCTTGATAATAGAGGCTAGGAAACAAATGAAAACAATAATTAATGATTTCGCAAATAAGAATTAAAAAATTGAAGAATGGAAACATAAATAGTCTTCATGACAAAACACTAATAAAGATAAAATTACCAAAATGTAAATAAGAAAAAACCCAAAAAATTTATATCGAACTGATTCATAACTTAACCATCTAATAAATCATCATAAGAACTCCTTGTCAAAAGAGGATCTCATGCTACACCGATCACTACCATCTCCTCAGGTTCCACTACCAAGAATACCTTCCACCTATACGTGGTGATTTTTTGTTTCTTAGACAAGACGTATTAAATTAAATAAATTACTAAAGGAAAATGTTGGTTATGTGTAAAACTATCCTAGTAGGATTCCCAAGAATAATTCCATAATAAATTACTATAAAATAAAACACACATTCTTAATTTTATATAAAATATTACATGGTAATATTTTTGACAATTAATAACATGACATGATTTTCAAATCATTTATATGATATGTAAGAAACATAAAAAAAATTAATTTCCATTAAAACATGAATGATTAATCAATTCTATAAAAAATAAATGAATAAATCATTTCATAAACACCGGAATGTATAAATCATTTTCAATCATATAACCATGGTTAAGAGACCTAAGTGTATGTTTATATATATATATATATATATATATATATATTATTACATGTATTAGTGAATTACAACTCTATTTATCAAGCCTAGGGGAAATAAGAATTCTACAATGAGTAAAATATCTACCATAATTATATTTTAGTTAGTTTTTTCATCATCATTACATTATCAAGCCTAGGGGAAATAAGAATTCTGAAATGAGTAAAATATCTACCATAATTATATTTTAGTTAGTTTTTTCATCATCATTACATTGATAAGTAGTGCTAATACATTCCCAACATGTGTTCTTCCCACCAAACAACCTAGGTTTTCATGATCTTCAATGAAATAAAACAAACAAGGGGATATATTTCCTTTCAATCAATCTCAAATCATTTCATTAATTCATTTCAATCCGATCGAGTTCAAGTTTCAAAACATTACATTTCACTTCAAAACCAGGAAAAATTTGATTTTCATAAAAATTAATGCCATTCAAAATAACTCATTTCATTTCCAATTCATAAATATTTTTTTTGTTATTTTCTTAAGAAATCATCATCATTTATATCAATTAAAATTCATTTTCTAAAAATAATAACTTTATTTTAAAATACATACCTAATAGGTTCAACTCACGCACACCATGACTATTAGAAACCATTAATCAAGAAACTCAAATAAGATATTTTAAACCATTTATAAATCCAATTCAATATAAATAAGAATCAAAGGATATAATTGATAGTAATTTCCATTCAAAACCATATACCACAAATGCCGTATAAAAAAAACAAAAAGGTATCCTAAACTAAAGGGAAATTAAGGTATATAATCAATCATGAAGGGATCCCAGAAAAAAATTACAATTAAAAATATCAAATTCTTCATTTCTAGAATAACAGGAAAGGTGGAAAACACTTAACTCTATGATTCCTAAATAACTCCCAGTGACCAACAAATTTATGGGAAACAAATCCCAATTAAACATCATATCTATAAGAGATAAAATTAGATAATGTCACCACAATTTGATATATTAACAACATACCCAATATATGGTTTTATTATTTGAATGAACAGTGGATCAAGTAGGACAGTGAAGAAATATAAAAAAAGGGAACATACGTTCAAAAATATTGATCCAACACTGAAATAACCATCAAAATTGATCAATGGGATGTAATAAATCTCCAAAATATCCAATAGGATTATCCTTGGTCAAGACATTATTCCATAAAAAGAAGAATTAGAGGAAACAGAGGTGTTTTTGGTCTAAGAAAATTCAAAATATTTAAAATCTCGTCGTGCGGTTTGGACACATAGTTTTTCCAACAGTGCGGAAACCATGTTCCCCTTTCTGGGATAGTAGAAGATCCACACAATTTTAATTCATAATTTAACAAACCATACCCCAACCATGAATTAACCCTCTATCATGATTCACATGGTTTGAAGGGAAGGATGCATGGTTTAGGCTGATAGTGAACCTACCTATGTAGACTCCTCTCAAATTCCAACACAAGTATCATAGTTTCCTCAGTAAATCTACGTGGTTTTCCATAAACATGGACAACCATGCATAGGACCATAACCCTCTAAAAATCCAAATGTTACAAAAAATTACCAAAGAAAGGATCCAAGAAAATGATTATCAAAAAAGGAATGTATATAATCTAATGTGGGTGTTGGGATGTTTGAACATTGATTAGTTTATGGTAGTATTTATAGAAAATATTCATATATATTACAAGATCATGATAGATCATTAATATCACTTGAGTATTATACTAAAGACCCAAATTAAGGATAAATATTATGAAAAATTTACCATGTGTGAATTATAGATAAAGTTTATTTAATTTTTGAGTTATAAAATCTCAATAAAGATTATATAGGTGTATCCATCAAGGCTAAAGTTATTGAATATTAGCCCAAACCAACCACAATTATTGATATCCATAGTTTTCTCAAGTTTAAATATATTATTGACTCTTTTTTTGAAGGATTTCCTATTGTAATCCAATTTAATCACTAGGTTAACCTGGAAGGGTGTCAATTTCCTTTGGATCAATTAATGTAAATAAAATTTCAAGTAATTGAAGAAAAGGTTTTTGTGTGCATCAGTATTCACACCACATTGTAGTGTAAAAAGGTTTTTTATTTGTAGTGATTAATTGAATAAGGGGATGAGATGTGTTCTTATGCTGAAATATATGGTGATAGATTATTCCTCAAATAAATTGAAGGATCTTGAGAAAAAAATACCTGACTCATTTTTTGAGGTTAGTAGTGGTAAAATTTGTATTAAAAAGATGGATACATTATAATTTCTGTTAAACATGTGACATATATGTTGATCATAAATTTTTAAAGTATATATTCACATAGAAAGAGTTTACTATTTACCATAGAAGATGGAGGGGGTTGAATAAATGTTATGACTACTCAATACACTACCACCATATGAAATAAAACATGGTATGTATAATATTTATGGATTTTAAAAAGATAGAAATTTATATCATGAAGGAAGGGGAGAAGTCTTATCTTTCTTAACTGATTGTTAAGATATCTATCCATGTGAAGATTAAATATGTGAAAAAATGAGGATTTATTGGTTAAAAGGAAGGTGGAAGTATTCCTGAGTTCAACATTGATTGTGATGGAATGAAAAGGTTCAAGAACTAAGTATGTGTCTCATCAGTACCAGAATTGAAGAAGGATCCATTTGAAGAAGCTCATAGATCATCATTATTTATTCATACTTGAAGTATAAAGATGTATAGAAATTTTAACGAGTATTTCGTGTGGGACAACACCAAGAGAGATATTGTATAATATATATTCTAGTGCTTTGTATGTAAAATAGTTAAGGTGATAAGAAGAATTAAAATGGGATGTAACAACTACTACTCATAAATAAATTGCAATGGAAAAACAACACCATGTATTTTTTTAGACTCACCAAGAAATTTAAAGGACATAATGCTATTTGGGTTATATTCAACCACCTTATTAATTTAGAAAAAATAGTTTCTATTAGAGAATAATTCTATCATGATCATTTTGACAAGATATGTATTAAATAATTGGTATGTTTTTATATAATATCACATTCTATTGTACCTGGTCGAGGTCAGAGTTTTACCTCAAAATTTTAGTGAATTATTCCTAAATATTTAAATATAGAGTTGTGTTTAGGTTTATATTATCATACATTGATATATGGTCTATCTGGGAGGACCATTCCAAATTTTGTTGCTATGTTGATTTCCTATTATATGTATTTCATTGGTGTTTGGGACAACACCTTTCTCTAGTTTATTTTTTTACAATAACAACATTCACTTGTGTATTAAGATGGATCCTTTTGAATCCATATATGGAAATAAGTAGATAAATCATCCATTATAGAATGATATTGGTGAAATGAATCCTTTAAAACTTGATATAGCTAAGGAAATACAATATAAGTTTACATCAATTTAGTAGTACATCAAGAATATTAGCTTTGATATAAGAGTTTTGAAGACTTTCATTGGTGAAATATAGAATGAAAAGTTAGTGGGAAGGAATTACTATTAAATTCTCTATGGAAAAAGGTTACGAGATTAAAAAATAAGGGAATACTGAGCCCTAGGTATAATTTTCACTTCGATATTCTTGATTGAGTAGGGGCTATAACCTATTTCTTGGAGCTTCCGCCGAATATCTCCAATGTTCATGATGTGTTTGAGGTATCTATACTAAATAAGAACATACTTAATCATTCACATATAATAAATTTGAGATCATACCACTGGATCATGATCCCTCCTACGAGGAATAACTAGTAGAGATTCTGGATCATATAGGTAATGTTTTTCAAAAGAAGACCACTCATCTATTCAAAGTTTTGTTGCAACACTATTAATTTAAATAATATATATGGTATCCTGGGGAGATGATGAGGAAGAAGATTAATTAATTTTTTCTATTTAATTGATGCAATTTCAAGGGTAAAATTTATTTTAATTTCAATATAATGTAACACCCCAAGTATTATATATATATTTACTTTTAAATTAACCGGAGGTATTCGATATCTTGGTTTGCATGAAACCTTGAGTTTAAATGAACCATGATATAGTAATCCTTTATAACCTACCAATTAAATTGAATGTTATGAATATTAATAACCATATTTTGTAAAATATTTATAAAATTTTAAAATAATTCAAATTTATTGATATATTCATAATAAAGATGTAGTCAATTTTATTTAAAGTCATTTTGTGATTTAAAAATATGATTTCATTAAAAATGGTTTTTATTTCATTTTGTACATAAAAATTATAATTAATTTATAACATATTAAATAATTTTATTTTATAAAATTAATACCATTTTTAAATAATCATTTCAATAATATCTTAGGGTGAATTTTGGGAAAATTTCTATAATATTCACATTTCATTAAATAGTAAAAATACCGCTTTTTGTAAATCTATCATTTATATTAATTAAATAAAGTTATTTAAATGTTCCACTGTATTTTAAATTCACATTTTCATCATTAAATTCAATATATTATAATAAATTACATAATAATAAACATTATACATTATTTTGGCATAATTTCATTGTTGGGCTTAAGCACAAATTTTTCTAAATATTATTTTATACATGAAATGTGTTTTTATCTTAATAAATTAAATAAAAATATATTGATTAATGTTATATATTTTTTATATATTATATATTAAATAAAATATTTTAAAATTCATTTTATAGATTTTATAAGGTAAGGAATGGATTTAAACTCAATTTTATGCTTGAAAATGAATTTATCTAAAAATAGGTTTTCCTTGTCATTTCATGCACTTATTATAAATTTATTTAAAAAATTATAGAAATTGAATCTCTTCAAATGGGTTCCATATTTATATTCATAATAATTAATTTAATTTAACATTGTTATCTTAATTTTGTTTCTATAGTGAATATTAAAAATAGTAAAATTTTGTTACCACAGTTAGGGTTAAAATGGGTTTATCCTGGGGTGGGGTGGGGTGGTCAAGTTGTGATACTAAGTTAATAAACCAACATAAAATTTGAAAATTATTATTTCTTTATGATATATCAACATTATCATATCTTACCTTTTAATTGTTTTCTATTTTTCCACTTCCTCATTAAAGATACCTTATATTATTGATGTGTTTTAAGTATTTCCATGTGTGTCGCTTCCATCACTTATAAAAAGGAAAATATTATCCTCCATTAATAAAAAAATTAATCTTATATATCAACAAATACCTACACAAAAACATTACTAGATTCCATACCTTTATTCTATATCTGCTGGTCTTCTACAAAGACCAATCTTTCAAGCCTTAACGTGTAATCCAAAGGAAGTCTCGAAAAGAAGAGGTATAAATCTTAGCCAATATCATTCATTTTTATTTATTCTTTATCCAAATCTAATTATATTATGTCAATAAAAAATTATTAATTCATTATAATAAATATAATTATATTTTATTGTAATTATCTTTCAACTATTTCACATATATTCTCCTTAAAATTGGAAATGAAAGTATTGCTCGTCAATACATGTGAACTACTGATCCCACATAACGATATGATTAATTTTCCTCCACCATACTTCATGGTTTATATTTATGTTTGATTTAATATATATATATATATATGATATCTATTACATAAAAATTATTTTATATAGGTGAATTATATTTTTCCTTTCTTTTATTCCTTCTATCGAAAAGTGGAAAACAACACTCGTGCGTATGTACATTCTACCATCTCCATGAAGTGATGTAAATAATATTTCATCACAAAAATACATTCACTGTTATAAAAATATATATAATTATTAAATGTTATAATTATTAAATTATTAAGATTCTATAAAAGTTAAGGGACTATAAATTCTGAAATGAAACAATCATGAAAAAAAATTTAACACATATAAATAACGATTTTAATAAAGAATTATTAATAAATGGGTGTTGAAATGTCATAAATAGATGATATATGGTTTTATAATTATGAATATTTTTATTTTATAGAATTATAATAAATTTTAATCTATTAAATAGGTTTATATATCTCTTATGAAGAATGTTAGACTTTAGGAAAGGGTTTTATGTTACAATCTCAATTTTTATCTAGATTTTTTAGGATTAAATTTATGATGATGAAATTATATGATATATCTGTATATAATATAATATATTTTATTATCCTATGGTTATTTATATATATTAAAATTTTTCATTTCATTTTTTTCTCTTTACATGATCAAGTGACCGCAAGAATGTTTTTAAGGAAAATCAACTTTATTACTCTCTTCATCCATTAATGTATTTCTCCCATATCTATATTTTATTTAAAATGTTTTCAAATTTTTGTATCATAACCCAATTATTGTATAAATTCATTTTCACCAATTCTTTTATAAATTATTTTAAAAGGAATATTTTTGTAATCTCTTGAACTAGGTACTTCAAACCTTTTACCAAAAATGTGAAAGGAATATTTATTTTAATGTACACCACATGAAAAAAATTTCCCACTATCATGAATTATCATTTATTTTAATATTTATTTAAAAAATTACATGGTTATTTTAAAAAATTATTTTTTCCATATTATTTTTAATTTTAACATTTTAAATAAATGATTTTAAAATGAAAATGAAATTTTTTTCAAGAAATGTTCCAATAAAATTTTAAATATATTTTCATCTATAACAACATCCTTGGATGTTTATTATGATTTAATGAGGATATGTTTCAATTTTATCATATTTATTATAACACATGATTTATTATTATTATACTGATGAAATATTTATGAAAACGATTTTTTACATGGGTTAATCTACGATGAAATGAAAAAAGTTTTTATAATATTATGGAAAATAAATGATTTAATTATGATTATGTGACATGAAAGTCTATTATATCCCTCTAATGAAATTGGTAATGAATAATTTTTATGATCACAAAGGGTACATGGGAGGTTATCCCATACCCAATAGGGGTTCACCGGTAGTCAGATCAATCCCAACAATGGTACACAGAAGGCTATCACATGCCCAAAGGAGGTATTTGGGTGGTTATACCAATACTAAAATGTGATTAATGTCTTGATGGGTAGCCTAGACATGGTATATATATTATTATCATTATTACATGCTGTATTAAACTGTATTATGACATGATCTTATTCTAATGTTATGATTTCATGGATTATATATTTTTTATTATTCTTTTATTCATGTATTATAAAATAGAAATATCTATGGGATACAAAATTAATATGATTAAAAAATTGGTGGGTATGATTTTAAAATGTTAATATCATGTTTTCATACCCTTATGCTTTAAAAAAAGATTATTTATTGATATCTCCCATGATTACCCTTATTGAGAATATGAGATTGACCTTTATTATGTTTTCTTTTACCAAAGAAATGAAGAATGTTTTTAAGTATGATATTTCAAATAAGGATTCTACTGGTGATACGATTTGTGGGAGACAATGTAGATCTTTTTCCTACTAGTTTTTAATGTATTAGACTTTCCAAATACACTAATAGTTCATGGTTCTAGCACAAATCATAATTAAATATTACAAATATTCATCTAATAAGATGTACTATTTGTCTATGTAATGTATGGGTCAACTAAATTAGGTATAGATTATATAATAACGACCATATTTATTTCCACTCATTAAAATATGTTACTTTTGTAAAAAATTTCTGCTGCGGTAAAAATAAAAAATTGTAAAAGTGAAAAATCAGGGAATAAAATACAGAAACAAATTGAAAAAAATGACTGAAAATATAAATTTGAGGCTTAAAACACATTAAATATTTTCCCACTTTATTATTTTCCATTATTGTATCCATTTGGACTTTCAATAATGATTTTACCTTTTATATTGTTATAAAAATTTAACACGTTTTCTCTATGAAATGATATATCACCACCTAACTTTTACTCAAACCCAATCCATATTGATTCTAAAAAAGTTTACCAAAATTACTCAGAAAAACTCCTAGCTCGGAACCCAAGGGTTTTTTCATATTGAAAGACCACCTTGTAAATCTTTAATCCATTTTTAAGAGGGCATCTTCCATTAAGTAAGTTAAAATTCTCTATTACCCCTCTTTCACTTCTTTTCCTTTACTTTTTCTTCCACCTCCTATGAATCTTAATATCCCAGGCTGAAATAATAAAATCAGTATCATAATTATAATGAATTTATATTATATTTATGTTATATCTATTTTCTATCATAATCCCAACTATTCTAAAAACAAAAACATCACTTGTGTTACCAGAAGACCACCACCTTCAAAAGCAACAGAATCCATTTCACATAACCACATTACATGGATGGTTAAAAATGAATATTTAATATATTAATATGATATCTATATTATTATTATTATTATTATGAAATTATAACATCTCTATATATTCATCATATTCTTTATAAATAAAGGCATCATATGTATATACGTATAGACTACCACATCCATAAAATTGATGTATTCTATTTTCATATAGACTATTATTATTTATATAAATCTATTAAAATATTTTTAATCACCTCAAAAAATTATATAAAATATCATTATAATTTTTTAATAATATTATTATTCCAAGTGAAACCTTTCTTTACAACACTATCCCATTGATTATAGTTGGCTATTATTCTGGTCGATTTAAACACCTACAAGAACAATGCTCTAAATTTACATCATGGATGACTATGGAAACATAAATACTAGTGTTAAAAGAAAATAATGTTTAAATAATGTTTGGATTGTGGTTATTGATATGTTATATTAATAGTTATCTCATAATTATTGTTCCATGAATTTGTTTCTTAGAATTTATGGAAACAATATTATCAAAAATTTGTTCATAAAAAATCATTCCTAAAATAGTTATGAAATAAAATTAGAAAATTATAAGTCATTAAAAAACATATAATCTAATACTTATAATTATAACAAAATGATGGAATTTTAATCTATAAAGATGAACCAAAACTACCATTACTAAACTAGTAACAAAAAACCAATCAAAGGTAATAACACTAATTGATGAAAACAAAATATATCTCACGGATATATTTATAATTAATCAATATAAATTATGTCACCCACTAGATCTTAAGTATGTTTTAATTTATTCTTGGTTTTTATTTAAATTTTGTCTAAAGTTTTTAGGGGAATTATGGTTGAAAATAAAGAGTTTTTGATTAGATAGACTGTGTGTATGGTTGGCACATGGTTAGTTCTATCTATGTAGAAACTACGTGGCATGTCTTTATGATTTAATAGTTTGATTTTTCATGGTTTGAGGACAATTAATGAAAATATAAAGATCTCCAAGAAATACCAGGTGGGGTTTGAGTGTCTGTCAAGGGGGTAGAATAGTTTTACTAAACTATGTGGATTGTCTTAGGAGACCATACAACTTGTATTTTTAAAGAAACATTAGAAACCCATGGTTGTTATACAGTTGGTCTAACCGTGTATCCTAACCAAGACCAACACTCTAAACCTTTAAAACCAAGAGTTTTAATATTTTTTCTTAGGTAATGTTTATTCCTAATCCATGCATATTCTCATTTAGTCTTGAATTAATCTTTCCCCAATGATCTAGAGGATTCTCCCATAGGATTCCTAGTTTTTTCCCTTTACTCTTGATGGATTTATCAAGGTGTATTCTAGTTTTGAAGTGGTTTCTTATTCTTTTATGATATCTTTATTATATATCTCCTTCTCTTGTCTCATTGTAACTCGTGTGGGATGTGTATTTCATATATATAGGGGGTTTTATGGAGTTTTATGTTTTTCTTATCGATCATGGATTTTGAGGACCTGATCTACTCTTCCCTAGTCTCCATTTTCGAAGGTGTTAAATTATATCCCGTTTATGAGGTAGGTGTATGTATACAAAGGGTTAATTCCATGAATATATATATTTTTATTATAAATTCATTTATTTTAATAATTTAATTGAATTTATTTGTGATTATAATGGGTTTTTTGGAAATAAATCTTATTCTGAAAAAATTTGTTCTTTAAAAATGGCTTGTGCACACTGAGTGATTGATTAAATGCTTGAAAGGTTGTTTTGTATTAAAAATTGGATTTCAAGAACTAAAGAGTATTTTATTTTCTTAAAAAATGTTTTATAAATAATAATCATTGATTTTTAAATGGTTTTGAAAAAATAGAACATTATGTAACCTGGTGCGTCAAGAATAGATATATTACTCATAGTGTGTGTAATGCCACATGAGTTTTTCTTTAATTTTAGTGTTTTAATGCCACTAGTGGTTATACTTATTGGATCCACTAAAATATTTGATCGAGGCTTTATTTTTCATGTCTAATACATATATCCATTATTAAGATCCCAAACTATGTGTTTTTTAATTTATGATTATATTATGGCATAATGGATTGGGTTATGGTTATTTTCCCACATGATTTCCCATGATGGATTGTGTCATTGTTATATCGATTACACACATATATTATGGTGTACCCATGGATTTAATTGATTATTATTTCATTCTTATTTCTTTTACTTTTTATATTCCTTGTCGTATGGATATGAAAGGATTTTAGGGAAAACCAAGACTGACTTACAAATGGTTTTGATTTTTGAAAATTATTTTTAAAATTGTATTTTTTTTTTAAATTTTATAAATGTTTTATTCTTGATATTAGAATTTTTACAGATTATTTGATGGAATCCTACTGGGCCTAGTTATTACACCCTAAATTTTCCATTTGGAAGTTGTAGATTTTGTTTTTTAAGACCCTATTAAAGATAATGGTATTATGTCTAATGATAGTATATCTTTTTGTCATAGCCTTTGTCGTGGAATGGTTTCGAGATAATAGTTAGTCACATGGAGACTTCTTATCATGTAATAATTTTTGGTTTATCTACTTTGTATTGGATTTATTGATCTTGGATTTATCTCTCTCTCTTCCTCTTTGTGATATGGTTTTATATCTTTTTTTTAAATGTGAGACTTGTTTCTATTGTCTTGTTGCACCTAACTACTTTGGAGGTCCAAATAAAGTGCCCTATAAAGTATAGTTGGGTTGGTTCATTATAGAATTGTATCATTGTTATATACTCATCCTAAAGTGTTTTAACACTACCTTGGTTTGGTTATATGTCATGGGTATAAAAAAGGTAGGACCGCCAGGATTCATATAGTAATTGCGGGAGGATGCTTGTATATCTCACATTTGTGTCTGAACACAAGTTTCCATGGGTGGTTAGACATATTTTACCATGTTTGAGACTGGTAGTATTAAGACAATAGAATGAAATTGATGGGAAATTTATTTAAATATACCTTTTCATTTTTAAGGTTTATTTTTTTTCAGTAGAATTCATATTGATTTAAAATATCATTATTTTAAGGCATCGACATAAATTATTGATGTTGGTATTATGATTTTTAAATTTTTTTCAAAATAATAATTGGTTCTTGTCTTCTGTTTATTAGATATTCCTCCTAGAAGTTATCTTCTGAATATGAGTGAAGAGGTTGCGGGAGAGGTTCTATAGACTAATCGTCTGGATGTCCCTTCTTTGGTAGAAATTATAATCCAAACTATTCAAACTCTAGCTTAAGAGGGTGTTGTGAATATAGGATGTGAAGTAGATCATGGCTCAAAATCCACTTAGCAGCATCCTCCCATATTTTATAGTGACAAAAACCATAGGAATATGAGGAGTGGCTTTGGTGTATTGATAGGATGTTCAACTTCTGGAAGACTCCTAAGGAGTCTAAGGTTTCTTTTTCCACATATATGCTCAAGGGACCATGAAGAAGATAGTGGGACTCTAGTATGTAAGATAAGATTCATGACGATATTACCTAGACTTCTTTCATAAAAATAATTAATTAGCAGTTTCATGCTAATATTTTATGTGAATCTAAGACCCAAGAGTTTCTGAACATAGAGTATGGGGAGCATATAGTTCTATAGTATTCCAACCATTTTTTTTTGAATATGTGCTTTTGGAACTAGAGCTAGTTACTAGTGAGTACCAAAAGACTCAGTGGTTTGAGTTAGTATAGAGTCCTTTTATTCGTCTAATTTTAATTCTCATGTGCTTTTTGAACATCATGGAGGTAGTGGAAAAATGTGATTTTGAGGAAGATGACGTAGCTAGTATGAATGGGTTTGGTGGAGCTTCAGTTGTTGCTGTTGTTATCTAGGGTGTTTCTTCTAGATATAAATGGAAGTTTAAGGGTGATCAGTTTTCTTCAAGACTTGTTTTAGTGTCTTCATTATGACAAAAATTGTTTTTCTATAACCAATGTGGTAGTTCTGATCAAACTGAGACTAACTATATAAAGACACCTAATAAAATTTATCGTTGTAGGCTATTAGTCCATCTAAGTAATTTTTGTTAGAAGATATCCCAAGTATAGTAGGCTCCACTCTCATAAAGTGTTCATAGGTTTATATTGATTCTTCCAAGGGTGGAAGGACTAGTCCTCATGAAAAGGGGGAAGTTCATGTGGCTATGACTAGAAGGATTTATATTGTGGAGTTTTCAGTAGAGGAATCTGAAGAAGGGACATCTATGATTATAGGTACTGTGTTTTTTTTCATCTTCTATGATACAAGATTTGTTTGATAGTAGTTCTCTTCATTATTTTTTTATCATCAATGTTATTTGATGTATTGGGATTACATTCATAACTTATATCGTTCTTGTTGGATCTTTCTATACCTTTGGGAAAGAGGCCCGAACAAGCTTTCAAATACTGAGCATGTTGGGTGATGTTATATGACACTGAGGTGATGTGAGACTTTTATGATCTTTATATTAACAACATCAACCTGATGGTTATAATGGATTAGGTAATTAGCCTTAAGCCCTATATAGACTGTTATTTACATCATGTTTATTTATTTTTTCTTTCAACTTGGTCACTCTTGTTTTTTATAGAGAGTCAGAATCTAGATCGATAAGGGATGTGCTTGTTGTTCCTTTTCCTAGGCTAGTATCATGCCACTTGTTAGAGATACTTCTTGAGTCTATTTAACCATGTTTTCAGATGTATTTTTTATACAGTGGTGTGTGTGTGTGTAACCCAGAGTATTTTCTAATGATTATTTCTGGTTTACCAATACAAAGAGAGGTCAAGTTTACTATTTACATACTCCTTGGTATGATGTCATTTTCTATGCCATCTTACCGAATGGAACTCATTGAATTGGTGGAAATTAAATTACATCTTGAGGACCTAGAAGATAACATATTATTTATCCTAGTATGTCACAGTGGGATTCGCCTGTCCTCTTTTCAAAAAGACATATGGGAGTCTCATACTTTTCATGGATCATCAAAAGTTGAATCAGGTGACTGTTAAGAATAAACATCCCCTCCATATATTTGATGGTATATTTGCAAAACTAATAGGGGAACACTAGTTTTAAAATATTGACCTTTTATCAGGGCACCACTAGTTGATATTTTTAAAAGAGGACATACCCAGGAAAGTGTTTAAGAGATAGTATGGATATTTATAGATTATTTTACATAATTCAACATCACCAATGCCCTACAATATTTATGGATATGATAAACTAAATCATTCATTGGTTCTTGTAATTGTTTTGGTTCATAAATGATATTTTGGTGTACAATAAGTCAATGGAGGAATATATAAACCATTTGGATATCACTATTCATACCTTGAAGTAACATCGACTATATGGTAAGCTTGCAAATGTGAGTTTTGGATCTAGGAAGTGAAATTTATGGGACATGTCGTATATGATTAGGGTGTCTTAGTGGATCTTGAAAACATACAAGAAATTATATCATTGGAGTATCCAGGAAATGTGTTTGAGATCTAAAGCTTATTTTGTTTGGCTGGTTACTATAGATAGTTTATTTACTATTTCTCCAAACTCACATATTTGATCACAGTTTTAACCTACAAGGGTGTAACACTTGAATGGGATGAAAAATTTCATAGATATTTTGACGATATAAAGGAAATGTTTACTTTAAAACCATTTTTGATTCTTCCAAAAAAAGTTATAGTTATTATTTATTTTTTTGAGGCCTCTGGTATGTGTTTAGGGTATGAAACCATCATGAGAGGAACAACCGTACCCATGATATTTATTTTTAAGTAGTTATGCACGAACTCAAAACATGACGTCACTATCTCTTTTGAGAGCAGTTTATAGTGTATTATGATTATAAGAGCCTGAAAATTATTTTTACTACAAGGGATATAAAATTTTGATAGAGATTATAGGTGGCGTATCTTCAGACATTTTATTTTTATATTATATACACTCATGGGAAAGATAATTTGGTTGTTGTGCATTGGTAAAAAAATTATTGACATAGACAATGATGGAATAGACAAAGGAGTATTCTCTGATGAGTTTGTTTTTGAGATAAGCTTAAGAGTAGAAGAGGTTGATGGATAGTAGTTCTTGGAGTTGATGAAAGATGGATCATCCTTCAATGAGTGATTTTGAAATAAGTATGTGACCTAAAGAGTAGTCTCGAGTGAGTTGTATCAATCTCCCAGTAGATCTCTGTGCTTTGATAGCATGTTGGGTGTTCTGATTTCTTTGAGGTAGTAGTTGATTGATATTGTACAACGATTTTGTTTGTTTATACATCCTAGGGGTATAAATATGTATCATTACTTGAGATATTCATATTGGGGGGTGGGGATTAGGTGTTCAATTGCATATTTAGTATCAAAGTGTCTCTCTTTTTAGAAAATCAAGGCAGAACACTAGAGAACCTTTGGTTTGTTTCAACCATTACCCATTCTAATATAGAAGTGGAATGATTGTTTCATATATTTCATCATCAAATTTCCAAGGAAGACTAGTGGTAAATGACTTTATTTATATTCTCATTGACTAAATTATGAAATCATCTCATCTCTTACAAATCATGTAGACTATGAATGGGGAATATCTTGGAAACATGTGAATCCAATAGATTGGGAGAATTATGGGGTTCTCTATATGATTGTTTCTGATAGGTACATGAGGTTCACATATTGGTTATAAAAATTTATATAGGAGGTTATGGGTTCCTAGTTGAAATTTAGCTTGACTTATCATCAGCATATGGATGAACAGAAAGAGATATGTATCCACATTCTTGAGGATATCCTTCGGGCTTCCATGTTTTATTTTTATGGATCTTGGGGAAATCATTTTCATTTGATTTATTTTTCCTATAATAATATTTACAAGGATTCGATAAATAGGGTTCCCTTTAATGTGTTTTATGGGTGACCACATAGATCTCCCTTGTGCTGGGTAGAGTTGAGAGAGTTGACCTTATTTGGGTTGAGCCTCATTATGAAGATGGTGAAGAAGGTGCAGTTTATTCAGAATAAGTTGGTTATAGAAGATAGCCATAATAAATATTATAAAAATCATTTTTTGTCCTATAAAAGTTTCAGTTGGGGATCTTTTTTTTCTTAGAGTTTCACCTCATTTAGTACATCAATGATTGGATAAGAAGGTTATGTTGGTACTGAGATTTTTTCCCTTCAATACCATGGAGTGACTTAGAAAGGTGGAATATTGGTTGTATTTACCAACATGAGTGACATAAATTCATGATGTTTTTTATGTTTCCTAGCAAAGGAGGTATCCACCAGAACCTTCTCATATGATTGAATGGGACAATTTTTATCTTGAGCCCGATACCAATGTTTTTGAGAAACCAGTTTGGCTTATTGATTTCCAGGATAAAGAACTTAATAGTGAAATGTTACCCATTTTACAGTTATTATAGTAGTGGATATGGGATAACCCTGATATGTGGGAATGAGAATCTTTGATAAGGTAGTTGCAGCCATCTCTTTTTTTTTTGTGGGTCTGAGATCTTTAGAGCATTATGTGGAAAAAAATAATTTTTGGTGGGAAGAATTATAAGAACCTAGTTTTTCCTATCGGGTATAGATATTTTTTTCCAATTTAATATATTTTTAATATTTAATTTTTTAGAACCTAAAGTTAGGCCATGGGCTGTTTGGTTTGTTTTCAAGGAAAATGGAGTAGGGGGGCTGTAGTTTGAATGTAGGAAAATTACACACTGTGTAATTGTAATACACGATTTGTATCGATTGCATGACATATAATAGGATGGGAAGAAACATTCATGTAATTCAAAGGGTTTTAACCAAGGGGAATGGTCCCAAAATTTAAATGATGTGTATGGAATTTACACATCATGTAAATTCCCAAGCAGTTTTTGAAAAAAATGAAGGGGACTATTATTTTTCAGACAGTGGATCAACCTCTCATCTCTCATGCGTTGGATTCTCTCATGGAATTCTAAGCTAGATTATTCTACTATTACTCCATCCAATCATGGATTTTAGAACCTTTTGTCTCATTGGATGAACGTCAGTAAGATATATATTCATATTGGATCTTTATCTATTTGTCTTTCTATTGATGGAGTTATTGAGCTATAGGCTCATATGACCTATTTTCAGGGTGTTGATCTATTATTCAGATTTATTTCAATCATGGGAAAACTAAAGTCTGATACAAGATGAGTATAATACTACATGAATGAGGTAGGTGTTATATTAATTATCCCTCATGTTCTGGTTGTTTATAATATGAGACATTGTGTTGCACATCAGTTTCACTATGATTTTTTTAAATTGCATCTACATTGAGTTTTTTAACTTTTTTTATTCCAAATTATTTCAAGGAATACAACCTTGCAGTGAGCCATCCCGTTGGGTGTTGAATCCTCATGATTTATTTTAATTAAATATTTTACACCCAAGACACATAATGGTGTTTGTGGTCTTAAATTAAAATCATGATTCAATGCTGATTTGAAATAAGAGTAGTTTCATAGCATAAATAGTTCCCTTTAAATTATAATGATTTTTTTAAGTGATAGGTGAGCCCATGTCACTTTCTTAAACTGATCAATGGTTATTCCATCATCAATATTGAATGTAATTAGTTCTATATTAACTATTTCCTCTTCTTAAAGCCTTGACTACATCTAATAGTGTATGAATATGGGCATGAAGACCCTTGATAATTATGGCAATAGGGAACGAATACCATTATATATGTTTAACATAAAAATGAATGGGAAACCTTATTCTTAATACTAAGTGGGCATGATGACCCAATTTATATCTAAATGGGAATGGAGACCCTTATTTAATGTGACACTATATGGGCATGGTGTCCCTTGTGATACTATACAGGTCTGGAATCCCTTGTGATACTATATGGGCTTTGAATCTCTTACTATGATACTTGGAATGATGATCCTATATGTGATACTGGTCACAGAATCCCTATTTTATGATACTAGTCATGTCTTCACTATTTTGTGAAACTAGAAATGGAATCCTCTATAGTATTGTGATACTATTCATGGTTTCCCTTATACATGTGAGATTATGCATTTCATCCCTTGATACTTATTGAGAGAAATAACAACACTGGCCAAATTAGGCAGCGTTAGCTAGGTTTCCTTTCAGGAACCAGAGATGACCCGTTTATAGCTATTAATCCATCTTTAATTTATTATATATACACCCTTTCATGTTATATAAAGTGACTAGATATTTATAGACTATGTTGGTGGTGTCCTACTGAGATTTATCTGACACCCTATCCAGGATGCCTATGGAACTCAGGCATAATACATGCTTACATGTGTAGACAATGGGAAGTATCTTCTTAAGGATGCATGACTTATTGCCTTAATTAGTGTGGAATATTTGTAGAAGATGACTAGGTAAGACCTTGGGATGCTTGAAAAAACTTTTGGCCTTTTTTTACCTTTTTTTATTTTATAAAACATGTATTTTTTTCTTCATGCATCCATGTTTTCTATTTTTCAACACATGAAATTATAATCCATTTTAAATGATTCAATTTACTATATTTGATTATTATTCAATGCTTGGTTATTCTTGCGTGTTTCCATTTATTATTCACTAGTATATTACTTATTATATTTATATATTGATTATACTACTGTACTTCTCTTGTAATGGGGGATTAGTCTCCCCATAATCACTCTGAAGGCCCTCACTACAAATCGAAAGCCTCTGGCATTCAGAGAGATGCACTTGAGGCCATGTGGCCACTAGGCTCGGGGCACCTCTGAGGGAAGCTTGAATTTGGGATGTCACAAAGTGGAATAAATGATTTCTTCCCTTTCCAAGATATTTAGAGACAACATGCATAATATTCAGAATGATATGTTATTGGGTAATGAGTTGTACCTTGGAGTAGCTGACACATATACAGAGAAATGAAAAATCCCCTCGACTGAAAATTGCTACTTTTTTATTTTTCTTATTAAAGTTGATATGATACGAAATTTGGGTGATGAACATGAATTGAGATATTACTATTGATGTAATTGAGGTCATTCTTTTGTCCTTGGCCTAATGAGATGAGGTAAAGCAAGTACTGATCATGAATCATATTGGGTATTTTGTGGGAAATTCACAGCCATGCATATGATTTTCCATATAGAATAATTGATTTGATTTCATTTCCTGTTATTTCAATGTGTTCTTTAACTATTATACATAGAATTTTTAATGGATACTGATTATTTTAGGATTAAGAAAACATAGTTGGTAGTTAGAGTACATGTCATAACCTAAATAGTGATTTTCTTTGTAGGCTATAGAAGACACCCTAAGTAGTCAACTATGGCATGTCGAGTCATTGACCATTAGTCATATGGACTAGAATGTGCTATAGTGTGGATTAGATAGATTCTATAGTTTGGTTTATAAGGTGTATGTTCCCTTTTACGGATCAAAAGTGGTGAAAAATTTAGTTCGGCCATTTGAATCAATTTGAAATGTGCACATGAATTTAAAATCAAATCAAAATTCAAAAACAAAGACTTGTACCCTATCCCAGCCTTAGTAGTGGGTAGTAGGTATCATATATGTTGTTCTATATAAATGTTTCTATCACCCATACCTGACTCTTTGATCAGACATAGGGGTGAGACTATTACATAGAAAGGATCTTTACCTATTATATTTCTATATTTTTTTTCTTATTCCATTATAAAATCTTAATATGAGGTGTACATTTGGGATTATATACCAATGATACCATGACATCCTCTGGTAGTATTCCTGGAGGACAGTGATGACCACGCCATGGATTTGGTGGGCCCGAAGCTACCTGTTATACCTATAGTAGTGCCTATTATGGAACCTATTATAGTTATCCACATGAGGGATGATGCTTGGTTTCAAGGAGACTTTATATGGCTTATAATAAATTTATAGGGATCTTCGTGCTAGATCCCTTATTTGGGAGAGTTGACTTAGTAGTTCAAGTAGTAGCATCCACCCACATTTTGAGGGAATGGTAGACCATAGGACCAAGAGTTATGTATTGTGATTATTATGTCAATATTCAGGCATCTGGAGGCACCTTCAAAGAAGAGAGTGAAACTATCTATTTAAATTCTACAATGATATTCCAACTGATGGTGGGATATTCAAATAAAGATGATCAATATCGATAAGGGACTTGTAGGGATTTTTAGTCGATCTTCTATGACTATTACTCTCCAGAGACCTTGAAAACTGATCATGCTAGGGAATTCATGAACATTTAGTGGGTTTCAATGATAGTTATAGATTATTCAGATCATTTTATAGAGTTTCATCTCTTTAAACCCATCTATAATGCTGATGAGCCAGCCCAAGAGAGACAGTTTGAGGATGGTATGAGACATCCTATTCATTCTCAAGTAAATGTTTTCCATTTAACTACCATATCTAAAATAGTGAAACAGGCCCTTATCATTGAGCAGAACCTGAGGGAAGAAGATAGTATGATCCATGGTACTTCAGAACCCAGAAGTAGTAGTGGTTATACTAGCAGTCAGAAGTGATGTTTTGAGACTATGCATATGAGCAGAAACAACCAGTTGAATTTCACGGATGGTTACATGGTATGTCACCAGTGTGGGAAACCTAGGCATAAGGGGCCATAGTGTCCCAAATACCCCATTGAGTGTTGATGATGTGGTAAGTTGGGTAATATTCAACATTCTTGTAGGATATTTCGATATGTTCCGAGTGGGAGAGGATATGTGCTAGATCCACCTTTAGAAGCATGTTCATTAGTACCATGGTAGGAAGGTATCTGGAGTACTACTAGTAGTGTAGGCTAACGAGGAGGTTGTGGACTTGGAAGTTGGGCTTCATATTTATAGCACCGGCAAAGAGAAAATACTCCAGGTAGTCAGGTGATAGCACAAGGAAATATATTAGGCCATATTTATTCGGTGCAGCCTATTCTAGAGGATAAGGATGCTGGACCATTTACTATTTAAGGAAATATTTCAGTAGTATATATTATCATTTTTACTTATTCAATAGAGGTGAATCACATTATTTTTTATATTATTCTGTTATAGAGAGCCTTGGTCTTCTTATTGAGTACTCTTGTGGCATTATGATTCTTGATGTTTATAGATCATATTCCAATGAAAGGAATATCCTCTTGAGGTAGGAAGACATCATTTCATATAGAAACTATTCATCCTTGAGATGAATGGATTGGAAACCAATCTCATAATGGATTCGTTGGTTACCTTTCATACCTATTTGAATTGTTATCACCAAATGTTGTTGTTTACATCACTAGAGGGAGTTACATATATTCACAAGGGTGAGTGGGATGTCCAAGCAGGTAGAGTTGGACTAGAGAATCCTGGGCTAGGTGGAGTGACCACCCATATTTTTAGGCATTAAATGGAGGACCAGGGACTACATTAGATTGAATTCATTCCTTTTATCAATCAATTCAGGGATTTTTTCCTCTACAACTTTTATAGACTACCTTTTGGGTTAGGTAGATATTACTATCAACCTAGTGTCTAGATCTGCATTAGTATCCATTCACCCTTACAGGATGGATACAACTAAGTTATAGGATCTCAAGAGGTAGCTTGAGGATTTAGAGTTCAGGGGTTTTATATGGCCTAGTAGTTCTGCATAGGGTTTTTCGACCCTTTTATCCAAAAGGTGGATGAAACCATAAAGATTTGTATGGATTACTGGAAGTTGAATTTTATTATAGTGAAAATGGGTATCCTTTAGATGTTCTTTTTGACTAGTTCAAATGTGTGATGGTATTCTCAAAGATCAACCTAAGATCGGGATATCATTAGGTTTGTGTCGGGCCTTAAAATATTCCATGTATTGTTTTTTGTAGTTGGTACAGTTTTTATGAGTGTCTCATGATGTCATTTGGTCTTATGAATGTGACTTCCATCTTTATGTCTTTGATGAATAGGGGTTTCCATCCATATCGGGATTCCTTTGTCATGATCTATGTTAATGACATATTGTTGTATTCTCATAGTTGAAATTTTCATGCCCCTCATCTTGAGATTGTTTTGAATACACTGAGAAAGCACAAGTTGTATGCTATGCTTAATAAATGTCATTTATGGATTAATAAGGTACACTTCCGGGGTCATATTATCTTAGAGGTAGGAGGTTCAGTTAACCTAGAGAAGGTGAGAGATGCGGTAACCTACGGTCATCCAAAAAAAATGGTATACAGAGTTTCTTTGGGATATCTAGTTACTATAGGCATTTCATTTAGGACTTCCCATGTATAGAAACAAGTCTCCAGGGTTTAAATAAGAGGGATTCCAAGTTTCTATGTGTGAGACTGACTTCAACACAAATCCTAAATATTTCAGATCTAAGAAGGATTTATATAGTCTTCTGTGATGCTTCCTGTATTGGTCTAGGAGTAGTTATGATGCACGAAGATAGATTTGTAGCGTATGGTTCATGGTAGTCGAGGCCTCATGAGAATGATTACCCAACGCACAATCAACAGTTAGTAGTGGTTGTACACACAATTCATTATTGGAGGCATTACCTTCTATGATAGTATTTTGTGGTGTTTACATACCACAAGTTTCTCATGAATATTTTTACATAGCGAGACTTAAATCCAAGGCCATAAATAAGTGTTGAATATATACATTCATTTTACGTTGCGATAGCCTATATGCCTGGGAAAGAAAATATTTTTTCCAATTCTATGAGTAGGAGGACTCAGGCATAGGTAGTTTAGGAGGCCAATATCAAATGGTAGCTTATTGATATATTTTATGATATACACATAGAGGTTCAGTATTGTCATGGATAGTCTATACTCCCATCACTATCAATATCCTCTTCACTTCTTGAGAAAGTGAATATTTAAATTCTTTTAGATTCTAAAGGAATATTCCCTTGGGAGATTATAAATGGTGAGGACCTACCTCAGCATTGGACTATTGATGATGATCAAATTATTCATATACTTGGATGTAACATGATTCATACAGATATGAGATAGGGGTTGATGCGCAATTCGCATTCTTCATAGTGGGAAGTTTGGATGGGTATCTTCAAGATGTATCATGAATTGTGCTGATAGTATTGGTGGCCATGGATGAAGTATCAAATAGTAGTTCTGATCACTAGGTTTTCCACATATTAGAAGGTGAACGTTTAGAAATAGTTACCTATAGGCTTGAGACAACCATTAAAATTATTGGAATTTAAATGGGAAGATGTTGAAATGGATTGTTTCATCAGATAAATGAGGTCACCTTGAGGTAGTGATTCCATTTATTTATTCATGGATAGATTGAAGAATGTAGGACACCTTCTTGCAATTCGAGAGACCTTCTTAGTTGATGAGATGGGAAGTATGTTCTTTAGATTATATTACATCACAGGGTCCCTATTACAATCATTTCTGATTATGATGATTGTTCTTCAATAAGGTTCTGGAAGGGGTTATAGAAGGATATGGGTAGACAGGTGATTCTAACCACGACCTTTCACCCTCAGAATGAAGATCAGTTAGAACAGACTATACTAGTGTCATAGGACATGCTCTAAGACCGCATCCTTGAGTTCTGTGGTTCATGGGAGAACCCCATTCCTCTCATCGATTTCTCCTATAATAATATATAATAAGAGACGAATCATATGGATCTTTATGAGGCATTGTATATTAGGTAATGTTTTCACCCTTGTGTGGGTTAGATGTAGGAGAGACTGCGTTACTGGGTCATCATCTCATTCAAGAGACTTTAGAGTAGGTTCAGCTGACCAAAAATCATATGTCAATGTATCAGTCTAGATTGAAATCTTTTTCCAACAGATGTAGAAGACATATGGTGTTTGAGGTTGAGGATCATGTTTTATTGTGGGTATCACTCAGACATGGGAATTTTTGGATACAGAGGTAAGGTGAGATTTCAATACACTTTTATGTGCCTTTTTTGATTCTAGAGAGATTCGTACTGGTAGCCTATCATTTTTTTATTAATTTAGAGGTATCTTGCCATGCATGACGTCTTCCAAATTTCACAGCTTCACTATTATCATGATGACCCATCTCATATATTAGATCTTGAGGATATTAAGTTATATGATTATGATTATTTTAAGGACCATCCAATAAGAATCATAGACGGAGGCACAAATTATCTATGATTTCAGCATTTCCCTTTAGTATGGGTGCTATGGAAGCATGGACAAGTACATGATGATATTTGGGAGTGTGAGGATGATGTATGTGCTCAGTGGCCAATGTTTTTCTCATAAATGTTTCACTACACTCAGAAGGAGAACTCTAGGATGAGTTCATTTATGAGGGAAGACTACAATAACTCGTCGTTTCTTATAAGGTATAAATAATTTTTTTTCTCTTCAAGGTCCTGTAAAGATCACTTTTTATTTAATACCTTAGAGTCCTATTTTTGGCTGGTTGGTTTTTTTAGAATTAGGGAGAAAGGGGACTGTAGTGTTTCAGTAGTACAATTACATGTTGTATAATTTTAATAAATGATGTGTATTGATTATACGACATGTAATGGGATTGGAAGAACATTTCACATCGTGTAAAGGGTTTTACATGGGGGGAATGACCCCGATATTTACACAATGTGTAAGGAATTTATACTTCATATAAATGCCCATGAAGTTTTTTTAAATAAATCATGAGCCTCCTATTTTTAGAAAAGAGGCTCATCCTACCCTCTCTTGCATACAATAATCTCCCATGGAAGCCGAAACTAGGTTCTTCCGCCTTTACATTATATAATCTACAATTTGATTTCCTTCCGTCTCATTGGCTGGGTGCTAGTAAGATCATTATTCATCTTGTGCATTTATCTGTTTTCTTTCTCTCAACAAATTTATTGAGGTGCATGATCATATGACCTATTTTCAAATAATTGATCTTCTCTTTAAATTTCCTCTGATCAAGGGAAAACTAAACACCGATACAGGACAAGGATAGTACTATGAGCACAAGGTATGTGGTCTATTAATTATATCTCATTTTTATGTGTTTTATAATATTTTCCCTTATATAGTATGTAGGTTTCACCCTAAGTTGCCTTAAATTACATTTTACTTGAGTTTTTTGACTTATTAAAACCCAAATCATGTCATGGTCTACAACAGTGGAGCGATCCATCCCTTTGGGTGTGACCTCCTAATGCCAAATTGTCTTTCAAGATTTTACACCAAATAAACCTAATGGAGTGTGTTTCCTTAAATTAAAATGATGATACCATGGTTATCTGGAATGAGAGTTGTGGTGTAGCATGGCAAGTGCCCTTGTAAATTATAATTAATTCAATTGAAGTGAGTAGTGATCCCACATCACTTGCCCAAACTGAATGATGGTTATTCCCTCATCAATATTGAATGTAATGAGTTTTGTATTAGCTATCAGATATTTATAAATACATGAATTCTTTTATTATATTACAAACATGATCATGAATACCATTGATAATCATGGTAATTGGGAATGAAGTCCCTTATGCATGATTAATAAAAACATGCATGTAGACCATTTTTTGTGATACTAAATGGGAACGAAGACCCCATTTGTATCTAAATGGGTTGGAGACCCTTATTAAAATGTGATAATATATGAGAATGTCATCCCTTATGATACTATATAGGCATGGTGTCACTTATGATACTATACGAGCATGGAATCCCTTACCGTGATACCAGGCATGGTGATCTTATGCATGATACTGGGTATGGTGTCCCTATTCTATGATATTAGGCATGTAATTTCTGTTATATGATACTAGGAATAGCATCCCCTATAATATATTAATGTTGGTAATGGAATCCCTTATAAATTTGAGATTGGGAATTTCATCCCATAATATATATTCAGAGATATACTGACATAGGCCAAAGCAGGTAGTATTAGCTGGGATTTCTTTCTGGTACTAGAGCCAACCCATTCACCATTATTATTCCTTCTTTACATTATTCTATCTTTAAATTACCATGTTATATACACAACCAATATATTTATAGACACTGTTGGTGGTGCCCTGGTGAGATTTATCTCACACTCTATATTGGTCACCTATGGTACTGGGGAAGACTACATGCTTGCAGTTGTAGATAAGTGGAGACTTCCTCTTATGGAAGCATGACTTCTTGCATGACTTAGAATAGAGGATTGGTAGAAAATGATCAGGTAGAACCTCAGTATGATGTGATATAATTTTTTCATTTTTGTACCATTATTTATCTTGTAGATCATTTGTTGGTCGTTTCTTGTATCCAACCTTTCCAATTTTTTAAACAAATGACATTATCATTTATTGTATATGATTCAATATAAAACATTTTATTATTATTCAATGTCTGGTTATTCATGTCTGTTTCCATTTATTATTCATTGTTATACTAAATCCTCTATTTATCTATTGATTATACCACTGTGCTATTCTAGTAATGAGAGAATATTCTCCTCATGGACACATCCAAGGCCCTCACTTCTAGTCAACAGCCTCTAGCATTCGTGAAGACAAACTTGAGGCATGTGTCCATCAGGCTTAGGGAACCTCTGAGTGCCCCTAGGGTCAATATCATCACAAGAATTGTCACACCAACTATATCTGTAGTACAATTTAATTTAAGCTTGGGTTTTCTTTAAATTTGTTCTAGTGGTTTCAGGGGAACAAGGGTTGAAATGGAGGTTTTTGGAGTATACAGACCATGCCTACAGTTGGTTCATAATTAGTACTAACCATGAATAAACCGTTTTCTTTGGATCTGTGTTTTAATAGTTGTATTTTTATGGTTTGTGAATGTATAATAAACCATGTGACTCTCTAGATAAAATTATTTAGTGTCATTGTGTTTTTCCAAGTGGGTTACAATGTTTGACCAAGACATACATATTTTCCTAGAATATTTTGTGCCTTGTCTTTTTAGATACATAGTAGCCACACATGGTTGGTGCTTGGTTTGTCAAATCGCACAACCTAACCTTGTAAAACACTGAAACTATTTAAAAATTTTTATTTTACCCCTTTCCCCATAGTCCTATTTAAGGCCAATCACACACTAATCTCATTCATGCTTGACACAATCCTTCCCTAGTGATATAAAGTCTTCTACATTGTAATTATTTGTGATTTCAATTCTTTCTTGACATATTTATCCAGGTATGTTCATGTTTTGAAGCGGTTTCCACTTCCTTTCATAGATCCTTACTAGTTCTATCATCCCCTTGTCTCATTGGAACTCGTGTGGGGTGTGGATTTTAGGTATAATGGGTTTGATGGAGTTTTTATGTGTTTCAAATGGATATATGAACATGAGTAACTAGCATAATCTTCACTAGTATCTGTTTTCAAAGGCATTTACTTCTACCCCGTTCTTGAGGTAGTCATCTATATACAAAGGATTAATTCTATGAATTTTTAATTCTTTTTGAATGTTCTTTTGGTTCATTCATTGAATTTAATTAATTTGTTATTATAATGGTTTTTTTGTAAATAAATCATGAATTTATAGTTTTTTTATTTAAAAATTATTTTTTCACACATACTGTTTGATAAAAAGATTTAATGGTGTGTTTGGATTAAAAAAAATGTTTCTATCACTGAAGAGGAATGTATTTTCTTTTAAAAATATTTTTAAATTATGATCCGGTATTTTTAATTGTTTTTAAAACTTATCACATTCGATATCCTTGGGTGTGATGGGAATAGTCATTTCACTCATATTGGGTGTAATACCACTTGAGGTTTTCATTCACTTTAGTGTGTGTAATTACAATAGAGGTTATACTAGCTAGATCCATAATGGGCTTGAATTGGGGATTACATTTTATGTAAGTTACATCCCAAATAGTTTTCTTTGTCATATATTGTTGGATTATCATGTGATGGATTGTGTCAAGGTTATTTTCTCACATAATTTCACATAATGGATTTTGTCATGGTTATATTGCCTACATTATTAGGTTATGGTGTACCCATGGATTTTATTGATTATGATTTAATTATTATGAAATGTACTTTTCATATTACAATCCTTTTAAATATGAAAGGCTTTTATTAAAAAAAACAACAGATGATTTATAGATGGTTTTTGATTTATGATAATGCTTTGTAAAACTATTTTTTTAATCTAGAACAATTTCATTCATGGTATTATATTTTTTATAGATTATGTGGTGGAATCATAATGTAATTACTTATCAAACCTTAATTTTTTCCATTGGGTGGATTTAGATATTTCTTTATAGGACCCAGGTAAAGGGAAAGGAATTTTGTAGCATGTCACCATATCTTTTCATCATATCCTTCATAATGGGATGGTTTAGAGGTGAAAATTAGTCAGATAGAGACTTGTAGGTATTTTATTTTCATAATTTTTCATTTAACTGATTTGTCTTGGATTGTATGGATATTGGATTTATATATCTCTTTCACATTGTGCAATAGTTTTTGTCTTGTTTTATTATATATGATAATTTTTTTTGTTTTCTTGATGAACTTAACTACCTTGATAGGCTAGCTCTGATGGCTTGTATTGTTGACTTGTGTTGATTCGTTACATAAATGACGTTTATAAAAGGTTATAACTATGAATACTTATCTTAAATAGGTTGATAATATAGTTATTTTTCTTATACATGAGGTTGAATCAACTTATACTAAGCAGTATTAAAGGTTATACTTTTTTAATTCAATTTTCATTCATTGATTTGTGATTATTATTCTTAAATTTTGTTCTTATATGTTGGGTATGTTATTCCCTATGATTATTTTATGTTGAAATTATACGTTACCATTTTCAGATTTAAATTTCATTCACACAATCCCATTTTCAAATGTTATATACATTATGAATTATTATGTTCTAAAGATATTCTCATCTAAATTTTCATTGTTTTAGACTTTCAGTAGTTTTTTAATTTTTATAGTGTATATACTTCCTAAATATGTTTTTTATCATGTTATTCATCAAATTTAGGGGACTTATAAATCCATATAATGTTACCCCTTTAATGGGTTTACAATTCAAAAGGTAAATAATTTGTGGAAATTTTGTTAACTCAACCCCCTTCTTTGAGTTATAATTTTTCATCTTGAACTTATTATTTCTATGCATAGTTTCTTCCACCATAAGGTTTTATATCGGGAATTATAATTAGATATAATTAAAAAAAATTATTTACTCAAATATTACTCTTATATGAACATCTTCTCTATAAAATTATGACATTACTATGAATAATTCACATTCTCATTAATAAGAATTTCTATTCCATGTATATATTTTATCTTCCCGCCATTGTTCTATTTCTAGAAACCTATTTTTTGTATCATGTGTCATTCCAATTTCTATTTTAATATTTTCAAAAGAAATTTTTATCATCCCCTTCATGATGTGGGATTTAAAAAAATCATTTTTAAATGGATTTACTTCCATGATCATTTATTTTATCTTCCACTCCATATTTCATTGATATAGTCTTTATGTATTTTTCAAGGCTATATTATGATTATTTACCATTTTTAGAGAAAACGTTTCCAAAAAAATTCCCTTCACCATTTTGAAAATAAATTTTTAACATGATGCATTACATTCTATTTTTTATCACAACATTAAATACGTTTTCTAAAATATTATTAACCGTTTTTCTATGTGAATGAATTATTTTTCTATAACAACTATTAATTTTAATGAATCTTCCTTTACATGTTATAAATTTTTTTCCAAGTAAACCTAATTATTAATTATTTGAAAATGAAAATGTATATTTATGCCTTTTCTTCAAATTTATTTATCCAATTATCTTAAAATTTATTTTTCCATTCATTAAAAAATCATTAATTATCCTAATGTTACAGAGGAGATATTTTCTTAGGCCACCATACAAATTATTTTGGAATATTTATTATGAAAATTTATAGGGATATTTTCCTAAAACCATCTACTTTACATAGATTAATTAAAACATATTTGATGTATAAATTTTCTTATGTTCTAATGACACATATATGTTTGGATAATTATTATGTGACGGGTGGGTAATATATATCCTTCTAAAAAATTGGTCAATTCTTTACATATCATGATATAATAAAGTTAAATAAGTTTCAATTCTCAATAAACAATAGAAAATTGGTCATGCTACATAATTTTCTATGGGAAATAAGTTTTGATTTCTATTACTCTAGGGAAAATAGGTTCTGATACCTGATCCACTGTGGGAAAGAAAAATTAATTCATGATCCACTATGCTATGATTTTTATGCTTTTATTATTTGATATTTTTATGTTAAATTCCTATAATTATGCTCCATGTATTGTGATTGTTATCTCACACTCTCATGAAATGGTACATGTTTTTTTATTTTATATTTTATGCCCCACTATCATGACTATGGAAAACTCTTACTATCCCATGTTATTTTTAATAAGAAATTGATTCCTTATATTTTTTATCATATTCTTATTATCTATCCTTTGATAAAATTATATTGTGAATTTTTCCCTTTTGAGTGTGTGTGATCACCCCTTTATTATATTTCCATTCCCTGTGTCATAAATATGAATATAACTAATGATGTTTCTAGAAAAGGGTCTAGTGTGGTTTGATTATAGAGAAATGTTCACAAGTATTGTAAAATAATTTGATTATGTAGTTATTCATCAAAGAAACTATATCTTACATTAATATGATTGTGATATTATTGTAAGATGTATTTTTTATATAATGAAATTTATTTTAAATATATGTCAATTTATATTGGGCTATCTCACCTTGTTTCAATGGTAGTATTTAGTGAATGTTTTTTTAGCACCAGACCTGGGAGTATTGGTCTGGGGTTCCTTAGTTGGTATCATATCAATGTTTAATTATGTTTGATGATTTTTTATATATTTTTTGTGATTATTTTTATGATTAGGATAAGATACATGAAGTGATAACCCTAAAGATAAGTCTAATAGAAGGATAATATATTTATTAATTTATAAATTATAGATTGTTTTTTTATTCAATGATATCCCTATCTAGATACTCGCAATTGTATGTGTATTTAATAATGTTCCCCTTAAGTAAATTTAGTCTCAAAAAATTCTAGTTGAGTATCAACACGATATTCACTAGATGCACAAGGAGTTGGCCATATATTGCACACCTGGCTAGATACTCCTAATGAATATTCCATGTTTAATCAAATTATATTTACAAGACATTATGAAGGATTTATTATTCTGTGGAATTATTTTAAGAAGTGTGAGATAACCTATATTAATGAAATTTAGATTGAATTGTGTTTGATTTATGATGAATAAAATTATAACATGTTGTTTTTGAATAGTAAGTAATTTGGAGGTTGTGTTTTCCAATAGCTTTTTTATGATAATTCTCTCGTGATAGTAATTTTTCATTGCTCATGTTAACCCCTTTTGGTTTAAAAAATCTCTTGATCATGGAGAAATAGAGTTAACAATATGTGTGATGGGAAATGTGGTGATTGTCCCAATGAGAAAACTACTAATATGGGAGTAGGAGTACAAAATATTGTGGTGATTCTTACTCAACTCTCCCAATATATGAATAATAAAAAACACCACATTGAGTTCCTGAACACACTAAGAAAGTATAATATTATTATCAAGTATTTCATAAGGAAAAATATATATTAATTAATTGAATCTTCTAACACATTTATTACTTATAAATGAATCATAGTGATGAAAAAGATATTTTTTTTGTTCTCAGGTACTCATAACATGAAAAGGTTGTTCTAAAAAGTTGTCTCTTGGATGGAGGGACTATAAAATGTTGGTGTCTCATCAAAAATACAATAAAAAGTAGTAAATAAACTTTATCGAATGATAAGAGTTCAATAAAATGTTATTATCTAAATATATTCCAAAAAAAATTCATATGAAACTAAGTAAGAATTTCTAGAGTTGAAATAGAAGGAGTATGAATCCTTTGGAACATATAAGATAAATTCATGAAACTCAAAAGTTTTACCTATAGTTTCACTAATAATCTCAAAAGGAATATTTAATGATTATTTAGAGTCCTAAAACCAATTATTCATAAGGAATGAACTATAAGAGACTTATATAGCTATGAAGAAGTTGTTTTATGTGAACATAAAGTGGAAATAGAACTTGGAGAATCTATTTTTTCAAAAGAGTATAGTATTTATTTTTTTTGAAAATTTAATGGAAAATAACATGTAAGGAAGAACAATTAACTAACTACTTGACATGAGTGTAGTAAGAAGAACCAACTAATTTTTTTAAAGGGATTGAAAGGTAATTCATGTGAATAAGTATTGGATATGAAAATATTGATTGCAAAAGGGAATGAATACACTCATCAATACAATAGAAGAAAATAATTTTATAAATAATTCACCACCCACACTCTAATGAATTAATTTTATAGAGTATAAACCATACACCAATCCTTGCGACAATCCAAGATTTGATTGAAACAATTAACACAAACAACCTCCAAATCATAGGGAATAATGGAAATCCTATGAAATAAAAACTACTAAAGTGGGTCCTGAAAATTATGTGGAGTAAGGTACACTAATCATCCACAAAATAAATATTATTTTAATATTTTATTCTTATACAAAACCCTCATTTTCACATAGTTTAGTACTAATAATGTCAAATCACCACCCTGATGACCGGATGTTGAATTATTAATAAAAACATCTACATGTATGATTATTTCATATCATGTTAATATTTTTGGGAATATGAATCTTATTATTCTTATTTTAGATGAATTCTAAGTTATTTTTGATATTCATTATCTATCTCCACATTGGATCCATACTAATCACCATGATAGGAAAATCAAATTTTATATTTTAGAACAAACTTTCATAATCTATGAGTGGAAGGATTATTATAATACCTATTTGAAAACCTAATTCTATTATATGAGTTATGATACCTAATCATGAGGGTTTTTAGGTTAAATTATTAGAGAAAACATGATACTAGTATTGACCTATCATGAGTAAATTGGATATATTTCCTTATTTTGAAAGGTTGATATCACTCTATGAATTATTCTTTTGGTTGCATATATATTTTAGATAAACATAGAAATTTTTATTTGTATGTGAAAATTAAAATTTAAATTACATAATTTATTTAAGGGGAGGGTAAGAGTGTAACACCCAAAATTTTTGAAATATATTTTTTTCTATAAATTAAAACTATACACAATATCTTTTTCCACACACAACACCAAAATAAAAAGAATAATAACATATTAAATGAATATTATTATTAAAATAATAAATATAATAAAAATCATAGGAAATAAAAACTTATTACTCAAGAAAAATCACAAACATTTAGAGGATTAATAATTAATGTGATTTAATATTAAAATGTATTTTACTTTCTCCAATAACTATTTCTTACTATTGTATATTGTATCCCAATAAATTTAATTACCTAATTTTAAAATATTATTAAATATTAAATTATATATTAATATTCTTTAAGTTATACATTGACATGAAATAATAATAATAACCACAAAAATCGTCATTTTTTAATAAAAACATTTTTATTAATAATTTTTATTTTCATTTTACAAAATAATAATTTAAAAATTTAAAAATTTTAATTATATAAAATAAAATTCATTTTTTAAATCATCTAGTTAAAATTATCTTAGTTTTTTATATATATTTTTATGGAAAGGAAATTTTTTTGGTAAATAGTGAAAATATCGATTTTGTAAACATTGTCACATTTTGGATATTTTCATAATAAAATAATAATTTTAAAGTTTATTAATCCCTTTTTATATATAAATATATATTTATAAATTAAAATTAATAATTTAAAAACACAATGTTGAATTTATAAAACCCATTTCAAACATTGTGGAATCTAATGTAATATTTTACTTTATTAAAAATCATTTTTATTTTGTTTATTTTTACAAGGTATCCATAAGGTGTAATTAGGTTCTAAATTTATTTGAATTACAAATTAATCTTATTTTTTTACTAATAAACCAAATAACATCATAGAAATAAATAACATAGATACATTTATTTTAATTATAATTTAAAGCTTTAGAATACACTTATTTGTAAAAATAATTCTTACACATTTTCTGAAATCCTATTTTAATTAATTTTTACTGCACTTATAAATTTTATTTAACCTAATGAATTTTATATTTGGAATTATCAGGTTGAAATTTTGTTATAATTACCATTTCATTTTTAGGGATTTAAAGAAAATTATATATGCAAAATGTTGTTGATACTATAAAAATGTAAAATGGTAAATGTGAAAAAAATAAGAGTTAAAGAATTGAAAAACATATTTAAAACATGTTTGAAAATTATGGTTATGTATTTTTATACCATAAATCTCCCTCTATTCCATTATTGTTCATTTTTTGGCCTATTTGAACTATTTATATTGACTTTACCTTTTGTATTATAACAAAAATGCCACTCCTCACTCTTACAAAAAGATCCATCACTACACAATTTCCCCTCACACCTAATGCCTCTTAGATTCGAACAAACAAATACCAAATTTTTAGTTTAATATCCTTCGCATCACTAATAGGTGGAAAGGGGGTGTATGAGTGATCACTTTTCTTTTATGATTTATTCCCTTTCTAATCCATCATCTTGAACGTCTCAAATATCTATACCCACTCAATGATTTCTCACTACATCACCTTCATGTATAGTAATAAATAAAGATAGTAACACACAATATTTTCATGGATTGGATGGAAGGAATATTAATTTCAATGTTAGTTATTCCCCCAATATGGATTCTACACTATAATCCAATATCAATTACAGTGGTATCCTAAGCTTATAGAAGTATGATTTGTTATTTCCCTAATAACCTTATCTTCCTTTATTGGTTATAATCCCCAATCATGATCCTCTTCAACAACTGGTTATACCCCTTAGTAATAGTCTACTTCACTTTTTTGTTAATGATGTTTTAGAAAACCTTCCTTCTTCTTTAGAGTGACCATCCTTCATAATCCTGTTGGACCTTACAAGATAACTTACAACTTTATTATCTTTAATAGTATACCAATATCGAAACATCCTCCAAATCATGAATGATCTGGTTATCCCTTATCTTCCTTGAATAATCAAGTCTTTCTCCTTTAGGGATTCTTATATTTGTCTCTCCTTCTTCTATCCACAATAAAAGATGCATATTAGGTTATAAAAATTCTATTTCATAGTTTATATAGAATCTATCACTCATTTCACCCTTCGATATATTCTTCTTTGGTGACATACATATATTTATAATCACTTAAATATGTTTTGTGAATATTTTATTTCCATCCAAATTTGGAAACTGGTCAATCTTCCATGGGTATAATATTCTCATTCAAACATCCATGATTTTCAGATGGTGTGGTCTTCTCATTCAAACTACCTGGGTTTTTGGTCAACACACCTCCTTTTAATCACCCAATGAATAAGGTGTTTCTTCATATAAAATCTAATATAAAATCCACATTTTTAAAACTCTTTAAAAACTCTACATGTACCTTAAACTTATTATTTAAAACTCATTTTAGCTTCTTTCATCTTGGTAGGATAATTCCTCATGCATGGGAAAATCCCATATAGGATATTTCTTACGTAAGATATTCCCCTTACAGATCTCAATAAATTTAGGAAATTTTCAAAATAATATAATTTTGTTATGATCTCTCAATTATATTACGGTCTGGCCAAAATAAGATAAATTATTTTGTAAAATACATAAATTTTCTTATTGGATAGTCTGTGTAAGTTAATTATCTTATGAGTTGGTCCATATAAGATAAATTTCATTAATAAATATTTAACTTATTCTCCTCTTACTAAACTATTATATACAATACCATTATCTCTAAAACACTTGTTTTATATCTATTAATATTATCACATCAATCGGCTCACTTTAAAAATATTGAAACTATTGATAATAAATATAATACTAACATATAAATAATTATCTTCCCTTTGAATTTTTTAGCAATACCATAATTCCTCAATGTCAATATGTGTTCTGGGATGATTTTTTTTCTTCCACTTAATTACAATAAATTGGAAATTTTAGTTTATAAGTATTCTCATATCTTCTTATTCATTTTGAGAAACTCTCATTCTTTTCTACAGTTTTCAAATCCCAGAGAAGGAAGACACCACATAATTTTCTTAGTAAAGAGTCTTTAATTATTCTACTCTATGTCTTTTTAGTCTATCATAGTGTCGAAATAATATATACAATCAAGTTTTACCATGGTATTTATACACTAATATACAAGTGATATCATTCTCAAGATCCACTCATTAATCAAATTTGACTTTATATAATTGATTCTCTTAAAAAAAATGTACATATACACATAAAAAACATAAAAAAATCATATAAATTCCATGTAACTGCCACATTTTGTCATGTATTTACTAACCAACACACCCCATTAATAATTGAATTTACTATAATCATAAAAATGGAAGTAAGTGTGATTATCATACCTCAACATTTATGTTTTCAAATCATTATATAAATTCCAGGTTTATTGAAAAAACCTGATTGGTCCCAAACATATATCTTTTGAAACCCCAAAAAGGACTAACTCTTCATCATTGAGTTTTATTTTTGATTGGTTCTCATTTGGAATATCATATTTCTTGATATATATTGTCCAAAACACTCAATTTTCTCTTTTAATTCCCAATATGTTAGTTCCAAATACAAAAAAATTGTGATTAAATGAAGACCTATTTGTGTCTCTAAGACAATATTCAAACTGAGGGCATCCTCTCAAAACGGTATAATACATTATTCCAATATTATAATTGGAATATATATTTAGACTCTCATTTCAATTTTTCATATCGTAGGTTTGATCACCATCTTTTTCCTTTAAGCTTTTTATTTTTTTTAGAATAACTATTTCCACCCCAATCCTATGGATCTTCTAGTTTCTAATTATGGGTAACTTCTCATCATTTTTATGTCATATTCTAAATCCACTTTCACTTCTTTATCCAAAATAAGTTTTTTAGATTCCTCCTATTATATACCCAATTTCATATGATTTGGAAAAAAACTATGCACTATTTCTTAACAATATTTGTGTCCACAGAATCCTTACATGACTTTACACTATTTTTCTTCTAAAATATCTTAGCTTCAAAACCATTTGTAATATAAATTTCCAATATTGTCATTCATACCTAAAAATTATGAATTTAAAAACTTCATCATCCACATACTAATTCTAGAATCCTAAATTTTATTTGAGTAAATATTTTTGTTATAGATCTAGTTAGGTTTTGTATCATATGTGATTCTATTCTCATATGCACATAAAAACTCCATTTTTCTTATTTCCTCACTCATTATAATGAAATATCTAACCCTAAATAATTGGTTTTATTTCCATGATTACTACATCTCTATTGAAAACCATGAAAAAAATTTCTTATTGATTTGTTTTGTCGATATCTTATTTCTAATTAAACATTAATTTTATGATGGGGTTGTGGCCTCCATGGAATATGATTCCATTCCATTGATGTAGAATACTTCATCTCATTCTTCTTGTCCCAAATATCCTCATATTTGGTTTTCACATATGTATCGTTAGATAGAAAAATTTATTTTGAAATTTATTTATTCAAAATTTACCTTGTTCATGTGAACTATTATTCTCATTGATATGAGAAGATTCTCCATTTACCTATGAATACCTAGTAAAGTCATCTCTTTCCATTTTCCATTAATGATTCCCTATGAGACATATAGATTATGGCTCAATCATTTCTTCCTCTATTACATCTAGTTCCTCCTTGAGATCTATAATAATATTTCCAAGTTAATCTTATTTAAGCATGTACTTATTGATATCCTCATTTTATGTCATGCCCTTATTAACATACTATTCCTTCCCAGTATCCCACATTTTCTTTCTCAAGAATCTTCATTTATTTTTTGAGGTATTGTATATTACCCATAATGATTCTAATTTTATTTTAAATCCAACTCAAGACCTATAATTTATTCTCTCTCATAGTAACATATTTATGAATCATATACTTTATCAACATGAGAAAAAAGAGTTAATTAATTATCTAAGTATTTAGATGAGCCCTACTTTTCCTTATTTCTTATAATATTTCATCTTTTTCCTCTGAAACACTTCTTGTTATTTTATTTTATTTTTGTATTATCAGTATCCTCATCAAATTTAGACTATTTAACGTATTTTTGGAAATAATTTATAATATTGGAAACATTATTATATTTATAAAAACTATGTATATTTGTTCTCTTTCAATTCCATTTACCCTTCACTAAACTCTTTGATATAAGAGAAACAATTTGGTTTATGTCTTGTAAATTCTCAGTTTTTGAGTCATAAATTCTTCAGCCTCTTATTATTTGACTTTTCCTTTTCTCATGACTTCAAAATACAATTTATATTTTAACTTTATTTTAAAATTAGATGAATTTATCATCTAATAAACTATGAACATGTTTTATAGATCATCAATTGTAAGTATTTTATTTATTCTAGGGATGATATTTGCGAATCAAATTAATTTGGAAAATTTCTTATTAGTTTTTTTGACAATATTTTAAAACAATAGCTTCACACCAAACCCACAGATGTTTCTCACAATCTTATTTACCTAGATGAATTAGCTATCAATATCTTTATCATTATCAATTTAAATGTCTCTAAATTTTCCCCATAAAATTTAATGTTGGGATTCCATGATCTTAACTTTGCTTTTATAGTTTCTTTTCAATTTATCCCTGATTTATTAACAAGTTTGGAGACTCATGACCATTATTTAGACCTTCTCTCCTAGATACATTTTGATAGTATTTTGATCCTTTCTATCTAACACCAATTTACTCTTGTCTACTTGATTCAAATTCACCACATCAATAATGGGTTCAAACCCAAATATTATAGCATCCCTTAATTCCAATCCATGTTATATTAGGTTGGGTATCATTATATTTATCTATCTATGATAATTATTCCCATAGAATATGATAACATTTTAAATGTTGATAGATTCAAGATTCTTAATTTCATGTAATGGTCCCTTGGATATTCATATAGAACATGATTTAATACTAATTTTTAGTATGAAATCCTTTTCATATCTAATAGGGGGAGAGGGGTGAATCAGTGATCAATTTCATTTTATGAGTTATTCTTATTTTAACCTACCCTCTTAAACATATTAAATTTCTTGAGCCAATAAATGATATTTCATTTTCTCTCCATCATTTAAATTATTAAAAAATAGAGTGGCACACAATAGTTATGTTGTTTGGCTGGGTGACTTTCTGGGGGAATCATGTGCCTGTGGTGGGGAAAATTGTCACACCCTGATATTTAGTCTATTTTTATTTTATTAATTATTGGGTTTGGGATCTCCAAGAAAGGTCTGGGATGGGTCCCAAATTAAAATTTTCTTTGTTTAATATTTTTAGCGGGGTTCGGGCTCGTGTACGGTCACCACACGGTGGGCGGGAGCCGCGTAATCGTCCCAGGTACTTGTGTGAATTCCCAAGTGGTGTGAGTTGAGGAATACAACTTGAGCGTGATTTATTAAGCCATGTGACGAGCACATGGTGACCTGGTTTTCAGAGTAAGATAAATAAACAGATTAAAATTTAAAAACAATGATCGATAATAATAATAATAATTTTACATTGTTATTTTTTTATTATTAAGATTTCATTTAAAATTTATTATATTATTAATGATATTATTACTATTATTATTGTATTATCATTATTGTATTGTTATTTGTATTATTATTATAATTTTATTCTTATTCTTATGGTATTATTATTATTATTATTATTATAACCTTAAATGGAAAAAAAATTATCTACCCTAAAACTAGCGCAAGCCGCACCCCCCCAATTTCCCCCTTGATTGGAAGTGTAGCGACACCCCCTAAAACCTCCTTCAACATCTCTAGCTCCGTCGGACCACGCTACACCCCTCACCCCTTATTCCGGCCCTCTACCTGCACATGGCTCTACCCTCGACCTCTGCCTTCACCCCCCGCCCAGCTCCCTCATCCAGCATCCAAAACCCCGTGTCTTACCTCAATTTCCCCTCGCCCCCACTGGCCTGCAGACCAGCCCCAGTGGCCCTCCACCTCGCCTTGGCATGCATCTGGCTAGCCGCCTCACCCCGCCACACTCTGGTCTCTCGGCTCTAGTAGGTTGTCGTGCCCAACCCCTCCGGCCACTCTGAGCATCCCCTATTCTGACCGACTACCCCTACTACCCTCCTTGATCTGACCTCTGTCCAGACATCGCTTGGGCCAACCGGCTCCTCTCTAGAGCTCTGAGCTCACTACACCGGCACCTCGTTGCTCCGTCGTCCTACCGGCAACCGACATCACTCTCATCAGTGCATCCGCATCCAGGTTTCCTCTCACTAGTGCACCCCGCGACTGACCTACCTCATGTTTTCCAACTTCGTATGGGCCACTTGCGCGCCGCCGACCACATCCGCATTGGACTCCAACCTCTTTTCCCTGAGCAGCGGCTCGTCTGACCCTCCCAGCTCTCCTTGTTCTAGCCAGCGTTGCATCTGAACATTCATGTGCATGACCAACCCTCTTCCCTCTTTCTTAGGTATAATTAATAATTCATTTATTTATTTATTTTCATTTCCTTTGATTATTGGTGTTTATTTGATTTTTCGAATCTTAATTCCATCACGGGTTGTGTTTTATGTGTTTTTCTCGCTGTTTAGTGAGCACAGGTGCTCCGAAGCGATTGTTTTTCCTTTTGTCGAAGTTTTTCGCATCCGTGCTTGTTTGAGGTAGGAAAATCTGAGTTTTTTCTTTCTGATTCATTCCTTTAACACTTGTATTATTTAAATTATTATATTTTAATTGATTCAAAGCCGTGTTTTACATCAAATTGATCTGATCTGGTGTTTTTGAAAATTTTAGAAGTTTTTAGAATAATTCTCTTATCCACATAAAGAGGATGCACTTTGATCTTGTGTACTTAGTGTATTTGATAAAATACTACAGTTCTTCAATGTACAATTATGGGTTTTTTATGAAATTTTTATATATGATTTTGTTGTGTGTTGGTATTGGTTATTTGTGAATTTAGTTTGGTGTAACTTGTGAATTGTGTTTAAGTTTTATAAAAAGGGGGCTCTTTTGTTTTTAATGTGAAAGTGTGCTCTTTTGAAAAAAAGTAAGCAGTTGGTTTTAGTTTCAAATTAAGTGATAGTTTTGTGGAAATAGTGTTGGTTATTTTCTAGAACTGTAGGGGTTTCATTGGATATTGACACATCCATAGGTGCACTAGGTGATGACATGGATGTACCTTCAAATGACTATGACATTTAGAATATTGTTTCCTTAAAACAATGTTTTTAAAAATAAGTTTTCTTTCCTAAATAAGGTTTGGTTCTTTATATATATTTTATGAAAGGTTATAAATGTAGTCTCAAAGGGTGTGCTCATTCGGCCTTTAGTGTCTTTTTCATGGAATGTTATGTTAAAGGAGTTGTTTGGCCATTTCACAAGATTGTGCATTTTTCATTTAGAGTTGGAAATGTTTTACTAAAAATGCATTAATGATTTGGACTTAGATGAACATTTTTCACTTTCATCTTTAGTGTAATGATTGTGTTGATTCTTTGAAATGACGACGTTTTGATTACTGTATTCCCATTTAACAACTTTAGTATTTTAAAAAATGTTTCAAATGATTTTAATGATTTTCATGGCATGACAGCCCGGTTGGCACTTTGTTAATGTGAGATGATATGATGTGTATATGAGGCGCTCCTGTCTAGTGTAACACTTTATGGGTGAATGTATAAGATGCATCCGTGTTTGGGGAAGGCAAGTGTGGAGAGATGAGTCATGCGTGAGAGTAACTTCCTACCTACAGAATATTATTATAACCACCATGGGTTCCTGGGTGTCTTATAGGTGATCTAGTGATGGTTGCTTATCAGCCCCGATTATACGGGTTGGTACCCACTGGTAGGTGTATAGGCTAGATGGGGAGTGTTGCTTGTTTCTATTACTATTAGGGAGGCCATTTGGTTTTAGACTTAAGAGTTTCACCATACCACGGTATGTGGTTACAAACAGAGTATGTCCATTGGTCTTCTATGGATATTTAGGATCACCCATGGTTACTTAATTAATTTCATTGTTTGATTACTATTTGTTGTACTAGTTTGTTCCAACTTGTTTTGTTTCACCTGCTTCCCTTGTAGCATATTCTTGATCTGTCTGCCTTGGTTCTGTATATGAAATGGAAAATGGTTTTGAAAATGGTATATAGCATGTGTTGGATTTTCAAATGGAAAAAATCATGTTGCTTATTTTAAAATGTGAAAACCCTACTTTTATATTTGTATTTCAAACTTGTGTTATTGGACTATTTTGGGAATGGGAATACTCAGATTCTGTGGTTATATTTGGCATCCCTACTGAGCATCTCGATGCTCATGCCTATCATATTATTTTAGTTTCGGGTGCAGTTCTTATTCAATTTCCTGGTTTAGTTTCTTAGTGTTGGACCAGGTTTGAGTCTTAGTTGGGTGGTGACATAGGAGGTCACAAGGATATATGTTCCATTTTAGTTTCATTCCCTTGATAGTTTTTATTGTTAGTTTTGTTTATTTTTTTATCTTTTTTTTCAGGGTCCAAATCATTCCCAGTGATTAAATTTTGATGTTTGGCACTGGTTTCCAGCCCGTGGGGATCAGGAACGCCCTTCGGGCCATTTCACGGGCCGGATCGGGTTTCCGGTAATTGGGGATTTAGAATTTCGAGACTTGGGAGGTAAGCACTGGAAGGGCATTATGAACCCTTGCTCATTCCAAACATCGAGTTTCTAGGTGTATCCATAGTTTTGAGTCATATTTTTTTTTGGAATTGAGGAATGATAATGGAGGAGGACCAGTTTCATTTAGTGACCTCACATAGAGTAGTGAGTCACATGGAGTCTGATTGCATGGTTGAGCTTCTCATAGATGTTTATGGTTTCTTGGGGTGTGTCTCACCACTAAGTCGCCATGTTAAGCATAAATACTAGTTCCTCGCCTCGATAGTTTTTTGTAAGTTGGGTTTTGTTTTGGTTTTTATTGATGTAAGTGTGTTTTTTAAAATGAAAGGGGGAAATGATTTTCAAAAAATTGATTTTGGTTTGAAAAGTTGGTTTGGTATTTGGAAAGTGGCCTTGAATGAAGGTAGTTTTGAAATCAAAAATGGAAAGGGATTTTGAAATTGGAATTTTTGAGTTGTGTTTTTATTTTCTTGTTTCTTTTTAGCTGGTTGTTTTGGATGAAGGTTATTTCATTGATGTTTCTTTGGATTGATATCAGTTTTGGCTATATGTTTTAATGTTGTTTAAAAAATGCCACCCAGAATGATCCCCAATGTATCTGATAATTAATTCCCATCTTTTGGTCCTTCTCGGATTTTTCTGGTCGTTCATGGTGATAAAGATCCGTTAGAGGTAGCAGAGTGGCTTGGAGAGGTCGAGCATGTGTTCAGGGTATTGGGAACTCCTGAAGCTGTCAGAGTGTGTGCCGTCTTGGGCCTGTTCGAAGGTCTATCCTTGGATGAATGGGGGTTATTCACCCCACCATCAATGCATGTCGGGATGATGTGGGATGTATTATAATCTGTTTTCATCCAATGAATTATACCCAAATGGGTGATTATGAAAAAAGGAAGAGCTTATATGTATTCAACAAGGCTAAAGGAAGGTGAAATAATATGTTGACCATTTCAAGGAACTTGTGTCCTTATCTCTAGAGGTAGTGTCACAGGATTTGAAAAAGACTTCTCTCTTCCTTGGGGGTATCTTTAGAGGGATTAAGGATAGGTTCCTCCCTTTTAAGGACCATTGTTTTGAGAAGCTAGAGGATGAGGCATTCTTAGCTGAGTTGGCTTCCAGAGCGCAGATGGTGAGAAATCCAGCATATCTGGTTGCTTTCAAAGGTTCCCCAACTGGTAAACAAGGTGTTCCAGAGGAACCTTTTTCTAAAGAGTCATCTGCAGTGGTTCTGAATTACAATTCATCAAACCATTTGGTGGTGTGACACCAGTGTGGCCGGTTCAGGCACGCGAAGCTGTCATGTCACATCCCTCCGGAGACGTGTCATCGTTGCAGGTGTTTGGGTCATCTAGGGAAGTTCTGCAGGAAGCGTCTCCTGAAGAAGACACTATGATTGGAATAATTTCAATTCCAGACTATGAGGCAGGAGATGCTTCATCCATTAGAGCCCCAACCATAGGTCATGGGGTGAATATCACATGCATTCAGGTGTTGCTGGGGATGTAAAGCCTTGTTTAGGGTTTGTGTTCCTTGTTGGAAGTGTAACATTTAAAGTCTATTCATTCATTTTTTTCCTACAAATGTTTTGAAATTGTTTTATGTTCATTTTTTTTCATGAAGTTGTGATGGAATCATTCTATTATAATCCAAACTATTTTGTTGTGAGGTCCTGGTTTTTTGAATTGTGCCCTTTTCTTAGAAGTGTGTTTGGCCCTTGTATAGGTTAGGCTCAGTTTAGCTGTGTTCATTTGGAGATATAAGTCCCTACAAAGGATTCAAGGCTTGTAGTTATGCTCAGATTTAATACATGGGTTATGTTTCGTTCGGAGGGGTTTATCTATTATTGGGCGTTTTTGGTATGGGTTGAAGGTTCCATGTTTCAACAATGGTGTTGTTTCGCTTGCGAATTTGAAGTTAGTTTGGATTGGTTAAGTGTTCCTGCATCACCCCTCCTTCCTGGGGTGTTATAGTTGGGTATTAAATTTCTGATCTAGGTGAGTTCTTGTGGTGGGGAGAACCCTCTCATGTTCTCTCATTCTCCTGTGTTGTGGTTTATTTAGGTTTCAACCTAGCATGGTTTCATTGTATTGTCTAGTGTTTGGATGGGTGTCTTTCTGGGGGCAGAAAGTGCCTGTGGGGGGGGGGAGAATTGTCACACCCTGAAATTTAATCAATTTTTATTTTATTCATTCATGGGTCTGGGCCCTCACAACAAGTTTTGGGCTGGGTCCCTAATTAAAATTCTGGCCGTTTAGTATTTTTTGCTAGTTTCAGGCCCATGCACGGTCACTACACGGTGGGCAGTAGCCACATAATCTCCCCAGGTGCTTGTGAGAATGCCCAAGTCGTCTGAGTTAAGGTGCACAACTTGTGCACAGTTTATTAATCCAAGTGCTGAGCGCACGGTGATCCAGTTTTCAGTGTAAGATATGTAAACAGATTAAAATTTAAAAAGAATGCTCAATAATAATAATAATAATAATTTTATGTTGTTATTTTTATTATTATTTTGATAACTATTACGAGTATTGATATTATTAATGATATTATTACTATTTTTTTATTAATGTATTATTATTGTTATTTTTATTATTAATATTGTATTATTATTATTATTGTATTATTATTAATATTGTATTATTATTATTTTGGAATTATTATTATTGTAATTACAAATACTGTTATTATTATTATGATTATAAACATAAATGAAAAAAAATTATCTACCCAAAACCTAGAGTGATTTGTGCCCCCCCCCAATTTCCCCCTTGATTGGCCGTGCAACGGAACCCCTGCAGCCTCCTTCACCTTCGCCTGCCCCACCGCACCATACTACTCCCCTCGCCCCTACCTCCGGCCCTCTTCCTAAATCCAGCTCTGACCTCGACCTCTACCTTCACCCCTTACCCAACACCCTCATCTAGTTTCCATGACCCCATGTCGCTCGTCCATCGTCGTTCGCCCCGACCAGCCTGCTGACCAACCCCAGTGGCCCCCCAACTCGCCCTGCCACGCATCCGACCAGCTGCCTCACCCTACCGCACTCCGGTCTCCCAGCTCCAACAGGCCGTTGCGCCCAGCCCCTCCTGCCACTCTGAGCTTCCCCCGCTCCATCCAACTACTTCCACTTCATTCCTTTCTCCGACCTCCATCTAGACCCCACTCGGGCCAGAGTCCTCCTTGTCGGAGCTCCAACCTCACTGCGCCAGCACCCTACCAATGTGGCATCCTACCCGCTGCCGACGTCCCTCTCGCCGGCGCATCCGAAGCCGGTTTTCCTCTTGTTAGTGCACCCTGTGACCGACCTACCTCACACTGGCCACCTTCATACCGGCCACTTGCACTCTAGCAACCTCCACATTGGCCTCTGACCTCTTTTCCCCGGCCAACAGCACGTCTGAGCCTCCCTACTCTCCTTCTTTTGGCCAACGGTGCATCTCAACCCTCATGCGCAAGACCAACCTGCTTCCCTCCTTCTTAGGTATAATTATTTATTAATTAATTTATTTATTTTACTTTCCTTTAATTAATGGTTTTTATTTAATTTGGATAATCGTAATTCCATCATGGGTTATGTTTTGTGTGATTTTCTATCTGTTCAGAAAGCGCAATTTCTCCGAAGGGATTGTTCTTCCTTCCATCGATGTTTGTCATGTCCGCGCTTGTTTGAGGTAGAATAATCTGAGTGTTAATTTCCGATGCATTCCTTTAACACATGTAATCTTTAAATTATTATATTTTAATTGATTCTTACTCTTAGTTTACATCCAATGGATCTTATTTGGTGTTTATGAAATTTTTTGATGTCATTAAAAAAATTCTCTTATGCACAAAAGAGGAGTCTCTTTGATTATATGTACTTAGCATATTTGATAAAATACTATAGTTCTCCAAATTAGAATTCAGGGTTTTTATGAAATGTTTATCCTTGATTATGTTGTGTGTTGGTATTGGTTATTTGTAAATTTAGTTTGGTGTATAATTTTGATATTGGTGTAACCTTTTAATTTTGTTAAGGTGTTATAAAAAGGGGGATGTTTGGTTTTTAATGTGGCAGTTTTCTCTTTTCAAATAAACCAAGCAGTTGGTTTTAGTTTCAAATAAAGTGAGAGTTATTTGGAAATAGTGTTGATTATTTTCTTGAATCGTAGGTGTGTCATTGGATATTGACTCATCCATAGGTGGACTAGGTTTAGACATGGATGTGCCTTCAAATGAAAATGACATTTAAAATAGTGTTTTCTTAAAACTTTTGTTTTCTAAACGTATTTTGTTTAATAGATAAGGTTTGGTTCTTTATATGGATTTTATGAAAGGTTATAAATGTAGTCTCCAAGGGTGTGATCATTTGGCCTTCAGTGTATGTTTCGAGCAATGTTATGCTCAAGGGGATGTTTGGCCATTTCACAATATTATGTGTTTTTCATTTAGAGTTTGAAATGTTTTACTAAAAATTCATTGGATATTTTGGACATAAATGACAATTTGGAACATTCAGCTTTAGTGTAATGTTTGTGTTGATTCATTGAAATGACATCTGTTTGATTAATGTATGCCCATTTAACAACATTAGTTTATTGAAAAAGGTTTCAAATGGTTTTAATGATTTTCATCGCTTGATGGCCCGGTTGGCACTTTGTTAATGTGAGATGATTGGATGTGTATATGAGGCACTCCTGTCAAGTGTAATCCTTTATGGGTGAACGTTTAGGAAGCATCCATGTTTGGGGAAGGCAAGTGTGGTGTGATGAGTCATGCGTGCGAGGGACTTCCTACCTACAAAATATTATTATAACCACCATGGTCTCTTGGGTGTCTTATAGTTGATCGAGTGATGGTTTCTTATCAGCCCCGATTAGACGGGTTGGTACCCATTGGTATGTGTATAGGATAAATTGGGAGTGTCGCTGGTTTCTATTGCTGCGATGGTTTCCCTAGTTTCTATTGCTGCGAGGGTGTCCAGTTGGTAATATAATTAGGAGTTTCGCCATACGCCGGTAGGTGGTTACAAACCGAGTAAACCCAAGATTCTTCTAGGGATGTTTTGTATCACCCATGGTTACTTAATTAATTTCATTGTTTTATTAATTTATGTTGTACTAGTTTGTTCCAGATTATTTTTTTCACCTGCTTCCCTTATAGCACATTCTTGATATGTCTGCCATGATTTTGTATATGAAATGGAGAATGGTTTTAAAAATGGTATATATCATGTGTTGGATTATCAAATGGAAAAAGCATGTTTCTTATTTTAAAATGTGAAAACCATAATTTTATATTTACATTTCAAACTGTGGTTGTTGGACTATTTTGGGAAAGGGAATACTCATATTTCGTTGTTATATATGGCATCTCTACTGAGCATCTCAGTGCTCGCACCTATCATATTATTTCAGTTGCAGGAATAGTTCTTGTTCAGGTTACTGGTTTAGTTTCTCGGAGTTGGATCATGTTTGAGTCTGAGTTGGGTGATAACCTAGAAGGTCACAAGGAGTTATGTTCGATTTTATTTTCTTTATACTGCTATTTTTTATCTTCAGTATTGTTTACTTTTTTATCTTTTGTACATTGGAAAAATCATTCCTAACAATTAAAATTGGATGTCTGGACCTGGTTTTCAGCCCTTGGGGATCGGTAATGCCCTTCGGGCCATGTCGTAGGCCGGCTCAGGGTCTATCCGGGTTGGTTTGTGACAAAATGGTATCAGAGGAGGCACTTGTTATTTGGGGTGTCTAGTAATTTTAGATTATTATTGTCAAGACTCAGGAGGTAAGCACTGGAAAGGTGTCACCAACCCTTTATCATTTCGAACGTCGAGTTTCCATGGGTAGTCTGGGTTTTGAGTCTTCTGCTTTTGTTTTGGAATTGAGGAATTATAATGGAGGTGGACCGATGTCATACCGCGACCTCACATGAAGTATTTACCCACATGGAGTCAGATTTCATGGTTGATCTTATCCTAGTCATTTACACATTCTTGGGGTGTGTCTCAATACCATGTCACCAAGTTAAGAGTAACTACTAGTCCCTCGTCACGATGTTTTGTTGTAAGTTGGGTTTTTTTATTGATGTAAGCGTTTTTTTGAAAATGAAAAGGAGAAATGATTTTTGAAAACATGAATTTGGTTTGAAAAGTGGGTTTGGTATTTTGAAAGTGGAATTGAAGGAAGGTGGTTTTGAAATCAAAATTTGAAAGGGGTTTTTGGAATATGCATTTTTTAGTTGTGTTTGTATTTTCGTATTTTTTTTTGAGTTGGTTGTTTTAGATGAAGGCACTTTCATTGTTGTTTCTTTGGATTGATATCATTTTTGGGTCTATGTTTTAATGTTGTTCAGAAAATGCCACCGAGAAAGGTCCCCAAGGTTTCGGATAAGTCATGCCCATATTTTGTTCCTTCTCAGACGGTGCTGGTCCTTCATGGTGATTGAGGTCCATTAGAGGTATCAGAGTGGATTGAAGAGGTCGAGAATGTCTTTAGGGTATTGGGAACTCCCGAAGCTGTCACAGTGCGTGCTGTTTTGGGCATGTTCAATGGTCCAGATTGGGACAAATGGGGGTTGTTCATGCCACCATCAATGCAATTTGGGATGACATGGGAAGTCTTTAAATACGTCTTCATCCAATGGTTTATACCTGAAGGGGTAAAGACAAAAAAGGGAAGAGATAATTCATATTCAATAAGGCTAGTAAATAGTGAAAAATATGTTGACCATTTCAAGGAACTTGTGTCCTTTTCTCTAGAGGCACCATCATAGAATTTGATGAAGACTTCTCTATTCCTTGGGGGTCTTCATCCAGAGATCAAGGAACAGGTCCTCCCTTATAAGGACCATTGTTTTGAAAAGCTGGTGGGTGAGGTGTTCTTAGCTGATTAGGTCTCCAGAGTGTATATGGTTATAAATCCAGTGTATCTGGTTGATTTTAAGGGTTTCCCATATGGTGAGAAGGGTGTCCCAGAGGAACCTGTTGCTAAAGAGTCCAATGCAGTGGTTATGAATTCCTGGTAATCAGACCATTCAGTGGTGTGCCACCAATGTGGCTGGTTCGGGAACATGAAGCTGCCATGTCACATCCCTTCGAAGACATGTCATTATTGCAGGTGTCTGGGTCATCTAGAGATGTTATACAGGAAGCATCACCTGAAAAAGACATTATGAGTAGAGGAATTCCAATGCCTGACTGTGAGGCAGGAGATGCTAAATCCATCAGAGCCCCAGTCATAGGTCTTGGGATGAAGCTCGCACGCAGTCAGGAGTGGTTGGGGATGTGATGCCTCGGTTCGGGTTTGTGTTCTGAATTGGTAGTGAATCATTTAAAGTATATTCATTCTTTTTTTATACTGCTATTGTTTTGACATTGTTTAAAGTTCATTGTTTTGTCATGAAGCCGTGATGGACTCATTCTTTTATAATCCAAATAGTTTTGTTTGTCTGATCATGGTTTTATGAATCGTGCACTTTTCTTAGAAGTGGGTTTGGCCCTTGAATGGGTTAGTCTCAATTTAGCTCCGTTCGTTTGGAGATATAAGTACATGCGAATGAGTCAAGCCTTGTAGTTATATGCAGGTTTACTGTTGGGGTTATGTTTTTCTCGGAGGTTTATCTCTAGTATTGGGGGGTTTTTGGTATTGGTTGAAGGTTCTAAGTTTCAGTGAAGGTGTTGTTTCTCGTGCGTATTAGAAGTTAGTTTGGATCGGTTGAGAGATCCTACATCACCCCCCTTCTCGGGGTGTTATGGTTGGGTGTTAAATTTCTGAACTAGCTTAGTTCTTGTGGTGGGGAGAACCCTCTTGTGTTCTCCCATTATCCTGTGTTGAGGTTTCTTTTAGTTTCAACCGGGCATGGTTTTTTTTGTCTAGGGTTGGATGGGTGACTTTTTGGGGGAAGAAAGTGCTTGTGGTGGGGAGAATTGCCACACCCCGACATTTAATCTATTTTTAATTTATTAATTCATGTCTCCAAGTTCTCGCAACAAGGTCTAGGCTGGGTACCCGATTCAAATTTTTTTCTTTTAATATTTTTAGAGGGTTTTGGGCTAGTGAGGAGTCACCGCACAGTGGGAATTATCCGCATAATCACCCCAGGTGCTTGTGCGAATTCCCATGTGGTCTGAGTTGAGGCATGCAACTTTCACGCAGTTTATTAAGCCATGCGACGAGTGCGCAATGATCCAGTTTTCAGAATAAGATAAATAAACACATAAAAATTAAAAAGGAATGCTCGATATTAATAATAATAATTTTATGTTGTTATTTTTATTATTATGGTATTATTATTGGTATTGTATTATTATTATTATTGTATTATTATTATTATTGTGTTATTATTATTATTATTTTATTATTATTGTTATGGTATTATTATTATTATTATTATTATAACCTTAAATGAAAAAACTTATTTGCCTTAATCCTAGCACAAGCTGCCCCCCCCAAATTTCCCCCTTGATTGGCTGCGTAGCGGTGTCCCTTGCAGCCTCCTCCACCTTCGCCCGCTCCACTACACAGTGCTACGCCCCTCGCCCGTGCCTCCGACCCTCTGCCTACATCCAGCTTTTCCCTTGAACTCTTCCTTCTCCCCTCACCCAGCTCCCTATTCTAGCATCCAAGACACCAAATCACACCTCTATCTCCCTTTTCCCCCATCAGCTTACTTACCAGTCCTAGCGGCCCTCCGCCTTGCCCCACCACACATCCAGCCAGCCGCCTCGCCCTGTCGCGCTTCGGTCTCTCGGCTTCAGCAGGCCACTGCGCCTAGCCCCCCCTGCTGCTCTGAGCTTCCCCCACTCCAAACGACTACTTCCCTTTCCCTCCTTGCTCTAACCTCCAGTCAAACCCCGCTCGGGCCAGCCGCCTCCTCACAAGAGCTCCGACCTCACAATGCCAGCACCCCGCTGCTCCGACGTCCAGCCCACGACCGACCTTCCTCTCACTGGCGCATCTACAGCCAGTTTTTCTCTCCCCATCACACCCAGAGACTGACCTCCCTCACGACGGCCACCTTCGTACCAGCCAGTTGCACGCTGGCCACCTCCACATTGGCCTCTGATCTCTTTGCTCCAGCCAATGACGCGTCTGACCCTCTCTGCTATCCTTGTTCCAGCCAGCGGTGCATCCAAACCCTCGTGCGCTCAGCCAAACCACATACCTCCTTCTCAGGTATAATTAATTAATTAATTAATTAATTAATTATTTTCCTTTCCTTTAATTATTGGTTTTTATTTAATTTGGCTGATCGTAATTCCATCATTGGTTGTGTTTCGTGTGTTTTTCACGCTGTTTAGCAACCACGGTTGCTCCATATGGATTTTTATTCCATCCATCAATGTTTGTCATGTCCTTGTTTGTTTGAGGTAGGCCAATCTGAGTTTTTCCTTTCTGATGCATTCCTTTAACACTTTTATTCTTTAAATTATTATATTTTAATTGATTCGAATTATTATTTTACATCAAATTGATCTTTTTTGGAGTTTATGAAATTTTTAGAAGTTTTTAAAACAATTCTCTTATGCACATAAAGATGAGGCTCTTTGATCATGTGTACTTATCTTATTTGATAAAATACTATAGTTACTCAAAGTAGACTTCAGGGTTTTTATGAAATTTTTATCTTTGATTATGATGTGTGTTGGTATTGGTTATTTTTAAATTTAGTTTGGTGTATAATATTGAAATTGGTGTAACTTGTTAATTGTGTTAAGGTTTTAAAAAAAGGGGGATCTTTTGTTTTTAATGTGGAATTGTGCTATTTTCAAATAATGTAAGAATTTGGTTTTAGTTTCAATGAAAGTGATAGTTTTGTGTAAATAGTGTTGGTTATTTTCTTGAACTTAGGTGTGTCATTGGATGTTGACATAGCCATAGGTGCACTAGGTGTAGACATGTAAGTTCCTTCCAATGGCAATGATGTTTAAAATAGTGTTTTCTAAAAACTATGGTTTTCTAAATATATTATGTTTCCTAGATATGGTTTGGTTCTTTATATGGATTTTATGAAAGGCTTGAAATATAGTCTCAAAGGGTGTGCCTATTCGTCCTTTATTGTCAGCTTCGAGGAATGTTATGTTCGATGGGTCATTTGGATGTTTCACAATATTGTGCATTTTTCATTTAGAGTTTGAAATGTTTTAATAAAAAAGAATTAGATATTTTAGACTTAAAAGTCAGTTTGGCACTTTTAGCTTTAGGGTAATGTTTGTGTTGATTCTCTTAAATGACTATGTTTTGATTATTGTTTTCCCATTTAACAACATTAGTATTTTGGAAATGGTTCCAAATGGTTTTAAATATTTTCATGGCATGATGGCCTGGTTGGAACTTTGTTTATGTGAGATGATTGGATGTGTATATGAGGAGATCCTGTCTAGTTTAAACCTTAATGGGTGATCATATAGGAAGCATCCGTGTTTGGAGAAGGAAAGTGCGGTGAGATGAGCCACAAATGCGAGGGCCTTCCTACATACAAAATATTATTATAACCACCATGGGTTCCTGGGAGTCTTATAGTTGATCGAGTTATGGTTTCTTATTATCCTCGATTAGATGGGTTGGTACCCACTGGTATGTGTATTTTCCATATGGGGAGTGCCACTGGTTTCTATTATGGTGAGGGTGGCCAGTTGGTTATATACTTAGGATTTTCACCATACGCCAGAAGGTTTTTCTGAACCGAGTACGTCTAGGGGTCTTCTAGGGATGTTTAAGATCACCCATGGTTACTTTATTAATTTCATTGTTTGATTACATTATGTTGTACTAGTTTTTTCCAGCTTGTTTTGTTTCACCTTCTTCCCTTGTAGCAAATTCTGATCTATCTGCCTTGGTTTTGTATATGAAATGGAAAATGGTTTTGAAAATGGTATATAGCGTTTGTTGTATTTTCAAATAGAAAAAATCATATTTCTTATTTTAAAATGTGAAAACCCTACATTTATATATGTATTTCAAATTGGTGTTATAAGGCTGTTTTGGGAAAGGGAATACTCAGAGTCCATGGTTATATTTGGCATCTCTAATGAGAATATCTATTCTCATGCCTATCATATTCTTTCAGTTTTAGATGTAGTTCTTGTTCAAGTTCCTGGTTCAGTTTCCCATTGTTGGAGTAGGTTTGAGTCTGAGTTGGGTGGTGACCTTGAAGGTCACAAGGATGTATGTTCAGTTTTATTTTCTTTATGTAGTTAGATTACTTTTATCGTTAGTTTTGTTTATTTGTTTATATTTTTTCATGGGCCAAATAGTTCCCAACGGTTAAATTTTGATGCCTGACACCAGTTTCCAGCCTGTTGGGATCAGTAACGCCCTTCAGGTCATGTCGTGGGCTAGCTCGAGTGACCGGTTCAGGGTCTACCTGGGTTGGTTCATGACAGGTTGGGTATTATTATATATCTCTATATTTGATAATTATTCTCCTAGAATATTATAACATCTTAGATATTGAAAGAATCAATAATCTAAATTTCCTATAATGATCCCTTGGATATTCATATAGAACATCATCTGATAGAAATTTTTAGTCTGAAATCTTTTTCATATCTAAGTGGGGGAGAGGGGTGAATCAATCATCACATTAATTTTATGAGTTATCCCTGTTTAAACCTACCCTCTTGAAAATATTAAATTTCTTGATCCAATTAATGATTTTTCATAGTCTCACCATCGTTTAAATTATTAAAAAAATAACCTTGCACACAATATTTATGTGGTTTGGATGAAAGTCCAACTCTTTACCATGTTGGTTAGCCAACCCTACATGGATTATACACAATAATCTTATTTTTAATCACATTGTTTTACTATGTCTACAAAATTGGGATTGGTTATACACCCAAATTAACTTCTCTTCCTCAACTAGTCAGACTCCCTAGTCTTGATCCTTTTCAACAACTAATTATATCCCCTCAATTACCAACTCTTTCACTTTCTTATTTTGATGTTGTAGTAAAATGTACTTATTCTATGGAGTGATCTTCCCCCATAGGGATATAGTTTATGAATTTATTGTTGACATATTTAATATCATCAGGATTATATTACTCTACAAACATCTTTCGTATCTTGAATCATCCAGTTCTACCTCATCTACTTCAAATATTCAACAATTTCTTCTTTAAGGAATCCTAGAATCGATTCACATTCTTCTCTCCATCATAATTAATGTAAATCATGTTATTAGAACTTTCATTCACAGTGTATGAAATTTCTGTCAATATTCACACCCTTATGTATCTTCTTTTTTCAGAGCCTATATATATTTATTATCAAGTTAATATATTAAATGAATATTTTATTTCCATTCAACATTTTTAACTCCTCTATCATCATCAAGCATAATATTCTCATTTAAAATTCTTTTATTTTTGGTAGGTGTGATATTTTAAATAAATATTACTTGATTTTTAGTCAAGTCACCTTATTTGAATTAGTAAAATAATTTTGTGTTTCTTTATTTCAAATCCTCCCCAAAATCATCCATTTTGAAACTCATTTAAAATATCCACATGGAAATTTAGCTTATGATGTGGAAAATATTTTATCTTCCTTCATCATTATTTGATATTTAACCTAGTGTAGGATAAATGCCTCATGAGATATTTTCTTGTATGATATTTCTCATATGAATTTCAATCATCTTATGAGTTGGTCTTCATAAGATAATTATCTTATAAGCTCTCAATTATATTATAGGCTGGTGGGTGTAAGATAAATTTATTTTCTAAATACCTCAATTATCATAAAATATGGTATAAATAAGTAAATTAAATTATGATATGGAAAATTTTTATAATTTACATTTAAAAACATCAAATTTCATATCTACACACTAATGTTTTACTAAAAATTCTCTCATCTCCATAACACATGTCATATCTCCATCACTATCATCACATTAATCATCACACTAAAAAATATTGAACCTATTGAAAAAAATGAAATACTTATTTGGGAAAAAAATAATAACTCCCAACACTCCCAAAAAATTCATATAGTTTTTTTATTCTCAAAGGAAAACCTCTAAAATCCTTAATATATTTTTGAAAGTCACTTTTCTTTGGAGTGTGTCAACAATTTCAAATAGTCCTTCAATTTTTTCCTTTATTTATTATTTTCCACCTCTGAATATAATCTTCTCATGATGAAATAATTATATAATAGTACAATTTATGGTGACATGTTATTATTTTTATGTTATAACTAATTTATTCCTTCCTCCCAACCATTCAGAAGATGAAAATGTCACTTGTTTTACATGCAGACTACCAGCTCCAAATGTGACATGATATATTTTTCAAAGTAGCCATAAAATGATGGTAAAAAAATATTATTTAAAGGATTAATATAATATCTATAATATTATTAAGATTTTAAAACAATATAACATTTTCTATTTTACACTCATTTTATGGAAATGAATATGGCACTCGTGAGTTCGTGCAGACTACCGTCCTCACAAAAGCGATATAGTTTAATTTTCATCTAGATTTTCCATAACTATTTAACTCTATTATAATAATGATAAAAAATAATAATATAATTATATTACTATATTAATTATATTTTTCCATATGAATTATTTTCTAAACCATACTCACCCATAAATAATTGTTGGTTATTATTTGGGTTGGTCTAACATCCAATAAGAACAATGCTACAAATATCAATAATGGATGACTATTGATACTTAAGTAATGGTGTTATTAGATATTAATTAAAAATAATATTTTTTTATGTTTTTGGATGGTTATATTAATATTTAACTTATTATTATTTTATCATCCTTTTATTCCTTAAAAATTACCAAAAAAGGTCATCACCAACATCATCATCATAAATCATAACTAAAATAGTTATGAAATGAAATTAAGAAAATATAAATCATTATAAAACATCAATTATGTAAATATTAAGACCCCATAATGAGTAAATTTGAATGAATAAACAAGAATCAATAATTCCAATATGAAATTTAGTACTAAACAAGAAATCAAATCTTATAACATCCAATGATAAAAATAAAATATAACTAACTGATATCTTGTAATAAATTATTATAAATAATGTTTATTAACATTTATATATATGAATAATGTTATGAAATAGGGTATTAATATATTCATTTTTTATAATTGAGGACATTGTACATTCTTCTATGAGGGTTTAATGGTATGTGTTTATGTTAACTCAACTTTAATTCATGAAATTATGATTATCCATATTAAAATTTATTTATATAAGTTGGGTTTTTTCTACCATATGAATTTATCAAGTTGAAATTACTATTTTGTTTCTTGGGACATTCATTTATATCACCCTAACACCTATTAAAATGTTATTAACATCATGAATTGTGATGCTTGTAAGGTATTATCATCTCAATTTTCATTCTTTGAGACTTATTCAATATTCACAACCTCATTAATTTTGTGTGGTGTATATGATTCCCATGTATGTATTTTTTTCATTTTATTCATGAAATATAATATATTTATAAATTCATCATATGCTATACCTTTCATGGTTTTATGATTCGAATGATAATGATGTTGTATGGATTTCAGTAACTCAAATACTGCTTCATTGAGTTATAATGTTTCATCTTTAACTTCCTACTTATATTCATAGTTTCTTCCACCTTAATATTTTATATAGCACATTCCTCTTCTATGTATGAAAAATAATATTTTTTTCAAATATTCTGCCTTGATGAACTAATTCTCCATAAAAGTATGACATTGTAAAGAATAATTTTCATTCTATTTAAAAATGATTTTCATTCCATGTTAATATTTTATATTACAACCAATTTTCTATTTTTATAGACCTAATTATGTGTGAAATCATGTGGATTTGATATTTCATTTATCCTATTTTTAGAATGAATTTTTATTATCCCTCGTTATGACATGGGTTTTCAAAAAAGATTTTTTAAAATATTATAATTTTTTCCTTACATGATTTTATTTTATCGTCCACTCCAAATTTAGTTAAGATATAATTTATGAATTTTTCAAGGAACCATTGTTTTTTTAAATTAAATGTTTTTAGGATTTTTCACTTCATCTTTTTGAAAATAAATATTTAAATTGACCAGTAACATCAAATTTTATTATATTGTTAGAAAAATTCGAAAAAAATATTTATAAGCTTTTCTATATTAACAAATTATTTCTATATTTTTAGTATTATTTTCATTTAATCATCCTTTCAATGTTCTAATTTTTTTCTAAATAAACCAAGTTTTTAATGATTATAAAATGAAATTGTTTATTTTCCATTATTCATCAAAGTGATTTATCTAATGATCTTAAAATGATATTTTTTATTTTTTTCAAGAACCTTAAAAGTCCTTATATTACACTAGTGATATATTTTTATTCCACCATTTAATTTATTTCATTAGATGGATTATGGATTACTCTAGGAAGTTTTTTATGAAACATGTCACTTTTGCATGGGTTAATTATGTAATGTATGACGTATAAATGTTTTTATAGTTTAATTCCATATATATATATATGTGGATCATTATTATATTGTGGTAGGGTCCTATATTACTATAAAATTCATTGGGTAACATCTTACATGTCATGAGATAATAAAGGGAAATTGGTTGTGACAATTGATCCATTATGAAAAACAGGATTTGATTCCTCATCCACTATAGGAAATAAGTTGTGATTCCAAATACACTATGGGAGACAAGTTGTGTTTCTCAATAAACTATGGGAAATATTATGTAATTCCTGATACACTATGTTATTATTTATATGTTTAATATTGTTTTGTATTTCTAGGTAGTATGCTAATGATTAATGTAGCACCCCAAACATTTTATGGTATGTTTCTCTTAAATACACTCTATTCATTAGGTAACCTATATTTCATGAATCACTGAGCCCCTATGGAACAAAACATGGATACTTATAGGAGATAACCATAACTTATCCACTAAACATAAATTTACCAGCTCTGTGATTTGAATTTTAGAAATCAGATATACACAGTTGTGTTCAAGATGATATTTCAAGTTTGGTAGAATGAACATACTTTTCATTGAATAGTATCCTACCCTTATGAATAGTAAAAAACCATTATGAATAGTAACATAACCTTATGAATAGTAATATGACTCTTATGAATGGTATCCATACCCTTGAGTGTGTAAATGAATTTAGACACCTTAAATATGAAGATGAATTTTTTAAGTGTTTATATATTTCAATTAAATAATGATTTAATTAAATATTTAATTAATAATATATTGGAAATTATTTTTGAAAAATGGACTTTATTTTTGGATTCTACAAGTCGAAAAATTGTTAGGGTGAATTTTTTGGATTTTTCTGAAATACTTGAATTTTCGGTGAATAGTAAAATACATTAATTTATCGTATAAATACATTATAATTTAAATTAACTATTACTAGAATCATTATTGATGTAATCACCAAAAATCTAGAACTCACAAGAATATATTACTATTATTGGTCAGGGAATACTCACTATTCCTTGTCTTGAGGATAAATAATAAATTAATGAGTTTTATATTAAGAAATCCCCTCTATCCTCCACTATAAAACCCCCATCTCACCCCCTTCCATTCACTCCTCTCAAGCCTTGTGCCTTCTCCAAATTCTGTCCAAATACCTTCCCAACCTCCTCCCCCACGTCCAGCAGGATTTGGTCTCATAAAATGACCAAAACCTCTCCCCTTAAGAGGTTCTCAAAGGAGGGAGTCTCAAGAGGTAAATTCCTCTTTCAAATCCCAGATTTTCTTTTAAGTTCTTTTATTTTTGTGTCTTTTCTCACCTCCCTTCACCAAAATAGTATGATAAATCCAGTAACATAAATTTTATGGAATGTTTTCATGCTAATGGTGTATATTACATTATCTTTTCTCCTTTCCCCACTTTTATTTGAAAGAAATCAAAGCACCGTTTTAGATGTGCTAATTTAGCACATTCAAGGACAACTGTTTATCGATTTCTATTATAATCTTTAATTCTGGTCAGGAAACCATTTGTGTTGTGGTTGAACCAGATTATTTTGTAATATATCCAATTTTTAGTTATTTAATACTTTTTTACACATGGTATTAAGTTATAAAGAAAAAAATGTTCATCGTAATCAAACCCACTAATTAACCAGAAAAATTATCACTAAGGTTATATATATATAAATTCGACTTAAATTTAAGTATCCCAAATTAAATTTAAAACCATGTAATCTCCTGGATGTTCACTAATAGTGTATAAATTCATTTATGGACAACCACATCCATCTTATATATTTATTCGAACATGAATATAAGCGAGCTAATCATTTAAAACCAAGTAAACAAACGAGCCAAAATAATGAAATCGAACCTTATAACCAATCAAAAAGGCCTAGAATGAACTCAAAAGGATTATAATAAATCATTTACATATGAAAGAGGTTCTGTAATTATGAATTAATAATCCTAATTTTTCTATTCAGGTCTTTAATAACAAGTCAAGAACACCTTGAAGCATAAGGTAAGGGATCCTCTCTCTCACCTTTATTCAAGAATCCACCCTATCTTGTGTGCTTTTGTTTTTAATTTCTAATGATGAGGTATGTTTTATCACCACCCTATACTTCCTTTTTGACATATAAATAATGTTATACCCATTTACCTATCATTAATACTTTTCAATTACACTCGTTACCGTGCCAAAATGTTTGTAAGAGGATTTCTCATCTCACCTTCAATTCTGGGGGATTTTCATTGTTCACCTATTATTTCTTATATGTGGTATAGGTGTACTTCTATTTGACATATATTATCATGATTATAATTATATTCATTGTATTATGTGACTCTTTTTGTGGTTATTAAATCTTTGTCATACGACTCAATTGAATACCACACGGTGACGAGCTTTGTCTCAATTTTCACTTTGTTGTGACTTGCTTAGTAATTGGGAACCTACTCTTTATTATGTGGTGTACCTACTTCCCATTTGATATAACTTTAAAATTGAAATTATATTCCATTTAAATATCCATATTCTCATATCATGGATATTATTATTGTCTAAGACGTATACCATTTTACATATGGTATTTATTTTGAATGTTGTTTTGACTATGGAAATGTTGATGAATCCATATCCTCTATTCTATACGGATAATGTAAATACATATTGCTCTTGTATTGAATCTATTTATAAAGAATTATTTGGATGTAGAGGTGGTTGGGGACCACTACAGCCCCTCGATGCATCGATAGTTCTCATGAGACAAAACAGTTTGGCAACAGACCCTTTGAGTTTGTTTCCAAAAATCAGACGGGTTTCTACCCATAGAACTAAACCGTTTTTATGGTATTATGGTTAATGTGCCAGATACATGACGTCCATTTAATAATCATTCTCTTTATTCATTATCTACTATTTTTATTATCCATGAGGTTTTCACTATGACAAAATCTACGGATTTAGTTTCATTCTCAATTTATTAATGGAATTAGTTGTTCATTTATTCACTATGCCTTTTTGTTTATGTCAGATTGATTAAGATTCACTTATTGTTGTACTCATGATTCCACTATTGTAAACCCTTACTAATCATTTGATCTCACCCCTTTCATTGTTTACCTTCAATGGGTCATGAAGAGGAGGTCATTTGTTGAGTGCTTGTGGATGCAGTTTTTTGTTTTTCATTATGTATTGTATCTTGTAACCTTATCCAATGTAATTTGTGTTAAATCTATGTATCTAGTTTCTTCAGGACTACTAATCTGATCGCTCATTCAGGATTTTCATTCCTTCTTACTATTCCAATATCACAAGTAATTCACCGGCTTCAGCCTAGTGAGGTCAGGGAGTTACAGTTGGTATTAAAGGAAGTTTATTAGGAAACATGGAAACTAGATTAGGAAATTTATTGTAGGGAACAAATCCCAAAGGTTGTATTTGAGGATAAACGTACAATAATATCCTGGTATTTTGGTAAGGAATATATTATGTGGAAATTTCATGAAATACATCACAGGCTGGATGTGAGCAGGTAGAGGTGGATCTGGAAAAGATGTATCTAGGGGTAAAACTTGAAAACACCGCTTTGAGCTAGACGCGAACGGGAACTGGTACACGACAACGGGCCTTGATGCACTCTTGGTTATGAAACTCCTGGGGGAGATGCTTAGGATAATTCATATTTTCATTAAAATCCATCATGAAGGATTGAAATGTAAATTATTCCTCAAATAAACCATTTTTCTGATTATAGGATTAGCCATGCGTAGGATCTTAAACTATGCTAACTATTTTGTTAAGATTATACATTATGATTCATACCATAATCTATTGTGTGAAATTATTTAGAAATGGCATCTAATTGAATAAGGGGAATCAATACTCATGGGAAATGTAGGGATCTCCCCACTGAGCAAGTAAACACAGTCAATGTTGGGGCTGATCAAATCATGACCATATTGGCAAAACTTACCCAAGTTGTAATGAATAACCATTCCACAACTGTCTTAAATACACTCTATTAATTAGGTAGCCCATATTTCATGAATAATTGAGCCCCTATGAATCAAAACATGGTTACTTATAGGAGATAACCATAACATAGCCACTAAACATAAATTTACCAGCTCTGTGATTTGAATTTTAAAAATCAGACCTACACAGTTGTGTTCAAGATGATATTTAGAGTCTGATAGAATTAACTTAATTTCAGGTGAATAGCAACCTACACTTATGAATAGTAACCTTCCCTTATGAATAGTAACTTAACCTTATGAATATTAATATGAATCTTATGAATGGTATCCATACCCTTGAGTGTGTAAATGAATTTCGACACCTTAAAGATGAAGATGAATGTTTTAAGTGTTTATATATTTCAATTAAATAATGATTTAATTAAATATTTAATTAATAATATTTAAAAAATTATTTTTAAAAAATGGACTTAATTTTTGGATTCTACACATTGAAAAATGGTTAGGGTGAATTTTTGGGATTTTTCTGAAATACTTGAATTTTTGGTGAATAGTAAATTACATTAATTTACCGTATAAATACATTATAATTTAAATTAACTATTCCTAGCATCATGAGTAATGTAAGCACCAAAACGCTCGAACTCACATGCATATATTACTATTCTTGATCATGGAATACTCACTATTCCTTTTCTTCAGGAGAAATAATAAATTAATGAGTTTTATATTAAGAAATCCCCTCTCTCCTCCACTATAAAAACCCCCTCTCACCCCCTTCCATTCACTCATCTCAATCCTTGTGCCTTCTAAAAATTCAGTCCAAATACCTTTACAACCTCCTCCCCCACGTCCATCAAGCTTTGGTCTCATAAAAAGGCCAAATCCTTTCCCCTTAAGAGGTTCTCAAAGGAGGAAGTCTCAAGAGGTTAATTCCTCTTTCAAATCCCTTCTTTTCTTTTATGTTCTTTTATTTTTGTGTCTTTTCTCACATCCCTTCACAAAAATAGTATGATAAATCCAGTAACATACATGTACTGGATTTTTTTCATGCTAATGGTATATATTCCATTATGTTCTCTCCTTTCCCCACTTTTATTTGAATGAAATGAAAGCACTGTTTGAGATGTGCTAATTTAACACATTCAAGGACAACGGTTTATCGATTTCTATTATAATCTTTAATTCTGGTCAAGAAACGATTTTTGTTATGGTTAAACCAGATTGTTATGTAATATACACTTTTTTCCCTAATAATTTTTTACACATTGTATTAAGTTATAAAGAAAACAATGTTCATCGTAATCAAACCCAACGATTAACCAAAACAGTTATCACTAAGGTTATATATATATATAAATTTTACTTCAATCTAAGTAACCCAAATTAAATTTAAAAACATTTAATATCTTGGATGTTCACTAATAGTGTATAAATTCATTTCCCTTCAACCACATCTATCTTATATATTTATCCAAACTGGAATATAAGTGAGCCAATCATTTAAAACCAAGTAAACAAATGAGCCCGAACAATGAAATTGAACCTTATAACAAATCAAAAAGGCCTATAATGAACTAAAAAATATTATAATAAATCATTTACATATAAAAGATTTTCTGGACTTATGAAATAATAATCCTAATTTGTTAATTCAGGTCTTTAATAACAAGTCAAGAACACCTTCAATCAAAAGGTAAGGGATCCTCTCTCTCACTTTTATTCAAGAATCCACCCTATCTTGTGTGCTTTTGTTTTTAATTTATAATGATGGGGTATGTTTTATCACCTCCCCCATACTTCCCATTTGACATATAAATAATGGTATACCCCTTTACCTCTCATTAATACCTTTCAATAACACTTGTTACTATGCCAAAATGTTTGTAAGAGGTTTTCTCATCTCACCTTCAATTCTGTGGGGTTTTCATTGTTCACCTCTTATTTCTTATTTTTCGTATAGGTGTAATGATATTTGACATATTTTATCATGGTTATAATTATATTCATTGTATTTTGTGACTCTTTTGGTGGTTATTAACTCTTTTTCATACAACTCAATTGAATACAACACGATAACGAGCTTTGTCTCAATTTTCACTTCGTTGTGACTTGCTTAGTAATTGTGCACCTAATATTTCTTATGTGGTGTACCTACTACCCATTTGATATCACATTTCAATTTAAATTATATTCCCTTTAAATATCCATATTCTCATATCATGGATATTATTATTTTCTAATCTGTATACCAATTTACATACGATATTTATTTTGTATGTTGTTTTGACTGTGGAAATGTTGATGAATCTATATCCTCTATTCTATATGGATAATGTAAATACATATTTCTCGTATATTGATTCTATTTTTAAATAATTCTATAGATGTAGAGGTGTGTGGGTCCCACTAAAGCCCCTCGATACTTCTGTAGGTCTCATGAGACAAAACAGTTTGGAGACAAACCCTTCGAGTTTGTTTCCAAAAATCAGACAGGTTTGTACACATAGAAATTAACCATTTTTACAGTATTATGGTTCATGTTCCAGATACATGAAGTACAGTCAATAACCATTAACTTTATTCATTATCATCTATTATTATTATCCATGAGGTTTTCACTATGGCAAAATCTATGGATGAAATTTCATTCTCAGTTTATTAATGGCATTAGTTGTTCATTTATTCACTAAGACATTTTGTTTATGTCATATTGATTAAGATTTACTTATTTTCATACTCATGCTTCCGCTATTTGTAACCCTTACTGAGAATTTGATCTCACCCCTTTCATTGTTTACCTTCAATAGGTTATGAAGAGAAGTTCATTTGTTGAATGCTTGTGGATGTAGTTTTTGTTTTTAATTATGTATTGTATCTTGTAACCTTATCCAATGTAATTTGTGTTAAATCAATTTATCTAGTTTCTTAAAGACTACAAAACTAATCTTTCCTTCAGGATTTTCATTCCTTCTAACTATGCCAATATCACATGTAATGCACCAGCTTCATCCTAGTGGGGTCAGGGTGTTACAATTATGCACAAAAAATCATGTTTATTATCTTAAACTCTTATGACATGGTGAATATTTTCTGATTTGAGATTCCATGTCCCACTATAATGACTTATTAACAACGTTTGTTGTCCCATGTTATTTTTAATTAGATATTTCTCCCCATATCAAAATTTATCATATTATTATGATCTAACAATTGATGACATATAGAAACAATTTCCTTTATTGAGTGTTTGAGATCTCCCTTTATTATGTTTCTATTACTAATGTAATGATGATGATTATAACCTTATAGGAGTCTAACAAGGGGTATAGTTTGGTTTTATTATGGATATATTTTCACAAGTTTTGTAAAAATATTTTCTTATGTAGATATTCCTCAAAGACACTAAAGGTTCTATTTTTGGGATGATGATTTTATTTTGAGATGTATATTTTATGTAATAGAAATGATTAGAAATATATGTATTTTTAACTTGAATATTCTAGATTTTTATCAAGTATAGAATCTTAAGAAAATGTTTTTGACACTGATCCAAATAGAGTGTGTCTAGGGAGCCTCTATAGATGGTGGTAACATTGTTCACAAAAGAGGCTAAATATGTGGCTATAGTAAAAGTAAGGAAATAAGTGATATAAATTTCTTATCTATTAGAGAGCCTTTGATGGATCGAATAAATTGGATTTCTCTATTGTGATAGTCATAGTGAAATATATTTCTTGAAAAATCATGTGTTTCATAATCAAACAAAACATATAGACCTAAAATATCATTTTATTAAAAAAATTAGAGATCAAAGAGATAGAGATATGAAAGATAATTGGAATAAAAAAAATATTATTTTCATGTTCAACAAAGTTATAGTATATGAACATATTAGGAAATACTGTTCCTCTATGGGATGTAGGTGAATGGAGGGGATGGAGTCACCATTTTCTCTATAAGTGGATAAATGATTTTTTCCTAAGTGTTGATGGTTTTTATAGGATTACTTGAATAATTATTTTGGAGGTATTGTTTTTAGGAATTTTAATCCTAATTCTAGTTCTAAGAATAATACTGGAAGGATATGTTCTAGAAGTTAACTTATACAGATAATGGTAGTTTCATGGGGAGACTTCAGTGGAGGCATGAAGTTCAAATGTTTTTATCTTCCAATAGTTATGTGTTGGTTAGTGGCTTGGAAGTGAAATTTAGTGAAACATTAGGGTGCCTTTAATTATTCATCAGAGTTTAGGGTTAAGGAACAATTTTTATAAGTAATTAGAGATTATTGATGTTCAAAATAGGGATTACCGTGAATTTTGGAAGTATTCACATCCTAGAAGACTAGTTGAGACCTATTATAAGTAGGTGGTACCATTTTTACAGGTGTGTTAATAAGAATGGGTGATTTATTATAAATATTTTTTATAATGTGTTTATTCTTATGTTTTGAGTAATTGAAGTAATAAGGTATCTTTTTATAAGGGGATATCTTATTCTCGATACAATTCATAATGAATCATATGGTGTATATTCTTGAAGATCAGTGGTGTTATCCCCTGATATAAATTGATTTGATCAACATTTGATTAAAAACATGTCCTCACTAACACAAATTTACCCATGTAGTATATGTATTTGTTAATAGTACTATGACATGATTGGAAATTTTATGTGTTAGAGTCCCTTCTGATTGATAATCCATAACGATAGGTATATAAGGGTAAAATAGATAACTACATGAGTTATATATATGATCTATTTTATGTATGCATCATTATGTTATCATTAATCAAGTGTGCGCTTCAGAAGAAACATAATGATGTGGAATTATAAACAATGTTTTCATATATCAATGATGTTTACGATGAAAAAAATAGGGCAAGAAGGTTCAAAGATTATGAAAACACTGTATACTTGTAAGTTTGATAATTAAATCCAGGGTAAACTTCATGTACTCAAGATGATGTATTATATTGTTCTATTAGAAGATCTTGCTTTCAAGTTGAATAATGATTTATCTTTACATATCATAATTTTTACTTATCATTGATATTCTATAATACTATTGGAAATTATTGAATCACTATCATGGATAAATCACTTAAATATTAATTTCATAATTTCTTCTTTGTTCTTAAGAATACAAAAAGAATAATTTATTTTTTTCTAATTTTCAAAAAAAAAAGAAATTAAAGGTTAAAAAATGAAAATATAAAGTACATATCTAAAGAAACAAGTACACTTTAATTTCCAGATTCCATATACTAAGAGTAAGTGAATCATATAAGAGGATATTTAATATGCCTATCGCAAGAATGCCCACTTGAGCTGCAATTTCAATTAATTAGAAATACATATAAGCTACTATTTTAGGTATATTAATTATTTCATATAATATATTTGGTTTAGTTGTAAGGTGTTAGATATAATTTTTTTCTCCCACATTGGTATCCAAATATCGAAAAAATGTGGTTGAGAAATATTTCGAGATTAGATGATGATCATTATAGTGTTTTTGGTGAATGATTCCTATTCCATCATAAGAAGATTTCAAACTCACAATTCCTAATGAATATGTTTCCATTTTTTTAAAATATTATTACTTACTTCAATAAATTAATATAAAAAAATATTATGAAATATACTTACTTGATATCTTTTTATTTTATAAGCAAAATTTATTCCTTTGGTAGTGCCTTGATCAATTTATAATTCATTACTTAGTCATTGAAGTAAATATGAAAAAATGAATTTTTTATGTCTGAAGCACTAAAACAAAATTTTAATGTATTTTAATATCCATAGTAGTGTCAAATGCCTTTTTATTTACTTATCACTGTTTCATAACACTAATATAGTAAACACAATATCTCAAATATAATACATCAATTTATAAACGTCAATAATAACACTATCAGTTCATCATTTGTATTTATTCATCAAATAATTTAAATAAAATTAATGGAATATTAACCCCAACATCAAATCATACAATGGTAGGTGTTACAACCTTATAGACCTTCAATTTTGGGCTCAAGCCCTGTGGCCTTGTCAGACATTATGGGTTGCCACACGACATATGGGTTATTCTTTTTCTATAAACATATTAATACAATTACTAATACATTAAAAAAGTGTAATAATCCATACATACCTCAATATAAAATATAACATAAACCATAAAGGTTGCAAATACCATTAAAATTATGACCAAAATAGTAAAGGAATTCTTTTATAAATAAAATTTTCATATACTAAACCAATATGTTATAATCCCATAAATTATTTCCAAAAATATCGTTACTTTTGTAATATCCCATCACATAAAAACTAAAAAGGGTGTTTAATGCTTTGAACTTATGATCATAATTAATCTCGTAACCCATGATTTTATTCATAAATCTTGTGTTAATGAATACTTTTATGCTTCCAAAAGGTTACAAAATCCTTAGATGTTTCATGATTTTAATAACAAAAAAAACCACTAGTAAAAAAACTTCTAAAATTTAATTCTTGAATCCGAATACATAAATACTTCATCCATATTATATCAACATAGGTTATTCATTGGTATTTGGATGAAACATTAAAATAGGGAGTTGAGTAGAATAATACTATGGTAATCCATATTCAGGACAACAAACTATAAATGGATCATTATCATGAGATTTATTTCCTCACATCGTACTCTTAATTTTTCATTAGAAAACCATTTCCTTATTCATTAATTTTCCATACATAAAAATTTTACCCATTACATTTAAAAACCTTCCCAGGGTTCTCATTCCATATTTCTCACAAAATGTTTAATTGATCCTTCTTTCCTCCATGGTCTCCACCACTCGAGCTATTTAAAAACTCAACTGGTTTCTTCTTTGTTGAGTCTGAGATATGGTTATGATATAGGGTTTTAATCATATTTTTGTTTAAATTATTCGGTATAATCATGATAAATTTCACTCCTATCATCATACCATTTGTTTTTTATAGTCACTATATTATACTTTATGTTCAATGTTTACATGATTCCTTTCGGTTCCACCCATTGACTATAGACAAAAATCATGGCGTGTGAAAAAATAATCATAGTGAAAAACTATATAATAATTTATAAGATACTTAAATCATAAAATGTTATTTTCAATTTAATAAAAATTAGGTTTATCCTAGTTCATTCATTAGAATAATTTATTCAAATCCTTCATAATGGTTTGTAAGGAAAATTTGAATTATCCTAAGCAAATCCCCCTGACAGTGCCAAATTATGTTCATAGTAAGGCTCATTTTGATGCACCAGGTGATTATTAGGTCATACACAATTCACCCATTTAGAAGTTATTAACCCTAGGTAAATTTTTTGTTTAACTATATCCTATTTTAGTATCTACATAGGGATGTATTCCTAATAAAAACCATGTAATCACTTCCTTATCAAGACATTAGTGAGTCCTTATATATTTATCATCAAAGTATTATCATAGGATTATGATCCCTAATATATATTCTCCTTAATCTAGTTAAAAAGGTTTCTATAAAACATTTCTTGATAGAAACTGTAATGACCCTGAACCTAGTAGCCCTGAACCGATGTTTACATTATTACATTCTCATAAGATACAAGGAATCACATCCTAAAGGACTGAATAGTTTAGTGGTCTTGTTAAACTAGATACATATATGATTCCCAAGTTACATTTGAAAACAAAATTTACAACACAAATGTTTTCTAAAATAATATTATTTCCTCCAAAATATCCTCTCATATCAATCATAGTACTCTTAATGGATTCCTAGGAAAAGACACTAGATAATAGTGATCTCAAATAATCAGTAAGTGTTAAGTAAATTAGAAGATATCATGAACCAAAAAACATAATCAAAATGAAAAGGTTAAAAACTAAACACACATTACATATAAATAAATTTTCAATAACGACAAGATAAGTCATAATGATTATAGAAATTAAAATAAATGAAAACACATTTCATTTCATCTATTAAATTTGAATGAGAATCATCCAAATATATTTATTTAAAAAAATCACATTGTTAGGAAGATAAGGAATAATCAATATGATAAGGTAAACAAATAAAAACATATATATTTAATCAATAAACATAGAATTAAATGAATCCAATGATAATATCATTTTAAAAATATTACAAGTAATATGATAAAATATAAACAATATGGAAATGTAAAAATATGGAGAAACATGCCATTTAATCAATAAACTATGAATGAATTGCATCCAGACATAATATTATAGTGAAAATATCAAGGATAAAAATAACTAACTTCTTAATGAAGGAAATTATTAATCATTTTATTTTATTTTCTTAGGAACATGATAACTCTACCATCAATACCTTTCATAATATAGTTTAAAACTACATATAAAAACACTTTTAATATTATATTACTAATTTGCCTCATGATACTACTGATGCATCGAGGGGATATATAATTATAGACCCCACCAATCATTGAATGTCCAAATAATTCATTATATAAAAAATAATCTATTTAATTTATGAAAAATGTGTCGTATCATCAAATATCCTTATTGAGTATAAAATACATATTTATCAACACTTACCCAGTTAAATAAATAAAATTCAATGTATAAACTATATTTATAAATAATATATGGTTTTTGTAATAGAAATATCAATGATAAATAATATTTTTATTTAGGGGAAATTTAATATCCAATGATCATATGAATGTAAATATTTCAAGGGAAGGTATGTGACTACCAAAAATGAATCAATAAAGTGAATGTCCAGAATTTATGTGGTGAAACTAATCATACATCCATTTAAAGAATAATTATGGTATAAATATAACATATCCCTAGAGTGTTATAAGTAAAATGATTGTTTTTTGTTATTGATAAACCAAAATGAAATAAAAATATATTTAAAAACTATTGCAAGGTAAATATCTACATTATTTTGAAAATCTATATTTAAAACTAATAGTTCAAAAAACAATTGAAAATAATTTTACATGAAAATAACTTTTGAAAATTAAAAAAATAATATTTAATTTATTGAGTGGTTCTGATGGTTGTAAATTATTTACTTTCCATACGTTTTTAAATAATGTTTCCCTCCACTTTTTAGTAAAATATATTGAAGACTTGTTTTGAAAATGATAAGAAGATTTCTTTTAAATAATTTTTAAAATATGAAATTGGTTAAAAATTTATTTTATAAATATTTTTTAAAATAAAAAATAAAATAAAATAAAATATAGAAAAAATGGGGTTTTATGAAAAAAGTATTTCTGATCGAAGAGATAAATAAAGATAGATATTATTAAAAACATTTTCTTATCAATTTTAGGTGATAAAGAGTGGGAAAATGGTACTATTAAATTAAACAATCAGGACTAAATTGATAAAAATTATATTAAAGGTGTATGTTATAAAATTACTAAATAATTTTCTTCAATTTACATTCTATAATAAACAATCCAAATTAAAATGAGATTCTGAAATAAACCATTATCATGATCATAATGTTGATGTGAGAATTTACCACTCAAAAGATTATGTACAACAAATGTATTTACAAATAAAATAAAAGGTAATTAAATAATAGTATTAAAAATTCATTACACAAATAATCATAGAATATCAATGGAAGTGAAGGAGTGATACAATGTAATGAAAGGAAATCATGTTATGAGAGAATTTACCTCTTGGTAATTTTCATGTGAAATCCCCTTGTTAGAAATAATTCAAATTTAAAATTAAAATGCCATGAATTTTTAATGAATAAATATATTACATGTCTAATGGTAATTATTCACAATATATAAAATTAATTAGTTTCATAACATCACAATACACTTTAATGAATGGAAATTGAGATTAAGTCCTTTACTTTGAGTATGAATCATCAAGTGTGTTCTTTATATTCCTAAATAATAAAAATATGTTAATTATTTACTTTCTTAATGAAATTTTGAATTTTATTATTCATTTTATTTCACTTATTACTATGTTATATAAATTTACATAATCGATTAGGTTTACGTCGGGTGTTTTAATGATATCTGACTTATGTTTGAAAAATGACATTGGCGGGTTGCCTATTGGTGTAAGAGGACATTATTTCAAATCATATATAATAATAATCCTGAAATAATTATCATATTTAATAATAAATTATAATTTTAAGAAAATTCATCAAATATGGGTTTTATAAATGAAACTTGTTACGATAATAGACAAGGTAGGTTGTATAGACACATGAGTAACATTTCAATTTTAAACCAAATCATTATGGAAAGAAGGTAACTAATAATTTATATCTATATAATGATAGTAATATAATAAATAGAAAATTATATCTTTAAATATAATAATATATATCATCAATGTGGTGTGGGGAAGAAAATATATTCACATCACTTTGTGAAGGTGATAGACCATAAGTACATGAACGACATTATCATATTTCATTGAGTGAAAAGGTAAAAAAGAAAATGATATATTTTATTTTAAGAATTATAATTATTCCATTAATATAATAATTATTTCATTTATATAACACATATAAATTAAATTTATCATTATTTCATTCCATGTAAATCATTTGTGAAAAATGAATCACAACACTTCAGGAGGCAGTAGTCCACCGTACACACGATAAACGTTGTCATATCCCATAGGGAATGGAATTCAAATAGGTGTATATGATAAAATGAATAATTAGGTATAATGCTATTATAAATATCACATATATACTTTATATTCATCATAATACCCAACAATGAGTGGTTTTTATGGAAAACGTGTCGTATCGGTTCGCGAGGTGGTAGTCCGCAGTACACATGAGGGGCATTATTATTTCCCATTAGAGGTAAGAGGATATTGATAAAGGTAGTTATATTAACAGAATAAAATCCCATTATATGGAATATATTGGTGTTATTATATAATCGTAAATTAATAATATTTGAAACATGTGGATGAACAAATAAAATAGAAATGTATAGTTGGAAATTTTACATCTTCTCAGACAAGCTCTTTTGGATTATAACTAAAGGGAAAAATAAATTTTAATAAAATTAGGTTATATAAGTTTGAAATTAAATTGTATAGGGATTCATTTAACCAAAAGGGTTTTAATAAGGGATAAGAGTGGGTGACCCTTTATAAGTGAGGTGAGTGGAACACTTGTAATGTTCTAAAAGAAAAAGGTGTATTGATGTTTTTCACATTGAAAAAGGTTCAAGAAATTGAGTATTATAGATCCTTATAAATTATAAGGTAGATATATGTCCATTAAATACATTTTATATGAGTTTTTAGGTTATTTTAACCCCTATACTTTTAGTTTAACTCCTCCGTAAACCCATTTCCACCTTAACCACAATAATTAATTTTTTAGGTTTCACTATTCATTTGATGAAAAATTAAGATTACCATATTAGATAATAGAAATTATGACGATCAAAAATTTGGTATCTATTTTCAAAAAATTCAATTCCCCTAAGTTGTAGAATCTAATATAAAATTATACACTCAGTTGCGGTGAAAAAAGAGGTTTCCCAAGTGAAAATTATTATAAGTATAGAAGACTTTAATATCAAAATACTCTATGAAATTGATTCACTACTGGAAATTCCACTTTTACCAACACTTAAATCCCAATGGTTAAGTGTTGGGAATAGCTATGTATACCAATAGTTATAGAAAACAGTTGGCATAGATAATTTTATACAAGATTTTAACAACTATTTTCCAAAACCTTTGGTAAAGGATTTCCATATAACTTTTTTAACAATGGTGTACTTAAACCATTGGTAAATAAATACATTTCGAATGGTTTTTAAAAACTGTTGGGAAAAAGATACGCTAAATATAGATCAGGCATTCATTCCCCCTCTGCTCGATTGCAGTTCCGCTCTACTGGATTGGTGCCCAAAATCCAATATTCATCCTACAAAACTTATTCCACATATCGATCCATCTTAAATTAAGAATTTTTCTTCTTCTACACATCAAATATGTAAGTGATTCCTTGATTTTGTTGTTATGCAATTATGTGTTTTTTTTCACTTTTGATTTGGCCTAAAGGGGATCTTTGTGATCATTAATCATGGTTGTGGGTGGTAATTTAGGATGTAATATAGTATGACTTCATTTTACGTGATATATCCAATATTATTATTGATTTATGTTGAATTTTATTATCTTTGACAAGTGATGTTGTCTTGAATTTTTATTTGGCTGAAAGGGGATCTTTGTGGTCATTAATCATGGCTGTTGGTGGTCATTTCGGATGTAATATAGTATGCCTTCATTTTACATGATATATCCAATATTTTTATTGATTTATGTTCAATTTTATTATCTTTGACAAGTAATTTTGTTTAATATGTTGTTATTAATGGTTGTAATAATGACGGTATGGTATAAGGGTTCACATGGTGTGTATAACGGTTGACATGGTGTCTATTGTAATCAAGTGTCCTTGGAATGTGCATGGGAATGTACACAAAGTACATGAATTGGATACCCATGTAAATATACATGGCCTATTCTTTATGGAGAAAGGTATGTTTGAAAAAATGGGGTGATGAAAACGTCCCATTTACACAAGGCTTTGTTTCATGGGTATACCCACATGATGTGTTGGATATAATATAGAGTAGGTCGTAATTAGCTCAGTCAAAACACTTTCATCCCTGAAATTCCAGACTACATGGTTAAATAGAGGAACCCATGTTCTAATGACATTCATAAAATGGTTTCTAACTCACCTCACTTAAAAATAAACTATAACACTAGTTAAATGAAAGAATTCATCCTAAACATACACTATAACATTGGTTAAATGGAATAAATCATACTTTTTACTGAATTCCATACACATATGGGAAAAAAACCATCATTCAAGAACATCACTGTAATGTATAGTCTTTGAACAAAACACATATCCCTTAAATGTCATGAAATTACAGTAGGCACTGATTTAAAGTTGTAATGTTTACAGGTGAAGTCTTTGTACCTTTGGATAATATATTCTCAGAACTATAGAGTGGAACCCCATTCGGTGTTTTGAGGTCCACCCAAGACAACCCCCCTACATCTTGGACCCAGGACACCCCCTCCTTCCAGGACCCTGGACAGCCCCCCACCCTCCTCCCTAGACCCCGAACAGCCCCCCGGACAGCCCCCCACCCTCTTCCCTGGACCTTGGATAGCCCCCCGGACATCCCCCCAACCCTACTCCATGGACCCCAGACAGCCCCCCAGACAGCCCCCCAGACAACCCCCAACTGTCCTCCCTGGACCCCAAACAGCCCCCCCCCCGGACCCCCCAACCCTCCTCCCTAGACCAGAGATCCCAATCTATTCTCTCATCAATATTCACCCTAAATCCCAATAGAAAAGAGGGTTTTAAGCTTCTAAATAAGATGAGAGAAGACTGTAAAACCTAATCGAAAAGTGGAAGCAATGAGAGGATTAGACTCACACGAATCTTCAATCCACACTTGAAGACACACAAAATTCCCAAGTGACGTGTACGAGTCAACCTCTCCTCAAACCGAGGAACGATGTGGCCGACCACTCAAAGTGTCTCACTTCTCTTTGAAATGGACAACATTTTATGTGAAAACAACAACTGGCATACCGAAAACCGACCAAACACATTCTTATTCGATTGATACTTTAGAAAAAGTATCCATGGGTCATTTTTGATGTGTACGAGTCATCCCCGCCTCAATCTGAGGTACGATGTGGCCAGTACCACTCAAAGTGTCTTTCTTTTGTTTAAAATGGATATGCTTTTAAGTAAACACCACTAGCATACGGAACACCGACCAAATGAATTCGGATTGTGTTGAAACTTTAGCCAAATGATCCATGGGTCATTTTGGATGTGTATGAGTAAACCCCTCCTCAATCCGAGGTTCGGTGTGGCCGGCACCACTCAAAGTGTCTCTCTTTTGTTTCAAAAGGACATCATTTTAAGTGAATACAATAACCAACATACGGAAAACTAACCAAAGTCATTCTTATTTTGTTGAAACTTTAGAAAAACGATCCATGGTTCATATGTGACATGTATGAGTCAACACTACCTCAATCCAAGGGCCGATTTGGCCGACACAACTCAAAATGTCTCACTTTTATTTGAAATGGATAGTATTTTAAGTGAAAACAACAACTTGATTACAGAACACCGACCAAACACATTTTTATTGTGTTGATATTTTATTAAAATGATCCAGGGGTCATTTATGACCTGTACGAGTCAACCTAACCTCAATATGAGGCGCGGTGTGGCTGACACCACTCAAAATGTCACTGTTTTGTTTAAAATGGACATCATTTTAAGTGAAAACAACAACTGACATATGAAAAAACAACCAAACACATTCTAATTCTGTTGAAACTTTAGGACAATGATCCATGGGTCATTTTTAATGTGTACGAGACAACCCGGCCTCAATCCGAGGTGTGGTTTCACTGGAACCACTCAAAGTGTCTCACTTTTCTTTGAAATGGACAACATTTTAAGTGAAAACAACAACTGGCATACGGAAAACCAAAAAAACACATTAGAATTCAGTTGATAGTTTAAGAAAAGGATCCATGGGTCATTTGTGACCTGTACGAGTCAACTTTTCCTCAATATGAGGCACGATGGGGCTGGTACCACTCAAAGTGTATTTCTTTTATTTAAAATGGATACTCTTTTACGTAAAAAAAACTGGCATAAGGAAAACTGACCACACAAATTCGGATTGTGTTGATACTTTAGTAAAACGATCCATGGGTCATTAGTGATGTGTATGAGTCAACCATGCCTCAATCCGAGATGCGGTGTAGCCGACACCACTCTACGTGTCACACTTTTGTTTCAAAAGGACATCATTTTAAGTAAATACAACAATTGACATACAGAAAACCAACCAAAGGCATTTGGATTCTATTGAAACATTAGGAAAACTAGAAATGGATCATATGTGACATGTATGAGTAAACTATGCCTCAATACAAGGGACGGTGTGGCCTGCACCACTCAAATTGTCTCACTTTTATTTGAAATGGACATGATTTTAAGTGAAAACAACAACTGGCATACAGAACTCAGACCAAATGCATTCGGATTGTGTTTAAACTTTATTAAAACCATCCATGGGTCATTTGTGATGTTTAAAAGTAAACCTTGCCTCAATCCAAGGCACGGTGTGGCCGACACCACTCAAAGTGTCTCTCTTTTATTTCAAAAGGACATCATTTTAAGTGAATACAACAACTGACATACAGAAAACTGACCAAAGGCATTCATATTCTATTGAAACTTTAGAAAAACGATCCATGGGTCATATGTGACATGTACGAGTCAACCCCACTTCAATTTGAGGGCCGGTGTGGCCGGAACCACTCAAACTGTCTCACTTTTATTTGAAATGGACAAGATTTTAAGTGAAAACAACTGGAATATGGAACACTGACCAAACGCGTTTAGATTGTGTTGATACATTAGAAAAAAGATCCCTGGGTCATTTTTGAAGTTTATGAGTCAACCTCGCCTCAATATGAGGCATGGTGTGGCCAACACCACTCAAAATGTCTCTCTTCTGTTTAAAATGGACTACATTTTAAGTAAAAACAACAACAAACATACATAAAACCAACAAAATTGATTCGAATTCTGTTGAAACTTTAGTAAAACGATCCATGGGTAATTATTGACTTGTATGAGTCAACCTCGCCTCAATACAAGGTGCGGTGTGGCCGAAACCACTCAAAGTGTCTCACTTTTCTTTGAAACGGAAAACATTTTAAGTGAAAACCACAACTGACATACAGAAAACTGACCAAAATCATTCAGATTGTGTTGATACTTTAGGAAAACGATCCATGGATCATTTTTGACGTGTAATAGTTAACCTCTTCTCAATATGAGGCACAGTGTGGTCAGCACCACTCAATGTGTATCTATTTTGTTTCAAAAGGGCATCATTTTAAGTGAATACAAAAACTGACATACGGAAAACTGACCAAAAGAATTTGTATTTGGTTTCAAATTTAAGAAAACAATCCATGGGTCATATTTTATGTGTAAGAGTCAACCTTATCTCAATCCAAGGGCCGGTGTGGCTGACACCACTCAAACTGTCTCCCTTTTATTTGAAATGGACATGATTTTAAGTGAAAATAACAACTGACATATGGAACACCGAACAAACCCATTCAGACTGTGTTTATACTTTACAAAAATATCCATGGGTCATTTATGACATTTAAGAGTCAACCCCACCTCAATCTGAGGTGCAGTGTGGCCGACACAACTCAAAATGTCTCTCTTATGTTTAAAATGGATGTCATTTTAAGTAGAAACAACAACTGATATACGGAAAACCGACCAAACGCATCTGGATTCTATTGAAACTTTAGGAAAAAGATCCATGGTTTATTTTTGACGTGTACGAGTAAACCCCGCCTCAATCAGAGGCACGGTGTGGCCAAAACCACTCAAAGTGTCTCACTTTTCTTTTAAATGGACAACATTTTAAGTGAAAACAATAACTGACATACCGAAAACCGACCAAACGCATTCAGATTATGTTGATACTTTAGGAAAATGATACATGGTTCATTTGTGGCATGTAAGAGTCTACCCCTCCTTAATATGAGACTCAGTGTGGCTGGAACCACTCAAAGTTTCTCTATTTTGTTTCAAAAGGACATCATTTTAAGTGAATACAACAACTGACATACCCGAAAATCAACCAAAGGCAGTCGGATTCTATTGGAACTTTAGGAAAACGAACCATGGGTCATATGCGATGTGTATGATTCAACCTTCGCTCAATCCGAGGGCTGGTGTGGCTGGAACCACTCAAACCGTCTCACTTTTATTTGAAATGGACAGGATTTTAAGTGAAAACAACAACTTGCATACCTAAAACTGACCAAACACATTCAGATTGTGTTGATACATTTGGAAAACGATCCATGTGTCATTTTTGAAGTGTATGAGTCAACCCTGCCTCAATATGAGGCACAGTGTGGCCAAAACCACTCAAAATATCTCTCATCTGTTGAAAATGTACATCATTTCAAGTAAAAACAACAACTGACATAAGGAAAACCGACCAAACGCATTCGAATTCTATTGAAATTTTGGAAAATGATCCATGAGTAATTTGTGACATGTACGAGTCAACCCCGTCTCAATCCTAGGCGCATTGTGGCCAGAACCACTCAAAGTGTCCCACTTTTCTTTGAAATGGATAACATTTTATGTGAAAACAACAACCGAAATACGGAAAACCGACCAAATGAATTCATATTTTGTTGATAATTTAGCAGAACAATCCATGGTGTTTTTTGATGGGTATGAGTAAACCCCACCTCAATCCAAGGCATGGTGTGACTGGTGTATTACCCCCGTTTTTTGGTATGTAACCCTTTCTTAATGCTTTTAATGGTTATAATGTTAAGGGTGACGAATGAAAGAGTTGGGGGAACTTGTAATGTGTTTTGGGGAAAAGGGATGTCGCATAGGCTGCCCACGGTTTATCTAAACCGTGCGGCCAAACCATGCGTAGTTGGTCTTGTAGGTAGTATATTTCGCATGGGCAGCACACGATTTGTCTAACTGTGCGGCCAAACCGTGCGTGGAGGGTCTGTCGAGGCAGTGGCTAACGCACAGTTTGAGCACGGTTTGTCTAATTGTGCGAGAAAACTATGCGGCCACTTAAATGAGATCATTAAATTGTGGATCTCATGCGTTTTTTCTCTAAATGCCTCATTTATGCTCCTAAGTGGCCCTAACTTGGTATTTCGGTTCTCCTAAGGTCAAGGAGGGTTCTCCCATTAGTTCGGAGTTGATCTGAAGGCTTCTCTTGATGAATTGGAGCCTGATTCTTGAGGTATTTGATCTTTCTTGTTGGTTTCTTAGATCTACTTAGATATACTTCTCCTCCTCTTCTCTCGGTTTCTTAGATCTACACCCGTTATGGGTAGATTGTAACAACCGAGACTTTTATGTTATATAAATCATCAAAGGAATCTTTTTCTACTCACAACACTTTCTTGGCTTTCTTTACACGCAATCACAACCTTCCTCGATAGCTTGCATCGTACGCAATACCGAGTTTCACTAAACAATGATATGCTATTAAAATATTATTAAAACTAGCCATTATGAATAGTAATAACCACTTTTTGAAATTTTATAAATTATATTTTTCAAAATGGACTTCATTTTTGGATTCGGAATATCGAAATTAGCATAGGGTGAAATTTTTGTATTTTTCTGAAAACTTTCAATTTCTGATGAATAGTGAAACCACTAAGTGGTAGTTAAAAAAACTGAATTTTTCATAAAACTTAATTTTACCGCTTCTGTGAGTGGAATTTTAAAAATCCGAGAGACACGGTTGATTTCAGTAAGTAAAATGTGGTTCAATGAGATGAAAATAATTTTTGGTGAATAGTAACTTTTTACTTTTATTTATCACGGTTAAAAGTAAATAGGGTAATTAAGGGTAAAATATGATATTATTATTACCCTAACACATGTCCTAATTCTATTGGATAAGTATAATTCTACCAAAAACAACCTTAGAAATAAAATATTACCATTTAGGCCCACTTGGATTAGATTATGACATTTATTATTAATTTATTTAAAGAAGGGTTAAAATAGTTAAAATCAATGTTTAATAAGTAAATAATATTTAATATAATGTTATACATAAGATAAATTCAACTATAAATATTAATTATAAATCTAATAATAGTTCCTACATAATGGTATTTTATTTTTAATTTTTAGAAATTAAATAATTTAATTTATTTATGACACAAAGATGATGCAGTAATTATCTTATTAATAAAATATTGACACAATTGATGTTATAAATACCAAAATAAATGTAATTTTAGACTTTTTATGAATTCCAAAAATTTTATAGATTAATATGACATGTTAGTATTGATTTAATTAACTCTTTTTGAACTAATCATTCTGTTATGATTTTCACAAAAATCAATTACTAAATAGTGTCAAAATTGACATAAAATAGTTTTTAAAACAAATATTATATTATTAATTGTTATTTTATTCCTAAAAATCTAAGGTTCGGCCAAATGACTTAGATACGGTTATATATATTAATAATAAACAACTTGGGGTTCGTTTGGCTTGTTATAGTAAGTTTATTAACCTTATAGTATAAGAACACAAGAAGACACGGTAAAAGTAAAATTATTTAACTTAATGTTAAATCTAAATGATAAGGTTAAAATAGGAACCTAAACTTGTCTAAATTCTATTTGATGAGAGGATTTCGAACCATCCCAACCTTAGCTTCTAAATAAATCAATTTGGAGCTATTTAAAACCGAAATTGACTTTATAATAAAATAATATATTTAGTTTTTCCAAAAGGGCCCCTCTCCTCCCTTATAAAAGGGAACCTCCTTCCCCTCTTCCTCACACCACTTTGAGCCTTCAAGCTCGGCCAACCCCTGAAACTTTCTCCTCTCCACTTACCTAGAGACATCATAGAGGTCCTGGTCTTCTTCAAAGACCAATTTTAGTGCCCTAAAAGGAGGTCTCAAAGAAGCACTTCAAAGAAGAGGTAATGTCTGTTACCGATTCTTTCATCTTTATTTTTTCTTCCACTTCTTCTTCTTTAGTTGTTTCATTATGAAGTAATAACATCATTATCACTCATATAATGATATGTTATTATATGTATTAAACAACCCTATTTCACCATCTATCCATCCTACAGAAAATGAAATCACCGCGCGTGCGTACGTACGGAATACCATCTCCACGTCGTGGTGTAATCTATTTTCCACCACCACCTTACTTGGATGCGTATAATGGTGTAAATAATGACTATATATTATTAATGTAAAGTGATATTGATTCTGAAATAGTATACATACACTCCAATACAATTCCATGATCATGTGAACGATATCATTGCTCGTGCATACGTACGGAATACCATCTCCACGATGTGATGTGACTCGTTCTACATGATCTTCATTGCATAATGATTATATAAATGAACTGAATGAATGAATATGATATATATATTACACTAATAACATTCTGGAAATGAGGTATCTATAACCTAAATAGAAGAATAATAATTTATTCGACAAAACACGCATAATAACAAAAAGTAATAAACACCCGAATAACTACTTGTAATGAAATATTACTAATAAGAAGCTAAGAACATGACCATGTGTGATATCATAACAATGAGTATGATTATGGAATAAGTCAATAACATTATTTAAATCATTATACAGGAGGTTCGGACACGTACAAAGCATATCAGACCTAAGGTAAGGGAAAATATCACAATCTCATTTTTATCCAAGATTCTTTAAACATTGAAATTTACTGGGGTGTATTTTATCATCCACATCCATGTTTCCTCAATATGTAATATTTATATCCTTATAAAATAGTTTATATCCACTTTTACCCTTTGGTGAGTTTTTAGTAAAAGACATGAAAGGAATCTTTTGTCGTTTTTCGTATGAGGTACTTTTTGACTTTTCCGACATAAGTACGAGAAGAATGTTTTTTTAACTTATACGGAATGAATAGATTTTTAAAACATTTTTTCCCAGAAGCTTCCTTGATAAGTTTTCAAGTTTATTTTTAATCAACTTCATTTAGTTTAAAATTGTATGACATGTTAAGAATGGAAAAATGTTTTTGAAGTATAAAGGATATTTCCCTCAAGAATGGAGTTCAAGAGTTTTATCAAAATTATTTTCCATCTAAGATAATATAGGGTTCTGTTTATATCCCTATTATTACATTGATTTGATTATGTTGTGATGGAAATATTTTTATGAATTCCTTTATCTTATATGAATTGTTTTATGATGTCACGATGTTTAAGATTCCCATTTTTATTACATGGGTTATGCTATGATGTATGGTTTATGATTTTGTGGCACACATAAGAATGGTATCATTAAGAGATGGGTGGGACCAATATCTCCCTCCATTGCATTGGGTAAAGATTTTATATCTCATTAGATAGACATGGCTGGAACGGCAGGTTAAAACGGTTCAGTGAAACAGGACTGAAACGAGGAGTGAACTCGGTTCAGAAATGGACTTTGTCCACTAAGATAGTCTTGGAAATGAGCCTTGACTAATAAGAAATTATTCTCTATGATTATGTGTGTATGCCACAAAGTTTCATGTTTTAAGTTATGACTATTGGGTTTACATTTCACTACTATGAATTATTCAATGTTATGAAATTATGATTTCTTTTGCAGGTTAAGATTTCCAAAAGTAATGTTCTTATTTATATGATGTGATTGATATTTCTTTTGCTTACCCTTAATGAGAATTTGAGATCACCCTTTTGTATGTTTTCTTTCCCCAGGTCAGGAAGAAGGTTATTAAGTATGATATGCCAAAAGGGACTATAGATATGATGAAATAAATGGGAGACAGTGTAGATGCTTTATGAACCAGTTGTTTATGTTTCCTAGTTTCTAAAGACACTATACCTATACGGTCCTTTACTAGTTTTGTTATATGTTGTAATAAGTGTGCTTCAATTCTGAAGTAATAAAAATGTATGTAAAGTAAGGGTCATTATAGTTGGTATCAGAGGAAAGGTATAGTCAACCTTTGGAAACTAGGATGTGAAAGCCTTAGTAAGAATCCTAAGGAAAAGTCTAAGCATAGAACACAATCTTAGTGTTTTAGAAATGGCCATGAATAACCTAGGATAAGACCTTATGTGTGAAATTTTATTCTTGATTATGTGGATTTCCTATTATAATTAGTGTTGCTCACACTATTCTTCTTGGTTTTAGTCAATGGCTGGAACCCGAAGGAACCGTGTTAATGCGGAATGCGATGGGCAATGAAATGATTGTCCCCCTGAGAAACTAAACGTTATGGGAGATAGAATGCAAAATATTGTAGCCATGATCACACAGCTTTCTCAAGCTATGGATCATGCAGGACTTCCAAACGAGCAAAAGAAGGAGCAACATTCTGTTGAATCCTTTATGAGGCAGCGTCCACCTTCTTTCAGCGGGTCTACTGATCCATTAGTTGATGAACAATTTATTAGTACTACTGAAAATATATTTTCAGTTCTTCAATGTTATGAACATGATAAAGTCATCCTAGCAGTGTATCGTTTGGAAGGAGATTCTAATCAATGGTGGAATCTTATTAAGAATACGAGGCAAAGGGATGAAATTGAGTCAATGGAATTGGACGAGTTCAAGAACTTATTTTTCAATAAGTACTTCCCTCGTATTCTCCGAACAAAGATAGAGAAAGAGATTCTTGAACTGAAGCAAAAGGATGATGAATTTGTTGGTACTTATGAAGCAAATTTTACAAGACTTGCAAGGTACGCTTCTGGTATTATTATCCAACCTGAGAGTAAGATCAATCGATTCTTTAGTGGCTTAAAACCAAGTCTTCGAAGGGAGTCAGCCATAAGGGACTTCAATAGCTACGAGGAAATCGTTTGATGTGCTCTCAAAGTAAAGATGGAGATTGGAGTAACCCATCAGTCACATGGGTTTGATAAGACAAGGAAAATGGGATTCAAAGGAAAATCTAAAGAGCACACTGAAAAGAAGATGTGCTTTCCCTTATGCTCAAAGTGTGGAAAGAAACATGGAGGGAGTTGTCTTAAAGGGACATGTAAATGTTTCAAATGTGGAAAGGAAGGTCATCAGGCATTTGAATGCCGCAATGATGGGAAAAAGATGTCTAATGATGCAAACAAAGGAAGGGTCACACAGAATGAACCTACTACACTTCAATGTTTCAAGTGCAAGGAGATGGGGCATTATGTCAATAAATTCCCTAATCCAAGGGTTGTTGATGATGATCGACATCAACAAAATCATAAGGCTAAAGAAAAAGGAAAGTCACATGAAATTTCTATCAGTGATGTGGAGTATGATAACAATGTGGTGAAAGGTACACTTACCATCCACTCTAATGTAGCAAATGTTTTATTTGATTCTGGATCCACCCACTCTTTTATTTCTGAAGATTTTTCTAAGGGTATCACCGTATTACCACAACAATTAGATGTTGAGTTAGCTGTGACAACACCTAATGGCACAGCAATCGCATCAAAAGTTTATAATTCTTCCCCAATTGAAGTTTGTGGGAAAGTGCTTCCTGCAAATCTTGTGATCCTTACTATAGTGGAATTTGATGTGATTCTTGGCATGGATTGGCTTTCTCTAAATGGAGCTCATATCAATTGCCAATGAAGGGAAGTCAGATTTCATATTCCAGATCAGTCTATGATCGTCTATCAATGCAAGGATGAACATAACCTTCCAGTGGAAATTTCTTCCATCTTATGGGTCTTGATTACACTAAATGAAGGTTATTTATCTCAAATGGTTGGTGAGAAACTCACGATTAAGAATATTCCCATTGTACGGGAGTGTGATGATGTCTTTCCGGAGGAATTACCAGGTCTTCCACCAAATCATGAAGTTGAGTTTTCAATAGAACTCGTACCGGGTGCTTTGCCTATTTCAAAGACACCTTATAGAATGGCCCCAATTGAGTTGCAGGAATTGAAGAAGCAACTACAAGAGAATCTTGATAAGGGGTTCATACGCCCTAGTGCGTCACCTTGGGGAGAACCTGTTCTGTTTGTTAAGAAGAAAGATGGATCAATGAGACTCTTTATTGATTATCGAGAACTTAACAAGATCACTATCAAGAACAAATATCCTCTCCCACGCATTGATGACTTTTTTGACCAACTACGCGGAGCTCAATACTTTTCCAAGATTGATCTTCGTTCATGGTATCATCAATTAAGGGTCAAAAGGGAGGATATACTAAAGACGACTTTCCGTACAAGGTATGGACACTATGAATTTATAGTGATGCCATTTGGTCTTACTAATGCCCATGATATCTTCATGGATCTAATGAATAGAGTATTTAGAGACTATCTTTATCAGTTTGTGGTAGTCTTTATAGACGATATTCTTGTCTATTCAAAGAGCAAGGAAGAACATAAAGATCACTTGAGAATTATATTGAAGACCCTGATAAAGGAGAATCTTTATGCCAAATCTAACAAGTGTGAATTTTGGCTTCAAAAGGTTGCATTTTTCAGTCACATAATCTCAAAATAGGGGATATCTGTGGATCCAGCAAAAACAGAGGTTATCGAAAGATGGTCGAGACCAACAACAGTGACTGAGATCCGAAGTTTTCTTGGTTTGGCTGGATATTATTGACGTTTTGTGAAAGATTTTTCACGATTATCTAATCCACTCACCAAGTTGACTCGGAAAGGAGTTAAGTTCGTTTGGACGGAGGAATGTGAAGAGAATTTCAAGGAGTTGAAAAGAAGGTTATCCAGTGCACCTATGCTCACACTGCCTTGTAGTGGAGAAAGGTTTGTGATCTACAATGATGCATCCAAGAAGGGATTGGGGTGTGTTATTATGCGAAATGATATGGTGATAGCTTATGCCTCACGACAGTTGAAAATACATGAGCAAAATTACCCAACTCATGATTTGGAGTTAGCTGTGGTAATCTTTGCATTAAAGATTTGGAGGCATTACCTTTACGGTGAAAGGTGTAATATTTATACTAATCATAAAAGTTTAAAGTATATTTTCACACAAAAGGAGCTGAATATGCGCTAAAGAAGATGGTTGGAGATGATTAAGTATTACAACTGCTCAATTCATTACCACCATGGGAAAGCAAACAAGGTGGCAGATGCATTAAGTCGACAAGACCATGCCAGTTTATCTATGATGAGGATCACAAAAGATCCAATATTTATGGATTTACAAAGGATAGATCTTGGAATTATAATGAAAGGGGAAAAATAGTATCTTTCTCAAATGAATGTTCAACCATCTATACATGTGAAGATTAAAGAGGCATAGAAAGAAGATGTCGAGTTACAAAAGAAGGTGAGAAATGTTCCTGAATTCAACCTTGATTGTGATGGGATAATAAAGTTCAGGAATCGGGTTTGTGTTCCTCCCATCCCCGAATTAAATAAGGATCTACTGGATGAGTCTCAAAGTTCTTCATTATCTATTCATCCTGGAAGCACGAAGATGTATAGGGACCTTAAAGAGTACTTCTGGTGGGATGACATGAAAAGAGATGTTGCTGAATATGTCTCTCGATGCTTGGTTTGTCAGCAAGTTAAAGTTGAGAGACACAAGTCTAAGGGGATGTTACAACCATTACCCATACCCGAATGGAAATGGGAAAACATCACTATGGACATTGTCACAGGACTTCCAAAAACATCCAAAGGCAATAATGCTATCTGGGTCATAGTTGATCTTCTTACAAAGTCTGCACACTTCATCGCTATTAGAGAGGATTTCTCTCTAGATCAGCTTTACAGGATATATGTGAAGGAAGTGGTAAGATTGCATGGAGTACCACTTTCTATTATATCTGATCTGGATCCGAGGTTTACCTCAATGTTCTGGCAAAGTCTTCAGCATAATCTGGATACAGAGTTGAGTTTCAGCACTGCTTATCATCCTCAGACAGACGGTCAGTCTGAGAGAACAATTCAAACTCTAGAAGATATGTTGAGAGCTTGCTCTATGGATTTCAAAGGTGGTTGGGATCAACAACTACCTTTGGTGGAATTTTCTTATAATAGTAGCTTTCACTCTAGTATTCAGATGGCTCCTTATGAAGCTCTCTATGGAAAGAAATGAAGGACTCCAACTTGCTGGGATGAAGTTGGGGAAAGAAAGATTTTAGGACCTGATCTCGTTGATGAAATGGCAGAAAAGGTCTGATCTATTCAACAATAGATAAGAGCAGCTCAGAGTCGACAGAAAAGTTATGCCGACAGCCGAAGAAAAGTCCTAGAGTTTGAAGTGGGTGATAAATTGTTATTACGAATATCTCCCTGGAAGAGGGTTATGAGATTTGGAAAGAAGGGGATGTTGAGACCTAGATATATCGGTCCTTTCGAAATACTGGATCGTGTTGGGAAGGTTTCTTACTGATTGGCGCTTCCACCGAATCTCTCTCAATTTCACGATGTGTTCCATGTATCTCTCCTGAGAAAGTACATACCTGATCCTTCACATGTACTCAGCTCAGAAGTTGTACCGCTGGAGCAAGATCTTTCTTATGAAGAACAGCCGATAGAGATTCTGGATCGTAGCGAAAACGTCCTACGAAACAAGACCACTCGATTGGTGAAAGTTTTATGGAGTAACCACCAATTAGAAGAAGATACATGGGAGCTTGAGGATATGATGAGGGAGAGGTATCCTCATCTGTTTGTTACAAAGTGACAAATTTCGAGGGAGAAATTCATTTTAAGGGGGGTAGAATGTAACACCTGAGACTTTTATGTTATATAAATCATCAAAGGAATATTTTTCTACACACAACACTTTCTTGGCTTGCTTTACATGCAATCGCGACCTTCCTCGATAGCTTGCATCGTACGCAATACCGAGTTTCACTAAACAATGATATGCTATTAAAATATTATTAAAACTAGCCATTATGAATAGTAATAACCACTTTTTGAAATTTTATAAATTATATTTTTCAAAATGGACTTCATTTTTGGATTCAGAATATCAAAATTAGCCTAGGGTGAAATTTTGGTATTTTTCTGAAAACTTTAAATTTTTGATGAATAGTGAAAGCACTAAGTGGTATTTAAAAAAACTGAATTTTTCATAAAACATAATTTTACCACTTCTGTGAGTGAAATTTCAAAAATCTAAGAGACCCAGTTGATGTCAGTAAGTAAAATGTGGTTCAATGAGATGAAAATAATTTTTGGTGAATAATAACTTTTTACTTTTATTTACCACGGTTAAAAGTAAATAGGGCAATTAAGGGTAAAAAATGATATTATTATTACCCTAACACATGTCCTAATTATATTGGAAAAGTATAATTCTACCAAAAACAACCTTATAAATAAAATATGACCATTTAGGCCCACTTGGATTAGATTATGACATTTATTATTAATTTATTTAAAGAAGGGTTAAAATAGTTAAAATCAAAGATTAATAAGTAAATAATTTTTAATATAATGTTATACATAAGATAAATTCAACTATAAATATTTATTTGAAATATAAAAATATTTCCTACATAATGGTATTTTATTTTTAATTTTTAGACATTAAATAATTTAATTTATTTATGACACAAAGATGATGCAGTAATTATCTTATTAATGAAATATTGACATAATTGATGTTATAAATACCAAAATAAATTTAATTTGAGACATTTTATGAATTCCACCAATTTTCTAGGTTAATATGAAATGTTATTATTGATTTAATTAACTCATTTCTAACTAATCATTCTGTTATGATTTTCACAAAAAATCAATTACTAAATAGTGTCAAAATTGACATAAAATAGTTTTTAAAACAAATATTATATTATTAATTGTACTTTTATTCCTAAAAATATAAGGTTCGGCCAAATGACTTATATAAGGTCATATATATTAATAATAAACAAATTGGGGTTCTTTTTTCTTGTTATAGTAAGTTTATTAACCGTATAGTATAAGAACACAAGAAGACACGGTAAAAGAAAAATTATTTAACTTAATGTTAAATTTAAATGATAAGGTTAAAATAGGAACCTAAACTTGTCTAAATTATATTGGATGAGAGGATTTCGACCCATCCCAACCTTATCTTCGAAATAAATCAATTCGGAGCTATTTAAAACCGAACTTTACTTTATAATAAAATAATATGTTTAGTTTTTCCTAAAGAGCCCCTCTTCTCCCTTATAAAAGGGCACCTCCTCCCCCTCATCCTCACACCACTTTGAGCCTTCAAGCTCGTCCAATCTCTGAAAATTTATCCTCTCCACTTCCCAAGATACATCCAAGAGGTCCTGGTCTTCTTAAAAGACCAATTTTAGTGCCCTAAAAGGAGGTCTCAAAGAAGCACTTCAAAGAAGAGGTAATGTCCGTTACCGATTCTTTCATCTTTATGTATTCTTCCACTTCTTCTTCTTTAGTTGTTTCATTATGAAGTAATAACATCAGTATCACTCATATACTGATATGTTATTATAAGTATGAATCAACCCTATTTCACCATCTATCCATCCTACGGAAAATGAAATCACCGTGCGTGCGTACGTACGGAATACCGTCTCCACGCCGTGGTGTAATCAATTTTACACCACCACCTTACTTGGATGGGTATAATGGTGTAAATAATGACTATATATGATTATTTTAAAGTGATATTGATTCTGAAATAGTATACATACACTCCAATACAACTCCATGATCTTGGGAACGATATCATCGCTCGTGCGTACGTACGGAATACCGTCTCCACGATGTGATGCGACTCGTTCTACATGATCTTCATTGCATAATGATTATATAAATGAACCGAATGAATGAATATGATATATATTACACTAATAACATTCGGGAAATGAGTTATCTATAACCTAAAGAGAAGAATAATAATTTATTCGACAAAACACGCATAATAACAAAAAGTAATAAACACCCGAATAACAAGTTGTAATGAAATATTACTAATAAGAAGCTAAGAACATGACAATATGTGATATCATAACAGTGAGTATGATTATGGAATAAGTCAATAACATTATTTAAATCATTATACAGGAGGTTCAGACACGTACAAAGCATATCGGATCTATGTTAAGGGAAAATATCACAATCTCATTTTTATCCGAGATTGTTTATACTTTGAAATTTACTGGGGTGTATTTTATCATCCACATCCATGTTTCCTCAATATGTAATATTTATATCCTTCTAAAATATTTTTTATCCAATTTTACCCTTTGGTGAGTTTTTAGTTAAATATATGAAAGGAATCTTTTGTCGTTTTTCGTACGAGGTACTTTTTGACTTTTCCAACAAAAGTACAAGAAGAATGTTTTTTTAACTTATACGGCATGAATGGATTTTTAAAACATTATTTCCAAGAAGCTTCCTTTACAAGTTTTCAAGTTTATTTTTAATCAACTTCTTTTAGTTTAAAATTGTATGACATTTTAAGAAAGGAAAAATGTTTTTGAAGTAGAAAGGATATTTTCCTCAAGAATGGACTTCAAGAGTTTTATCAAAATTATTTTCCATCTAAGATAATATAGGGTTCTGTTTCTATCCCTATTATTACATGGATTTGATTATGTTGTGATGGAAATATTTTTATGAATTCCTTTATCTTATATGAATTGTTTTATTTTGTCACGATGTTTAAGATTCCCATTTTTATTACATGGGTTATGCCATGATGTATGGTTTATGATTTTGTGGACACATAAGAATGGTATCATTAAGAGATGGGTGGGACCTATATCACCCTACAATGCATTGGGTAAAGATTTTATATCTCATGAGATAGACATGGCTGGAACGGAAGGTTAAACTGGTTCAGTGAAATAGGACTAAAACAAGGAGTGAACTCGGTTCAGAAATGGACTTTGTCCACTAAGATAGTATTGGAAATGAGCATTGACTAATAAGAAATTATTCTCTATGATTATGTTTGTATGCCACAAAGTTTCATGTTTTATGTTATGACTATTGGGTTTACATTTTACTACTATGAATTACTCCATGTTATGAAATTATGATTTCTTTTGCAGGTTAAGATTTCCAAAAGTTATGTTCTTATGTATATGATGTGATTGATATTTATTTTGTTTACCCTTACTGAGCAATTGAGCTAACCCTTTTGTATGTTTTCTTTCCCCAGGTCAAGAAGAAGGTTATTAAGTATGATATGCCAAAAGGGACTATAGATATGATGAAATAAATGGGAGACAGTGTAGACGCTTTATGAACCAGTTGTTTATGTATCCTAGTTTCAAAAGACACTATACCTATACGGTCCTTTCCTGGTTTTTTTATATGCTGTAATAAGTGTGCTTCAATTCTGAAGTAATAAAAATGTATATAAAGTATGGGTCATTATATAGATCTAAGTGTGTGGATGCCAAATATAACGAGATTTGGTCTTGGTTGTGTTAGGAGAAGATATCTAAGGAGGATCCTTGGTGAATCGGCTCGGTTTTATTTAGTGTTCTTCGGCCATTGTGGTTTTCATACAAAACATTTGAGGTAGGAGGCTTCTCTCTTGACTCCTCTTATTAGGATTGATTGTCTCGGTTTCAAATTGGTTTATTTGAATGGATTTGATTGTGAAAAGCATGGAATAAATCTTTTTCCGTGATGATTTATGGTTTTGAGGTAATTTTGAAGAATGGTGAATTGTTGTGAAAAGTGATTTGGATTCTTGAATTTAAAAAGTTTATTTTAAATTATAGATTGTATTAAATTGTAAATGGTTTTATGAAAAATGGGTTTTCAATAAAAGGGTGTTTTATTGAAATGGTTTGAGATTGAAATGACTTTGATGGAATTGGTTTTCAATAAAAATGGAGTTTTATTGAAATGGTCTGGCATTGAAACGGTTTTGATGGAAATGGTTTTCAATAAAAAGGTGTTTTTATTGAAAGGGTGTTTTGGCATGATTGATGGGAATATGTGGTGTGTGTTCATATTGCATGTACGGGGCTTGGTTGAAATAGGACCTTGTGCTTGATGCCAAATGTTTAATGGAACATGGTAACTATATGTTCGAGGCATGGTTGAAATATGACCTTCTGGTTGGTGCCAAAGGTGTAATGGAACATGAGAAACAATTAACTTGTGATGACTTGGTAGATCGACGAGAAACCTCTCATGAATATGGAACTGTCATAATATAGCATGCATGGTTGGTTGCATGGGTTGTGGAATGGTTGGATATGCCAAAAGGGATATTTTTAAATGGTTCTACTAAATCTTGTTTTGTTATTTTTATTTAAAAATAACTTTATGGAAAATTGGTTTTAATTCCTCTTGGAATTCCTTTGGTTGTGAATGATTTTGGAAACTCATTTATATTTAGTTATAAACTGCTTTAGAGAAAATGTTTTATATAAATAGTTTTTATATAAATGTGGCTAACTCTTCTATCCTAGTGGCATGAGTAGGGAAGTCATTGGGGAAAACCTAATGAGTTTTATACTCACCCCTCCTTTGGCACGTTGGTGATTTTGCAGATTTCGTATTCTGGGACATAGGTAAAGGTAAAGTATATTATTTCTAGTGGCTTGTGGTGATGCTTGGGAGATGTTGTGGAGCTTGGAGATTTTGGAGCACAAAGTCGTGGTGTCTTTTGAGAGGCTTGATTAGTTTATCCCCTCTGTTTTTTTTTCAGAAGGTGGCGCTTTGTTCAAAAGACCAAAGCAATTTTATTAGAAAAAAGAAAAGAAAGATTACAAGTGTCTAAAAGACGGGATCAAATTATAATCTTTGACTTGCAACGGAATCAGGTTTTCTGGGAGCTCCTCCATCCAGGTTATTTCCTGATTAATTCCTTTGTTAGCGAGAGCATCCGCAACCATATTAGCTTCACGGTAAGTATGAGTTGCAATGTAATTGACGTCATGGAGAGATTGAAGGCAGTTCGTTTATCCCCTGTGTACTTTGATTCTTGTTTTGGTATTCTGCTATTGTATAATTGATGTGGTTTGAAATAAATGAAGTTGTTTAGTTGTCATTCTTTTGTTCATGCATCATATAGTTAATGTTTGGTTATTCTTTTTTATTTTATGGATTATTTATTAAAAGGTAAATCATCCCCCAACTTGTATTTGAAACCCTTCGACATTTATTTCCAGCCTTTGGCATCTTGGGGATGTCACTTAAGGTCGAGTAATGACTCGTTGAGCTCTCATGAAAATGAGAATTGGCGGGTCATTACAACTGGTATCACTCAAAGTGTCTCACTTTTGTTTAAAATGGACAAAATTTTAAGTGAAAACAACAACTTACATACAAAAAATCTTCACGAGGATACAAATAGATTCTTGAAATTAAGGGATAAAAAATAAAATATGATCTATTGATCATACGGTATTAGAAGAAAATATTCACAAAGAATATATTGAAACACAATGGGTCATACTATATATAGAAAAACATGAATTATGTTAGGAATGAGTCTCGACATCCCATCATGAACATGCACCAACACTCATGTTCTAATTCTCAATCACGGGTCGTTCATTCTATACAATAACATACAAAAAATAAATATCATATAGTGATTTCATATGAAACCTACGAACACTCAAGCATACCATATAACAAATTGGTCAACAAGGCTACACATAGATTATTAAAAATATGTTTCAAAGTCCTAAAAACACCCTAATGGTGAGGAATACATATGGTGAGAACATAACCCCATGGATCACCTCAATCCCATCCTCAAACAGTGGGTTCTAGGACCAAACCGAAGTCCCTTTGGGAACCCAATACCAAATACTTAAATTGAATATTCATACATACGACCCAAGATGGGGATTCATCTTACATCACACCCAGGAGTGAAAATTACAATTAGCCACATACCCCTTTATTCTAATTGAAAAGTATATGAAAAACATGTAGGCTATTCAGGTAACACATCTCATATGTCGAGATTGGATAATTTCTCCCACTAACATATCAGGAACCATTTATACATGGATACATAATCATTAGAGGAATATAAACATCCCATGTTTTTCCTATAACTCATCATAGGTCTAAGAACTTGACCACTACCATTGTCTATCTTATGGGTATCATGATCGTTGTCCACTCTACCCAAGTTTTTCTGTTGGTTTTAAGATACTCAACCCAATACCATGACTAAACATCCCATGTTCTTCCTATAACATGTAGGTTTTTTCTCTTATGTGTATCGGTATTGTGGTTTGAGTGAGGAATGAATTGTAAATTTTAAATACTCTTATGTGTGTTGGTGTTGTCGATTGAGTGAGGAATGAATTCTAAAATTGGAATACTCTTATGGGTGTTATTTAATTTCTTATAACATGTAGACTTTTTCTCTTATGGGTGTCATTGCATTTTAATTTCTAAATTTCTAAATTTCTAAATTTCTAAATTCTGGAATGAATTCCAAATTTTGAATACTTTGGATGGGGATTTTGTATTTTTGTTGGTGCAGGTATGTAGAGGGGGAGGTGTGTTGCTGTGGAGCTGTTGTTGCAGGTCTAGAGAGGGGAGAGGGGCCTGCTTTTGCTATGGAATTGAGCAACTATATACCAACGGTTTTAAACCGTTGGTATAGATGCTATAATATAACTATACCAAAGGTTTTTTTATAACGGTTGGTATAAACTTATACCAATGGTTATAAAAAACCCTCGGTATAGCCTTATGGCTTGGCATATCCCATCTATACCAATATTTGTAACCGTTGGTATATGTTATACGTTAACACACATATTCCAACGGTTTGTAGAGACCGTTTGTATACCTTCTATTTTGACACCTATACCAATGGTTTTCATAGACCCATTGGTATAGGCCTATTGTCACGGCTTACTTGGCCACAGTTGGGGGAACCGTAGGTATACTATATACCAATGGTTTCCAGGCCTTTACCAATGATTTTGAACCTTTTGTTAAGTGTAAAATTCCAGTAGTGATTCCAATGACATAAATGGGTTTTTTATAATATAATTTTACTAAATTTACATTAAAAATAATTTAAAATATAATTTATCTTTTTGAATAATTAAAATGGAAGGCAGTTTTCAAATAAAAATCAGTATTTTTCACTATTTATTGTAAAATGATACATTTCAGAAAAATACTATAAATTTACCCTAATATAATTTTGACATAATGAATTAAAAATTTAATTTAATTTTATAAAATAAATTTTCTAAAAATATCAAAAAATAATTGTAACATAAGTGTTCAATAAGAAAAAAACTGTTTTCTTTATACAAATAGTTTTTTTGAAAAATATTTATTTTTATTTCAAATGATTATTAATTTATTTATAAAAAATATATTTCCATTTAATTTATTTTATACACTTATAAATGATATTATTTTCATAATTTAGGTTTTAATATTCATACCCACCATTTTAAAGGCTAGATTATAATAATATACTATATTTGGGATCATTTTAGATTAAGTGTTTCATGTTTTGCAAGATATAAAATTGATTAAATTTAAAATATATTTTGTGGGGTTTTAAAGCTCGATGTTGCATATCATGTACTCTATCGAATATAGTTTTCTTATTTTATAATTTCATGGTGTTATAAAAATTTAATACATATAAATCAATAATGGTAATTAAAGGTTTAATATTAATCAAGATGTTGATATGATAAAAATATCTCGCCAATTGAGATGCTAAAAAGAAATTTCATTATTATTTTAACATGGTAATTAAAAAAAAAATAAAAGGACCCATTTTATATCATAATAGGAATTAAATATTTGGATGATTAGTTTTCAGTATCTCTACATGGGAGTTCCATGGTTTTCTAGGTGACATATATTTATAAGATATAGAAAATAGATATTATTAATATAAATGGTTAATACTTAGTTGAAAATATTTCTACATGAATGAATTGAAGTAGTAATATATGTTCTAGTGAAATTAATCATCCAATACTAATTTATAAGTTTCTTTATTTATGAAAAATTACATAAATTGAATGTTTATTAAAAATACTAGATTTCTAAATTCAATAGTGAGTTTCCTCTTATGTCACATGGCGTAATAAAATTATGATGATATATTTAATACATATGAAGAGATTTAGAATATGATTAAAATTACATTGGATTTAGTTATGGGATCAATTACATACTCTAGGCAAGGCACTGTATTTTATATTTCCTATCCATAAAGAATGTTTGGAAAATATAGGAAAATAATAGAACTATATTGAGAAGTAATTATAATTATATAATAGTACTTTAGAAATAAAATGGATAAGTTCCTTCCCCATGGAGAGAAAAGAGATTTATTTATATAGGGGAAACAATGTTACCTATCAAGTGATAAATTTTTTCTAGTGTCATAGTTGTGATTTATTAACTAACCAATTCAATCTCATTATTTATAATAGTATCCAATTTTATAAAACCAATTATTTTTTTGTTTTCAGAAAACTACTGAAGCATTATAAATAAAAAACATTATCAAAATCATAGTGGTATAAGAATAGTATAGTATTTTGAAAATTTATATTGTAATAATATTATAATGAGGAAATTAAATAATAGACCCATGTTATGATATAAGATAAAATCTTATATAATTTACATATTTTATCTCTTGAATTAATTTACTCATAGTTTAGATTTAATTTTTAGAAGCGTATCCAAAGATGAAAAAAAATTAGAACCAATGAATGAAGACATATTGCATAAATATTTTTATATGAGAGCTAAAAGATCTGAATAATTATCTTCTAGGTCTAGTTTTAGTGGAAGTGTTTTTAGAGTGGGGTCCTAGACCAAAATCAATCATATAATTTTTTATTACCATGTAATGCGTACAACTTGGGATATATATTATTTATAGTTATAATGATACTATCACAAAATTTACATGTACTCTATATGATAGCATCCTTAAATTATAGGACATTTGACTTAGTTGTAGTTACTTAACTAAATCAATCTCTTTGGTAGATAAATTAATGTTCATCTCATATGGTTTGTGAAAGAAATATAAATAACAAATGTAAAGCGGTAAAATGTAAGAATATTGATTTTTGAGATATTTCAAGGTAATGATATTATATTATATGGTAATAATTCAAAAGAAGTTTTATAATATATAACTTATAATTTTGTATTTGGGGATTGTTTATTTCACTAGATACCACACCTGTTCTATGAATATAACATGATACTACTGATATAAGGGCCAAGAAGTTCACACATAAAGTGTAACCAAAATTTCTACAAATCTATATGAAATGGAGTAAATGAAGATGATGAACCTATATTATTATATTAGTGAACATATGAGTGTTAACAATTAGAAGTAAAAAATTTAATAAAATTCAATTATATGAAATTTAGGTTTAGAATAATAATAATTGAATATATATATAATTGTAATCACAAGTTATTTAAGTATAAAAAATTAAATATGGTAATTTTTTTTCAAAAAATATTATTTAGTAGAGGTTAATTACACTTATTTTTGTTCCAAATAGATTTTTAGTAGATTAATGAGTACCTATATAATTATTTTATTTTGTAATGTAGTTAATGAAATGGAGATTTTCCTCTATAATGTGGTATTCCTCTTGAGAATAAAGAATAATGAATGATGAAGTGGATGTGATCCTTGTGTTATATCTTATTTTCCAAACATAAACAATGTTTAAACTCCACTGATTTTTGAGGATTTATTTTAGTTGAATTTCCTTATAATATTTAAGGGATGTTTAAAGTAGAAACTAAACAATTTGGAAGAGATTGAATAAATCATAATGTTTATTAGAGTTATGATAAAAAATATGTATGTTTGGAAGTGTGTATGAGTCATCCTAGAAGATCATATCCATCATTATTGACTATAATATGAGTCATTTGACCTACTGAGTAGTCATTTCGACCTACATAGTAGTAATTTAATATAGGATATAATTTATTTCCCTCTTTATAGTATTTAATTACATCTATATATGAGTGAATTAATTTTTGTGTATGAGATATCTTGACTGGCATATTAGTCAAAGACTTAGTGAAAAGTTTGGGGTCTTGAAGAATTAAAATGAATGTTTACATAATTATTTAGGGAAAATTAAAATAATCTAGTTAATGTTAAAAATATTTTATATTGATTAAAATGTGACAGAGGTGGTGTTATTATTCAAGAAAGTGTTGAAGAAGGATTGAAAAATGAAGAAGAACAAAATAACAATAGTTATTGAAAAACTATTTAGTTTCCCCTTCAAACACTTTATGTTTTGATAGTTTTAATGATTTATTTTTTATTTTATTTAAATTTCATAATGATTTTAATTTTTTTGATTTAAGTGTTATTAATATAGATCATATCATAATATTTTATTTATTAAAATATATCTACATCTCTTGTTTTGAATGTCCATATCATGTTATACAAATGTAATGAGGTGTTGATAGGATATATAAGTAAATTAGGACCTTAAAATATAATTTAGATATGTTTTCTATTGTTCACATGTTTCCTTTTTATCAAAATCCATGTATCCATTTTTTAATCCATGTAGCTATTTTCAAATTCATGTAGCCGATTTGGAAACCATGTGACCATTTTTACGATATTCATTTCCCTTTTTTATGTGGACCGTATCATGGGACAATGAACTCCAAATCGAGTGAAATGTTTTTTAGAAATATAACAACATTATATAAATTTAATTAGAATTATTATTATTAATAATCAATCTATATCAAATTAAAAATTATGACATAATTTAATTTATGGTTTCAATATGATTTCTTCAATTTTTAGAAATATTTTTCTTCTATTTTTAATAAAAACATGAGATATAGAGGTAGGATTAAGGTGATTCTTAATTATTTGGTAAGATAATGAAATTTAAAAAAAAAAAAATTAAAATGGACCCAAATATGATTCTTCTATTAGATGGTTTTTTAGTCTTAATTTTTGAAAAGTAATTTTGTTTATAGTTCATAGGAATTCATATACATGATTCCATTGCGTGAATCACATATATATATTCGCTTATGTTGATTGGGTTATGTGAATTTCTTATGTCAGATCACCTACATGAGTACCTTATATAGATTTGGTTATGTTGATTCACTTATGTGGATCGACTACATCAATTTTCCAACATGAGTTGATTACATTAATTCATCTACATGAATCTCATATGTAATTTTTCTTAACAAAAGAGGGGGAAACCTCTATATAGATTCTCCAAAATTATTCAATGAAATTATATAGGTTCTTCTAAAATTTTAAAATTCTATATGTTTGACATACTATTTCATATTTTGATTTGGTGTATGTTTACTTCAAATATTTAAATTATTATAATGAATTTATAAATTCATATTAATTATGTAGAACCTATGAGAATTGTTTCCCATTGTTTTAAATATGTTTTTAAAGAAAAATGGTTTTCTATTTTATATAATGAAACATATAACGATAGAATCAAAAACTGTTTTATTATTTTATCTTTTTTTTTCTATTATATTTTTTTTTCTGAATTAATATTACTTGAATTAAATCTATTTAATTTTTTAAATATTTTTAATGCTCTTATATTAATTTTTGAAATTCTGGGCATCTATACTAATTATTTTAAATATAATTATCTTAATTTATTATTTCAAATTTAGACTTGATATTCTTAGTGTATCCTTCATTAAACTACCTTTATAAATGTTTCTTAATAATTCAATCGAATGATATCAAATTGGTTTGAATTTTCCTTTCTTATTTTGAAAACAGGACATGATTTGATAATTTATTATGAAATTATAACATTTCTTATCACACTCTCTATATCAGAGAATTCAATATTATTATTTTTTTAATTTTAAATGTTTTCAATAATTTTCATGATACCACTTTAGTTGTTGTAACTTTGAAGAATTTATATATGGGTCTTAGTGGACTTTTATAAGAGATATATAGAATTATAATGCTATAAGTGCATACGAATTAAAAGTTATAATAATTTTACATACTCTGATAACCTTAAAATTATCTTGTATATTGTGTTTACTATTTATTTATGATCTATCATGTGGTGAATGAAATTGTTTTAAACTTTTTTTTGCCTTGATGAGACAAGGTGATCTGGCACTCAAGAACTATCCCCAGTAGTTTATTGTGATTCTATATGATTCATTATTATTTATTGATTATGTACCTCTTATTCACATTTCTCATGTTCCTTCAAAGTAAAACCCTAATATTTTATGATATATTTAATTTTAAATAAATCCATTCTCTTTGGTAACTTGCACATCATGAAACCTTGAGCATAAATGATCTTTAATATAGTGTACCATTAAAACCTATCCATTAAATTAGTTACGAATAATATGAATAATTATATTATAAAAATTATTTGTCTTAAAAATTTATAAAATAAATTACATTATTATATATTTATTATAAATCAAAATAAATAAACATTTGAAATAAAAAAGAGATATTTTCTAAAAAACTTTTTTTTCTAAAGAACGGTTCTATCTTGTTTTGGGAACATGTTTTAAAATTAAAATTTACTTATTTTATAAAATTTAATTTTAAAAAATAAATTATGTTTTAAAATCATAATATATATATTAACAAAGAATTAAATTTTTTATATTTTCCTAACAGATTAATTTTTCAATGAATAGAGAAAAATACTGGTTTTTATTAAAAACTGCATATCCTTTTAAATTATTTTAATATTTAAATTATATATAAATTTTTATAATGTATATTTAGTTTAAATATATTAAAATTTTACTAATTTAGGTCATTATGATCAATTTAATGTTCAATTTCAATATAAAACTTTCTATATTTATGAGAACTTTTCTTGGGAAACCCACTTTTTCATCTAATCTATGGGTTTTATGTTATATAAAATTATTACACATATAATAATTGAATGTGGAAAAATTTATTCCATATTTCTAATCCTAATAATAATTATTATCTATTAATTCCTACTTAATGTTGACCATAATGAATAGTGAAAATAGTGAAAATTAATTATTATTATTAAGGTAAAAAATGATTTAGCGTAATGTTAAACTAAAAATATATGGATTAAAATGATGTATATAATTGTAAAATTCTTATTTTATGACCATATTTTAGAAATAAATTATCTATGTCTTGATAAAGATCCATTTCAGATTATTTTGGTATGAGAAAAAGGTGGGTACAAATAAATCTTTTAAAATTTCCAAGAGTGTCCCCACCCCCACTTATAAAAGGGAAATCCCTCTCTTATACACTTTGCACTTCCAAATCCCGTTGAATCAGAAAAAAAATACAAAAATATCTTCCTTAATTACATAGCCAAATTTTAGATTCTTTATTTTTTCAGATAACTCTACAAATAATGTTTTTGGTATAAACCTAATAAGGATCTTCGTAGAGGAGGTAAAATTCTTAAACATTTGTTTTGTTTTATTTATTATTCAACATCTGTAAAATATTATTATAATGTGATAATGAAAAAATGAAATTATATACTATATAATGATATATTATTATACTAATTTTATGACCTATTTCTATATCCACATCAATCAATTTGTAAGAAAAAATGTCAATCGTATGTACAATGAACTACTGCCTCACAAACCTATGTAATTAGTTTTCCACCACCAACATTCAAGGTGGAATGTAATGATGGGTTTAACATATGTATATTATATTTATGATATTATTCTAATTCTTTTATTGTGATGTCACATATATATTATTACCTTCCATTTCATAGGGGGATACATTGCTCGTGTGTGTGGAGGATTAACACCTCGTGAAGCGATGTGATTTGTTTTTCTCATATGATTTACATAGAAGATATTAATGTTATATTTAATGAATATATGATATATTTATGACCTAAAAATAATTATAGGATTATAATATCTCATATAAATTATTACCTTCCAATCCATTGGAAAACAATAATGTTTTTTGTGTGTACTTTTGGACCACTTCCTCTACCATACGATGTGAAATGTTTTTCATATTATTTTTACATAGATGGAAATAAGGATGGATTTTATTAATATAATTAATATATATATTTATATATATATACATATTCAAGAAATTTTAATTAAAATTAATTTTTCTTTCATTTCGTCTATCTATACAAAATTGAAACAATGTTCATGAATGTGTATAACCTACCATCTCAATGAATGGTGTAATCCATTTCCTATATCTATATTTTATATATTACTATAAATAAATATATAATTAATATATATGATATTTATATCATGGATTATATAATGAAGATGATGGAACCATGATCAACGTAAAAGGACTTTTTCATGAACCATTCTGGGTACCCTAGTAACCTGATAACCGATCCAGTCCTAACATAGCTCATAGAGTGTTCCTGATCCACACGAGTCAATGAATACCATATGGAATCATACAACATACAAGTGGGAATAAATTTTATACAAAATATAATAGAAGAAAGGTTAGAAATTAAACATGAAAACAAAAAAAAACACCACTGTGAGTTATATACCAAAAGGCAATAAGGAATCAAAGCCCAAAGTACCAAAAACTAAGTACCTAAATGGAGGAAAAACTCCATGCACCTAAGGACACAACTCACCACATCCTAGGTTCAATAACTGGATCCAACTCTAATAGATACATTCCCCTTGTTCAAACCTGGAAGAATATAATATACAAACACCGGTAGTCACAAGTAGGTTATGAGCTAAAAAACCTATTAGGTCCTCACCATGGATTCCCTAACAAATACCAATTATATATTAACCAATGATGTTCTTTAAATTTAAAAATAAAAATGTTTGGCATTTTTAAAGAATATTTAAACAAATCATGTTATAAAATTCAAATGATGGAAAAAAACTTTAAGTAAAGGCTTTACAAGTGATGGAATGTTTCATAAATAATGGATTAAATAAAACATTTATATAAAATATTTTATATAAATTCATAATTATTGTAAATAAATTTTACAACATTGGCATACATTTATATCTCAAATATAAAACAAGTATGAAATTTGGTCATATTCCAAATAGGTATAAAATTTCATGTTATAGGACTTCACACTCTCTATGTGATATTAGTAATATGTGTATACAAACATCCCCTAAAACTAGACATAAGTGACTCATCACTATCCCATCGGGGATGTGACCCGCTTCATGTGTGATTTAGAACATTATAATAGCATAGACTATGTCCAAATAACTCACCAACTACCTAAGGATTGCATGATCTCTTACATAATCGATGATGAAAAATTTATTTTAAGACTTATTAAAATAAATTTAAATCACATTATTCTAATTCAAATCCAATTTTCCACTTTAAACCCAACCTTTTTTTAATTAAAAAACATGCCTATTTAATAATATAAAACCATTGGGTTTCTGTCAAAATAATTTAATCCATTTTCTCAAGTTTAAAATACCTTCAAAACCAAATCCATAAATCTCAAAATTAATTTCCATTATTTAAATTCAAAATTTTAATTGAATGTTTTCCATCAAAACTCTAATTTAAATTAAACTATTTAAATCAATTGATTTCCACAAACACCCCTTAATTTAATGGAATTTTTGGTTTTCCCAATTCTCAATCCAATCCATTTCAAATATCTCAATTGACAATAATTATATTTTATTTATTATTGAATCAATTGAAAGAATATTTTAGAAATTTAATTTAAATCAATAGTTTAAATAAATCAAGAAAATTAAATGTTAATCAACTTGGCAAGAATGGATAAAACAACCTACCTTTTTTTTGGAAACATAACACTTTTAACAACACTAGTCAATGAGAAAAAAGGTGTATAGGACCTCGAAACACAACCTAGAGATGAGATCCAATAGTACATAGCATAGATCCATCAATTTTAGGATGATCTATTGAAATCCAAAAGGAGGAGAAAGAGAGAAATATGAAGAATTAGGGAGAAAGATTAAATAGGAATTACAACACTAGCACTACAATGATCGAATGTCAAACAAGAGGATCCAGAAGGGTTGGAAAGCTCCATGATCTCCTAGATAAGGCTTTAGGTCAAGAGATATGAAACTATATTAGAGGGAAAAAAGATATCTCATTTGTGCTTACCATTTTATAAAACACTGTCAGGGTACTACACGACATGTAACCCCAATACACATAGTGAAATAGTTAATATATGAAAATGACAAGAAAATGTATTGTATTGATTTTAAAAACCAACACACTTGATTAAAAATAAATCATTAATTCGTTTATGACATGTAAAGGATCTCCCCACAGTATACCCTTTACAGTGTAAATCCTTTCACAACATTCCTCCAAGAACCATTACATGTTGTGTAACCCAATTACAGGATGTGTAAACCTCTATAAGCCCACAAAAAAGGTTGATTAAATATGGAAGCCCGTTGAGTCTCTAAATTCACCATTATAAGTATCCTAAAAATTCATTCTCAACCCTAACCAATCAATGAAAAGATATATCCATGACAAGGGTAAAGGCATACCTATCAGATCGGTAATGGGATGTTACAACCTCCCCATCATAAAAACTTTTTATCCCCAAAAGCATATGAATAGGTTTCTATGCCAAAAATATTAGGTCACTACACTCTATCATTATTTACCTGTATTCCCACATATCATGATTATCATAACCATAATTCCATAGCACACGATTCAGTTGTATCTTCCTCCAACAAAGTAACTTGGCCTCATAATCAACTATCCTAAATAGTCACTCAGTCAGAGATAAATTAGGTTCAATATCAAGATCACTCCATCTCAAAAGATGAGAAGGATTAGACAAACACTTTTTCAAATGCAATACATGGAATACATTATGTATTGATTTCATTTTAGGTGGAATTTATAAATGGTATGAATCCTTCCCCCACGCTTTCAACAACATCGAAAGGTCGCAAAATATAAAGAGTAATATTCCATTGCCTCCCAAGATGTTTATGACACAACTGGGATGAAAATTTCAAGAACACCTGGTCACCAAATGAGAAATCCAATGTTCTATGACAAAAATCATTATAAGACTTATATCATCTTTATGTTCTCAACATTCTCTGAATAATAATTTAAATCTTTGATTTCATCTCTTTCACCAAGCATGATCTGACTAATGAGAATCCACCAATCTCCAAAAAACACAATAGAGATTTATAAGGCCAACTATACAAAGGCCTAAAAAGGTTCCATTTTAATCGTAGACTAGAAACTATTTTTATAAGAAAACTGAACCAGCCCCAAATGATCATCCAAATCCCAACTGATGTTGATAACACAAGCAGAAATCAGATCCTATTGAATTAGAATATCCCTATCTATATGTACATCCAACTGAAAATGATAGGCCAAGCTCAAATTATCATAATATAATATTACCTCCTAAAGGCCTCTCCAAAAGTGAGAAGTGAACCAAGGATCCCTATCATAAACTATAACATATGGAAATCCATGAAAATATACAATCTCTTTCACTTAGATATTTACCAACTCCTCAACAATGGTTGTATCTCGAATGGGTATGAAGTGAGCTTGATTGGTCAACCTATTAATCACAACCCATATCACTTTCCTCTTTCTCTAGTACGAGGAAACCCAACCAACAAATACATAAAGAGTTTATCCAACTTCCATGTAGGGGCTGGAAGTGGCTGATGTAAACCCGAAGGTTTCTAATCCCCTACCTTCACCAGCTGAAATGTATAGCAACAAAATACTAACTCAACAATTTCCCACCTCATCCCTAGCCACCATAACTGTCACCGCATGTCATAGAACATCATAGTGGTTCCTAGGGTCACAACCCACTAGTAATTATGAAAAACCCCAATGAAGACCCCTCTTGTTGTTAATGGAACAATGAAGCGATTCTAATAGCATAGAACACCCTCGTTGGAGAAAGACTATAGGGAAACTATCTCCCCACCATAAAAAGAGTTTATAATCCTATACAATTCATCATTAATCTATTGATCTTGAAGAATAATCCTGAGAAGAGTGGATTATATTGAATACTGGCTGAAGAAATATCATCCCCTTTCTTCAGAACTACAATATGAAACTATGTAAATAGATCCTTCAAATTCCAATCTTCGAAAGATTATTTCACTACTTGGGTTAGTAGATTCACGCTCAGTGCATCTAAAATGACATTACCTCTCTATAGGGTATAGACGATGTCAAAGTATAAATATTGTACGTACTCCACCCAATGCATTCGGTGGAGAATCGTATCTTTTTGAGAGAATATGTAACTCACAATTTTGTGGTCAGAATACATAGTAAATCATTCTATAAAAGGTAGTGTCACCTACACTTATGAATAGGAATCAAATATAAAATTAATGGTCATGGGTAGGATAATTATTCTTGTGGGGCCCAAGATGATTAGATCTATAAGCCACTACGTGATATCCCTGCATAAGAACGCTTCCCAATTTTTAACCTGATGCGTCAAAAAAGACCACATAGCCCTGACCGACCTCTGGAAGAGTCAACATCGATGTAATAGTCAAAATATGTTTCAACTCAAAAAAATAACTCTGACACTTATCATTCTAATAAAAATTCACCTCCTTCCATTTCCGAGTAGTCATTGGAGAATCCATCATCAATAAATCTTCCACAAATCGACGATAATATATAGCTAAGCCTTAAAATCATCAAATCTCAAATACATTTCTTGGCTTCTACCATGTTATAACAGCATATTCCTTCTCAATATCAAATGATATACCCTTCCTAGACACCAAGTGTCCCATTAATATCACTTCTCGATTCCATAAACAACCCTTTGAAATCTTTCCATAAGGTCGATGATTTATTAGTTGAATCAGAACTATTCTCAGATGATGCAAATGATCCTCCTCAGACCTGGAGTAAACATGGATTTCATCTACAAAGAATTCCACATAGGTTTCCATATACTCATGGAAAATCATTTTCATTAGATGCATGAATACAATAGGAGAATTTTTTAGGTCATAGGGAATGACAAGGTAATCATAATTGTCATACCATCTCTAAAAGGGGTTTTTTGAATGTCATATTCTTTTCTCATCAGTTTATGGTAACAAAATCAATGTTCGATCTTTGAAAACCACTTCTCCCCTTTCAAATGACCTAATAGATCTTCAATTTTATGGAATATATACTTATTTTCAATGTAACATGATTTATATTTTGGTAATACACACATAAAAAAGAGAAGCATCACATTTATTAGTTAATAGAACTAGAACCACCCAGGGTGACAGACTAGGGCATATAAAATATTTCTCAAGAAGATCGCCCAACTGAGACATAAACTCATTAATGTAAACTAGAGTCATTCTGTAAGAGGGAATTGAAACTATTTTATTTCTATGAATTAAGTCAATAAAAAACTCGGTCTCCCTTACTAGTGGATAACTATAGAAATCAGAAGGAAACGCCTCAAGAAACTCGACGACAATAGGAGGGAGATCACCGCTAAAATTTTCCCACTCCATATCAAAAGCAAACACTAATATTACCTTCCCCAAATTTAGATAATAATGTTCGGACATACTTGAAATTGGGTCCCATTCTCCTTGAATGACAAGAGACACACTACAAGGTGTATTAAGGTATACCTGTCGATAGAAACAATCAATCTAGGGTTTAATGGAAAGGATTCAATCCATCCCGAATATGACCTCAAGATATTTCATTTTGAGGAACAAAAAAAAACAATCCATCTTGACCTTAGATATAGATAAGACAAAAGAAGTACTATAGATACCCCTATATCTCTTTGTTTCAAGGAGTGTATTAACTACCATTTCACAAGATAAAATATACATAGGAAGATTAAGAATATTAGAAATATGGGTTGAAATAAATAAGTGAGATGCACCAATATCTAAAAAAAGAGTCACTAATAATGAAGCTATAGTAATGGTACCTTTAATAGTGGTTGGACCTGTGTCTGTTTTATCTAGAGACTCTTCCACTACATTAAGTAGCTTCTTTCTAGATGTCTGTGGCTAGAACCCTTTTATGCATTAAGCATTTGATTTCTCCATAGTTTTAGAAGGATCTGATGATCTTATTATACTATTCAGAGTATATAAGTAATGGAATAATTTATATAAGTATCCAAAATATCCACATTATCTACATTTATTGGGTGCTTTGGTGAAAAACCTATTAGAATGTCCTGGATTTCCAAACTAATATAAAATCAGATGACTTAATGATAGAGTTTTAGGAGGTATGGAATGACCCTTCCTTCTAGAACTACTGTGAGAATCATCATTCTTCCATTTTCCCTTAAATGAACTCACCCTACCACTAGGAAAGAATGAAACTCATAATATCCCTAACTTTCTAGCTAGGTCCATCTCGACCATCATCACCCTATCCAGTACATCAGCATAAGTAGGAAAAATTAGCAGTAAAACATGAGAACAAATAACTGATCAAATTCCCAAATCGAATCATCAAGACATCATCCTCTCATTAGATATAATATTAGTTAAAAACTACATGATTTAAGCAATGAAATTTCAAAACTCATTCATCGTGTCTTCAGCATAAAAAATATTGACAAACTTAACATACTTAGAGAACACCATATACTCTGGATATAACTGGTTGGTGAAAAGAAACTTGAAGACTTACCACTCTAAGACCTCATGTTTCTTCATTGTCATTATCATGTCCCACCATCTTCTGCTCGGTCCTTCTTACAAGAAGGTGGATTATTTTACCATGATCTCATATGGTGTCTCTATGAACACAAATAAGAGTTCTATCTTTTCCAACCACTCCTTGCAATGTTGAGGATCAGTGGAGCCCTTGAAGACAAGTGCCTTATGGTGAAGGAACTCTTGATATTGATTTCACATAACATCTCTCTAAGGATCCATAGTTGTAGCCTGAATAAGAATTGCAGGTGGTGCCTATCACAGAGCATGGAAAGTGTTCACAATCACCTCAAATATATTTGGGTCTACTAGAGGACTCTATCACTCTATTTCAGTAGAATCATCCTCCTGGATCTTGTTTTCAGGTCTTCTCAGAGGTATGATGAAACCCAACATTAACAGACAATAAGGAATCCATGTGACTGATAATGAAACTGAGCAACAAGGGAAATTATTTCCAACATATGGAATAGTGAATTTGGGAATTCACTCAATCCCAACAATAATATAGAAAAATCTATAACTAATTCACAATACAACCTTATCTAATCAACCCTGGTGAATTAAGGTTAATTGTGGTGAGAGATGGACAAGAACTCAATCATAACTACCTCCTATGTTCAGATAAGATTTCAACTACATAGAGACTTTATGAAAAAAGCTGAACAGCCTCCTCTGACACCATTTTATCACGAACCATCCTGGGTACCTCGGTAACCCGATAATCGATCTGGTCCTGACATATCTTAGAGGGAATTCCTATACCCCTTGGGATAGTGACTAGCACTTGGAATCATAAAAAATTCAATTGGGAATGAATTTTACAAAAAAAACATGATGTAATAGAAGAAAGTAAATGCACATACAAAAGAAACTCCACTAGAGGTTATGTACAAGAAGTCAAAAAGTAATCAAAGCCAAAAGTAGTATATCCCAAGAAATAAAAAAAAGGAAAACACCCTATGTCCCAAGTGACACAACTCACCACATCATAGGTTCAATAGTTGGATCCACCTCCAAGAGATCCTTTCCCTGTACTCAAACATAGAAGGGGATAATCTACAAACACTGAAAGGCACAAGTAGGGTGCGAGCTAAAAATCCCAGTAGGGTCTCACCAAGGATTATATAATTGATACTAATAATAGATTAACCAAATAAATTTTTTCAATTTTTTAAGTTAACTGGTTTTTCATTTTCATATCGTATTTAAGAAAATCATGTTATATAGTTCAAATGATTGAAAAATAACTTAAGAAAATGCTTTACAAGTGATGGAATAATTCTAAAATAAAGGATTAAATAAAACATTTATAAAAAATAGTTTATATAAATTTTGAAGGAATGAAATTAAATTTTACAAAATTGATATATATTTATATCTAAAATATAAAACAGCCAAGAAAAATGGTCATCTTCCAAATAGGTATGAATGTTTCACGCAATAGGACTCTACACTCTTTAAGTGATCTCGGTAATATGTGTATACAAACATGCCCCTAACACTAGACAATTATCAGAAACTAAATCTAGTTGCCACCAAAAATGGCACCAAATGTGGCCTGTAAAAAGTCCCAAAAGGTGTTCCCTATCCCCATGGGATGAGACAAGTTCCTGGGGTATCATATATTTTTATTTGGGAACGATTTACCCAAGTATGTATAAATAAAACATAAAAAACAATAGATAAACCAAATACGAAAATTCATTCCAAGAAAGCTTTAAAAAAATAAAGAACAAAATAAATAGGTTTAATGATAAAAAAGAGGTCCAAAGACACATAAATGTAGAAAAATACATCCCCAAGGACTCCACAGGACAATGGGTCATCACCCACAATCTGTCTCCTCAACACTACACCATGGAAGGGAACTAACAACCCGAACTGTCATCACCCAAGGCCTTACCTTTACCTTTGTCAAACATGATCATGTCTAATTAAACCTAAAGGGTGTAAGTAGGGTGTGATACTAATCCAAATTTTATACCACTAATATATTCCATAGAGTAAGCAATACAATATAAAAAGCATGCTAGTTTCGATAACCAAGAAGTGGTGGAAATAATTTCTAATGAACGAAAATTTTAAATGTGAATAGATTTCAAAGGAAAATTTTCATGAGTGAGAACATTTTAATAAAAAATATAAGCTACGGTATTTTCCATCCAAAAACACCATATTACAATGATAAATACCAAAGATTCATTGAGCCCCAGTCTCGGGAACACCACCAAGTACTAGTAAGTCTCAGGCCCCATGTACCTTATACCTCGGTGTAAAGTAACCATAGAAAATATATGTTTTCATGTATGAGACACTACTACAGAACACAGACATAACCTATTGGCCCCCAACCATCATCAATATAGTTTTTTTAGTGTTGTCGTTATCCATTTTTCTTAGTGAAATAGGGAAAAAACTGCTCTATATCACTAGCGTACTAGTACATATCCACCCTCCTAGATACCTGAGTTTAGCCCGTTGTGCTCAACCCATTTTCACATGTTAAAAAATCCATTATCACATAAAAACATCGGTTCTGGTCATAAAAAACTCAAAAAATTAGATACACATGCTTTTCACTAATTACATCACTCAATATAACCTTTATAATTTTAGTAGAATATCTTCACAAAATTTATCAATGTTTTGCACACAAAATCCAATAAAAACCCCGCCATGAACACTATGTGAATACCCATATTCACCAAAATAGAATATTCAGCACTAAAATTTTTTATAAGTCCATTACATGAATTATAAAACAACCCCAATTGACATAATGTAAAACACCCAATTTGACACAAAATTGGTACCTAAAAATCATTTTCATAACAAATGTCACCAAAACCAAATTTCAAATTAATAATAATGAATGAGAAGTGTGATAAAAATAGAAATTAAGAAAATATAACTCATCTAAAATTTCATACACATGGAATCAGCTACCACAAGTTCTAAACCCCTTGAATAATTTTGAGAAAGTTCAATCACACCACCACCGCACCACAAAGGAATTAGATCAAGCCAAAAACAACAATAATAGACCAAGAAACCCAAGATCCAACACTAGGTTTGAAACCCTATTTTCTGGATGTTATGAAATTAATGAATAAGGGATGAAACCCCAAGAAAATGGAAGGTGATAAGGAGGAAACTCACTTACTTGAGAATGTTTGATGTTTCTCCACAAAATCCCCCTTCAAAATGGATATCCAAGGAGGGTTTGAGGTTCTTGGGAGGCTTCCATGGATACTAGGGTCGAATAGGGGAAACAGGGTGAGAGTTTGGATAAATCCTAAGAGGAAAAAATTGAATTTAACAACATTTTTAATGATCTATACAATGATTAATGGTTTGTTTACATGGTTAAGAAAACTGTGCGCCCCAAACCGTGTGCCCCCTTTTTTCCACTCAAAAAGTGTCCAAAATTCTTCAAATTCAAGGTGGGATAGGGGAAACTTAGGAGGGGAAATTTAGTCCAAGAATATAAGAGAAAAATGTACCATAATGAATGACATGGTTGTGACAATTCTCCCCACATTGAAAACTTTTCATCCCGGAGAGTCATCCTGAATATTGATCGAAAAACATGAAAATGTACTCTTTCTCAACCCATGAATTTTTCTCCCATGTCTCATCTATATCATTCCCATGAAACCAAATAACCTGGAGCAGTGGAATAGAATTTTACCCCAAGATCCTTTTTCTTGGAATTCCTCTATTTTCACTGGCTCCTCAAAAACAAATAAATCAGGCTCTATATCCAACTCCTCCCAATTCAATACATGGGATGGATCCAAGTTGTATTTGTTAAACTGGAAGACATGGAAGACATCATGGATGGATTTATACTAAGAAGGTAATGTCAAACTGTATGACACCTTGAAAATACACTCGGTGATCTCAAAACGTTTGACATACCATGAAATCAGCTTCCATTTATTTCCTAATCGATGATAGCCCAGACGAGGGGACACATTCAAGAATACCCTGTCACCCATAAAAAACACTAGGTCTCGATACCTCTGGTCATAATATGATTTAGGGTGACTCTGATCTATCAATAAGTATTTCTTGATCATCTTGACCTTCTCAGATGTCTCCTGCACCAGACTCGGCCCCAATAGTGAGGTCTCACCTACCTCAGTCCAACACTGGGGGGACTGACAAGGACAACCGTTGAGAACCTCAAAAAGATCCATTCAAATCGATGATTGGAAAATTTTATTATAAAAAAATGCAACCAATCCCAAATGGCTATACCAGGAACCTCTAATGTCCATAACACCTGCACAAAGCATGTCCTCTGAAATCTAATTCTCCCACTCTATTTGACCATCCGTTTGAGGGTGGTAAGTCCTAGTCATCATAATCTGACACCCCAAGGCCTTTTGATGGCCTTTCCAAAACTGATAATTGAAATGAAGGTCTCTACCTAAGATAACTGCTGATGGAACACCATGGATACTTAAAATCTTATGAAGATACAACTGGACCAACTCATCCACTTTAGTTGTATCTATGATCGGAATGAAGTGGGATGATTTTGTCAGACAATCAATCATCACCCAAATTTCATTTTTACCCTGATGTGTATGAGGAAAGAACATAATTATGTCCACGGTGACCTTGTCCCACTTCTAGGTAGGAATGGGTAATGGATAGAGACAACTGGAGGGCCATTGATGCTCTACATTCACCTACTAGCATGTGTAGTATATTGACACGAATTCTGTGATGTATTGTCTCATACCAGGCCACAATAACCACTGACAGACATCATAATACATCTTGGTGGAACCCGTATGGATAGCCCAATGAGACTGGTGGTTATCCTGCACTCCCATCTTCCACAAAGACAACGACACTACTGAACGGAACTTGAATCACAAGATTCCCTCAGGAGATGATGATCAATCAGAAGGCGTCTTCCCACCATGAATAAAATGATTTGACTGCTGAAAAATTCATCACTAGGTTTTTCCTGCTGAATCAACTCCGAGAGAGAAGGATTCAGCTAAGTGGTATCCTGAAACACACCCCCACTGTACCCCTTCGTCTCCACATGCATCTGAGCAAATAGTGACATCAGAGCCCACTCATCACTGAACATCCTCAAAGCCTGCACTAGGACTCTTCTTCTTAAGGAGTTGGCCACCACATTACCCTTTCTTGGGGTATATAAAATGTCAATGTCGAACCCCTGCAAGAACTCGATCCAATGATGTTTCCTCATGTTGAGGTCCTTCTATGAGAAGATATTGGCCAAGATTTTGTGATTAAGGTAGACCACAAACTTCCCACAAATAGGTAGTGACTCCAAGTCTTTAAAGCATGCATCACAGATTCTAACTCAGGGTCATGGGTTGGGTAATTCTTTTTGTGTGGCCAGATTTGGCGAGAGCCATACGCCACCACATGATCATCCTATAAAAGCACACACCCAAGACCCATACCTAAACCATCACAATACACCACATACCCTTTTCCAGCCTCAAGAAAACTACGAACAGGGGAGGTAGTCAACTATATATTCATCTTTTTTAAGGATGTCTAACATTCTAGACCCCATAAAAACATCACCCCTTTCCAAGTGAGAGTGGTCATCGGTGAAGCAATCCAAGAGAAATCCCGAAAAACCCACCTATAATAACCATCCAGGCTGAGGAAACTCCTGATATTGAACATGTTCTTCGACTTCTCCCTTGACATAACCGAACTGATCTTCTCAAGGTCCACCAAAACCCCCTGCTCTGAGATCACATGCCCCAGAAATGTTACCTCCCTGATATAGAATGTGCACTTGGGATACTTTTCATAAAGGCGATGCTCTTGAAAAGTGCCCAGAATGATCCACAATTAATACTCATGTTCCTCCTCGGATCCTAAATAGACTACGATTTCATCCACAAATACCATGACAAAAGAATATAGATACTGATGGAACACCATGTTCATGAGTTCCATAAAGCCCGCTGGGGCATTGGTCAATCTTAAGGGCATGACCAGATACTCAATGTGGTTGTAACTACATCAGAAGGCTGTCTTTGAAATATATACCTCTTTCACCCTGACTTGATGGTAACCCAAACAGAAGTCTATTTTTAAGAACCACTTTCTCCCCTTTAACTGGTCAAAAAAATCATCTACTTTGGAAAAAGAATATTTGTTCTTGATGGTTACTTTATTCAGCTTCTGGTAGTCAATGCATAACTGGAGGGACCGATCGACCTTCTTCACAAAGAGAACAGAAGCAGCCCTAGGAGAGATGCTTGGGAGATTGAATCATTTGTATTATACTTCATTCTGTTAAATATTTAATTCCCTTAATTTGTTGGGGGGCATGCGATATGAGGGAAGAAATATCGGTTGTGTTCCCTGTGCTAGATCAATCAAGAACTCCACATCCCACTCTGGGGGGAAAACGAAAAAATAATCCATAAATACCTTGGGAAACCCATCCTCTACATAAGGTATTCCACCATCAAGAGCATGAACATATACCCCTATTGTGAGAAATGATAACTGAAAACAAGATCTCTTAACTCTGGGAGTAGAGGTCCCACATGACTCGACTGAGGATCACATTCCCCCCCAAAAAACCTGAAGACTCCCATTAGGCGTCGTGAAACTCACTCGCTGACTATAGAAATAGATGTGTTCTTGGAAGTGTAGTAGACAATCCATACCATGTATTATGTCAAATAGGTTCATATCTAAGACCAAGAGGTCCCACTCCATCTCAAATACTGACAAAGAAATTGCACACGACGGGCACCGGAGACCATATTCTTTCTTATTTTCTAGTGGCGTCACCAAATCCATCTCAAAAGACAACAAATCTGTTGGAAAATTCTGCATGTTCATAATATAAGAATAGGTAAATGAAACAGATGATCCAGTATAGAAAAAGCAGTAGCTATAGAAGATGCAACCAAGACTGTACCTCGAACTGTCGACAGTACCGCCTCTAATCCTACTAGTTCATGATCCACCACATGGAGATGCCTGGTCTCTACTGGAGGATGACCGCTAGTATGTGGATGTACCCGAAACGGAATCTACTTAGAAGATGACCCATCCCTACCACCACAAACACCAAATTGATATCCCTCTGTCCTTGATGGTTCTGACTAAGCTAGCACTCCTATGGAATCCACTAATACTGCCCCACTCTGAGTGGACATGACACCCTGAAAAAGCATTGCAAGTGACCCATACCTCCACATTGATAAGAAGGCTTTGAAAAAAATGGGAATGTTGGTCAAATGTTCCCCAACCTCCCATACTAGTGGCACAAGATGGATCTCTCATATGAAGCCATAGATAAAAACTGCCTAGAAGAGTGGCCTGAACTATCACATCCCTTATTCCACTTCTCATCTCACTTCATTTTATTCTCTGAAGAGCTCCCATTGACCACAACTGATACTATCCTAGAGAAACTATTCCTCCATTTTTAGTCAATCTCTACAATACATTCCCTTTAAACGACCTCAACATAGGTCCTTAGCTTAATTAAAAAAAACCCAGGAGTATATCTTTGGTCGTAAGACTTTATCAATCCTTTGGGCTTTCACTTTCTCATTAGAGACAATTTCAGGAGCATTCCAAACCAGATCAGAAAAATGGTTGGTGGAATCCATCATAGAAATATGCCCCCTAAAAAAGACCTATGAACTCTCGAGATATATCATATGCCAAGATTTTAGGGCAGTTCAGTTCATTGAAGAAGACCTTGAAATCTCCCATGTTCATCTAATCATTATTTCTAGTTTTATGTACTGATTCCCACCACTTGTGGCTGGGACCCTCTAACAAAAAAGAGGAAAACTTCACCTTGAAATTTTCAGGTGTGACTAGGAACTCAAACAAGCATTTGATGTTTTCAATCCTTTCCTCTACTTCTAGGGGTTCTATACAAACTCAGAAAGTAGGAGGCTTGTTTTTCAAGAACTCCATGGATTTTTTCCTTCCAAGGACCAGTCTAATATTCCCTTAATGGAGATGTAGCAGGATGTGGTCCTTGACCCAGATCTTGGAAAACCCAAAACATACCCTATACTAGCATCTGATCAAGCGGTGAGGGAGAAATCTATCCGACATCCTCTTGTGGGTGTGTGTGAGCTCTCCGAGCATGCATGTTGCTAAAAAAGGAAACTGTCACAAGAGAAAAAAATTAGTACAATATTTTTGAAAATTTTCATGAATAACATCAAACATAAATAATTCAAACACATTACAATAATAATATCAACAACTACTTCTCCCCCAACCAATGTCCGCGTGTAGTCTGTTGCCCACACGTCTCACCAGTAAGTGTAGTCAAACAAACAATTCCAACATCCCATGGTGACTCATGTTCTTTCATGAGAAGTGTGTTCTGAACACCCTACTCATGATCAAAACTCAAAGCCCTGAAATTCCCAACTCTTTTCTAGAATGACTCATTCCAAAATAATAATATAACCCGAAAACATTAACCTCCTTTGATACCATTTTGTCACGAACCAAATCTAGTCGCCATCAAAACTGGCACCAAACCCAGCTTGTGATAAGTCCCAAGGGGAATTCCCTATCCCCTCGGACCAACATAAGTGACTGGGTATCATATATTTTGGTTTGGGAATGAATTTCCAAAGTATGGATATATAAAACATAAAAAACAATCGATAAACCGAATCATAAAATTCATGCCATACAAGATTTAAAAAAAATCCATAATTGAATACATAGGCTTAATCATAAAAGAATTGGTCAAAAGACACATAAAAGTAACAGAAACACATCCCCAAGGACTCCACATGACAAGGGGTCGTCACCCACATGCTGTCTCCACAACATTGCAACATGGAAGGGAACTAACAACCCGAACTGCCATCACCCAAGGCCTTGCCTTTACCTGTTTCAAGCATGATCAAGTATAATTACTACCAAGGGGTGTATGTAGGGTTTAGGCTTAATCCCAATAGGTTACCACAAATATATTCCATAGAGTAAGCAGTACAAGATAAAAATCAAGCTTGTTTTGATAAGCATGAAGTGGTGGAAATAATTTCTAAAAAATGATACTTTTAAATTTAAATATTTTTAATGGAAATTTTCCATGAGTGAGAAAATTTAAATAAAACAAGTAAGATATTTTATTTTCCATCCAAAACCACCATATGCTAAATATCAATAAAAAATACTCAATGAACACTAATCTCGAGAACACCCCGAGGCTCTAGTTAGTCTCGGGCCCTATGTACCTCATACCTCCGTGTAATGTAACAATATAATAAATTTTTTATCATGCACGATCCAATAGTAGAAAACATACAAAAAACCTAGTGGTCCCCAAATGTCATCAATATAGTTTTTTTTATTTATCCATTTTCCTCAGTGAAATAGGGATAAAACTACTCTGAATCACTAGTGTACTAGAACATATCTTCCCTCCAAGATACCCGAGTTTCCCCCATTGTGATCATACCATTTCCACATGTTACCAAAATACATTGGCACATAAAAACATAATTTCTGGTCATAAACAACTCAAAACAGTATCTTCACATTCTTTTCACCACATACATCCCTTTATAAAACCTTTAGAATTTTGATAGAATAACTCCACAAAATTTATTAATGTTTTTTGCACATGATCCAATAAAAACCCCGATTTGAACACTATGTACATACCCATATTCACCAAAACATAATTTTCATCACTAACACATTTTTATAAATCCGTTACACGAGTTATAAAAAAACCTCAATTGGCATAACATATAATAGTCATTTAAAACACCCAATTTTACAAAAAATTTGTACCTAAAAATCATTTACTTCACAAATGTCACAAAAAACAAATTTTGCAGTAGGGATAATGAACGATTAGTGTGAGAAAAATGGAAATTAGGAAAATATAACTCATCTAGAATTTCTTAAACCTGAAATAACCTACCACAAGTGTCAAAAACCTTGAATCTTTGTTCGAAAGTTCAATTGCACCACTGCCGCACCACAAGAGAATTAGATCAAGCCTAAAACCACAAGAATAGACCAAGAAACTCAAGATAAAACCCTAGGTTAGAAACCCTACTTGATGGAATGTAGTAAATTCAAGAATAAGAGATGAAAAACCACAAAAATGGAAGGAACTAAGGAGAAAACTCACTAACATGAGAAGTTTTAATGTTTCTCTACTAAATCCCCATTCAAAATGGACTTAAAAGGAAGGTTTAAGGTGCTTGGGAGGTTACCATGGTTGTAAGGGTTGAATGGGGAAAGAAAGGGGGAGTTTTAATAAATCCTAGGAGGGAAAAATGGAATTTAACAAAAATTTTAAGGATCTGGACAAGGCAGCATATTGTTTTAGCGTGGATTAGCAAACTGTACACCCAAACTGAGCGCCCCCTTTTGTCCTTTCAAAAACTATCCAAACTTCATTAAATTCAAGGTGTGCTTGGGGAAACTTAAGGGGGAAATATAGGCCAAGTATATAATTAAACAAAGTACCTTAAATGAAGGTCATGGGTGTGACCACAATAGTGACTAGTCACCATCCCATCAGGGATGTGACCTAATGCATGTATATTTTAGAACATTGTAAGAGCATAGAGTTTGTCAAAGTAACTCCCAAATTACTTAAGGATTTCATGTGATCTTACAAAATCAATGATGTTAAATTTATTTTAATACTAATTAAAATAAAATAAAATTTCATTCTTCCATTTCAATGCCAATTTTCCATTTAAAACCAAAATAGGTATTAATAAAAAACATGCTTCTTTAATAAGATAAAACCAAGGTTTCTATCAAAACTTTTAATCTATTTTCACAGGCATGAAATCAATTAAAAACAAATTCCATCAATCAAATAATTAATTTCCAAAATTTAAATTCAATAATTCTATTTATTTTTTTACATAAAAATGAGAATTTAAATTAAACAATTTAAATGAACAAATTTTCATAAACACACCCTTATTCAATAGAATTGAGGGTCTTCTTAATCCTCATACCAAAACCATTTCCAATCTCCCAATTCACTGGAATTTGATTTTTTTATTGTTGGATCAATTTAAAGAAAGTTCGAAAATTTTAATTTAAATCAATAGTTGACACAAATCAAGAAAATTCAATGTTAATCATATTACTCAAAATAAGACAGAATCACCTAACTTTTATTGAAACACAATATCTTCAACAACACTCGTCAATGAGAAAAAATGTGTAGAGGAACTTGAAATAGAACCTAGAGAAAATATCCAACAACAAAGATAATAGTTCAATAATTTCTAAGATGATCAATTAAGATCCTAAAGGAGGATAATGAAAGGAAGATGAAGTATGGGGGATAAATCTTACCAGAGAATCAAACTTCAAGGGAAAAGATGATAGAATGATGAACGAGAGGATCTATAACGGTTGGAAAATATCTAAGGTTTCTTGGTGAAGGATTTGGGTTGAGAGAAATGAAACTAGAGAGGATGGGAAAAGATATCTCATCCATCCTATTTTTTTTTAAAAAAAGACAATTGGGGTATTACATGGTGTGTAATCCTAATACATTTCGTGAAAGAGTTAATATCTGAAAATTCCAAAAATATGTGTTGCCTTGATTTTAAAAACTGATGTTATAACTTAAAAACATATATTTAATTAATTCACAATGTGTAAAGGTTCTTCACTCCATGTACCCTTCACCGTGTGAATAATTTCATGACTTTCCTCCTAAAACCATTACACATAGTGTATCCTAGTTACATGATGTGAAACCCTGAGATAGCCTGTTGAAAAGGTCGGTTAAAGCTGAGTGTTAACCAAATCTCTGACTCCACCATTATAAGTATCCTCTCAATTCATTATCAACCCTACCTATTCAACTAAAAATAAAATACACAAATAATTTAAATTCATGCATGTCATATTGGGAACTGGATTTTACATACTTAAATAAACAAACCAAAACATCCATGAAAAACAAAGAAATTATCACCAAATAGAGTGATTTCAACAAATAAATATTAATAAACAGGTTATATAACACTATAAGTAAATAATATATGGTATTAGACATATTATAATGGTTTGAAAATAGATTTATAATAAACCTATAGTTATAATATAGTATGTTAGAACATGTAAAAAAAATTCAGTCCTAAAGTAAGAGATTTTTTTCTCCGTTTACCTTCATTGAGTTATATTTAATGTTATAAACCTATAATAATTTATGATTTTTATATATAGACCATTTTAAATGTAATATCATGATTTTATTTATTCTCATGATACTTTATGTTTTATTTAATTTTATTATTTCAATAGTATTAGGATTCAATGTTACTAAAGTTGTAATGGTTTTATAGTACAATCTCATCGTTTACCAGGATTGTTTATATTTATACTCCTGATAAAGAAATATTATGATCTATATCTCAAAAAAACTCATTATTATTATTACCATATACTTATGAAATTAGAATAAATTTTTCCCTTCATTTTTCTCTCTTTATATTACTCAAGAGTTCAAAAGAATATTTTTAAGAAAAAAATAATCTTTATTGATCTCTTTAGTCAAAAAACCTATTTTTTCCTTTAACGGTGTTTTCAAAAAATGTTTTAAGTTTTTAAAAATTATTAAAAGGATTTATTAAATACACTCTCACCCATATTTGAATATTTAAATGTTTTTTAAAAAGAATCTTCCTTTTGTTTTCTAAAGGAGTTAATTATTGACTTCTTACCAATGTGGAAGGAATATTTTTTTTAACCTGTACAACATGAACAAACTTTTTTGATTTCATGACTATTATTTTCATGGAAGATTATTTTATAGGTTTCCATGTTCATTTTTTTAAAAATTATTTCTATAATATTTAATGATTTTTCTTATTTTAAAAAAATGTATTCTCATAGATAGGTTATTTTCCTCAAGAAATGTTCCAACTGATCATTCAAGATTATATTCCATTTTAGATGATATATAATGATTTAAAAAAAAATACTTACTAGGTATATAATCCAATTATGCCATACTTATTATTTCTCCATACGAATTATGATAATTTTGAATTGGGATGTACTATTTTGATACCATTCTCCATATTACACTGAATGGTTCATGATTATATTTATAAATTAGGGAAAATATTATCATTTCATATGATTTTTCTTCAATATAATTATTTGTGTTGATTATGCTTCACCCATTCGTATGAAAAAATCAATGGAATTATTATGTGATGGGTGGAGCCCACTATAGTCTCTTGGTGCATCGATAGGTGTTATGAGACAAAATAGCTTTGGTTTTTGTCTTAGGACTTACCCATTTAAGTATAAAACCTTGGAATGAGGCCTTAATGATATGCTTATGATGTTTGAAATTACTCTTTCCATGATTATGAGGCTATTCATTGATATCCATTTGATTATTATATTAGTTATAATATCGATGGAAAATTATCAATATCATGTGATTACGTATATAAAATGGTTTCATCATTATTTATTCCTGCCATATTATACTCAATTTAATGCTTAAATGACATTTGTTTTAGTTATTTACATTTCTATATGGATTGTACTTTATTTATTCATAGATTTTTTGTACTCATTCCCTTATCGATCATTTGAGATTAACACATTCTTATGTTTCTTTCCCTAGGATACTATGATGAGTAATATGATTTATATGATGAGTTGTGCTATAAGAAATAATGATTCACATGAAGTAAGATTTTTTTTGTAATTTATGTTTCCATTGGTAAAATTAAATTAAATCATGCATCTAGTTACCAAGCCTCCTATTTACTCCTTTAATATAAGATTATGAATATCTTATAACAATATAATAAAGTAACCACTGACCTTGGGCTACCCAGTTTGGGGGTTTTCAATTGGTATCAGAGGAACTTTAGTATAAACCATGGGAACTAAACATAGTAAAATATATATTAGGTAATATAACCCTATGATAGACTATGTGGATAAGTATAGAAGAACATACAAACGTATTGGTTAGGAAGATATTATGTGTTTTTTCTTTAAAAATACATATATGTCTAGATACTACAATTGGACATGGTTCTAGAGAAGATGTACCTAGGGATAATAATATTGAAAAAAATTTCATTGGGCTTGACTTGAGAATTACCTGGTACAAAATAGTGTGCCTTATTGTGCACATAGTTTGACACTCCTAAGGGATATGTTTTAGTTAATTCACAATTTCTTTACAACCCATTATGAAGGGTTTAAAAATATTTTTTTTCTATTATACATTATGTTTCATAATATAATGATCTAATTCAGTTTATTCCAATAATTAGTAATGGCACCTAGTGGAAGGAATGTGAGCATTATAAATGCACATATCGTATGTAGGGATTTCCCTCATCAGAAGGATAATGAATCTAGAGTTGGAACTATATCTAAAACTGATCAAATTATAACCATATTAGGGAAAATGACCGAGGTTATGATTAATAACCTTTCCTATATAGACCATATTGTTGATCCACCATGTGGTGTAGAAATGTTAGACCGCTTCATGCATCATCGACCTCCATCATTCAATGAGATTACTAATCCATTTGTAGCTGAGAAATGGATAAGTCCCTTAGAGGATCGATTTCTCACTCTATGAAGCAATGAAAGGGATATAGTTTTCATGGAAGTTTATAGAAGGAAACTAACATAAACATAACGTTTTATAGTGTTTCTGAATTAGAATTCACATTAGAGGATCTTTTCCTTTTAGAGTTTTATATAATTAGGGGAAAATCTTACCATGTATACCCATAACATACAAATGGAAACTTATACTCAGTATCCATTTTTTTCCAACAAAGGAAACCCTTAAAAACATTAAATCTATTAGAGAAAAATCTTCAATTACTTCTTTATGACATATTATTTTTCCTTACCAATATTAAGAACAGTGAAAAAAATTTACAACATAGGATCAGCATAAGAGATCAGTAAGGGAAATAAATAAAGTAAATTTTTATTCTAGTGAATAGATGAAACCCCATTAAAACCCATTTCATTAAAACTCACTATCATTCTTAGAAAAATCTTTTAGGTTCCTTGGGACATAATTACCATATCACTCTTACATTCACCCTTACAAATGGAATAACATACGATCAAATTCCATCTCCAGAGTACCAATTAAATTAGAGAGCTATCATGGGGATATGTATTTTTTATGCTATATCAGGCTCACCCATCATTAATGAGATATAGTGGGTCTCAACCCTTTATATAAGTTATATCTGGATCACCCGTGAGAGGATCAACCCTATGCATAAGTAGTATCAGACACAATGGAAAAATGTACAACTACCATTATATAATAATAACACAAAAAAGATTTCAATTTTCAACATCTCACTCATAAAATTTCATTTTCACTCATAATAAAACATTTAATTTTATTGAAATAATCAAACCACTTTAGAAAACTAATTTAAAACATTTCAAAAGAGATTTTTGAATCAATGTGTCCTATACCACATTGATTCATTTAAAGGAAATTCTAAAATTAAAATTTTATAATATTCATGTCCTTATTAATTAATCCATAAAAACCATTTTCAAATAATATACATTAATAAGAATTATTTAGAATAATAAATCCCTAAAACATTAAAATGGTTTCTTAGTTAAAGGGTCACTTACCTCAAGTCCAACTCATCATGTACAATATTTATATTCTTGAATAATAGAACTGGGATAATTATTTTCTTGATTCATAACCTTTTATTTTTTATTATTTCGTATTTATTACTTATTATTATTTTATAAATATTAATTAATTTTTAGGTTCATGTCGTATTTTTTGACGATATTCATTACACGAGTTCAAAATGAATTTGGTACGATGTAAATAGTAAAAATGTTCATAATTCCATCATCTCCAGAATAATATTAATGATATAATAATCAATTTTATAAATCATTTTTAATTTTATATCAAACCATTTATGTATGGTTAGGAAAAATGAACAACATTGTAATTGTGGAGACGGTATGTTGTACGTAAGCATGAGTAATGCTACAATTTTTCAATGATCATTATGGAAAGAAAATAAGTATTATTTTATCTTCCCAGAATTATCACAATATCATTAATATCATATTAACAATTTAAATATACATATATATATATATCATCCATTTGTTTTGGTAATAAAAAACGAATCATATCACTTTGTTGAGGTGACAGTTCTCACGTACATAGTAACGATTAATTATTTTCCCATTTGATGAAAGTGGGGAAGGATTTATGTGATGATATTAAAATTATAAAATCATAATACATTGATGATATGGGTTTTATTATTTCCTCATTATTATAGAATATGTTAAGTATGTGGAAGAATAAATGATATACAAATACATGATTAAAATAATATTTTTCTTCGGATGATCTTCCTTGATTAACACCATAACAAGTCTAAGGAGAGTTTTCATCCTAAAATAAAGCCTCTAGAATGTGGGGATGGATTCTAGGAATGGTTTTTAGCATATATTGGATGAACCTAATGGGGTTTTAGGTATTAATAATATTTAATAATGGGTTTTATTATATAGGATAGGGGAGGGACACTCTTAGTATTATTTAAAATATTAATTTATATATAAATTAATTTTCTATTAAAAATGTGTCCAAAGTGATTTATTTAAATTATATTATTATTCTGGTTTAAACAAACTTCATCAAATTAAAATTTTATATACTTTGAATTTTTTTATCCATATAGTTTTGTTTCAAACCTTATTAATTCCTACTGTGATATAATGTAAGTTACACTTTGAGGGTTAATATAATTACTATAAAATAAAAAATGACTACTATATGAGTCATTTATGATATTTTATAACTTATCTAAATTTTTTTGATAAATGTTTTATTTTTTTAAATTTTTATATCATTTAACAAAATATTATTCAATTTAAAATATTAATAATAACAATTTTTATAGTATTCAACATTTGAATTTTTAGAAATATCGTTAAAAAATTATATCTTAAAAAAAAATACTAACTAATTTATAAAATGTCAAATTAATCAATAAAATTATTTTATATCATTAATTATAACAAATTATATTTATTTTAATATTTTTAATATCATTTAACTGATTCCTCCACTAATGAAGTAATTACTGCATCATCATTGTGTCACCATTTAATTTAATTATTTATTTATTAAAAATTATAAATAAATTATGATGATGTATGTAAAAATTTTATATTTATAAATAACATTTATAGTCTAACATATCCCTTATATAAACCCAAATTTAAAATATCTTACTTGTTAACAATAAGAGTGTGAGAAAATTGTATTTTCTTTGAATAAAATACTATAAAGTGGTTAAATCCCTCCATGTGGCTCGAAGTGGAAAAAAAAATTTACCCAAGGAATATTTTATTATGAAATAACACATCCAATAAAAATATTAAAAGTGTTAGGTAAATTTTATAATATTATTTTAACCTTTAATTACCCCATATATGCTTAATCGTGGTAAAACAAATAATTACTGAAGTTAATCTTCATATTATTAAAAAATTAATTTGATATAATTAGATCATAAAATTAATACTAATTAAACTCATTTATTTTAATTTTAAAAATTCCAAACACATAAGTGGATAAAATTAATTTAATGTTAATCACGTTGACGGATTGAGAAAACATGTTTTTAAAGAAAAAACGTTCAAAATGTCATGATGTTTTTATATCCCATTTCATTGTGAAATTGATTCCAATGACCTAAATTAGATTAAATAATAAAAAATTCATTTAATTAAACATTTAATCCATCAAAATATATAATTTGTCACCATAAAAAAATTATATGAAAAAGTAGTTTTCAATTAAAATGAAGCATTTTATCACTAATCATCAAAAAATGAATCTAATCAAAAAAAATACCAACCATTCCACCAAAACAAATTTTTATACTATGATCTCAAAGACTAATTTTATTTTTTAAAATATAACTTTTATAACTGTCAAAATTTATATTTAAAATAGGTTCACCATCAAAAGGCGAAAAAACTGCCTTTTTGGAAAAATACTCGTTTTATGTGTAAAATTATATTTTTCCACATATCATGTATATAAATGGATGTTAAATATTATATTTATATTATATATATTTATATAATTAATACAATCCAACAAGAGTGATTTTATTACTTATAAAACGCAAGTTTTCATATTCAAATAGTTTTTAGAAAAACATTTCCTTTTATTTTAAAATACTTTTACGTTAATTTGTAATTAATAATTGAAATAATTAAATATAAATTAGTAAAATATATCTTCATAATTAAGTTATTAATATTAATTACCTCCATTATAATGGATAGGTTATAATAGTAACTTTTAAATAATAATATTTAGTTTTTTGCTTAAGCTTGATGTGGCGTATCATGTATGCTATCAAACATAATATTTATTTATGAAAAACTAAGGATTTTACATTATCCCCCCTGTAAATTTTATCCTATTAATTTTTAATTTGGGCTCGTTATCTGTGGTTTGAATTTTCAAAATACCTTTTTTGAAATCCCACATCAGAAAAAGGTTTAATAAAGATTTCACCTTAAAAGAAAAAAAGGGAATTGCGAAGGTCAACTCTAATAACACATACATGGTTTCCATGTAGAAAAAATGGACATGGATGAAAAATATAACTCTCAAATACTAATAGAGAGTGATAGAGAATATGATCATGGGAAATTTAACCATCACAAAACCATAAATAGGTTTTGGGACAAAAAACTACAAATAAACATAAAGGATTTTTTTGTTTTAAGATTATATTCATAGGGTTACGGAATTATTTTAATATCTTAAATAAGAAAATAAGGAAATATAATTACTTGAAAAAAAGAGTTTCATCCTTTAATTAATTTCCACCACAAACACATATTTGTTCCCAAATTATGAGTATTCCAGATGAATTTTTCATTCATGAAGCACAAGAATCAATTTATAGAATATATCATAATATAAAAAAGATTAAATATCTATTTATTCTATCTTAAGAAATAATCAAAACCAAAATGTATAAAATAATATAAAATAATTCTCCAAAAATAATAAACCAGTGTATAATGAAAAACTAATTTTAATCTCCAAAATATAATAGTAGTCCCCATAGATCTACACAACCCATTAAATAAATAATTGTTCATAAAATTCCTTAAAATAATCCAAACTGATATTGAATCCTAAAATTCAGAATGATTTGTTAACATAATATTTCATAAAAATGTTTAAAATTTATATCCAAAAAACATCAATCACTCTTAATGTCTCTTACCAAAAATGTAATTTCCTAGTTAACATAATCTCCAAGATATTATAATTATTTCCATAAATAACTCAAATCACCATAAGTTTTCAATAAAATCATAACTTCTTCCAAAATATAGTTCAGTCTTTACTTCTCAAATAAAATCTCATAGTATTCTATTTATCTTGATCATATTGGGTTCCTAAAATAGTGAATGTCTCCCAAAATAACATTAATCATTAATCAAAAAATAAGTTTCCAATTCCATGGTTATCTATTCGATAAAACATATACTCCAAAAATAAAAGTATTCTTCATCCATAAAATAATTTAATTGAAAATAATAAGTCACACTAATCGGTAATTCATGTAGTCTAGTGGTAGGTGATGTACCCTTATCACCCTTTGGTGGTGGATTTTAAACACATGACCTTTTTGCATGCGATGGGTTATAACCTATCATGTGGGTTTTACTTTTTGAAAAACTATATAATTATTATAACATCTCAAAAAATATGGTAAAATACTTAAAAATAACCTTAACATTTTATAACCTCAATGTTTATCTCATACCATTCATTTTTCATCCCAAAGAGTAATAGATCATAATTTCCTAAAAAATAAATGTCACAAAAAATAATGTTAGCTGTCATTAAATTTTATAACATAAATCCTCAAAAAAGGGTTTCTAAGAAACTGAACTTATGATCTAACTGAAAATTATAAACCCATGTAGATATCCATAACTCTTAAGAAAACAACCCAATCTAAAAAGATTCCTAAACTATACTTTGTTATTAAATCTATGGTCACAACCTTAAACATAACTTATTATAGTATTTTTGAACTTGAATTCAAATTCGATAATATTTATATATTATAGTTTTATAGAATAAGGAGAAACTATTACAAAGTATATGCATATATTACATGTGTACACTTATGATCGCTATCTATTTTTTCCACCAAAGGAAACCCTTAAAAACATGACTTATTTTAGAGATACATATTCAATTATTTCATCATGAAATCTATTTTTCCCTTACCAATATTATGATTTGTGAAAAACATTTTAAAACATAGGATGAGCACAAAAGATCAGTAAGGGACATAAATAAAGTAAATATTTAATTCAATGAAAACAAGAAAACCCATTAAAACCCAATTCATAAATACTCTTTAACATGAAAAGAAAATTCAAGTAGGTTCCTTGAGACATCATTAACATATCATCTTACATTCACCCTTACAAATGGAATAACCATTTAGTAAACTTCCATATCCGGAGTACCAAATGCATTGGAGTGATAAAAGGGGACTCACCCTTTTTATAAGCTATTTCAGGAACACCATTCTTTTATGAGCTATAATGGGGCCCAACCCTTCATATAAGTTATATTAGGCTCACTTGTGTGTCATAGTGGGGCACAAAACATTGTATAAGCTATATTGGGCTCACCCGTAAAATTTACAAGTACCATTATATAATCATAACTCATAAAATTTTGGAATTTTCAACATGAAACTTATAAAATTTCATTTCCACTCATAAGAAATTTTTTCATGTTATTGAAATAATAAATAAATTTTAAAAAACTAATTGAAGACATTTAAAAAAGATATTTTGAATCAAAGTGTCCCATACCACCTTGAATAAATTGAGATACATTCAAAAATTTACATTTTAAAATATTTATTATCATATAAATAAATACATAAAAGACATTTTGAAATAATGGACAGGGATGATAATGATTTAGAAGAATAAATCCTTAAAACATTAAAAATTATGTTTTAGTTAAAGTATCCCATACCATGAGTCCAACTCATTACATAAAATCTTTATATTCATGAAAAATAGACATAAGTCCATTATTTACTTGATTTATGACCATTTTCATGTTTATTATTGTTTTTATATAACTTATTATCATGTTATAAATATTAAATAATTTTTTATGTTCATGTCTCACTTTTGATGATATTCTTTAGTTGAGTCAAAAATAAATTAGGTATTATGTTAATAGTCAAAGTAGTCCTAAGTACATCATATCTAAAACAATATTCATGACATAATAATCAATTTTATACATAAATTATACTTTTAAATAAAAAAATTTATTCATGTTTATGAAAAATGAAGAACGTTATAATCATAGAGATGGTAGGTTGTATGTACGCATGATTAACATTTGCATTATTCAATGAACATTATGGAAATAAGATAAGTATTATATTATATTTACATAATATTAATATTATAATTAATATAATATTAATAATATATATATATATATATATATATAATCCATGCAATTTGGTGATGAAAAACAAATCACATCGCTTTATGGATGTGATAGTTCACATGTACACACGAATGAAAAATTCTTTTCCCATTTGATGGAAATGGAAATGGATTTAGGTTATGATATTAAAATAATAAAATATTAATATATTGATGATACTAGAGTTATTATTTTATCATGGTTGGAGAATATTATAAGGAATTGGTAGATGAAATAATATAGAAATACAAGATTAAAACAATATCTCTTCTTCAGACGATCATCCTTGATTAACACCTTAACACCTCTAAGGGGAGTGTTCAGTCTAAAATAAGGCCCATGGAATGTGGGGAGGGAATCTAGGAATGGAATTTGTTAGATATTATATGATCAAAATATGTTTTGGGGTGTTAATAATGGGTTCCCTTTTATAAGAGATGGGAGGGGCACTCTTAGAATTAATTAAACTGTTCATTTAATATAAATTAATTTTCTACTAAAACTGGGTCCAAAGTGATATATTTAAAATATATAATGATTTTTGGACGAATAAAATTCATCCAATTAAAATTATACAAGTTTTTACTTTTTTTAATCCTTACCCTTTTGTTTTATCCCTTATTAATTCTTACTATGATATTATGTAATTTACACTTTAAGGGTTTATATATTTACTATAAAATAAAAAAAGACCACTAAATGAGTCATTTATGAAATTTTATGAATTATATAATTAATTTGGACTAATGTTGTTTTTATAAATTTTATAAAATTTAATAAAATATTACTTAATTTAAAATATCAAAAATGTCAGTTTTTGAAACTATTCAATATTAAACTTTTAAAAAATATCATAATAACTCAATATAATCGCAAAAGGTCTACTAAATCATCCCTAACATATCAAATTCATCCATAAAATTATTTTATGTTGTTAATTATATCAAATTATATTTAATTTAATATTTTAAATATCATTTATTTGATTCTTCCACAAATGATGCAATAACAACATCATCATTTTGTCCCCATTTAATTTAATTATTTATTTATTAAAAAATAAAAATAATTTTTCATGATATATTTAAACATTTAATCTTTCTAAATACAATTTATAATATAGAATATCCATTATAAAACCCCATATTAAAAATATTTTAATTGTTCAAATCTAGAATGTGACAACATTATCTTTTCTTTGAATAAAATACTATAATTGGTAAAATTACTCCAAGGGACCCAAGTGGAAAATAAATAATAAAATAAATATATTAAAAGTGTTATGGTAATTTTATAATATTAATTTAACCTTTATTTACTCAATTTACCCTTAACTATGATAAAATAATGAATACTAAAGTTACTGTTCATATTTTTCGAAAATTAGGTTGATATTATTAGATTATAAAAAGCATATTGATTAAAAGCTTGTATGTATATTTTTCAAAATTAAAAAAAATAGATGTGGATAAAATTAATTTACAATTATTCTCATTGACGGATCAAGAAAACATGTTTTTAATGTAAAAACATTCAAAAGTTCACAAATTTTTTATATCCAGTTTCAAGGTAAAAGTGATTCCAATGATCTAAATTGGATTAAATTATAAAAAAATTATTTAATTATAAATTAAAACCATTCTAATATATAATTTATCACAATTAATAAATTTTATGAAAAAGTAGCTTTTTATTAAAATAAATTATTTTTTTCATTATTTATCAAAAAATTATTATTATGAAAAAAATTCCAAAAATTCATCCAAAGTAAATTTTTAAAATAATATATCATATAAAATTTTTATTTTGTCCAATATAACTTGTAAAGTTTAAAAAAATAGATTTAAAATAGGTGTTCCATCAAAAGGTTGTAAAACTGTATTTTTTAATTAATACTTGTTTTATGTGTAAAATTAGATTTGTTAATATATAATGTCTAAAAAACACATAAAATGAATGTTAAACCTTATATTGAATATATTACATATGTATTTCATTAATATAATCCAACAACTTTGGTTTTTCTATTTATAAAACTTACTTGTTCATATTTAAATAGTTTTTCGAAAAAACATTTTCTTTTTTAAAAAAAATGGTTTTGCATTGATTTATAATTAATTATTAAAAGAATAAAATATGCATGAGTAAAATATATTTTCAATAATTCAGTTAGTACAACTAATTCTTATAGTTCTATCTACTAGGTTATAACGATAACACTTAAAAAATAATATTTAGTTATTCATTTAATATCGATGCAGCATATCATGTATGCTACCAAAAATAGTATTTCATTTTTAAAAACTAGGGATGTTAAAGTTTATCATATTTCAAGAGTATTGTTTCAAGGGTGGTCATTTCATTCAAAACACTAAGTGTAATGATGAAATAAAATACATGGAATGGATGGATTTCAATGTACTTTTCTTAGAAAAATATTTTCCTCATGAGCAATTAGTGGATATAGAAAGAAAATTCCTGAGTCTATGTCAAAAGGAGTATAAAAATATTTCTATGTATAAATTAAACATTAAAATTTAGAAATTTATTTTTTTGAACTACATACATAATCCAAATAGCAAGATTGACCATTTCTTTGATGGGTTTTATCCAATCATTCAATGGGAAATAGTCTCCCAAAATTCATCATCAAACATGGATATAGTATAATATGCTATGAAGGTAGAGAAAAATTATCGATGTCTTATAGATTGGAATGAAGTAATGAAAACAAGAGGGATACTGATCACTCAAGAAAAAGAAATATTGAAAAAGTGGGAAAGTTAATTGTATAATTTCCACCGTGTAATAAATATTGAAGGAAACACTCTGGAACTTGCTTGAATGGAATGGAAGTTAGTTAAAAGTGTGGATAGAAATTACTCCATGATCTTGATTTAAGGAGAATTAAATAATCTAATAATGTGAAATTATTTTACTATATGCAGACGAGATGCTAAATTTACCTCAGAAAATTCCATGGGAGAAAGTACAGTTCTTATGTGATCACAATAGTCGAGGTTGATCTACCAGAAAATGTGGTGGAAGGAATATTAATTATAACCTCAAATTTAGTAAATAAGGTATTTTATTTTAGATCTCCACACTCATTTATATGTTCTATTTTTTATATGAAAATTATATATTTTCCTAGAACCTTAAAATGAGATTTACCAGTTAAGATTCCTAGTGGAAGTATCATTGCAACAAGGATGTGTCATTTATTTTCTATTATGACACATACATGATCCCTTTTTGTTGAATTAGTTATTATACCTATTGTTTATTTTGATATAATCTTTGGTATGTAGTGACATTCAAAATACAGTAAAAATATTTATTGAAAATAGAGGGAAGTTATGATTCACAATGAATATGTATAATTTCTTATCTTTAGACATGATTCTTCATCATCTGAGTTATGTCTAGATCCACCTATAGTAGTTCTTCTGAATGATACTCTTAGTGAATAAGATCATACACAATCTATAGATTGAATGGTTAATCTTTAAAGTTTGGATGTTCCTATTTTCCATAAATACCTTATTGTATTTACTGAGGAATTACCTAGACATCTAATATAGTGTGAAGGGGATTTTCCTATAGATTTAATCCTTGATTAAAGAATAATATCAAATAATCCCTATAAAATATACACTATATAATTATTGGATTTAAATAAAAAATTTGAGGATTTATGTGATAAGATATTCATACACCCCATTATTTCTTATTAGGGATCCCCAGTTCTTTTCATTAACAATTAATATGGATCTATGAGGTTTTTCATTTATTATAAGGAAATAAATGCTATTATGATAATGAAAAAGTATCCTCTTACTCATATTAAATAATTATTTAATCAACTTCATAGAGAAAAATATTTTTCAAAGATCTAACTTTTTTATTGGTATCATCAATTTTGAGTAATGAAGGTAGATATTCGAAAGACAACATTTCGTATGAGGTATGTACATTATGAGTTCATAGTAATTCCATTTGGTTTGAATAATTAACCATTCATCTTCATGAATCTAATGAATATATTATTCAAGGAATATATTGAAAACTTTTTTTATTTAATTTATTAATGATATATAGGTATACTCTAAGATCCACAAGGACCATGAGAATCAATTGATGATCATTATTGAGATTATTAGAAGAAAATAGTTATATTGGAAAATTATCAACTGTGAATTATGAATTTATAATGTTTCATAAATTGTCCAAATTTTTCAAAAAATGGAAGCTCAGTTGATCCTGTAAATATAAAGGTTCTACAAGAATATTATACACCAATGATAAAAACTGAGGTATGTAGATTCCAAGGATTGGTATGTTACTATAGATAATTTTTCAAAATGATTCTGATTAGATAACCCATTAACTTAGATTACTCATAAATGGATTAAGTTCATATGGAAAAAGTAATATGATGATTTATTTAATGAATTGAAGAGGTTATTAGTAAATTATTTAATTTTGACTATACCATCTGGAAATATAGTAATGCATCAAAAAGGGGACTCGGTAGTGTCCTAATAAAAAATTGTAATGATATTACCTACGAATCAAAGAAGTTAAAGATTCATGAACAAAACTACACAACCCATGATCTTTATTTGGTGAACATAATATTTTTAGTGAATATATAAGTACAATATTTCTATAGAAGAGGTGTGAGATATATACAAATCACATGATTTTGAAAGACATCATTTCATAGAAATAAATTAACATAAATAAAAGGATATGGCACTATGATTTCTCAATACCCTACCACCATGGGAAGGAAAATATGGTTATATATGTTTTGAGTTGGAAATATAATATTTAACTAGAAAAAATAAATATTTAAAGGGATCCTTTGTCCAAGGATTTAGTAATTATGGATATGGTAACAATTAAGGAAAGAGAGACAACACTCATTTTTAAAATGATTTCAAAACAATAACTGTTATAAAAGGTAAAAATTTCTCAAACTCATGGTGAGAATTTTCAAAAGAAGATTAAATATTTAAATAATGAAAAATTGATTTTTTTTGAATATGGGGTTCAGAAATTTAGAAAGAGACTATGTTTTCCATCTATAAATGATCTAAAATTAAACTTTTTGTATGATTCACATATTTTTAATTTCTCTATAAACCCGGTACGCAGAAATATGTATAGATATTTTAATGAACACTTTTTGGGGATAACATGAAGTGAGAAATTTCTAATTACATTTCAATATTTCGGGTTTTTCAAAAATTAAATGCTGAGATATAACATAGAAGAGGAGTCTTGTAACCTATACTTATTCCTACGGGAAAATGTTACAAAATTACTATGGACATTCACACTAGATTACCAAATAATTCTATGAATATTAATGAAATATGGGTTATTGTTGATTATCTCATCCGACATGTGCATTTATTCACCATAATAGAATATTTACCTCTTGATAGTTTTTTTTGGAATCTATATTAATGAATTTATAAGAATTCATTGCACACCTCTTCTAATTGTGTCTGATCATGATCCATGATTTACATCAAAATTCAGAAAAATTCATCGTATGGTCATTGATACTGAGCCTCGTTTGAGCACCCCACATCACCCTCAAAATGATGAATAGTTCAAAAGGACTATTTAAACATTAGAAGTCAAGTTTAGGTCATACTCTCTTCACTTTCAAGGAATATGGGATTAATATTTACCTTTTATGGAGTTTCCTACAATAATAACTTCCATTCAAGTATACAAATGGCGCCATATGAATCATCATATAGGAAGATATTTCATACTCAAAACTATTCAGATAAATTAGGTGATGGGAATCTTATGGGCCAAAAAACAGGGGAGGAGACAACATCCATGCAAAAGGATATTAAAACACAAATCAAATCAATACATAGTTAACAAATGAGCTATGTCGATAACCAAATAAAATAATTAGAATTTCAAATGGGGGATCTCATTTTCTGGAATTTATCTCTATAGAAGGGTGTTATAATGATTGATAAGAAGGTAAAACTAAACACCAAGTACATAGGACCCTTTGAAATTTTGGAAAGGATTCATCTTTGGATTACCATTTTTTGACGCCTCCATGTCTCTCAAAATTACATGATATGTTTTATGTCTCTCTGTTAAGAAAGTGCATAAATAAACCCAAAGCATGTGATCACCATTAAGAAAAAAGAATTGGAACCTAATCTATCTTACTGTGAAGTGCCTATCTAGATTTTGGACATTATAGATCCAGTTTTGAGGAATAAGAACACTTGTGTAATAAAATAATTCAGAGAAATCATAAGATAGAATAGGGTGTGTGGGAACCTGAAGTGATTATGATGAAGAACTACCTAAATCATTTCATGTGGTAAAATTATAGAAATTTAAAAGGATGATTTTTTTGGAGAGAATGTATCACCCTTATACTGAATGATATGTATCATTTTTATAAAAATCCATCCTCATTAATTTCTTACTAAAGATGCAACCCTGAGTCTAAATAAACGATAATATTGTATACTCTAATATAATTGCCATTAATTTGGAGGATATGGTAATAAATAAATATATAGAAAAAATTACCTATTTTACACATATATAAAATTAATTCTTTGGTTATCTATTGATTATAAATTAAAATAAAAATTCTTTGAAAAAAAATATTTTATGAAAAAACGTATTTTTATAAAGAGTGGTTTGGTCATGTTATGAGGACATATTTTGAAATTATTTTTTAACACTTTTAAAAGATTTATTTTAAAAAATGATCTTAATTTTTGAAATTATAATATCGAAATTAAATTAGAGTGAATTTTTATTAATTTTATGATAAAATTAATTTTTCAATGAATGATGAAAAATACAAGGTTTTATTGAAAATAACATTTTTCATTTAAATTATTTACAAAGTTTAATTATATTCTAAATTTTATATAAAGTTAAAATAGATTAATTATATTAAATTTTATCTAATTTAGGTTATTGGGATAAATATTATGTTAAATTTATGTATAAAAACATTCCATACCTATGTGAACTTTTCTTTGGAAAACCATTTTTTCTTCATGTGTACATATTTTATTTTAAATTAAATTCTTTCAGTTATTTGAATTTGATATGGAAAAATGGATTTAATAATTTTAATTATATTAATTAATATTATCAATTAATATAAGCTTAATTTTTTCCATAATTAATTAAAAATTATTAAAAAATTATTACCGCAGTCAAGTTAAAAAATGATTTTCTAGGGGTTAAACTAAAAAGATAAGGGTCAAAATGACATAAATAATTTTCAAGTTCCTACTTTATGACCATATTTAGACACTATAATTTCTAATTTTTTATAATTACCCTTTTTGTAGCCTTTTGGAATGTGAAATATGTGGGTACAAATAAATCTTTTCAAAAATTCCAAGTTTGTCATCTCCCCCCACATATAAATAGCCACCCACAATACCCTTCTCTTCACACACCTAAATACATTTGGATATATAAATAACTACTTTAATATATTACATAATTATCTAAAATCATTCTATATGACTTAGTTATATTAGTAAATCCACCAATTAAGGATTCAGACATATGGCTAATGAGGCTCTCTGAAGAGGAAGGAAAATTCTTAAACTTGCATTTTGTTTTATTTATTCTTACACATACTTAAAATATTTTTAAACTATGATAATAAAATATCATCAGTATATTCTATATACTAAGTTGATATTAATTTTAATAGAAAAAACTATATCAACATCCATATCCATCAAATGGAAAATTAAACTGTCGATTGTGTGTATGGAGGACTACTGCCTCACGAACCGATGAAAATCATTTTCCATCACCACTTTTGAATGCTAGATATAATTATGTATTTGACATATATATGATATTTATGCAATTTTTATACTTTTTAAATTTTTATATCACATAGAACTTCTTACCTACCTCTCTGTGGGGGGGATATGATAACGTCACTCAGGTGCACAATGAACTACCTCCTCACAAAGTTATGTGATTGTTTTTCACATATGCTTTACATGGAAGTTAGTGAGGATAAATTTAATGAATATATGTGATATTTATGAACTATAAATATTTAAATAAATATAATATCGCATATAAAGTCTTACCTTTTAATAAATTATAAAACAAAAAAAATAACAAAAAAACTGAACTAAAACATACATGAAAACTAAAGTATTATCACCTGAAATAGTGATTTTAACAAAGAATTGTTAATAAATAGGTGATAAAATACTATATGTAAATCATATATTATATTATATATATGATTATATTTCTTTAATATATTTATAATAATCCTATATTTATTATAATGGAGGTTCGAACAAGTCATATGGAATTCAGACCTAAGGTAAGGGATTCTTGTCTCAATTTTCCTTCTTTGAGACATATGTCATGTTATGCACCTATCATATTTTATGAGGTGTACATACATTCTTATTACATATAATATAATTAATTTATTCATTATAATTATATTTTATGGTTTGTTTAATGTTATTATTTCATGAGTCTTGTGATTCAATGTTTCCAAAGTGATAAATGTATTACGGAACAATCTCATCGTTTATTGGGGTTATTTATGTCTATGCTTCCAATGATAAAATATTATGATCCATATCTCAAGAAACTTATAAAATTTTTTATACTATATTTTTTCCGTGATAATACATGTTTTATATTCATCTTCATCACTTTTTGTGCTCAATATTTCAAAATAATATTTTTAGTAAAAAAAACATCTTTATTTCTCTCTTCGAGAGAAAAAACTATTTTCTTCGATATATATGTTTTTAGAAAATGTTTTAAAAAACTATTTTAGCATTAACCATATGATATATTAAAAATAACTACATTTTTACTTTTTATAAATGTTTTAAAAGGAATATTCTTATCATTTTTGGAATGAGGAAATTCTTGACTTTTTACCAAAGTGTCAAAGAAATGTTTTCTTTTAACTTCTACGACATGAAAATAATTTCTTGATGTCCTAAAAAATTATTTTCATGGAATATTAAATTATAAGTTTCCAATATAATTTAAAAAATATCTATATAATATTTCTTGATTTTTCTTCTTTAAAATTTTTATTTTCAAGGAAATGTTATTTTTCTCAAAAAAATGTTTTAGGTGTTCTTTTAAATAATTTTTTATATAAGATGACATAAATTGATGTTAAAAAATCATTAATGGGGATATAATCTAGTGATACCATCCTTACTATTTATTCATATGGTTTATGATTATTTTTATTGAGGACTTACTATTTTGATACCATTCCCCACATTACATTGAATGGTTTATGGTTATGTTTATTGATTATAGAAACTATTAAAATTTCATATGCTATTTTTTACAATATGAATTTTTATTTTATTATGTTTCACCCCTTTATATGAGTAATTAATTTCACTCAGTAAGTGACATTTTATATTCGTTTATCCCCCTGTAGAATCATTAGGTTTCATGAGTCAAACTAGCTTGGGTTTTTGGCTGAAGCCCTACCCATTTGTGTAAGATGTCTTATCATGAGGCCTTGATATTATGGTTGTGATGTATGGAATTCTACATCCCATCATTATGATATTTTTCATTTATTACCCTATGATTATTTTATTAGTTAGAATATCCATGGAAAAGTTTCAAGCACATGTAATTACATATATGGAACTGTTTGATCATTATTTATTCCTACCATATTATGGTCATGTTATTGATTAAATGGAAAGTGTCTAAGTTACTTACCTTTAGATATTGATTATGTATCATTTATTCATAGATTTCATTGTACTCATACTATTACTAAGAATTTTAACTCACCACTTTTTAATGTATCTTTCCCATGATTCCAAGTTGTATATCATGATTGATATTCAAGTATACACTAGAGGAAATAATGATGCACTTGGAGAAAAACACATTGTCGTACGTTCTGTTTTCATTTATAAAATGATATTAAAGTACGTATCTACTTAATAAGACGACTAAAAAATTCATTCCTTCTAGATGGTATTCCTTGTATCTTATTACAATGTAACAAAGTAAACATTGAGTCTTGGCCTACTATGTTTGTGGTATTTACATCCACATTATATATTTTTTATTTTACGTAAAAAAGAATTTTCTGTATTCAGGTTGTGAATACCAGATTATTATTTTAGGACAATTTGATTGGAAACTTCTGGTATCTTAAGTTATGGTTGTAATTAGGTTGTGAATCCCTACACAATGTGTGTATTTTTTAGTTATAACTACACTTGAAAAATTATTTTTTAATTAGGTTATGATTACCCTTCAAAATTAGATTAGTTCATTATATATCTCTCTCCAAGTAGAGATTTATAAGAGTAGACTAGGTTTATTTTTGACTTAACTAATATAAAAAACATCATTTTTTTATATTTTATTATTTATATAAATATATTCAATAACAAACATTGATAAATAATTTTGACAATTAATCAGCTTAAAATTTGTAATCTCGTCTAAACACCCCCTTCCTAGACTATATATCATATTACTATCATACCTAAAAAATATGTAATAGAATTGGTTACATTTTGAATTTACCAAATCTTTCTCTAGTGTTTATTTTTTATATTTACTTTAACTAAAATTTTCTTAGACCTCATTATTTAAGGACGACATCTATAAGATATAAGGAATGATAAACAATAATGGATGGATTGCTAAGAAACCACCTAACTTTAATGGAAATGACTATGGTTACATGAAATCCAAAAAAGTAATACCTTAAATAGTTAAGCAATAACACTAATCGATGATGGAAAACCCATACCAACAAGCAAAAGATTAACTAGATACTCCTCTTGGAAAAAGGATGCTAAATATTTTTTTAATTAGAAAGTAATAAATATTTTATATTATTTTATTAATAGATGTGTTTTTAGTAATTTTCCTTCATATAAGATAGATAATGTGATCTAGAAGATTTTGAAAGCCACCCCCCTTGGATCAAACAATCTAATTAGGACCAACCTTGTAATAGTTTGAGTGGTCTACTAAGATTTCATTATGGGTAAAGATGAAACCATCAATCAAAATTTCCATAAATTCACAAGAACTGTGATTTTAATGAATTACCTTAGAGAATATTTAGAGAACCTTGTACCTATTTAAAGACTGAAAATAAATATACCAAATAAATTCCATTCAAAGAAGTTTTTGATCAATTAAAGTAATAATTTCAGATATTACACATTGGACGAAATCATTGGATCAGTACTTCAATACTAACTTGAGTTGGAGAATATTGTGGAGGAAGAGAAATCAAAGAATAAAGGTATTAAATTACAATATCATATAATTATTTCTCTTGACTTTTAAATATATTTCATTAAAAAGTGATAAATGATAAATTTAAAATATAATAAATGAAATTTATAGTTTGATGAAGAGATAGACAAATTTCAAAAAAGCAACCAAATAAATATCAAAATATTGATAAAAAATAAAATATTGTTAGTACAAATGGAAAATATGTTACTTTCTATGAATATAGGAATAAGGTACTCATTAAAATCAACTTTACAATTTTTAAAAGCGAAGTGATAGATAAAAAATACATGAAATATTTAAAAAGTTCTTAACAAGCTGGATGGATTTTCCTTAAAGAATCTGATTCATGTAATTAATACAGAATTGATAAAGAGTTATATAATATATGTTTTATGGTGAAAAATATAAGTGATATTAATAATGACTCTAATTCTAGTTATTATTATAATATTGATGGTTATATATTTGATGATTTATATGAAAAAAAATTATTTTTTTAAAAAGATGTTATAATACATGTAGAATTCTATAGAGAATTAAAATAATAAAATTAGAGTCTTATCAAGGAAGGTATAAAATTTAATAAGAAGAATGATTATTTCAAGGAAGAAATAAAAAAATTATTCAAGTTCTAAAGATAAGATCTATGATGGATTTTATTTTTTTTAGAAGGAAAATTGTAATCTTAGAATTAAATTTGTAATCTTAAAATAAAAATCATCTACTTTTGTTGAAGAAAATGAAAAATATTAAAATTTGGTGGCTATGATGAAAAAAAATAAAGATAAAACTGGTTATGGTTATAATCCTTATATACCTAAGTTAAAAAAGACTAATTTTGTTAAAATTTCTATATTAAAAGTTTGTTTTTTACATGTTTTAAATGTTGCATTCAAGGAAATTATGATGATAAATGTTATCATATATATCATCCATCATTTTATTATAAAAATAATTTTATTACATTAGATTTATCTACTATAGTACCATACAATAACTGTTTTAAATCTATTTTGGTACCTAATAACTATATTTCAAACCCAGTTGGACTCAAAATAGCATGTGTACAGAAAATTTCAAGTAATTGTTTTTTATAGGAAAAATTCAATGGATATATAAAGAATGAAACATGGTACATGGAAATTGATTGGTACCATCACATGACTAGTGACCTATTGAATTTACTCTTTTATACCAAATAATACAGGGGCTCTTATAATTTTGGAGATAACTCTAAAGTAAATTTTAGAGGATTTGGTGAAGTAGGTTTTTCAAATGATTGTTTTAATTTATAAATTCATACACATTGAAGGTTTGAAACATAACTTAATTTATATTTCACAATTATGTTATGATTTTATGTATGTTAAATTTGAAGATAACAAATGATTATTAATTAAAAATGGAAAAGTTTCATGTTATTCTAATAGAAATGAAAAATTCTCTTCCATTAATTTATATGATATATCTAATTAAAATTGTAAGTGTTTAATTACTATAGAAACTAAGTATTTTCTATTTAATATAAGTCTTGGAAATGATTATTTTCCACTCATACACAAATTATCCATGCATGGAAAATGTTATAGATTTAAACAAGATAAATGTATGTAAAGCTTCTCTGATTCATGCTTAAAATGTAAGAATTACAAGAAATCCTTCAAATATATTAATCATGTTTCTACTTCTACACCTCTTGAATTATTGCGTCTTGATTTATTTGGTATAATTAAAACTACTTTTTTAGGTAAAAAAAAATATGTTTTTTTATTATTCATGATTTCAATATATTTATGTGGGTTTATTTTATGTATCATAAGAATTAATCCTTTATAATATTTATTTCATTTTGTAATCAAGTTTAAAATATTAATTTTTTTTTTTCTATTTGAAGTGACAGAGTAGAATTTTTAATTTTTAATTTTTAATTTTTTTCAAAAGTGGTTTTTCTTATAATTGATTGTGCATAGAACACTATAATAAATTGGTGTTATAGAATATAAAAATATAAATATTCAAGATATTTCTCGAACTATGCTTAATTAATATACTTTAACAAAACACTTTTGGTTGAATCTGCTAATAATTCTTTATATGTTTTGAATAGAGATTATATTAGACATTTCTTGAAGAAAATGAATTATTAATTTTTTAATGGTACAAAACAAAAGGTTAGTTATTTTATTTTATTTCATCGTGATGTTTTTATCATGAATACAAATGATAATTTAGTTAATTTTGATGTTATATGTGTTTAAGGTATCTTTCATGGTTATTTATCTAATAGTAAAGCTTATGGAGTTTATAATAGTCAAACCATGACTATTATAGAATTCATAAATATAATGTTTGATTATTCTTTGGATGTTAGTAGATATTTTTGGGAAAGTATTAGGATTATTTTAGGAATATTTATTTTTGTAAAGAAATAAAATATAGATAGTTTATATAATGATGTGGAGAAAATTGATACTCAATATTATTTGAGATAGTTTAAGATTAATAATGATCATCCCATTGAAAATAATATTGGTAATATTGGTTCTGATATGAGAATAAGAATCTCTAATTTATAATTAATTTCTTATTCTTCATTTGTCTCTCATTTTGTTTCTTCTAATATTTACCATGATTTAAATTATTCAAATTTTATTATTTGAGAAAGGAAAAAAAAAGAGGAACATAGAGTATACCTAGGAAAAACTATGAATCATGTGGAGGTGATCCTTTAATTTTTCTGTTAAATAAAGAAGAATAATTGACTTTGAATCATAATAATATTGTAGGGAATAAGGATCGATTGTGTCTTTGTGCGCCACAGAAGAGAAATTCTATGAGTCATGTGGAGACATCATATCCCTCAAAATTGAAGAATGATTTCGTGGAGGTTGTTAGATTGGTAGTGAACGTTTCCTTTTCTGGTTAGGATTCACCATCTGTAGGAAGGGTTATCTTGAAGTGTAGGGTTTTTCATTTCTTCTCTAACAAATATGTTGTTGAAGAGATGGTAACCTTTGAAAATTATCCATTATTTCTCATGTATTGACCCCAAAAGGGGAGAGGGGTATGAGATTTTGGGAACTCAAAAGATAGATTATAGTATCTTATGGTTTCAAAAACTAGAGAATGATAGCCATGTGAATAGCGTATTTTCAAATTGTCTATCCAAACGATGATTACAGAAGCCCTGGAGCTTCGGTTCTATTACCCTGAATCCTGTAATTCTTTAGATTCAAGATTGGTATTGAAACATTTATCTAATTAATATAATAAATAATCATTCATATATTTGTATTTTCATATATAAACTCTACTAGTTATATTGGCATCCTCATAATCTCAAAGATATTGATTCCTCTCTTGGAAATCCAATTAGAATGGATAACAAACCGATATTATTATATTTGTAAATTTTACTAGAGTCTTAGTTGACGTTTATATGGAAAGAACATTGGTTGAGGAAGTTTTTCTCAGAAATAGGAATGATTACACCTCTCCAATGATATTTTATAAAATAAAACTGATGTTCTGAAAAGAGTGAAAATTATTTGGCGATCTTTCTGAAAAATGAAAAACACCCAATTTTTTTTGCTTATGTAAGGCCATGGGACATGATGAATCTCTATGAAAAAAGCCACTAAAAAGGGAAAATTAATGAACCCTCAACATCTTATTACCCCACATACCCACTCAATAATGTGGTGGAAACTCCCCAGATTCCATTTTTATCTAATAGGCCCATAAATCAACAAAAAGATTTTGGACCTAGTGAGTAGGATGATTCATCAAAGAAAGTGGGTGAAATTTTCCAGGAGAAGGATCTGCTAGATCTTGCTAGAATTTTGGTGGTTGAATTGGTGGATAAGGACATGATTTTTCACAATGTTTTCAATAATATAAAGTTGAATATGACCCATATTTTCCAAGAGGATACATTGTAAGATTTTGAGGTTCATGGTGCCCTTCCAAAAAGCTCCTGAAATAATGAAATCCCTAGTTTGATTCTTTCTCTATTGTAGTAATCAAGGGAAAATGAACATCATAATCTCTAAATATATGATCTCTTTTAATACACTGATGTTTTGGAAGATTGTGATTGTGGTTGATCCTATATACTGGAAGGTAAATGCTCCAAGTGACCTAGTTATCCCTTATTATGTCATTGACTCTAATCAATGTATGAATGAGCACCCAAAGATGCATCAAAAGTTATCTGGTAAAACGTTTTGGATTTTTAAAGTCTGGAACCTACTTACAAATCTTCTTCCGAGGATGCTGATTCAGAACAGAAGGCTCAGGTATAATATGTCCCACTTGAAGGCTCTTAGGCTACTACAATCCCATATCTAGGGATGAATACTGCTCTAAATTAAATTATTATCTCACATTAAAGGCTTGATGCATAGGGTGTCTACCTCGAAGACACCCAAGATTATGAACATGATTATATTGATCTGGACTATGTAAAAAACTAATAAGATACCACACAACATCATCTCCAAGGGCATTATTTCCCTCCAGAAATATTCTCGAATGAAAAATGGAATCATCAATAGTAAGGGGATGCTTCATTCACTCAAGTACACTCAATTAGTACTGTAAAGAGAGGGATGGTTGATGAAAATCAATGGGGGATAGAGGAGTCCCCCAATATGTTTATTCCTCTTAGTGAAATATTCTAGGTTGATGACACTAAGAATTACCACCCCAATGATTATTTGTATGATGAGTGTAAGGCAACTAAACCAAAAATCATAAGGGGAAATGAGAAAAGGAAAAGGAAAGGGAAGGGAAAGAATTTCAAAAAAGGATCCACAGAGGAACAACATCAAACTAGTGGTAGGGAAACCCTCAAATAATGAAGATCCTCTTTAGGATTTATCATGGGATTGGTAATTATCCCATGGTCACAACCCTTATACGTCTCATTGTGACCAATAATCCCATGATGATTGGTCTTGTTGATCCAAATATGAGGTTTTAAGATTTCAAGAAATTTAAATGGACTTCTCTTAGTTACTCTCTTATTTTACATAATCTCTGTGAGAATGGTGTAGAGAGTCTATGAGTGCTTAAATATGATAGTCATAATGTTAAATCTTGAAAAAAAATCATTAGATTGTTTCATTCAGGGTTGACATGTATAATTATTGTCTTTTTGTGTCCTTCATCTATGCCTCGAACATTTATATGAAAAGAAGGGAGTTGTTGAATGAATTGGGTTCGATCTCTAATCAAATGTCTCCAAATTGGATTATGTTGGGTGATTTAAATACTATTCTTAGGCTGAAGGAAAAAATTGGATTCCATTTTAGGAGTTTAGCATCCAAGGAGTTTTTTTAATAGCCGGGTTGATGTACCCGTTATTGGATATTGTTTTATATATGGAATATACACTCTAAATAGAAGAAACTATTAAAAATTTGATAGGTTTTTTGACTAATTTGATTATAGGAATGATATGATTAATTTATTTGCTATAATTCATCCAAAAATTCATTTTGATCATGATCCTTCAATAATTTAAATCCTCTCTGGTAGAGAAATATCATTCCTACTTCCCTTAAAATTATATAATTCTTGGTTGGTAATCTCTATATGTAGAGATTTTATCCAAGATTAAAGGATTATTGTGACCACTGGAAGCCCTCTTAAGATTTTATCCTCCAATTTAAAGAACAAAAAAAGGATTCTTAAAGAATGGAGAAAAATCTCATTCTCTGTGATTTTTTAGTATATAATGGATGATGAAAATCATCTATTACACTGTAAAAATATTAATCAAATTCAATGTATTCCCTATTCAGATTAAATACAAGACCTCTCTAAAATGTATGAAATTATCAATATTAAAGAGAATTTGTACAATTCCAAATTCAATGTAAGATGACTAAATGACGGGAAAAGAAACTCCATGTTCTATTAATTCCTTCACATAGAATATAATATTATGAAGTGGTCACTACCCTTAACATTGATGGATGATTTATTAGTTTAGAAAATGATATTTCTAACATTATGACTATATATTTTGAATATATGTACTCAAATAAGGGAGATGAAAATACTCGCATGATAATTGATAACATTACTCCCAACATTGAAGATTAGAAAAAACATGAAATTATTTGAGGCCCATGGGGAGAAAGTGATCAAGTAAGCCTTTTCTTCCATAAATATTGATAGTATGGCAGGTCCGGATGGATTTACATTTAAGATATTCCTGTTCAATTAGGAAATTGTACATGGTGGAGTTACTAATATAGTTAGGTAATTTTTTCACCCATTCCTCATTTACATATGGAGATAATTCTAGAAACATTTATTTAATCCAAAAAAATAAGATTATGTGGACATCAAGGATTTCATATCAATTGCAATTGGAAACAACATACCAAAAATCATCTGTAAAATTATTGCTACAAGGCTTTGGAATATTTCTGGAGAAATAATAAGCCTCAATTATTTTGGATTTTTTCTTAAAGGAATATTCAAAATTGTATTTTCACTTCCTCTAAATGAATCAATTTGATGAGGAAAAAGGTGAAAGATGAAAATATCTCTCTAAAAATTGACATCTCTAATTCCATTACCATAATAAAATTGATCTTTATTCTCACAATTATCAAGAATCATAGCTTATCCAACATATTTATAAACTTTATCCAAACCATCCTCAGGAGTTATAGGTTCCCCATATTTATAAATTGATATAAAAGGGGATTATTTTTGTGTTTCAGGGGTATCAGGTAAGTGGATCCCTCTTTGTCCTCCCTTCTCCCTGGCTGAAGGATATTTGAGTTCATCCCTTAGAGATCATTACAAAGATGGTTAAAAAACATACAAATGTTATGAGGGGGATTTAAACATTTTTGTATCTATTGCATGCTGATGACATCCTTCCTTTTGTGAAAACTGATAGGGGAACCGTGTATTTTATCAAATCTATCTTTGGGAACTATATGGATATGGATATTCAAGTCATTAGTTAGAACAAATACTTCATGGTATTTGGGGATGGGGTTCCCATCAAAAAGAAAAATATGGTTTCTATATCCCTTAGGATAAAGAGTAGTTATTTTCCCTTTACATACCTTATGGTTCCACACTTTTGGGTTATAATTAAAAGTTATTATCTTAAAAATATATATTCCAGAATTATTAGTCAGCTAGAGGCATGAAAGGGGAATGTCATGTGTCAAGAAGGTATAATTTTACTTATCAACTCGGTGATCACTTCTACGTTTATCTCCGATTTATTTATTTATAGACGCCCCAAGGACTACATCAAAGAGATCCAAGTGCTGATCATAAATTTTATATGGACTCATTCCATTCATGAGAACATATTGTTTTGTGGCTTTGAATGAGTGTTTCAAGCCTATTGACATGGAAAGATTTGGTATTAAAGAAAAGAATTTTTCAATGAATCCCTACTCAATATATTTACATGGAATCCTATTAAATCCCATGAAAAATAAATGGGAATTCATATATATTTACTTAATAAATTAATATTTTATACTCTATCTACTTATTCTCTTCTGATTGTTAAATTATTGAATTTTTCAATAATTTTTTATACAATTCTAAAAATGTATGGTATGCAGGTTGTCTGATTTGAATTCTTGGAGTACACCTTGATTGAAAAGGCCTATACATATATTTTTTATTTCTCCCCTAGCCAATGAATCATGCATCCATTGATTATCTCTAGTCTAATTTCACTAATACTTATGAATTTTTTCCTTTCCTAATTTTTATTGAAATTCAATGGTATGATTTTATAATATGGATGCAATCGTTTAGGGACCAAACATCACTAGACATCTTAGTACCAATGAATGATACAAGAACAAATATTATGTACATACCCATATCCCTCGATGGCTTATGATATATAGTAAATCATTCATTCACCCACCATCCATGCTTCTTATATAGAGGATCTAGAGGAGGTGGATCTCTATGCACAACCAACCAAAAAACTAGGTTATAGATTGTATCAGTCTTTTATCAATGTTTGGAAGATTTCGAAAATTTTAACTGTGTTTTTATTACATTAACATTCACTTAAAGGTTAGAGGATTACATATAATATGTTGGTTTTAGCCTACACATGGATAGTTTGGAGGTCCTACTAGAATCCGTCGCTATTTTTGGTAGAAGTGAACTGGTCAAAGGCATGTTGATTGTTTAAGATACTTCCATTATTGATCATGTTTGGATAATAAAATATAGTCTGTCATTTGAGAACCAGGAACCTAATATTAATTTAGGAATAAAGGCTATTCAAAGGGATATTAACACAACCTTAATGAACCAGATAGTTTTCATGAAAAATGATGTTCCTGGTGAGGTTGTACAGAAAATTCGGTGTTCCTAGTAAGAATATAAAACCACTAGTGATGAGTTCAATCAGGTGGATCCATCCAAATCCCCTATTGTATGAAAGTTAATGTGTGTACGGAAGCTTGAAGTGCACCCATACCTTCAGGTTTTGGTTTTAGCTTCCATAACTATCAAGGATTCCTTAAAGGATTCATCTATCACTTCATTAGAAATGGATGTTCCATTAAGGCTACGTTATGGGATATGATTAAACCCATAAAACATGATTTCCATTATGTTTTTAATTTCCTCTAGATGGAATCTAATTCCACTGTGGTAGCGGTTATATTTTAGAACTTGTCTAGGAATGTCCCATGGAGAATGTTATCTCCATAGATTGAATGTCTTCATTGTATCAATCATATTAATCTTGATGTGACACATGTTTACAAGGAATCTAATATTGCTGATGATGCTTTATCAAAGATAACTATTGTTGAGGAATGATCAGGATGGTACTTTTTTGGCACCAAACTTCTACTCACAATTTATTGAGGCATATTTTGATTAGTGTCATTGAATCCCACCATAATAAATCTCTCTTATGATGTCATGAATTTTATTTTGTGTAATAATATTTGGTAAGAGATTATTTTCTTGTCTCTTGGACTTTTTTGGTTACATATTGGATTATTTATGTGAAATAAGAGATTAATAAATTTGTTAAAAATATTGTTTGTTATTTAGTTTAATTAACCGGGGATAAGTTAATAATTAAAACTAAATGAATATTTAGAAAAAAAATTGTTAAATCTGGAAAACTTTTCAAAAATAAATCTAGAAATGTTTCCCAATGATGCACTCAATAATAAGGTATATACTTTGAAAATTTATTTACACTTGTTTCCATGTTGGAGGATATTGGAATCTTGTTAAATTTTTCTTATTTTAAAGGATTTACATTAGATAAAATGGATATTAAAAGAGATTTATAAAATAGTTTAATATTTATATAAGTGTATATTTATCAACCCCCATGTTTTGTAAATAAAAAATTTCCAAATCATGTTTTTAAATTATATAATATTTGTACGGTCTCAAACAAGTAGATCATGCTTGGTGAGGATTTATTTTTTATATATAATATTTCTGTCCAAAAGGGAAATATTAATCCCAATATTTTTCCAAAATTATTTAAAATATTATATTAATTATGTAAATTTATGTTGATGTTATAGTATTTGGTTCCTCTAGTGAATTTATTTATAATGATTTTTCTACTTTAATGTCATTTGAGTTTTACATGAGTTTAATGGGAATATTAAAATTATTTCATATGCTTCAAATTCTTCAAAGGAATGATTACATCCTTATTAATAAATCTAATAATTCTAAAGAGTTGGATAAAAGGTTGGGCATTGATTCATGTATGTCTATAAAAACATTTATAAGTATTAGTTATAAATTAGATATTTATGTATCTGGTAAATATGTTGATATTAGATTTTATAAAGGCATCACATGTAGCCTTATTTATTTATCAATATATAGACCTGATATCATTTTTAGTGTTTTCTTATATGTAAGGTTTCATGCTGATCCTAAATAGATTCATATCAATTTTGTGGAAAGAATAATTATATATGTTAAGGGAACTATTAATTATGTTTTTTATTAATATAAATATATTTTTTTCATTTAATATCATATTATGAATCTGATTTTGGTTTCTATAAAATTTATAATAAAATAATATTAGGTAGATTTAATTTTCTTTGAAAAGTGTTAACTTCTTGGTATTCTATGAATAAATTAACTATTAATCAATCTACTGCCAAAGTTGGGAATATATCTACTTCTAGTTATTGTGTTCAAAGTTTTTGTGTAAAGAAAAACATATTTTATTTTGGTGTTTATCTTGATTTATTACCTATTTATTTTGATAATAGATCTGAAAATTATATTTTTAATAATCCATTAAAACATTCAAGATCAAACAATGTTGATGCAATACTTCTTTTAGCATAGATAATGTGAACAAGGGAAATTTTGTTTTAGAGTTTTACCTAAAAAATAAACTCATATATATATTTACAAATCCTTTAGACTTTAATTAGATTAAAAATATTATATTTGATTATATTATTTTAGAATCTTAACATTTTTATGTTATCATGTGTTTATATGTTGTTTTAAAGTACTTAGATGGTGAAATTTTCATATTTTCATGAAATATATAAAATATATAATCAATTTTTTAGATTACTACTGCCTAATTTCTGTACATATATTTTTATTATATATATATTTTAAAACATCTCTTATATCAAAAATGATTCTATCATTATTTTAAAACCATTTATTTGCATAAAATATTTTTAAAAAAAATATTTCTCATTATTATTTCTCAAAAAACATCTAAAAATTATGCTCACTACATTTAATTATTTATTTCAATAGTGGATGACTTTAAAATGTCACCTTTATATATGTTTTAAAAAATCGAATGTTTAAAAAAATTATACAAAATTAATAGTGGTCTTTAATTTGTTTCCTTATAAAATTCAATCAATTTTATTTATTATTTATTTGAAACCTTATCTTTTTTATAATTTAAAAAATGGGGAAGTTGTTTTTGAAATTATACTTGGTTTTGTAATTATATAAAAGGGGTATAATATTGAGTTAATCCTTGAACAACTTTTTTTTATAATTTAAAATATTTATTTCTTTTATTTCCTTTAAATTACTTAATACAATGAATTTTGCATTTATTAAAATTTTCATCATCATGACTATATTATAATATTTCATTTCATAAAATGTATTTAGATTTTATGTTCTAATAGTTTATAACATTTTATATAAGTGTAATAGAGGTTTCTTAGGCTAAAAATGTCATTTCGACCTTATAATATCATATAGAGATGTTTTTTATTTTTCCCATGTATTATTTTTATGAAAACCCATATAGCCAATTTGATATCTACAAAGTCATTCTAAAATTCACATAGTTGATTTTTGAACAACAAAGATATTTTTCGAGACTTGGTTTCCTTCTGTACCCCAACCATATCTTAGTATACCAAATTATAAATTTAGTTTTTCTTCTTTTTGAAATATAAGAGGAATATTTACATTCCATTAGATGAAATAAATTCTTTAATAAATCATTTCCATGTTCTAAATTAGGTTAGAAGACATTGTATGATTTTAGTATGACTTCTACAGTTTCTCATAATTTTTATTAATCATGACATGAGATATAGAGTTATGATTAAGAAGATTAATAATTTTTTGAAGGCTATTGAAATTTTATAAATATAATTCTACTAGAACAAAATATAACCCTTTATTTAGATGGTAAGTTTTAGGTTTGAATTTTGAAAAGTCAACAAGTTTCCAATTTTCAAGAATTAAGATACTTTATTCCCTTAAATGAATTTTTGATGTAGATTATATTATATATATTTTCTTATGTGGACATTCTTATGTGAATCACCTATTCCAAACCACCCATGTAAATTCCTTATGTAGATTTGATAATTTTTATTTTTTTATGTGGATCGGTTATACCGATTCACCTATATAAATTTATTACATCGATTTAACTATGTGAATCTCAAATGTAATTTTTCTTATGTGAAGAGTGAAAACCCTTATGTGTATTTTCCTATATAGTTTCATGTAATTTTATAGGTTATTCTAAAATCAAAAAAAAATATATGTTTTACGTATTTTTTCACATTTTAATTTTCATTATGTTTATTTCAAATATTTAAATTATTCTAATGGACTTATAGATTCATATTAATTATGTTGAACCTATGCGAATTTTTTTCATTATTTTAAAATTTTTTTATGAAGATAAAATAGTGTTCTATTTACATTAGTGATACTTATAGATTGAATATGAAAATATTTTTTAATTATTTTATGTTTTTTATTCAATTCTATGGTTTCAAGATTAATATTAGTTGATATTAAACTCAATATAAATTTTAAATTTTTTAATTTTTTGTGATATAATTTTTTGAAATTTTACTAATGTTTACTACTTGTTTCAAATGAAATGATTTTGAATTTTTTATTAAAAATACAAATTATTTTTTCACAGAAATTTTAATGACTAACTATTATATAAGTATTTGTAACTATTCAATTAAATAAATTCAAATTTCATTCAGTTAGAATTTATTAATTTGAATATTGTATATGTGTTGAGAGTTTTTCATTTATACTTCAACTAGAAAAGTAGGTTGTAATTGTTTTATGAGAACCTTTAAAAAATTAGATTAGTTCATAGTGTATATCTCACAAAGTAAAGAGTTATAAGAGTAGATTAGTTCAACATTGGATGAAACTACTTCAAAAAATCATATGTTCTTTCTTTTATTTCTCTTCTAATTATCGTCATTAATTAACTTTGATAATTAATTTAGGTAATTAATATATATCATAAATTTTTTAATCTAGTCTATTAACGCCCCTCCAGACCATCTGTAATCATCCTATAAGACCTAACAATGAAGACCTATTCACATTATAGGCATGGATTCTTCAATATAGTGATCCAAATCAGAGTTTGAATATAAGAATAAAGAAGTAAGAAGACAGAGAAGTATTTTAAAATAGTAATAGGAAGTTATTTTTTTGAATTTTAATTTTCAATATAAATTAAAATGTTTTCTATATTTTATACATGATGATAAAATTAATAATTAGAAAATAAATATAGAATCCTGAATGTAATAATAAGAATAAGAGGAATATAAGTATAAGAGATCATAGAGAGTCTCTAAATAATTTTCATGTATGTTTTTAAGATAGTGATAAGAATAAAAAGAGTTTTTGTGGTTCACAAAGAGAGAAGAAAAAAACATGAGATAATATAGTTTAATAAAGAATAAGGATAAGAAACATTATAATAACATAATAGATGTCTGCTTATATTAAATGATTTATTATATTTGGAATAAAATAATTTATTATTTTAACAGTGTGGGAATCACTCAAACATAATCAAGAGTCTTTTATAACAAGATCATGGATATTATCTTATTTTTTACCAATATATTGATACTAATGGGTCATATAGTCTTGATAAAATCATGATAATGGTTCCGGAGCCTTTTCTTGTGAAAGGTGAACTTTGTAAATCTATATTTCCCTTTTGTGTATATGCTTTAATGTATTTATAACAAAAATTCTTATTGTATTTAATTGTGTTGAAGGTTTTTTCAAGAAGAAGTATATAAAGGATTTTATAATCTTTGATTCACCCCCACCGCCTCAGTGATTTCACTAATCATGTGGGTCTTTTCAAGTGGTATCATAGCATGGTTTCCATTATTTTCCATATTTGTTTTGGATTTTTTCTCTATTTAAAGTTTTAGTGAATCATTTTTGTCTATAATGAATTATCTAAATTCAGTGTATAATAAAGGGATTATCATGTTTTAGGGGAGGGGTTATCATATATGGAAGAAAATAATTTTACCTGATATATTTTCATACAATTATGGATTAATGGGAGTTGCAACTGATGTTTTTAATAAACATGATGAAGATTATTCTATGATCTTGGAAAACAAGAAGAATATTAGACATGATAGAAAGGATAAAGATGATATATTATCTTCTATTTTAGAGAGTGAATATCAAAACATTAATAGAATAAATATTTAAAAATATATGAAAAAATGTGATAAAATTTATTATAGAAATAATGAAGTTAATACAATAGAGATTCATATTTTGAATGTGAATTATAAAGGTATTTGGATTCATCATGATGAAACTGTAAATAGGTTTGTTTAAAAAGTAATAATGTGATTGTGAGAACAATCAGAGGCTTTGGTGAGAGGTTATAAGATAAAATTGTAGTTAAGAAGATAATTGTATCATACCATATTTTTTTGAGGCTAATATCTTGTATTTAGAAGACAAATATCTAGACAATTTCATCTTGATAACTTATATAACATATTAATTTCCTATAAGACAAAAAAATTAAAGTGTTTTCAAGAAAATGGTTAATGATGAAAATTAAATTTACCTTAAATCCTAAAATCCTATTAAGTGTAAGAAAAAGGATGATATGTTTTAAGGTGAATTTCAATATTTAGAATCATATATGGATATGAATTTTGATAAAATAATATCTCTTATCTCTATATTTTTTAGATTATAAAATGGAATGGTAAAGTGAGATCTTCAAGAAAAAATTTTCAAGTGTGGATCCACAACACATTATTCTATAAAATTTTCAATATTTAATTAGGTTAAACCCAATTTAGATAGAGAAGAAATATCAAAAATAACATTCAAAAAAAATAAATAAAGACTAATAAGTTATATCTTTTTTATAAAGGGAATGTAAAACATTTCTCTAAAAAAAGAGAAACTTATTATCCATGTATGAAGATAGTGAAATATATTATAAATGATATAAAATTGAAACTTATAGTGACATTAATGAGACTCTTCTCATTTATAAGGTAAATGAATAAAATTTCACTTGTCCTGAATTTAATATTTATAGCATAGAAGAAGAAGAAATTTAGATGGGATATTTATTGAAACGAGATTTGAAATAATGTCTTTTAAAAAATTTAATATTGTTAAAATATTTGAGTATTTGTTAATAAGATAACCAATATTATTACAATAATGAATCTATCCATTATGATGAGAAATAAATGTTCTTGAATGAAATTATTTATTTGAGGAAATAGATGGATGATCAGAATAATTTTAATTCCAAGAAAAAATTAAGGGTCAAATATTATGAGAATGTGATTAATGTTGTTCAAAAATAGTTAATGTAGGATGAAATGAATATGAATAATTTTAGATTTAACATTTAAAATACTAAGCAATAATTTTAAGAATTCTCTAAAATAAAAAAGATACTATAGAAGATTCAAATAAATATGAATAACATGTTTACAATCTAAGATACAATACACATGGTTGAAATGATTTTAAAATTGAATGTGTAGATCTTGAGAAGAAAAACCACGTGAATAAGATAATGTTTGTGGAAAAATAATGAAAATACCACAAAGCTATAAAATTTATTGACTTTAACGTCATGTCAAAAAATGAGATAACTAAGGAATCAGAAAAGGATAAAATGATTTCTAGATTGAATGGATTTTTTTGGGATTCCTTAATAATTTCGGCTTCCAAATGAAAAAATAGTGAAGACTCAATAAAGGAAAGAATACATGTCTTAATAGCTAGAAAAATATCTATATATAGATAAAAGTATGATTTTTATGGGGGTTTTTGGTATATTGGAGTCTTTTAGAAATTGGGAAGAAATTTTCGGTTCAATTATAAACAATATTATAATCCAAGTTGTTTTAGAATATAATTTTTAAGGGGGTTTCAACCCTATAAACAAAGATTGTTTGTAAATAGTTTATAATATATTGATATAAATATTATAATATATTTAATCTCCTTAATGAATACTATTTATGAGTTGACCATCCTAATCACTAATAAAATTAATGCCGCATATTTTTTGGGGAGGAGTTTGGTTTCTCTTTAAAGAATATTTATATAGATAATGGTGTTGAACATACAAGAGTATGATTTTATTCTTATCTTCAAAATAATTGAATTCACTATAAAATCAGTACATCATATACACCATAATAAAATGGTGTTTTTGAACAAATAAAATAAGTTTAGTGGATATGTTTGGAATAGTGCAGATAGAACATGATGTATCTTTGTATATTTAGAGATAATTATTGGTGCAACTGATCAAATTCATAATCATTTGTTGTATAGACCAAACTAAAATATTTCCTTATATGATAATAATTATAGGTCTTCTATATATTTTAAGTATCATGGGGTGTTTGGAGTCCCCTATGTGATCACAGTTAATAGAGAAAATATTTGGAACATTATGAAAATTATTTTGATGGGATATTTCATTATTATCCTACAAATGTACGAGTATACCATTGAAAAAAATTATTAATAAGAAATGTTTTTATTATTATTGATGTGATGATGATGGTGCAGGAATACCCATGAAATAAAACATAAAGTATATTCTATAAGAGATTAATATTGTATTACCCCAACCCTAGTTACCCAGAGTCGGTGCATTATTACATATCATTGGAATGATCACAAGATATCATGTCCCAAAATATCGATTAGTTTAGTAGCCTTGGATGTAATATATAGATACATAAGTTTTACATTACATCATGAAATAAAGAAAAACAACATTATGTCCCCTTTTAACAAAATAATATCCCTTAGCCTATTCCTATAGGACAATCATGATATACTTCTTCACATCCTGGGAAAAATAAAACATATAAATGGTTGAACTCAGATGCTTAGTAAGGATAACAATATAGTAGAAACATTCATAAATAATCATTAACATTTAAGGTAATGTATATGACTAAAACACAAGCCTTTTAAACATAAACTTCATCATAATATAGAAAATATAAATCATATAATTCCATTTACTTATTCACATGTATATTCTACTAGTCGAATAATCGCATGAAATATCAATATACAATTTTATATTGATAGAATGCATAATGTCGGACATCATAACCACATAGTCAAGGCCTCGTGCCAAGACTACAAAAAATATTTTTTCAAGGCCTTATGCCAAGACACTAATTTGTCTCATGAGACCTTTCGATGCATAGAAGAGCTATAACGGGCTATACCTATCACTTACTAAGTCCAATGAATTACTCATATGAAAAGGTTGAAACATAACACAACCATTTATATTAAAACTGGCATACAAAATGTTAATACTTTAACCATAAACCATGAATGGTATAAAGATAACAAATCCACAGTCAATCATATCACTAAACCACTAATATAATATGGAGGATTGTATCATAATAAATCAAATTCATACAACTGTAAAATCCATCAAAGCATGTTGACATAGATGAAATCCAAAATATTTGAAAGTAATTCGTCTTTCTATTTTGAAATTATTTAAAAGTAACATAATTATAAAAGAAAACATTTACTTTTAAAATATTCTTATAATCTTGTAAGGGATTCTATGAAGGTGTTATAATGGCGGAAAATAGCTGCAACCGTCGTATAAGTTAAAAAAAATTATTTCCTTAATTTTGTAGAAAAGGTTGTAAAGGACCTTATTTAGAAAACGAAGGAATTATTAATTTATAAACATCTTATAAAAATTCAAAGAAGGGTACAAATGAATTTAACCCATATTCTAGAAAATAATAAAAATGTTTTGATGTACATTTCTATGAAACACGGATGTGGATGATAAAGAGGTCCCAGTAGATACTCACGTATAAACAACCTTAGATAATAAAGAGATTGTAGAATTAACCATTACCTTGTACTTTTCCTTAGTTGACGGTAACATAACCTATTGTATAATGGTTTAATAATTTTTATTAAATTATAGAAGAACCATATACCTAAATATGATATCACATATGATCTTTTAATATTTCTTTCTTAATAATATTTCAGTAGTATCATTGTTTCGGGTGTTAACTGATTTGTTTTTATTTATATGTCTTATTATGAAATTCATGTTTATTATGGATAGGATGTATTTTATTCATATACAGAATCATATTATGTTCTTAAACCTTGTTCTTCAATCATAAAATGAAAATTATTCTTTAATGGTTATGATGGGGAATGAATCTCATCGCGTTCGTGGAGACGACAATCATTACGTACGCACGAGCAACAATATCATTCAATTGAAGATGAAATAGTATATAATTGGATGTTATATCATATATAATGAATAATTAAAACGTTATATTTATTATATATATCAATTATACATCCATATAATACCCATCCAAATAATGAAGTGTTGAATAATAACTACACCACGATGTGGAGACGGTAAGCCATACATACACACGTATGGTGACTTTGTCATTCATAGGATGGATAGAATAATGAATATGGTTGTACCATATTTATAATAACATCAAATTATTTAGAAGTTATGATAGTTTTTATTTTGGTATGAAAAAAACAAAGAAATAGGAAGTGGAAGAAAAAGATATCTTTGAAAGAGGTGATGAAATTATTACCTCTTCTTCAGGTGATTCCTTTTGATTTGATTAAAAGAGATACATAGGTTGTATTTATAATAAAAAAGGGCTCTAGGATGAAGTTATAGTAGATGGTAGGATATTTGGGCAGGGGTTGGCTGAGTAAAATGGCTTTGGAGGTGTGAAATTAAGAGAAGGGGAAGTGCCCTTTTATAAGATAGGTGAGGGTAACATTAGGAAAATCTTGAAATATTATTTTATTATAAATTAATTTTCGGTTTATAATGGCTCCAAATGAATTTATTTAGAGGATAATGTGGGGCGGTTTGAAAATCTCTCAACCAATAGGTTATACACAGGTTTAGGTCACCATATTAACCTTATCATTTTTATTTAACTCTTAGTAAAATAGTTTGACATTTACCATGTCTCCTTGTATTTTTAAATTTTATGATTAATAAAAATACAATAAACTAGCAAGAGTACCCCAAGTGGTTAATTAATAACATATATAGAATTATATAAGTCCTTTAGTAGAAACTTATATAATTATAACTATTATATAATTTAATAAAATAATATTTTTTTAAAACTCAATTATGTCAATTTTAACACTTTTTAGTATTTGGTTTTTGTTAAAGTCATATCAACTTGATTAATTTGACCAAAATTACATAAATCAACCATAACATGTCATATTAACCTATAAATTCTTGTAATTCATCAAAATACTCAATTTACATTTATTTTGGTATTTATAATATTAATTATTTAAATATTTCATTATTTAGGTAATTACTGCATAATCGTTGTTTCATAAATAAATTTAATTAATTAATGTATAAAAATTATAAATAAAATACCATGATTTAGGAACTCTCTATATTTATAATTAATATTTATAGTCAAAATTATCATATGTACAACCCTATATTAAATATTTTTGGTTATTAAAATTGGAATTTAACAATTTTAACTATTATTTAAATAAAACAATAATAAATTTCCATATCCAAAGAAAGTGGACCATTAGTATCATATATTATTCCTAAGGTTGATTTTTTTGAGATACACTTATCCAATAGAATTATGAAATGTGTTAGGGTAATTATAATATCATTTTTCTCTTAATTACCCTATTTACTTTTAACCGTGGTAAATTAAAGTCAAATGTTACTATTACCAAAAAATTATTTTCATCTTATTGAAACAAATTTTACATTATGATATCAACTGTGTCTCTCAGGTTTTTGAAATTCAATTCACAGAAGCAGTAAAATTACATTTTATGCAATTTTGCAAATGTGCCTAGAAGGTGGGTAAAAGGCATTAAAAAGTTCAATAAAATTTTATACATCTAATTTTATTATAAAATGACTCCAATGAATTACATTTAACATATATAGGTATTATATGTCTATTTTGAATTAAAATAAATTTAAATCAAATAAATAATTATTTAAATAAAAAGTCGGTTTTAAACAAAAATGCAGTGTTTTCACTATTCATCAAAAATTGATCGTATTCAGAAAGATACCAAGAATTCACCCTTAGATAATTTTGATATTATGAATTCAAAAATAAATTATATTTTATGAAATTAAAAACATTCAATTTTTATTAATTAATGTAAAATTAATTCCTGTTGTCAAAACTAAAAAGCGGGTTTTTAAAAATTAAAAACTATCAAAAGATTCACATGCATTTATGTCAAATTTAAAAGTGAAATTACTTATAATAAACTAAATTGTATTAAATGATAAAAATATAATCTAATTATACTTCCAAGTAATTCAAATTCATAATTTTACACTATAGATTACCCCCATTAGAAAAGTTGTTTTCAATTAAAATATGATTTTTCACTATTCATCCAGATATGAATGTTATCAGAAAAGTACAAAAAATTTATCAAAACTAAATTTTTATATCTGGATTCTAAAGAAGAATTTAATTTCATTAAATTGAATATATAAAAGTGTCAAATATTGGTTTTAAAAAGGGTTCACTATTAAAATATTGTAAAATTGCATTTTTCAAAAAATAATTCTTATATATGAAAAATTGATTTTTTTTCTTATATTATGAATATGAAACACAAAATATGAATGTTGAAATTAAATGGGATACATATAAAATTAAAAATGTAGTTATGATTTTTCATAACAATTTTCTAAACGACTAGTTTGATAGGTCATGGTTCTCTTGAACTTGGTGTTGCGTACATCACATGCTATTGTATTATTCCAAGAGAAGTGTACCATGGAATCTTGTGGTGTTACGTTCTTCCATCCATCAATAAATTACATCCTTGAAATTTTAAATTGTTATTCGTAAATAAAATCTTAAAAAAAATATAAAATACCATTATGGAAAACCCACTTTGGAAATAGGGTTAATAAAATTTAGGCTTAATAAGAGGGAAAGGGAAATGAAAAATTCACCACAAAATTATGATTTTGAATATGAGAACATTGGTGGAAATTATAATTATTGGAAAATGTAAATATTTATAGGTAGTGATTTAGGTCATCAATCACAAACAAGTGAATGGAAAATTGGGGCCCTTAAAGCCATAATTCTATGATAAATAACGTAAGGTATTAGAATAACACATTTTTGGGTTAAAGATCCTTTACCTAAGTTTTAAGAATTATGTTCTTCATAGAATAAAGGAGAAAAAAGAAAAAAATTGATAAGTATAGTTCCTTCCTTTAACTAATTTCTACCACAAACTCATATTTCACTCCAAATGATGAGTATTGAAGATGACTTGGTCACACCTGCAACACTAGAATAAACTTATAAATAATTACATAATCAAAAAATGGTAAACTATACATTTCCCTAGTCTTTAGAGATTAACCAAAACCAAAATGGGTAGTACAAGATCAGATGATCCCCAAAAAATATAACCCTTTAGAGAAAGAAATAGAAATCTTAATTTGTAAAACAAATCCAAAAATACCCAAAGGTCAGTAAATACCATTAAAGAAATAATTGTCCTTAAAACCATTCAATATAATCCAAACTAAGATTGAAGCCCAAAACTCAGAAGAATTTGATTATGTAGTCTTCCATGTTAAATTGAATCTCCAAAAAACATCAGCTAATCTTTAAGTCACATAATTAAAATTAATTAACCTAATCACATATTCTCTATGACATGTTAATAATTTCTATAAATAACCCAAATCACTGTAAATCCACAATAAAAACATGGAGAAAAATCTACCATTAATCCTTAAATGAAATTTTAAAGTATTCTATTTTCCTTAGTTATATAGTATTCCCAACAGAGTGAACGTCTTCTAAAATATCATTTATCACTTAATCAAAAAACCATTTTCCTACACTAAGGACATCTATTTGATAAAACGTAAGATCCCACATAAAATTATTATTGATTAACAAAATCATTTAACTAAAAATAATTAGACACACAAACCAGGGACTTCACATAGTCTAGTGGTAGACGATAAACTCTAGTCACACTTTGGTTGTGGGCTCAATTCCGAAAGCTCTTTCCGATCTGACAGGTTGTCACACGATCTGTGTGTTGACATTTTTCAAAAACTATATTATATAACATCCCCAAAATGAGATAAATTCCTTAAAATAACCATAAAACAATTTAACCATAAATGTTATCTTATACCTCACATTTTCATCCCAAAAATTAATAACTTGTAATTGCCTCAAATTCAAGGATCATATAAATTCAAAAGGATATTTATAACTATATCACCCAAAGAAAAGATAATTCATCCTAAAATATCATTTTCACATAACAAAATGCAGGGTTACACAAAGAAGAGAAACGTATTCCAATTTAGTCCCATCAACAAAGAGCACTAATACTTTTAATCATTTCACCATAAATTTATTTCCACATACGTTCTTCCATGAACAAGTGGTTATTTTATACAGTAGGTCATTGACTCGGGTAATGACCAGGTCCCCTACATTTATAGCAAATGGCTTTTAAATGATTCTTGGGATCATTTTTACATTCTTCTATAGTACTATTCATTTTTTTCTAAACAATTCATTACTTTAGTCCTTCTTTCCCAAACATAAATCATTTTTTGTTTCATTGAGACACTTTCCTAGGTGTCTTTTTCCACATTTACTTCATGATAGAAATTTATCTTTCTTTTATCCATGGTCTACACTGCTGTAACTCTTATCATTCATTGACTTTCTATTCTTTGTTGAGTCCGAGAGTTGGTTATTATATATGTTGTTGAATATATTTTGGGAAATCTACTTCGGTAAGAACACGATATCTTTTACACCAATCAACATTCCATTTAGTTTCTCATTTCCATCATCGGGCTAACCTTGTAAATAATTTTCGATGTTACTATTACTTCCTTGGAATCCATCCAATTACTAATGTAAGAAAGCATAGTGTGAGTCATAAAATCAATTACAGAATATCATGACACCTTATTTTCAATCTAAAACACCTTAGGATTAACTCAGATTATTTATTCTCATCATATATTAAAATCCTTTATATCAGTTTGAAAGGAAAATGTGAATTTTTCAAAGAATATCCCCAGGGAGTGTCATAACCAAGAGTGCAGCAAGACCCGTTGTCATGTACCCGGATACCTCAGGTCAAGCCTGAAACTCCTTGTCAGAGTATTCACTCCTAGGTACATCTGTGCCAGAGCCACCTCTACCTGATTATATTGAGACAGAGATGTATTGTTTGGAAATACCACATAAGATTTACACTACCAAAATAGTTGGATGTTCTTCTATACTAATCCTCAAAGTCTATCTTAGGGTATTGTTTTATAATAAAAGTTTTTTTTTTCTAATTATAGCTTCCAAGGATTGTACTAAACTTCCTCTGATACCAACTGTAATGCCCCTACCCTAGTTACCTAGAGTTGGTGCATTATTACATATCGTTGGCATGATCACAAGATATCAATTCCCAAAAGGCCGATTAGTTTAGTAGCCTTTGAAGTACTAGATACATACATAAATTTTAAATTACATTATAAAATAAAAAAACAACATTATGTTCCCTTTTAACACACACATATCCCTTAGCCAATTCCTATAGGTTATTCATGATATACTTATTCACATCCTGGTAAACATAAAACATAAAAATGGGTAAGCTTATATGCTCAGTAAGGATAATAATATAGCGAAGACATTCATAAATAATCTTAAGCATTTAAGGCAATGTAAAGGACTAAAACATAGGACTTTTATACATAAACTTTAGCATAATATAAAAAATATAAATCAAATAATTCCATATACTTATTCACATGTATATTCTACAAGTCGAATAATTGCAGGTAATATCAATAGCAAATTTCATATTGATGGAATGCACAATGTCCGACATCATAACCACATAAACAAGGACTCATGCCAAGGCTAAAAATATGATTTTGTCAAGGCCTTGTGCCAAGATACTAGATTGTCTCATTATACCTACCGACGCATCGATGAGCTATAGCGGGCTCCACCCATCACTTACAAAGTCCAATACATTCCTTATATGAAAAGGTTGATACATAACATAAACATTCATATTAAAACTAGCATAAAAATGTAATTAATTTAACCATAAACCATGAATTGAATAAAAATAACACAACCATAGTAAATCATATCACAAAATATTTAATACAATATGGAATATTGTATCATAATAAATCAACTTCAAACAAGTGTAAAATCCATCAAAGGATGTTGAAATTGATAAAAAAACTATTTGAAAGAAATACCACTTACTATTTTAAAATTATTTTAAAGTCACATTATTATAAAAGAAAACCTTTTTTTAGAAAATATTCTTATAAACCTTTAAGGGATGCTTCTAAGGTGTTATAATGGAAAAAAATAGCAGCACCCTCCGTATAAGTTAAAAATCATAATTTCCTTAATTTTGTGGAAAAAGGTCGTAAAGGATGTTGTTTGGAAAATGACAGAAAGATTAATTTATAAGAATCCTATAAAAAATAAAACAAGGGTGTAAATAACTTTAACCCATTGTCAAGAAAATAGTAAAAATGTTTTGAAATGAATTTTTAAGAAAGACGGTTGTAGATGATAAAGATGTCCTCGTCGATACTCACCTATAAACAACCTTGGATAATGAAGTGATTGTAGAATTAACCCTTACCTTGTACATTTACTTAGTTGAGGGTAAGTTAAACTCCTTTATAATGTTTAAATAACTATTATTAAATTATACAAGAACCATATACATAAATATGATATCATATATGATCATTTAATAATGCTTTTTTAATAATATTTCAGTTGTATAATTGTTTCGGGTGTTAACTGGTTTGTTATTATTCATATGTTTTGTTATGTAATTCATGTTGGTTATGGATAGTATGTATTTTCTTCATATCCAGAATGATATTATGTTCTTAAACAATATTCATTAATCATAAAATGAAAATTATTCTTTAATGGTTACAATGGAGAATGAATCTCATCACGTTCGTAGAGATGGTAATCTGTACGTACGCATGAGTGACAATATCATTCAATTGTTGATGAAATAATATAAAATTGGTTGTTATATCATATATACAGAATCATTAAAATGTTATATTTATTATTTACATCAATTATACATCTTTATAATACCCATCCAAATAATGATGTGCTGAATAATAATTACACCGCGACGTGGAGACGGTAAGCCGTACACATGCACGTATGGTGACTTTTTTATTCAAAGGATGGATTGAGTAATGAATATGGTTGTACCATATTTATAACAACAACCCAGTATGTTGAAGGTACCAGACTTATTATTTTGGTATGGAAAAAAGGAAAGAGGAAGTGGAAGAAGAAGATATCTTTGAAAGATGTGATGAAATTATTACCACTTCTTCGGGTGATCCCTTTTGATTGGATCAAAAGGGGTCTTTAGATTAGGTTTATGATAAATGGAAGGCCTTTAGAATGAAGTGACTGTATTTGAGAGGATATTTGTGCAGGTTTTGGTCGAGGTAAAAGGATTTGGAGATGTGAAATTAATAGAAGGGGAAGTGCCCTTTTATAAGAGATGTTGGGGTAACTTTAGGAAAAGTTTGAAATATTATTTTATTATAAATTCATTTTTAGTTTATAATGGATAAAAATGGATTTTTTTTATAGGCTAAGGTATGGGTGGGTAGAAAACCTCTCAAACAAAAGGTTTTAGACAGGCTTAGGTTACCATATAAACCTTATATTTTAGATTTAACTCTTAGTTAAATAGTTTGACATTTACCATGTCTCCTTGTATTTGTATTTTATATGGTTAATATACTTACAATAAACTAAAAAAAGACCCCAAGTGGTTCACTGATAACATATCTATTATTATATAAGACTTTTGGCCGAACCATATATTTTTAGGACTATTATATAATTTAATAAAATAGTATTTTTTTAAAACACTCAATTATGTCAATTTTGACATTATTTAGTACATGGGTTTTGTTAAAGTCATATCAACTTGATTAATTCGACCAAAATTAATTAAATAAACCCGAACATATCATATTAACCTATAAAGTTATTTAAATGCTTAAAAAGTCTCAATTTACATTTATTTTAGTATTTATAATATAAATTGTTTTAATATTTCATTAATTAGGTAATTAATGCATCATCATTGTGTCATAAATAAATTTAATTATATAATGTCTAAAATTTTTAAATAAAATACCATGATTTAGGAAATATTTTAAGCTTTCTAATTAATATTTATAGTCGAAATGTTCTTATGTATAACCCTATATTAAATATGTTTTAGTTATTAAAATTTGAGTTTTACATTTTTAACTCTTCTATAAATAAAATAATAATAGATGTCCTAATATAAACCAAGTTGAACAAAAGGATCATATTTTATTCCTAAGGTTGATGTAGTTTGAGATACACTTATCCAACATAATTCTGACTTGTGTTATGGTAATTATGGTATCATTTTTATCTTTAATTACCCTATTTACTTTTAACCGTGGTAAATAATAGTCTAAAGTTTTTATCGTCCAAAAATTATTTTAATCTTATTGAACTACATTTTACTTACTGATGTCAACTATGTCACTCATATTTTTGAAATTCAATTCACATAAGTTGTAAAATTACATTTTATGCAAATTAAAAAATGTGTCTAAAAGGTGGGTAAAAGGCATTAAAAAGTTCAATAAAATTTTATACACATACTTTAATTTTAAAATGACTCAAATTAATTAAATTGAACTTATATAGGTAATATATATCTATTTGGACTTAAAATCAATTTAAATAAAATTAATAATTATTTAAATAAAAATTCAGTTTTAAACAATAACAGGTTGTTTTTCACTATTCATAAAAAATGGAAAGTTTTCAGAAAAATACCAAAAATTTAACCTAAGAAAATTTTGATATTTCAAATTCCAAAATGAATTCTATTTTACCTAATTAAGAAAATATAAGTTGCATTAATTAATTTAAAATGAGATCCCGTTGGGAAATCTAAAAAGTGAGTTTTTAAAATTAAAAAACTGTAAAAAGATTTACATGTGTTTATGTCAAATTTAAAATTGAAATTACTTATAATTACCTAAATTGTATTAAATGATAAAAATATAATCTAACGATACTTCCAAACCATTCAAATTCATAATTTAACACTATGAATTATTTTGATTGAAAAAGTTGTTTTAATTTTAAATTTTTTATTTTTAACTATTTATCAAAATAAGAAAGTTATCAGAAAAGATGCAAAAATTTATCCAAATTAAATTTTTATGTCCCTCTTATAAAGAAGAATTGAATGTCATTAAATTGAATATATATAAGTGTCAAATATTGGTTTCAAAAAAGGTTCGCCATTAAAATGCGGTAAAATTGCATTTTTTGAAAAATACTTCTTTTTTATGAAAAATTGATTTTTTTTGTCATATTATGTCTAAGAAACACAACTGAAGAATGTTAAAATTATATGGGATATATATAAAATTCAAAATGTGGTTATTATTATTCTTAACGGCTTTCTAGACGGTTATTTTGATAGGTCGTGGTGTGCTTAAACTCGGTGTTGTGTATATCACACGCTATTGTATTATTCAAAGAGAAGTGTATCGTGGAAGCTTGGGGTGTTACAAATAAGAAACAATTGGTTTATAACAACAAGAAGATGTATAATTTTTTTAAAAAATTTAGAATATATGTACAATCGAAAATTAGATTCATAAATTTTAATTCATGAGTAACAACATCATTTCTCTCATTCAAGGGTGACAAAGTTGGTTCTAGGGCAGAATATAATAGGAGAACATGGAAAAAAGGTTCAAACAAAAAAAATCATGATAACATCACATACCTAACTATTATCTCAAGCTGAACCAGGAGATATAAAAGAATTTATTAACCATAAAGAGTTGTTTTATAGTGACCCAATCCTTTGACACATATTATTACGTGATTTTAAAACATAATTATAAAATAACACTACGGGAAAAACCATCTTTTGCGACGGGGTATTTGCGACAGGATTAGTTCTCGTCACAAATAGTTCAACCCAGGGGTAATTTGCGAAGGGATTTGGGGTCCCGTCGCAAAACGTAATGTGCGCTTTGGCGCAGGATGCTCGCCAAAGCGCCAGAAGGTTATTTGGGATGGGGGGATCCCCCCATCGCAAATAGTGTGTCAGTCGGAGGGTATTTGCGACGGGACCCATCGCAAATGCCGGCGTCGGTAAATGGGTTTTTACAACGGGATGTTGTCCAGTCGCAAAAGGTGTGTCGGCAGGTCACCTTTTGCAACGGGGGCCGTCACAATTACCTTTCTAACCACCAACAGTAATTAATGCTGGAAAAATTATTTGCGACGTGCCATGTCGCAAAAAGTACCTTTTCCGACGGTAAGCCCGTTGCAACTAGTCTCGTCGGAACTAATCTAACCTATATATACCCGCTCCGTTTTTCTTTCTCTTCCTCTCATTTCTCACTTCCTCTCTCTCTCTCAAAACTCGAATTTTAGAGTGAAATTTTCTCTCAGTTAATTTTTTTTACCGAGAAGTTGTGAAGGTGCTTATATCAATCAGAGATCAAGTTTAAAGGTATATATATTTTATTTTATTTATTATTTATTTAATTTTTTTATGTTGATTTTATTTATTATTGATTAGTTGTAATTAAATTATATTTAAGTTGTTTTGTTATCTATATTTAGTAATAAATAGTAACAAATAGTAATAATTAGTAATAATTAGTAATAATTAGGAATAAATAATAACAATTAGGAATAAATCAAAATAATTAGGAATAAATAGTAATAATTAGAATTAATGAGTAAAAAATAGTAAAAAATAGTAATAATTAGTAATAAATAGGAATAATTACTAATAAATATGAATAATTAGTAATAATTAGTAATAAATAGTAGTAATTAGTAATAAATAGTAGTAATTAGTAATAAATAGTAGCAATTAGTAATAAATAGTAGTAACTAGTAATAAATAGAAATAATCTGGAATAAATTGTAATAATTAGAAATAAATAGGAATAAATAGTAATAATTAGCAATAATTTGAAATAAATAGGAATAAATAGGAATAAATAGGAATAAATAGGAATAAATAGGAATAAATATTAATAAATAGGAATAAATAGGAATAAATTGTAATAAATAATAATAATGAGTAATAAATAATAATAAATAGTAATAAATAGTAATAAATAGTAATAAAAAGCAAAAAATAGTAAAAAATATGAATACATAGTAATAGAATGTAAAAAATGGTAATAAATAGTAATGAAGACAAATAATTAGTATTAATTAGTAACAATTAGAAATAATTAGGAATAATTATGAATAATTAGTAATAATTAGTAATAATTTGTAATAATTAGGAATAATTAGGAATAATTAGGAATAATTAGTAATAATTAGGAATAATAAGGAATAATTAGTAATAAATAGGAATAATTAGTAATAAATAGGAATAATTAAGAATAAGTAGTAATAAATAGGAATAAATAGGATAAAATAGGGAAAAATAGGAATAAATAAGAATAAATAGAAATAATTAGGAATAATTAGGAATAATTAGGAATAATTAAGAATAATTATGAATAATTACGAATAATTATGAATAAATAGGAATAATTAAAAATAATTACGAATAATTAGAAATAATTAGGAATAATTAGTTATAATTACTAATAATTTCGAATAATTAAAAATAATTATGAATAATTTGGAATAAATAGTAAAAATAGTAATAAATAGTAATAAATTGTAATAAATAAGAATATATAAAAATAAATAGAAATAATTAGGAATAATTAGAAATAATTAGAAATAATTAGGAATAATTAGAAATAATTAAGAATAATTAGGAATAATTTGGAACAATTAGGAATAATTAGGAATAATTAGGAATAATTAGGAATAATTAGGAGTAACTAGTAATAATTAGTAATAATTAGCAATAATTAGTAATAATTAGTAATAATTAGTAATAATTAGTAATAATTAGGAATAATTAGGAATAATTAGGTATAATTAGGAATAATTAGTAATAAATAGTGATAAATAGTAATAAATAGTAATAAATAGTAATAAATATTAATAATTAGTAATAATTAGTAATAATTAGTAATAATTAGTAATAACTAGTAGTAAATAGTAATAATTAGTACTAACTAGTAATAATTAGTAATATATAGTAATAAATATTATTAAATAGTAATAAATAGTAATAAAAAGTAATAAATAGTAATAAATAGTAATAAATAGAAATAAATAGTAAAAAATAGTAAAAAATAGTAAAAAATAGTAAAAAATAGTAATAATTAGTAATAATTAGTAATAAATTGTAATGGATATGAATAATTAAGAATAATTAGGAATAATTAAGAATAATTAGGAATTTTTTTGAATAATTAGTAATAATTAATAATAATTAGTAATAATTAGTACCAAGTAGTAATAAATTTTAATAATTAGTAATAATTAATAATAAATTGTAATAATTCGTAATAATTAGAAATAATTAGTAATAAATAGAAATAATTAGTAACAAAATTGTAATAAATAAGAAAAATTAGTAGTAAATAGTAATAATTAGTAATAAATTGTTAAAAATAGTAAAAAATAGTAATAATTAGTAATTAATAGCAATAAATAGTAATAAATAGTAATAAATAGGAATAATTAGTAATAAATAGGAATAATTAGTAATAAATATGAATAATTTAGAATAATTAGGAATAATTAGAAATAATTAGAAATAAATAGGAATAATTAGTAAGAATTAGTAATAAACATGAATAATTAGAATCAATTAGTAAGAATTATTATGAATTAGCAAGAATTTGTAAGAATTTGTATGAATTTGTAAGAATTATTAAGAATTGGTTATAAATAGTAAGAAATAGTAAGAAATAGTAAGAAATATTAACAATTAGTAACAATTATGAAGAAAATAAATTTTAATAAATTGTAATAAATTGTAATAACTTGGCATAATTTTTAGTGGATTGAAAACACTCCTTTTTCTAGATGACTCTTCTCCTTTCAACTTTTACCGACTCAAAACGTTATGAAAATTATGCATCTATGTATGCATATCCAATCTCGTATGCACGAGTTTGAATATTCATTCATAGGACCACATTTTAAAAAATGTGTTCAGGTGGTGACAGTTGCAAGAAGATGATTCATCGACGAAAAGGGGGCTCTTTTGTCCAAGGGCTCATTTACATGCAACTTTCTCAAAGAGAAATCAAAATGAAGAATCTTCTCGGAGGTAGGCATATTCATTCTCATGCATATGAGAATGAATATGCGTACCTCCGATCAGATTTGTAATTGCGATTTCTGTGTGAGAATGTTTCAATTAAATGAGTCGTTGGACAAAAGAGCATCCGTCAATCCACTAGAAATTGTGTTTCCTGTAAGTAATGGTAATTATTAAGAAGTAGGTGTAATTATTTATATTTTTTTAGATAGTGTTTTTAAAATTTAAAATTTTTCAAAAATATTAATGATTTTATATTTTGTAGAAAAATACAGAACAAGGATGTCAACAACAACCATTATTAGATGACCATTCTTGGATAAATCAATGTAGAAATCCAAACGGTTTTGGTTTAAATCCTGCATATATTGAGGGTGATGAAGATTTCTTATCATTTGCATCATCAAAACTAGAATATGTTTCAGAAGGCACAATAAAGTGTCGTTGTAAAAAATGTGCTGTGAGAACGTTTGAAACATTTGACAAGGTTGGAGGACATCTCTTGCGGTTTGTTTTTCAACCAGATTATGTTTTTTGATATCAAAATGGAAAACACAGTTCTTGAAAAATATACTAATAACATGATTCTGGATCCATCACGGTTTTAAAATTTAGTACGTGATGTTGCAGGTCTATCTGTTCAGTAAACTGAAACTCAAGATGATATTTATTTAAATCTTGAGTTGGAACCATCTAAATTTTATGAGTTGTTGAGGTCCGCTAAGGATGAATTATATCTTGGTTGCAAGAAAATAAAATTAGAAGAAGTTGTAAAATTTATGGCTATTAAATCAGATAATGAAATGTCAAAAAACTATTTTGATCAGATATTTTCTTTGGTTAAAACACTGTTACCTGAATGTTCCTACAAAAGTCATGATTGTCATGTTATAATGGAAAGAATTATATCGATTGGATTCAGAAGTTTTCTGAATTATATGATTTGGGATTCGATAACCGATATATCATATTTTTTTCGAGAAATTTGTGCAACGACAATAGACTATGATATGTTAAGAAAACTAGAAGAAGTTGTTGCTGTAATTATATGTAAACTAGAAAAAATCTTTCTTCCAGCTTTCTTGGACTCAATGGAACATCTGATATTACATTTTCCACATGAAGCTAAATGTGGAGGCCTAATACAGTTTCGACGGATTTACCCATTCGAGAGATGCATACTAAAATTGAAGAAAAAAGTACGTAACAAAGCATCAGTTGAAGGCTCAATTTCTAAAGCTTATTTGCAAGAGGAAATTACTTTTTTATGCTCTCATTATTTTGAATCTCAATATCCCTGAAAACAGAATCACATTGGACGAAACGAGGGTAATGTTAATGAAGAAATGGACAATCAATTATCATTTTTTAATAAACCAAATCTTGGTTTCAGTGGAGTTCATGAATGATGAATTTCAGTTGATGAACATCACAGAGCTCATACATATGTTCTGCTCAATTGTGAAGAAATGACATCATTTGTACTATGAGGGCTTCTATAACTTATTCTATAATTTATGTTACAGTATGTAGACTTATTTTATTTTTAGGTTTTATGATAATCATATCTACAAAAAACTTCTACAAATTACAGCAGCTTCTTTTAAAAAACACAGACAAAAAAAATCTCAATGGTTTTGAAAACTAGTAACATAAATTATTGTTGGTTTAATATCAATTCTGTTTAACATTTATGATATTAATATTTGTTTTACAAATTTTCAGGTGTCTTAACATGGTGATAAAATTGATAAGCGACTATGTATATTGAGTAAGGAACCATCGTAAATGGTTAAATATTATAATGCATATGTGGTGCATGGTTTTTGATTTCATACATGAGCATATGGGGAATAAAAAACAATGATCATTGGAGTTTTCAGGAGAGGATCGCATCACATAGATACTAAATTTGACTTTTATGGCATTCTGGATGAAATTATTGAGCTGTGTTATCTATGACAGAATTACATAACGATGTTTAAATGTCGTTGGTTGGATACTGAGAGAGGATACTGTGAGAGGCTTGCATGTTCATATGACTCATGGAATCATCGATATTAAATATAAAAGTCTTATTGTAGTAAATGAACCATTTTTACTGGATCAACAAGAACATCAAATTTATTACATAAAGTAATGTGCTAATTTAAGAGACATGAGTGATTGGTGGTGTATAATAAAAATGAAATTTAGGGAAAACTAGATTACTCAAACTGAATGTGATTCCGCTCAAGTAGAAGGAATTGAAATTTTTCAAGAGGCTTATCAAAATCCATCTTTTTCACAAAGAGACGTGAATATCGATGATGAAACTCTACAATTAAGGATAGATGATGATGAAGATATTAATGATGTTACAAATGAATTTGAAATTACAAGAGATGATGAAAATGAAACTCATATGGATATTGATGATGCTGGGGAGGGAGATGAATACATTGACATGGACAGCTATGGAGACAAGGATGAAGATAGACATTGACAAAGTTAAATGCTTGTTATAATCATAAATAATATATATCTATATATAATAGTTATTTTAAACTATCTGATAACAATAATCATTTGTGTTTCAGATGGATCTTGATCTATATCGAGGGTTGTAGGAGGCTGATCTACCTTTGGATGAGGGGGATTGTGGACCATCTGACCCTCAACCTACTGACAGTTCAGGGGGTATGTGGAGGGGGCATGGTCTTGCGTGATTGTTGATTCATGACCTTATCCCAGAGCAACGTCCACGTTTTGGCTTCGATCCATGCACACGGAGGTATGGTAACCTCAATATATTAGTTAGCTTTTATTAATTTATTTATATATATACTAATTGTTTTATTATTAATTTATTTTTCACAGTTTTTTGAATGTATCTATTGTAAACAGTAGCGCTATCTTGCAGAATTATTTTTCTCCGTCATGGATCACATGAGAACAGATTCCCGTTAATGTGCGGTGTGACATGTTTGATCATTGGCTAGTACAGAAATAAAGAATATTTATTTTAAAATTTATTTTATTGATAATTTGATATTATTAATTATTTTTAGGTTTTATGGTATCCCATTGATTATAGCATGCATAATGCTATCCAAACAGAATGGCAAGTGTCTATGCATGACTGTTTCTGTCAGTTTACGTACAATTTGAGAAGAAAAACCATTACGAAAGAAGGAGTGAAAAAATTTGATGAGTCATGTAGAGCCCACCGACCAGAGTATATTTCATCTCATGTTTGAGATGCACCATGTTTACACTGGTTGGATGGTGGATTTCAGAGGAGATCTTCAGTGGGACGGCAGAACTAGGGGAGATAGGAGGTGACACATCAAGCTGGTAGTAATAAATTCAGTACACATAGATAGAATCTAGTAAGTATATTTTTTTAAAAATTTTACATAACTTTAAATATAAACAGTTTATTTTATATTTCTCTATGCATTCGAGCATCCTGATATTACGGAGTTCAACGTTTATTATAAGATGTACAGTGATCCAGCCACTGGAGAGATTAGAGGTGATCTCCAATGTCAGATTGTGGTTAGTATTATTTTTTCAGTTTGAAAAATAAGTTCATATAATATTTTCACCATTTTAATTTTAAAATGGAATTGAAGGAGTCATATGAGGTTGCAACCTCTCAGACACAGGCTGAGAGTCAGGATGAGATGACTGAGCAGTCCAGTGCCCACCATTTCAATAAGGCGGAATGGATACACACAACGCAATATGGATTTGAGATGGGATGAGTAGTTGGTATCAACTCTCATTTGACTCCTAGTGCTTATTATGGTATTGTTGCGACGTCGGCGTATAGCTCGAGAGGAGCTCATGGATAGGCATCATCTTCTATCTCACAGTGTCAGGAGCAAGTGCGAACTCAGTCTAAGATTATATAGAATTTTCAGAAGTATCATAAAGAGATGTGTCGGCGACAACAGTAGTATGAGGAGGATATGCGTTGATGGAAACAACAGCAGTAGTAGCTTCACTAGCAGACATAGTAAATGCGTCGTCTGACACTTAGTTTAGAGATGGAGTTTCCTCTACCATCTCATACAGCTCCTCCACCTCCTCCAAGAGATGACCCCCAGGGATTTGTTTTTTATGTTAAAAATATTTGAATTTAATATTTACTATAATATGAACTATTTAAAGTTTCTGTCTTTTATATTGGTACAATTATTGCATAATTTAATTTTTTTTATTTTTAATATTTTTTTATTTATTATTAGTATTATATTTTTTAATATTTGTTTATTTTACTAATAATAATAATATTTTATATTTTTTTATATTTTTTTGTAAATATTGAGAATTGTAATAATTTTATTTATTATTTTTATAAAATTAATATTAATTTATTATTAATCATAATTTTATTAAATATTTTTTTAGTATTATACTTTTTAATGCCTGTTTATTTTACTAATAATAAATTTTTTATTTTTTTTATTATTTTAATAATATTAGTATAAAATTTTCATTAATAATAATTTTATTAAAAATTTTTTTATTATGTTTAGTATTTGTGATGGGCCCGTCACAAAAGGTTATTATATTTATAATGTATATAATCAAAGGATTAGTTGCGACGGGGAACTGCCCCATCATAAATAGTATTTACGATGGTCCATCGCTAAAGGTTTTTTAGACATATAATGTATATAATCAGCAGATTATTTGCAACGCTGTTTTCTGCAACGGGCTATTTGAGTTGGGGCCCTGTCGCTAAAGCCTACATGTGACAGGATCCTGTCCCAAATAGCCCGTCACAAAAACCTCTAATTCTATTAGTGTTAGTAAACCCAAAATATTGATAAATCCTGTGTCTTTAGAAATAATATATTTATACTACATAAAAAAGGAAAATAAAATCTTAAATCATTGTTTTATTCTCCATAATGAGCTCTTAAATCCATTTGATCTCTTAAAAATGCAATAGACGCCATGGGGATTCCATAAAAGGAATGGGTGATATAAAAAGAACATTAAGGGAATAATAATGATAAGGATACATAACACGTGATTCAAAGGTATAAAAAGATATTATAAAAGACAAGTATCATTATTAATCACATAAAATAATTATCTAATTAACATGGTAGCATAAGATCACAAAAAATACGTAATATTGTAGTAACAAATAACATTTCAAAAACATGAGTCAAGGATAACAACCTAAAAAATATCACATGGTGGAAAAATTCCAACAAATGATTAGGTTTACTCCATAATATCTTACATAAAAACTCGTAAAAAACAATATCCAATTCATTAGATCTCTATATGGGCACACCCATCATAACATGTACATGATTTCTCATGACATAAAATAAAAGAAATCTAATTTCATAGGCATAAAAATTACCCATGGAATGAAATGTGTTGCATTTGAGAAAAGAACTTATGTAATGTATTACCCCTATTAAAGGAAGGTAGAATAGATAAGGTATATATGTGAGAGAAATATATACATAATTTATAATAATTATAAATCATTATATATAGAGAGAGAGAGTAATTGAATTAGAGAGTGAATGGTTATAACTCGAAGAATGGGGTGGTTTAGAGAGATACCTTAACTTGAGTCTAAATCTTATTATACATTATTCATCTTCCTAAATAATAAAATTATGTTAATTATTTAATTTATAAGGAATGAATTTCTATTTTATTATTTCTTTATTTTAGTAATTATCATTTTATATTCAATTAATTATTAATTTTGGTTCATGTGAGACATTTTGATGATATTCAACACATATGTCAAAAATCACTATAGTAAGTTGAATAAGGTAAAATATATTTTTATTTCATCATTTATATAATAATAATCATGAAATAATTATAATATATATTCATAATTTGTACTTTTAAAACCAACCATGAAATATGGTTATGAAAGAATAAAAATGTTTGAATCATCGAGACGACATTTCATACAAACGCATGAGTAACGTTTCTATTTTTCAACAATCATTATGGAAAGTGTATATGTATTATTTTATTTTTACATAATTATATTTATATATTTAATAACATATTATTTATTTAAATACACTTATATATACCATTCATTTTATGTGGTAATGAAAAAAGAATCACATCACTTCCTAGAAGTGGTAATCCATATGTACACACAAGCAATATTCTCATCATTCAATGAATGGAAAGGTAAAAATATATATCACATATGTTTTTTTCAGAATGATAAATATGTAATTAATATAATATATATACATATATATATATATTAAATCAATCATTATAAACATCCATAATAGTAAATAAGGGAAATGAATTACTTTGGTTCGTGAGGTGGTAATCCACCATACACCTGAATGATGGTTTTTTTTCTCATTTAATGGAAGAGAATATAGATTTATATTATTCCATTAAAATCATAACAACCCGGTATATGGGATATATTCATTTTATTATATTTTCATGGATGAATAATATTTTAATTAAGTATAAGAAAAAATAAAACCAAATGCTCAGTTTAAAATGATACTTCTTCTTTAGACAACATCTTTATGTATGCACTAATGTCCATACAGGGAGGGATTTATAATAAAAACATGTCCTCTATTTAGGGAATGTATTTGGTTTGGTATTGGGTAAACTAAAAGTATTTTCAATTGTGATTTAAATATGAAGGTATGATCTCTTTTATAAGTGAGAATGAATTGAATTTTTTGTAAATACACAAAACTATTAAATAATGAGAAGTCACTCTCAAAAGTGGTGCAAAAAGAACTGATAAGAGATGTATTTATGGAGATATAACTGCAGTCCACACCTCCACCATTAAAAATTAAAAAAAATTAAACAATTTTTTCCCTTACCTTTTGGGTTACTCATTACTACCATTTTTGTTTTCACCATAGTAACTAGTTTTTACCTTTAAAATTTATCCATTATGATTAATAATAAAATGAGATTTATTTCATAATTTGAAATAAATTAATATAAATAAACAATATAATTTACCAAATAAAATTGTTATGTGTTTGGAAAATTAATTTTAACACAAGCACATGTAATGCACAAAACCCCGGGTTAACCTTAACGGTGGTAATTACTTTCTAATGCGTTTACTATTAATTATGAAAAAAATATGTTTAACTTATTAAATAATATTAATTATTATGATTAAAATTTTAAAATTTATTTTATCAAATGAAATTCATATATGGTTAATAATTTAATTTATATATAAATACAAATAATATGTTGAAAAATTGTTTTTCAAGGAACAAATGTTTCAAGAATAATATCATATTACATTAACTATATGACCATAAATAATAATTATCTAAATTTAAATTAATATAAAGAGTCATAATATATATAAATTTAATTTAAATATTTCCTTACTAGGTTTTATTTTATTTAATAAAAATGTATAATCTTTATGCATCAAAAAAAAGTTTTCAAGAAATTGTATTTTTAACCCTATAATTATTCTTATAACAAAATCCCAAAAATCAGTAATTAATGGAAAATAATTATATTATTATAAATAATTTTTTTTATATTTATCATTATTACCAAATCCAAAATATAATGGGACTTTTAAATTACTTTATTTAGTGAAAAGAGATTAAAGTATTTGAAAAATTGGTAATTTTAACTATTCACTAAAAAACAATCATTTCATATTAATCCCAAAATTTCAGCTTTTTTTAATTTTGAAATTATAATTCTAAATATTATTTTAATTGTATAAAATACATTTTCTTAAAATTCCAAAAATGAATTATAATATTTTCTCACAAAAATCATTAAAATAATTTTTGAAAAAAACATATTTTCTTGAATAATGGAATGATTTTATTACAAAAAATGTGTGCTTATTTCATAATAATTTATCAATTAATTGAGTGATAAGATTATATATATTTCATAAATTTGTTAATCTTATTCATACCTGACAATTTAAATGCTAGGTTTTAACATTCACATTTATATAATATTGGTTTGTTTAGTCTCAATGTTGTTTGTCATATATATCATATCGAACATAGTTATTTTTAAATCAGGGGTTTTGATATTATTCTATGCTTTATTAAATTTTTTCCTCATAATCTTTACTTGAACTCGATAATCAAATTATTTATATTTAAAAATTTTATTATTGAAATCCCACATCGTAAAAAGGGTTACTAAAACATCCTCTATAAAAGAGAGAAGGGGATGTATGATGGTTATCTTGAGTAACAAATACTATGATTTCAAATAAGAGAACATTAGTTGGAAGGGAAAATATGGACATTCATGAATTATAATGTCCAAAAAAATTTACGGAGTGAGACATAGAACATTGATCCCAAGAAATTGAATGATGATGATAATGTTAACAACCAAAAAACCATCAACCATAGAGTTGTGAATAAGACCATCGATTCCTAAAAATTAAGTTAATAAGATTTTTTTTTGTTTCAAGATCCTTTTCCAATAGTCCGGGAATTATTTTACCATCAATACTAATGACATAAGGAAGTAGAATTACTTAAAAATTAAAATTCCATCCTTAAATAAATTTTCACTACAATCTCACCTTTTTCTTCAAATGATGAGTATTAAAGATGAATTTTTATACAAAAAACACTAAAATAAGAATCTAGTAGATCACAGAATCTAGAAATAAATAACAAGAAATTATCATTATCATTAAAAATTAACCAAAAAAAGATTATAGGAAGTTATGATAATTCCAAAAATGAATAACCCTTCATATTATAAAATACAACATTAATATGTAAAACTTCAACAATAACATCCAGTGTTAAAATGGGATCATTTCAAAAAACAAATAAACTTACATTTTTTACCAATATTTCTAAAAAATTATGAAACTCAAATATTTAAATGATTTTATCACATATGTATCCAAGATAATTATAATATTTATCTCCACATAAAATCAATTACTCTTAATGTCTCCTAAAGAAATACTTATTACCTAATAATATATGATAATAATTTCTATAAATAACCTAAATCACCATAACGCCACAGTAAAATCATATATTCTTTAAAAAAACATTATATGGTTCATGCTTCTTATAACCAATACACCATTGATTAAAATACTTCTACAACATAATTCTCGAGTCCTGTTATGTAAATACTTTCACCTAAATGATTGGTATAACATAGGTCCTTATTTATTTTAGGAGTCATGATTTATAATATTACAATGACTCAGATAATTCCTAGGTCCCCACATTTATGAGAACAAACTATAAATTGATCTCTAGGATGAAATTTATTTCTCTCCATTGAAATCATCAATTTCCTCATCAATTCATTTCTATATACCAATTTTTTTTAACATAAAAAAATTTCTTTTTTCATTTGAGATATTCTCATGGGTGTCACTTTCCACATTTATAACATGATGAAATTCACCCATCATTCCTCTAGGGTATCATACACATAATCTCTAAGAATACTCCAACAGTCTATTCTTCATTGAGTCTAATAATTGGTTATGTTATAGGTTATTTATCATATGTCATGATAACAGATTTGGCACAACCACAATATCTTTCACTTCATTCATCATCCAATTTTATTTGTTAGAATCACTGTATTTTCTATCACATTAATTATTAACATAATTTCTAATGGATCCATCCATTAACTAAAGATAATCTCATGTTGTTGCAAACTATAACCAATAAAAACTAATCATAGGATGTCTAAATCAAGACACCTTCTTTTCAATCAATGAATCATTAGGTTTAACCTATGTACTACATGATCATTATCTATTAAAATCCTTTATGATTTGTTATAAAGAAAATTTGAATTATATTAATAATATCCTATATGAGTGTAAAACTAGTTGCACAGTAAGGTAACACTCACCATTAACCGGAATTAAGGTTGTGATATACAAAAAAAACTCTTTTTGGCGTAATTACCCTTATACTCATTTGTTTTAAATTAATATCCAATTTTAATATCCATACAGGGATATATTTCTAGGAAAACCATATAATCTCTTCCTTTCAAAAACATTAGGATATTATACTATACTTAAACATATCTCTAGTGTTTTTACTAAAGTTTTATAATCCTAATACACAAAAATAACTACACCTTGATATGATTCTAACTATCGATAACCTAGCCTTTTCCACATGTCATTAAATAATTTTTAAAAATAAATTTCCAATAAGTTTAACCCAAATATTATGAGACATAATGTATTTAATGTAGTAGGTTCATAATACATAAAAAAGAAAATTAAAACATTAAAATCTTATTTCATTCTCTTTAATGAGATCTTAAATCCATTTTAGCAACTAAAATTTCATTATATGACTAGTGGAGTACATAAAATAAAGGGGTGAGCTAAAATCCCAGTAAGGGAATAAATTTGATAAAGAAACATAATATATGTGTCAAAGTTATAACATGATATCATAAAAGATAATTAGAATGAGTTAGTATATAAAATCATAATATAAATAACATGTTTACACAATATCCTAGATATATAGAAAGGAGGCATCTATATATAAAATGACATAAACACGAGTTAATGCTAACTACCTACAGAATATCACATGGTAGGAAAAAGTCCCTTAATTGATTATGTTTACTCCTTAATATAATACATATCATCTAAAGAGAAAAAATATTACCCAATCCATTGGTGTTCTATCTGGGATAACTCATTAAACATTTATATTATTTTGTGTGCCACACAATGAAATCAATCTTAAAGCATAAATATTAAAATTACTTATGGAAATAAATGGGTTGTATTTTAGAAAAAAACATATGGCATGAATTACCCCATAACATTAAGGGATAATAATCTTTATATATTCCTGATAGAAAAATATATAGAATTTATAATCATTGCATTACATTATACATCGATAGAGTGAGTGAGTTAGAGAGAAAATGCTCATAACCCGACGAAAAGGGTGGTTTAGAGAAAACCCTTACCTTACGTCTGACTCAAAACATACATTTTTTTTCTCCATGAATAATAAAATTATTATTTCATTTATTAATAAAATTTTTCATGTTTATTATTTATTTTATTTTATTTATTATCATGTTATATTCAATTACATAATCATTTTTGTCCTTATTAGATGTTTTGATGATATTCGGCTCATATTTCCAAAATCACTTTGGTAAGTTGAAAAAGGTCAAAGAGTTTATTATTTAATCAAATATATGATAATAATAATAAAATAATTATACTTTATATACATAAATTATAATTTTTAAACCAACCATGAAATATGGTTATGAACAACGAATTGTGTTATAATCATGGAGATGGTAGGTCATACATATGCATGAGTATCATTTACATTTTTCAACAATCATGATGAAAAGAAGGTAAGTTATATTTTATATTTAAATAATTATTATTATATCATAAATACCATATTATATCTTCAAATACATATATCTGTTGGTTCTAGGCATAAAGAAATATTTTAGTTGTGGGTGATATATTAAAATTGCATTTTATATTGAGTTTCTATAACACTAAGTGAGGACATTGAACATCAAATTTATAATTAATTTATTTAATATTAGAAGAATAAAAATAAAAGAGATTAAGATATTTATTATATGTGAATGTTTATCATCTAAAGATTCCCTTTTGGATTTCCTTCATTATGTTGTGAGGATCTATGTATAGAATCTCTCTAATAGTAATCCACACATGCTCCTTTGATCTCTAAGAAACACCAATCGATATCTGGGTGCTAGAGTGTCTAATTAATTGTGTTGTGTTTTTTGTTTTTATCACTATTCCTTAGATATAAATATAATATCTTTTTTGTTTCTCATTATTTAGAGGGAGAGAGAAGTATGATTCCTAATAGAATTAATTTTATGCAACAATTCTACATTTTTGGTTTCACACAATACACAATAATCATAACTATATAGTTATAGAGCTAGGGTTTTAGTTAAAATAATTATTTAATTTCTTTTTATCCCTTAAATAATATTATAATTTTTATTAAAACCCATTACACATAATAATAATAATAATAATATTATTTGGTGTGTGCGAACTTTTGTTATAAAAATTATTATTTAACTATGTTTTTAATTAATATTTGCCACCAGACATGGTCTGGTCTGTCCAGAATCCTCAACCATTTATTGACGGATTACATAATTTTTTAATTTAAATATCTCATTTATCAATAAATATTTTTGATTGAAAAATTTTAGTTAAATTTATCCATTTTTCTTGAGAATAGTATTTATTCATTTAATTAAATTTAAATATAATTTAACTGAGGTCATTGGAACACTTAGTGTGTGACTATGTAGGATTATTTCTCATTAAGATTAGGTGGGTTTTCCTAATTTCCAAAATTACTATCTGGAAATAGGTCAAGGAACCCAGGATAAATATATTAATTTTGCAATGATGAAAACCATAGAGAGACAATCACTATGTGGTATAATCCATTTGTAATAAAATATCATCAAGTAGGTATCACATATGTGTTATCAACCTATATGATTGATACATCTTTCTTTGACTATCTAAAAAAACACGTTGTTACATCGTGGACATGGAATGTAGGGAAATAGTTCTATTCCAATCAAATAGTCAAGATATCATCTTCTATAAAGATGTAAGTGACAAATTCTTCCTTGAATTATCCATTAATGAAATTTCAATCATGATGCACCCAATGTACCCTAACACATTGCGAATATATATCATCATGGTTTTTGTAATAAAATATTATTTCACAAGTCATGACATGCATTAATTATGATAAAAAACTCTAAGGACTGTTAAACAAGATTGGGAATAAGAATATCTGATGACACCAAAAACTTCAGAATTCATACTGGCAGGTATGTTCTCATATTCTCCAATCTTGGAGATTACTAAGTGTGGACATCATGAGAAGTGGCCTCATATTCTTAGGAGTGACCTGAAAGTCTATGTATTATGTGTCCTATCACAGTAAGTTTTCCAACATGAAATGTTTTTAAGAATATCATCATATAACTTCAAGGTTGTCATCATAGTGGGGGAAAAATATGGCCTTACCAATGTGACATATAATCTTGGTCGTTATTAATTCAGATTAATGAATAAAAATGAAAAATATATAATAAAATGTTTTATTAAGGGGGGCCCCTTTATCAACGACAAATAAGTGCTGATAAAGGTTTCCTTTATCAGTGATAAAAATGCGCTGATAAATGGATCCTTTATCAGTGCTAAAAAATCACTGATAAATGCTCTACCTGCTGTACCATAAAATTCTGCAGAAACACACCCAAACAAGACCTGCAAAAAATCAGCATATCAACAAGTATACCCATAAAAAATTAACGCATAATTCATAATGGGATTATAGTAAGTATACCCATACAACATGTAAAACTATACAAAAAAATAAATAAAATATAAAAAATTCCGGCCTTTGGGCCATTTTATGGATACAACAAGTATACCCATACTCCATTAACACATATAATTCATAAGTTAATTAAATTCATAATTAATTCAATTCATAATTCCGGGGGTTTGGGGGCTGTTCAGCGGTTTGGGGTGGCTGTCCAAGGTGGGTAGAGGGTGTCTAGGGGGTGGGGGTGTTCGGGGAAATGTGGGTGTCCAGGGGGGTGGGGGGGGGGGGGGGTTCAGGGGGGATGTCCATGGTGGTTTCCAGGGGGTTGAGGAGGCTTTCCAGGGGGTTGGGGTGTCTAGGGTGTGGGGCGGTCTAGGAGGTTGGTGGCCGTCTAAGGGGGGTGTGGTGGTGTCAAGGGGGTGGGGTGGCTATCCATGGGGGTGGGGTATCCAGAAGTGGGGGTGTCCAGGTGGCGGGGTGGTGTCAAGGAGGGGTGGGGCGTCCAGGGGGTGGGGGGCCATCCAGGGGGTTGTCCAGGGTGGGGGTGTGTGTGCAGGGGGTGGGGTTGTGTCCAGAGAGGGTGGGGTGGTGTCCAGGGGTGGGGGGGTTTAATGGTTTTAATGGAATGATTTTCATGGATTTTAAGATCATTAATATTTTTAAAATGGTTATGGAATAGTGTTTATTTCAATAGTATGTGTTTACTTAGGAAAAAATTAATTCTTTTGGTATGTATGGTAGGATGGGGGTTTTCTATATGCCAGTTGTTGTTTTCACTTAAAATTCTGCCCATTTTAATCAAAAGAGAGACACTTTGAGTGATACCAGCCACACCGTGCCTTAGATTGAGGCAAGGTTGACTCGTACATGTCACACATGACCCATGGATTTTTCTCCTAAAGTATCCACACAATCTGAATGTGTTTGGTCGGATTTCTGTACGTCAGTTGTTGTTTTCACTTAAAATTTTGTCCATTTAAAAAACAATAAAGACACTTTGAGTGATACCAGACACATTATTCCTCGAATTGAGGTGAGGTTGACTCATAGATGTCACAAATGACCCATGGATCATTCTCCTAAAGTATCAACACAATCTGAACGAATTTGGTTAGATTTCTTTACGCTTGTTGTGGTTTTCACTTAAAATTTGATCCATTTTAAACAAAAGAGAGACACTTTGAGTGATATCAGCCTCACTGTGCCTCGTATTGAGGTGGGGTTGACTCTTACACATCATACATGACCCATGGGTCTTTCTCTTAAAATATCAACACAATACGAATGCATTCGGTGGGATATGAAGGTATTTTAGAGATTTTACTGGTTTTTCATATCTAAAGCCCAAAGAAAAGTTCTTCATCATTCATTCATGTTGCTGGTATTTCATCCATTAAAATGAAAAAATGAATCATTAAATAAAGGATGTTTTATTTAATAACAATTGAAATCTTCCTACGAACACTTACACATACAAAAATGTTTTATCTTTTGATCTTCGTAACCCCTCTCAAAAATGGTCACCAACTGTACACGCCCCCAATTCAGATCTTCATGCTATTTCTGTACAATCTTCTATCAGGTATGCAACCCACTCATTTCTGAACAAATATATATAATCTTGTGAATATGAGCCATGTGTTGGTGGTTGTTGGAGATCTACACTAAGAGTAATAATAGGTTCAGAAATGTGTTGTTGCTTTGCCTTATGAGCAGCAGGAGTAGCATGAGAGACTTGTTCAGCCTCGAGTTCAGGAGCACAAGAACATGCAGAAGTCATTATCTAAAAAATTGTATGAATAGTTAATTAAGATTACATAAATTCAGTAATGATAAAATTATAACATGAGATACAAATACTATATTACAAACAAATTATAACCTGTTTATTGAACTCTATTTATTTTTTTCAAATGGTGATGGGATTTGAAACCTTTATTGATTATCCAAATCCCTTCATTGTGGTCTCCTCTAACATACAAAACATTATCTACATTGGGACCACTGTGAAATGATTATGATGTACTACTAAAAGGATCGTCATCAACTGAATTTTCATTGGACCCTTCAGTTGTTTTGGACGATAACAGAACAATCAACCACTTTCAGTTAGCGGGGTTTGGAATATAAAATACTTGTACGACTTGTGATGCCATTATAAATTGTTCATATTTGTTCCCTTCTTTACTAAAATCAATTTTCACAAATCCCAATTCATCTATTTTAACACCACTATTGTTATAAATCCATTTTCATTGAAAATGTGAAAATGGTATATCTTGTAATCCAACTCCCATATTTTTTTGATAGTTCCAATGTATGAAATATTCACATAAATTGGATTTATATCCTTACTACAAGAAACATGCATCGCTTCAGCGACAAGTGTAACTCCACTATTTTTCAAGGTACTATATTCATCATGTTTATCAGTATAGAATGTATAACCATTAATTACATAACCATTGTAAGATAATACATACAAACTTGGTCCGGCAGCTAGCCATCGAAGTCTTTCTAAAATTGAATTCGGATTTTCAGTTAACTCCTTTAAAATATGGTCCCGAAACCATCCTATAAACAGGTGATTATGTGTATTTGATATCCGTTTTCAGCCCTTGATGGATTCAACTACCTAATAATTTAATTGTGGGTTTCAATATATGTAGAAACCTCCAAACTATTATGCAAAACATAAAGGTGGGCGTGCTCTCGATCTGTAATATTGAATGTCACCACATCTCTTCTAGAAATTCAATCACCTCAATTCATCCAGTGTGATGATATTTCGGGAGACCAATGCTTTCCAAATCAGATCGGAATTTGGTATGGAATTCAATGTCCTCCTCGACAATATATCGCTCCACAATACAACCCTATGGCAGGCTTCGATTTTTGACATACCCTTTCAAAATCTTCATATACCGTTCAACAGGGTACATCCATCTATAGTGCACAGGACCAAAAAGACGAATCTATCTCACCAAGTGAACAATCAAATGAACTATCATATCAAAGAATGATGGTGGGAATAACATTTCTAATTCACATAATATGATGAAATTTTTTCTTTCCATAGCTGGAAATTTCACCGATTCAATAAATTTGCTGCTTATAGATTTGATAAATAAACAATGTTTGGTTAACGTATGATGGAAAGTCTTGGAAAAAATGTAATGTAAAGCTATATTAATTAGATATTGCATCAAAAAATGGAAGTCATGTGATTTAAAACCTTTTAACTGCAAATAATTAATTGACACAATGTTCTTGGATATTTGATGAATACCCTTATGGAACCTTTACATAATTGAAGAAGTTGAAAAACAGATATCTCTCCTCCCTAAAAAGAGCGTAAGAAGCTGGAGGAAGAAACATATGATTTTCACCCTTCACGGGAGCCAACTCTTCTCATATTCCCATGTCAACCATGTCCAACCTTGCCTTAATTCCATCCTCTGTTTTTCTAGGGGCATTTAAAAAAGTTCATATAACACTATAACATACATTTATTTCCACATGAATCACATCAAGAAAATGTCTGATGTACAGAAAATTCCAGTATAGTAATTCAAAAAAATTGATCTCTTTTTCCAACCGATTCGTAAGGTTTTTCAAAAATGGTTTACCAAAACTGTGTTCACATATTTTACTTTCTCAAACATCTGATCACCTATTAGTGGAGACAATGTTGTCCATTGTTCTGAACTTTCATTGAATGTTGTCATCCATGATCAGTACTTATGCCGATGAGGTAGAAATCTATGATGTCCTAGAAACCCAGATTTTGTTGAATTTTTCAACCTAATTGATTTTGTATCTTATTTTCACATAGGAAACCCTTGAGTTCCTTTAATGATATAGCCTAAAAAAATTCCATAAACAAAGAAATCATTTATCGTCCCACACAACATTGCTCTCAATGTGAAGTATTCACTTTTATAAGCATCATACAACATAACACATGAATCCCAAAATACCTTCAAATCCTTGATCAAAGGAGGAAAATAAACATCAATATCGTTATCTGGTTGTTTTGGTCTTGATATATGCATAGATAACATGATGAATTTCCATTTCATGCATAACCCGGGTGGAAAGTTATAATTTTCCAATATAACATGCCATGTACTATGAGTGTTGGTTTGAAAACGAAAAGGATTCACTCCATCTGTAGATAACACAAGAAGAAGGTTTCTCTGCTCATTTCGAAATTCAGGATATTCATTATCAATTCTCCTCCATTGAGGAGAGTCGGCTGAGTGATGTGATTTCCCATTTTTATTTTATTTCTCTTCATGCTACAACAATTGTCTTGCAGTTTCTTCACTTCCATATAGACACCTAATCCTTGGAATGATTTGAATGTACCATAAAAATTTTGTAGGACTCTATTCATCCTTCTTATATCGGGAAGCACCACACTTTGGGCATTTTGGAAGTGATTTTTTCTCCTTGAAAAACAATATATGTTATTTCAGGCAAGCATGTATTCTTTCCAAAATCATACCCATAGAGCCTAGCATTATTTTAGCTTAATATGTTCGGACTAGGAGCTCATTATCTTCTGGGATCATGTCATTAAAGATAGAAAGTAATTCCATAAAACTGACATCAATCCATCCATTTCCTTCTTTCAATTTATACAACTTCAGTACAGCTGGAAATGCTGTATATTTAGTACAACCAGTATACAATGGCATCTTTGCATAACTCTTTAACTTCTCAAACAATTTTGGGCAATCATTGAGTTCATCTTCCACTGCCCTTATCATTTCCTCAATACGATCTTCATCATCATTGACATATGTAATCACATCCTCCACATGGTCTTCTTCATTATCCATATTTGTAATCATTGTTGATCCATAAAATGTAGTTTTATCCCAGCGAGTATCTACATACGCTTTTTCTTCGTGTTTATTCCAACATTTATAACTCTGATATATTCCCTGAAATATCAAATGTTCTTCCAAATACATTGGAGTAATTAGTAGAGAATAAAAAAAATGTAAACATGTATAGATGATTTGAGAAGGATACTTTGAGTGATCCTTTGCAAACTTGATGAACTCTTTCACTCCATTCCCATACTCTATTGTCAAACGATTAGTATCCATCCAATATTTATTCATCTCCATCCTATTTGAATCTGAAATATTATTATTTATGATTCAAATACACAAAACAAGTCTTCCAAATACAGTATAAGAGAACCACTTATAAAAATAGAGATTAATAGAGCCTAACCATTTCAAATAATGATTTGGAAATCAGTAGAACCGGGATAGACTTCCCATCAAAATCATCACACATTCCACCCCCTTAGAAATAGTTCTAGCACCCACCGCCCTTTTAGAAAAACATGAAACATCCTTTTAACCATTCCTACCAGCCACCTCATTCATAATAAAATAATCACATTAAAAGCCCAAAAATAGTGACCAAACTCAAATAAAATGAAAACAAGGATACAATTTTGATGAGAAAACTAATATAATAGATACATTTCCAAACACAATGGGGTTTGTGGGGGAGAAAAATAACCTAGTTTTATCCAATATTAATAATGAATATCATAGGTTTTTTACCCAAATTAACATAAGAAAAAAAAATTGAGGTTAGTGAACATAAATTCTATCATGAACATCTAAATGATATGCAATAACTCTACCACACCTTCCCCAAATGTGTAACTAATATCCATAGACATGTGTTACATCCATTATATAAAAAATAACATTCCCATACAAAGGGATAAACAACAGTCCCTTAGTTTTAAAAAACTCACACATGAGGGTGAAAGACCACATCGACCATCCCTATCCAAAACTCAAACCTCCTCTCAAACCTCCTCTCACTAACTATTAATACCATCCAAAATATTAATACCTACCATAAATAAATTATTTATCAAAATCATGAACGTTAGATTAGAAAAATTCCCATCCATTTAGGTAAAATAGAAATATGCTTCCTTTTTTTCTTATGAATCATTAAATTGAGAAAAACACACTAACCAACTCAATAAAAAACATATTTTCACAAGAATTTAAAGGTTAAGAGTAATAAATAATTCCATTGAAAATAATTTAACTGAATCTTTTTGTATCAATTAAAAGAGGGTATTGGTTAATAAAGGGATAAGGTCAATAACTCAGAATATAATCATGCCTAGAACCTCAAACCAAACTCACCACATCCAAAATTTTTATCAACTAAAACATGACCATTCCACTAAATAGAACTACACCATAATGAATATTATCATATAAACAAAAGGAAATGGATGACGATGAGCAGAGAAATCAACAAAGATCAAAGATGGGAAGATGAGAATCTAACCTTGTCGAAAAGAATCTCAAACACTTGAAGTAGGGTTCACAGGGAGTAGGTGAAAGAGCTTTGTTGTCAGTGCCTACAAATTATTTGTGGTTTTTGCGTACTTAGGAGCAGTAGAGTGGCTGACCAAGGTCGTGTCTCAAAGGAGGAAGTGAATTAAAACAACTTATAAAAGGAATTCTAAAAAAATATAATAGAGTTAAATCACTACTTTAAAGGATGGGGAGGTTCTTTATCATTTATAAAACTTGAAGAAGTTTTCTAGAAGAATATTGCATTTTTTTTAAATTTGAAATGAAGTTTGATTAAAAAGACGCAATAAGAAGATGCTTTTCAGAAAATATTTTAAAAGCCGTAATCGATCTAACTATACCTCTTCATTTACTTATTAATAATTATCATTTAAATCAATATCTACTTAATTATGATCCCCTAAATTCTTAACCCTCAAACCCTACGAGAGTTAACTTAACCACAAATAAGAAATTACTTAAACCCTAATCTATCTTCGGAACACACAATCGCAGCACCCTGTGTAGATTGTTGTTCAAAGGTTAGCTTTTGGTCAGTGGTTAATTAGAGAACATATAAATTCTTTAAATTAGGATGAATTGTGTTTATGGATTATATTTTAACTCTACAAATTTATCCTGTGTGGTCTTGTATTACTGATTAAGATCGTGCTCTCACAATTTACACAAAATATCGACCTCACGTGTTTTTGTGTTAATTGTTCAATTTCTTTATATGTTTCTTATAATTTAAAAACAAAATTCATGGATTATATTATGTAAATTATAGTATCTCAATTATTTAAAATCAATAAATGAAAAGGGTATAAGATAGATCGATAACTAAGAAAACTACTCTTCCATGGGTGGTGTGGTCATCGTAGAGATATTTTACATGAGCAAGGATTGACAGGGTAGAACCCAATCTTGTCTCAAATATTGATTCCAACCCAATTAAGAAGATTAAGAGAAGAATAAAAGGGAAGAACACAGAAGATTAATAGAAGAAAAATTCAACATACAGACATGAAATAAAATAAATACAAAGAGGAGGTGGGAGAGGAGAGCCTTTTTGGAAGAGATGTTTGCACAAAGCCTTACTTCTTCCAAGAGTTGTCAGGGTCTCACAAGAGACACCCTATCTACCAAACCTTCCTAATTACTCTAAAATCCCTCCCAAAGAGTGTAATCATCCTTTAAATAGAGTTGGGGAGGGCTAGGGTTTCAAAAGTTTATTAAATGTGAAATGGAAATTTAGAAAAATATTTTCATCTCATTTTCACCACATATTTGACCTCTAAAATGCGTGAATTGTCTGACATTCTAGAAGTATTATTTGTGCATAATCATATCTCTGATCGTCCCTCAAAAGTTGGGCCCAATCCAAGCTTGGATGAAGACGATACGGCCCAAATGGTGAAGTGATGTCCAATCTGGATAGTTCAGTCCATCTCTGTCTTCATGACCCATTTAATCCACTCAAATGACCGATCCAGCTCACATGCCCTGAATATAATTTGTATCCCATTAAGTCAAGAACACAGTTACAAACTTTTAAGTCAAAATAATTTATATAAAAATATTTATTCCCGAAATACTATAGTGAATTTTAAAAGGGTAAAACATGAATTTTCATCAAATTTTAAAATGAATGATCTAATCCCAAAATATTTCATAATTTAACATATATAGAATAATGTGAAGAAATTATATCATCTATTATCAATAAAATATTCAATAAAATTGTGTTTTATCAACTTCCCCACACTCACCCTTTTTCACTCTTGGGAAAAACCACATATCAAGTAAACATCAATATCAAATCAAAAAAAATTTTAAAACACAAATCCTTGAGATCCATCAATTACACACCAAGAAACAAAAGATATCATGCCTCATAAAAAGCATTATTTAAAGTTATTCATTTATATCATTCAATATATTTCCACTTCATTTATCCTCCCATGCACAAAACACTTACCTCACCAGAATTTTCGTTAATCACACAAATGTCAAGTTTTAGCAATGTCTTTCTCATCCAAACTCATACAAGGGTCACCATAGCTTGATAAATTCCTAAATTACCACCCGATGTGAGCTAAGAACATATGTTTATCATGAAGACTTTTTAGGGTTGTTCTGTGGCTTTCGGTTGTTAGTATTTAGATGTGAAAAACTCTGAGGCTGAATGAGGAGGGCTTGACTCTTTTTGAAGAAAAATTTCATTAATATAATATTCACTTAAATATGGTCTCCTCATCAATCACCTTATCATCAATTCAGCTCCATCATCACGAAAAGTCATGGAAATTTTACACCATTCATTATTTCAGCAATAAAAATTTCAATCTTCTCCAAAATAGTTTTTCATGAAAGCTCCAAATAGGCACAACATCACTTCTTTTTAGAAGCTTTAGAAAGGCATAGCTTCACCTGTCATGAAAGCTCCAGAAAAGGCATAGATTTCAATAGAAAGATTTTTTTATCAACAAACACAACTCTTCAGAATTTAAATTTCCACCCAAAGTATCAGAGAATGTCCTATCACAACACAAGATAGCTTCCCCCAAACTTAAGTTCAACTATATTATGAAATTTCACTTCAAGAGTTGGTTGGATAGGAAAAATTGGATTGTAATGTAGATAAACTAACAGGCTGCTCATAGATAATAAGGGCTAAAAGGATTAATTGTTCAAGTTAGGCCATTACAAAACGGATTCTTTGAAATAGGGTCTTTAATACCAAACAAATGCCTCAATCATTTAAACATAAGTACATCAAACCCCCATGTTTTGATAGGAATAAATCAAATTCTGGTTAAATAAAGCAGGGTTTAGTTCTCTCAAGAAGTGAGGTGAATGTGAAAAATATGAAAAGAATGGTTCAGAAGCCTCACATGAAAGTCATTTCAAATACAAAGATAGTGAGATGTGGCAAGGGATTCAAAATTCAGTGTACTTTTCATGAAATTACTAAATATTCGAACTTAAAACAAAGACATTTTCAGCATTCATTTAAGCTCAGGTTCAATGGATAAATTGTTTCACTTATTGACATGGATTTAGAAATGGTTATGAGAATAATTTTAGCTCAAAAGTTTCAAAAACACACAAAAAATTGAAAAATAAACACACAATATATGAAAACCAATTTTTTTTTTGTTTTTAAAAATAATAGGAAAAAAATTTAAATTACTAAACTAAAAGGTTCCCTCCCCTATACGTAAAATATTTCATTGTCCTCAATGTGAACCCATGAGATAATATATGCACATGAAATGTATAATTTTAAATAGGACAAAGAAAAAAAAGTTAAAGGGGTAGGAACAACCTGATGTCCTCAAGTGATGATGGGGTCTTGCAGTGTGATAAAATCCATTGCACAGTAGGAAGTCCCTCAATGTATCTCTTCAAATGTTTCCCATTGACTGTAAATATCCTTTCTATGTCATCTTTTGTGATCTCCACTACACCATAAGGAAACAAATTAGTCATAACATAAGGACCTAACCACCTAGAATGCAACTTACCAGGAATTAGCTTCTATCGTGAACTATAGAGAAGGTCTTTTTCTCCAACATGAAACTCTTTTTGTTGGATCATTATATCATGGTATGGTTTTTATTTTTCCTTAAAGAGCCTTGAACTCTCATATGAATACAATTTAATCTCCTCAATCTCTTGAATTTTCAGCTTCCTTTGGATTCCATCTTGGTCCAAATCCATGTTTCATTTCTTTATAGCACAATAAGCCTGATGTTCAACCTCCATGGGGAGATGACATGATTTCCCAAAAACAATCTGAAATGGGGACATACCAATGGGTTTCTTGTATGCTATCCTATAAGCCCACAATGCATCATCCAAGTGCTTTCTCCAATCTTTCCTATTTGGCTGCACAGTGTTCTCCAAAATTTGGTTCAATTCCTTATTTAAAACCCCAACCTGGCCATTTGATTGGGGGTTGTATGGTGTTGATGTTTTGTGTGTCACCCCATACTTCTGAAGAAGGGAAGGAAAATTCTAATTGCATAAGTGTGTCCCTTGGTCACTGATGATGGCCTTTGGTACTCAATACCTACAAAAACTATGTGCTTTAACAAAGTCCACAACAACATGAGAATCATCAGTCCTGGTGGCCTCAGCCTCCACCCATTTACTCACATAATAAATAGAAACCAAAAATTAAAAAAAAACCAATGTAACTAGGAAAGGGACCCATAAAATTGATTCCCCATACAACAAAAATTACACATAATACTATGGTTTTTGGGGAATCTCATGTCTCTTAGAAATGTTTACCGTCTTTTGGAAATGGGAGCATGACTTACAAAACACATGGGCATCGTGGAATAATCTAGGACAATATAATTCGGAGTCCAAAACTTTCCTAGCTGTCATTTGGGGTCCAAAGTGTCCACCAAAAGCAAGTGTATGACAAAATTGTAGAACAACCTCAAACTCATGATCAGGAACACACCTCCTAACAACTTGGTAACTACACATGCGCCATAAGTAGGGATCATCCCACACATAAAATATAGACTTACTCATTCACTTTTAGACTTTATTTTTCTTTAAATTTGAAGTGATTTCAGATAAAACCATGTAGTTCACTAAATCTTCATACCAAGGATATATACCTGAGATGGAATAAAGTTTCTCATCAGGGAAAGTGTCCTGAAGTGGTACCTAGTCCAATGTGTCATCCTCTAGTGTGTGAGTAAGCCTACTCATGTGGTCTGCCACTAGGTTTTCCGACCACTTTTTTTCCTTTATCTCAATGTCAAATTCTTGAAAAAGTATCATCCATCAGATTAGCCTAGGCTTTGCATCTGGCTTCTTCAAGAGGTACCTTAGATCTGCATGGTCAGAAAAAACAACTACTTTATATCCCAATAAATATGAATGGAATTTATCTAAAGCAGATATAATAGTAAGAAACTACTTCTACATGGTTGTGTAGTTTTATTGGGCTGAATCCATTGTCCTTGATGCATAGGCAATCACATGTGAACGTCCCTCCACCCTCTAAGATAAGACAACTCCAACCTCGAAGTGGGAGGCATCACACATAAGCTCAAAAAGAATCACCCATCGTGGGGGTTGTATAATTGGTTGAGTGGTAATACACTTCTTTATCTCATCAAAGGAAGTGCTGCAAGAATCATCAAACATGAAATTAGAATCCTTTTGAAGTAATCATGACATAAGAAGAGGAATCTTACTAAAATCTTTGTTGAAGCGCTGATAAAACCTGCATGCCATAGGAAAGATCTAACATCACACACACATGATGGATATGGTAAGGATGAAATAATATCTAACTTAGATCTATCAACCTCTATCCTATGTTTTGACACACATTCCCTAAGATAATTCCATGCTATACCTTGAAATGACACTTTTCAATGTGAAAGACCATATTCATCTCAATACAACGATTCAACACCATTCCAAAAATACTTAGAAAATCATCAAATGAAGACCCATCCACTGTAAAATCATCCATGAATACCTCCACGAAGGTTTCAATAAAATCAAAAATGATACTCACTACGCATCTTTGGAAGGTACCTGGGGCATTGCAAAGTCCAAATGGCATCCTTCGGTAGGAAAACATTCCAAAGGGATAGGTGAATGTAGTCTTCTCTTGATCCTATGTAGCTATAAGAATATGAAAATATCCAGAAAATCCATCCAGGAAATAATAGTGTGTCTTCCCAACTAGTCTCTCAAGCATCTGATCAATAATTGGGAGGGAGAAATGGTCTTTGCGATTGGACTGGTTTAGTTTCCTATAATCAAGACACACAAGCCAACTGTTTTGTACCCTCATCGGAACTAACTCCTCTTAATCATTTTTTACAACTGTAACACCACTTTTCTTTGGCACAACCTGAATAGGACTCACCCACTGGGAATCTGGAATGGGATAGATTATACCTACCTCAATAATTTTTTCAACCTCTTTTTTAACAACCTCCAAAAGTATTGTATTGAGTCTCTTTTGTGGCTGCCTAATCGTTTTAGCCCCATACTCCAAAAGAATCCTGCCCATGCAAATGGAGGGGTTAATAACTAATATGTCCGCCAAGGTCCACCAAATTTCCCTAAGGTTCTCCCTCAAATGATTCAATTTTTTTCTTCATGTTCAAATGGGCTATTGTTAGCAATGATAACAGGTACTTTCTCACCACTTAACAAGTATGAGTATTTGAGATTTGGTGGAAATGGCTTGAGATCTAGTGTAGGGGGTGGTGTATGAATGGAGACATATAATGAACTGAAATATGTGCACAAAGATCATCAGTATCAGAATATAAATCATCAAAATTAGATAATAAATCATCCAATCCATAAGCAAACTCAACAGCCATGTCATAATTAGAGTTTACATGATCAAAATCAGAATATGACTCTATTTAAAAATCAAATCTAAGTGAGTCTTGTGCTTTAGAAATAGGGGTGGAAGTACTCTTAAAAATCATACTGGAACCAATACTCTTAATCTTCTTAAGTATAGAACAATCAAATTCCATGGTGTTTTTATTTTGTGGTTCAAAATGGGAGATAAAAAATGAAGAATGATCCTCTGAGGGGTACTTCATGGAATCCATAACATTAAGTTTCACAAATTCATCCCCAAATTCCATGGAAAGTGTACCCTCGTTAAAATTTATGATTGTTTTTTCAGTTTTGATGAAGGTACTACCTAAGATATTTGGGGAATGAGAACTTACCTGATCATCCTCCATGTTTAGAATGTAGAAATCTCATAGAAAGATCATGTCTCTTACCCGGACAAGTACATCCTCAAGAACTCTCACTAGATATGTCATAGATCTATTTTCCAACTGCACCACCACTCTCCTCAGCTTCATCTCTCCAACCCACAATGTAGAGAATATAGGGTGAGGCATCACATTTTTGGAATCTCCCAAATCACAAAGTGCATCAAAAAAGTGAAACTCCCCTTTGGTGCATGGGATGGTGAATGTCCCAGGATCCTTGCACTTTGTCGGCACTGATTGAGTTGGTGTAATGAGTGATGACATGTTCCTTCCAACATTTATCCACTCATTTACCTTGATCCCTCTTTGATTGGTACAATGTTATTTTAAGAAATTTTCATACATTGGGATTTTCTTAATGGCTTCAAGTAGAGGAATGTTGATCTACACATGATTGAATGTGTCCAGAACCTCCTTTTTCATTTCTTCTTCAGCCATATTCTTGTTTTGAACAATCTTGTTTGGAAAAGGAAGGGGTTTAGGAGTAACATCATTAATCTTTTTATTACCTTTATGTTTCTCTTTGGGTTTCTCATAAGTTGATGTGGAATTGAGCTTTTTTGGAGTTAAGGTGAATCCTGGTGGAATGGTAGGTGGAGAAGCATCAGTTGTTTGCTTCCCACTTCTCAATGTGATGGAACTGAAATTCCCCATTGTATTTGGGGTGGGTTGGGAAGGTGGATTTCTTGAATTCTTACTTAAAAGTTCAAGGAGGGTGGTGGAAATCAAGATCATTTGAGTCTTCAACTCCCTCAGCTCCAAACCTTGAATCTTCAGCTCAATCTTTTCATTAAGAACAATTTGCTTCAAAGGGTCATCTGTGTTAGAATCTACCTTGGGTGGATAATTCCCTTCTTGATGGCTTGCTGATTCTTGGGATTCAAATATATTTTGGGGTTATTGGAAACCCTGCTAGTAAGGTGGAGGTTGCTGGAAGTTTTGTTGAAAAGGGGTCCTTTTTCTGTCCAGATCCATAAATCATGTCTGATTAATCCTTAAACCCTTGGTTTTATGTTGGTGAAAATGAATCAAACTTTTTTTGGAGGTATGTCTGTTGTTACTGCTGATATGATCTCCTTGTGAATACTACTACACAATCCCTTGTCCCTTGTAGTTGTGGGAAATAGTCAGTTGGGTGCATTGTCTCAGTGCAAATACAACAATGCCTTGAAGGAGGGGGTTGGGATGTCTTTTGTGCCAAAGAAATTTTCCTCACCATTTTTGTAAATTCTCATAACTTGGTATCAATCAAATTACTCTCAAGAGGAGAAGGAAATATCTGATGTACTCACCTGACATGTGGTGTACCTCGATCGCCAAATTGTAGGGAGTTTTGGGAAATTTTGTTGATCGACACACGTGAAGCTACTGGTGTCTTGTCCACTAACGCTCCTCCAGCCACTCCATCCACCATGCTTCTCTTGAGTACTTCATAGAAGTACTGGATGAGTAGTTTCTCACTGATTTTGTGATGTGGGTAGCTTGCACACAACTTCTTGAATCGCTCCCAGAACACATACATTGACTCCCATTGTGCTTTCCTGATCTCATAGATCTCTTTACGAATGGAAGTGGTCCTTGATGCTGGAAAAAATCATTTCAATAAAAGACGTTTTAAATAGTTCCAACAAGTTACATCTTCAGGTTGTAAATAATACATCCAATCTTTCACAGCTCCATCATGTGAGAAAGGGAATGCTCTTAATTTGATTTTATCTTCAGAAAAACTTTTGGGTTTAAGGTTTGAGACAACCACATTAAATTATTTCTAATGATTTTTTGGATCCTCACCAGATAATCCATGAAACTTTGAAAGAAGATGAATTAACCCAGATTTCAGTTCAAAGTCTGATTCGAGATTTGGGTATGCAATACAATTTGGTTGATATTTAATATTGGGTGCATCCAATTATCAAATAGTTCCATAGAGTTCATTTCCATTATTTTTAGCCATTGATTCTTAATTTATTTTGGAATTAAAATTGATTCCAATTTCAATGTTCTTGAAGCGGAGAAATTCTCCAACGGTTTTAATGTTGAAACTTCCCATAGATTGAGAATGTCTGATTCGATCCCTAAGGTTGTATTCAATCTCAGGGTCAAGATCTAAGAGATACTAGGGATTAGTTTATGTAATAAATAAAATAAAAATAAATATTAAATAAATAAAAGTGGACCATAATAAAAAGAAAAGAAGTTTGAGTTGGCCCAATAAAAATAAAATAAGAGAGTAAGAGGGAAAAACTTGAGAAAGGGGAAAGAAGAAAGAAAGAGGAGAATAAAATAATTAAATGAAAAATAAATTAAATACCGATAATTGGTAGAATAAATTAATTTCCTCCTCAACAATGAAAACAATTTGAAAGAGAACTGTAGTGGGTTCCCTCAAATGATTAGTGGTTTTTGGGTACTTAGGTACAATAGAGTGGTTGACCAAGGTCATCTCTCAAAGGAGGAAGTGATTTAAAAAACATCTTAAAGGTATTCTAAAAATTAAATATAATAGAGTTAAAACACTACTTGAATGGATGGGGGGTTGTTTATCATTTATAAAACATGAATAAGTTTTCTAGAAGATTATTGCATTTTTTGTTTTTAATTTTGATATGATGTTTTATTAAAAAGACGCAACAAGAAGATGTTTTTTTAGAAAATATATTAAAAGGTGTAATCGATATAACTCTACCTCCTCCTTTACATATTAATCATTATAATTTAAATCAATATCCACTTAATTATGATCCCATAATTTTGTAACCCTCTAACCCTATGAGAGTTAACTTAACCACAAAGTTGAAATTACTTAAACCCTAGGCTAGCTTCAGAACAAGCAATCGCTACAACCTGCTTTGATTATTATTATAAGGTTATATTATGGTTAGTGGTTAATTATAGAACATATCCATTCTATAAATGAAGATTAATTGTGTTTAGGAATTATATTTTACCTCTACAAATTTATCCCGTGTGGTCTTGTATTACCGATTAAGATCGCACTCTCACAATTAACACAAAATATCGACCTCGCGTGTTTTTGTGTTAATTGTTCAATTTCATGATTAGTTTATTATAATTTAAAAACACAATTCATGGATCATATTATGTGAATTACATTAGCTCAATTATTCAAAATAATTAAATTAAAATGGTATAAGATAGACCGGTCACTAAGAAAAGTACTCTTCCATGGGTGGTGTAGTCATCGTGGAGAGATTTTTCATGAGCATGGATTGAAAGGGTAGAACCCAATATCATCTCAACTCCTGATTCCAACCCCATTAGAAATATTAAGAGAAGAAGAAAATGGAAGAACACATAATATTAATTAAAGAAAAATTCAAGATACAAACATGAATGAAAAGAAATACAAAGAGGAGGTGGGAGAGGAGAGCCTTTTTGGAAGAGATGTTTTCACAAAGCCTTACTTCATCCATGAGTTATAAGGGAGTCCCAAGAGACACCCTTTCATCCACACCTTCCCAAATCCTCTACTATACCTACCAAATATTTAAAACATCCTTTAAATAGATTTGGGGAGGGCTAGGGTTACTAAAGTTTATTAAATATGAGAGGGAAATTAAACCAAATATTTTAATCCCACTTGCACCCAATAGTTGACCACCAAAAAGCATGAATTGTCCATCCTTCTAGAATGATGATTTCTGAATAATAATATCCTAGATCTTCCCTCAATATTTGGGCCCAATCCAAGCGTAGAAAGAAGAATATAAGGCCCAAATGGTGAAGTGATGTTCAATCTCGATAGTTTAGTCCATATTTGTTCTCATGGCCCATTTACTCCACTCAAATGTGAAGTACATCTCACATGTTCTGAATATAATTTGTCACCCATTAAGTCAGGAACACATTTACAATATTATAAGTCAAAATAATATTGAGAAAAATATTTATTCTTGAAATACTATAGTGATTTTTGAAAGGGTAAAACTGGAATTTTCATCAAATTTGAAAATGAATGATCTAATCCCCAAAAATTTAATAATTGAACATTTTTAGCATGATATGAGAAAATTATATCATCTATTATCAATAAAATATTCAATAAAATTTTGTTTTATTAGTAGGGTCTAGTGGGGAGGATGAGGAGAAGTAGGGTTTGCGGGGAGGAGGATCCGCTGAAGGGGTTCGAGGGGGAGGATACGGACTAGGGAGAGCGACGGTGGAGTAGGGCAATGGCAGCGGAGTAGGGAAATGGAAGCGGAGAAGGGATAGTGGTGGTAGAGTAGGGAAGAGGCGACAGAGTGGCAGTGGCAGTGGAGTGGTAGCGGTAGCGGAGTAGCGGCCGGCAAAGAGAAGATCAGAGGGGAGGGGAGTTGTCGTAGGGGTACTATCCCATGAGAGCTTAAGGTCTCGATAAACAGAGGGCACTGCGCACCCTATTTTATAAAATGGAACTATGGTTTTATCATCACTATAATAGCACTGATAATGGATCCCTTTATCAGTGCTAAAATTTTAGTGCTGAAAAATGGAGCCTTTATCAAAGATAAAATTTTAGCACTGATAAAGTGACCCTTTATCAGCACTTTTTGCTTAGCACTTATAAAAGGTAGAGCTTCCCTTTCTCATTTTTGTAGTAGTGTATAGGAATCACATTATAAAAATGTTTATATAGAGCTGTGTTTTTAGTCAATTGTTATTCTACATTGTATTATGTCGAAGTATTTATCTACACAACCTCACCAATTTTATAAAAACCCCTTGAGAGATAATAATTCTAAATTTTTGGTTTATTCTCTAATGTGACCATGGTCCTTTTTCAAGAGAAATCGTTGTTATATTATCATAGAATAATGTGGTAGGATATTTTCTAATAGGAACCACATAAATCTCTTGGATGAATTTTCAAATCCATAATGCCTCTTTAGCTACCTTAGAATCCAAAATATACTCTGACTATTTTATAGAATTTGTGACCACAACCAACTTTGAACTCTTCTAGTCACTATCCTTGGTGACTAGAAGACCATACCATTATGGTTCTCTAACCTATATTATACTCATTTTCAGTACTTATGACTCTAGAATGGTTTCTTATTCCATAATGGATCCATGAATATACCCCTCTAGCAACTCTTGTGTACCTGATCCTCATCTTAATTGATGTCTATCTTTCACTCATTATCTCTTTTAGATATTTTCCACCTCTCAAGAAATATGGAATGTATTTGCACTATTATTTTTTTGTACGAGGATTCGTATAGGTTATATCTCCTTATTTCATTGAGATATCCTATAAAGATACACTTTATGTATTGGAGTGCATGTTTGTTACATGAAGAGGTGTTAACAAATTCTTCACAACCCCACACATGTATGTATGAAAACACAAGTTTCTTTCTATTCCATAAATGGTATTCTACACCTTAAGCCTCTCTAGTTGGAACTCAATTTATTATTTTTGGTACTGCTTTTAGTGAGTATCCCTAAAAGGATAATTGAAGACTCACATAACTCATAATTGATGACACCTTGTCCAACAAGGTGAGGTTCATTATTTCACTTACATTGTTCCATTGTGGTTCATAAGGAGTGAGTTGATATAGGATCCCAAACTCCCACAAGTAATAAATTAAGTCTTAATTAATATATTCTAAATGATGTTTAGAGAAGAGTTTCATAATAGTTTTACCAAGATAGTTATCAAAATCATTCTGGTATTCCTTGGATTTACTAAATAATCTGACTTAAACCTTATTAAGTAGCCATATCCATATCTACTAAAATAATCTAAAAAAGTTTTGAAGTATGAGGACCCACCCATTTTTTCAATAGGAAATGGACCATAATGATCTATATAAACTAATTTAATAATATCATTGGCCCACTCTACTTTTCAAAAATCGGGGCTTTGATCATATTACCTTGTAAAGATGTGTGAAATAGACCAAGTGGTTTTCATTCAAATGAATCTAAATAACCATCTTGTTATAACTTATTCAATAGATTTTATTTTACATGAACTAACTAGGGATGGTATTGTTGGGTGTTGTATGAGTCATGTGAACCAGTTTTATTATCTATTTTCATTACTTGGATTGTGTAATATGACACATAAAGATAGTTATTCTAATGTTCCTTACCATAATAAATTTAATATTTATAAAATAAGTTACATTAATTTCAAAAATTGAAGATAAATACATATATATCAAGTATGGATACACATATATTGTTTTTGATAACAAAAGGAACTTAATAAAAACCCAATAAAACCAAGATAACTATAGTCAACAATGTTTGGTGGTACTCAATGATAGCTACATCAGTATGTTTTTCATTGTGGGCTTCTCGTAGATCTACCAACCCTCAGTCTATTATTTTAATTATACTTCATTACTATTCTTGAATATATATGTGTGTGTGTATGTGTGAACCACAAGCAATATTTAATACTCAATTTATAGAAGAAAATAATTTTCACTCGATAAAAAAAACATGAATCGCCCCCTTGTTTCTTTGGACATTTGTAAATTTTCTTATAGTGGACCTTCTTCCCACATGTGAACCAAAAAATATCTTATTTCCTTAATTTCCCCATGATCTTACTCTTTTTATAAGGGTGTGAAGAATAATTTCATTTAAATTTTTTTTCTTGACCATTCCATTTTTTCACTATAAGGGATGAAGGAATTTTTCACTTCATCTAATTATCTACATGGTAAAGTAGAGTGAGAAGATCTGGAAGAGACTTATGAATGTTGTTCAAATTACAATTTACAACAGATTTATAGAAATTATGATGGAGATATTCCATAATGAGATAATTTCCCAGTTATTTGGGGAGTTTAAACCCTAAAACCTCAAGGCACTTCAAACACATGACTTATTGTCACCTATTGACCGTTCAAGGTTCCGATGCTCTAGTAATGTTTATAGCAGCACTCGGGTCGAATCCTCGACAATGATACTTCTTAATAGTCAATTATTCTTAGTTGATTGTATTTTGATTGGGGGTTTGTTTACAGAGCTTAAATAAAATTATTGATTGATGAAGATTGATTTAACAATTTGATAAATATTGGGATGAGTTCATCATTAGGTAGTTATGTTTGTGAAATCCTTGAGATTTTCTTTATATTGCATTTAAATTAACACCCATGTCACAAGATGACGTTGATTAGAATTCCCAAGTGTAAAGGCTTTAATCCAAGCCTTAACTTAACTTAGGGTTCTAATATTGATCATATCTTGTTTATGGTAATATATTTATGGTTCCAATAATCCATGTAAACCACGCGTTAAAAAAACAAGTCATTAATCCATGACATGCTAAGTCCAACATACACAATGTTAATTCAACAAATACTCATGAAAAGCTCTCAATCGCATAACATACCTAAATTATAACTCCCACTAATGAGAGATTTAATTATCAATTAATATGGTTATTAATCTGGTAATATATGTTTATGGTGATTAATTATTAATATAATTAAAATAAAGGGACAAGATAAGATTAGTGCGCCGAACACACACACAAACGATGAAGAAACTATTAAATATAGAATTTAGATTGAATGAGGAAGCAAAATAAAAGAATGGATTTTAACTTTATTTAGGCTATTTTAAGAACATTAATATTAAACTACATAATTTGGGTGAGAGTATGAGATATTGAAGAAGATACATTCGTTAAAACAGAATTAAAAAACAAACCCTTACAAGATTTCAAATGAAAAAGACCACAAAAGTAAATGAAATGAAAGAGGAGAGGAAGGGTATATAAAGTGAAAACTTGAGTTTGGAATATCCTCCCAGGAATTTGGAAGAGCCTTGGTCATGCCAATTGATCATCCTCTATTCTGAAATTCCAACCCTTTTTAAAGGTGAGGAGGGGATGTATTAATAGCCCAAGGTGGTTGACTGTTTGCATTCCAGAATTACCCCTCCACTTGTCTCGACAATTTGGACATTCATACAGACGAATAATGAAATATCACCTTATTAAAAGTTTTAGACATAAACGTCCTCTATCGACTGTGAAAATTGGGCGTCCATTGGACTTATGGAGCAATGGTTATGGGGGTTTTACTAAACAATTCTGATCTGTCCATTTCAATCCAGAATTTTTCAAAGACCATAATTTGAATGGGTTTTGGAATAGGAAGATGCCCTCAAATAAAAATCATTTCTTCAAAAGAGTTTAAATACATATCTGTACTTTCACACTGAAAAATATCAGCTCTAATGGATGTCCACATCTAGATAAGTGTCAATATTTGTGTGCTGATTTTATTTATCAGCCAGAATGGTGGGCTGGATTTCAATGCATCATTTGGGACCATTTTTATTATTATTAGGCCTTGAAATTTTTATACTGGACTCCTTAAATGGTACCCCTAACTATGGTGGATAATAATGTAATTTGAACTTCTGTATTTAGCCTACTAAATCAATCTTCATTAATAGTCCAGTTTCTTCACAGATTCTTTTGTCTTGTTTGTGAGGACCATATGACCCTTCAAATGGAAGAATTGTCTCATAGTACTTTCTAATGAAATGTTTAATATTTAAAGGAGAATAATAAAAAACAGGAACCACACAATTTGGATCAGTATATGGATAGTTATTAGTAAAATATTAAACTAACTCAATTGGACAACTTCTAAAAATGGTAAAAAATTATACTTAATATTAAAACATTAATGTTTCACACAAATTATGCATATTTCATATAAAATTAGTAAATAGAGTATATAATAAGTCATGAAAATATTAATAAAATCAACTCCCCCACACTTAGTTTTGTGAATGTCCTCATGTGCTACAAATATAAAAACATGAAAAAATCATTTTCACTCACCAAAAAATATTAAAATTTTGTTTTCTCCAATGAGGGGAGGTTTATAATATTTCACTCATCCATTTTGAATTCCACCAAAATTTGTTACAGAAACAATTTTTAAAAACTAATTCATTTTTTTCATGCTCAAATTTAGAAATGGAAAATGTTTAAACTCAAAACTTACACCTCGCAAGATGATAAAATTCATTTGGGGAGGTTAACTCTTTCACCAACCAAAAGTAAAAAACTTAGAGTTTGAAGGAGATATCAACTTACAATCCCTATCCAAAGTGCACAAGAATCATGAGGTCTTTTTAAGAGGTTTTTCTGTGGCTATGGTACGGTAGGAATATAATGTCCAAGAGAGAGAAGAAGAGGGTTAAAACACCAATATGGAAAAAGCAATGCACATTTTTTTTGAAAAAAAAACATGGAAGGAAATGAAGAAACATATTTACAAGGGAACGATTGTGTGAAGAAATACACAATAGGGGACTAAAATTTGAAGGTGATGAGAAGATAAAATATTTACAAACCACAAAACTTCTCTCAATGACATAAGAATATAATTCAAGTGTTCTTTTTTTTCTTCTTCTTCTCTTTTTTCGAAAGTTAAACGTGGAAAAGATCTCACACTCATATCCCAACCCATGATTGATCTCCTCAAGACACTAATTTTAATAGTTATAATAAGATAAAAGGCTGATAAATAGTGATTTTTTGACCTACCAAAGACACAACCCATTCTTATTTTCATTTTTTTGATTTTTTTGATTTTTTTTGAAGTCTTTTCAAAAATATTTGTACAAGATTTCCTAAAAATACATACATTCGCAAAACTCCTGAACGACTACTACTCCCCCACACATAAAATGTTTCTTGCCCTCAAACATAAGATAATATAGTGACATCAACAAAGGGTAACCAAAATGAAATCCATTCCACCACACTTAAATTTCAAATAAATTATGCAAAGAAAATCCATGTTGATATTTGGTGGGAAAAGGTATTGGGCTTGTAATGTGGATATCAAGGAAAAGGTTTTCATAGGCTTGAAGGGGATTTCGAAAGGAGGAGTAATGTATGGTTAATGGGAAGCTATTTGGCTATTATAATTATCATGTGGTTCAGAAAAATTCCTCTATCATATTAATGCACACTAAAGTAGGAAATTCTGCTCGGAGGACCAAAAACTCAAGATTCAAAAATAGAGGTGAATAAAAACATTTTGAAAAGAAGGCCACAGGTGGACTTGCCATTAAAGCTAATGTTGGTTCTCATGGTTGGGGAAAATCATTTTCCAAATCAAAAATTGAGCATCCAAAATTTATTGGTTTTGACACACTATTCTTTATCCAAAGTCACGATGAAATTACAAAATTTTTTAGGTGAAAACATGCATGTTGACTCCCCAAAATGGTTGGAGAAAATTTCAAAACACAATGGTGAGTATGCATGACTCTTGTTTTTTTTTATTTCTTTTTGTTATGATTATTATTTTTTATTTTTTTAGTTTTTAATAAGGACACACTCATAGAAAAGAGAAAGAGAAAAATAATGGTTTTGAAAAAGAATGTGGTAAAAAAATGAAAGGTAGAGGAGGAGGAAGAAAGAGGTAGAGGGAGGAAGATAGATAGAGAGAGATTTAAAGGGAAAGAGGTGCCCCTGGTTTGGGTTTGGCGGGTTTCCATCTCCATCCATTGGTGGGTCAACTACATAAGTTGGGGATCTAATAGAAGTCGATGTTGATCCAGGATTGTGCGTCCTCTCATGGTGATGCTTTAACCGATGTCAATTAACCATGAACATCATTTTGGAAGAGGGCTCTTGGACATGCACTGCACCAAACGGGTAAACATTAGTAATAACAAAATGATCTTCCCAACGGGAATTAAGCTTACCTAGGTGAAGACGAATTTGAGAGTTGAAAATAAATACCTTTTCACCTTCGTGGAATAACTTTCTCAGGATGTGTTTGTCATGGATTACCTTATCCTTTTCTTTGTACAGAGTTGAATTCTCATAGGATTCAAGTCGAAGCTCCTCCAGTTCAGCCAATTGCAAAAATCATTCTTCAACATATTTTTCAAGATCAAATTTACAATTTTTCACTGCCCAAAATGACTTATGTTGGATTTCAAGTAGCAAATGACATGCTTTACTAAAAACTAGCCTAAAAGGAGACATCCCAATGGGTGTTTTATAGGCAGTTCGATAAGCCCAAAGTGCTTGACCAAGTCTTTTTGGCTAGTCTTTTCTGGCGGGTTTTACAATTCTCTCAAGAACTTTTTTCACTTCTCTATTAGAAAGTTCATCCATGCCATTTGTTTGGGTGTGATATGTAGTTGATGTTTTATGTACAACCCCATTGTTTTTCAAAATAGATTCCATGGTTCTATTACAGAAATGGGTTCCTAAGTCACTGATCAAGGAACGAGGTGTGCCAAATCTATGGAAGATGTGGGTCTTTAAAAACTCACTAACAGTATTTGAATCATCCTTTCTAGGGGTTTAGCCTTGACCCACCTAGAAATATAATCAACTACAAGAAGGATTTATGATAATCCATTGGAAGGGGGAAATGGTCCCATGAAATCTATACCCCAGCCATCGAATATCTCATAGAAAATTAAAGGTTGTTGGGGCATTTCATTTCACTTTGAAATTGTTCCAAACTTTTGGAAAGTGGGACATGATTGACCGAACTCATGTGAGTCCTTGAAGAGTGAAGGCCAGAAGAATCTAGAGTCTAGGACCTTTCTAGAGGTCCTTTGTGGTCCAAAGTGGCCTCCAACAGGAATTGTGTGACATAATTCCAAGACAGAGGAATGTTCATCTTCATCAACACATATCCTAATTACCATGTCTGCCCCAATTTTTCAATGTTTATTTTCTTCCCAAAAATTGTGTTTTGAATCATTTTCCAACTTCATTTTCTGTTCTTTTGAAAAAAATTCATGAAAAACACCAGAAAACAAGTAAATTACAATTTGGGCATACCGTGGTATTTTTGGAGTGAGAGATGAAAGGTGATCACTGGGGAATTCAGGATCCATGATTTCAGAATGGGAAGAATTAGAAATTCTACTCAAGTGATCAGCCACAAGGTTTTCTTTTCCTAGTCTATCTTTTATTTCAAGGTCAAACCCTTGGAGCGTTAGGATCCATCTTATTAGCCTCGGTTTGGAATCAATTTTATTGAGTAAGAACATTATAGCAGAATGATCTGTGAAGATTATGATTTTGGCACCTAAGAGATAGTGCCCGAATTTATCTAAGGCAAAAACAACTACTAAAAGTTCTTTTTTAGTGACAGTGTACTGAGATTGAGTTTCATACAATGTTTTTGAGGCATAATAAATGACATGAGGAATTTTTTCACTTCTTTGACCAAGAACATCCCCAATGGATCTATCATAAGAATCACACATCAACTCAAAGTGTAAGGACCAATCTGGGGGTTGGATTATTGGGGTGGATGTTAGAGCAGTTCTGAGTTAAATGAAGGCTCTCATTCAAGCCTCATCTAAATGAAAAGTGACATCATTTTGGATAAAATGAGTGAGTGGGAGGAAACGTTTACTGAATTTATGGATGAATTTACCATATAAACAAACATGACCGAGAAATGAATGGATATCTCGAATAGATTTGGTTTGAGGAAGTGATTAGATTACTTCAATTTTGGAAGGATCGACTTCAATACCATCTTTTGAAACTATGTGCCCTAGAACAATCCCATTTTCAACCATGAAGTGACATTTTTCAAAATTTAACACAAGGTTACACTTGACACACTTTTGAAGGACTAGAGAGAGTGAATTCAATCAAGATTCAAATGACTCACTATAAATGGTGAATTCATCCATGAAGACTTCCATGTAGTGTTCAATGAATTCTGAAAAGATACTCATCATACAACTCTGGAATGTTGCAGGAGCATTGCAAAGGGCAAAAGGCATTTTCCTATATGCATATGTTCCAAAGGGTAATGTGAATGTAGTCTTTTCTTGGTCCTAAGGTGTGATTGGGATTTGGAAATAGCCAGTGTATCCATCAAGAAAGCAATAGTGTGATTTCCAGCTAATCTTTCTAGCATTTGATCAAGGAAAGGAATAGGGTAGTGATCTTTTCTTGTTTCAACATTCAATTTCCTATAGTCAATGCACACACGCCATTTGTTTTTCACTCGAGTTGTGACTACCTCTCCATGTTCATTTGTGACAACAGTTATCCCACCCTTCTTAGGTACAACATGAATTGGACTAACCCATTAACTATCAGAAATTGGGTAGATAATACCAGCTTGAAGAAGCTTGGTGATCTCTTCCCAATCTACTTCAAGTATGAGTGGATTGAGTCTTCTTTGTGGTTGTCTAATTGTTTTGGATGATTCCTCAAGATGAATGTGATGCATGCAAAGGGCAGGGTTGATTCCTGGTATGTCATCTAGGGTCCACCCTAAGGCCTTTTTTTTCTCTAACACATGAACAAGTTTGGACTCCTCGGTTTCGGTAAGTGAATAAGAGATAATGATAGGATAAGAGTGATCATGGAAAAGGAATGCATATTTTAGGTGTTCGGGAAGATGTTTTAGATCAGTCTTATATTTCATTTATGGGTTAGACAACTCAGGAAAGGAGGAAGGGACTTCAGTTGCTTCAAATTCATTCTCCTTAATACTTTTCAAGATGGAGTAGTAGAGATCAGTGTTGATGTGGGATTCAAGAGAGTTTTCAAGTTCCTCTAAATTGATAGATTCTATGAATGATAGGTCCACATCAACTTCACCATTTATGACTTGGTTAATCATGCTGCAAATTTCACAAGATCCTTTATCATTAGATCATGAAGAACATGGTGGATTGGGGTTCTATTGACACTTAGAACTGTCCTCAGAAGCATGGATTGAGAATGTAGAGTGATCCTTAGATGGGTATCACATGGCTTGGAAAATGTTGAACATGACCAGTTGGTCACTGAATTCCATGGATAAGATGCCTGAATGTACATAAATCTTGGTTCTCATAGTCATGAGGAATGGTCTTCCTAGAATTAGGGAATATCGAGAAGATTTAGTCTTATCTTCCATGTCAATGACATATAAATCAGCAGGGAAGATAAGATCATTGACTCAGACAAGGACATCCTCAATTATTCCCTTAGGACTGGCTGTGCTTCGATTTTCTAATTGAATAACAACACTCATTGGATGTAAGGGATCTAGTCCATGGTTGGAGAATATGGATTTGGGATTGACATTAATTGAGGCTCCTAGTTCTATGAGTGCATCATCAAAGTTGGAACTTCCAATTTGGCATGGAACCGTAAAGGTCCCTGAATCTTTTCACTTTATGGGAATAGACTGTTGGGTGGAAACATTTTCAAAGGTCCTAAGTTTCCTTTTGTTGGTGAACAATTACTTAAGAAACTTGGATACTTTGGAATTTGTTTGATGGAATCTAAGAGAGGAATGCTGACTTCAACATGTCTAAACATGTCGAGCATTTCAGGATCGGGTTTAAAGGACTTATTTGGCATAGAAACAACTTGTGGAAAAGGAATTGGATTACATAGTGGAATGGAAGGAGGTGATGTAATGGATTCTAGTTCATTTTCAATTTTCTTTTTCATTTAATTTTCTAGGTCAACATTCAAAGGATGGGTTGGAAGACTTATCTTGAGGAATATAAATTTTCTTTCCAGATCTAAGTGAAATTGCAATTACATTACCCTTGGGATTGGGTAATGGTTGAGTTGGAATTTGTGAAGAATTAGATGGTTACTACTGACTAAGGTGGAATGCTAGTTGACCAATTTGGGTTTCAATGTTCTTGAGGCTTGAACAGCTGAATGAGGCAAGATCTTCGACTGCACTTTCCCATGGTTTCTTGGAAGAAGATGATTGTCCTGAATTGGGATTACCTTGATTTTGGTTCTTGGGAAGGGATTGTATTGGTTTTGGAATTGGGAAGGCTCACTAGGATAATGGAATCCAGGAGGAGGATTGCTACTTTAAGATTTAGGAATAAAACGATAAGGTTGTTGGAAGTTACCAACGCCTTGACCATATTGAAATTGGTTTTGGTTTTAAAGAGGGAATTGAGGAGGATGAGATATGGGATTACCATACCTATGGACTTGGTTATAGGAAGAAGAGAAGGGCTCAGAGTGAGGTTGGTTGAAGTTTATAACAAACTGGATTGATAGTTTAGGATTGGTGTTTCGCTAAGCATATGCTGCATTGAGCTCCATTGGTCCAGATGAATCGAATTGATCCTCTTGATGTTGTGGACATGTGTCAGTTGGATGAGATGGAGAGTTGTAGATTCCACAATTTTTGACAGGGCAAGGAAACATTGATTGTGGAGAAGAAGAGGTTGGGGATTTGGTAGCCACATCTAGTTGTCGTACAAGACCTGTAAGTTCACTCCTCCACTCGGTCATTTTGTTTGGCTCAATTGATTGATTATATTGGGCTTGTTTGACTTGAGAATGTGCTCGAGTATGGAATTGTTTTGTGTTTGCAGCCATGTTACTTATGAAATCTCTTGCTGCTGCATGAGTTTTATCAACAAGAGCACCGCCACTTGTGACATCTATGAGAGTTCTCTCCATAGACAATAACCAATCATAAAAGTATTGGATCAAGAGTTGGTCAGGGATTTTATGGTTTGGAAAGGATTCCACAAGATTTTTGAACCTCTCCCAGTACTCATGGAGTGATTCACTTGGGAATTGATGTATACCACTTATTTCCTTTCGGATAGAAGCAGTAAGAGAAGTAGGAAAGAATTTATCTAAGAAGAGTCGCTTCATGTCATTCAATGTGGTTATGGAACCAGGTGGTAGGTAGTAAAGCCATGACTTAGCAGTGTAATCTAGGGAGAATGGGAATTCTCGAAGATTGATTTGTTCTTTAGAAACCCCTTGAGGCTTCATGGTAGAGCACACCACTTGGAAATCTTTATGGTGGAGATGTGGACCCTCACTGGAAAGCCTGTGGAAATAAGGAAGAAGATGAATCAAACCTGATTTGAGTTCGAAATCAGCTTCTATGTTTGGATATTGAATAGCAAGAGGTGGGTAATTCATATCAAGGGTAGCGAGTTATTTAAGTGTTTGTTCCCTAGGATTGGCCATATCTAATTAAATTGGTTGGATAAGGAATGGTTCTTGAATTATTTCATTATCTCTTATGTTCCTCCTAATTTGACAAAGTGTTCGCTCAATTTTGGGGTCAAACAAATCTGAGGGATTGTTTGGGAGGCTACGGGGCATTCAGAGATATTTTGAAATAATGGGTAAGATGGGGTTTTCTTTGTTTGTTTTTCGTTTGTGATTTTTATGATAAGACAAAGTTTTCTTTGTGTTTTTTTAAATTTTTTTTAAAATTTTGTTTTTTTTGGTTTTTTATTTCAATAATCAGAAACTAATGACAACTTAAAGAACCATCCTCGGAAACAACGCCATTTGAAATGCACGGATGATTGTATCCTATCGACCGGTCAAGGTTCTGATGCTCTGTTAATATGTATAGCAGCACTCGTGTTGAATCCTCAGCGATGATACTTCTTAATAGTCGATTGTTCTTAGTTGATTGTATTTTGATTGGGGGGCTTGTTTGCAGATCTTAAATGAAATGATTGACTGATTAAGATTGATTTAACAATTTGATAAATATTGGGGTGAGTTCATCATTAGGTAGTTAAACTTGTGATATCCTTGATCTTTGCTTTATATTGCATTTAAATTAACACCCATGTCACAAGATGACGTTGACTGTAATTCCCAAGTGTTAAGGATTTAATCCAAGCCTTAATGTAACTTAGGGTTTTAATCATGATCATATCTTGTTTATGGTTGTATATTTATGGTTCCAATAATCCATGGAAACCACACATTAAACAAAACAAGTCATTAATCCATGACATGCTAAGTCCAACATACACAATGTCAATTCAACGAATACTCATCGAGCAAAATCTTTCAATCGCTTAACATACCTAAATTATAAGTCCCCCAAATGAGATATTTACTCATCCATTAATATGGTTATTAATCTGGTAATATATGTTTATGGTGATGAGTTATAGAGAGAATAAAAAGAAAGGGACAAGATAAGATTAGTGCACTGAACACACACACAAATGATGAAAAACTGTTAAATATTGAATTTAGATTGAATGAAGAAGAAAAATAAGAGAATGGATTTTTACACGATTTAGTTTAATTTAAGAACATTAATATTAAACTATAGAAGGTGGGTGAGAGTAAGAGATATTGAAGAGTAGAGATTCATTAAAACATAATTACAAAACAAACACTTCCAAGATTTCAAATGAAAAAGAAAAAAAAAGTAAATGAAATGAAAGAGAGGAGGAAGGGTATATCAAGTGAAAACTTGAGTTTGGCATTTCCTCCCAGGTCATTGTAAGATCCTTGGTCGTGCCAATTGATCCCTTTCTATTTTGAAATGCCAACCCTTTTGAAAGGAGAGGAGGGGATGTATTAATAGCCCATGGTGGTGGACAGTTTGCATTCCGGAATTACCCCTACCCTTGGCTCACCTATTTGGGAATTAATAAATCTTAATCATGAAATATAACCTTCTTTAAAGTTGTAGACATAAAATTCCTCTGTCGACTGTGAAAATTTGGAATCCATTGGACTTATGGAGAAAACGTTATGGCGGTTTAACAAAACAATTCTGATCTGTCCATTTCAATCCAGACTTTTTGAAAACATTAATATTTCACACAAATTATGCACATTTAATATAAAATAAGTAATGGGAGTTTATAATAAGTCATGAAAATATTAATAACATTATCACTCAATGTAGCCAATGGGTTTGACTACATGAGGCCCATATAGAGAAACCTCTCTAAGATTACTCTAAAAGAGAATCTTGGAAATCTCAAATTGTTCTCGTTTATCTCTCTCCTGGTAAATAACATTGAGGTTATTAATTATTCTACATACATTTATTTTTTTATGAGATTTAATGACTTCACTATATATAGTTGAAAGCAGAAAAACATGCATTTTGACAGCATCATTAAATCTTAATTCATATAAAATAAACTCTTCATCACTTGACTCAATGGTAGGTGGATCTGACATAGAGGATTCTAGAATTTAGTTTTTATTTCCATAAAATAGAACAATTGAAAGGTTTCAAAAACACTCATGGAAGTCACTACAAGTGAGGAGGTATCATTTCACTAATATTGATCGTAGGAGTAAAGTGGAAAATGAGCAAGGAATTTAATTCTATAAATAAATATAATATTATATGTACCTTTTCAAAATTGAAAATTGTGTGATAAATAATAAATTATTTGAATTTATTAAATATCTTAATGTTTTATCAATTCTTAATACCCATAACAGTTGAACATATAATTTCTATTTGTAAGGACATTATAGTGGAAATAATATATATTCCCCTTCGCATAACCCCAACGAGGGTTGTTCAAGAAACTTGAAGGTGTTTAGGATGAAATTTATTTGTTAATTTTGGGCTTACAAATCTGTGATCTGTTGAGTGGACTCCCCTATCCTGAAATACAAACTTATATTTCCTCAACACTTGCCTCTAAGTTACATAAACACTAGCGAGGGATACTTCGATTTATGTAAGATAGTCAAGATAACCCATAACCTTCATAAAAACTACATGTTAAAAGTAACTGTCCCAATAAGGTTTGGACAAACACATGGTTCGAAGGACTTCATTTTTAATCATGTAATGAAAGGAAAAATCTATCCTAACATTTAATTAAGGGATTTTAATTTAATATTCATAAATTTTACCTTGTTTTAACCTTTATATACCTAGTTAATATTAAGTAGATGTTACCTAATTAATTAGTCATGATGGATAAAACGTTTATGCACAATAAATTTATTTAAATTCCACATTTTTAGGTTAAATAATTTATTTATGTGGCCATAGTATTTCATCTATAAAATAGATAATTTCATTGACATAAATAAATAAATAATTAAATGGTCTGATCATGAGATTATCTAATTGTCAATTTAATGATCGAAAATTAAATAAACCTTTCACCAAAGATAAATTACTTGTATTTTTGGTCTTGGAATGAGTTACAACATTCCAAATATCCACCGGTGTATCTTTTGGGTTGGAATCACTGTGGTTCTTTCTTGAACTGCCCCCACGTTTCTTAGGAAACTCTATTAATTACGAGTATTTATAAATCAGACACATGTGAGGGGAAATAAAGGACCTGTTATGTCACAACCCCTCCCCACAATGTGTACCCCTCCTAGGATAGTAATAGGAGAATAGAGATAGTGAAACTCAAGTCCCGCCTCTAGTAGGCCTCGGGTTAGTGATTAGCACCAAGGGTACAGTAAACACGCAGATGGGAGGAATATCCATCTATGAGAACACATGAAAAAAAGAGAGAGATAATATAGAAACCAACCAAATCCTTCTCAAAACTAAAAATAAATGAAAATAAAAATTTCACATATGTAATTTCAACAAAAAACTACTAAAACTGAGAGCAAAAATACAGGTACCAAAATAAAGGTAATGGTGGTAGCGACCATGATTCCAAAAAAGTTCTTGTTAATCCCCAAGCTAGTAGTAACCCGGATGATCTCCAACCTTCTCCAACTAAAATAAAAATTAGTTTACATAACCTAGTGTGAGTATAATAGTATACTCAGTAGGATCATCCCTAGAGCCTCTCATGAAAAAGGTAAAGAAATCATGTTGAATCATAATGAATAACAAGTGAAACCAAATCATCACCTAAATAGGTATGCTAAGTTCCTAACCTCACCATGGATACTATCACCAAGTATTACATAAAAGATCATATTATAGTAAAGAATATCAAGGTTTACACACTACCAATTTCAAACTAGTTTGCTTCTCTACCCCAATATCACATGTCCTGAGCATCTCTCTCTAAAATCGATGTCCCCTAAACACCTGGGCGAAGCACCACCACATGCACCTCATGCAACATACCACCACTTCCATGTATCCAAAAGTAAAAAAGGTAATTTTTGGGGTCCACCACATCCCATATAACTTGTATCATACATTAGGTATTGTACCACAACCCATCACATCCCACAAACCATGTAATATTCCTCAATCCATCATAATCTATACTTGTTATACAATTATATTCATTAGGAAATAATTTCCAGAATAAATGTGTATAAAATAACCACAAGACCTTACATCCATCTACACACATATATGGGGAAAACTAACCATCGTTAATACCAAAACATGTAACTACCAAGATATGGGAGCATATACAAATGGGGTATTCATCTATCCATCCTCCAATTTGGATGTTAGAAAAAACACCCCCTGCCCTAGGGCCTAGAATCTCAGGGTGTTAGTTTCCCTAACTAATAGGGTGGAGTAGGAAATAGAAACCCAAAAGTTAAATGAAATAATATATCTCACAACTACACTATATGAATAAGCTAGTATTAGAATAAACTTTAAATGACATCTCTCGGACTCCCGACTACCACTACTAAGACCATATATCCTATAAACACGCATGCATTAAATGATACATTAAATTAATTTATCACTTTTTATGAGTTAAATTAACATTAATTAGTCTATTAACCATTAATTAACCATTAACATTTCCACATTACATTTCATTACCATTTCAACAATGATCCATGCCCTTCATGCATAATAAAGCTAAGTCCATGGCTTCTCAGAATTATAACCTCAGCATTGCATCCCAGAAAGATCCAACCCCATGGGTTAAACATTTATTCATTTTTTGAAATTATTACAGTAAATATTACCAATTAAACTAATAATCAATCTTAAGATACCAAAAATGAATAAGATAAATAACATAACAAAGCCTCAAGAAATAGAGAGAGTAACCACATACAAGAAGAGGGGGCTCGACGCGGTGAGTGGGTGAACTACATGCCGAATATTTTCCACCCATAGAAGGAGAGTGAACTCATCCAACCATGATAATATAAATATGAAAATAACATGGAATACCCCATGAATATTCACACTTAATGTAAAAATATTAATCATATCCAATGTAAATAACCAAAAAACAAATTCAAACAAGCATCTAGCATTCGTATCAACAAGTAAACCCGACTTCAACCTATTCTGTCATCCCTAGTGTCCTCCCCAAAACCCACATGCATATCCCGATGCATCCCACCATCAAAAGATTCAACTATTGCTACAAAAAGTGGGATTACACTCCCCACATATAACAACATCGCTCCAGGCTCATCCATCCCAGGATCAAATCACATATGAGCCTCCCTAACCCACATACCACAACAGCCCTCCTAGATCAGCACTCTAGGACCATACATCCCAAGCTCAAATAACATCTGATCCTCCATACCCCACATACCACAACAACCATCTAGGATCATCCATCCCAAGATCACATCACATCTAGGCTTCCCTGCCCAATATACCCCAAAATCCCTCTAGGAACTTTCGTCATAGGCTCACATCACAAGTAGTAGGAATCAAACAATGAAATCAAGCTCTTTCCCCTAAAACAAGGCATACATACTTTACACACAAAAATATATCACAAATACAAATAAAAAGGCACTTGGCCTTCAAAATAATTTTGGAAAATAAAACCCCTAAGAGGCATTATATTTTATCACAAAACTGGTTCTTTATTCTATCTTGAATTAACAAATTCATTAATCACAGGTTCTAATTTAGGAAACCTACGCAAAAAAATATAAAAAACTATCACAAATTAACGAAACAATAAATTTAACAGGAATTTAATTATTTTATCAACAATCATTATCATTCTTCATATTCATTATTTAAATAAGTTAAACATGTGTAGTTGCATCAACTTTATTATCATCATATCTAAACAAAAACTGGAATCATTAAATATTACTATTTAAACCTTTATCCAATTAGTTATCAATTGATTTTGGATTTATGTTCTTTACCAAATTCACATGATTCTCAAAGAATAAAAATAACGTCATAGATACCACCCTGTATAGAAAAGTAAGAGGCAAATTGTCATCACAGAAAAAATAACAACATCACCACGCGATCGATACAAATTATTTAATCTAGTTTAAGTAATTATTAGTTTAAATCACAATATTATTCAAGGGACTAAATCATGATAACTATATGATTGCACATAATTATATAGAGAATAAATGACACCCCTACCTCAAAATTTCATCAAATTTTTTCAAATGAGAACATACCATGTAGCGGATCTACGACCACTCCTCCAAAATGAATTGCATCCCTCTGAGGATGTCATGGCACAATCACACCCACAGAAAACAAGAGAAACCCCATTTAAAACATGGGAAAAAATCCATAACATGGAGAGAATACATCATAGGAAATGATATAAAACTAGGAGAAGCTGTATGAATAGAGATAGAACATACCTTGGATCAAAGATGGATTGCTACGAATCAAAGGACGGAAGCTAGGAATACATCATTGATGAAGGAATACTCAAAACATACCATAGGGGGTCTTTGGGTCACCTTGAATGAGTGGGAGATCCACTAAATCCATAGGGTTACAAAAAACCTAGGATGTTGAAAATGCTTAATATATCATTGTAGTGGGAAATTACATTATGTTTAATCCCCTTTCAAGTCATATAGTTTCCATGGTTCAGTTTCACTAAAAAATGATTCAATTTTATTTTGGTAACCCCAAAAACATACACACCATGAACCTGAACTACAAGAAATGAAATTATTACATGATGTGTAATTCTTTTAGTTTTAATTAGTTTGTAGCCAAACTCCTCTAGACTTCTTCTAAGCCTCCTCCAAGCACCCTGGTCTTTAGAAACATGTATAGGATTGATCTGTTTAGATATGGTCCCTTACATTAGATACCTATCAAAACATTATTGACCTCTAGAATCTAAAACCAACCCATATAGAAAATAGAAAATGTTTCATCTGAACTTCTATCTTGCAAGATACCACTCAAGGCTCTCGTCACCAAAGGAGCTTAACCACCTCACTAGAGGAACATTGAAAAACTATGCCACAACAAAAATTATCTTCTAACCACTCTTATAGGGGATATAACTCTCAAAATAGTGTAATCCATAATAAGAAACATGATAAATCCAAATAAAAACTAGAGAATGTCTACAACCACAAAATTGATAGTGTTACAAGAGAAGATCTAAACATCAGAAAACTCAAGGTACTGAGTGTATATCTTGGACTCACATTCCTAGGTGCTCTCCTCCATGCCACCATGGTACAAAAAGACATGAACCAAGGGGATAGAACACCCACAAAACACCTTCTCCAAGTGGTCATGGATCTCAAAAAGTGACTCCTCAAACATCACATAACAATCAACATCAATATCGCCCCAATCGATGATGTGAGAGTTGTCATAAAGATAATGACGAAGATGTAAGTCATGAAGAACATCATGTATATAGCTCCTATGTGGCGGAATAACTATCAGATACACCTAAACTCCAACATGAAATAATACCACAAAAGGCCTAAAAAACATGGAGAAAGATTACTCCCCCAACCAAACCTTTTATTCCCATAACGGGGAGTCACCTTTAGGAATACATGATCCCCAACATCAAACTCTAGAGGTCTCCTCCTATGATCATCACAGGATTATTGGTGATCTTATGCTTATTTCATCCTATCAAAAATCACTTAAACCATATTAATCATATATTGTACCAGTTTTGGATGAAGAATTGCTGACTCTTGGACCCCAATCTAGCACAACAGAGAACAGAAAGGTCGTCCATACAAGGCCTTAAACAGCACCATACCGATAGTGTAGTGGAAATTATTATTTTAATAAAATTCTATTGAAGAAAATTTCCTCATCCATGAACCTCCAAAGACAAGGAAAGAAGAGTCCAAAATTTCTTCAAGAGTGTGGATAGTCTGCTCTGTCTGACCTTCCATCTGTGGATAAAAAGTAGTGCTAAGTCATAGTTGAGAATCAAAATCAGGTTTGAGAATTCTTCACACCCTAGAGGTAACATGAGTATATTCATAGGAAATTATCTTTCTTGGGACTCCATGGATTCTCTAAAAATCCTCTAGATACAGCCACAATAATATATCCACTTAACTAAACTCCTTGACCACTATAAGTGGGTTAGTTTTTTCAAACTATCCCCTAGCAACCATACAGAGTTATAACCTCCTTGAGGTAGAGGTAAACTGGTAAAAAAGTCCATCGATATTTCTTCCCACTTCCATTGAGAAACATATAAATACTTGAGAAAACCATTGAGAACACGGTGTTCGAACTTCATGTTCTGGACGACTAAACATCGTGACACAAACTCTGCAACTACATATGCTTCAACCCAGGAAACCAAAACAGACCTCTCAAATATCGATACATCTTTTTTATGATAGGAAGTACTGCCAATGTATAAATATGGAACTCACTAAGAACCATCACACACATCGCTAAAGGAACAAAAATCCTTCCCTAAAAAAACACTCAGTATTGTTCATCCTAAGGCCAACCATCAGAGGTTTCGCCAGAAACAACTCAATCTCTATAGACCTCCACCTCAAGATCCCCCAACTGATATTCCTCTACCTATTGAACCATATATGACTATACCATAATATAAAAAATACATCCTATGCCCCCTACTTCTCCCATATCAAGATACAACACTGAAAGTTCTTCCATAACTCTCCAAGAATCACCTCATTCATGCAATGCATCACTACACGACTTCCTACTCAGAAAATCGGATAAAACATTACCTTGACCATGTGTATATGAAATATCATGGTCACAATAATATAATAAATCTCTATTTTGATGTTTTTATAAGTTAAAATTAATTTGGGAGGAAATATATCTCGGGATCTTATGATCGATGAAGACCAAAAAATGCTCATTTATGAGGTATTGTATCAATGAATTCATGGAAAATTATACTACAACAAACTCGAGATCATGGGAGGAATAATAATGCTCATGGGGATATAAATGTTGAGACTCATAAGAAATGACCAATATTTACTGAATTAGAACACATCACAAACCCAAACATGAAGCATCACCGAAAACCTCAAATTGAACTCCTTTTATTGAGAGGGAAAGAACTTGAGCACTGATGAAATTATACATCAAATACTCAAAATGTTACTAACACTAATCAATCCACATGTGAAAATGATCATTTCTAGTCAATGTTGTTAGAGTAGTCTCTACCTGAGATAAATCCACTACGAACCTCCTGTTATATCCTACAAGGACAAGGAAACTTCACACCACTATCACAATCTTGGGGCCCACCCAATACACAACTGATTCTACATTTGATGGATACATAGCTACACCCTACTAGGATACAACATTCCCCAAGAAACTGACTTCTTGAGCTTAAAAATCACACTTTAGTAACTTCCCAAACAGCTACTCATAGAGAAGAACTCCAAAAATGGAATGTAGATTCTACGCATGATCCTCATCATAAACAGAGTACAAAAGTATTTCATTAATGAAAACACCAAAAACCTATCTAGGAACCCACAGAACATAGTGTTCGTTAACCCCATGAACAAATTTGGTGCATTCATCACACTAAATGGTATCACAATAAACTCGTAATGCCCAGGACAAAAACAGAAAGCATTCTTCATGATATCCTCATCCTTCACATGCATCTGATGATATCCTGACCACAAATAAATCTTTAAGAACCAACTTTAACCCATCATTTGTTCCAATAAATCATCAATACGTGGAAGAGGATAGTGGTTCTTCACTATCAGTTAGTTCAAGTGATGAAAAATGATTCAAAACCGCAAATTCGATCAACTTTATTTAGAAATGAAATTGGTGCACCCCATGGTGACACACTCATTCAAAACACACACACTAAAACAGACCATAAACTTACATACACAGATCTCAAAACTAATATGGCACCATCCTATATAGAGACCTCATGATAGGAGGAACGACTAGATGTATTTAAATCCCGAAGTTGTTCTTTCATCGATGGATTAAACCTACAAACCCCTCTTGAATGACATTAGGGTACTCTCCCAGACACTGGGAACTTCAAACCATTGAAACATTGATGGACTTATCATTTGCTTATCCATCAAGGACGATAAGTACAAAACACACCTCTGACCCATCTGAGGGTCTAGCTCACCAACAAACACTTCTGGATCTCCACTAACATTGAAGAACAAAACTTTCCTCCAAAATATATCCATTCTATCTTGAAATGAATACAACCAATCCATTTTGAAGATGATGTCATATGGATGTATCCATAAATATAAGAAATCTACCCAATAGCGGTGCTACCCTAGCAGTATCTCATGGTCTATACATACACCAAAAAAGTCATCTTGACCACCAACTAGCATTTTCACCACCATGGGAATTGGAATTCTCTCTACCGTATGTCCCAAAGAACATAGAAGGGAAGGTTATATGAAGAAATACATCACTCTTGGATCAAACAAGGGATGAACCGAAGTAGAAATCATGAAAATAATATCTCGAATAATGTTTTTCTCACATGGAACTGAAAATTATTCATGCATGAAACTGACCACAACCTCTCTGAACCTACTATTGACCACCTCCATGGTTTTTCTTTGTCCTCTAGGGATAGGGATCATCCCAAGGATGTCCTCTTCTTACCTGGACTACTCTATACTAGTCCCAAAATGGAGAAACCTTCTACTACTGCCTCAGATAGAAGTACCCCAATAGAGGAACCTGAATTCAAACAAACGGTGCATGAAAACTACTCAGAAAGGTCGAGAATTATTACAAATGATAACCACTTACTTCACAAGAAAAACATGAATCTGATACCTTATCACAGGGATAAGATCCACTGTCCTTAGAGAAACAAGACACTGAGGGGTGGGACCTACCCCTGACTGATCAGAGGTCTTCTGTCTTAAAAACTGGGAACCCTAGACCATATCTCTTCTTCCTGAGGAATCCTGATGAATCCACTCTCATGAAAATATAGTTTTTGATAAAATCCTCTCGATGACCTCTTCTATCTCCATCACCTTGAGATACTTTTTCATATAAGTGGGGTGACCTTGCATTGGATCTCAAGATGCAAAGCCTTAAAGAAATTCCTCTCCCTAGCCTCCTCATCTAGAAACAGGTCCAAAGAATATCACATAAGGTTATTAAAATGTATCCCAAACTATCACAAACTATAACTCCCTTGTAGAATGGTAAGAATCTTATAAGACTGGCCTCCTTCGTGGTCTTTGAATGAAACTCATCTCTGAACTAGTTAAATGGCACCAGGATGGGAAGCGGAAGCCGATGAGCCGGAAAATTAAAATTTTCCCATCACCGGATAAACGTTTATATTTCAACTCATGTGAGCTATCCCAATACGGTCCAAGGACCACACATGGGTTTAAAAGAGCATAAAATATAAAATTAACAAGTACCTTGTTCGGATATGACATGCATAAGTGTGTCGTAGGTTTGTAGCGACCGTCACTCGAATACTCCAACATCGAAGTCCTCTAGATCATCCATATAGGCCTTTTAAATTTGTACACGCATCGTTATTTGGAATCTGGGTGCTAGCACGACACACCAAAAATCTCCTTGATGCAATGGAGATCACCGCAAGGCAAGGAACTTTGATCCCTGAATGAAGATCTTGAAGTTCATCCTTGTTTGAGAGGATCTCTCTCTAGAATCTAGGAGGAGAGAGAGGCTCTCAAATTTGGCACATGAATTTCTACAAGGGTAGATCCTATCTCTTACTTATATAGGGGATATCCAAAAAACCCGATATGTGTTATTGACCCCCGTGTAATAAATATCCTATGTATAAGTATTATAAATATTTAATTCTATCAAATCAAATTTTTCCATAAAAAATATTTATAATTTTATCACTAACTACAATATATATTAAATATATATCAGGTGATAAACTTGAGTCTATAACATGACTAAATTCTCCTGAAAATATTAAACGATCCCTGGATATATAAATATGTTCAAATAATATTTTATTTTTGTATTTACTGACCACTTGTAAATACATTTTATAATTAAATCCAACATATTATTTCAATCTTGAATAACTAATGAATTTATTTATTACTTGGTGATCCATTGAACTTGGATAGTACTCGGACCCTTTGGAGGGGCCCACCAAGTTCTATATTCTTATTTCTAGAATAGGGCACATTCTAAAAGCGCTATTGTGTGTGACCCTCTAGTCCCTTATCTCAATAGCAGTGAATAATATCCACCGACCAAGAGCAGGGTTTCGCAACCCATCGAGGCCCCAATACAGATATGGTAAAGTCAAAGAAATGACTACCTTCCAATGAACACAGTCTGTGTAATATAATCTTTTCATCAGTAATATCTCAATAAAGCTTAATGCACACTAGTGTTGTCATCCTTTGTCTTTCATTATTTTATTTGTTGATTTTTCCGGACGGTCTTACCTTCTACTACCATGGCCATGGATTTACTGAAGGTATAACCAACCTAATCAACCAGGCTCTAGATATCTCTTCTTGAACTCGAAAGCGACAAATCCTATCTTGATCATTCAATCAATTCCATGTCATTAATGACATACCCAACACAAAATACCTCACCATGACTTTATCTGCAGGGTTTTCACCTGGCATCGAAGTACGCAATTAAATGAAATTCATTGATAATGATCTAAATTCTGGAGACCATTACACATTTCCATAGATAGAAACTACCAATGACACCTATAACATGGGGTGTTCCTATTATGTGGTTCTATCCTCATGACCTCAACTACTAGAGATCATCATGTGTGAACTTCATGAGATTAATTCTCAATGATTATGATCCCACAACACCTAATGGTCAAACATCAATTGTGTCCTTTCAGAATTATGTAACTGGACCATAAGATATTACTTTAAGATTACTTTCATGGTATCTCGGGGTTCTCATTATAGATTGGGATCTACTATAACCCTTTCATACGACATGTAATCTAAGGAAATTTCCATAAACTAAGTTGAGGCAGAAGTATCTACACTATTATGGAAAGATAAACAAATGTATAATAAAAAACAACATACATGTAGTGGTAATCAAAGTAAAATAAAAGTTGTTCAAGGGAACCCACTTTCAACACTCCCACTTGCACTAGAGCCAACTGCTAACAGGTTTCAATCCGCTAGATCTCACATGAGAATCATGACTTTACTGAGAAATGGATTTAGTTTGGGGGTTTTCCACATTTTCCTCTATAGCTACTCTACTAACTGTGACTTCAACTATTTGAGTAAAATCCCTCAAGTGATTAAACTTCCAAAGAATATTCTTTTTTTCTCGGGTGAGACCTAGTCTCCTTGGAAAGCACCACTTCAGTAGTATTATCACAATATATTGGAATAGGGTCTGAACTGCTTGGCACAACACCAATTTCTGAGATAAAGATAGACATCCAGACTGCTTCCTTTACTGCATCGGAAGTTGTAATATATTCAGAATCTATTATAGAATCAGTAACCATAGCTTGTTTCAATCTTATCCACCTCACTTCACCACCATTCAGGCAAAATATGTAGCATGACTGTGATTTTAGATTATCATGATCTGTCTAGAAACTAGAATCTATGTATCCCCTCACAACTAGTTCCTCATCTCCTCCATACACCAGGAACATATCCTTAGTATTCCTCAAGTAAATTATGATAGTTTTAACAACTGTCCAATGCATCTCTCCTGGATTGGATTGATATCTACCCTCCATTATTAAAGAAAAGGAGACATCAATCCTAGTACATATCATGGCATAAATGATAGAACCCACTGCCGAGGCCTAAAGGATTATACTCACTCTGTAAATATCCTCCGATGTTTATGGACATGTTTTCTTGGAAAGGTTTATACCATATGACATAGGTAACAATCCTTTCTTGGAGTGTTCCATATTGTACATTTTATGTACCTAGTCAACATATTTACTTTGACTTAGCCCAAGAAACCATTGAGATCTATTTCGATAGATCTTTGTCCCTAGAATGTAGTCTACTTCACCTAATTCCTTCATGGGGGAGCATTCATTTAACCAAGACATAACTGACTGTAATACATGCACCTTGTTTCACATAAATAATATGTCATCAACATATAACACTAGGAAAACAATGGAATTCCCTTTAACCTTTTTGTAGACACAAGGCTTGCATTCATTTATGAAAAAACCTAAATCTCTTATGACCTCATCAAAATTAACATTCCATGATCTTGATGCCTGCTTCAATCCATAAATGGAACTCTGTAGCTTGTATACTTTATTGGAATATTTTGACATGAAATACCCTTCGGGATGAGTCATATAGACATATTCAACCAACTTTCCATTTAGAAAGGAAGTTTTGACATCCATTTTCCAAATTTCATAATCCTGAAAGGATTATATTGCATGAAATATTCAAATGGATCTAACCATTTCTACTGGTGAGAATGTTTCATCATTTTCAATTCCTTGACGTTGCCTAAAACCATTTGCAACCAGTCTTGCTTTAAAGGCATTAACCTCTCCCACCATGTACAACATATAATTTAATACCCATTTGCATCTAATGGGATATACATCAGTTAGAGGGTCTAACAAAATACAAACATGATTTTGGTACATGGACACCATCTCAGAATTTATAGATTATTTCCATTTACCAGCTTCTTTTCCTTCTACTGCCTCCTTGTAGGTTAGAGGTTCATCATCCTCAAATACTAATGTGTCACCTGACTCGGTGACAAGAAAATCATAGTGTTATGGTTTTCTAACCTCTCCTGTAGACCTACATAGTATTTGTGTCTTAGGAAATAATTCTTCTTCCAATTGTTCTTATGGAGATTGTTCATTTACCGACACTTGTGCATCTGGAGCATCAACTTCATTGAAGTCAACCTTTCTCCAACTATTTCCAACAAAAATGTGTACCCTTTCTATAAATATGGCGTATATTGCCACAATAATGTTTCTATCTAAAGGTTTATATAGGTAATATCATCTAGTTACCTTAGGATAACCTATAAAGATGAACATGGTTATTCTGGATTCTAATTTGTCACTTGGTAAAGTATTGGAAAATGCCTCCCACCCCCGTAAACGAATGTGTGTTAGACTGGGTTTCTTTCCATAACATATCTCATATGGGATCCCATCTACAACTTTAGTTGGTACTCAGTTAAGGGTACATGCTGCTATCAGCAAATCGTATCCTTAAAAGGATAATGGAATATTTTCATGAATTGTCATTGATCTGACCATGTCAAGCAAGGTCATATTCCTCTCTTTAGTAACACCATTCTATTGTGGTGTTTAGGGAGGATTTTCTTGGGATACTATCCAACACCCATCCAAGTGATCAATTAATGCTTGGTTAAGATATTCTCTACCTTAGTCTGAGAAGAGTACTTTTATCTTTTTACCAAGGTGGTTTTCTAAATCATTTTGGTATTCCTTAAAAAATTGAAAGGAATCATACTTATAATGCATTAAGTAGAGATAGTCGTACATACTATGGCCATTGGTAAAGTAATGAAGTGAAAAAACCATCCCTTCCCACTCTTGGGAATGGACCACATACATCAGTATGTATTAATTCCAATACTAATTTGGATCTTTCTCCCTTTCCTGAGAAAGGCTCTTTGGTCATCTTTCCTTGTAAAAAATATTGACATACATCCAAGGGTTCTAACTATACCGAGTCTAAATAACCTTATTTATGTATGCTTCATAATTGCTTATCATTTACATGACCAAGACTATAGTGCCATAGGCTGGTGATATATGAGTCATGATGGCTATTTTTGTCATTGATTTCCATTACGGGGTTCTCATGTTCCAACAAGTATAAAACACTGTTAAGATGTGTCGTACCATAACATATGTTATCTATATAAAAAAGGCAACATTTATTTCCAAACACGAAATAAAAACCCATAGTGTCTAAACATGACACAGAGATAATGTTTCTGGTAATAGAAGGTACATAATAGAAAGTGTTCAAAAATAGAACCAAACTCGTTGGCAAGGTTAAGTGATCGTCTTTCACTGCCAAGGCTGATAGTCCTGCACCATTTACAACTCAGAGATCCACTTGACCTTTATTAATCTTCTTGAACCTACTCGGTTCCTGTATATATATACAAATGTGTGAGCCACATATAGAATCCAATACCCAACTTGTAGATAAAAATATATTTCATTCAATGAAAAAAATACCTGAAGTAGAAGAATCAGGTTACTTCTTCTTTCCAGCTCTGCAATTTTTCTTCCAATGACCTTTCTTGCCACATCAAAAGCAGTCAGCTTCCTGCTCATTACTTTTCTTTAAAGTCATTAGCCTCTTGGCAGGATGATGCATTGGTGTCTTTGGATTTGACTTGGACATAGACCCATTTTCCTTGACCTTTTTTTTCTTGTTCACCATACAGACAGATGAATTGGTATTTTTTATATCCTTATCATCTTGGTGAACTAAATCCAAAGGGTTTGGGAGTGACTTTTTAATATCATTCATGTTATAATTGACAATAAAATTTGATAATATTGATGGTGAAGAGGCAAGAATGAGATCCACTGCTAGTTCTTGGTTCAATTTGAACCCAAGGGCTTCAAGCCTCTTAGTATACCCAATCATCTTGAGTACATGAGGACCAGCTTGGTGCACTTCTCCTAGCCTGCACATATAAAGAGCACTTTATATCTCATACCTTTCATGGATGGCCCTCTACTAATATAATTCTTGGAGATGTGAAAGCATATTGTTGGCGTCCTCATCCTCATGCATTTTTTTTAAATTGGATGGACATATATGAAATGATGATGCATTATGCATCAAACACATCATCTACATTCTTTCTCCTTTTATCTTTTTCTACCTTTCTTTCTCCCTTAGGAGGCTCAGCAAGAATTGGGGATTCCAGCACATGTAACATCCTTTCATGGTGTAGTATTGTGCCCAAGTGCGTGTACCACTTTTGGAAGTTATTTCTAGTCGGGATATTCTCTTTATCCAAAATCGATCGTAGTGATAGAGTACATATGGTTCTGGTGATTTACATTTAAAATATACTTCAGATAAACATTTAGCAATTAGTACATTGTCTTGATTACCTTTTTGACATTTATGATTAATAAATTATTATATCATTTTAATGTCTCCCACTATTTTATCAAACCTTAATATCCCTCACTACTAGATTCAGAATACTCAATCTCTTGAGTATTTTAGTCGCAATGATCCTTGAAACCTCCCTCATAGTCTACAAGCTATGGCTATGAAACTACTTGGAGGGTTTCTAGGTAGGCACTATGCTGGTCAACCACATGACATGTGGTTCCTTGTGTTATTGAGTAAAGTCCAATATTTTGGAAACTGAACTTGATTCCCTCAACATCTTGACTCTAAAGTGATAGAAAGTTAGCTATGGATAAAACTTGACTACTCAATTTTGTTAAGTCGACCCAGTTCTCTCATGAAAATGCCCTTATAGTAAGAGGAACTCTCAACTATGGCTGACGAACACCCCAAACAACCGGTTTTGTTTAGACGTGATAAATGAAAGACATTTGGACTTAATATCTCTTTGAGGGATTTTAATATTAATTGACGAATATAATCCTTTTCTATTTATAAATTCAAACTAGTTTTTTGCACTCAGAACCAAACATGCTTAATAGAAATATATTCAACACTTATTTATGAATTTTTTATCTGGTTGACTATTCTATGTGATCAAGAAATAATCACCCATTCGCATTAAATAATAAACAATGCATAAAATAAAAAACATGAAATCTGACTAGTCTTGAGCATTCTATAAATATCGATCCATAACGGATCAATCTCGACCTAGGGGAATCCATACCTGAGTCGACACCTGACTCACGTCGCAGCCATCCCTAGTTCAATGTGCTTAGCTCATGTCAAGTTTACCACCTCGACATGGTGGAGTTTGTGTCTCAGATCATCATTGATTAATTAAAAATATACTCTCACACATGCGAGTGGGTATAGGGGTAAAAAATAGATCTTGTGTATTGGACACGCATGACCTTATACATATTTAAATTAAAAGGACGATTCAAAGAACTCCATTTATCTAATTAATTATTACAATCATTGCACACATTGAATAAATAAATAAATAAATAAATAAAAACTCCAAACATGCATGGTTTGGTCACTTTCTCAAGACCAGTCAGTATAAATAAAGTGAGATTAAAATTAAAATGCATTGAAATTTAAATTGTACGAGGCACACTTATAAATTAAATTAATTTGAATAAATTCAATTAATTTATTTTTATAAATTCCAACTATTTAAGGTAATTAAAATTCCAAAAATAAAATAAACCATCAATTTAATTTTAATTCTAATTAAATTAATGTTTAGAATTAAATTAAATTTAAACCCCAATCTAATTCTAATTAATTTAATTTAGAAAACTAAATTAATTAAAATTAAATAAATGAGGTTACCTCGAGCCGACTAGGGACTTCGGATTGACTGCAAACTGCCGCAAGGGACTGTTACTGGAGCAGATTAAAGGTGTAACCATGGAGTGACAACGACGTGACTACGACGTGACCGCTGTGTGACCGCTTGGTCCAACAACTCTCGTGGTGGCAGAGATTCTAGTGAGGTTTGAAGGGTGTAGGAGGAGGCAGGGCACTACTTCGTCTAGCAACAAGGGCGGCAGCCCGCTACTCCGGCCAGAAGTAGGTGCGACGGCCCAGTCCGGTAAGGCCTGGACCAACGGCGGCCTGGTCCGGCTTGGCCTGGACCGCCAGCGGACTGGTTCAACATGGCTTTGTCCAGCGCAACCTAGTCCGGTGCAACTTGGTCTGATGTTTCTTGGATCATTGGTGGCCAGGTCTAGTGTGACCATTCAGGATAGCGCGAGGCATGTGGGGTGGCGTGATCCAGCGATAGGGAGTTTTTCGGTGCAGTGAGCCGGAGGCAAGGTGGGCGGGGCAGGACGGATGTGGAAGCAGGGGAGGTTGTGGCTAGGAGTCGGACTAACGGTGGTCGGTGCATAGGCGCTCCGTCAGTAAGGAGGTGGTTGTGGCATGAGGCTAGGCGGCAAGACCTAGCTATGACTAGGGTTTCCTCCTCAAGAGGGAGGCACACTACATGAGAAAGAAGTCCCACTTGGGACTTCTATCCTTTTTTGTTAATTTGTCTTTTGAAAAATAAACACCCCTTTTCCTTTTTTTTAATTTAATAAGGAATAAGACCCCAAAATGGGGTCTTGGTCTCAATTTTGTTTTTTAATTTAAAATCAAGACATGACCCCATGCCTTCAAAGAACCACCCTCCTTTATTTATATTTTTTAATTTTCAGTAAAAATAAAATAATATTATTTCATAATATTTTATTTAACTCATCATAAAAAAACACAAGAAAAATTCTGGTGACCGGATTCCGGCCATAGCATGGACTAATTTCGGTATTTTTCTAAGAACACATTAATAAAATTAAAATTCTTTTTTCTCAAAAATTAAATACTATGAAAATTTAAACTGATGGGTTTATCAAATAAATTTTTTCAAATGCCTTAACATGTCCATTCGAAAATGAATCGACGTGCAGTCGGTTGAGTTGAACCGATTGAATCCCTCGTACTTAAATTTTATACAATTTAATTTTTCCTTTAACACTAAAAAATCATGTGTCCCATTGATACTATTGTAAGGTACCAGGATGGGTAGCGGAAGCCGATGGGCTAGGAAATTAAAATTCTCACGTCACCCGAGAAACATTGGTACGTCGACTCAGGTGAGCTATCCTGGTACTATCAGAAGACCACGCATGGATTTGACCAATCAAAATATATAAAATGAAAAATTACCTTGTTTGAATATGACGTGTGTTAGTGTGTCGCAGTTTGTCGACAACCGTCGCTCGAAGATTCCAACGTCAAAGTCCTATTGATCGTCCACACATGCCTTTTGAATCTGCACACACATCGTTCGTTGGAATCTGGATGCTATCGCGACACACCAATGATCTCCTCGATGTAGTGGTGACCACTTCAAGGCAAGGAACTTCGATCCACGAAGGAAGATCTTGAAGTTCTTACTTTCTTGGGAGGATATATCTCTATAATCTAGGAGGAGAGAGAGGCTCTCAAATTTGTCACATGAATCGTTACCAGTGGAGGGAGTCTCTCTTACTTATATAGGGAATATCTAAAATACCCGGTATGGGTTCCTAGCCCCCATGTAATAAATATTTTTTATATAAGTATTATTAATATTTATTTATGTCAAATTAAATTATGCCATAAATAATATTTATAATTTTTCTATAACTGCAATATATATTAAATATATATTGCGTGATATTCTTGAGTCTATAACTCGACAAACTTCTTCTGAAAATATTAAATGATCCCGGGATATTTATATCCGTCTGAATTATATTATATTTTTTTTATTTACTGATCACTTGTAAATACATGTTATAAATAAATTGAACATATTATTCCAATGTTGAATAATTAAAGAATTTATTTATTAATTGGTGATCCATAGAACTTGGACAGTACTCAGACCCTTTGGAGGGGTCCACCAAGTTCTATATTCGTATTCCCAGAATAAGGCAGATTCTCAAAGCAATATTACGAGTTACCCTCTAGGTCCTTATCTAAATATATTTGAATAACATCCACCGACCAAGAGCGGGGTCTAACAACCCATCAAGGCCCCTCAAAGATAAGTTAAATTCTACAAAATGACTACCTTCCAATGACTATGGTCTGTGAAATATAATCTCTTCATCAACGATATCTCAATAAAGAAGAATTCAGACTAGTGTCATCATCCTTTATCTTTCTTTTTTATATTTTCTGATTTGTCCAGAAGGTCTTAACTTTCACTACCATGGCCATGAATTTAATGAAGGAGAAATAATCCAAATATACCAGGCCCGATATAGCTTTTCCCGAACTCGGATGCGATAAATCCAATATTGATCATTCAATCAATGTCATGGCATTAATGACGTAACCAATACAAACTAACTTGACGGGACTTTATTGACCTGGTTTTCACCTTCCATCAATGTATACAATTAAATGGAATTCATTGACAATGATATCAAATCTTGAGACGATTACACATGTCCATAGATAAGAACTACCAATGACACCAATAAAATGTGTTGTTCTTATTATGTGGGTCTATCCTCATGACCTCAACTACTATATATCATCAAGTGTGAACTTCATGAGATGAAGTATCAATACTTATGATCCCCTAACACCTAATAGTCACACATCATCTGTTTCCTTTCATAATGATGTAACTGGACCATAGGACATTACTTTAAGATTACTATCATGGTATCTCAGGGTCCTCATTATAGCATGTGATCTTCTATAACCATTTGATACGACATATAATCTAAGGACATTTCCAGAAACAAAGTGGATGCAAAAGTATCTACACTATTATGTCAAGATAAACAAATGTATAATAAAAAACTGCATACATGTATTGGTAATCAAATTACTATACAAGTTGGGTATAGGGAACACATTTTCAACACTAGTCACAAAACTCATCCCATGAGAATTATAACTCCTTGTAAACCCTGTAGAACAGGAACAACCACTACCTCCTTGCCCCATGCAGTATCGTCACAACCAATGAAACCATGTGATTCTTCCAAGAAAAAATTGAACTGAAGGATATCTCAACCCCCTCTGATTAGTCTTCTATAATTGGATCTGAAAATTATCCCTCATACTTCAACAGACTCTGGCACTACAACTCTCATAGTGTCCTCCTCCAAGTTTCATTATCGTCAACCTCCACTATATGTTGATCTTTTGGTGAAACCAGCTGAACATATTCTACGCGAACATGATTAGTATGTTAACCTAAATCCATGAATTTAAATTAAAATATTTTTTTAGAACTCCTTAATCTAGAATATCTATGAATTAACATTAATTAATTTTTTTCTTTTATTCATTTTATTTTAACCTATACCAACGTATACGCATTCAAACACAGGCGCAAAGAATAATAGCGCATGATCCTTTCCTAGGTATCAACCCGGAAACCCTTACAAATTTGTTTAGAAATGACATGAGCATAAAGGTTCATGCATCAGATTACTTGGGGCCCTAAATACCCATATCTTTGATGGTCTTTTTTTTACGACACTCAATAAACTTAGCTGACAATGTTTCCCTACCAACCCATGAAACCTCACTTGTGACTAACTCCAAGCTCCATCTCATCCCTTAACTATAGATCTGATACCACTATTTCATGAACCTATCCCCATAAAGTGTATCCCTCCTAGGCTGGTAATTAGATTATTGATATAGTTACAACTGAGTCCCACCTCTAGTAGGCCATAGGTTGGCGACTAGTACTGAAAGAATAAAAAACATAAAGATGGGAGGAATTATCCTCTAAGAGAACACATGCGAAACATAAGGATAAGATAGACAAAACCAACTCCTACTAAGACATTAAAATAAAAGAAAACCCAAAGTGAACATATGTACTTTCATGCAACAACTACTACAACTGAAAGGGAAACTAAAATTACCAAAAGAAAGGTAAAGATAACAGTGACTAGGAAGCACAAACTTCTCCTATTAAATCCCTATGCTAGTAGTAACTATCCTGATCACAAACCTGCTCCAATTGAACTAAAAATAGTATATATAACATAGGTTGACTACAATAGTATACTCATTAGGGTCTTCCCCAGAGCCTCTTGTGAAAAAGGTAAAGAGATTGTGCTAAATCATAGTAAACAAAAAGTGAAACTAACATGTCACCTCAATTGGTATACTAAGTTCTCAGCCTCACCATGGATACTCTAAACAATTATCATGTGCAAGATAATATTATAGTAATGAATATCAAGGGTAACCCACTACCACTTATCCACTAGTTTACCACTCTTCCCCAACACCACACATCATGAACATTTATCTCCAAAAGGATTGCTCGTAGACACTTGTTCAAATCACTAAAACATGAATCTCATGATAAATAACAACAAATCCATGTAACAAAAGTAACTAAGTAGTTTTCGAGAGCCACCATATCCTATATAACGTGTTTCATACATCGAGTTTTATACATCAAGCCATCACATCCCATAAACCGAGTAAGAATCCTTAATCCATCATAGCCTATTGACATTATAGCTATAGCAGTCCTTAAGAATCTATATCTAGAATCCATGTGTGTTAAATAACAATAATCCATTATATCCCTCTACAAACATATATGGGAAAAAATAACTGATTTTCATACCAGCACTAGTAATTACCAAGATAAGGGAGCAGGGCCAAAGGGGGTTGTTCGCCATGCATCCTCCCACCGAGATAATGGGGGAAACTCCCCTGGGTTGCAGAATACCTATAATGTTAGTTTTCGAAACCAAAAATGTGATGTAGTGTATAGATTCAATAGAATTACATGATATAATATATCTTATAACCACACTATGATCAGAACCTAGTCTTATACTCAACTACAGCTAACATCTCTCTGACTCCCAGTTGTCACTACTAAGACCAGATATCCTATAAGCACAAAACCATTAAATATAATCATTAAATTACTTTATCCATTTTTATCAATTTTTCATTACATTAATTAATTCTTTAAAACATTGGTTAACTATTATAATTTCCACATTAAATTTCATTTCCACTTCTACAAAGATCCTTTCCCTCCATACATAGGTAAAAAAATTCTATGGGTTCTCAAAATTATAACCTTATAATTTCACCCTACTAAGATCCAACCTCACGGGCTAAACGTTTATTCATTTATTAAAATTATTAAATTCTATTTGATCAGGTACTTTAGGAAAACATCGTAAGATAACACACAAAGCATAAGACTGGGAAAATCCATCTACCATAAGAATGAGAAAGAGTAACCTTGTCCAAGCATAGGGGGCTCGACACGGTGAGTGGGTGAACTGCATGTTGAATATTAAACACCCATAGCAGGAGAGTGAACTCTTATAACCACGAAAAGTTAAAAATAGAAATCATGTGGCCTACCCTGTGAATATTTTCCCCTCATGGAAAGAGAGTAATCAGATCCAAGGTAAACAACCAAGGAATATATTCTAACAAGAATCCATTAATAATATTAATAGGTAATCATAACTTAAACCTATTATGTCATCCCTGGAGTCCTCTCCAACACCCACATGCATATCATGATGAATCCTACCATCATAGGAATCAATTATTACCATAATAATCAAGAATCCTTGACCCATATACCACAATATATTTCAAGGCTCAGCCACCCCATGATCACATCACATACGTACCTCCCCGCCCCACATACCACAACAACCATCTTGGATCAGCCATTCTAGGATCACTTCAAATCTATGCCTTCCTACCCCACATACCATAACAATCCTCTAGGTTCATCCATACTAGGATCACATCACAAGAAGTAGGAAATAGAGATATCAACCAGGATCTTAGCCCCCCAAAAAGGAATCTATCTTTGACACACAATGATCTCTCATGCATCCAAAGCACAATGAACTCAGAATTTATATGAAAGTGGACAACACTGGACCCTCAAAGGTATTATATTTTATCACATTATGGGTTCTTTATTCCATCTTGATTTAACAGATAAATTAATCATAGGTTCCAACTATGGGAAAACAAGGAAAAAAACTATCACAAGGTATCAGAAATTAATTAAATAATTAATTTAACAAGACTTTAATTATTTTATTAAAAATAATCAACAAGATTCATAATCATTATACAAATTAGTTAAACATGTGTACTTGAATTATTTTGATTATCATAAAATTACAACAATAACCAGATTCATTAAACATGAATCTTAAAAACAATATACAATTAATTATCAAGTAATTAAGTCTTTATGTTATTTTACAAATTCACATGATACTCCAATAATAAAAAGAAAAACAAAGATACTACACTATCTAGAAAATCAAGAGGTAAATTGTTTTCATGGAACAAACAATAACATATCTATGTGATCGATACCAATTCTATAATCCCATTAAAATAATTATTAGGTTAAATTTTATTATGATTCAAGTGACTAAACCATGGTAACTAAATGATTTCACTTGATTAAATAGAGAAAAAATGAATCCCCTATCTCAAAAGGTCGTCAAAATTCATCACACAAGAAGAGACCACGCAACGGATCTACGATCACTCCTCCCATAAGAACTGAATCCATCTGAGGATATCACGACACAACCACACCCATAACAACTAAGAGAAACCTCATTAAAAATAATAGAATGAAATCACCGTAGAATTGAGAGAAGAAATGGGAGGAAATGAGATCAAACTTGGAGAAACTACAAGAACGGAGGTAGAACATACCTAATGTTGAAGGTGTATCACTACAAATTTAAGGAGGGAAGATAAGAATCAATACTTGATGAAGGAATCCTTAATATGTCGAAGATGGGGTCTTTATGTTTCCTGGAATGAGAGGGAGAGATGCTGTAGTCGTAGGGTTATGAATAACCTCAGTGGTTGAAATTTTATAATACAAAATAGTAGTGGGTAATTACACTATGTGTAATCCCCTTTCACATCGTTTAATTCCGTGGGTTCAGTTCCACTAAAAAATGGGTCACCCTTTTACTTATTTAACCCCAAAAACATACAAATCTTGAACCTGACATACACGACATGTAATTATTCCTATCTCCAGTAGTTCATAGCTAAACTCCTCTGATCATCCTTCAAGCCACCATTGATCACCCCAGTCTTCATAAACACCCAAAGGATTAATCCACATGGATCTGGACCCTTACAGGTTAAAGGGGGAATATATAAACATCCTTGTACATGATTGTTATATATAATAATGGATAGATGGTTTAATCATAGGCCATTAACATTAATATAATAATATATAATCACATAACCATGTAAGAAATTAAATTAAATTATTTCCAACACATACACAGGTCTTGGTCTAGCTCAAAAACAGCCATACATGCATCTTATAGAAAGAAATTTAATGGATAACATTTATTTCATTATCTTTTCATTATTATTATGATAAATGTTCTTTCATTAATTAATTAATTAATTCAATTTCAAATTAATGGGCATCTAATTTCATTTTGAGATAACCATCATAATGGAATTAATGAAAAATAAATGGAAGAACCAATAGCTATTGGTTTGTTATAATAAATTAGTTAATCAATTAAAATTATTTAAAACCTTTACTAAATTTCCCAATACAAAAAGTGTTAATCAAATAATAAGGTTTTAATGATGCAGTACTCAATTTATTGTAATTTTATTATGCTAATAATTTGGAGACTACTTGGTACGTATTATCCAACTACACGATGTGTACCTCTATTTTCATGTATTCAGGTCACACTCCCGGGGCTTTGGCATGTTAACTCATCCAGACTACATGGAATCTTAACACATCCAGGCTATATGGTGTGTACATGCTAGCTACAGGACTTGTATCCTTTTATCATGTTCCTAAGATACTTTCCAAGTTCTTCAGTGTGTATCTAGTTTAGATCACACAGTATGTACATTCCAATAAAAAGCTGTGTTGTTAGAATGCCATGTGCCAATGCAACCCACCGAAAGACTCCTCACATTCTCAGGCATGAGATTACATGACGTGTGACTCTATATACAATCCATGAATCTCAAATTTTGTTTCTCTATATAAATTAGTGTGTATCTCTAATATGGGAAATTGCGAACTACATACTTTTTACACTACACACATGAAATGTATATTATAAATTCTCCAGGTTGTCTATATAACAATATTTGATCTTCTATTATGAAAATAATGATTTCATGATTTATGTTGTTAACCCATGCATACAACCCGATGTGTACACCATATACACAACATGTAATTTGACAACTATGTGACCGGTTGTCCAGCTAACACACAATGTACACTGTGTGTAATAAATACATAGAATTCTATGAATCCGCAACATGTCTTGATGCATCATACTAAGGTACACCCAATATACTCTTACAACTTACTGTGTAACCCTATATTACCAGCCAAAGAATTTTAGTTCTTGATGGAATATCCAGTCATTCTTTATCTATTATTAGACCATTAAAAAAATGAAACATTGAACAAACAAGATTGACATGTAAATTCAAAACAAGTTAAATAATGAATAATATGTAATAAAAAATCAACCACATTTTCACAAGGGTCAACAATAAAATAAATAATTATAAATTTTAACATGGCCACTTCGATCTCACTGGCTGGTATTGCGAAAACAGACGCATACAGTGGTGGGTGATATATTAAAATTTATTTTAATATTGATTTATTCATAACATCGAGCGAGGATATTGCACATAAAATTAATAATTAACTTATTTAATATCAGAAGAAAACAATATATAGTCTTAGGATAATTCATGATGTGAATATTGATCATCTTAAAAGCACCTTTCAAATTTCATTCATTGCGTTGTCAGGATCCACAGAGAGAATCAATTTAGTGGTGATCCACATTTGATCCTTTTATCTCCAAGAAATGTCAATCAATCTCTAGGTTTTAACACAATCATTACTGGAAATTATGTTATTTGTGATAGGGTATTTTGTATAGGACCCATCGTGAAATGTCATTTCTTATGGGGTCCCATCGTAAATGCCCTATGGTTGAAAATAGCGTCGTTAAAAGTATTTTTTGTGATGGTCCATTACAAATAGTTTTTCTACATTTTTAAAAAACCCTATTGTGATGGGATTGTCACAATTTTTTTTTAAAAAATTATTAAAAATTAATATTAATAAAATTTAAGAAAATAATATTAATAATAAAAAATATTAATAAAATAATATTAAATAATAACATTAATAATAATAATAATATAAATACTATTAAAATAATAAAAATAATATTGTTATTATGATTATTAATATAAATAATATTAACATAATAATAATGATATTGTTATTATTGTTATTATAATAATTTTAATAAAATTAATAATAATAATAATAATAAATTATTAAATAAAAAAAACCTCAATATTAATGAAAATATAATAATAATAATAATAATAATAATAATAAAATTTAATAAATAATAAAGAAATAAAAAAAATAAAAAAATTAAATAAATAAAAAACAAAATATTCACAACAATATAAAAAACGCACTATACAGAAATGTAAATATATAATATTAAAGAAATTACATTGAATTGTTTTATAATAAAAAGTAAATACATAACTGAGGGGGGGGTTCTTCTAGAGGATTTGGAGGAGATATTGGAGGGAAATCCATCCCTAAACCATGTGTCAGACATCACATATACCCCATAATATGCTCGTGCTACTACTGGCATCAACACATCTCCTCTTACTGATGATACTACTATCGATGATGCTCTTACATCTCCTTATGCATACTCTCTATAAACTCACCATGAGATTGCATCTACTTCTGATATTGTGCAGAAGATGATGATGACTCTCCACGAGCTCCTCTTGAGTTGGATGTCAACATCACAATGGTACCATAATAACTCCTAGGAATCAATCAAAAGATGTTACAAAAAAACTCATCCTTTCTTGAAGGCATACTGGGTCACCTACATCCATGTTGCCTTATTAAATCCTACTGAACTAGTCTAATCCATGGTCTTGACCTGAATCTATATCTATAAGGCATCCCAACTTCTTATTAAATAAATTTTTAATACATTACAAACAAAGCATCTTTAATGTTTAGTGTCTTGGAAGAATGGTACATAATACATGAAAACCTATAAAATTATATTAATCCTATTGAAAGGATTCTTGAAATTTTCATCCTAATTAAAATTACTACATCTCATAATCCGGTGAATTACATTAAAGGAAAGGGTGTGTAGAAGTCCCAGTAAAGAAAACAAGTGAAACTGTTAACATGTGAACTTGAGAGATATCAATAAGAACATGGGAAATATCATAAAGGAATGATAATGAAGAATATAATATTAATAATTTGAATTATAACATGAAAATGTGGCTAAAATATTTAATTTATACATTCATAAGCATATCACCAAGGCCCATCTCCAAGGTGTCATAAAAATTACCAAAGTTATTCACCAAGGTATCATAAAATGTGTCATCTATAAAGATTAATTTCATTACCCAAATAATTGGAGTTATATGATGTCACACCCTAAATATGTATTTATTTTCATGTGATCCACATAAATTATAAACAAACACTATCTAAACAACCAAAATAGAATAAAAGAAAAGGGCTTCATATCAAAATTGTGATGCTTTAAAACATGCTTAAAACATGTTCATTATGTCATTTATAACCCACAGAAAGAGAATGCGGGTTTTATATATGTAAATTACAAGAATAAAATATATTTCATTTTTATGTATTTATTAATACCCCTATAAATAAAAAATATTTGTTTGTTCACATAAATAAAATAAGAAAAATTCTTGGTAAAAACAGATGGATTTTGAGATGAAAATTATACAGCATAATGGCTATGCAACATTGTTTTCGAAAACATTAGAAAGAGAGAGGACAGAGGTGACCCATTCATAATAGAATCATAATAAAGTATAAATACAGAATAATATGGAGATAATAATATTACATAGAAATTTTCAAGACATATAACATAAAAGAGAATTTGAAAGAAAAAAGAGAAGATACGAATTCCCTTACGAAACTTCGGGAACCTAACAATGTCGTTTAAAAATTCAGAAAATATGTTGATGAGAGGGGAAATGGTATCTCATAATTTTTAAATAAAATTGAAATAAATAAGTATACATAATAACATACCACAACATTATAAAATGGAAATGAAAAGACATAACAAAAATGAGGCATGACTAAAAGAGGAGGGTGAAAGGTTCCCTTACCATGAAGAGTAACTTCAAAAAACTCAAAGGTTGGGACCTTGGGGGGCTTGAGGAAACCTTGGGAGGAATCCATTGGAGGTAAAAAGACCAATAATTTTTTTATTAGGAGTTTCTATGGAAATTAATGAAGGAATGGTTAGGTATTTATAGTAAAACTGAGGAAATCTTTTATTAATTTCCAAGGGACACCTCATTAGTGATATTTGAAAAACCATGGACTTTCCCATGGTATTTACCCTTATTTTTGGCCAATTGGGACACCTCATATAATATTTTAATCCAAATTAGTCGACCATCATTTTAGATTACATATTACATCATTATGATGTCATAAAACAGACCGAAAACTCAATAACTGTATTTTCACTATTAATCGATAAACAAAACATTTTATAAAAATCCCATAAATTCACCCTAAACTAATATCAATGTTATGAATTCAAAAATGAACTCAATTTTATGAAATATTTTTCTAAATATGATATATTTAAATTTTATGTAAAATTACCATTTACCCAAAAAAAATCTAATACTTAACTAATAATTTTTGAAACAGTTATTTACATATTCTATTATATCACATTACTATTAAAGGGACCTAAATTATATTTATACTTTCTTAAGTGAGGTTAAAATTCCATTGGTCATATTACTATTCATAAGGGTACTATTACTATTCAAAATTTACTATTCACCAACTATTAAGTTGATCTTATCAGACTCAAAATTTTATACTGAACACAACTATATATGTCCATTTTTTGAAAATCATTTCACATTATTAATTATTTAAATTATAAAAAATATTTTAAAATACATTTTTTTAAATATTCATTCATAATATGAAACTTCTGAAAATTCATCCTATATTTATTTTGACATTTGAAATTCAAAAACATTACATTCGATATTCAAAAAAGATACCATTATAAGAAATAACAATTCTATTTATACAAAAGTGTTACACAAAGTAACTATGTTCTAATTACATATCCCCTTATAAAACCTACATAGGACCAAAGAGTAAGGTGGGCAATGGTAATAGAATCTTGGGGCAGCTCGAAATAAATTACCTAAGTGGTCATTTCTATCATCTTGAACTTCTACGTAAGGAGATTACATTCAAGCTTAAAATGTTGATGCTCGGTTTGGGATTAGTCCAAATCAAATCCCAGTGATGCTACCTCATTCTCTAGATCTGATAGATGGTCTTCGTACGGCCTGAGTCTATTGAATGAGGCCGTCGACTCTTATTTATGTATTAATTATCCATTTTTATTTATATCTTAAACAATAATTGAAACTTTAAAAAATTTCAATTGCATACAATGGTCATATTGACCAACGGTCATATTGAACAATGGTCATATTGACCAATGGTCATATTGAACAATGGTCATATAATAGTCAAAACCCAATGGTTTCATTCCAATTATACTCACTTCATTAATAAAAGGATATAGTTTTCTTTTGAAAGAATTATATAACACACATTTTCAGAAAACAAAATATTATTCAAAAGTTTAGGTCGTTACATTATTCCCCCCTTAAGAAATGTTTTCCCCAAAATTGCAACTCATACTCTTAGAAGAGAAAAGGTGTGGGTAATTGTGCCTCAAAGACTCCTCTGGTTCCCACATGGATTCATCATATTTGTGGTTTCTCCAAAATAATTTAACAAGGTGGGATGACTTAATGGTTAGAAACTTGTCTCTATTATCAAATATCTCCACTGGCCGCTTCTCATAAGAGAGGTTATGTTCCAGTTGTACCACATCTGGATTTAGAACATGTGAAGGTTCAAGTATATACTTCCTCAAGAGGCAAACATGGAAAATATCGAGGACTTGTGCTAGATATGGGGGAAGTGTAAGCTGATAGGCCACTACTCCTACGTGATATAGGATTTCTTAGGGGCCAATGTTCCTAGGGAAGAGATTCCCTTTCTTCCCAAACCTCATGACTCTATTCCAAGGTGAAATTTTATGAATGACTTTTTTCACAAACATCAAAATCCAAGTCCCTTTGATTGTTTTTGGTATAGATCTATTGCTAAATATGAGTATCCTTAATGTGTTTCTGGATTGAATGAACCTTTTCTGTCATCTCTTGAACAAGATCAGGCCAAAGAAGCTTTATCTCACTAGTTTCAATCTAACAAGTTTGAGTTCTACATCACTTCCCAAAAAGAGCTTTATAAGGTGAATTTTAATGCTCGAATGGAAGCTGTTGTTGTAAAAGAACTCAACTAATGGTATATGTTGATCCCACCCACCCTTAATTTATATTGATCATTTTCTCAGCATATCATCGAGTGTTTGAATAGTCCTTTCATATTGGAAATCATGGTTGTTGGTGGTAGGTTTTACTAAAATTCAATTCGGTACTCAGATGATGTTGAAGACTTCTCTAGAAATTTGATGCGAACCTTTGATCACAGTCAGATACAATAAAAAGTAGAACTCCATGTAGTCTTAATACTTCCTTCATATAAATCCTAACTAGTTGATCTAGAGATAAATGTTCCCAAATAGAGATAAAACGGACAGTCTTTGTGAGAAGGTCCACTATAACACATATCACATTGTTTCCTTTGGAATTTCATATGAGACCAATGAAAAACTCCCTAGTGATATTGTCCCACTTTTGTGTTGGTATGCGTAGTGTTTGTATTTCCTTGTTAGGAAGTTGTCTATCTACCTTCACTTAAGGACATACCAGGAACATTTTAGTGTATTCGAAAATCTCCCATTTCATGTTATCCCACCAATAATGATCATGAAGGTCTCCATACATTTTTTACTTCCATTGTGTTTCTATTTCATCATTTCATATCGGTTTTGGCTCTATCGGAACTCGGTCTCTTCAGAAATCATCGACATCATGAGGTGTGAATTCTCACAATCAGGGCCAAAATAGTGGTTTTGGGGATCTCTGTTGTCGAATCATCCCCCTTAGATGGAGTGACGCTTTTGGTCTTTGACGCTCCGATTCATGACTCCTTCGCATCTCTACTCATTTCTTGCCTCCTTCTATGGAATTGTTGTTCAGGTTCCTCCTGTCTATGAATGTAGGGATTATGTTCTTATCTAGGCGAAGACCACTTCCAAGGGATTCATCTGCTAAAATTTTCTCTGACAGTCTGGTTCATCGCTCCTTCTAGGTTGGTCTGGTGTAGTAGCCTCTATGATGGTTTTGGGATGTGATTTTTGAGCTGCCGATGGTTTCCAGGAGGCATGTTTGGCACAAGATTCCCCCAATTTTTCTCTATTGGTGATTCTTCTTAAAGATTCATCATTGAAGATGGATTTTTAGATAGTTGTTTTTTGGATAGAACTTTTTGTTATTTTATCAATGTAGTTTTATCATTTTATGGATCTATTTGATGTTGGGTAGTTTGGTTCTCTAGTTTCGTTGTTGTTCCGGTGGTGGTGCAGTGACCTCTTCAGCACAGTGGTTGTTTTGTGGTTGAATGTGATGGTAGTGACAACATTCTTCGGCATCGATGGTTCCAGGAGATTCTTGATACCGTTCTGACTAGAAATTGTTTTTTTTCTTTCTCTTCCCTGGAACCAGGTGTCCCCCACTCTCTCAGAAGTAGAGATGTGTAGTAGACTTTAGTTCTCTTTGGGATATGAGTTTGAGTAGGCAGATTTGAGAGGAAGATAGTGAGGATGGATTAATCCTAGATTGAGAGGATGTGTTCGTCTCTAATTATAATGATGGAAGTGTTCTTAAAAGACGCAACAAATTTTATAAGCATGATGTGGGCTAGATCGTGTTCAGAGTATGATGGTGTTGATATGTTTAAATTTTGAATTTTGGGTGTTTAAGAGTGGTTCTTTGAAATTTTAATCTGAAATATGATTTTTTTTGGTGGGGGGGGGGGGGATGTTGTCGTGGTTGAACTTTTATCTATTTGGAGTTTTTTAGATTCACAGTTACCGTTTAAAAGTGTCATTAGAAAAGTAAAAATATTGATTGTGGCAAGATGTATAGAGAACGTAGAGCTATGAGATTCATCTATCATCTCCTTCTTAATTATAAAATATATAGAACACATAATCTTGTACAAAATTTCAGTATAACTTCATGATCAATATTGAACTCAGGAATGTTCCCCTCTTTTATAGCCTCAATCTTATTTTGTAACAAAGGATATTCTATCTTCGATTTCTTGATCTTCAATAGTAATGATGGTTGAGAAATAACTTGGGATAGGGTTAATGATGTCCCTTAACATATAAATATCATGTCTAGATTTAATAGGTCATTAATCGAAGGATCTCTTTGAATCCTCATCATATACATAACATTAGGTTCTTGCCAACGTAATGCATCAATAACTTTGTTTTCTCTTCTAGGATGATAATGAGTTGAACAATCACAGCATTTTTAGATGTTCCAACTGCATCATCTGTTTCATGTTCAATTCCTTTGGCGTGAAAATATACTTCAGAATTTAATGGTCTATGTAGATATCACATTTCTCCCCATAAAGATAGTGCCTCCATATCTTTAGAGAAAAAAATATTTTCCAGCTCATATTCATTCATAGGATAGTTCTTTTCAAGATTCTTCTACTGTCGCGATGCATAATCAATGACTTTGTCATTTTTCAAGTGTATGCACCAAAGACATTTTATAGATGCATCACAAAAATGAGGAATCCTTCTCTACTTGAGGGAAGAGTTAACATAGGTGAAATAACCAATATCTTCTTTGTCCTTGAAAACTTTCCTCACACTTCTTTTTCCTGATGAACTTGACCCCTTTTCAAGTTAACTTGGTTAATGGATTACAAAGTCGTGAAAAAATTTTCACAAACAACCTATAACATCCTTTTAATGCAAAGAAACTATGAATCTTATTTATTGTTGTATGTTGAGGCCACTCCTCTACAACCTTTGTCTTTTTAGGCTCAACTGTGATTTCTTCATTGGTTGCAATGTTCCCCAAGAAAGCAACTTGTTGTAACAAAAATTCACATTTTCTGAACCTTCTAAAAATACTCTCCTTCCATAGAGTTTTTTAAATAACCCTTAAATTATCTTCATGATCCTCCTATGATTTTGAATATATCAGAATAACATCAATAAAAACTACCAGAAAATTATCAACGTAGTCCTTAAAGACTTTATTCATCAAATCCATAAAAATAAAAGGTGAATTAGTCTGTCTAAATGGAATAACCCCAAACTCATAATGCCCATATCATGATCAGAAGGTAGTTTTTGGAATATCTTATTTCTTCACCCTCAATTTATGATAACTAGATTGAAGATCAATCTTAGATAATAATTGAGCCCCATGAAGTTAGTAAAAGAAGTCAAACATTCTTAGAAGAGGGTATTTTTTATTCATTGTGATCATGTTTAGTTCTCTATAATAAATGCATAGTCACATTGATGCATCCTTCTTCTTCACAAAGAGAACAATTTCTCCCCAAGGATGCACACTTGGTTGGATAAACCCCTTCTCCAGAAGATCTTGGAGTTGTTTCTTTAATTTCTCCAGATCCCCAATTACCATCCTATATGGGGTATTTGATATCAATTGAGATCCAGGTATGCGTTCAATAGAGAACTCTACCTATATTTAAGGGGGAGGTCTAGGTAAATCCACATGAAATATGTCAATGTATTCATAGATTATGGGGAAATATTCTATCATTATACTTTCATTTCATTCTTCTTCACCAACTAATTCTATAAAGAATGATATAGGAGGTTATTCAAGAAAAATATCAGGTCGATAAATATATCCTTGGAAGATAACTATAGGTTTCTTATTCAAGACTACTGATATTACCTTTCTTTTTCACTTTAGCTTTGCATTATTATTTGAGAGGTAGTCCATCCCAAGTATAATATTGAATTCCATCATGAGAATGACCACTAGATTTGCGATAGTATTGTGCTCACTAAAATAAATACTAGAGTTTCTAAACACTAATGATTCTTGGATAACCCCACCTGGAGTCTTGACTCATAACTATGCATTTATAAATTCAGGGGTTGCTTCTATATTCTTTGCAAACATAGAATAAATAATGGAATGCATAGAACCAGAATAAAACAACGTTCTTGCTAACTTTGAGAGGACAATAAGAGTACCTTCCACCACATCATTCGGTGCTTCAACTTCAGCCTTAGTGGTAAAAAAAGAACAACCTTGTTCCCTTGGCCTATCCTATGGCTGATGGTGATTCCCCTCCATTTCCCTTGGATTTGGACACTAATTATAAAAGTGCCAAAAAAATTCAACACTTGAAACATTGGATATCAGGTAAGTTATGCACCATATTCCCCTTGTCATTAGTGTTTGGAAGTTGTGGATTGAACTCAATATGACAATTTTGTGCAATATTCTCATCTCTTCCATACTTATTGTACTTCCCACTCCCAAGAAGGCAGTTCCTTGAATGCTTATTCACACACTTATTACACATGGTACATTGCACTTTCTTTCATCCTCTTCCCTAATCAAATATTTTCTCTATGCTTGGATCTATTGATCTCTTCTTTTCATTAGATTTATGTGACCACTATGTCTCACTTAGCTCCAATTCAACATTCATTTCACATCGTACGATCTTCTCGTAACTATCATAGTCTTAGTTTTCTAGATTCTTTCATAGACGGGGTCTTAGTCCCCAAAGAATCTATTAACCTTTCCATTATGATCCATGAGAAATATAGAGGTGTAACATGAAATCCTTGTGAATTTCATCTCGTAGCTTCCCACAGATTCATTCTCCTTATGTTTCAGTTTAATAAATTCCTTCTCCATTTTTTTCTCATCGAATGAGGGAAATTCATAATGAAGAATATCCCTATGAACTCTTTCCAATCCATAGATTCAAAATCCACACTTGGCCTCATATTTTTAATCAGTTTCCACCACTGACCATCTTCTCCCTCTAGTTGTTAAATAGCGAGGGTGAAATTCTCTTATTATGAATAATGGAGCACAAAAATATCTTCTCAATATAGCTAATCCACTATTCATTAATCAATGGGTTTATAGATCCACTAAACATTGGTGGTAATTGACACATAAAAGAATAAACAAAAATTTGTTCCCTTTACAGTGAAATCGATCTCTCAGCTTAATTCTAGTTATTTTCCATAACTTGAGTCATTTGGTTCATCATTCTCATGAATGTTTACATTCCGGATTCCATCGTAGGGTTGTTGGCGCAGGGTCCATTGCATTAACCATTTTCACAATTAATCCTATTTCCCTCTATTTTCTAAAATAATAAAACCTTATTGAGAAAATTATTTCATTTAATAATTTTTTATATGTAAATGATTTTTATGTCTTAATTCTTCATATTTAAACATATTATTATATAAAAATAATTACATTTCTATATTAACCCTTCATAATGATTCATAAAAATCTTGTTACTAACCAAACGTATCCCCCGGTAGTTTCAAACTATGATTTTAGTAAGTCTTGTTGATGTGCACCAGTTATCATTCAAGTCTATCTTAAAGAGGTATTTTTGTGTTTTTCCCCTAGATACATTTGTGCTAGAGCCACATCCACTTCTTCATATCCAGATATGGATTTATTTTTTTCAGAAACAACTTAAATAATATTTCATAAAAATACCAGGATGTTTTACTATATTTAAAATTTTATTTAGGGTTCTCCCGAATTTTCACATAGCCTAATTTTCACAAATAACTAGACTATCCTTTGATACCAACTATGAAATCCTTCCTTCTTATTATAGAACTTTTCATTACATTATAAACAGAGGATCATTAAATTTTATTGCATTGGAAAAAGGTACATAATACATGAAAGAATATAACATTATTTTAATCATATTTAAAAAATTATTGAAAATTTCATCCTATGTAAAATTACTACATCTCATAACCTGGGGACATACATTAAAGGAAAGGGTGAGAAGAAGGCCTAGTAAGGAAAATAAGTGAAACTGTTTACATGTGAGCTTGAGAGATATAAATAAGAACATGGGAAATATCATCAAGGCAAGATAAATATGCATATCATAATAATAAGTTGAATCATAACATGAAAATGTGGCTAAAAAATTTAATTTATACATTCATAATAATGTCACCAAGGTCCATCCCCAAGGTGTCATAGAAATTACTAAGGTTATTCACCATGGTATCATAAAACTTTCCATCTATAGAGATTAATTTCTTTACCTAATGCATTGGATTACTATCAGAGAACACACTTAATTTGTATATATTTTCATGTGATACACATAGATCATAATAAAACGTTTTCATTAATAACCCTTATTTAATAAAATAAATGGGTTTCATATCAAAATGGCGACATTTTAAAAAGTTCTTAAAAACAGGTTCATTGTTTCATTTATAACTCATAGAAAGGGAATGAGGGTTTTATGCATTTAAATTAAAGAATAAAATATATATCTTTTTTATTTCTTGATGAATACCCTTGTAAATTAAATAGATTTGGGTGCTCACATAATTAAAATAAGATAATTTCTTGAGAAAAAGAGTGGGATTTCGAAGTGAAAATTCTGCATCATAATGACTATGCAACCAAATTTTTTAAAACATTTACAGGAGAGGGGATAGAGGTCACCCATTAATAAGAGATTCATAACACAGTATAAGGTCATAATAATTTTTATATAATAACAATACATTGAAATTTTCAAAACATACCACATAAAAGAGAATTTGAAAGAAAAAAATAGAACTTATTAAATCCCTTACGAAAATTTGGCATCCTAACGTCATCGCTTTAAAATTCATAAGATAAGTTATTGAGAGAGGAAAGTTATATCATAATTTGGACATAAGATTTAAATAAATAAAGATCTATAATAAGATACCACAACATAATAAAATGTAAATGAAAAGACCTAACATAAAATAAGGCTTGACTAAAAGAGGAGGGTGAAAGGTTCTCTTACCTTGAAGAGTAACATCAAAAACTAGAAGGTTGGGACATTGGGAGATTTAGGGAGCCTTGGGAGGACTCGTTGGGAATTAAAAGACCATAGATTATTTTATTAGGAATTTTTAATGAAAGGAATAAAGTAATGGGTTGGTATTTATAACAAATGTGAGGGAATATTTTATTAATTTCCAAGGGACACCTCGTTAGTGGTATTTGCAAAAACATGGGTTTCTCCATGGTATTTGCCCATTTTTTTGGTCAAATGAGACACATTGTATAATATTTTAATCAAAATAAGTTGACTATATTTTAAAATTACATATTACATCATTATGATGTCATAAAACACACAGAAAACTCAAAACTCTATTTTTACTATTCACCGATAAACAAAATATATTTATAAAAATTCAATAAATTCACCCTAACCTAATATAGATTTCCTATATTCAAAAATTAACTCTATTTTATTAAAATAATTTTCTAAATATGAGATATTTAATTTATAATTAAAATCACTATTTACATGAAAAAATACTAATACTTAACTAATAATTTTTAAAATAGTTATTTATTTATGATATTATATCACATTACCATTCAAGATGCCTAAATTATATTTATAATTTCTTAAGCGAGTTTACTCTTCCATTGGTCATGTTACTATTCATAATTAAAATGTTACTGTTAAAAATTTACTAATCAACAAAAACTAAGTTGAACTTATCAGACTCTAAATTTTTTACTACAGACAACTATATATGTCCATTTTTTTTAAAATAATTTCACATTATTAATACATTAAAGTATAATTTTTTTTAAATACTCTTTTTTTCAATGTTCATCAATAATATGAAACTTCTAAAAATTTATCCTATATTTATTTTAATATTTTAAATTCTTAAACATTACATTTGAAATTAATAAACTTTACCATAATAAAAAACAATTATTTATAAAAATGGGTTACACAAAGTAAATAAGGTCTCGTTAAATAGCCCCTTATAACACCCACATATGACCTAAGAGTAATGTGTACAATGGTAATAAAATCTTGGGGAGGATTGAACAACATTTCTCGAGTGGGGATTGCATCAGCTTGAACTTATATTGAAGGCGATTAAATTAAAGATTAACATGTTGAAGCTCATCATAGGCTTAGTCCAGAGAAATTCCTAGTGATTTTACATCCTTCCCTAGCTCCGATAGATGGTCTTTTTATGACTCGAATCTACTGGATGAGGCCATCGACTCTTCTTTCTATATTAATTATCACTTATTATTTATATATCTTAAACAATAATTATAATGTTAAAAAATTACAATTGTTTTCCATAGTCGTATTGACCAATGGTCATATAATGGTAAAACCCCAAAGGTATCTTTGCAATTATACTCACTTAATTAATAAAATGATATAATTATATAGTGTAAGAATTATATAACACACATTTTCAAGAAATATAATATTATTCAAAAGGTAGGTTCATTACAATCTATATTTGAGATGCCACTGCCTCATATTACTCCTTCAATTGCAATTTAAAATTAAAATATTTAAAATATTATTTTCAATTAATTTAAAAACACAAAAAGTAATAAATACTGACCATAATATGACGTTAGTGATCACCTATAATATCTCTAGTGACAGGACCATTTTATATCCTCCAATAAATGTCTAACTTCATAATATTGGGTTGTTTGACTACCAATATAAATATAAATTAATCTATTTCTATTTAAATTTATATAAATTAATTTAAAAATTTACTTACCATATGATCCCTATGAATACTGAATGTATGAATTCCAGCTCGATGTGCCATTACCTATCTCCCACGGTTTTGTTGTCCCACTAATGATCTCCTATAAAAATCGGTATCTATCTAGTGTGAACATAATCCATCCCCATCCTAAGATGAAATGTAATCTGGTCGGTTGGAATAAAAAGAATCATCAAACTCAATAAAGTTTTCATTCCTTTTTATTTTACTCCTTAAATTTTGCAAAAAAATAAGACCACAACGATTATTCATAGAACCCTCCCATGCCTGCCAAATAGAGTCATGCCTGATCTCATTGATGGGATACCATAAACCATAAAAAAATTAAAATTATCAAGTTATTAATTAATTAAATATCAAAATAAATATTATTTATTTACGTACATGCCAATGATTTAAGTTGTGGTGCTAAACATCCATGGGAATTAGACCCCATGCAACCTATACTCTAGAGAAAAAATAATTTCTCACTATAGAATTCCTCTGTCCAATAGCTATATGCAGAAATCTATGAAAAAAATAACAAATAATGAATTTTTTTTATAGAAATAAATTAATGATAATTGTTGAAAACTAAATGAAATACAAAAGTAAACATACCTATGCATGCACTGATTGAAGTCAAGATGTGAACATCGCTCAGGGAGAGGGTCAGGAATCTCACCAGACCAGAACCCTTCTGAGTCCTCGCAGCACTACTAGAAATCTGAGGGTCATATGAACCAAAATCCTTCTCATCACTATATAGATTAACACCCTCCAACTCACAAAACAGATCCGAGTCCTTCTAAAACAGGAAATGACTGTTGTTTTAAAATAGTTGAAAACAACTATTATATAGAGATATATATTAAATATGATTATAACTATAACTTAACTGTTTCAATATTGATCTCCATCGCTATATTCTTAAATGATGGTGTCTATATCTTTATATTCATCTTCAGTATCATCAATTTCCATAAGAATTTCATTTTCATCATCTCTTATGATTTTAAATTCATTTCTTTCATCAATAACATCATCATATCATGTAGGAAAACTATCCAATGAGCAGTTTTAACAATAATATAAGATGTAATCATTTTAACATGCATTAATCTTCTGATATACAAGGCCCTAATTATAAACCATCCTCTTTTTCTCATAGAAACTTATGGGCAACAAATTCAATTTAGGTAACAGTGTTTTAACCAAAGGGAATATCTAACCAAAAAAACGATTTGACATTCTTTTATCTAATTTAATATCCATAAATCTTATACTCGCTTCAAATTTTCTTTTATTGCAAAAAATAAATAGGGAATACTTAGTGGACCTTAGTAAACCATAAAATTGATATATTTCCAAATCAGGAGCTAAATCAATATCATCTTTAGTTTTAGTTTATTGAAAAGACCGACCTGTTACATCATGTACTATATTTTGAAACTGTAATGGATCTGAAACCAAATTATTAGTATCCTATATAGAACTAAGATCACCACGTGGACACCAAAAAACATAATCAGATTGAATCCATAACATAATAGACGACCACTAACATTTTCAAAATGTGTCAAACATCCTTACGCCACAATTTTTACGTTGATAATTAATTTTCCCTTCTGGAACAAATACTGGTTTTGATGATGTAAATAATAAGTAATTTTTAACACCCCCAACATATACAGGATTTATACCAGAACTATTTGGATTCCTGTGTTGATTTATCAAAGCACGGTCATATAACAATGATTATTATCGACTTCTTTATTCCTTATTTCTCTAGAAAATATAAAATAATTAGTTTTTTGTGAAAAATCTTTATATGAAAAAGAAACCCAAAAAAGAAAAAAAATTAATTATTACTTAGTATTTCTAATTATTACAATTATTCCTAAATAATGTTAATTAATTCCTTATTATTTCTAATTATTGTTAATTGTTTCAAATTATTTCTAATTAATACTATTTATTACTATTTATTCATATTTATTACTAATTATTACTATTTTTTATTTTTATTACTATTTATTACAATTTACTCTTATTTATTTCTTTTTATATCAAATTTATTCCTATTTTTTACTATTTATTCTTGTTTATTACTAATTATTATTAATTATTACTAATTATTACTAATTATTACTATTTATTTCTAATTATTACTATTTATTAATAATTATTATAATTTATTACCTTTTATTCATAGTTATTACTATTTAATACTATTTAATACTATTTATTCATATTTATTCCTATTTATTAATAATTATTATTATTTATTCTAATTTATTCCTAATCATTACTAATTATTCCTAATTATTCTTAATTATTCCAATTTATTCCTAGTTATTAGTAATTATTCCTAATTATTACTTTTTATTACTATTTATTATAATTTTTTACTAATTATTACTAATTATTCTTATTTATTACAACTTATGCCTAACTATTCTTAATTATTACTATTTATTACTATTTACAATCATTTACTACTATTTTCTACTAATTATTACTATTTAATACTATTTACTAATATTTATTACTATTTAATACTATTTATTACTAATTATTACTAATTATTTGTAATTATTTGTAATTATTACTATTTATTACTATTTATTACTATTTATTACAATTTATCACTATTTATTACTATTTGATACTAATTATTCCTATATATTCCTATATATTCCTATTTATTACTATTTACTACTATTTATTTCTATTTATTCTTATTTATTCCGATTTATTCCAATTTATTACTATTTATTACCATTTTTTACTATTTATTTATATTTATTATTATTTATTATTATTTATTTTTATTAATTACTTTCTATTACTATTTATTCTTACTTATTACTATTTATTACTATTTCTTCCAATTTATATATTTTTATTACTAACTATTAATATTTATTATTATTTATTACTATTTGTTACTATTTATTACTATTTATTACTAATTATTACTAATTAGTACTATTTATAATAATTTATTTTAATTTATTACTGTTTATTACTATTTATTACTATGTGTTACTAATTATTACTAAGTTTGAAAATTTTTTCATATTTATTAGTAATTATTACAAATTGTTCCTATTTATTACCATTTATTTCTATTTATTACAATTTATTAATAATTATTACTATTTACTACTAATTATTCATATTTATTCCTATTTATTAATAATTATTACTATTTATTACTAATTATTCATATTTATTACAAATTATTCAAATTTATAAATAATTATTACTAATTATTACCTTTTATTACTAATTATTACTATTTATTATTAATTATTCCTAATTATTCCTAATTATTACAGACTATTACTATTTATTATTATATATTCATAATGATTACTAATTATTCCTAATTATTTTCAATTATTCATATTTATTCTTATTTATTAACAATTATTACTAGTTATTTACAATTATTACTAATTATTCCTATTTATTCCTAATTATTCATGTTTGTTACTAATTATTCCTATTTATTACTGTTTAATACTAATAATTACTATTTTATAGACTTTAGTCCTATTTATTACTATTTATTATTATTTTTCTTAATTACCTCTATTTAATCTTAATTATTGCTAATTATTACTAATTATCGCTATTTATTACTAATTACCATTATTTATTACAAATGACCGCTAATTATTACTAATTATTACTAATTATTATTAATTATTACTAATTATTACTAATTATTAGTATTTATTAGTATTTATTAGTATTTATTATTATTCACTTCTAATTACTGCTAAGTTTTACTAATTACTGCTAATTATTAATAATTATTATCATTTACCGCTAATTATTACAATTTATTAGTATTTATTACTAATGAAACATCATATTTGTAAAAATAACTAATGAAAAATTAAACTATATAATTATAATTTAATTTAATTGTCAATAATTGACAATAATTATAATTTGATTTAATTGTCACTAATTGACAATAATTATAACTAATATAAAATTAAATAAATTAACTAAAAAATAAATGGAAAAGATAAATACCATAGAACAGAATCCTTTATACGATGTAAGGCTTGGAAATCGGTTTGATGTTAAATTTTAAACATTGATAAATTTTAAAAGAGAAATATGAGAGTAGAGAGGGAGAGTGATGTAGAGTGAGATTTGAAATGAAAAAAATGGATGAGGGTATATATAGGTCAGATTATTTTTGATGGGTTTCCCATCCCAAATCGTATTATTTGGGAAACGTCTTGTCCCATATACAAACACCCTATTAATAAGGGGAGACAGTTAAAAAGGTATTTGCGATGAGACTCGTCACAAATACTGGCCTTCAGACATAATATTTACGATGGGAAATAAATCCTGCCACAAATGCTAACCCCACCCCCTTAATTTAAGGCGTCGGTTAATAAGGTATTTGTGATGGGTCCCATCAGAAATACTAAAAAACACTGAAGGGTATTTGCGATGTTACCCTTCACAAATACTAAAACTGTAGATGGTTATTTGTAATGAGATACATATCCCTGATGCAAATAAGTAGTTATTTGCGATTGGAATAGGGCCATGTCACAAATAGTCCCTCTCGACGAACTTTTTGCGATGGGACCCTTCCTTGTCACAATTACCCATTTTCCCGGCAGTGGATGAATCAATTTTCATGCATTGTTTGTGTTGATTACTTATCTTTCGATCTTGAAGAAATATCAATTTCATTTCCCATTCTCAAGAGGAGAGAGAAGGATGAGTCGAGAGAGAATTCATTATATACAAAAAAATCTCTATTTTTGATGACACACACTACAAAATAAACATAACTATCTATTTATAGAACTAAGGTTTAGGATAAAATAATTATTTCATTTCATTTCAACACATAAAAAGTATTATAACCTTTAATAAACCCCAAGACACATAATAATAATGATAATAATAATAATTATATTATTTTTTTATTACTATTATTATTATTTGGCATGGGCCAACTTGTGGATTAACATATATTATATTACTGTATTGTTAATTAATATTTTTCACTGGACACAATCTTGGTCCATCTGAACTCTAGCATTTATTGAACATCTAAATGAATATCTAATTTATATATTACATTCATCAATAAATATTTTCAGTCGATAAAGTGTGAATAAAATTATCACTCATTCATGAGAATATATTTATTTAGTTAATTAAATTAAAATATAATTTAATCAATATCCTCAAAATACCATTTGCGTTTATCCCTTTAGTGTTCTTTCTTATTGGTATTAGGTGGACTTGCATAAAGTCTAAAATTACAGTCTAACAATGTGTCAAGACACCCAAGAGAAAGAACTTAATGTTGCAATAACGAAACCATATATGAATGCTCACTATGTAATATAATCTCTTAATCACAATATCTCATCAAGTAGGTTGCACATCTATGTCACTAACCTATACGCTCAACACATCTTTCATTGACTTTCAAAGATAAAAAAATCATTACAACATGACTGTGGAATTTAAGGTAATGATTCAATTCAATCAAAGAGCTAAGATACTAGCTTCCATAAAGATGGAAGGGAAAAATCCTTCCTCAGATTATCCATTAATGAAATTTTAATTGTGATGCACCCAACATACCCTACCCCACAATGAACATATGTCATCAAAGTTATCTTCATAAATTTTAAATGTGTGGTCCATAAGATGAATTACTGATAATATAAAATTTTATGGACCATTACACACACTCACAGATAAGAATATATGATAACGCCAAAACATGTAGAATTCTTACTGGCATTCTGTTCTCATATTCTCTCATTTTGGAGAATACTAAGTGAAAAATCCATGAGAAGAATCATTATCTGCTCACATATACTCACACCTGATAGTCTATGCACTATATTTCCCATCATATTATGTTATCTAGCTACAAATATTTATTTAAGAATATCATCATAACACTTCAAGGTTCTCATCATAGCTGAGAATTTCTATGACCTAGTCATTGTAACATATACTCTAGGACATTATTACATTATAGTAAAGAAGAAAAATGAACAATATGTGATAATTTTTTTATTTATATTTAATACATAGAATATACTTGTAATCAAAATATAGAAAATTGGTATTATTACACCAAATCCAACAATATACACCATCTATGTGGTGCGGTAATGTAAAATAAATTGCATCCCTTGGCAGAGTTGGTAATCCACACGTATGCATGGATGATGTTATCAGATTTTAGTGATTGAAAAGGTAATAAAGTTTATGATATATCAATTTTATATAATATTAAATATTTCATGCATATCAAATATATATATATATATATATATTAATTCCATCATCATAAATAAACCATGAGATGCGATGATGGAAAACAAATTACATCGGTTTGCGAGGAGGTAGTCCATCATACACACAAATGATAGTTTCGTTTTCCATTTGGTGGAAGAGGATATAGAAATATTTTATTCCATTAACATAATAAAATCTTATTATTTAGGATCTAAAATAATCACGGTTGAATAATATTTAAAGGAGGTGATATAATAACTAAAACATACTGCTCGGTTCAGAACGATACCTCATCTTCGAAGAACCTATTTATGTTTGCATCAAAATACTTCTTGGATGGGTTTATTATCAACCTGATCATTATATGACGTTTGAATGGAATTAAGGAAGGTATTTATTTAGGTATTTTCTAATCCAAAATTCATTTGAAGTGTGAAGGAAATAGAAGATAATATCCCCTTTGTTAAGTGAGAAGTTGTTTTAATTTTTTAAATACCCAAAAACTTTCTATAATGGGAATTCAATTTGAAGCTAATTTCCTCCAATTTTTTTAAATTACATTATTATTATAATATAAGTTTAATTCACACCTCCAAATTTAAAAAAAAACATTTTTAAACATGTTATTTCCTTTACATTTATGGTTTCTTTTACCATTTTAGTTTTCACCATGGTATCTAGTTTTACCTTTGTTATTTATCCTTTAATACTAAAAATAAAATAAGATTTAATAGATAATTTGGACCCACTAATAATAAATATTTAATAAAATTTATCAAAATAAAATTATATTTGTGTTGAAAATTAATTTGAACACAAACGCACGTAATTAGAAAAAAACCTCACTTTATCCTTAACTGTGCTAATTTTCTATTGTTTTCACATTTCACTATAAAAAAAATAATAAGTTGAAAATTATAAATAATATTAATTATTATTATTATAAATATGAAATACATTTTATCAAATTCAATTCACATAAGTTTTATAATTTAATATAACAATGAACCCATATAACGTGTCAAAAAATTGTGCCTTAAGAAGTGAATTTTTAAATCCTAAGGAGATATTACATTAAATATATGAATAGAAATCATTATTTTATGAATTTAAATACATAAAAAATAGATATATATTCTATATATTTCATTCAAAAATTTCCCTATAAGGTATTATTTTAATTAATTAATGTGGACAAACATTATACACTTAAAAATTATATTCCAAGAAACAATTTTTTTAAGAAGACGAATAAAATTAAAAAAAAGCATAAAAGTTCTTGATATTAAATAAATTAAATTATTATAAATATTATGGGTCATATGTAACTTTAATATTAATTTTAAAAACATAATTTTTCTTTTAAATTACTTTATTTAATGAAAATAAATGAAAGTATTTAAAAAATTGATAATTTTCACTATTCACTAAAAAAGTAATCTTTTTAGAAAAATCCCCAAAATTTGGATTATGTTAACTTTTATATGATGGTTTCAAAAATTAATTTCATTTTGTCAAATATTTTTTTCTAAATTTTCTTGAAATTATTTATAATATTTACTCAATAAAAGTTATAAATTTTTTTTTGAAGAAAATATTTTTTTTTGAAGAATAAATGTATTTATTAACAAATGAGCTATTATTTCCTTGTAATTTATCAATTCATTGAGTAATACCTTTATATATATAATTAAATAATTTTTTAAAACTATTTATACCCACCATTTTAATGACTAGGTTATAATATTAATATTTAAATATTCATGGTTCGTTTAGGCTCGATGTTATGTGTTGTAAATGATATAGGGTGTAGTTTTCTTTTTTAAATATCAGGGTGTTACATGGTAGATTCTATAAATGAAAAGTGGGAACAAATATATAAAAATTATACTTGGGTTTCAATACTTAAGATGGAAAATAAAAATTTTATTGGAATTATATGGGTACTCTAGAGAAAATTGAATAAAAAGGGATAAATTATGGGAAACAATGTAATTTTTTTATGTTTAAGGACTATTCTCTGGTTGAAGGAGTGATCCTTGATGATACAATTTCACCAGTTTTATAGAATGACAACAAATGAATATTTTTTTATATTATATCTCAAATTTAATATAATATTTTTTAACTGGATTCCAGGTCTTCCTTCCTCAATGTTGAGTTGGACGAGGAGGTATTCATTGAAAAATAATATAGGTTTTTGAATAGAAAATATGTGAATGATATATTTAGGTAAAATAAGGATTTAAATGGGTTAAAAATTCACTGGATTTTGGTATTCTATGTTATAAACCCTCTGGATGAAGTTGAAATTCAAAAAAGGAAGAGTGAAAAATGATCTCTGGAATAAATATGATAAATATATATATCTCATTGTGATTGTATTTTTATATTACATCATTTTTATAGAAATAATATATAAGTTAGTGAATATTTATGAAAGAAAATAAATATTCATTTGATATGTATTTTTATGGAGATATAAGGTACTTCCTTCACATACAAATTTATCAAAAGAGATATCACAATTTTCTTCCTCCAGAGATATATAGTAGGAAACTTCTAAAAGTTTTACATATTGGATTAAAAGTAATTTCCACCATGTTTTATATGGGGACCATGTAAACCATATATTATCAATGAATAGAAGTGGAATCAATGGATTTAAAAAATCAAATTACATGTATTTTGTAATTGATAACATCAATGTTGGATATAGTTTGTGTTTTTAATATTTAATCCAAGTATCAATGTGTAAGAATAAATCCCAATATTAGTGTTGGAAAAAGTATTCTTAAGTATATATAATTTACAATAGGTTTCAATCATAATTTTGATAGACAACAGAAACATGATCTGTTTTGTTACATAAACAAAATATGTGGCATGTTTTGTTGATGATATGAAAACTAAATCTGGTAGAGTTTTTTCTTCAAATAATGGTGTATCTTTTGAAACACAAATAACCATATTTAAGCGAACTTAACCAATGGTGATGTAGAGTATGTGTCTTTCACTGAAGCCACCACGTAATTGATGTGGTTGAAAACTCATTTAGAAGATATCAAGGAAGAAGTGATGTTTTAACTACTTTTTAGATGTGATAATCAAAGTGTTATCAACATTTCAAGTAACTCGGATCAAAATTCATCATAAAAAAACTTTAATATAAATCATTAATTATTCAAATAGATTTTCAAAATTAAAATCTTGAAGCTACAGTTTGTTTCGAAAAATGATCATGTGGTGGATATTTTCCCCAAATAACTTCCGAAGGATATTTTCATAGTTTTAGGTTGATTATTAATGTTTAACTGCATTCATATCAAGGATAAGTTATAGAGTTTCCATCTATTCTCTCAAATTTTCCTTAAGATTATTATTTTAAAACACATAAAAAAACTAGAAAAAAATTATTGTTATAATTACTCACTTAATTTATACAAAAGGGGTTGAAAAATTATAGTGAGGGAGTAAACATTTGATATGTGTTTAAACTTTTAGGGGAGTGATCTCTTAAGGGGGATCATGTTTTTTGAGATATTTTATAAATGGGGATAGCTCTGAATTTGACATTTTTCATGTGTGAACCATTATAATTGTTTATTGAAGTACAGAAAATAAATTTTTTATAATAAATTACATTGACGAGATTTTAATTTTGTGAGAATTTCTAATTCAATGGTAAAGTATTTATTAAATATGAATTGATTCATTCTAAGATTAATTTTAAATTTGAATAATGATAATTGGTTTTGAAAATGTTCAGTATTTGAATCATTTTTTTATGAATAACATGAAATTATTATTCAATGATCTTATTTCTTACAATATTTTCACTCATGTTAGATTAGAATTATTATATAATAATTGACGGTACGAGGTTTGATTTTAAATGTTATTTAAGTTATGTGGTATCAATAAAACTTAAAGGGAAGAGATTGACGATACTAAGATATTTTTAGGAAATGAATGAGTACTTGGGGTAATTTTTGGTTCCATAAAGTAGAATATGAAATTAATAAGTTTCTTTGGAATTTTATATTTATATTTTGAATAAATATTGGAGAAAGATGAAGTGGATGAGATTCCTTTATTTTATTTTATTTTAAAATTTAAAATTATGTCAGAAATCAAGTGATGTTGGATGATTCATTTCAAATGAAATTAATTCATTATTTATGGAATGTTTAAATTTTATTAGAAAGTTTTTTAATATATTATAAGATATAAGGAAGTGTTTTGGAGTAAATATAACAATTGGATATGTCTACAGGTGTATATAGAACATTATGGAAGATCATATGAGTCATTATTGACATGGATAGAGTTATTATACCTATGTATAAATCATTATGGACTACATATGGGTTATTTTTCTCTATGTAAGAGTCCATTCACTCGACCTATAAGTAATTTTTCAACTATATATGAGTGATCCAAACTTGCCTATGATTCTAAGTCTTAATAAATTTTTGGATGTTTTTTATATGTAAATTAAGATACTCTAGAATATTTTAGAAAAAATAATATTAATTTTTATGATGATAATTCGGTATTTTAGGGATTAAAACATTAAAAATGAGTTTTTTTTATATAAGAGATGCATAATAAGAATCATAAAATGAAGAATAAAATATGTTATGGAGTAATTTTATGCCCACACTAAAATCATTGCTGCTTATCTATAATGATCTTGAAAGGAGATTGAATAGTGAAGGACGAAGTGGGAAGAAGTATAAAAAGATGAAAATTTTTTGTATAATGTTATTTGTTTAGATTTTAAAATGACATTCATATTCATATGAGTTTTCATGATTTATTTTGTGTGATAAAGTAAATAAATAAAAAAATACAACTTCTTTCATATAAGAATAATAATATGAAGAAGATAAATAAGAGTGTTCTTAGTGAGTCCTTAATGAATTATTAATTTTATTTTTGTGATACTAAGTTAAATAATAATTTGTTGTTTAGTTCTCATATAGAGAATAAAATAAACCTACAAAAAATATAGGTCTAAAAAGTATAAGTTTAAGTATATCGACAATTGATCATTTGAAGTCCAATTATTTTAAATTATTTTCTACCATTGAAAGAAAAAAATTATCATTATAATAGTGTAGAAATACTTCAAACATAATCGAGATATGTGTATCATGAGTGAAATAATAATCTTTATTTTATTTTACCTATAAGTAATTACTAGTGGGTCATATGGCCTTGGTGAAATCTTGACCATGCCAAGGATTAGCCTTTTATTTTGGAAGGTAAACCTTGTAGATATGCAGTTGACTTTTATATGTGTGACTGAATTTGTTGATAGAGACTAGACACAACATATTAATAGGTGGAAAATGTTTCTTCAAGATGAAAAATAATAATGAATTTATAATAATTGATTCACCCACAACGATTTCCCTAATCTTGTGGGTCCTTTAAAATATTTACGAGGGATGATATGATTTTTTTGTATTTTTTTCATCATGAGATAATTCAAAGTGTTATATGTGTGTGGATAAATTCATGTGTAATTTATGTAATGTTAATTAGGAATTAAATAACATTTTGTGTTAGTTTTTTTTATTTTTATTCCATAATGGAAAGTTTTTAATTAATGAAAATAATTACAAATTTATAAAACATTATTTTAAACCTCAAATTAAAGAGATATGTAATTTTAATTAATTTTCACTCAAATATTAGTTTTCTCAAGTCCAAGAAAAATAATACATGATAAAGGAAATAGATGGTTTGATTTATTCTTCCGAGATTTTTTTCCTCATATTATAGTGATAATATAGTCATCGTAAATTACACAAGCCACTAATTCTAATTTAAAAAGAACATATAATTATTAAAAAAATTAATATATGTTTTTTTGATCTAGAGGTGTTCTATGTTATATCATTTGAACTAACTTTTTTTCATGGGTGAAACATGTTGGTATCACATCATACCATCAAGAAATCATCTTTATCATTTTCATAATAATCTTACCTAAATTCTATCACAAAGATATATGTGAAAATTCAAGGACTTATATTCTATATCTTGTTTTATAAAATAAATTGAGTTGATTACTTAAGATAATATAGGTATAAACCCCTCCAAAGATCACTTTTTTCCTTCATCAATGTCATAGTTTGTGTTTAAAGATAATTAATAGAGTATTCTATCTACTAGAAATGGAAAATATCCCATATGTGTGAAATATTATGTTGTTCATAAAAAAAATTCCATGTAAAAGAAATTGATAATGTACGTATTAGAGTAAAATATCCAATGTTCAATGAAAGGAATTTTGAGCTCATTATCCATCATAAGTAATAAAACATGACATGGTTTTGATCATAACATAATAGTTTCTAAAACATAGAAGTAGATATTAAATATGATCTTATATAATGGAGATACATATTCCTGACTATAAGAAATAAAATCATGAGATAATTCCATCGACCACATAGTGGTTCAGTAAACAATAATGATTATATATTAGGGTTTGATGGTAAAGTTGCAGAATCCATAGGATCCAGTGATCTACATAAAAATAGGTATGGTTTCATAAACTATATATTAGGGATAAATGGTAATAAAACGTGTTAATAATAGTTAAAAAGAAGTTAATGTCGAAACTATCCACCACATTTAAAAAAATAGACATTGTTTTCTACACTATATTATAATAAGAGAATATAATATTTGTGGATGAATTGATATTGGATTTAGAGAAATGTATGTAGTGATTTTGTGGAAACCACATTGTTTTCAACTAGAAACTCCATTAAGTTTTTTGTTAACACAATGGAGGAAGAAATTAAAATTAATTTCAAATTTAACATTTGAATAAGATTTCATCATGGTTTAAACATTTTCATTTGAACAAATAGTCTATGTTATGTTTCGATTGATTACACCATGATTATATATATATAAATGTCTATATATTAATGTTCTATTTATTTTATATATATTTAGGTATTTTAGGGACATATTTTCATATCTTTTTGGTTATTTTTCACTTTGTAATGTGTAGCCATTTGATAGGTATTAAAAAATAACATCTAGGAATTAAGGATCAATCAAAACCACTAAAGAAAAAAAAGAGATATTAAATATATTTAATAATATATTGTTATATTTTTTTGATAAAAAATTATCAATGAAAAAAAAATATACAACAACTAAATCTTAGTGGTCTTGAGAAAAATATAGTGTATATGTCATTCATGAGTTAGAGGAACCTGAGGTAGGAAAATTATGAACATTTATTCTTGATTTCACTATTTATTGATAATATTTCATTGAATTTAATATTTTATAGTTAATAGAGTCCCAAATAATCTTTTGACTCCATAAACATGTTCTATGTTGATAATAAAATATGTTTATATAACATGGTAAAAGAAATATTGAAAACAATGGATGAATACACTTGCTAACATGAGTTTGTGAATGTAGTAATCCCTTATATCCATGTACCTTTAACTCCATATAACTCATCAATATCATCTATTTTCTCTTTAGTGATTAATGATAAATGCACTAATAACTATCAAAGGATTTTTTTGGGAATGGGAGAAAAGTTTTATTTCTATCTATGACCACTAATAATACCCAGTGGTTAGAACGCCTCTCCTTCGGGAATATTAGAGATAAGAATCTATGTAATGAATATTAATGAGAAAAATGTTATATTATAAGGGAAAAAAGTTATTAGATCACAAATTCACCCCGAGTTAGTTCACATCAATTAATATGTGAGAACATAAATTTTAATCAAAGACAAAGTTCACTTATAAGTATCTTATCTATTATTTTATTTTAATATTTTTTATTTCATAATTTTTTTTTCATCATATTGTATATTCATATTGAAATAACATTGACATTTTGATATTTTATGGGAAGGTATTTCACTTACAAAAGGGGAGAATTATCCATTATTTTTTTATAGAATTTGATACACTTGATATTATCCATAAAGTATTCACTATATCTAAATAAAATAACTTTTATCAAAAATTGATCAAAAAAATATCCATGATAGTGGAATAACATGTAATTCATTTATATTATTTTCCTCAGAGATGTTTTTTAAGAAATGTATTGGTTAAAAGTTTACCATATCAGGAATGAATAATTTTAATACAATTTTTATAGTGAAAAGGAAAAAATAATATCTATATCAATAATGTCATTATAATTTTAAGAATTTTTAAATGGTCAAATGAATTTATTATATTTACTATATTGGTTATAATTTATTAAAAAATACATCTATCAAAATCATTATAATAAAATAAATAATATTTTTTTATCACAACATGATAATATTTAATTATGATACTATATTGGTGAAGTATAACTAAAAAATTTTTTACACATAATTTTCCATTTATCTCACAGTTTTCTAGGAGTTTAGGCACAAATAATTTGTTTTTTATTAATAATGATTAAATCACATATTATAGAAACAAATGCAATTAAAGAAAAATATAATAATAATGAAACACATAATTGAAGTAAAATATAACCATCAAATGTAATAACAACTAATTACATGACAAGAAATCCTAAATAAGTCTAAATAAATCATATTACACTTCTCTCGATCTTTTTATTCTCCCTCAATTTATCAAACCAATATCAATGAATTATTTTTCGTAAAAAAGATCCATAACCAATAGCTTATAGGGTACGTTTACACCCTTATTGTATAAAAAATCCCCTCATATAAAAAACTTAATATAAAAACAATTATATATTTATTTAACTGCTAACAGATAGTATTAAATTTATTTTCAATACCTTTTTATAGAGATATGTTTTGTTTGGTAATATATTTCAAAGAAGGCTTCGTACTTGTTAATTCTTGGATACAAAATACATATTTATTTTATATTTTCTATGGATAAATATTAAGAATCTTGGTAATAAAAAAAGTTTCCAATACCCACAAGGCTAAAACCAGATCATTTTTTGAGAAATTTTGTGGATTTTCTCAAAGGTTTCAATATATATAGAGAGAGAAAATGTAAAGTTGACTATTTGTGAGGTCATCATTGGCATATGTACAAGGATAATGTTCATTACCGAGGAGGTTGGTATGATGAACCGTTAGGGAGGATGGGTCCTAAGGTATTTTTTTGTGTATTTTAGCTTATATTTTTAATAAACCACTCATAACATCAACAGATGAATCATTATGGGATAAAGGATTCTGGATATGTTTAATTCCAAATAAATCTTGGATATTTTTTATGTGTGTTTGAGTCGACTGTGTATTTTAGAATAGGTACCATGTTGTGGTGAACTAAAAAATGGAAAGAATATATTTACTTTCTTTTATAGATCATCTTTTAACTCTTGACAAGGATACATATAAAACCAATGAGAAAAATGTCATGGTGGTTGGTGATTTTGTTTAATTAGAACATGAAGTAACACATATGACATTTATATTCGGAAATGATATGGTGGGCATGATGTAGTAAAAAAAATTTGTTTTTATTTTTTAAATTTTTTAAAAAGGATACAACTCCATGGAAATATTTAATGGTTTTGATCATATGTGATTCAATCATCAATATTTAAAGATTCGGTGATACTGTAGTAAGTGAGTGTGATGGTAGTCATGTTGGAGAATGTTTCACCTATAATAATTCTATATCAAGTTTTTTTATGCATAAGAAGTTTTTATGTTTTAATAAAATCACATAGACAATGATTTTATGAGATTATTTAGTGTTGTTTGAAATAAATTACTATAATAGAACCTTGAAATATGAATTCTCAGTGTCCTCATACTATAGAAGACCCAGATATATAGAACAAATGGTAATGTTTTTATTACAATGATGGAGAACATTGAGTAAAATAATGAGCTATTTTTTGAATTAATATAAGTTTTTAACCACAATAAATTCATGTGGGACACTTTGCACGATCATAGAATGGAGAAAAATAAGGTAAAATCCATTATATTCATGAAAACAATTTTGTATTTATAAGTTTATATAAGGTTTCTATAATTATTCATAGTATAACTAGAGAAGAATGATATTTAATATATACTGTTCTGAGAGAGTAGTTCAAGAAGGGGATCTCTGGTTTTATTCTTTAAATACCTACAAAATGAAGTATAAGGATGCAAAAATTTTACTTTCTTAAAAACATGATTTATAAACGAAAGGATATTTATTTAGTGAAATAAATAACTCTAATTTAGTCACAATAAAAGAATATATAGTTCTATAATCATGTTGTTAGTAAGGATGAAATCACATCATGTCAATGAAAGAGAAGAAGGTATGATCAACAGTGCATCTATCCATATATTAGGATGCCCACAACCCCATCATTATTTTTAATGAAGGAGAGACCTATATTTCTATAAACTATAGGTATTCTATTCTAGAGTATTGAATGAAGGATAAGGAAGGGTATTGAGACTTCAGTGATATTGATATACCTCCATAACATCACACAAAAAGTGATCCTATGTGTGGGGAGACCACAACCTTTTGTATCAACTGAACTAGTGAAGTAGTGGATTTCAAATCATTGGCACCGAATTTATTTCGCCCTACTTATAGTTAAATAAATGTGGGTGAACCAATTACATTCATCAATTTTCATTCATATTTAATTTACAAGTTTTACTTAATGGTGTTAAGTGAGGTTATGAATAAAATACCTGAGAGATGGGTTGAACCTAGTTCATGCCTATGTGGAAACAATATCCAAATAGATAAGTTAGTAAAACATTAAAACTAGTTTAAAAATTTTCACCCTAATTCACCTACCCCCTTCCACTATTAATATTCTTTGGGGATCAAAAAATTTGTACCAAATCCTACGGATTCATGTTTTTTTATTTATAGAGGGTTTTTTAATATCTTACACAAATAAACTCAATTTTTAGGCCTCAATTTTTCAAAGAGATAAAATTCTATCAATGGAAAATAGATTTTATATTTTACATAGATATATATATGGATGCCTCCGATTATTTTGTATAGTATAGAATTTTACTGATGAGTTTACATTGAATTATATTTAAGGCTGATCAATTAAATATGAAGATTTATGTTTCCATAAAGAAGGAATTAAAGAGTTATTTAATAGAATAAATTTTCAAGAAAGTTTCTCACAATCAAGTACTAAGGATATACATAAATCCTACAAGAATGTTTTAGTTAAAAACTTTATTTGAAGGAATATTTTAGTAATTACTAAGATACGAAGATTGTAATAATGGATAATGGTTTTTTCTTATAGAAATAAGAAGAAAGATAAGAACATGTCCCTCAAGAAAAATGAAACCCCAACTAAGTTTGAAAATTATAAATCAATTTATTTATATGATTAAAACCATATATTGGATGATATTTATAAATTTATGAATTCATATTCATCTTTATATATTGTTGGATTTAGAGATCCCAATGAGGACATGACATCTACATCAAGTTTCCTGTCAAGAAGTTTCACATGTTTTATTCAACGAGAGAATGACACCTCTAAAAATGAGGTGGATGAATAATAAGTCTAGTGTTTGTGTTATATAATGAATTTATATAAGATTATGACTTCTTAAAAAAAATTAAAAATAGGGGAGGAAATAATGAAGTTTAACATAAAAAAGTATGGTCACAAAAAACCAAGAGAAAAGTGATTTTCATTTAGAAATTTCCTATGAAATAGTAAATCAAATAGCCTCTAATAAAATTGAATAAAATAATTATTTTTATTAAAACTATATTCCAAGTGATTAAATGGGTTATCAAGGAAGCTTATTGAATAATGAAGGAGTTTTCTATCAAGATAAAGCATAAGGATGAGAAAATTTGGGATCTTGTGGAAAGGATAAAAACCTATAATCTAAAAAAAATTACCATATTATAGAATTAACAACATGTGAAAAGAAAAAAAATTGAAATAAATAATATGAAATAAAGAATAATTTATTTTATAAATCCATAAGTAATAATAAATTCATTAAAAAATATACAGATATTTTCTCTCAGAATAAGATTACAACAAAATTCAACTACTGTGAAATGTTTGGAAACACCGTGACTATTGGTCAATAATCCTAAGGGATTAATAGAATATGGAAAACAATTTTATCTATATCTAAACCAAAAAGAGACAACATGAGGTTTGATTTATATTGGAGGTTCAATATATGTGTTTATCTTTTTCATTTGGAAAGTTATTTTATCCCGTAAAATGTTATTAGATCCACTCTGAATTCATCCAAAATTTTTATATAAGATTATTGGTCTTACTATATAAATAATCCTATTATATTGAAAAATTTGTTCAATGATTTTGTGAAAAAAGTATGGATGTTAAAAAACGTCTCATGAGGCCCTAATATCATCATTTTCAAAAACTCTATCCATGAAAGAAATAAAATATATAGAAGAAATGGATGGAATTTTCATCAGTTATTAAAAATAATGGTATTTAAGATCCAACAAGAAAAAATATATCTATTTTGGAAATTATGGTCATCCTAGAAAAATAATTCCTCAGTGGTATCACATAAACAACTCTATTGAAAGAAAATAAAACTGGTGGAAGAGTACTCTGATGGAAAAGGAATGGTGGTGAATGAATCATTTGTAAGGAATTAAAAATGTAAACTTATACAATTGTGATTAGTTTCCCAATTAATATTAGGTTAAGACAATAATTTTTTCCCTAATAAATACACTCAAGTTATTTTGTACGTAATTGTCATCACAAATAAAAGATATATTTTTATTAGGTTAGAGACAATTACTATATAGGATTATCAAGAAGAGGAGGTGGTTGTTAAGGTTGTGGAATTCCTTTCCTTAAATATGAACATGGAAAAATTAAAGTTCAAATATGAAGAGTTAGTCCATCAAGATACACCACATTCATCAACCTAAGAAATTTTGAAGGTACCCCTCTCCCCATATGCTTTAAATATTTCTAAAATTTAAAAATAGGTATAGAATATTGGTGTGATATATAATACATGGGGTAAGTGTTCTCACAAATAAGAATATTTCTATCTGAAAACATATATGGTTTTATGTTGTAAAGTGCATATACCATGTGGTGGTTAAGTAATATCATATCAATCTTGGGGTCTATCCTAAAGGAACCTTTGTGGTTTTTTGGGTGATGTGGAAGATAAGTGGAATTACCTATTTCATGTTAATAAATTGTATCAACTGATTGTATATGTCATATTACCCAAGCCTTTGCAATTTAAACATAAAATACTAATAGTTTGGTGTGATATTAATTGGAATCATTGGATTTATTGACAAAATGGAAGTGTAAATATGTTGTAGATTTAATAAATCAAGTGAGAGGCATGGGAAGCATTTTGTATGTTATATTAAACACTTATTAACTTTATCAATCATTGACTTGGTAGGACTATAGGATATGTTGATACCTAAAAAGAAAATTGGTATTATCACTTATTAAATTTCAATGAGTTAATATATATATTATAGAAGGTGAGTAACCTTTTTATTTTATTTACTATAAGAGGATAGATATGTCACCTTTAATACATGTTTTTCTTATCCTTATAAAATTCATTTTATTTGGAAATGTTTTAATGGATTTGGATTTAAGTGTTTATTTTCAATAAAATATAAAGGAAGATATTATTGAAATCTTAAGGGTTTGCATTGGATTTGTTGAAAATATGTGTTGATTGAATATATGGTTTTGTTTAAAATACGTTGTTAAGAATTATTTATGCTAGTTACTGGAAAAATATTAATTATATTTTTATTCCTAGTGTAATCTAGCAATGGGTTTTGTAACTAGATAATAAACAGGGGGTTATCACGCTCAAGTCCAATACCTAGGTGTATTACTAGTAATTATTATATATAAGATCAAAAGATACATTAAATTGGGAGGAACTATGAAGGTGAGTACCAATTCATAAAAAAACTAGAACATAGGATAGAATGAATTTTAGAATAGTGTGGCGCATCAAAGGGAGCCATCAAACATGATGGGACATATAAGATTAGTTCGGTGTTGTGGTAGGGCATCCAGGATAATAAACCAATCAGAATTACAACTGGAACATCAATATAAGAAAAATGAGTTTGTAATTATTCGATTTCATCTAGATAATGATTTTTTTTAAAAGTTGGAGTCAAATATATAGTCGATAAGTTAAATCATGTCACAATGAAATCAAAATGAATATTATACTTTCAATACACCATATATCTCATAGTTTTTCACTTGAGAAGTATATTTATAAAAAATGAAAATGTGGAAAAGCACAATTGGGTTTATTTTTAATGTAATTAGAATAGAAAATTACAAAGAATACCTACAGGTTTATAAAATAAATGAAAATAATTCTAGTTGGTGATTGGATGACTGCGATTTAGATGTTTAAAGTGAAGGGTGGAAGAGATGGTGGAAACACCATAGTAGTGGGTTTTATAAAATTTTATTATACTTGTTTAAAATGGAATACCACTCCACAGGTTTATTGGAGACCATGATTATAGGAGATTCAAACATTCAAGTTTTTGGATCTGGTGCATCATGGATAGTGATTGTGATGGAAGTCGTATTGGAGAACATCTTTTCAAGAAGAACTTTATGTTGAGGTTAGGTATGGATTATAAAAATTAATGTTTTAAGATAACCATATGACATGTGATTTGAGGACATTATTCCATTAAATTCAAAACATGTTTCAAAACTAGATCCCTAAATTGAAATTTGGGATGTCACTATGTTGTGGCATACCAAAACATGGGAAAAAATCAAATGTTTTTATTATAAAGGATAAGATCATCGATAAAAATATAAAGTAGTCACTCAAGTTAAGATGGTTATTTTACCTTCAAAAGATAATATAGGATACTTAGAAAGATCATAGAGCCAATAGAAATAATGTGTGGTCCAATCTATTCATAGAAAGGGAGTGGAAGTTGGATTTTTTGTGTAAAACTTCATCAAGATAGTCTAATAAGATGATAGATGAGTAGTATCGAATTTATGATATTGTGAGAGAGGAATTATAAAGGGGAACAATGATTTTATTCTATGAATACTTTTAAATTGAAAAATGATAAAGGGATCATAAACTATATTTTCGACCTATTTTCCAAAATAAAAGATATTTTAGTTGTTTAGTATGTTAAACTATTACAATAAGAGAATTGTCAAGTAGAGTTCTATACCCATGATATAAGGAATAATTAGTATACATTGTGTTCATGAAAGAGTAGTAGTGAGAATAAAGAGGGTATATTTCTTGATCTAAGTATGTACAAATCCCTATCACTATTGTTGGAAAAACAAGTACCTGCATGTCTATAATATGTGGGTGTTCTACCTTGGAGTAGTGTAAATATAAGGATAAATTGAATTGAGAACTCACCTATAATGATCCATTAAAAAAATATTTTATAATTAGAAAGCCTAGGATGGAATGACCTTGAAAATTTTTATACTCCAAATTAATAATTTAATGGATTTTTATGAGTTTCCACATTGTTGATTTCAAGCTCCTTAGACACTTTACAATGAGGGTGAACCAAATAAAATCTTCAAATTCCTTTCATATTTTCATTATTTCTTCGACTTATGGGAATACAATGTGTTAGTGAGAAAAAATACACGAGAGATTAGTTGAACTCAATTCATTTACATTTTGTAATAATATCCTAATAGAAAAATTAGTAAAAATGTTGAAACTAGTTAAAAATAAATTCACATGAATTTATCCCCCTCTTAGGTTTCCCTGGTGATCAAATAACATTGAATCCAATTTTTCACATTAAATGAAGGTTAAATCACATTTAACTTGTCATGACCTTTCATTATTAATAATCCCACCTGATCTCGTAGTAAAGGCAAGGTTGACCCCTAAATATATTTACCAAAAGCTCATGAGTTAGTAACTAGAACATGTGATATAAAAACCATAAATGAGAGGAATTGTCTTCATAACCTAGGAAATAGGGAAATGAAACAACCAGTTGTCTCCAAATAATTTCCATTCCACAAATAAATTCCCACAACCCAAATATTTTTTATAAAAACAATTTATAACTAAAAAAATTTTCCATTAAAGGAAAAAACATAAATCTGCAAATCATCCACAAACTACATTCATGTTTCCTAAAAAAACCCTTAATTCTCTTAGACTAACTTAAAAATATATAGTAAACTATGTAAGGGTGAGAAATTTTTAGTATATACTAGGATTATCCTTAAAAAAAATTGCATCCATGTGAAATAAATATGAAATATTATAAAATAATGACATCAATAATGAAAAATATATAAATATATAGAAACAAAATAATAACTTGAAATATAAACATTTATCTTCATGTTCCACTACAATTGACACCATTTTAAATATTCCCTACATCATTATCAACCATTTTCCCAACCTGGACTTCCAACTAATTCCCAGTCCATCCAAGGACCTTAACGACACAAAATTAATCAAATTAGTTATAAATATCTGTAGCACTATAAATGAAATCAAAATTAACCAAATAATATAGAATTTAAATTTAAAACAAAACTAATATATTAGTTGAGATATATTCCCCTTAAAAACTATATATATCTGATAGGAGGACCCCTCATTAACTTATTTTCCACATGATATCACAATAGTAACAAACCATATAATCCTTCATATATTCACAACACTAAATAGTCACCATACCCTACATCCACATGATATTCCTTCCTAACCGTAGTTATAATCTCACTTCCGCATACCACACAACCACATATCCACACAATAATACCACATATGAACTTTTAATAACCACTAATTGGTAAAGTAACTTAAATACGAATGATATTAACCCCATACCCTCCTCTTTTTATGTAAATCCACTGAAAATTTCTTATTATAATCACACCATAATAATCATGTAAAAAATCCTTGATCTATTACAAACTGTGGATCAATCTTTGATCTATTACAAACCATGGATCAATCGTTGATCCATCACAACCCATGGAATTTCTCCCATCATTCTCATTTACAACATCATATCTCCAAATAAGATTCCATTGCATCAAAATAAAAAACATTACCACCACACATAAAAATAAAACGTTCCATAATAAATCATCATCAAAAGGTTAACAGAATCCGTAGAAAAAAGGAAGCCACACAATTAATAAAATCAATTTTTTCGCATCATTTATAGTCCCAATATTTATCATTTAACAACTTTATTATATTAAATTTTCCATAATTTTACCCATATTTAATGTTAAACCATTCATCCAACCAATTCTTATTTTAATACATTCATCCATCTGTAATCACATTTATTCCATCCATGTTCATCTAACATCAACCTTCTCTTTACTTCGTTTCATTTTAGTTAACCAATGTTATTAATAATATTGTTTAAAAAATATTCAATTAGTTTCCACATTAATTTTCCAAACATCAATATTATATTTAATGTAATGACCCAACATTTTTATCAAAGGAATTTCATTTTTAATTATGTAATTGTTTCATATTTAATAATGTAATATTATATAAAGCACATGAAACACATAATGAAAACTGAAAGAAATATTATATTAATATTATCATTACAGTTAGAGAATAAATATGGACATAAGTATTTAAAATATTATAATGGGGTAAAAATAGAAAACAAGATAACAATAATATGAAAATTTGGATATGCTTGATCCATTTAAATAACTATAGTCACGAAAAAAATTATAGAAATGAAACAAAATATTATTAATACAATATTAATGATGAAAGTGAATATATGTATAATAATGAGAGGATTTATAACTTAATTAATTATTAATTAATTATTAATTACTTGTAGAACATAGGAAACCCATATGATAATTACAAATATGACCCTCAAAATTGTAATATGACTGTTGAAATAGTAATCCAACTGTTAATAATAGTAACCCGAACGATTGAATAGTTTCCAAACTTATGGAAGTGTAAAATAACATATTCAAATATTATAAAATGAAAATATTATATATTTATATCGTGACATATGTAAATAAATTTTTTTTAAATGTTTTAATAATGAAAAAATTAGTGTTTTATATTTTCAAAATATATATGTTTTATTTTAATTTTCTTAACAAAAATGGATATTTGAAATAAAATTTATTTTAATGAAATGTGTTGAAAATTTAATTTTAGGTTTTATTATATTGATCATATAATTTTATTAGGCTAAGTAATTTATCAAAGGGTTGTAAAATTGATCAAAAATTGAATATTCCATGTTTTTAAATAAATAAAATATTTATTTAAAAATTAATTTTATCAACACCAAAAACATATTATAAAAAAATTGATTTAATTTTTTGAATAAAGAGTTCAAAAAATGTTTATTTTATATTTTTTTTATTTTTTAAAATTGTTTAGTTTTTTATGAATAGTGAAATATGACATAATATGATATATAACATTATATGTTCAATGCTTGATTTATTGCATGTGGGTTGATGAAAGAAAACATTAGTTAGAAATAACATGAACCATTTAATGTATATAGTCACAATATTCATTAATATTGGTGGTATTAATCCCAAATAATAAAATAACGAATATAATACTCAAAATATACCACTCTTCTCCCCATATAAATACTAACCATCGCCGCCCCTTCCCCCTCACACATTCTATATCTTGGAGATTTCCATATATCTAACCTAAACATACCTCACCCATCTCCATATGTATCTAAAATCATTCATCTTATCAAAATACCAATCCAATGTCCCTTAAGTGGAATCCCAAGAGGATATATACAAAGGAGAAGGTAATTCACTCAAATGAAAATTTTAATTATTCTTCTTCATCATTTTCTAAAAATAATTCCACAAGCCAATGAATAATAAATCTAGTATCATATATATATATATATTAATGTTATTTTTTAATGGAATATCTACCAACCTTCCTCTTATCTTACCCTCAATTGATTCTAAAATGAAAATAGTGTTCACATTTTAGTGGATTCAATACCTCTATGAACAACACATGTCCATTTTTTACGCCACCTTAATGGATGGATATACAAATAATATTATGATTAAATATGACTATAATAAGTATATTACAACTTATTTAATGTTTTTAATGTTTTAATAATAATTCAATTAAATAAAATGAGTCTCTTTCATAATTATTAGTAAAACTGCCTAAATGGACTAACCATATAACATTGACATTTTCACTAAATGAATCATCGCTACATCAAAACACATATAGATATTTCAGAACATTTTAATTTCTAGAAGATTAGTATGTTATGATTATATGTTCTTTATGTTATGAACCATATTATTATTCATGATCCTTGTCTTTTATGATGTCATATTATGTCTTTTGGCTCATATTCATTGATTATTTACCATTTTTATTCCCTTATTGGGCTTTTTATCTCTTCCCTATTGTTTATATATTCCCCAGGTTATCCTATGTAGTTTTAAGAGGTAATAGGATTTTATGATATCATTATGGATATTAAAATACTGACCTTTTATTTTATTTTTATCCTGATTTTATATGTACCTAGTATCCTAATGAAACTATACCTCTTGATCATTTGGTTTTATTTATTCGATATTTGTATTAAAAATTATGTTATAATTTGTGTAAAATAAATGGGTTACTATAGTTGATATCAATGAAATTTGTATTTATTTTTAGGTATTAGGACTAGAATATTTAATTGATACCCCTAGGGATAAGAATAAGTATAAGAAAATATCATGTAATTTTGATAAATTATAGATAATGTGGTTTTAAAGCTATTACATCCCTATCTGGATACCAGAAGTGGGAATGGCTCTAGAATAGTTGTACTTAGGGGTAATGACCCTGAATATTATAACCTTGTTCATGAAAAATAGTCTAAGAAGAACTACTAGTTTGACACTCTTGGGGGATATGCTTTGGAAAATTCACAAACTCTTTACAAATCATTATAAAGGCCGTGAAAAGATTGTTATGTTAGAAACCTAACAAAAAATTAAAATGGATAACCAAGATTGAAATATAGAGACACATAAGTATAAATATAGATGTTCTTTATATGGTATTACTCTTATGTTCAGAGTTCCCATGTTTATATTCATGTTGGTTTAAGTATTCCCATAGGTAAAGTTTTCATTTTTTAGTTAATAGAAGTAAATAGAAGGATCCTTTCCAAAAACAAATCTGATAAGCAATATGATGATTACCTGAATAAGATGTTGAATCATGTGTGAGTAGGATCTAATAACCTTATATAAGTACTGGATCAAGTGACAGAAGTTATGAATAATAACATGGATCATGTGGAAGACATTATTTCTCCTAAGCAATGTCATGTTATGGATGAGTACATCTTGTGACAAAGGCTGTCAACATTTAGAAGATCTCATGAGACCATAAGAAAATTTTCAATTGGTTATAAAATTGATCATAATTTTAAAATTAGAACTTTTAAAATAAATAAGGATGTTATTTAAAATTTAAAATTCTCAAAATTAAAAAAAATGAAAATAGATTTAATTTTTAGAACCTATGTGTCTAAAAAACATTTATTGTGATTTTTTAATATTTTCCAAAAATATTTGAATTTTCAATAAATATTGAAATTTTTCAAAATATGATATTTATCATTATACGATAAATAAATAATTTATATCATATGGGATGATAAAAAAATTCATTATTTCAAGATACATTTTTTAATATAAAATATATAGTCACAAGATTCATAATGATTGGTAGGATTGAGCCAAAAGAATAAACTAATGAATATAATATTAAAAAACACTCCTCTTCACATCTTATAAATAACACCCCTAACCTCCTATTTTAAACCCACATTATAGGCTCTTGTAACTTTTAATATATCTCCCCAAACAATCCCTAATCCCTTTACCTAATCTATTTAATTATTGGTCTTCGTAAAATACCAATACATGGTGCCTTTAAGTGGAATCCCCAGAGGAAACATCCAAAAAGATCATAATTCTATCAACAAGGACTTCAAATTTTCCCTCCTTTAAATCCTCCAAAATAATTCCATCAAAAGTATACTAATAACTAAAATTTAATATATAGATATATATGGTAATATTTTTAGGTTATTTTAATACCTACCATCCATCCTCTTCTCTTCCCCTTAATTAATTTTGAAACTAAAACGTTTTCTATATTATGGTGTATTCATTGCCTCTATAAACAACATAAATTTCTTTCCTCCACCACCTACATGGTTGGGTATTGAAAAAATATTATGGTTAAATATTAATATAATAAGTATATTATAAGTTATTTAATGTTAAATAATGTTTTAAAAACAATTTAATTATATGAAAAAATAGATTTCATAATAGTCAGTAAACCCACCTAAATTAAAATACCATTTAATGTTAACATTTTCACTAAAAGAAATAATACCTATGTATGAACACATATGAATATTTGGGAGAATTTTTTTATGTATGAACATGAATATCATTTCATTTCACATTTGGAGTTATATTTCCATTTGGAAGGAACTCAAATAATTATCCACAAGTGATTCAACCATGGAACCATGAAACGAACACCCTCAGAACTAAATCATTAAACATTATATGCCCTTAAAATGGTTTTAAATGAATAAAATATAATTATATTAAACAAAATATCGATTTAAAATCTTATAATTTATATAATTAATAAATATAATTTGATCTCACATGATGTTAATTGAATGTGAAGAACAATTTTGTACATATGGTAAGGGATTTATCCAAAACACCCAATTCCCTTTGGGTTATTAAATTTCTCTCTCTAACACTATTTATCTCTATATTTACTATTAAATAATTATTTTTAATTAATTATTTTTTTTCTTACAAATTTACCTATCTTATTTTCCCTTTCTTTGATGGGTTTATACATTCCTTTAGATCATTTATGAAATGTCATCTTTAAAATCAAACTCAATTAAGGGAAAATTTTCTAACCATTAATCCTTTTGTGTAAACCTATTTTAATTTAATTATTATCATTTCAGATTTAATTAAATTAAGGATTGTTTTAGGGGTAAAAATTATGGTTTACCTCTGGTTTTCAATGAAAAATCCATGTTAATCCTTTGTTCAAAATTCCTTAAATAATTCATTAAAACACTATTTTTAATATTCATTTCTATACCCAACTCTCTATAATTTCTCATAGTGTTTTTTAAATGGAAATTGTTTTAGACATATTATTATTTAGTATGATATTAATTTAAAAAAAATTTAATTAATTCTTAAATTTAGAATATTTATGAAATATCATTTTATTAATATATGAGGAAAGATATACAACCCATTTCCTCCCATTGTCTATTATTATTTTTTTCTTTTAAGTTACATTTCCATTTATGGTACACATAATCATGTAAATGTTATTATGGGTGAACATAGATATTTATACAATTAATGGGGTTTTTTATTTCTTATGAAATGATATGTATGGGATTATTGAGTAATCATAATCCATGATGGGTCACTATCCACCATATGATGTTGTCTTGGATGTTAGCCTTGACTTATGCTTATATCATGTTTCATATTGTTTAAACTTTCTTATGTTTCCATGATATTGTGATTCCATGTAATTTATGTTATTCAAACATATGATTATTCATGATCCTTTCCTTTTATGATATCAGAAAAGGTTTTTTCACTTATATGTTAAAATTCATTATCACAATTATTCTCTTACAAGGAGTTTAAGCTCACCCCTTTTGTTTATGTATTCCGTGATTTATCCTATGAAATTTTAGGATCTCAAAGAGATTTAGTATATTATTATTGAGGTTAATGTATATATATTTTTTATTTTAGTTTAATATTTATGTTTTATGTACATACTATTTAAAATATATTTGGCATCTCAATCCTTTTGTTTTATTTATTAGATATTTATGTTAAATATAATGTAAAAATATGTGTAAAAGAAATGGGTCTCTATATTCAACACCATCCCATATCCAACACAACTAAAACATCCCCTTATCTTTATTAGTAACCACCATATTCCTCCCCAACATGACCATCTAATCCTTAAATAAATCTAATAAACAAAACATAATACCAATAAAAAATCATCTAAACTCCACCCAATAAATACGTGCACTAGAATTTCAATAGGACCACATTACAACCCTATTAAAATTATAACCCCAAAACATACAACACCAGTTTTTATGAAATATTTATTATATAACATTTATAAACATAGAATATAGAATTCCACATTCCATTCCAATTATCACTATTAACTTTAACCAAGAGATCAGTTTTATAATATTTAAGAGTCTCAATAAAAAGAAATACATAAACAAAACCTTTATACCACAATTAACCAACCCAACTAGGATTACCCCAATCATAATAATATTTAATAGTATTAAAAACAACCTTAATCATGAATTCAATAAAAATGGTATATCCATATATTCAATGTTTCAACAATCCACTTTTAATTATACTATTTTAAGTAATTCTCCAATAAATATGGGATAAGGTTTAGAAGTGATAATAGGCCTTAAGAAATTCATATAAATCAATTCAATAATATTATTCTATAAGGTAGAAAATATAGTGACACTAGCCTTTTACACATATAATTATACGATTTTAAGCATTATTAAATATCAAATTACAAGACAAGGATCTTAAATTCTAGTGTGTAACGCCCCGACCCCAGCTACCCAGAGTCGGTGCATTACTTCGTAACATTGGCATGATCATAAGAAAGATCAAATCTCGAAAGACCGATTGGTTTAGTATCCTTGGAGACACTAGATATATTCATAAGTATTACATTATATCATAAAATGAAAAACTACTACAACAACATAATGTTTCCACAGTCCACACTATAATCCCCTCATAATATCCCTGCAGGTCATTCATAACTTACATCTTCACATCCTGGGAAAAATAAAACATAGAAAAGGGGTGAGCTCAAATGCCCAGTAAGGATAACAATATAGCGGAACATTCAAAAATAAGCATACTCATTTAAGGCAATGAATTACTAAAACAAAAGCCTTTTAAACTTGAACTTCAACATAGTATGGAAAAAGTAAAATGAAATAATTCCATTTACTTGTTTACATGGATATTCTACTAATCGAATAATCTCATGCAAAATCAATAACCACTTTCATAATGTTGGAATGCATAATGCTAAACTTTAATTACTTTTCAAGGCCTCGTCCCAAGACCTTGGGGCTAACTGTAACCGGAACCCAACCCGGAGTGCCTCTAATAACCGGACACCAACCCGGAGTGCCTCTAATAACCGGACACCAACCCGGAGTGCCTCTAATAACCGGACACCAACCCGGAGGGCTTACTTTTACCAGTCCCTAACCTGGAGGGCTTACTTTTACCAGTCCCCAACCTGGAGGGCTTACTTTTACCAGTCCCCAACCTGGAGGGCTTACTTTAACCAGTCCCCAACCTGGAAGATACTTGTCCAACACATTCATATGAAGTAAAGATTGAAATATAACATAAACATTCTTATTGGAACTAGCATACGAAATGTCAATACTTTCACCATAAACTATGAATGGTATAAAAATAGCACATCCACAGTCAAACATATCACAAAACCTTCAAAATAATATAGAAGTTTTGTATCATAATAAATCAACTTCAAATAATCTTAAAACCCATCAAAGGATGTTGACATAGATGAAATCAAAATTCTTTTTAAAGAAATATCTCCATTTATTTTGAAATCATTTAAGATTCATTTAAAATCAAACATTTTCTTTGAAAATAATCTTATAAGCTTTTAAGGGAAGCTTTGACGATTTTATAACGACGGAAAATAACCGCACCCACCGTATAAGTTAAAAAAAACATTCTTATCTTAATTCTGTCGAAAAGGTTAAAAAGCACCTTGTTTGGAAAACGACGGAAAGATTCCCTTATAAACCTCTTATAAAAAGTCAAACAAGGGTATAAATGAATTTATCCCGTATTATTTTAAATATTAAAATTTTTTTGAAATACATTTTGAAGAAACATGGATGTGGATGATAACGAGATCCCAGTAGATTATTACGTATAAACAACCTCGGATAATGAAGAGATTGTGAAATAACCCTTACCAGTTTGGTAACTTATGAAACATACAACCCATGAAAGAGGTATCATACAATGAATATGTAAGTACACATAAATTATAGTGTATTACACAAAGAATATAATTATGGGCAGTACATACACCACACAAAAGGTAATGGTGGCAATATGGCATGAATCTCATGAGAATAAGGAGTGAGATGAAAACCCCTTACCACGTTAATCAACTGAGTCGTATGGCCAAAAGTTAATAACCACCAAATGATTTACAGAATAACATGAATATAAATAGAATCATGATAATATATATCAAATGGCAGTACACAATACACCACTTTCAATAATTTAGTGGCGAACAATGGAAATCTCACGGAATTGAAAGTGAGATAAGAAAATCCCTTACCTTGTACTTTTCTTTGGTTGGGGTAGGTTAACCTCCTGTATAATGGTGAAATAGTTGTTATTAAATTATACAAGAATCATATATAATAATATGATATCATATATGATCTTTTAACATTTATTTGTTAATAATATCTTAGTATTATCATTATATCAGGTGTTAACTTACTTGTTTTCTTTTATATGTTTTGTTACGTAAGACATGTTTGTAAAGGATAGGTTGTATATTATTCATATCCAGAATGATATCAAGTCCATAAACATCATTTTTAAATCATCAAATGATAATTATACTTGAATGGATACGATGGAGAATGAATCTCATCGCGTTCGTGGAGACGGTAGTCCGTACGTACGCACGTACGCTACTTCCATTTAATTTTTATTTTAAAAGAATTGAATCCAAATGATACATAGGTATATTACTATTCCAGTATAATATAATATTTTATATATGTTACTTAATTTCATTAACACCATCCTTTATACGTTCCATGTGTGGTATGAACGAGTCATATCATTTTAAGGGGGCGGTAGTCCGCACTTCCTCAAATGAAATTATCGTATGTATATACAACATGAAACGAATAATGGTATGTAATAAAATGGAATTACAGAAGCTTATATATAAAATATATATCATTAATATCATATTTAATTACAGTTCCATCATAATGGCCACCATGAGAGGCGGTAAGATGTATTTGAACAATAATCGTTTCGTGAGGCGTTAGTTTGCCATCCACAGAAACATTATGTTCGTCATCCATTAGATGGAGTTGTGTGTATGTGTAGTTTGAATCCTTCTTATAACAACATCCTAGTATATTTAGGATACTGGTGTTGTTACAAAAGAAATGAAATAAAAAGATTTTGGGGGTTGGAGAAGCAAAATAAAGGAAAATAATTTAAGAGAAATCGTTACCTTTAATTTAGGTAACTCACTTTGGTTGGAACCAAAGGACTTCTTGAAATGATTTCTGCCTAAGGGGAAGCTTCAAGGAGGAGGAGAGGGATGTAGGGAGCTTAGTTGGGAAGAGTTTGGACGAGCCAAGTGGCTTGAGTGGTGTGAGGAATGAGTAGAAGTGGTCTCCTTTTATAAGGGAGAGGAGGGGCTCTTTAGGAAAGAGTGAAAGTATTACTTTATAATATAATTATATTCGGTTTATAATGGTACAAAAATCATTGAGGTTGAAGATAAGATGACTCATATTCTAAATAACATCAACCAATAAGAATTGGACAGGTTTTTAGATAATATTTTAATCATTATAATCTTATTTATTTAAATGATTTAATAATGAGGTAAACATTGCATCATTATTGTGTCATTAATAATTTAAATTATTTGATGTCTAAAAATTATAAATAAAATATCACTATGTAGTAACTCTTTTTATATTTCTAATGAATATTTATAATTGAAAATTCAACATGTATAACCCTATGTAAAAATTGTTTTGCTAAAAGATATATGCTTGTGTCATTTTTGTATTCATTTTGACTTAATTAAAATAAAGTGTCATTATCACTTACAAGTGGATCCATGGGGTCCCAAAATTGACACAAAGATGCCCATGGTCGACCATGTATCAACCAATAGGGTTAAGACACGTTTTAGGGTAATTTAGTATTATTATAATATTATTTTGTAACCTTTATTTACCGGATTTACCCTTAACCATGGTAAATAAAATATTTACCGCAGTAATTATTCAAAATGTCTAAAAATAAAAGTTACCTATTTACACAATTTGAACATACTGATTCCAAATATGGAATCTATTTTCCTAAATTCAAAACACAGAAGTGGCAGAAATTAATTTAAAATTAATTCCCGCTGTCAAAACAAAAAGCGTGTTTTTAAGAGGTAATAACTATCAAAAGATTGACACTTGTTTATGTTTGGTTTAATTGTAAAATTATGTCCAATGACCAACATTATATTAAATAGTAAAAATATATTCTAAATATACTTTAAAACCACTCAAATTCATAATTTATTACTATTAATTATTTTGATTAAAAAAGTTGTTTTTAATTAAAATTTAGTAATTTTCACTATTCATCAAAATATGAAAGTTATCCGAAAAGTCCCAAAATTTAACCTTAGGCTAAATTTGATATTCCGAATCCAAAAATTAAGTCCATTTTAAAATATAAAATATATATAACTTCAAAAAGTAGGTATTACTATTCATAACAGCTAGTTTGATTGGTTACGGTGTGTTAGAACTCGAAGTTGCGTACAACACACGCTACTGTTTTATTCAAAGGAAAGCGTACCGTGGAAGCTTGGGATGTTTCATTTTAAATTTTTTTGATGTCTCCATTTAGTAAAAAAGTTTAAAATATTGTATTTAAAAAGGTTTCACTATCAAAAGTTGATAAAAGTGCAATACTGAAAATGAATCTGTTCTTGCATTATGACTAAGAAACTCATAATATGGATTCTAAAATTATAAGGATTATATAAAGTTTAAAATTTAGTTAATACTATTCATGACCTCTTTTAATGGCTTTTTTTTGGTAAGTCATGGTGCAATTGAACTCAGTGTTGCGTGTAGTGCAAGTTATTGAATTATTTTTAAGAAATAACACACTATGAAATCCTGGGGTGTTACATTCTCCCCTCCTTCAATAAATTGCGTCCTCGCAATTTGAAATTGTTCTTCGAAAATAAAAGGTTGAAAATAGAAAATATCTTTGTGGGAAAACCCACATCGGAAATTAGGTTACTAAAATTTAGTCTTAATATGAGGAAAAGAGAAATGAAAGAGCCAAATTATGATCTCGATTAGGAGAACATTGGTGGCAATTAGAGACATATAATTGGAGGAAAAACGTAAATATTTATAGGTAGTGATTGAGATCATCAATCACAAACAAGTGTATAATTGAGGTCCTTAAATTCATCAATCTATGATGATTTGAAATACCATCGGTTCAACAAAACATAGGGTATTAGGATAACACATTTTTGACGTTTCAAAATATCCTAGTTGAAATCCCACATCAAAAAATGAATTAATGAGGCCTCTATTTAAAATAAAGAGTCGAAAGTATGAAGATTACCGAAAATAACACATACTAGGGTTCCATGTAAAAAAATATGGATATGGAAGAAAAATCTAACCATCAATTATCTGATGGAGAGTGGTAGAGAACATGGCTATAAAAAGGCCAACAATCCCAAGGCCATAAATTAGTGATGATTTAAGGTACCATCTAGGAAAACATTTTTGTTCAAAGTTTCTTTTCTTAATATTGAGGAATTTATTTATGAGATTGGCTAAGATCATAAGGAGATATACTTACTTTATAATTAGAGTTTTATCCATTAATAAATTTCTACCACAAACTCATCTTTCACTCTAAAAGATAATAGAATGTAAAAAAAATTCTATTTACACTATTCGTATAGGGTTCCAAAATAAAAGAATTTATAATTCATCTACATGATCTTTTAATAAAAACTACATTATTTAATCCAGGACATCTCGTGGGCCAGTGGTAGGTGATACACCCTTGTCGCCCTTCGGTTGTGGGTTCAAGTCTCACAGCCTTGCCGGACGCGACGGGTTGCCGCCCGACCTCCGGGTTGTCCTTTTATGGAAATCCAAAATAATCCAAACTAGAACTATCCAAAATACTTCTATCCAAACTCACAGTCCAACATTTATAAGTATGGTTAACATAATGTAGAACCTTTTTACCCCGTAATAGCATATGAATACCTTCATCATGTATTCTTTTAATACACCGAAACATCCTGAATTACCATATTCCTTATTGATTACATTCATGCTCCCTTATTCCATATAGAAAGCTGGATATACTTCATTAATCCAAAAATGTTTTAAACCCCAAAAATGATGGAATATACAAATCATTAATCAGTTCGAAGGTAGTCAAGAATATCTAACATAATTTATCCAAATCAATCATGTATTATTCTAAAATCACTAACTCGGTATCAGAACCATATTATGGTTTATCTTTCTCTCAACCATATATTTTCCAAAAATTTATCCTGTTATTGAGTCACTTTTCTTTGTTCCACACAATCTCAAGTCCTTAATGAAATAATACTGCAGTACAATCCTTATATACTCCATAATTATTATAACAAGTACATTGTTGATACAACACTCAATTGACATAATCAACATAAGAACACTAATCATTCCTCTTCATCTGTGGTAGTATCATAACTTGATTATTATCCAATAGCATCATTTGCGTCATAGTCTGATGACTGGGACATAGGTTCGCGTAGTGTCCAAACTCCTTGAAAATGAAGCATTGTACATTTGAAACCATTTTCTTACCCTTGCAGTCACGTAATTTGTGCCCTTTTCCTCCACACTGATAACAAACTCCCATTCCTTTCAGGCAAGTTCCAGGGTGTTTCTTTCCACAGTTACCACATATGGGAAAATTCTTCTTTTCCCTCTTCCCTTTATCCATCTTTCTCTCTTCTATCCTTTTCTTCTCTTGCTTCCCTTCAAAGCCATAGGACTCAGTAATCTCTTTACTTATCTTATCAATACATGATATTATTTCTTCATATGATGATAATACATGAGAGACTATTTCTCTTATAAATTATAGCTTAAGACCATGAAAGATATGATCCTTCCTTCTCTTTGAATCATGTGTATTTCTGGAGTTCTCATTCCTTCTACTGGGCGCCATTTCTATACCATGTCATAAACTAGATCAGTTTATGAATCAAAACACATAATCCCATACTTATAAAACACTTAACATAAATTGAACTATTTATGGATATAATCCATAATCATAAGAATGTTTTCTTTGAGGAAGTATATACTCATAATCCCTTCAAAATGATTTGTAAAGAAAATGAGCGTTATCCTAAGCATATCCCCCGGGAGTGTCGTAACCAAGAGTTCAGCAAGGCCCGTTGTCGTGCACCAGTTCCCGTTCGAGTCTAGCTCAAAGCGGTGTTTTCGGGTTTTACCCCTAGGTACATCTGTGCCAGAGCCGCCTCTACCTGCTCGTATCCAGACAGGGATGTATTGCTCGGAAAACTCACAAAATCTCTACAATACCAAAATTATAGGAAGTTCTTCTATACTAATCCTGAAATTTCATCTTAGGTCTACGTGCTCTAATCAGAGTTTATCTAAATCTAGTTTCCAAGGTTTGTACTAAACTTCCTCTGATACCAACTGTAACGCCCCGACCCCAGCTACCCAGAGTCGGTGCATTACTTCGTAACATTGGCATGATCACAAGAAAGATCAAATCTCGAAAGACCGATTGGTTTAGTAGCCTTGGAAAAACTAGATATATTCATAAGTATTACATTATATCATAAAATGAAAAACTACTACAACAACATAATGTTTCCACAGTCCACACTATAATCCCCTCATAATATCCCTGCAGGTCATTCATAACTTACATCTTCACATCCTGGGAAAAATAAAACATAGAAAAGGGGTGAGCTCAAATGCCCAGTAAGGATAACAATATAGCGGAACATTCAAAAATAAGCATAAACATTTAAGGCAATGAATTACTAAAACAAAAGCCTTTTAAACTTGAACTTCAACATAGTATGGCAAAAGTAAAATGAAATAATGCCATTTACTTGTTTACATGGATATTCTACTAATCGAATAATCTCATGCAAAATCAATAACCACTTTCATAATGTTGGAATGCATAATGCTAAACTTTAATTACTTTTCAAGGACTCGTCCCAAGACCTTGGGGCTAACTGTAACCGGAACCCAACCCGGAGTGCCTCTAATAACCGGACACCAACCCGGAGTGCCTCTAATAACCGGACACCAACCCGGAGTGCCTCTAATAACCGGACACCAACCCGGAGGGCTTACTTTTACCAGTCCATAACCTGGAGGGCTTACTTTTACCAGTCCCCAACCTGGAGGGCTTACTTTTACCAGTCCCCAACCTGGAGGGCTTACTTTAACCAGTCCCCAACCTGGAAGATACTTGTCCAACACATTCATATGAAGGAAAGATTGAAATATAACATAAACATTCTTATTGGAACTAGCATACGAAATGTCAATACTTTCACCATAAACTATGAATGGTATGAAAATAGCACATCCACAGTCAAACATATCACAAAACCTTCAAAATAATATAGAAGTTTTGTATCATAATAAATCAACTTCAAATAATCTTAAAACCCATCAAAGGATGTTGACATAGATGAAATCAAAATTCTTTTTAAAGAAATATCTCCTTTTATTTTGAAATCATTTAAGATTCATATAAAATCAAACATTTTCTTTGAAAATAATCTTATAAGCTTTTAAGGGAAGCTTTGACGATTTTATAATGGCGGAAAATAACCGCACCCACCGTATAAGTTAAAAAAAACATTCTTATCTTAATTCTGTCGAAAAGGTTAAAAAGCACCTTGTTTGGAAAACGACGGAAAGATTCCCTTATAAACCTCTTATAAAAAGTCAAAAAAGGGTATAAATGACTTTATCCCATATTATTTTAAATATTAAAAATGTTTTGAAATACATTTTGAAGAAACATGGATGTGGATGATAACGAGATCCCAGTAGATTATTACGTATAAACAACCTCGGATAATGAAGAGATTGTGAAATAACCCTTACCAGTTTGGTAACTTATGAAACATACAACCCATGAAAGAGGTATCATACAATTAATATGTAAGTACACATAAATTATAGTGTATTACACAAAGAATATAATTATGGGCAGTACATACACCACACAAAAGGTAATGGTGGCAATATGGCATGAATCTCATGAGAATAAGGAGTGAGATGAAAACCCCTTACCACGTTAATCAACTGAGTTGTATGGCCAAAAGTTAATAACCACCAAATGATTTACAGAATAACATGAATATAAATAGAATCATGATAATATATATCAAATGGCAGTACACAATACACCACTTTCAATAATTTAGTGGCGAACAATGGAAATCTCACGGAATTGAAAGTGAGATAAGAAAATCCCTTACCTTGTACTTTTCCTTGGTTGGGGTAGGTTAACCTCCTGTATAATGGTGAAATAATTGTAATTAAATTATACAAGAATCATATATAATAATATGATATCATATATGATCTTTTAACATTTATTTGTTAATAATATCTTAGTATTATCATTATATCGGGTGTTAACTTACTTGTTTTCTTTTATATGTTTTGTTACGTAAGAAATGTTTGTAAAGTATAGGTTGTATATTATTCATATCCATAATGATATCAAGTCCTTAAACATCATTTTTAAATCATCAAATTATAATTATACTTGAATGGATACGATGGAGAATGAATCTCATCGCGTTCGTGGAGACGGTAGTCCGTACGTACGAACGTACGCTACTTCCATTTAATTTTTATTTTAAAAGAATTGAATCCAAATGATACATAGGTATATTACTATTCCAGTATAATATAATATTTTATATATGTTACTTAATTTTATTAACACCATCCTTTATACGTTCCATGTGTGGTATGAACGAGTCATATCATTTTAAGGGGGCGGTAATCCGCACTTCCTCAAATGAAATTATCGTATGTATATACAACATGAAACGAATAATGGTATGTAATAAAATAGAATTACAGAAGCTTATATATAAAATATATATCATTAATATCATATTTAATTACAGTTCCATCATAATGGCCACCATGAGAGGCGGTAAGATGTATTTGAACAATCATCGTTTCGTGAGGCGTTAGTTTGCCATCCACAGAAACATTATGTTCATCATCCATTAGATGGAGTTGTGTGTATGTGTAGTTTGAATCCTTCTTATAACAACATCCTAGTATATTGAGGATACTGGTGTTGTTACAAAAGAAAGGAAATAAAAAGAGTTTGGGGGTTGGAGGAGCAAAATAAAGGAAAATAATTTAAGAGAAATCGTTACCTTTAATTTAGGTAACTCACATTGGTTGGAACCAAAGGACTTCTTGAAATGATTTCTGCCTAAGGGGAAGCTTCAAGGAGGAGGAGAGGGATGTAGGGAGATTAGTGGGGCAGAGTTTGGACGAGCCAAGTGGCTTGAGAGGTGTGAGGAATGAGTAGAAGTGGTCTCCTTTTATAAGGGAGAGGAGGGGCTCTTTAGGAAAGAGTGAAAGTATTACTTTATAATATAATTATATTCGGTTTATAATGGTCCAAAAATCATTGAGGTCGAAGATAAGATGACTCATATTCTAAATAACATCAACCAATAAGAATTGGACAGGTTTTTAGATAATATTTTAATCATTATAATCTTATTTATTTAAATGATTTAATAATGAGGTAAACATTGCATCATTATCGTGTCATTAATAATTTAAATTATTTGATGTCTAAAAATTATAAATAAAATATCATTATGTAGGAAATCTTTTTATCTTTCTAATGAATATTTATAATTGAAAATTCAACATTTATAACCCTATGTAAAAATTGTTTTGCTAAAAGATATATGCTTGTGTCATTTTTGTATTCATTTTGACTTAATTAAAATAAAGTGTCATTATCACTTACAAGTGGATCCATGGGGTCCCAAAATTGACACAAAGATGCCCATTGTCGACCATGTATCAACCAATAGGGTTAAGACACGTTTTAGGGTAATTTAGTATTATTATAATATTATTTTTTAACCTTTATTTACCGGATTTACCCTTAACCATGGTAAATAAAATATTTACCGCAGTAATTATTCAAAATGTCTAAAAATAAAAGTTACCTATTTAAACAATTTGAAAATCCTGATTCCAAATATGGAATCTATTTTCCTAAATTCAAAACACAGAAGTGGCAGAAATTAATTTAAAATTAATTCCCGCTGTCAAAACAAAAAGCGTGTTTTTAAGAGGTAATAACTATCAAAAGATTGACACTTGTTTATGTTTGGTTTAATTGTAAAATTATGTCCAATGACCAACATTATATTAAATAGTAAAAATATATTCTAAATATACTTTAAAACCACTCAAATTCATAATTTATTACTATTAATTATTTTGATTAAAAAAGTTGTTTTTAATTAAAATTTAGTAATTTTCACTATTCATCAAAATATGAAAGTTATCCGAAAAGTACCAAAATTTCACCTTAGGCTAAATTTGATATTCCGAATCCAAAAATGAAGTCCATTTTAAAATATAAAATATATATAACTTCAAAAAGTAGGTATTACTATTCATAACAGCTAGTTTGATTGGTTACTGTGTGTTAGAACTCGAAGTTGCGTACAACACACGCTACTGTTTTATTCAAAGGAAAGCGTACCGTGGAAGCTTGGGATGTTTCATTTTAAATTTTTTTGATGTCTCCATTTAGTAAAAAAGTTTAAAATATTGTATTTAAAAAGGTTTCACTATCAAAAGTTGATAAAAGTGCAATACTGAAAATGAATCTGTTCTTGCATTATGACTAAGAAACTCATAATATGGATTCTAAAATTATAAGGATTATATAAAGTTTAAAATTTAGTTAATACTATTCATGACCTCTTTTAATGGATTTTTTTTGGTAAGTCATGGTGCAATTTAACTCAGTGTTGCGTGTAGTGCAAGTTATTGAATTATTTTTAAGAAATAACACACTATGAAATCCTGGGGTGTTACATAGTGTCTAAAACATTAGGTAAATAATTAAAAATCATGATTCCAAAATAGGGTCATCTTTCAATTAATCTTCATAAAGATCTAATAACTTAATTTTGAGCCCTTACATATGCATAGAATAACATATGGATAATATAAAAATAGGGATGAGCTAAAAATCCCATTAAGGGAATAGACATTAAAATAAATCATAACAAATGGTTTGGAAGTCATAAAATAATGATATAAAAATCCATGGAACATATTTAAACATAAAGAATCATAACATGGGATCATAAAATCATTGATTCATAGTAATTTAAAAGCAACATAAAACATTATTTCAGCACGATTCAAGGCTCATTTCACATAGAGGAGAATGATTAAAGTCTCATTTCAAATAGATGGTGATGATTCAAGTATAACCACTAAGGCCATTTCACATGGAGCATGAGTCAAGACTAACCACCAAGACTGTTGCACATAAAGTCTCCTGAGACAAAAAATTACCCAAAACATTAGAGAATTATATGATTTCACCCATAATAAAAATTCATAAATATTTTTCTCATATATATAATCATAAATTAATAATCAAACATAAATTTAAGGGTTACCCATGGGAAGAAATGGGTATCATAATCATGTTATAAAGCATAATAAGTGGTCATATAATAAAAGTGTCCATGAATGAAATGAATTAAATCATAAAAGGAAATTAATAAATGAAAATAGGAATATATCATGATTATTGACATCAAACTGAATTGATAAAATAAAAAAAATATAAGAAACTTTAGAGTTAAAACATTCTTGTGCTGTTTGAGGAAAATATTTAAGAGAATTTAAAAAAGAAAAGGGAATAATATTTTATATAAGACTAGAATTTAACCAAGAAGGTTTTCATAATAAAATGAGCTATTTTTTAAAAATAATGTAATGTTAAAAAATATTATAGAGTTCACTTGAAATTGGTTAATAATTTGATAATTTCACTTAAATCAATCTTCCTTATCAGGATGAATTGGGTATAGAAATTTTTAAAAACATGTATATTTCAACAATAAAGGATGAATGGATCTTGATACATAATTTTGGAACAAATATACAAAATTTATAATATTTACATGAAAATAAAATATAATTTAATTTGGGTAAAAAAAGAAGATTAACCTGAAGGAATAATGGAGGTTCAGGTAGAATCTCTTACCTTAAGTCTGAAGGTGTTCTTCAAATGATCATAATATCTTGGATAATAAAATTAGATTCATTAAATAATAATTAAATAACCATTTATACATTTATTTAATTTATTATAACTTTATTAAGTTTATTTATGTCTTTTATTGTGGGTTAATTAGTTCAATTTCATCATTTTGAAGCATTGGTTTCTTTGGTTCTTATGACCAGTTTACTTGTATATATGTACAAAAGGTCACATAATGTAGAGGTAATTACCCCGAATTGAACTTATATGTTATTAATTATATTATTGAGGTTAAATTGGTCTTATATATCATTTTATATTATATAATGATGATGAATCTTTAGATAAATAGTTAATGTTAATCATTTGGGTTTATTTTGGCGGTTTTCGATCCCAACGAGCTCATTTTGTTTTATAAATTAATATTATCTGTAAAAAATGATTAGAGAACATAAAATATAATATAATACAGCAATTATAATCTGGATTAACCATAAAAAATCGTTTCATTACCATACTTGAAGATGTAATTGAAATATTAAATCACTTCGTCCACGATGGTGGTAAATCCGCACCTCCCAGATGATGTTTTCATTCTTAAAATAAATGAGAGAGGAGAAGAGATTTGGGGAATAATTATTCCATAAAAATGATAATATTCCATTATATATAATATAATGAAGTTTTAATTTCTCATGTAAAAGGGGATTTTATGAGAAGATAATAAAAGAAAATAATTTGAAATGAAATTGACAGAAAACAGAAAAGGGTTTTACCACTTGATTCCTTCTTCTTGAGAATCTCTTTAGGTAGTTGCTTTTAGTATTAAGTTAAGAAACAATTCTCCTATATATGGGGAAGAGTCTTGGGAATATATTTTGGAATAATATATAAAACAATCAAGGCTTGATAGGTGTGATGATAAGAGAGGATGAGGGGAAGTTTTATACTGGAAGAGAGTGGTATTTTCTTATTATTTTACTGAATATTTTATTATATTTCTCAAGAAAATAAATAGTGTGGATTGTAGTGAATAAATAAATAGATTAGATAATGTGAGTTTGAACCAATGTTTCATACATCATCCATGACACATGGACTATTGACTTAAACTTATAATGTATATATACCATAAATTACAGTTTTAGAATATTCACAAAAAATTTAAGTATTTCAAAAAATTCCCAAAAACTCAGCCTATCCATTTTTAAAAGTTTATAATTAAAAAATGAACTCCATTTTTATGAAAACAAGGTTCTAACTATGATATATTTTAATTTTAATTAAAATCACCATTTACTTGGAAAATACATATTTTAAAATCACAACTTCTTTTATATCACTTTAGAAATTTAACTAAGGCATCATAAAATTATCTTATAATCATAATACATAAAAAAACAAATTTATGAATACATATTTTGAAAATAAATTAAATTTTAATTTATACAATTATTCATTAAATTTAAATTAAAAATTTATGACTTACAAAAATATAAACACTTAATTAATAATTTTTGAAATATTAATTTTCTCATACTATGATATAATTATATCATATTGTAACTTATAAGATGGAAAAAATTTCTTTATAATTTTATTGTTGAGGTTACCATTCAATTTTTTGGTTTAAAATTCATAAAGTTCATGATACTATTCCAATGGTCGAGTTACTATTCGTTTGGTATATGTTCCTTAACTAATATAAATTACATTTATTTCATTAATTATTCATTTATAATGTTTTTATTTAGTTATTTATGTGATTTTATGTAATTATACTATATGAAATAATTATAAGAAGTGAATTTCGATTGATAAAATTTTGGGAGATTAAATTCTTCCCCCCTTATGAATTTTTTCCCTCAAAATTTTATTTTACAAACTATGGTGAAAATAGGTGAGGGTACTTCTCCTTCATTGCATTCTATAGTTCCCATGTTTCGACTTTGTACATATAGTTATGCCATAATACTTTGATCATGTGAGTAGTCTTGTTGCATTAAACATAATCTCTATGATCCAATATATTTACTGGATGCTCTTCATTTGAGAGATCATTCTCCAACTATACCACGTTTGAAGTCAGTACATATAAAGGACCTGGTATGTACTTCCTTAAGAGGGATACATGAAATACATCATGTACTTGAGACATGTTTGGTTGAAGTTCTAGTTGATAATCCACAACTCTGACATGATCAATGATCTCTAAGAGGCCAGTATACCTGGGACATAGATTCCCTTCCTTCGCAAATATCATGATGCTTTTCCATGGAGATATGTGGTAGAATACCATGTCTTTAACTATAAACTCCAAGCCCTGTCGATGATTGTATGCATAACTCTTTTGTTGAATTTAGGATACTTTAATGTACTATTGAAGTTTTCCGGCCTTTTCCACAATTTCTATGACCATTTTAGGTCCTATGAGCTTACACTCACTGACTTCATCCCAGCATGCTGGTGTTATACACCATTTCCCATAAAGGGCATCATATAGATCCATTTGGATACTAGATTTGAAACTATTGTTGTAGGAGAATTATACTAGTGGAAGATATTTTTCACATACTCCTTTGAAGTCCACATAACATGCTCTCAACAAGTCATTTAGTGTTTGAATAGTCTTATTAGATTCTCCATAATTTTTGGGATGATTGACCGTACACATGTTTAGCTCACTGCTTAGTGCATTTTGGATACTTTTCTAGAACATGGAGGTGAATCTTAGATCCCAGTCAGATACAATAGATTGTGGTACTACATGCATCCTTAACACTTCTTTTATGTATATCCCGACAAGTGGATCCAGTGAGAAATCATATCGAATTGTGATAATGTGAGTTATCTTTGTTATAAGATCCATAATAACCCATATAACATTATTTCTTCGAGATGTATTTGGAACTCTACTGGAAAATTCCATGGTGATGATCTCCAAAAACCATGTTTGTATGGATAATGGTTGAATCATCCCTTTATAATTTTTCCTTTCATCCTTCACTTTCTAATATACCAGGATCTATGATGTATATTCAGAAATATCCTTTTTTATATGGTCCCAACAAAATTTCTCCAAAATATCTTGATACATCTTTGTTCTCCCTAGGTGAATAGAGAAGGTTGATCTATGTGCATCATTTAGAAACTATTTCTCTTTCACTTAACTGAATTTTACACATAGTCATGACCCAAATTGTATTACTCCATCCTCATCACTCCTGAACTCGAAGGATTTCCCATTCTTGATATCTTCAACCTTTTTCTAAATTTACACATCATTCCTTCGAGGATCCTTTATTTTATCTATAATGGATTGTTGAGAAATAATTTGAGGAAGGATTTATGATGTTCCTTACTTAATTATTCCCATTTCTATATTTTTAAAATCTAATAAGATTGGATCATTCTCAATTCTAATCATTGATAAATATTTAGGATTTTTTCTACTTAGAGCATCATCCACCTTATTTTCCATTCTTGGATGGTACTAGTTTGAGAAGTCATAATCCTTGATGAGATCTAACCATATTATAAGACACATATTAATCTCATTCTATGTGAATATATTTTTGAGACTCTTGTGATCAATATATATCTCACACTTATCCCCATAGAGGTAATTCCTTGACATTTTCAATGCAAAGATCATAGCTGACAACTCCAAATCATGCATGGGAGAGTTTTGATCATGGATTTTCATATTCATTGAGGAATAGGCTATAACAGTATCATTTTTCATCAGTAAATAACCTAATTGTTTCAATGAATTATCTCTATACACAGCAAAGAGTTCCCTAATTTTCAGGAGTGTGAGTGCTGGTGCAGTGATAAGCCTCTTTTTAAGCTCCTTAAAGATTTCACCACATTTGCGAGTCCAGAAAAAATTCACTCCCTTTCATGTCAGTTTAGTTATTTTGTTTTAATGTTTTAGATGTTCTTTATAAATATTTGGTAATACAAAACTAGGCCGCAGAAACCATGGATCTATATTATAGATGTTTTGTTGGGCCACTCTTTGAATGCCTTAATCTTGGAAGGGTCTATAGATATTTCTTTTTAGGTGATAACATTTCCCAAGAATGATACTTCCTACATCTAAAACTCACATTTACTATAAATTTATTATAGTTTATGCCTTTCCATTGTCTTTATCATAGTATTCAAATGCTCCTCACGTTCCTCCTTGCTCATAGATTATATCAGAATATAATCGATAAAGACTACCACAAAATCCTCACGGTAATATTTATATAATCTAATCATTAAATCCATGAAAATTGTTCTACAGTTAGTACGTCCAAAGGGAATCTCCTTGAACTCATAATTTTAATAACTTTTTCTAAAGGTAGTCTTTGGAATATCTTACTTCTTCACCTTTAATTAGTGACATCCTGAATGATGGTCCACCTTTGAGAAATATTGGGCCCAACATTTTTGATATAGCAAGTCATCTATTTGTGGAAGGAGATTGTTTTTCTTTATAATTATTTTATTTATCTCATATTAATCAATGTAGGGGCGTATTGATCCATCCTTCTTCTTCACAAAGAGGACCGGTTCACCCCATGGTGAAACACTCAGGCATATAAAACCCTGGTCCAGATTATCATTTAACTGCTTCTTTAATTCCTCCAGCTCAATAGTGGACATTAAAAAGGTATATTTTATATAGGTATATATCCATGAATAAGTTAAATTTAGAACTCAACCTATCGATCAAAAGGAAGAACAATAAATTATTCAGGGAATACATTAGTGTAATCCCTCATGATATGCATGTCTTTATGAATGAACATCTCTTTTTCCTCAGTCATTTGAGCAAGATATTCTTATTAATAATTATGTAATATCCAAACCTGAGATGAAAATTATGAAGTAAATTATTCTTTCTATTTATCTTTTTAAAGAATTATAGGATTCTTTGAGATGTGAAGAGTGGTCTCCCTTTCCCCCAAAATTGATTTTGGCTTTGTATAAAGATATCAAATCATTGCACGAAATGGCATAAAACTCTACCAATGGAATTATGATGAGATTTTAAGGGAGTTTTAGTCCACAAACATTATCTAGGGAGGATTTATATACTTTTTATGCAATAAATAATCCATTTTTTTTCTCACAGAGAACTCAACCTCCATGTTTTGTGGTAGTGTTTTAATAGTTCAACTAAACATAAAAGATATGATAGAATTAATAGAACCATATTCAAAGAGTATGTTAACTATTATTTTATAAATAACCATAGTACCTATCACCACATCATTTTCTGGATCCACCTTAGAAGTAGTGATAGTATACACCCTTCCTTGTTGCCTTGTAGGTTGTTTTTTGATTTCCTACAATAACCCTCATCTTAGGGAATTAGTTCAAAAAATTACCATGTTACTTGTAATTGAAACACTAGACTATTAGATGATTGTTGATATGAACCTTAATTTCTTCTAACATGGTAGTGTGATTATTTATATCCCTTATGTACTTCTTATCCAGATGCCCCATTTTTTCGTATTTGAATAATTTCTTGTTTACCTTTAGATAGTTACTAGGATGATTCTTCCCACAATTTTGAGGCGTGGGATATTCGGTCTTTTTTCCTTCCTGGGATTTATTTCCTGATCGACCCATAGTAGACTTCATGTTATTCTTTTTTCATTGAGCCCACGAGACCATTGGGAGATTATGATCTCTATTTAAACCTTGAGGGCATAACAAAGAATCTCCTCATAATTATCAATGTCTTGAATCACTAATTCATTTCATAGACTCAACTTTAGTTCACCAATGAAGTGATCCACCTTGCTTTAGGTGTTCATGAAAAATCTGGAGGTGTATCTTTCAAGCCCTATTAAATTTTCTTTATACTCCTCGATAGACTCATATTTATTCTTCTTAAGTCTTAGTAACTATCTTTCTATCTTGATATAGAGGGTTTAGGGAAAATATATATTGAAAAATATTTTCTTGAATTCCCCTATCCATGGAATCAATTTCCTCCTTGGACATCATAATTTTTTATCAATGTTAAGCACTGATAAACTTCCTAATCAAAATGATATACCACCTGTATAACTTTCTCTTCTTCTGAGGCATGGAGGACATAGAATATCTTCTCAATGGAGTTAATCAACTATTTTATGAGGATGGGGTCAAAAGATCCACTAAACAGGGGAGGCCTTTTAGTATGAAGGATATTATAAAAAAATGATATTTCCTTGGATAAAGAGGTTGTTTCACATGATTCGTGTTATTATTTATAATTTGAGCCAGCTGATAAAGTATTTTCATAAATTCTTGAGCACCCATTCCCATCATATTTGAAATATCATTACGGAAATAGTTACATTGCCTATCACATTAATTATTGGAATGTGTTCCTTTATTCCTTTCTATTAGCTTAGAAAAAAAGTGTAATAATGTGTCTTGAATACTAAACTAATGAGAATAATAAATGGAAAATTTAAACATAAAAGGATAAAATCTTAAAGGAAAAGTATCTCCTAACATGTGATTCCCTAGGTTTTATTCTAGGTTATCCCTGATCATTTTCCTAACATATAGTCTTATTGGTGCTGTATTCGTTCCATTAATAATGGTTTGTAATGATCTTATGAATTTACCAAATCATATCTCTTAGGATTGTTAAACCATGATCCCATTATGGTCTGTTTTTGTGTACCAGGTTTCCCCGATTCAGGCCTAGAACACCTTATCGAAGTTGTTACTCCAAGGTAAATTTGTTCAAGAACCACTTCCACTTGTAGTATCCAGATAAGGATTTTTTTTCCCGATAAACCACTTAATATATACTTAACAAAATTTAGGAATGTTTTCTTAGTATTAGTATTATCCCTAAGGTTATTACTAATGTTCTCTATTCCTAATCTACAAAAATAACTAGACCTTCTTCTGATAAAAACTATAATTACCCTATCCCTTTACACATATAAGTATATGATTTGAAGAACCATTATATATCAAATTATAATACAATTATTATAAATTCTAGGGTCTTAGAGATTTGGTACATAATTAATCATCATGATTTCAAAATAAGAACATATTTTATTTAATCTTCATAAAGAGTTCCTAAAAACCTTTGAGCCCTTACATTGGTACTGGAAAACATGGGGATAATATTAAAAAATGGATGAGATAGAAATTATAATATGGGAGTAAAAATTAAAATAAATCATAGAACATGGGTTATAAGGCATGACGTAATGATAAAAAAAGGCATGGAACATGATTAAAAATAATGAATCATAACATGGGATCATAAAATTATTGATTCATCAAAATGTGGAAGAAAAATATAAACATGAATTTATTATGATTCAAGGATAATTTTACATATAGGATAAAGATAAAAGGCTTGTTTCACATAGAGGAGCATTAGTTATGGATAACCACCAAGACCGTTACACATGGAGAACAAGATGACGCTACCCACCAAAATCATTGCACATAATTTCTCATGATACTAATCATTACCTAATGAATTGGAGAGATATCTGGATGCACCAATCATAGCATGTTCTTGAATATTTTTTCCTCAAATATAATCATACATAATCAATCAAACATAAATATGAAGGTAACCCATGGAAAGAAATGAGTATCATAATCATGTCATAAACCATAATAAATGGGAGTATCATAAATGTTGACATAAAATATTTTTATAAAACAATATATGGACATTAAAAAAGGATAATAGGCATAGATCATGATTATTGATGTCAAACTAAAGTGATAAAATGTAAAATAGTATTTTAGAAACATTCAAATTACACCATTTTAGTGCGGTTTAAGGAAAATATTAAAGATAATTTAAATCAGAAAATAGAATAATATTTTATATAACACCAAAATTTAACCTATATAGTTCTCATAACTAAATTAGTGATTTAATAAAAATAGTGGTGTCTTAAAACTGATTATTTAGTAGACTTGAAATTGGGTAGGAATTCAGGAAGTTCACTTAAATCGGGCTTTCTTTTCGAGAAAAATTGAGTAGGGAATATTTTAAAAACATATATATACCCAAAAAGAAGGATGAAGGGATATTGATACATTATTTGGGAACATATAAAAAAATATTTATAAAATTTTCATTAAAATAAAATATAATTTCATTTGGGTAATTAGAAATGAAGAGTAACCCGAAGGAATAAAGGATATTCGGGTAGAATCCCCTTCTTTAAGTCAGATGGTGTTCTTCACATGATCTTAATATTCAGGACAATCAAATTATATTTATTAATTATTAATTCCAGATACCTTTATAAATTTATTTTAATTATTATAATTTTATTGAGGTCATTTATGTTTTTTTGATGGGTTAAGAGGTTAAATTTTATCATTTAGGAGCATTGGTTTCCTTGGATTTCATGATCGATTTAGTTGTATGAATGTTCAGAAGGTCATATAAAGTGGGGGTAATTATCCATAATTCGAATTATATGTTATTAATGATATTAATGAGGTTATATTTGTCTTATATATTATTTTTTATGGAATGAGGTCGAATCATTAGATAAATAATTAATTATAATCATTTGGGTTTATTTTGGCAGTTTTCGATCACAACAAGCTCATTTTGATATATAAATTAAAATATTGTGTAAAAATGATTATAGAACATTAAATAAGATATAATAAATATATTATAATCTGGTTTTACCATAAATATTGTTTCATTAACATCCTTTAAGATTGAATTGAAACATGAAAGCACATCATCCATGAAGGTGGTAAATTGGTACCTCACATACGATGTTTTTATTCTTATAATAAAAGAGAGATAGAAGAGATTTGATGATTAATTATTCCATAAAAAAGATAAAATTATAGTATATATATGATACTTTATTTTACATTTCACTTGTACAAGGGGAAGTGTGGATAATTTACGAAAATAAAAGAACTTAAAAAAATTAATCGAAAACGGAAGAGGGATTTACCTCTTGATTCCTTCTTCTTGAGAACCTCCTTAGCGAATTGGTTTTGGTATTTTGTTTTGAAAAAGTTATCCTGGATGTGGGGATAGGTTTGAGAAGATTATTAGGTATAATTTGTACAAGTCAAAAGGCTTGAGATGTGTGAGGAGAAGAGGTTGTATTCATAGTGGAGGAGAGAGGTGTTTTCTCATTATTTTACTCAATATTTTATTATTTTTCTCAATACAAGAAATCGTGTTGATTATTGAGAGTAAATACAGTTTTTAGATCATGTGACTTTTAAAAAATTGATCTTATATCTCCATTACTCAAGGAATAGTGTATTTAACTTATAATATATATATATATCGTAAATTACCGTATTTTACTATTCATCAAAAATTCAAGTATTTTAGAAAAATCCAAAAAATTAACCATTACCTTTTTTTGATGTTTAGAATTCAAATATTAAATCTATTTTATGAAAATAATTTTCTAAATTTTATAAATTTTAATTTTGATTAAAAACATTATTTACTTGGAAAATACAGATTTCAAAATAATAACTTCTTTTATATCTTTTTGAAAAATTTAAATAAACTCTCATAAAATTAGCTCATAATAGTAAGACATAAAAACACTAATTTATGAATATTTTTATGAAAATTAAATTTACTTGTAAATTATTATATTATTTATAAAAGTATTATTAAATATATATGACTTAAAAAAATACCAACACTCAACTAATAATTTTTAAAATATTTATTTTTTTATAATATGATATAATTATACTATATCATAACTTATAAGATAGATAAATTTTATTTTTATATTAATTGGTGAGGTTAATATTCAATTTTCTAGTTTACTATTCATTAAGGTCATGTTACTATTCCAAATGTCAGGTTACTATTCCATTGGTATATGTTCTTTAACATATAGGAATGTTTTTTGTTTAATTAATTCTTTATTTATAAATTTTTTCTTTTGTTATTAATGTGATTTTATGTGATTATACTATATGAAATAATTATAATAAAGGAGTTTCATTTGATAAAACTTTGGTTCGTTATAGAAGAAGAGTTTATATATCCCCTTCTTTAATAAGGATGAATTTAATCCCCTAAAAATGTCATAAAAAAATTCTTCCATCCAATAATACATCACCACCAATCAAATCAGTCAGTAAATACATATACAAAATGATTACAATCACATCTATAGACTTCTCAGAAGAAGAACTAGGAATTGAATAATAAAATATAACATATGAGAACCTTGGAGGAATACATAATCAACCACATTAATCGAGGTTATAAGGATTAACCAAAAACAATTAGATTCACAAATAATATCACTCAAGATTTCTTAGCATTTAGGATATGTTTGTGAATTTTAATATAATTTCAAACAATTCCTTAATTTTTAATATAATTGGAAATCATAAGAATCACATGACATAAATAATCATGAAGAAATAATATATAGTCAAAAAATACCAGGAAATAATTTCATAATCTCTTTCATCATTCCCCTATTAAAAACCAGTCAACATAAGTTATTTTGATATGGTGGAAGAAGGTAATAGTACAATGATAGTCACTATTTCATAACTTCTGAAATCCCAAAAAACATGATGTAGGCTTTATGGATTTCTCATATGTATTAATGGTTTTCATAATTCTATGGCCAATGATTAATAATAACACTATAAATCAAAAAATAAAATTTAAACCAAAATTAAATATTTTCACTACTTCAATAATAGTATTAACTTTTATATTTGAGGATATTAATCGTATATATGAGAAAACTACTCTTGGGAATTAGGAATTTACTCTTACATATAAAGATTTTACTCTTATTCATTATACAATATAATCTATTTTATTTAATATTTTACATTAAAATATTATTGATTTTACTTTTATGCATTATTTTAAGGCTCTTATATAATGATAATTTATTAAAGTATAAGCACTGATGTTTCTCTTTGGATGGATTATGATTTTTTTTTCAAAATTAAGGAACTGGAACATTTAAGGTTCACACTATGATGAATAATATGCACCTCGAGGATATAAAATATTTTAAATTCCTACAAAAGATAACTACCTTATAAAAAATAAATATATATGATCATTCCCTTTAACATAAATCGATATATAAAAAATTTAATCAATATGTAACTTTTTTTATTTTCCATATAAATGAAATTTAAGGGTACATTCCTAATATAGTCTCAAAATATGATTGATAATTCCCCTATCAGTCATAGGATACAATATTTCCAGTCTCCTCTTTATACATTCACTAAATATACCACTTCTCAATTACTCTTCAGGGTGAATCAATTATGGATATACTATGAAAAAATTCACCATGTTTAAATGTATTCACCAGTCTACTGATCACACCACAACATAATACATCACATTGAAATGAAAAAATCCCCACCAAGAAGAGTAACTCTAAAATCACAAAACCTTAAACACATGTTATATGAAAAACATCATTACATAACCCAATATTCATGATGTGATAAAAATTTATAGCTATAATATCAGTTATACGTCAACCCTTCTCCCTCTAAACCACTAGTAACATCCTTATATTCTTACAATGAATGAAAAGTTAAAAATGGTCAAAGAAATTTTACTTCATTTGAAAAAATATCCACGAAGAATTTTAAGGTTAGGTATATTGACAAAGTTGTTGGAGGGAACTCCAAAGGATATTATATGGTTAGAATTTATACTGGAAAAGTTTTAAAAGAATCTTGAAGATGTTTTTCAAATAGAATTGAACATAGTATATGAAAACAGGTAACCCAATGAATTGAGTTTATAAGAAAATAAAAAATAATGTATTCCATGTATACATAAAAATCATCTAAAATCCTATGAGTCATTTTTTTACTTTTTTATGAGAGAATAAAAATGTAATTCAATGACACATATACACATGACATGACCAATATATAGTAAGATAAATTTTATAATGGTTGGAATTGTAGGGAGTAGAGTATAATGTGTTAAGGAACTATGAGAGGGATCCAAAAGATTCTTTCATTGGTGGTATATGGATTCCACCAGTAGATGAAAACAAATTATATTGATACACCCCTACTTGTTTATACTCACTCCTTATTTTTGAATATTAGGGAAACACATAAGGGTCATGCTTTCCTGAGTCCTTACTTTGGTTTTTTTTGGTGGTTATAGGTTTTTGGGAATAGTGGGTGAGAATTAGTGTGGTTTTATCTTATCATTATATGTAATAATGAAGTTTCATCATGATAGATTATATTTTGGCATCGTATAGTTTTGGATATGGGACATATGACATTGCCATGGTCCGTTAGGAATGGACGCTCAAGATAATGGTTTTGGTGGTTCTTTTGATTTTTTGGTATCCATAGTGTGGTGATAAAGGTTTCACTATGGATATTAAGAGGTTTATCTACACTCTATCTCTTAATGGGTAGTTGTAGTGTGGTATAGGTTTCACAATGGGACCATAGGGGTCATATTTTCTACTCTTCCGTCTAAAGGGTCACTGCGACATAGGCTTCGAGATACACCATGTTGTTATTCTAGGATTATATAATCTAGGGAGGAAGAGTGGGGATTGTTTTATTGATTAATGAGGGAGTATATATATACCAATTATAGTATAGCCTCCTTTGATGCACTATGGTTTTATTGAAAATATTATGGGTTGTGGTGTGATCAGGTGTTTTTCAATGTAGTCCTACTCAAAACCTAGCCAGTATAATTCCTAGGGAAGTCTTAGATTTATTACATTTAAACACTCTTTATTTATCACATTTTAACCTTCTTATTTTATTAATATAATTCTTTTCAACATTCCGGAAAGCATTAATTTTATGATGTATAATAAAAAATACATATTTTGTAAAAAACTCTCACTTTTTATCATTTGATAAAATTAATTTTAATGTTGAATTTTTTATTTTATTTTCTTTAATGTCTTGAAATTTTCATATTATGAAAAATATTTCAATGGGAGTCAATAAAATACATGATTTTTGTATAAAATCTTTTATAAGCTCAAAATAGGTATTTTTCCAAAAATAGTTTTATTTTAATTTCATAAACATATATTTAAATTATTTTCAAAAACTTTTGAATCTTAAATCTTGAAATTTAATTAAAATTTTTAATTAGGGGGTTAAAATGTCTTAATAATGTTAATTTTATTTTTAGTCCCAATAAATAGTAACTATGGAAATCAGTTGTCACCATGGTAGAGTAAAACAAACTAATTAAGGTTAAAACATTGTGATAAGGTTACAAAATATGATATTAATTTTTATTAAATGAGATTATTTATAAAAATATCACCTTATATTAAAATATATATTTTTTTATTCAAATTACCTTTTATTATGTCTTTTATATTATTGTAATTAAAGAATATTTAAAAAATGACAGTCTCTTTCATTTAATAGCTATAATGTATTTTCATCCATATAAAAAGAAGGTATTAATGGTTATAAATGTTTATTTTTAATATGAATAAATTATTTTTATGATATTTGTTTTTTGGAAATTTTAGGTCTAATATAATTACCCTTAATTCTTATGTAATGACAATGCAGTGCTTGTGTAAGGAGTAAAAACATTTAGGAAATTATTTTAAAAAAATTAAAAGTGATATATTTTATATGAATTATGATGTTCTAATAATTTTATGGATAATTATATCTTTTTAGTTTTGTTGAATTTATTTATATTCTAATTCCATTTTTATATTTATGCCTTTAAAGTCAAGATATGTGAATAGTCAGGAAAATGACATTGAATGATATTTAATGTTTAATTTTTTTTAAATAAATAAAAAATAATAATAATCTTATCCTAACTCATTTTTATTGAATATTATATAACCTATAATTCATTTTCCATTTGTATTCCACTTTTAAATTAAAAAATTACACTAACCACCCATAAAGTTTGAAAAATTAAAAAAGTGTCACTGATTTTTTCCTATAAAATGGGTATCAATTGAACCTTTACAAAACACAACTAATGTTCGAATTTATCCAATAATTATACGAAAATAATTCTATAAAATTAAATTATGACTTTCCCAATATTGTTTAATTATCATAAACCTATCTATTTAATAACTTAATCATAATCCAAATGAGGATATCAAAATAGGAGGTATAAGTCTTAATCGAATACTTTAAAGTTTATTTATTCGACTACCTCCTTCAAACCTATCATAGCCATTTATTTATATTAAAATAATTATATAAAATAAAATTAATTGATATTATTTTGATGTTACAACCCCCTTTTATCTCCTTTACATACAATCATATGTGAAAGCATCGCTTGTGTGTACTTATTGATTACCACCTCTAGGAAGCGATATATTTTGGTTTTTATCACTACCTCACAGGTTGGGTACATAGATATAATTGAAAAATATATAATTTATTCATGAAATTGTAATTATTTCAGATAGATATGATATGACTTACCTTCTTATCATTCTATCCGTTGGAAAATGATAATGTCACTTGTGCATGAATATAGACAACCACCTCTATGTTGCGATGTGATTCATTTTTCATCATCGTCTAACATTTATGGTCATAAATATGGAAATATTGAATAAATATGACATTTATAACATTTTTATGATTCGTTAAAATATAAATATTACATACTTTATTTATTTTCTAGTAAGTAGAAAAATTTAAATTGTGTCCATGTGTATGTACAAATTTCCATCTCTATAAAATTCTTTGATTTATTTGTCATAACTGACTTACTTAAATTATTATTGAAGTATATTTAATCTATAAATATTATAATTAATTCATTTTTAATATGTTATATCTGATTTATCAATGACCAATTTGGCCTTGTTCGACCTATCAATGTATTTTTGGGATTTTGACCTAAAATTACTCAGAATATCCCTGTAAACATAGTTGATTTAATAACTAAATATGTCATGAAATAAATGAAATAAAATAAATAATGATAATCTAATAAAAAGTAAAAGGTTTTTAATAAACTATAAACTCAATATAATTTTATTATTAAGGAATATAAAATATTTATGAAAAAATTTACGAGTTGTTGAAATAGATTTAATGTATCAACTTCATGTCTTTGTGACTTATCCTATTTTCATATCATGTTTTCATTGTGTGGTGTATAAAATTATATATGGATGATTTTAAAATTAATTAAATTAAATTAAATTGTATTAAAAATAATTTTCAATTTATCTCCTTCATTTATCTTTTTATTCAAAAAATACTGAATTCATAAGAGGTATTTCATTGACGAATTGTCTTAAAGTATTCCTTTCGAATATTATTCATCCAAGTCCATTTTATTATTAATATTTCAAGAATTTTTTCATTTATAATAAAAATATTGTTAAATTTAACTTTAAATTATTTTAATTTATTTAAAAATGATTAAATATAAATATTCTTAACTTTTTCATGTGGGTCACTTTTTACACTTTTTACCAAAGATTAAAATGGGTATTTTTAATATATATAACATGAGTGAAATTTTCCACCCTAACAAATTATATAATTTAAGAATATTTATAAAACTATTTTCATGTTTTTTAAAATATAGTATTATTTCCTATTCATTTTGTAAATTTTCACTTTAATATTATTCAATGAAAAAGGATTTTTATCTTTATTTTAACATTAATCCCAAATTTTGTTTTATATATGTGTTTAAAATGATATTTTATGAGTTTATATAATTAAAATGAAATCTTCTATGTGTTTTATGTATTTTTTGGTCTTTAAATATTTTTATTAATGACACGTGAGCCTGATATCTCTCTCTAAAACACTAGGTAATGATTTTTTCTCCATAGAATTATATTGGAATTTTCTGAGTAGGTTATTCCATTTATAATTGTTTTTAAAGAGTAATATGAAGATGATTCCCCAAGCCACCTACTTGAATTTTCTATGCATAGAAATTAGTTTTCATAGAAGTATTTTTATTTAATATGGTACGAAATTGATATTGTGTTTTAAGTAACGTTTATGTTTCTTTAGTTATGTCAAATATGTACTTAAAGAAAAATGTTTTTATAGTAACTCATGTTTTAAAAGAATACATCCTTATTATGATTTTACATTTATAATTTTATTTAACAAATATTATATTAATAATTTAGAAATAAAGTATATTTTTTGAGTAAATAAATGAATATTTTAACCATAATGTTGTAAAGTAAATATTCATACGGGATAACAGGGTTTTTAAAAAATTAGGGTGGTTTTATTTATTTTCGTATCCTTTTCTATGATTTTAAAGATCATCCCATGTTATCATATATTTTTCATAGGTTTAAAGGATGAATATTAGTTATATAAAGTTCTATGATTCCACTATGAGGATTTATATTAAAATAAGTGGTAATGTTTTTAATTAAACAAGAGTAAAAATTTTAGAATGTTATTTTTACAGAAAAATGGGTTTTGATTTGAAGTGTCCACTTTTTATTGTAATGTTTTTATGTAATATTTTTTTTCTGAATTATCTAACACTAAAAAACTAAAATATAATGAGATTGATAAAAAATTTAATCCTAAATATTAAACTCTTTATTATAATTTGAATAAGGTATGAAAAATTATAATTGGTATTAGGGAAAGAGGTTAAATAACTTTAAAGGTTATGATGTTAATAGTTGAGGAAGTCATAGTATTTACTCTATTTATATGATGGATTATTATTATTTGATATAATCACATTAACCATTTAGTTTGAGTAAATAGATGGAATGGGAATGAAACTAGTTAAAAATGGGTGTAAAGTTAATTGTGATGGTTGTTTAAATAAGATTACAATTAGAATATAAACTGGAGTGAAAAATCATATGGTTATTCCTAACTAGCTATATTGAGTTATGATGGAAAACCCACACATTTTTTATGCTTCATAATTCTTAAAATATGTTAAAAGTTGAGTTAAGTGGATGTTCATGTGAAATTACCCTGAAGGAACAGAGAATCATTGTCCTATACATCAATAATCAGGGAAGAAACACCACAGGAAATGTCTCAAAGAAGCATCAAGATGATTCAAGCTTGGATAACTTAGGCATTATAAAAATAATTATCCTAGGAGGGAATATTGTGAAGGAAACCAAAATGATTTTATAAATAAAGGATTAAAATAATAAGATTATAAATATTAATAATAATCAAATAACATATAAAAGGTATGTTATATTTTCATTATTTTGATATTTTTAAATTAGAAAACATAATTATTATTATATTAAATAATCCTAGGAAACAATTCACATTGTAAAAAGGATGTGGTAATGAATTGGAAATCAATTCAGGGTTAAATAATTATATGTAATTTTTAATGATTAAAGTGCCTATATTGAGGGTTTCTAGTGTTATTATGTACTGTTATTTTATCAATAAATTTAAAGATGGTCATAAGTTTAATTGAATTAATACTCCTTTGAATTTTTGTGTGATTTATGTACCTTGATGATATTTACTATGTTTTAATATATTCGTTATGTATATATTACCCATAAATTTAACATGTGATATGGTAGCTTACGGAAGAATGGTTTTATGTTTTGTGAATATAATTTAAAAGTTATTGATAACCTTAAGGGTTAATATTATCATTAATGTTGAGGTAATTATGGTTAATTGGGATAAAATGGTTATTTAATTTTTTGAACATATGTTTTATTATATAGATTACCATGGGATTGAAATGTGAATTTATGAATAATCGATTAATGTTATTTTTAATGATTCCATTATTTTGGGAACATTATATGATTACGGTAAATGAAAATATTAATTTTATTTGATAAATAAAGGTAAAATTATCATTTAGAAGCATGATTTATTTTATTATGTATTTAGGGTGATTGAGGTTATTTATAGAATAGATTATCATGCATTAGAGATTACGTGATTAGAGAATATGTATTCTTTGAATGTGAGTTTTTGAGTAATTTTTTTTCTTTGTAAACAAATATGATGTCGATAATTGAATAATATGTGATAAAGTTTTTCTATTTTTTAGGTATTAATTTTGGATACAATTTTTAGAATAGATTTAAGGTTAGTTATTTGTGGAGTGATTTAATTTCAACTTTGGGTTTTATTTTTTAGGCTTTAAATATTAGTTCTGTATTTATTAATTTGGATATTATCTTAAATTGTTCTAACCATTTTGGTTTTCTTTAATGTCAAAGGCAAGAGGAATAAATATTTATCCAAATTTGGATCTTGTGATCCATTAAAAGATAACTTTAGTATTCCAGGAAAGAGAATTTTTTATTGAATATTTATTTTTTGGGGTAATAGATGAAGTATAAGTGAAAACTTATTGATGAAAAAATAATGGATGAAATTCCTCTTATGAAATGGAAAGAAATAAAGTACACATATTTTCTTAATATCACTATCTCGATAGTAAGAAAATTTCTCAAATGTGTAAAATATTATGTGAAGTATAAAATTAAAATTACAAGGTAATATTTTTAAAAAAATATCATAAATTATAAGTGTTATAGAGGTACATGAATTCATTAATGAATAACTTTCCTGGTATTGAACTAGAAATTAATGTTCCGGATAAAATCTATATTTTTTTTATTAATATGTGATGAAAATTTCATTTTGAGAGAATCAAATTAAAATTGATTAGATAAAATTTCATTATGGGGTATAATGAAACAAACCAATAATTAAGTGAAAAGATAATACTATGATGAACTGTGTGTACCACACTTAATAATGAGTTTAAAACAAACTGTGATATACTATCAAAATATTATTATTTAAATACTTCCATCAAAATATTGATGTTGGATTGACAATGATAAACATGATTTATCAAATTAGGACATATATTTATATAAATTTTCCTTAATGAAAATTTATAGATTAATTCTTAGTAAATTGGAACCCAATTTTTAAATAAATAATTAATGAAGATATTTTTCATGAAACTGGTTTTTGTGTGTAATATATTTCTATCAAGGTAAACTATGTTAATAAATATAGATTTTTCGGTTTAATTATATTTCTAGATCAAAAATTTGATATAGTATACTAATATTCATCTATTGGTTATTTCTAGATAAGCAATGATTATAACATTATTTTATACTTTAAAAATAAAATTTCTTTAAACATGGTTTTTGATACATTTTGTGCAAAAATATTATGATTAATTTCTACAAAATTTTCAAATTTAATTTAATAAAATTGTTATAATTTTTGAAATAATCATTTTTAAATTATCATAAGTTGTTTCTTTATTTTCCCAAAAAATTGATTTTTGGGCGAATAGTGAAAAATGACGATTTTACAAAAAAACATTCATTTCTTGTTATTTAAAAAAATAAATTTCAATGTTCCATTTAATTTTGGATTTTTTTAATCCACATAATATTCATATTATTAAAAATAATTCATTTAATTCTATGGGAATCAACCTTATGCATTATTTTGGTATAAAAACATTATAATTCTTAATACATGTATTTTTCGAAAAAAAATTGGTTTTTGTGTTTTAATAATGTATATTAAATGAAATTCTTGAAAGATCATAGCATAGAATTTTGAAAATTTGGTTACATATTTTTAAATAGTAGGATAAAATTTATTATTGAGGTTACATTCATATTTGGTTATAATAAATAGTAACTAGGGTAAAAGGTTATCACCATGGTAAAGGGTAAAACTAGTTAATAAGGATAAAAAATTATTACAAGGTATCCAAAACTGATTTTATGTCTTATTTTATGATATTATTTTAAACCTTATCACATTATATTTTAAAATATTTCCATTTAGTTCTAGTTTTCTATGATTATTATATTATTATTATATTATGTAAACAGAAGAAAATTGTCACTCTCTTTCTTTTAATATATCTAATTTGTTTTCAAAGGAATAAAAAAGGGAAATAAATATTTATAAATGGTTAATATTTATATTAACAAATAATTTTTATGATAATAATTTATTTTTAATTTTATGTTATGGTATAGTGACCAAGATTTCTTACGTAACACTGATGCAACACTTGTGAAAGCATAATAAAAATCAAGTAAATGATTTTAGAAACATTAAAAGTAACATGTTTTGGATGAATTATGGTGTTACATGTATTTCAAGGATAATTATATAGGATTATTGGTGGTTAATGTATTTAAATTAAAATTTTACTATTATCTTAATTCATTTAATGTCTATATATCTGAATAGGAATTAAAATGAAATTTAATGAAATTTAATATTTAAAAATTAATTTTGAATCATTAGAAATTACTATAAAATTATATTAACTAATGTGGATGAAAAATTGTGGATACTATTAGTAATTTTTCATTTATGTGTCACTTTTAATTTTTAAAATTATATTCACGACCCTTAAAGATTGAAGATTCCTACACAATCCTTTGATTTTTTCCTATAAAAGGGACTCGCTTAACCATTTCAAAACACAAGTCAATTTCAATTTTATCTCAAAACTCTACCAATATATATATATATATATATATATATATATATATTTAGATTCCAGCATTTTGAAGACCCTGCAGTGACCATAAAACTCTCTTTCCATGGTCTAAATCTCAATCAAAATGAGTATATTAAGAGATACAGTATAAGTCTTAACTAATTTTATTTATGTTTATTCATACTTATACATCCACAAAACCTGTCATTACCATTCATATATTATAACATAAGTATCTTACATATACTAAAATTTTATTATGTTTATTATATAATCTTTTTTCATCTCATTTTGTATCCAATGAAAAGTAAAAGCATCACTCATGTATAATTATGGATTAATATCGCCACAGAGCGTTGTATTTTGTTTTTCATCACCACCTCATGTGACTATTTATAAAGATAAAATTAATTAATATAAAATATGTTTATGATATTATTATTATTTTTAGGATATAATATATTACTTACCGTCGTATGCTTCCATTATTTAGAAAGTGATAATGTTGATCATATAGACGTGTGGACTAACAGATCCATGAAGTGATGTGATTTGTTTTTCATTATCACCAAACAAGGCTTATCATAATTTTGAAACTAAGTAATAAATATGAAATATATAAATTAATTATGAATTTTAAAAAAATATTATGAAATCCATGGTAAAATTAAAAATAAATAAATTTAATTTATCATTAAGTATCATAAATATATATTATGGATTCCTACAAAATAGGATAATTTTATAATATTTTTTAGTTGAAATAAATGATTATATTTTATGTAAAATATATCTCATGAGATAAATGTTTTAATTTATAAAAAAAATTCTTAATTTTACATTTTTAAATTGATAAATTGAACTTCATTTTTTTATTTAAAATATCAAAATTATATTTGGGTAAATTGTTGTTCTTTTTCTGAGAGGATTGACTTTTAATTCAGTAATGGAACATACATTTGCTTATAAACTATCATTTCATTTTAATTAAATCCACAATAGGTTTTGGATTGGTTTTAAAGTATCATTAGTCCATTTAAATAAAAATAATCCAAATAATTTCTAGAGAATCATAGTTACACTTGATTTTGGTATAAATTTATTTTCAGTCTTAAAACGCATTTAAATAAACTAATTATTTTTGTGTATTATGAACTTAAGTTAAAATTGGTTTATTCCACTTATATACAGATAATAATTAATTTCTTTTCTTATTTTGAATCGATGTATTAAATTTTTTAAATATTTTCAATTTCTTTTTTTTCATAATTAATGTTTACTAGGGTAAAACATTTAGACCTTGGTAAGGGATAAAATGATTAAGAGGGTTTAAATATTGAGTTAAGGCATCAAATATCACCAAAAATATTATAAATCTATTTGGTCGAGTGTATTTTGTATCTAACATAAATTTTCTTTTAATTTCAATTAATTGGATCCAATTTCCATGAGAAATACCTTTATATTAATTTAATGTTTTAAGTATTTACAAGTCTCAATCCACTCAATTATAAAATGGAACCTCATATCCTCACTTCTTAACACATTTTTATCAACTTATATCAGAAAATCTATCCCCAAGTCAGATTAAAATTAAATTCTCCACATCCTAGATGCACTACTCTTATTGAAATATAATTCCTATAATGCATAAGTTGTAAGCCAATGGGAGATATTCAAGGAGGAGTTATAAGTCCTAACCAACCTATTTTATGTTTACCTCATATTCTAACTATTTAATATATATTGTAAAAACTATAAAATAATGCATCCAATTATTCTCTATAATTAGATTTTTATTATTTCAATGGAACAACTCTTTTATATATCTTTTCCATTGCATGGGAAATAAAAAACATCACTTGTGCATATGCGTAGACTACCACATCTATGAAGAAAAGTATTTTGTTTTCCATCACCATAAAATAATAATGGTTATTAATAGGTAATTAATTAATACATATTATGTTTTTAAAATTATTATTATTTCTTAAAGATAATATATTACTTACCATATTGACATTTCTTTATGTTGGAAAATGATAACACGACTCATGCATAAGTGAAGACTACAACCTCTGTGAAGAGATGTGATTTATTTTTCATTTACACCCTATGTAGATAGTAATAAGAATTGAACTAATAAAAAAATATGACATGTATAATATATTTATAATTCTATAATATTAAAATATTTTGTACTTAGTTTTTTCCTACCCATTAGAATAATGGAAATTCCACCCATGTGTACGTACAGACCGACATCCATAGGAATCAATTTAAATCTTTTTCATGGTAACATTACATGGATGGAAGGAAAATTATATTAAAGTTATAAAAATTATAATTATAAATTTTTACTATTTTGGATATCATGGAACCCTGGATATTTTACCATGGTCAATCCATCAATGTTCTTTTGGAGATAATGAAACAAATGACATTAAAACGCCTGATGTAATCTTATCAAATTTATTTGTAAATAAAAAATGATTAATATAAAAAGAATAAAGTGAAAAAAGTTTCTAATAAAGTATAATATATATATAACATTATTACTTATGAGGGTAGACATATGAACTAAATGATTCAGGACTCTAGGTAAAAGAGTTTCTTTTAAAAATCTTTATTCTAAAATTTGCATTCTAACTTTTTTTTTCTTCCCTATTGAGGTTCATTAAAATAATTTGTAAATTTAATTATATATGATTTAAATGATTATATTGGTCACTTTTTACTATTATAATTTTTCTACAAATGATTGAAATGAATTTTTCTAAACATTTTCTATATGGGTTAATTTTTTTTTTGAAATAGTATATAAATAATGTTTTTTAACGTATATAGCTTGACCAACCACTAAAAATTTCATAGCTATTATTTTTTATGAATATATTTATACAAGATGATATGGTTTTCATAGAATATTCTATTCAAATAATTATAGGAATTTTTATGTTTTAAAAAAAATTTCTATTTCTTTTTGTCTTGAATTCCAATTCAAATGAGTTTTAGGGTTAAAGATCAATCTATGTTTACATTACTCATTATTTGGTTCTAGTAAATTTTATATAAATGATGGATGAGCCAAATATATATGTAGTTATGTTTGATCCTGATATAAATCTATACTGTCTGGATTAAAGTGAAGGAGTTTATTAGTGAAAGGTTACACATTAAAGATGTGGGAATTAGCCTATTAGGTAGTTCTATAATAAAGATTCTTATAAGGTTGAATTAAAGGATAATGTCTTGAGGTTTGTATATGACAATATAGAAATGATATTTAAATGAAATATTTGATTTTAAAAAGGTAATAAAGTTGGATTAGTTTTTGAGGAATAATTTTAAACATTTAAAAAGGTGAAAGAATTATTCTTCAAAGGAAAGGTATTCAGAATTTTTCACATTTTCTAAAAATAACTTATTATTATTAATTTTTCTCTATAATTTATTATGTAATGTTTTATGAAAATTTATGTCAAACTTTGTTTTTCAAATAATTAATAATTATATGGATATTTCACCTCAATGTTTATTATGTGAAATGAAATAATTCTTATGATTTTTTACGATAACAAATATAGTAGTTGGTTTATTTTGTTTTATGTCACTTACTATTATTTTATTATCATCCCATTATTTGAAATGATTTTTATAAGTCTTAATAATAATTGGAAATTCTAATAAATTTTCATATCTAGTTATGTGAGTTGTCTTGAATGTAGAAACAGTTTCATTACGAAGAAAATATTTTTTAAGAAAAATGGACATTATGTGGAGGTTTACATATTTTAATGTAATGTATTACAAAATTAATTAAAATATTAATCCAAATAAGGTATTTGGTATGTATGTAATGAAATATTTTCTATAAATAGTGTATTTTAATGAAATTTTATGTTTGAGTTATTATTTTCAGTATCGGTGAAAGATTTTAGATAACTTTAGAGGTTATGAAGATGTTACAAAAATACTCTTAAGAGATTAAAATTTACTATTAGATTATTGTGAGATAGTTTTTGAGAATTTCTATGTTTCTTCATCTAATATATGTTTTTTTGAAATGGTTTTCCATAGTGGAAAAAAAGAAGCTAGAGTAGAATATCCTCAAGTGGATAATACCCTTTAGAACTAGAAACCTTGAATATTTGGAATTCGAAAAAAGTTGTTTGTACTTATGTTAACTAACTTTATGAAAGTTATTAATAGAGGTACCAATTAATGAGAGTAACTAGATTATCCATATAATAATACTTCAATATTAGATCATTTAATGAAATAACACCCTTTGTATTTTTATTAACCCTCATACCAAGGGAATCCTAAAGGATGTATTAAAAATTAAGAGAAGATATTTTATGTTTTGGGATGCTTGGAACATAATATGGTAACCCATTTTATTTAATATTTTTAAGGTTAATTCAATAAATGGTGGTATTTGATTTGGAACACCAAGGAATATAAAGAAATTTATTCCATAAAATGGAAAATTTTCATATATATTTCCCTCATAAATAAATTTCCAAAATTTATTTAATATATAATGGAATGAAAATTCTCTAAGTTAATGAAATGTAAGATTACTAGGTTACTACCTATGAATCTTTTTTTACTCTATTTTACTTTTTTTCCCAAAATTTCATTCTGGAACTTTAAATTAAAATTGATCAATTTTAGTGAGGATTGAATCCAAATATAAGTTGGGATATTATTACTTATGACCTCAAAAAATATGTGGAAACTATGGAATGTGTTAATAAAGTTGAGATAAAGTTATTGGAGTTCTACAAAAATAAGGATAAAAAGTTATTGAGGGGGTATAAAATGGGTAATCATTCATACAATTAAATTAAAGGTGAGATAATTAAATTACACTATTAAGATAAGTGTGGTAAGGGGAATTTTGTGGAATGTATTTCGAGATCTTCAAAGTATAAAAAATAAGGAATGCTAAAATAATTGGTTCATTAATTCAATGAAAATAGAAAAGGTAATTTCTAAACTCATAATAAAAATATGGTAGTGAAATGTTTTAATTGAAATGAGAAGGGAAATTATGATAATTCATATACAAATAAAGGTATGAAGGATGGTGATCAATATGACTATAAGTGAAAAGGTTTGTAAAATTCATTTTCAATTATATTAACATCAAATAATGTGGTGATACATACATTACTTGTTCAATCTATGTAGGAAAATTTCTTATTTGATCTAGGATCTAAATAGTATTTTATTTCCAAAAAATATTTTGAAAAAATTGAAGTATTTTCTCAATAAATTAGGAAACAACATTTGGTAAAAACTCATGGTGGAAGTACTAAATAAACTAATATATATGGTGACCTTCCTATAATCATATTTGGAATTGTTTTCCTATATATATACATGTCTTTCCCTTGGTGGAGCTCAATAAAAATTTTGGTTTTGATTGGATTTCCGATTATCATGCTATGATATATTTCAGGGCGAGATAATTCATACTTGATCCTTATAGTGAGTTTCAATTTGTATATAAGAACAAGTTCATACATTTGATAATATACCAAGAACATAAGAAACCAATTAAAGATGAGAGTGATTGTTATCTTTTATATATTATAAAAAAAATCTAAAATAATTGATATGACCATTATAATTAACATATAGATATATATCCTGATTACATTATTAGTTTCATTTCTAATTGAAAAGTTGAATTTACTATTGACTTTGCTCCTCATGTCAATAAAATTTCAATAATGCTTTATATAATGGTTATTTTGAGAAGTTACAATTTTAAAAAATAATCTATAAGAGTTCCTTGATAAGGATTACATATTCCCTAGCACTTCACCTTAGGGTGAACCTATTTTTTTTAAAAAACTAGATAGATCTATGGGGATTATATTTTATATTAGATAACTCAATAACAAAACTATTAAAAAAATTATTTTATTCAGTTAAATGACCTATTATATCAAGTCCAGGGAGTAATTTATGTTTCAATGATTGATTTTAGGTCCAAGAACCATCACCTAAAGGTAAAGGAAGATGGAATTATAAAGACAACATTCAGGATAAAGTATGGACATTATGTGTTTTTTTGTTATTTCTTTTATGTTAACACATACACCATATCTATCGTGTATATAATGAATATGGTTTTTTATTTAAATGGAAAAATTTATGGTCTTTTTTCAATGATGTTATGGTATAAACTAAAAGTTACAAAGATCATGAGGAACATTTAATAGTTTTTTTATAAACCTAAAAAAGAAATTGTATGAGAAAATTATCAAGTGTGACTTTTAGTTACAATAAATTTCTTTTTATGGGAATTACACTCTAAAGAAGGCATAATTGTTGACCCTACTAAAACTAAAGTGGTGTAATAGTATACAATACAAAAAACAATTCCTAAAAAATCAATGTTTAATTAGATTGGTTGGTTATATCTAAATTATTTTTGAAAAAATTGCTTGATTATCTTACTCACTAATGAAATTAACCCAAAAAGGAGTTAAGTTTATATAGATAAAGGAATATGATGATTTGTTTTGAAACATGACTAAATATTTTTTAATGATGAAGTATTATCCTTACCATCAATAAATGGGGATTTTTATATATATTCAAGCATTAATGAAAGGTCATGGTTGTTTATTAATGCAATATGAATAGAAAATTACATATATATCCCGTCAATTGAAACCTCATTAGAACAATTACAAAAAACTTGATCTTAAACTTATAATGGTGAGTTTTTATTTAAAATTTTAGTTATATATTTTATGTGTGTTTAAATTTGAAATATATACTGACCAGAAAAGATTAAACTATATATTCTCTCCAATAGTGTTAAACATGAGTCATGAAAGATGGTTAAAACTAATAAATGATTATGATTACATGATTGACTACCATATAGTTTAAGAAAATAAGGTTTCCATACCCTTGAGTAAAAAAGATAATGCATCATTAAATATGATACATTTGGAACATGATAGTTTAGTTAATGATTTAATAAACATTGGACTAGAAATTGCGTATAAAGAAACTCCTTATGTTGTGATTCATGTATCATATCAATTTTTTTCTTAAGATGATTATGAAGGCTTAGAAGGAAGATCAGGGTTTTTAGGAAATAATTGAATTTTTTAATAAAGGTATTTTTCTCATGTTTAATGTTATTAAATAAGGTGTTATTATATTTAGAATGATATTTTGTTTTGCGAGTGATTCCCATTTGAAGAATGAATTGTTAAGTGATGTTGAAAACTCTTCATTCTCAATTTATTTGGGTTTTACTAAGAGGTATATATACCTTAATGAATATTATTAGTGGATAGGTATGAAGAAGGATATTTCTGATTTTACAATGAAATGTTTGACTTTTCAGTAGATTAAATCTAAATAAAAATGATTAAAGGGGGTTCTTTTGACTTTGTTAGTTCCATGATATAATTGGGAGAATATATCCTTGGATTATGTGGTTGGATTATTAAATACATAAAAACTTAATATTGAAATTTGGATTATCATTAATTTTACGACTAAATCTATCCATTTTCTTCTCATTGGATATATTATGTATTTATATCATCCTTATTGACTTTATCTTAATGAGATAGTGAAATTATATGGAGTCCCTCTATCTATGGTATATAATAATTATCCATTATTTACCTTTAATTTTTATAAATTACATAAAAATTAAATGGGAAGAAAATTAAATTTTACTATATCTTATCATCCTCAATGTGATGAACAGTCAGAGTGAACAATTCAGACATGGGAAGATATTATTTGAGCTTACTTACTGGATTACCAGGGTAGTTAGGATTAAAATATTTTACTAGCATAATTTTATTATAACAGAATTTTTCAATATAGTATATAGATGGAACCTTCTTCTATATTATATGGAAAGAGGTGTTAAACTCCAACATATTGGGAGGAAGTTAGTGAATTATTTTTTTGGGACTAGAACCGATAGATGAAATGGTTAAAAAGGTAAAGATGATTTAACTACACTTTTGGGAATATCTGAGAATAAAAAATACTTCTTCCTATCATAAGAGTTTATATTATTTAATTGAGGTAGAAAATCTTATATTTCTTAATATATCTCCATGGAAATTTGTTGTGTGTTTTGGTTAAAATGGAAAGTTAAGTCCATGCATTATTGAATCCTGTGAAATTATAAACAATGTAGTATTAGATACTTATGATGCATATTCACATTTATTTTTATCTCAAGTATATGATGTGTATCATATTTCATTTCTAAATAACTGTGTACCTATTGTATATCATGTTTTTATCCTAGAGGTTGTTTAATTAGAAGAGAATCATTCTTATGAGTAAAAACCATTTCATATTTATGATAATATAGAGTAAGTATTTCAGAATAAGAAGATTCATAGGGTCAATTTTTGGAGGATGAGTCACATGATTGTGGAAGAAACATGGGAATTAGAAAAATCTATGATGAAAAAAATTCCCTCACTGGTTTAATTAATGAATAAAATTTGTGGGGTAAAATATCTATATGGGGGGAAATTTATAAAACCCATTTAATTTTAAGTATAAATAAATTTCATGTATTATTAATCATCATAAATATATTTCATGTATTCTTATATAATATGATAGTTTTCTATTATTTTTCCATTTGGAAAAGAAATGGTTTTATTCTAGTGGTAATGTTTTTCATGAGATGCATGGTTTTAAATAAAAATTAAATTTCATAATTTTAGATTATGGAATTGATAAAATGAACTTCATTTTGGGATTTAGAATATTTAAATTATTTTTGGGTGATTTTTTGATTTTTATAAAAATATTTATTTTTGAGTGAATAGTGAGAAATAATGATTTTTGTAAACTATAATTTCCTTCATGTAAAGTACCATTGGTTTTAGGGTTTTTTAAAGTAAAAATGATCCCATTTCAATTAAAACAGAACAATTAATTTCATAATAATATAATTTAGACTCTCTTTTGGTATACAATCATTTTTAGCATTAAAAATTCATTTAAAAAAAAACGATTTTTCTTTAAATTTGAAGAAAATATATTAAAATTGATTTTTTCACTTCTAAAAATTGAATCATAAAAAATTTATTGAATATTTATAAACAACAGGTTCATGTTTGGTAATTCTTTATTTAATTTTTGGCAATAATTAATAATTGTCATGGTAAAACATTTTCACCGTGATAAAGGTTAAAAGGGTTAACATGGAGTTAAACTTAGAGATAAAGAATCAAATATCCATATAACATTTCAAAATGTGATTGTTTGAGTATATTTTGGACTTAAGTTATATTTTAAACATATTTTTATTATGTTTTATCCATATACCAAGAGACATATAGTTATATTAATTTTATGTTTTATGTATTTTTAAGAGTTTCACTCCACTCACATATACAAGGGAACATTCTATCATCACTTATTCACACCTTTAAAGTTACATATACAAAACTATACCTACCCAAATCACGTTGTAACTATACCCCAATTTTCCAAGAGGTCTTGTTAATCTGAAAATGAAAATCCTATAAGGGTTAATTTATAATATAAAGATAGATAACCGACATTGAGGTATAAGTCATCACCAACCTATTTTATAGTTATTTATTATTATAAATAGTTAAAATATATTTTACCTATGATAAAATAATAACATAATTATCTTATATATGCTGAAATTTTATTATATTTATGTATCAAATCTTTTATATCTATTTTCCATCCTATAGGAAATCAAAATATATCTCGTGTGTACATGTGGTCTACCACCTCCATGAAATGATGTGTTTTATTTTCTATCATTGACTCATAAAAAATATTATAAATATGTAATTTATTAATATATAATATTTCTATTAAATTATTATTATTTTGTAAAGATAATATTTTACATACCTCCTTACCCTTTCCATCTATTGGAAACTTTTTACATCACTCGTGTGTATGTATGGATGACTACCTCCATAAAGAGATGTGATTTGTTTCTCATTTCCATCCTAAATGATTGATCATAAGGATTAAAATAATGAATAAAGTATCAAATTTATAATAGATTTATTATTTTATAAAATTAAAAAAACATCTTTATTTCTTTTCCACCCAGTAGAAAAATGAAAACATCATTCAAGAAGACATACGAACCACCATTCACATAAAACGATGTAATTTTTTTTCATAACCTTCTTACATGGATGGTTCTTGAACTATATTAAATATATAAAAAATATAATTGTAACATTTTTAATATTATTTAGTCGATAGAACCATGGTACTTTGGTCACAGTCAATGCATTGGACTTACTTTGGAGACTATGAACCAAATGACCTCAAAACATCAAATATAAAATCCACCAATTTAGTAATAAATAACATAAATGGAATAATATTAAAAGAATATATTGAAAATGGGTCTTCAAAAAATGGAAAAATAAAATAATCTAATTACTCAATAGGTTATGTTTATGAAAAAAATTATTTGGGACTCTAGGAAAGAGACTTTATTTTAAAAAATATATCGTTTTATTGTTTTTTTTTTCAACTCATTTTATTAAATGTAAATGTTCTTTTAAATGTTTCAAGAATGTTATTATTTATGAATAGAAGGTTGATAAGTGATATTTTTTTTAATATTCTTTAATTTATTTTAAAAATATTAAATATGAATCTTTTCAATGTTTTTTGTACAAGTTATTTTAATTTTTTTTTCAGAAAAGTAAAAAAATCATGTTTTTTAACATATAATGACTGACCACCCTTTCTTACCATTATAACCATTATTTATTATCAATATTCCTCTATAAGTTAACATGGGTTTTCAATGAATGTTTCATTCATGATATTTGGTAATGTTTTATTTCTAATTTTTTCCAAGGAAATGGTAACATCTTCTTAGATAATAGAATGTGTTATTGATTATATGCTTGAATGATAATTAAAATGAGTTTTAGTGTAAAAGTCAATGATATATATGTTTTATTTTTTATATAATTTTTGAAAAATATTATATGAATGATAGTTTATCTTTATATATAACCTATTATGATTGATCCGTGTTATATATCTTCAATGTGTTGGGTAAAGTGATGGAGTTTACTAGTGATAGGTCACTCCTAATGGATATGAAAATTATTAGGTTAGGTGATTCCATTGTAGGGGTTTTTGTAAGAGTGAATTAAAGTAAAATGTCTGGAGGTACCTAAATTATATGATTACATAATTTTAAAAGAAATTTTTTATTTTTAAAAGGTAATAAATTGATATTAATATTGAACAAAAACATTATAAACTTTTAAAAATGTTAAAGGATTGTTTCTATAAGGAAAGGTATTCATAATTTTTCTTGTATTCCAGGAATCCCTTATGATTATTATTTTTAAATTATGATTTCTTATGAAATGTTTTTTGAATGTAAGTTAGAGATAGTTTTTTTCTTTTTAGGAAATATTACAATGGATATTTTGGCTTGAATTTTATTATAAAATATAAAACATTGTCATTAATTTTTATGTTTATAAATAGGCCAGTAAATTTATTTTCTTTTATATCCCTTAATAAGGATTATTTCTCTAAACAAATATTTTATAATGTTTTTTGTAGGGATTAATAATTATTTTGCATTTTAATAACTATACATATCCAGTTATTGGATTTATCATGAATGTGGAAAGTGTGTCTTTATAGAGAAGTTGTTTTGTGGAAAAAATAGACATCGTGTGAAAGTGTCCACTTTGTAATATAAAAATTATACTAATTGTCTAAAACCCTATATATTAAAAGGTTTTTGGGATGTAATTGATTAAATATACACCATAAATCATTTAATTGATGGGATTTTTATATGATATTTATTATAAATATTGTCTATTTTTTCTTTTCCACTCAGTAGAAAAATGAAACAGTTGTTTATGGATACATATAGGCTACCGTCTCTATAAATTTATTTGATTTATTTTTCATTAAAACATTACATGGGATGTTATAAAAATGTATTTAATGTTTAAAATGATATTTATATCACATTAAAGACACTATAGATGATAGATCAATAACCCTGTTGACCATGGTTAACATACCACGACTGTCTTAGGATTGTGAACAAAACATCCTCAAAGCATATGTAAAAAACATAGATGATTTAATAAATATATTAGTGTTAATAATAAATGAAATAAAATTAATAATAATAATGGAGTTAAAATAAAAATTATTTTTATAAGGTTTGAAATTAATAAAGAATTATATAGGAAGGTCAAGGACATTTGAAATGACTTGGGACTCCCGGTAATATATTTCTCATCTTAATTTCCTTACTTTGAGACTTATTACATTTTCACCATTTTTTATATTTATGTAGTGTATAAAATTCAAAATGTATTTATTTTAAAAATAATTTTTTTATGTTAAATTGGTTAAAATATCCTTCTGAATTTACCTCTTTTAATGTTATTTTGATACAAAAATTATGAAATTAATAATGGATCTTTAATTAAATCCTTATTTTAAAGGCTTCCATTAAAAAAATTTCCTCTGTGTCCATGTTCTTTTACATTTTTTCTAGAATTTTCTTATTTAAGATTCGAATATTGTTAAAGGTATCTTTCGTTTTTAACCTTCTTTATATAGATTAAAACACAATCTTTTTTTTATCATTTTTATGTGGGTCGATTTTTTCACTTTTTTAAAATGTAAAATAGAATTTTTTTCAATATATAATACATGGATGAAATTTACTACCATCAGGACCATTATTATTTAAGAATATTATTCTATAATTTCTATGTTATTTTCAAATAAAATATTATTTCTAGTTCTTTTATAAATGTTCTATTTTAAGAGTTTCCAATAAAAATTGATTTTTGAACTTTTTTTATGTGAATCATGAATGTGATTCAATATATGTGTTAAATGTATATTTCATGAGTTTTTGTGATGTAAATGAATATTATATGTTTTTATGTATTTTTGGTTCCTTATAAATTTTTTATGATGACGGTTCATCTTAATATATCTATCTAATAAATTAGGTGATGAATTGTTCTTTGGATTTTTATATTATAATTAACCGATAAGGTTATTACATTTTTAAGATTATATGTAACAGTGATTATAGGAGTTGTATATAGATAATGTACCAATATACTTACATGAACATTCTATACATGATAATTAGTTTTAGTTTAGGTCTTTTTATTTCATAACATTATATAATGAGATTATTTTTAAAAGAAAGTGTATTCCCATTTTATGGATGAAAAGTATTTTCTTCATGAAAATTATTTCATTAGTACACATATATTACCATAATCCCTCATGATTAAAATTTTTTCCCTTATAATTTCATATGATATGTTTAATTTTATCTTTGGGTATGTTTAGTTTATCTCTTGAGTAATTAAAAGATTAATTTTTTATCACAAGGATAAAAATGTGAATTTTCTATAGTATTTCCTGATTTTCAAAATGGAATAATGGGTTTATTTATTATTTGTGTCTATTCCTAGGACATTTATGCTCATACCACATTTTTAAATTTTTTTCACATAGTTTAGGAAAGTGTATGAACTATAATAGTTCTATTTTTTGTATAAGGCAATGTATTTCTCAAAGAAAAAGACACAAAATATTATTAAAATGTAAAAGTAAAATTACATGAGTGTTTCGTTCTGGTTTTTTTCAGCCACGAAACGCCCAACGACTCCATTTCCAATGATTGATGGACCCGCTTTCCAAAGGCAGGCGTTCGCCAAATGGTCTGACCAGCGACTCTTAAAAACTCACATTAGTCGAGAGGATGGGAAGTCAGGCTCATCAAACCATTTTTGGGGGAATTATTGCCTATTCCAGGACCCTCTTATAGATTTAAGACGTATTTATATGTTCGCGAATCTTTGGTTTATACCCAAACATAGTATCCACGGATTTAACCTTGGTGGGTAATGGTCAATTGGACGCAGAGGTTAAAAATCATTTATGCCTGAGGTTTACCATCCCTCGTTGGATTAATGACCCCGAATGTTTGGAACTCGCTTGAGGCGGCAACAGGAGTGGCGTGGTGAATCGATGTGGAGATGATCAGATCGACCAGTTGTTGGGCTTGAACCTCAGGGAGTCTTCCTACTTACCCTATCTAGGAGGCAGGGATCAAAGTCCCTGTAGTTCGCATAGGTTTTGGGGAACCAACGTGAAGAGAGACCCGGTGGTCCGATGGGTGGTGGGCTTGAACCTCATGGAGGCTTCCTACGTACCCCATCTAGGAGGCAGGGAGAAAATTCCATGTAGTTCGCACATAGCTTGGGGCTTACGCTCTGGGGCAGCCTAGAATGATGGATTGGGGCTTACACTCTGAGGAGGCCCGTAGGAGGATGTCATGGTCGATGCTTACTCTAAGCCCACGTGAATCATGCTCAGTGTGAGAAACAAGAGGCAGTAGGAACCAGAGGATCACGTCACGAAAGGTTTATCCATGAGAAGCGGAGTGGGGATTACGCATGATGGTGGCCCAGGGTAACAGATTGGGGATTACACTCTGATGAGGCCTAGAAGATCGGGGCTTACTCTGAGATGGATGCCCGGAGCGACAAAGCCCAGCGGGAGAGGGAAAGGGGGTGCTCCTGTTCCCATATCCTCTCTTGCAGTGCATGAGGGATTCCTTTTGATGGCTATTTTACCATATTTAAGGAACCATCAACAAGTGGAGGGGAATAAAGGGGATTCTAGAGCTCAGACTCCACATTACCGTGGGAATGTGAACCCAGGAATGCTTCGGGAATCTGCTCAAGGGTCAGGGAAACCCCTTTGCCCTATTTACCATGGGTATGTGAACTCAAAATATTGTGATGATGTTCCTGAAAGTTATACCACGTGAATCCGGTGGCTCTAGCGGAAACCTCAGCTCAGCGCCGATGAATAGGCCAATGAGGGAGTCACGGAGGACCTGGGTGGATCAGATGGATTTTACCTGGCTCTAGAAATGAGAACATCGAAGTATTTGGCGAGCCACTAAGAGGTATGGGTGATGGCGCCCTTCGCGTGGGGAAGTTCCACACAGCTGGATAAGCTATACGCGAACTAGGGTGGTCCGCGTATTGATTGACATCCCGTGAACCAGGGAGTTTCGTGGCTTCAGGTTCAATCAGCGAACCAGGGTGGTTCGTGGAGGGTTATAGGCGGGAAGTAGTGGCCAAGTGCAGCGCCGATCGGAGGCTCGTCGGTCGGGGCTTCGCCTGCGGAGGAGGGTGCTACGTGGTACGACGGATGGGAAAAGAGGCATAAACTCCCTGGTCTGTGGGGAAGTCATCCACGGAGGGGGTATGGTTCACGGTTCTCATTTTTTTTGTTATTTTAGGTTCTCGGTTCACCAAATTATTATGGGTTTTCCAATTCCTTATTTATTAATACACCTACTTTGGTTTGCAGATGGGAATTTTGCTGTTTGTGAAATCTGAAGCCTTCCTTCAACTGATCTCCTTCCGAATCTCCAATCCCTCTGAATCTGATTCCACCTCTCTGATCCATTTCTTCTTTCCCCTTGGTCTCCTTTTATAGAGTGGGAAAATGAATGTATATGTGGCCACACATCACCTTTTGCGGAGGACCATAACCAAATACCCGATTCACAACCGACTTGGTCAATTCGCGATTCGCAGTGTGTATTGAATGCTCCCCCCCCCTCCGCGAGGCGAACTCAGGGAGTGCTCTGCAGCTGTGGAGGGTTCCGCCTCTATTCCGCGAATGACTGCGGGTGCGGCTTGAACTGGTCGGTGCGGTCCGCGGTTGGGGCGGTTCGTGATGGTGAACCGGACTGGCGCCCATCCTGCCTCGCGACCGCGGAGGCTCTCCACCTCTATTTCGTGAACGACAATGGTTCGTGGAGGTGGTCCCTCGCGGTGCCTGGCCACGTTGCGCTTCCATGGACCGGTTCGCAGACCGGTCCATTTTGTGTATCTTATTTGATTATTTTCCCTAATTCTTTGGTGGATTTGGGTAAAACATCCTTTGCGGATTTTTCAGGACCCTACAAATTCCCCACATCGGAATGGGGTCTGATCAGAACGAAGAGGAGGTCGTTCCGATGCAAAGTGGTCCTGAAACTGAGATGGTTTGCGGTAGAAAGGTGGACCAGGTAGGGGACCACGCCTATAAATATGGGGAGCCCTCACTTGTCCTTTACCTAATTCTTCACGAAACCAGAGCTCATTCACCTCCGCCTATTTTCTCCTTCATGAAGTGCCTTGTCCGCGAACTGGCAGCAACCGCCGTGAACCATTCCATCTTCGTGGTCGCCTTCACCCGCGAACCAACTTCCGGACCGCAAACCATTACTCTTAATTAATTAAAAAGTAAGCGATGAAGGGTTGCAGAGGAATTTTCTTTGCAGTTTCGATGCTCTGCAGACTAAATAATTCATGAACTTTAAAAAGTATTGAGTCTTCCGGATAAACTCAGGATTGAAATTCCACAGAGTGACTTGGTTCGCGGTTTCTTGGACAACGCTCTGTGGGCCAGGTCTTTGTTGATTGATTTTGCGAAGGGCTGGTTCGTGGGATGATGTCATCGTGAACCATCCTCCAAGGCCTCGTTGCTGATTTGATTATGAAGGATCCTTAACCATTCATTTGGTTATTTTTGTCCAGGATTTTATTCCGGACTGATTTCTCTCATTGTGTAGGGAGAAAATATGGTTCCCCCTCATTTTGCACTGAGGCCTGCTGCAGAGTCCCTCTCAACCATCTCAAAGAGACGTTCATCTATGATTCACAGAGCAGAGGGTGTTAAAGAGGACCCTTGTCGGTCTATCATTCCGGATGATGGTGTTTTGAATAACCTGCTCTCTCTAGAGATTATGAGTTATCCATTATCCAATCGGCTCCCTCTCTACAGCTTCAGTCTTCAGGATGACGTCCCAATCCCTCCTACATTATCAGGTCTCCCTTCTCCTTTCCTGGAAGCTCCTTCAAAATGAATTCAGGAAAACCTTACCCAATACGGGGAGATAATCTATAATTTTGGTCCGAAAGAAACATTTATTCTGAGGGGCTCTGTCTGGACCCAAAGTGATCAGTGCACTCATGACTTTTTTCAGAAAGCTATCCTTAAGGACTACCCTTCTATTATCAACCTTTCTCGAAGGGATCCTGATGCGGGGTGGGCTCCCAGATAGGACCTTCGGTCCGGCGGGCTCTTCTCAAATGATCGGGCATGGGCTTTCTGGGTCCATCATCATTGTCGGCAGTCCCCTGATTCAGTGAAAGCGGTCAATCTATACTCCGTAGTGTGGGCTTCCCAATTTGATGTTTACCCACCATCTTCAATCCTTCCCGACCTGTTCATCCACTGCTATTCAAGTACTAATACTTTCCACCTTGCCCATGGTGAAGTCGACATTAGTCTGTGGGACATCTACTAGATAGGAGGACTACCGATTGCTGGAGAGATGTATGATGAATTTTTTCCCACTCCTGATGCATGGGACAACGTTGAACAAGTGCCTTTATTGGAGAAAGAGCTGCGGACCATATAGGAGCAGTCACTGGGTCAGGCCTTGCATGCCCACTCGCTTATTCTTTATAGCACTTGGATAGGGTTATTTCTGAACACCACTGGTCTTACGCCGAAGAATAAGCGTCCCAGGACTCACCCTTCCTAACAGTCACGAACCATTCAAGTTTCTTACTTGGTGGTTTTTGAAGTAGGTGACTACCTTTCATGGGGTTACGAGGTGCGCCCTGGTGTGTCGCCTATGCTCTGGTTGGCCGGTCTGTTTGCTATGTTTTTGAGCGGATGGCTATTTTTTTCCCGAGATTTTAACCCAGGTGTCCGAGACTACACTTTGATGATGGCGGCTGAGTTATCAGAGGGCCGCTTGGTGAATTTAGACGTTCCCACTTTGGCCCGTATGTCCGAGCTACTGAGCCATATGCAGGTGGGTGGGTCACCCTACCGTCTAAGCGGGCCATTCCAATTTTTATATGGATGGTTGGCGGATCACTATCACTGTTATGAATATCATCGCAACATGACCATCCTTCTTCCTACCTTTCGGCCTACCCTATTGGATATAGCCAGAGATCACTTGACGTCTCTGAACTCTAGTGAAGTCCTCGAGCTCCTGAGCAACTTCTCCCAATTCATCTTCACTCCCTACCCCACCCCCTTCTGGAATCTTAGTTGAAAACCAACGGGGGAGCCTGGACGAGCAATCTTACATGATCTCCCTGTGGGATGGGTTTCTGTCCGCACAGATCAATGGGGTTTCTTTGTGGGAGTTGTACATCCCGTATCGCTTTTCTCGCCAGTTCGGGTGCATGCATGTCCAAATTTCCCATCCCCCTTCTTGGGATAAAGGACTGCATCTAGCCACAATTTGTCGGTGGTCGCTGATGCTGACGAGGGAGGGTTCTGACGCAAGCATTCCCCTGCCTGATACGGGGGCGGCAGCAGGCCTTTCCATGGATTATGAAAAAACATGGGCAAAATACTATCCTGATGGGATCCTAGGGAAGGCCATCCGGCAAGATCCCAAATCATGAGGTTTGGTTGCTGCTACATCAACTACACCTTCCTCACAAATTTTAAGAGAGGATAGACTAATGGCTCATCGATCAAAGCGACTCAGAGAACTTTCCTCTCCCAACCCTGCGGTGGCCGCAACTCAGGAAAATTAATCCTTCTTGTGCGTGGGTGAGGAAAACCCTATGGTGTTAGATCCCAGTGAGACCATCTCGGAGGTTCCGCCAGTCGATACCGTGCTTATCAACTTGGTCCCCAATCCTGAACCGGGGTTAGGGGCTCTAGACATTCCAGCATCAGAGTCAACTCCTAGTGAGCACACGTCCGCACGGGCTGCCGTTCTAGACTTTGTTATCCTGTCATCCATTGAGGATACCAAAGATCCTCATACCATGGTGGACCATCGGGCAGTGCATAGGTGGGCCTGGCCCCGAATCTATGAAATCATCACCAAAACCCCTTTAGCCGAAATTGAAACTAAAACCAAAGCTCTTCGTCAGCTCTTCCTGGGTTTGGGGTCGGGTGGCTTTGACTATTGGTAGTTTCATTCTCATGCTTGCCATGTTGTCATGGCCCGCGAGGAATCTATCACAGATGAATGCAAGATTTCTCACTTCAAGACCACTTGTTGTGGGCCCCGAACCATGGAGTAAACCACAAAAAGCTCCATCAACTGATAGCACGAGAGGCGATCTCTCAAGATCAGGTGTCCATCCTATCCTCCGAGTTACATGAATGTGAAGAACGGGCCGCGATGCTGAGGGATCAGTTATCGGCTTTGACTGGTCATCTTGAAGTTACCATAAAAGGGATCAAAGATCTCTAAACCATAGTGGAGCATATCTGTCTGGTGGCTAAGGTTGAAAACGGGGAGGAGGAAGGGTTGGAACAATCCTGCAACGACCTTCGCCGCGCAGTCGCTGATCTGGTGGGGAGAGAATGTCAGGATCCTTTATAACTATTAGAGCTACTTTTGTATCCCCTATTTTATTTACCCATCTATACCCCTTTTTTTATTTTATTTTTCGAACGAAACACAGTCTCTATCAATCAATTATTGCTATGGAATTTGATTGTTACTTGGAACAATTATTGTGAAAATAATAATTCACTAAATTAGAACTAATCACAACTCAGGAAAACAACCTCTAATTTTTTCATGGACCATGGGATCCAGTGAGCGTAGTCTGACTATTTCCAAGGTTTTGTAGAAAAATCCCACAAACTTTTTTTTGTCTTTTTCTTTTAATTCCCTAATTTTTCATGGGCCCATTTGGTAATGACCCAATCAGTATAACCCATCTTTTTCTTATGTCTCCTTTTTCGGGTTTTCGGCCTAACAGGCTTTGTGCCTCTTTCTTTTGTGGGAGGTTTAAAGTCCCGCCATCAAGACTATCACTACTAATGTTTTAAGTCAAATATCTTTGACCAAATATGGCGGGGCGAGGGCCCCCAATGGGTTTCAACTGATTAAAAGATGTCTCAATATACTTAAAATGAACATGGGGGCAAACATGTTGGAATTTGAGCGGCATGCAGGGCATGTCTCAATGCATGGGAGCCATGTCAGCGTAAAGAGGTTGGAAGAGCATTGCCTAAGTAAAACTTTCCTTTGGTAGATGGTCCAGGGGCGATCAATATGCAGATCCGCTGAGGGAATGGAATGAATAGTCATACTAATGTGTCCTTAAGTCAATGAATTATCCATTTCGGATGGCCAGGGGACTTCATGGAAGTCTGGCTTATGGAAACCATGATAGGTGGAATGGAAAATTATGAAAACTTACAGGGGTGGCTCAGAATGGGAGGGTGACATCTGAAAGGATTTTCAGAACATCTGTACTAATCAGGAGCACGGTCTGGAGACCACCTCCCTATGCATTTAGTTAGCATTAGGGATGGTTGAGGCTTGACGCAGTTTAAAGTCATGTAGCTGGGACATCATTTGAAACAGAACGAATTCTCCTGGTTCTCGGTAATCTCGTCAAAGACGTTCCGCCGCATTCAGGTAGGATTTTGGAAGAGGTTGGTAATATGTAGCTCATAGGGTTTCCGAATCCCAGGATAGAAATGGGGGCTCAGAGGCCAAGTGGCAGACAGATAGAAGCATCCCCACGGAAATATTGCCTTTGGTAGACGGGCCAACAACGATCAATATGCAGAGCCGCTGAGGGAATGGTATGAATAGTCATACAAAGGTGTCCTTAAGTCAAAGAATATCCACTTCTGATAGCCGAGCAACTTCAGGGAAGTTGAGATTTGGAACAACCAGGGGTGTCTTATGAGAGTTCGGCTTTTTTTGAGTGCAGAGTATGGTTTATGATGAGAGGGTTCCCAAATAAGGGGGAAATATCTAGACTAAACATCCTGAGAATGGCTGAAGTAATTATTTCTGACGTGAGTGTGAGACAGTGGCTTGTGCCAGTCTGACCTGTGCACTGTAGGACAGAGAAAAGCATGTGTTCCTCACTGAACCCATGACGAGTATGACCGTGTAGTTTATCGTCATGTGGATGGGACATAATCCGTGCAGTTTAGCATCATGTGTCAAGGATGAGAGGCATTTTTGAATGTTTCTATGCAGTTTAACGTCATGCAGCAAGGACATTGACTTTTTTTAAAGGTTGCTATGCAGTTTAACGTCATGCAGTGAGTACGGTGGGTATTTTTTCAAAGGCCGCTCTTTATCAGAATGTAACTGGTCTTGAATACCTCAACATGCCCTAGATGTGGGGGGGGGGGGGTTGATTGGTGTAAATCATGGTTTCGAGGATTCTTGGATCCGGAAAGGTGATATGTGGGCTCTAAGGAAAATAAGCGTACGGGGCTCGGAAGAGCATCACCTGTGGAAATCTAGCCTTTGATCGATGAGCCAGGGGCTACCCTTATGTAGATCCGCTGAGGGCATGGTATGTATATTCGTACAAAGGTCTCCACGGGTCGATGACTTTCCACTTCCGATAGCCATGAATGGTATGAAGATCCGCAATTTTCTGGGCCACGAAGTCTGTCATTTGGCGGGAGAATGTCTGGACATGTTGGGGATATCCGTCCCTGTTCGCTTGTTGAGTTTCAAAGAACCCACTGCGCTGATCTTTTCTCATTTTTTTTGCGCTGGGGTGTGCCTTCATTCCATGCAGTTTAATGTCCTGCGGTAAGGACATGAGGCATTTTTGAAGGTTTCTATGCAATTTAATGTCATGCAGTGAGGACGATGAAATTTTTAAAGGTTACTATGCAGTTTAATGTCATGAAGTGAGGAAGATGGCATTTTAAAGGTTGCTATGAAATTTGACATCATGCAACGAGGATGAGGGTATTTTTGCAAAGGCTGCTATACAGTTTAATGTCATGCAGCGAGGACAGGGGCATTTTTGGAAAGGCTTCCCTTCATCAGAATGTAACTGGGCTTTAATACCTTAACATTCCCCATAAGTGGGGGGGGGGGGGTTGATTGGTGTAAATTAGGGTTCCAGGGATTCATGGATTAGGAAAGGTGATATGGGGGCTCTGAGGCCGGTAAACGTACGGAGCTAGGAAGAGCATCGCCTGTGGAAATCATGACTATGATGGATGAGCCAGGGGATATCATTATACCGAGCCGTTGAGGGCATGGTATTCATGGTTGTACAATGTTGTCCATGGGTCAATGACTTTCCACATTTGATGGCCATGAATGGTTATGAGGATCCGCAATTATGTGGGACACGAATTCTGTCATTTGGAAGGGGAATGTTTGGACATGTCAGGGATATTCGTCCCTAGTTGCTTGTTGAGTTTCAAAGAGCCCCTTGCGCTGATCTTTTCTCTTTCTTTTTTTTGTGTTCGGGGGTGTGCCTTCATTCCATGCAGTTTAACGTCATGTGGTAAGGATGAGGTACTCCTAGTTTATCGGTCATAGAGCTCAGACCATTGGGTGAGTATTGCTGCAGTCACTTGAAGGATAACTGAGTAAACATGTTCTGATATACTTAGAAGATGGCGGGGGATGGAGGTCATAAAATGAAACTTTTTGGTTTCCCGGATCAGGAGGTATGGTGTGGGGGCTCTAAGGCTGGTAAGCGTACAAAGCTAGGAGAAATACCGCCCGAGGAAATCTTGTATTTGATGGACGAGCCAGGGGCTATCATTATGCAGATCCGCTGAGGGCATGGTATGCATAGTCGTACAAAGGTGTCCCCAGGTCGATAACTTTACACTTACGATGACCATGAATGATTATGAGAATCCGTGATTGCTCCCAGTGCAGAGTTTGGCGTGTGGGGATAATGGTGTCCGGTATACAAAAAACATATTCACTACAATTGTATGTTCAGTCAAAGTAGCCTAGTCCTGCCTTGATGTTTGTTGATATAGGTCGCTATGTGAACCACTGGCGGACACACAGGCTAGCCAGATAGGGAAACCCTGGCCACAACTAAATGTGAAAAGGGGAATGAACTTGTAAACCACATCGCCATAATCTTCTGGATCAAGAGGTATGGTATGGGGGATCTAAGGTCGGTAAGCGTACGGAGCTAGGAAGAGTGTCCCCTGTGGAAATATGGCCTTCGGTAGACGGGCCAAGGGCAATCAATATACAGATCCGCTGAGGGAATGGTATGCATAGTTGTACAAAGGTGTCCACGGGTCGATGCCTTTCCACCTCCGATGGCCATGAGTGGTTATGAAGATCCATAATTATCCAGGTCGTGGAGTCTGATGTACGGAAAGGATGTATCCAAATGTGCAAGGAGTATCTCCATCTCGTATCACCATGTGTCCTGGGTGGGTCGCGATGAAGTCCGTGCAGTTTAACGTCATGCGGTGAGGAAAAACTCCATTCAATTTAACGTCATTCTGTAAGGATTAAGATATACACCCCATGCAGGTCTGGTCTGTACAAGGGGGAAGCGGGTATTTTTAACATCATTTTCCGTGCAGTTTAACGTCGTGCGGTAAGGATGAAAATTACACCCCGTGTCAGTCTGGTTCACACACGGGGGGAAAGGACATCTTTTTTTCAAGGGGTTGGGATAGGACTAGGGATCTTGGCGTCGCTATGTATCCTACGACAGCAGGAATAAATCCCTATGTAGTTCTCTGGAATGAGTACACCCAATGCAGGTCTGGTCGATACATGGGGGAAAGAAGGCATTTTTTCAGGGGGATGGTCCAAGACTGGGGATCCTGGTGTCACTACATATCTTGTGAGGGAAGGAATCAAGACGTATGTAGTTCTATAGAATCTGTGCAGTTTATCGTCGTGAGGTAAGGACGAACTCCATGCAGTTTAACGTCATGCGGTGAGGACGTGAATACACCCTGTGCAAGTCTGGTCCATACACGGGGGAATGGGCATTCTTTTGTGTTTTTTTGAAGTGGTTGGGTCTGGGTGTGGAATTTTGGCATCACTAAGTATCCTGCGAGGGTAGGAATCAAGACTCACGTAGTTATCTAAAAGAAGATACACCCTATGCAGTTCTAGTCTGTACACAGTGGAAGAGGGTGTTTTTAAATCACCTTGTCCGTGCAGTTTATCGTCATGCGGTAAGGACGTACTCCCTGCAGTTTAATGTCATGTAGTGAGGACATGGGCCATACAGTTTAACGTCATGTGGTCAGGACGAGGTCCATACAGTGTCTATGCGAAATACTTCTTTAAGAATCTCACATTCGTAGGAGCAGTTGTAAATTGTCCGTCCATGGAGATCAGGGTATATGCTCCATTTGAGTAGACCTTGTGTACAACATATGGTCCTTCCCACTTGGGATTTAGATTTAGAGGATTCTTGTCGGGTATCATTAGGGTCCTAAGGACTAACACTAATTCTACTTCGAAGAAAGTCTGGAGGTGGGCCTTTTTGTTGAAGGCTTGTGCGATCCGGTTTTGGTACACTTCCAGGTGGTGCAGAGTGTGCAACAACTTTTCGTCTAGCTATTCCAATTCACCTAGCCGCTTTTCTAACTTCTCATCATCGGATAATCGATCAAAAATGGAAACATGGAGTGAGGGAAGTTGGAGTTCAATGGGAAGGACAGCCTCTGTGCCGTACACCAATGAGTACAGGGTAAACCGAGTAGCGGTGCTGATTGTGGTTCGATAAGCCCACAATGCATGGAGGAGTTTATCCGGCCATGAATTCTTTTCTTTTCCCACCATTTCATGGAGGATATTGGACAAGGTCTTGTTTAAAGCTTCTATCTATCCGTTGGACACTTCATGGTAACAAGATGAGTGGTTAGCCTTGATACCATACTCATTGTATAGCTTTTCCAACTCAGCAGAGCAGAAATTGGTGTCGTTTTCCATTAGTATGGTATGAGGGACACCAAATCTGGTGATGATATTGGTCTTCATGAAGATGAAAATATTTATTGCCCCGACTTCATTGAGGGGTATGACTTCTGCCCATTTGGAAAAGATGTTGGTCGTCGTGAGGATATACTTCAACTGTTTGGCCGTGGTGGGAGGATATGGTCCCACGACATCCATCCCCCAGACAGAAAATAGCCAGGAGTGATTAGCATGATTAAGTAACTCTGGGGGATGGTGTATGAAGTTGGCATGGATCTGGAATGAGTGGAATTTTGCGGTAAAACACTCGCAGTCTCGTGCCACTGTGGGCCAGTAGTACCCAAGCCTTGGAACCTGATGGGAAAGCTTGGTCCCCGGTTGATGTGCTCCACACGCTCCTGTATGTACTTCAGTCATGACGGCAGTGGTTTCTTCTTCATCAATGAATATGAGGAGAACTCCATCGAGGCCTCATTTGTAGAGGATGTCTTGCTGACCCGCACCACCATATAGGAAAAAATTGATTGCCCTTCTCCGTACTTTCTCTCGTTTATCCCTATCTGATGGAAGCTCTCCCCGTTGAAGGAAGTTCGCGATGGGGATCATTCAGCCGGTGGCAGGAGCATATGGCTAGGGGACAGGACTGACATCATGGATCTCTTCCATATTATCTTGAACAATTGGAAATACCATTCGATGGTGAGAAATTCTGATGACCATTTCATCCTAGTCAGGGTTGGCTAGGGTTGTGGCCGCGTAGGCTAATGCATCAGCCTGAGCGTTCCGGGACCGGGGAATATAAGCCAATGTCGATTATGTGGAGAAATCGGCCATTAACCCTCAGACAAGGTAGAACAGGGGGATTAACTCCTCCTGTTTAATAGCGTAGTCACCATTGACTTGCTTGATGACCAACTCCAAGTCGCCTTTAACCTTAAGGTGTTGTACTTGTGCCTAGAGTGAGAGCTCCAGGCCTGCAATGAGGGCTTTCCATTCCGCTCCATTGTTTGTACATCGCTCTTACAGGAGGAAGGAATACGAAAAAATGCCTTTTCTGGGGACACGAGCATTACCCCCAGACCCACTTTTTTGAATCCGGGATCCTCCATCCTCTTCTCGGTGGGGCTTCGGGATGCACCGTCAAAGTACATTTCCCATGCTAGGAACTCTTCTTGAACCGAGAAGATATCTTCATCAGGTAGTTCAGTGTCCGGTGCAGTGGTCCCTTTTTCAGGGTGCTCTTCCAGAAATTCTGCAAATGCCAGGCCCTTGATGGCTTTTTGAGGCACGAAACAGATGCCGAATTGTTGCAGGAGGACCGCTCATCGGGATTGGCGTCCGGTTAGCATCGAGTGACTGAGGATGTACATGAGCAGGTTACTCAGCGAGATCAAATGGACCTCATGATGATGTAGATAATGTTGCATCTTTTGAACCAAGAAGACCAATGCCAGACAGCTCTTTTCGATATTTGAGTATCGAGTCTCAACATCAATCATGGTTCGACGGAGTTAATAGAGATTGTTTTCACTGCTGAAGTCGTTCTTCTATGCGAAGAAGGCTCCCAATGACCGTTCTAAGGCCATCACATATAGAATGAGAGGCTTTCCTTCGACCGGGGGAATGATCATTGTTGGGCTTAAGAGGTACTTCTTCAAGTTGTCAAACACCTCTTGGTAGTCATTCATCCATTGGTACATGACCCCCTTCTTCATCAACCTGGTGAAGGTAAAACATTTGACTGCTAGGTTGGCTATGAACCGCCTAATATAGGCTAGTTGTCCTTGGAATCCCCTCAGCTCAGTGAGATTTCAAGGAGGAGGTAGGCTAAGGATAGCCTTCGTCTTCTCAGGGTTGACTTTGATGCCATGATGGCGTACGATGAAGCCAAGGAATTTCCCATAGGTAACCCCAAAGGCGCATTTCAAGGGTTTCATCTTCAAGCTATACTGTCGGAGCTTATTGAAGACAGTCTCAAGGTCCGACAGGTGATCCGAGCACTGTCTAGACTTAACCACTAGGTCATCCACGTAACATTCAATGAATTTCCCCAAGAAAGGCTTAAAGATCTGATGCATGGCATGCTGATATGTGGCGCCGTCATTCTTGAGACCAAAGGGCATGACCCTGTAACAGAATACCCCTTGAGGGGCCCGGAATGCAGTGGATTCTTTGTCTTCTCAGGCCATCCTGATTTGATTATATCCAGAATAGCCATCCATGAAGGATAGAGCCTCATACCTAGCCGTCACATCAATTAACAACTAGGTGATTGGAACCGGGAAGTCACCTTTCAGACAATGCCAATTAAGGTCTCTGAAGTCAAAACAGATACAGATTTGCCCATTCTTTTTCTTGACAGGGACGATTTTGGCCAACCAAATGGGGTACTGGACCTCCCTGATGAATCCTTATTTAATGAGATTATCGACTTCAGCCTCTATCTTGGAAGCATGTGAGGGATGTGTCCTTCTAGCGGCCTGTTTTTGGCCATGGTGGTCTTCTGGAAGACCCAGGTGATGTGTCGCTACCTCGGGATCGAGTCCTGGCATTTCTGTGTAGTTCCATGCAAAGACATCCCAGTATCGCCTTAGGATGGAGGTATATACATTGTGTTCCATGGGAGACATGGCCGTGCTAATGAGAGTGGGCGTTGGGTCTTCTTCGGTACCCAGGTTTATTTCCCTGAGCTCGTCCACAGTGGGGGAGATACCCTTCTCAAATGCTGGAAGTGCATCACTAAGATCATCCCCCTTTTCTTCTCCCAATTCCTCATCTTCTTGATCTAACGAGGAGAGATTTTCCAGTCTGAGCCTTCGAGGGTCTGAGGGAGAGGAATCTTAGGCATCCCTGCTTGAGTATTCACCCCCAAATCGAGGGTTGGTAGACGTTCTCGCATTTTCATGCTTGACCATCATGGATAAAGTCATGAGGACATCTGAATGCGTGTCCGGACTTGAACTCCTACTCTCAACATGGTTAATGGGCCGCACATAATCTCGGCCAAGCTGCCTGATGGGGTCATCGGGGACCATTTCTAGTCCATTTGGAGCGGGGATCCAGTCAACGCCGTCGACCAAAGGCTTCTTCTTCTTTTTCTCATAGAACTCGGCGTCGATGTAATTTGACTCGAAGAGCTCGAAAGGGGCCTGGTCGATGTCCAACGCCCCGCTTTGTCCATTGACGCAGTAATTGATACACTGGTGGTAGGATGAAGGAACGACCATGTGCTTATGGATCCATGGCCTTCCCAGCAAGGCATTGACTGCTGTGCTCTGTCGGACCACCAGGAATTCCGTGTAGGCTACCAGGTCAACAAAATGGGTCTTCAGCTTAATATGTCCCATTGGTTTCTGCTCACACTTGTCGTAACCTAACAAAGTTTTGAATGAGGGAATTAGATCATCCTCACTGTATCCCAACATACGGAGTGTCCATAGGGGATGGAGGTTAACTCTAGAGCCATTGTCTATAAAGAATTTTCGGATCACAATACCATTCAGCGTGCCAGACACATATAGAGGTATGATGTGTCTTTGCATGATGGCATCTTCGTCCTGATCAGTGTAGGAAATCACCACATTGCATTCAGCCGGGCCAGTCTCCGTCTGGTAAATATCGGTGGCAACTACCCCGGCTTAGAATTCTTGGGGGCCGATCATAGCTTCGATAAGTGCCTCCCTAAGGTCGGCTGACAAACTAAGGGAATCCAGGATTGACAACTTGGCTGGTACTGACGCCAGCTATTTAAGGATGTAATATTTTTTTTCTCCAGTGGTCAACGCTTCTCCTTTGGAGGGAGAGTCTTAGCATGTGCTTTGGGAGCTGGAGTATTTGACGAGGAGGGACTGACTGTGGGTATGGATGCCGATGGTGTTCCCGCATTTTGAGGACTTGGCCTGGCCAGTCTGTTTGTGTGCACTAGGCGACCAGACACTTCTTCCCCCACTGGTGGGTGTCGTAGAACAACAAGGCCATAGTGGCCGCTTGTGGAGGTGGAGGGGCATTCCCTCTCCTGCTGAGTCCACTAAAGGACTCTCCCACAGGTTTCCGTGGTATTAACGGTTTTTTTCAGGGTCCAACCATAGGGTTGGTTTTGGCCACGGTTGTGCCTCCCCTGGTATCCTCTGCCTCTGCGATTCCTGCTCATGGTTCCTCATGCAGGGAACTCGGGTTTGTAATCATACCCTTCATCAGGTAATGATTCCATGATATGGATGACGTTGATAGAACCAAATAATGGCTCTTCATCCTCTGACAGGTCAACCAGGTCAGTTTTCTTTGATGGTGCCGTTTGGTGGGTCGGTGCCCGTGGTGCCAAAGTCGAGGGTATGAAATCCGCCAGGGTCGGGACTAAATTTGGCCCCATCGCAGACTGCTCCTTTTGTGATTTCTTTTTTCCTTTGATCCATCCATATAACCAGATTGTGGAGGGTTGTGAGGCCGATGTGGTCGGATTTGCGGCTCCAGGGGTCGCTGGTGGCAACACCGGCTGCTGTAGTTGAGCTCAGAGTATGCCCTGGGCTCGGTTGATAGTCTTCTAAGTCATCCAGTTGTCAAAATTTTGCCCCTAGTTGCTGTTGACTTTCTGCCACCCCTCCTCTTTTTCAGAGTCGGTGGTAGAGATACATGCCACATGTTCTTGGGGTGGTCCCATCTCTACTTGTCCGTAATATACCATCCCTTGCAGGAGGTCTTTTAAGACGAAGCACTCTCAAATACTATGCCCCAACATCCTATGGTAGGGGATATAATATGACCTGCCATCGCGGATGACTTCTTCAGGTCTCCTCGGCTCTGGGATGCGGAGCAAGTTGTAGTTCATTGCGGCAATGAAGTATCCACGAACTTGATTGTCTCGGAATGAGTATACTTTTTGTCTTCGCTCCTCAAACTGGTTCTGGTTCGGTCCTCTCTGATCGTCTTGTTTAGGCGGGGGCGGCTGCTGATATGCAGGGGGCCCTTAAAGATTTTGTGGAGGCCTGAGTGGTGGAGCGGGCATAGGGTCCGTCTTGAGTGTGACAACGGACGTTTCAGCTCTATGGGCTCTTTTCATAGGATCCTGTGAGGCTATTCGAGACTTTGAATTTTTCCGCTGCAGGGAGTCCTCAATTCTCTGGGCAATGGCCGAGATATGGCGAAATCAAGTGGTGCACTCCACCGGTATGAGTGGTGTTTGAAGCTCATCTATAAGATTATTGATGCATATGGCTAGAATATAATCTTGAGGCATTAGCCTGTTCATAGAATAGGTCAGACCTTTCCATCTGGCAATGAAATCTGAGACCCTCTCGTTCTCCCTCTGCTTGTAGTTCATGAGGTCGCTGACCATTGTTTTAGGCAATGTTGAGCTGAAGTGGAACAGTAAATACTGCCAGAGGTCCTCCTATATCTTTATCGATTGGGTCGGTAGACTCGTATACTAGACGAAGGCGGATCCTTGCATGGTCCGTACGAAGCATCTGAGTTTCACCGCTTCTTTCTATTCCGGTGTCCCCATCATAGGGTTACAATAGGATGCATAGTGCGTCAAATGTTGCTCTGGATTGCCTGATCCATTGAATATGGGAAATACAGGGCTCCCAAAATTGGGTGGAGGTGGTGTGTTGGTCACGCAATATATGTAGGGTTTCCTCTCCAGCTGTATCAGAGTGCTTTGACCTTCCATCGCTTCCAATCGAGTTGTTAGTGCCTCGATGGTATTAGTGAGTCCCTAGATTACATCTTGTTGGGCCCGGTCCTAGGCAAGCGTAGCCCGAGGCATTTCCTGAGGATCTGGATTGGCTGACACCAAGGGTGAATATTCCATTCGGGGTACCCTCAGAGGGTTTGGGTGTACTTGCTCCGGTTGCCTCCTAAGTGTAGGGAAATCCTGGTATTCATCATCCACGTTTAGGTAGTTGAACGAACCAGGCGCCTCATTGGGCAGGAGCCCTGATCGTGCTTCGTTTTCCGGGGCAAGCCTTATACTTTGAGGTGCACTTGCTGGGAGTGCATGACGTGTCTCTCCTTTGGACACACGTTCAATTAGGTGGTTCCTTTGGAGAATCTCGGCATTAAGCCTCCTCAACTCTTTCATCTCTTCTTCCTGTCGAGCGAAGCTCTCTTCGATCGTGAGTGGCTCGTTTTTATCAAGAGAGGGAGATGGGTTAAGGGTAACCATTACTTTGTTCTTATCCTTGTTGGACGCTCGCAGGGTAGGCAGAGGGAGGTTAGCTGAAGTGGCGACCATATTAAAAGCATCCCTCTAGCTCTGAGTGTGCACACCTGGGGGTTCGTTGTGAGTCACAGCCTGAGTGGAACTGTCGTCTCCCGATTCGTCCGGATTTGCATTTTCTCGTGCTTCACTAGTGGGGTTAGCCACTATGGCATTGATGAATGCATATTACAGGGTAGAGGGGACATTATCTTCATAATATAAAGAGGATCTCCCGCGTCTTCGGCTGGCCTTCCCTTTCATGACCTGGGATTGCCCTCGGACTTCTTGACGATGGGTGATGTGAAGAGTTCTTTGATGTGACCTTACGATGCACCTTCCTCTCAAAGGGGATGATGATTCATATGATGGGATAGGATGGGAACCTCCTCTTATGACTGTCCTCCCTAGATGAGAGAATACCGACTCTCGTGGGGGAGGTTGTTGTTGAGGGGGTAATAATGCTCCCAGCCCTGAGGGCTGGGGATGGATCCGTTCCCTAGATGTTGAGTCTCTTCCCAGTTTTATTAGTCTTACGGGGGAATTTGTTGTTAAAAATTCCCCCATCCCTACAGGATGGGGTTGACCCTGGATTGCGACAGTTGCTGCGGATTTCACGACCTGCCTGATCTCGCGTGCCCCCATCCGGGGGTGAATCAGATCTGGTGCCGAATTCACCTGTGGATCAGTCCCTTCTGGGGAGGCAGGTAGAATTCATTGATTGGACTCTCTTAGGCGAGAGGAATACTGTATGCTCTCAGTGGCATGATTCAGGGGTTCTTGGATGTCTTGTTCCCACCGGGCCTGACACTTCTGGGACTTACTCAAGGCCCCACTCTGTTCGGTGTGTTGCCTTTCCTGAACAGGGGGACCACCCGATTGCTATCTTGATGTGACGACGTTACATGATAACATGTCGAACGGGTTTTTCTGAGTGAGGAGAGGAGTTAAATGAAGACCTCCATGTTCCCCCCATCCCCTGACATCAACTCCTGTCGGAGCGTCACCGATGAGGCGGCGCAGTTCGTGTAGTGCACAGAGGCAAGCTGCCTCCATATTCCCTTTGCGCCTCTTGGGGCGTTGTTGTCGCGTCAATAAAGGGACTCCAGGTCGATGTGATGCAAGAGGTACCCTATCGTCTTGACGTGGTCTACATACCTGTCATAGGGCAGGAAGCTTGATTTCAGTTGGTGGTGGGTCGTCCATATATTATGGAGGATGTCGTGCATGAATTCTTCCGACAAGTCCTTGGGTATGTCGCAGTGAGAGGTGGTCGTGGGCCAAAACATGACTGGTATATCATTCCTGGCTAGTCGTTCCCTCAGGTGAAGCATATCAATATAGTCCCCTGCCAGTGATTCCTCTACCTGGTCAGCCCAACTAAGTCTCTCACTGTAGTCGGAGGTAATGGGACCGGTAGGTATCAAATTGTCTTGTGGGTGATTCCGGGGTGGTTCAGAAGATGAACGCGGCCCTAGAACGGCTCCTAATCGAATAAGGGCATCGTTAGCGATAAGCTGGGAATTTGAAACGCTCGATCCCTTCCTTCTGGGTGCCTCGGCATACGAGGGCTTTTCAATGCTTGATTCGGCAGGAGGAGGACCTTCCTATCGATATAATATGTCATCGCGGGGAGGTCCTTAAAAATGACGGCCGTAATGGTGAGGACTACCATTACTGCCTGATGCTTCACTTTATAGAGGACTTTTGTAGTGCACACACTGGGGAGGACCTCCAAGGCATGTTGCATCATGGGGAGGACCTTCTGGCTGTGTGGAATTGTTATGGGGAGGACCTTCTCAATGGCGACCATGGTGGCGAGGACTACCATCACAGCTACAACAATGGCGAGGACTACCATTGCTGCTTCCGCAGGGAGAATATCTACGGGATACATCCTGGGAAGGGCCTCCAGGATGTACCGCAACGAGGGTAGGGCCTTCTCGTTGCTCGACGTATCTATGGGGAGGACCTCCGTTATCAGGGTGGCGAGGACTACCACCATGACCTGATGCCTGGCTGCGTGGAGTTCCGTTGTAGCATAACCCCTGGGGAGGACCTTCAGGGTAGGCTACGACAAGGTGAGGGACTTCTTGTCATGATGAGACGTCACTACAGGGAGGACCTCCAAAGTTGAGACTATGATAGCGAGGACTACCATCATAATCTCTGGTCCCACTGCATGGAGAGTGATTGCAGTGTATACCCTGGGGAGGACCTTCAGGGTGAACCGTAGAAAGTGGAGGAAATTCTTGCTGCTCGATCTTCTGGTCACGTGGAGGGTTTCCGTGACTCGCATCAAGAGAGAAGATCTAGCGACTGATCGTTATATGCCCGCGGGGGGGGGGGGGGGGGCCCACGAGTGCTCTGGGGAGGACCTCCAGAGGTGCTGGTAGCGACATTGCGGGGAGGACCTTCGCAAATACTACTGGAACTCCCATAATATGGTAATGGGTGGGTAGGTTTTGGAGCCTTTGATGCGTGCTTAGCAGCGTCAGAAACCCCAGCTTCCAGCAGAGCAGAGTCATGAACTCGCTCTTTATTTTCCGGCTGCTTTCAGCATGTTTGGGGCGCTCTTTTGCGGTCAGCGGGGACCGTCTGCTGTTAACAACGACCTTCACCTTCCGGTTCATGTCTAATTGGGTCCCGTGATATTTTTGGGATACGCTGACGAACATATTGAATTTTAACAGGGATATATGCCTGTTCTGGAGCATCCACCGTGATGGACGAGTGTCCCCTAGTTGGAACGAGTGAAGCTGCTCGATTCGGTTTCCCTTGCATCACGGAATATAGCTGGAGACCCTCCTGGGCTGAAGTAGGGATGTAAATATGCTCCGAGGCAGCTATCTCGTCTCTTAGATGAGTCGCCTCAATTGGGGAGACAGGTTCATGGGCATGAGTCCTTACTGTTGCTGCTGATGTGATTACGTTCTGGAAAGTCTGCAAGATATGATCTGGGATTGACACATACTCATACATCATTTCTAGGATATTTAAAGAGACATATTTGGCTGGAACGGGTATGAAGGCGCATTATGGTATCGGAGTAGGAATATCCTGCTCCGGTCCTCCAGTGGTCAATGGGTACTGACAATTCTCTTGTATCGTGAAAAGTGAACGAATCTTCCCCTGTACTGGGATACTCTAGTTTCTCTCTCTGTTTTCAGCCACATTGGGGTGGCAGAATTTACTTTCATCCATATGGAGATGGCCCTGCATATATTGGTTTCCCACCGTATCGAGTCAGTGGCCTTTGTTAGTGGGGAGATGTGCCCGCCTATGATTTTCCGCCACATCTGGGTGGTGGGTTTTGTTGATCGCCACCATATCTGGATGGAGGGCATCTGAAGAAACTACCAGGAGCTAGTCTTGTAGGTGCTGGGTCGCCACCACATCAAGCTGGTGGGCTTCACGACCCTGGGCAGGGAGAGGTGCCTACCTGGTAAGTGCCATCCTGCGTGAGCGACGGGCTTGATGGAGCTCGGCGGGGATGCATGCCGGCTCGTACGATGCCTCCATGTCTGGATGGAGGGCTCGGGAGGAGCAAACATGTTTAGGTGCCTGTTCGTGGTACGTCTCTGTGGCTGGGTAGCGGAGCTCCTCCTCAGGGACCAGGGTGATGACTAGTCCCTGATTGTACGTCTGCCGCCCTCATCGGGCGGTCCAGGGGGCCGGAGCTCGGGGATCGTGGGCCTGAATCCTCAAGGAAACATCCTCCTCGGCGTGAGGATGTTGAGTCGTGGCGTGAGCGTGATGACGCCTTCTGGTGGGGGCCTTGGAACGAAACCCCCATTCGACAGGGATGAAGTCCTCAACGTTGACCTCATCTACCTCTCTATGATAAGGGAGGTACACATTGTCCCGTTATAGGGATAGGCTCCAAAAATTGTTGGAGACAATGACATGTGCTGTATGGATCCGCCTTTTTGGTTTCTGCTGGGCAAGCGACCGTCAAATCTTGACGGATTAGAGGGCGTGCATGGCTGCCTCCACTGTTGGGAGAGTACCATTCACGTGGTACTCTCGGATCAGCACGTCTGAAACCCAGCATTGAAGATTCTAGTTGGGTGACGGGGTCCTCCGTTGTTTAGGAATTCTCGTCCTTGCGTCGTTGGAAGTGCACACTTGTGAGTTCCTTTGTGATGCCATTGGATCGAAGGGAGTTCTGAAAGTAGTGCCTATGAAACATTTTAGCAAATACAAGCAGAAAACCCATCAAAGCAGCATCTCATAATCCCATGTGTAATTAACGACCTTTCTTGGCCCTCCTTTGGAGAATAAGGGGGAACTAAGTGAGATTAGGTTAAATCTGTCTTGTTTGGTTAAAGATTCATGTCAGGTTCACCATTTTTTGTTTCATTCTGCTTCTTTTGGCCACGAAATGCCCAACGGCTCCGTATCCAATGATTAATGGGCCTTCTTTCCAAAAGTAGTAGTTCGCCATATGGTCCAACCGGTGACTCTTAAGAACTCACATTGGTCGACAGGATGGGAAGTCAGGCTCATCACACCCTTTTGGGGGGATTTATTTCCTATTCCGGGGCACTCTTATATATTTAAGACGTATTCATATGTTCGCTAATCATTGGTTTATACCCAAACATAGTATCCATGGATTTAACCTTGGTGGGAAATGGTCAATTGGATGCAGAGGTTCAAAATCATTTATGCCAGAGGATTACCATCCCTTGTTGGATTAATGACCCCAAAGGGTTGGAACTCGCTTGAGGTGGCACCAGGAGTGGCGTGGTGAATCGATGTGGAGATGATCGGATCGACCGGTTGTTAGGAATGAACCTCAGGGAGGCTTCCTACGTACCATGTCTAGGAGGAATGGATCAAATTCCACATAGTTCGCATAGGTTTCGGGGAACCAACGTGAAGAGAGACCAGGTGGTCCGATGGGTGGTGGTCTTGAACCTCATGGAGGCTTCCTACGTACCATGTCTAGGAGGCAGAGATCAAAGTCCACGTAGTTCGCACATAGCTTGGGGCTCACGCTCTGGGGTAGCCCAGAATGATGGATTGGGGATTACACTCTGAGGAGGCCCATAGGAGGATTTCATGGTCGATGCTTACTCTTAGCCCACATGAGTCATGCTCGGTGTGAGAAACATGAGGCAGTAGGGACCAGAGGATCACGCTGCGAAAGGCGTGTCCGTGATAAGCGGAGTGGGGCTTATGAATGAGGGTGGCCTAGGGTGAAGGATTGGGGCTTACACTCTGAGGAGGCCCATAAGATCATGTCTTACTCCGAGATGGATGCCCGGGGTGACAAATCCCAGCGGGAGAGGGAAAGGGGGTGCTCCTGTGCCCATCTCCTCTCATGCAGTTCATGAGGGATTCCTTATGATGGCTATTTTACCATCTCCGAGGAACCCTCAATAAGTATAGGGGCAAAAAGAGGATTCCCGAGCTCAGAATCAACATACCGTGTTAATGTGAACCTAGGAATGCTTCGGGAATCTATTCAAGGGTCAGGTAAACCCCTTTTCCGATGTTTACCATGGGTATGTGAACTCAAAATGGAGCACTGATGTGCCTGAATGTTATACCATGCGGATCCGATGGATCTGGAGGAGGCCTCGGCTCGGGGCTAATGAATAGGCCATTGAGGGAGTCGCGGAGGACCTAGCTGGATCAGAATGATTTTACCTAGCTCTTTAAATGATAACACTGAAGTATTTGGCGAGCCCCTAAGAGGTATGGGTGATGGTTCCCTTCGCATGGGGAAGTGCCACATGGCTGGAGAAGCTTTCCACGAACCAGGGTGGTTCGCGGACTGATTGGCGTCCCGTGAACCAGGTTGGTTCACGACTTCACGTTCAATCCGCGAAATAGGGTGGTTCACGGAGGGTTCCATGTGGGCAACGACGGCCAAGGGCGGCGCCGATCGGAGGCTCATCGGTCGGGGCTTCGCTCGCGGTGGAGGGTTCTATGTGGTACGATGGATGGGAAAAGAGGAATAAACTCCCTAGTCCATGGGGAAGTCATCCATAGAGGGGGTATGGTTCATGGTTCTCCTTTTTTTTCTTATTTTAGGTTCGCGGTGCACAAAATTATTATGCGTTTTCCAATTCCTTCTTAATTCATATACCTGTTGTGGTTCACGGATGGGAATTTCTCTATTTGCGAAATCTGAAGCCTTCCTTCAATGGATCTCCTTCCGAATCTCCAATCCCTCCAAATCTGATTCCAGCTCTCTGATCCCTTTCTTCTTTCCCCCTTGGTCTCCTTTTATAGAATGGGGAAAGGAATGTATCTATGGCCACACGCCACCTTTTGCAGAGGATGATAACCGAATACCCGGTTCACAACTGACTTGGTCAATCCGTGATTCGTGGTGGGTATTGAATGCTCCCCCCTCCACGAGGTGAACTTAGGTAGTTCTTTGTAGCTGCAGAGGGTTCCACTTCTATTCCGCGAACGAATGTGGGTGCGGCTTGAACCGGTCGACGCAGTCCGCGGTTGGGGTGGTTCGTGATGGGGAACCGGACTGGCGCCCATCCTGCCACGTGAACGCGGAGGCTCTCCGCCTCCATTTTGCGAACGATAATGGTTTGCGGAGGAGGTTCCTCGCGGTGCCTGTCCACGTTGCGCTTCCATGGACCGGTTCGTGGACCGGTCCTTTTTGTGTCTCTTCTTTGAATATTTTCCCAAATTATTTGGGGGATTTGGGTAACATTTCCATTGAATATTTTTCAGGACCCTACAATTAGCCTGAAAGAGGAAATCTTGTTACAATATTTCTCATAAAAAAGGTATAGCTCAACCGGAAGGTTATCACTCCACGTAATTTCCTAGTTGATTCCCTTGTTACCAAGACCATCCGCCACCATGTTTTCTTCCCGATAGATATGAGTGTCAATTTATCTATTCTTTATTAGCGAGTTAATACATTTCATCCAACGCACTGTGAGAGACCCCACAAGGTGAACCAATCCATTCAAGATAGCTTGGATAATGGTGTAGAGTCACCTTCTATCCAAATGATATTCTATCCTATTTTCTTAACAAATTTGACTACATGAATCACTGCCATCATCTCAGCCTCAAGGGAGGATGAAAACCCATAGTCACCGAAAAAGCATCCATGAGAATGCCCATGATTGTCCATGAAAATGGCCCCATAGCCTGCCAGGCCTTGATTTTTTTTGGAAGCACCATCAAGGTTTATTTCTATCCAGCTAGGGAACAACGCCTACTAGAAAACTTCAAGAAAGAGCCTTGGCTTCTTGTAGATCCCTTTGATTCTAAGCCATCAAAGAATCATTAAATCACCAACTGAGTTATCGTAGTGGGATTTTTGAAGTGTAGAAGCATCCGTAATAGCAATAATATTCTCACCCGACTTTCATTAATATTGAATGAGTAATTGTTGTGAATAATGTAATTTATATCATACCAGATAATGTGGAGGAGCTCTACAGCTGTAGAAAGAAAGAGGTTTCTGATTTGTTGCGAGAAGTCCACCTCAACACAACATTTGATCAAGGAGAAAATAGAGTGAGCAAGTAACCATATGTAGTCAAATATGTCAGTAGTATAATTCCAAAGAGCGGTGGTCATGGAACAAGATTAAAATAAGTTATTGATTTCCTCCATATATTGATGGAATAGGTGACATCTCGAACTAAGATGGACACCAAAGGACTAAAGACAGACCTCAGTAGGAATAATATTGGGAGCGATAATCTAGATAAGATTAAGTCTGAAGGTTTGATTCAAAATTTATCAAAAAAATTAAACCAAGTGAAATTAGATTCAGAAGAAGAAAAAAGTGGTTGTAATGAGTTTTATAATCAATAATACCGTTGTTGGCTGGATCCCAAATAAGAAAATCATAATCATTATAGAAAATGTATCCATCAACAACATGCTTGATATGATCAGGGTGAATTAAGTTAGGAGAGTGAATCACCTGCTTTATGGTGAAGATTATGTAATCTAGAGCAGTATGAGAAGAAATCAAAGAATTGTGTGGAGCACTGGTTCAATTGTTAAGCCAGAACTTCAATTTTGAATCAGTGCTAACCATCCTACTTCTGTTGTGCATGATGTTGGTGAAAGAGTTTATAATGGATGTCCATAGAGGAGAATTGACATGATTTAAATTTCTATTTTTCTGTTTTTCACGGAAACTATTTTTAAGAAAGGAAATCGAATCAGTATTGTTGTTTATTACATTCCAAGTGAGTCTGGCTTGGATGGCATCATTAAATAACTTGAGGCTTTTGATTCCAAGCCCTCCTTTCTCGAGGGGTTTACAACAGGTATACCAAATAACAGTTACGAGCTTCCATTCAAAAATACTCCCAGTCCAAACATATTTATTAATGTAGGAGTTTATTTTCTTAAGGAGGATGATAGGCCACTTGTAAATCATTAGCGAATAAACAATTTTGGAAACAATAGATGATTTCACAAGGTATATCCTACCAGCCATAATAAGAGATTTTCCGTTCTAGGAAGAAAGTTTATTAATGATTTTCTCAGGGATAACATTAAATTGTGAAGATCTAGGATTCCCCCAAACGATAGGAACTCCCAAGTAATTAAAAGGAAGAGATCCATCTTTGATACTAAGACTCTAAATAATGCTGTTTTTTTCTTGAAGTGGGAAAACCTTTTCCAAAGAAAATAAACGATTTTCTCTAGTTGATTGATTTACCAAAGATCTCCTCATAGTGGGATAAGGCAGCTTTGAGATTAGAGTTGTTGCATTTTCAACCATTAAGGAAAATAAATATGTCATCCGCATAAAGGATATGGGTTGGAACATTAAGGTTTCGGGCACCTTGGATGGGAAAATTTTATTTTGGTTGAACCTGGGAGGTGAGGAGGTGACTAAGGTAGTCTTCTGTAATGGAAAAGAGGATGGAAGAGAGGGGATCACCTTATCAGACTCCCTTCTATCATTTTAAATAACTCTTAGGAGATCCATTAATAAGGATAGAGATATAGGCTATGTTTAAGAGGGATTTGATTCTTCTTATGAAAATATCATTAAATCCGAAACCCCGCATAAATTTGAAAATGAAACTGCAGTCTATTGTGTCAAAAGATTTCCTGATATCAAGCTTAATAGCAATGTTACCACCTCTGGAAGTTTTATTAATATATTTGGTGGATCTGGAAGTGAAATAGATGCAGTCTTGAATAGACCGACCATTAATGAACCCAAATTGGTTCCAGGTTATGATCTAGTTACACAGAGAGGATAGCCTGTTTTCCATGAGTGTGGTAATGATTTTATAGAGGGAGTTGATAAGAGAAATGGGTCTATACAGATGGATTTTAGAGGCATTGGCCAGCTAAGGAATTAGAGTGATAAATTGATCATTGAGACCTGTGGAAGGAGACCATTAGAAAAGAAGGTCTTGACAAGCTTACAAACATCCACATGGACTACATCCCAATGGTCTTGAAAGAAACCATTATTGAAGCCGTCAGGTTCTGGAACCCTATCAGGATTGAGACTGAAGAAATTATTTTTAATCTCATGATCAAGGGGATTACTCAAGAGAAGTTTTTTTTGTTCCTCTTGGACCAAGAACTGGATGATCTCGGGAAAAAGATCGTTGTTAATACAAGGCCCATTGAAAGTATCATTAAAGTAAGAGACCACGTGATTAGTAATAGAGGCCTCAGAATCATAAAGAATGTCATTATACTTTATAAAAGAAAGGGGAAGATAGACATTCCTAATTATTTGTAGGGCATTGTAGAATTTGGTGTTTTGATCACCGTCAGTGAGCCAATTAGTTTTGAAGACTTGTTTTCGGATGTTATCCTTAAGAACCAAATGAGATTTGAGTTTTATAGAAATGTTGACCTCATTTTGAGGGTCATAAGAGAAGTTAGAATGGGTGTAATTGTTTGGAATATGAATGAGGTCATTCTCAAGAGTGGATATTTCCTTATCGAGTTGTTTTGATTAAGTGCTACACCAACCCATGAGACAATATTTGAGATGCTTGATCTTTATAATACAAGAAAAGGCATTAGTGTGATGGCTCATAGAATTCGTACAATTCTGAATAATTTTAGAGAAGGATAATTCCTCTGACCAGGCATTGTTGAACATTAAAGGAATAGTGGGATTGCTATGCATGTAAAAGAAACTAACCAAAGTAGGATAGTGATCCAAGAAAAGCATATGTATGGTAATTCTAGAGATGGTGTCCCAGGAATCTAATGTCGGTACATTCACAATAGCGCTATGATTTTTACTAGGGACCATCCTATTGCAATAACTTCTGTACCAAGTGAACTTAGCACAAGCTAGATTATCTTCGACTAGGTTACAATCTTCTATTGAGGTTATAAACTCCCTAGAAGAAATATGAGAATGGGAAGGACCATGTTTTTTACTAGGGGAAAGAATAACATTGAAATCTCCAATCACTAACCATGGATCAGCGATGTTGTTAGAAAGATTAGATAGGTCATTCTAGAGAGGCCTAAATTCCTAATATATGTTCTTATCCTAAACAAAGGAGCGGTAAATATGGAGGTCATTAAGAAAAAAGTAAAAAGTGAACATTTTTTCAGAGATATTGTGAACATTAACATTTTTTAGAGAAGTGTGATAAAAAATCCATATGGTTTCTACCACACTACGATTAATGAAATCACCTAAAAATTATAATCAGAGGCACAATGTTTCATGAATTTCAAATAGAAATTAACTTTTGGTTCAGCAAGAGAAAAACGTATCGGTTTATGCATCAAAATAGTTATTTTAAGAACAGAAATAGTGTCCGAGTTGGTCATTCCCTAACAGTTACAAAAGATAACATCCATTAAGACCTCTGTTTGGAGTGTGAGCTTCTTTTTTTCTTCTTAGATCCACTCGATCCTTTGTTCCTCTTTGATCTCCTATGTTTTGAAGAATAGGTTTAGAGTAGTCTTCAAAACCTGTGTGCTCATAGGGGAAACATTCAAAGTGTTAGAAGCACCTGAGATAAGAGGATCAATTATTTTAGCAGGTGGAATATGAGATATATATGAGGAGTTAGTAATGAAAACAGGCCCAATATGCTTGCTTGGAGTCTAAACAGTAGACAAGCCAGGAGCGTCCTGCATGTCCATTGTCCCAGATGACTGTAAGGATGGGGACATATCAGATGAGTCAATCGGTTTAGCAAAAATGGTTAATTTTGAACAATCAGAGTAATTACCAATGTCAGCATTATTGCATTCTATAATAGAATGACTAATAGGGGAAACTCTTACAGTAGTGCGAGGCATACCACAGAGGTCGTGTCTCCTGCAGGTTTAGTTACCCTAGACAATATTTCCACCAGGGCTGAAATAAGAACAAGAGTGGTGTCAACAACTATATGATCCATTGAATTGGGAATATTCATCTGAGATAGCTCATGGTCAGTCCCCTCCTTTCCAAAAACTATGAAATTTTTTGGAACCAGAGGATTTGAGTCTTCCATCAATGATAGGTCGTAGACATCAAGAACCATCTCTTGAATTTATTCCAAAATAGAAAGTTCAATATTGGCGTCTTATTCTTCCTTGACTTGGTCAAACCATGTGGATCCTGTGCTCTCACCCAAAAGATTAACCCACTTGACCCAAACCTCTAAGTGCTTCTTGTGAGGATCAGTAATGGAAGGCGCTATAATATTGTTCTTCTTCTTAGGCTTTGTCTCTGTCAATCCATTGTCAGTAGGCTGAGCGAACTGACTGTGCACAACAAGACATTTCAGAAGAGAATGCCCAACAATCTTACAGTACTCGAAAAATGGTGGCATTATCTCATATTAAACTCGAATCTTGGTTTTGAAATCATTCGTAGTGAATGCAATGGCATCCGGAAGTTTAGCAGATATATCAAGTTCAACCATAACCCGCACATAAAGACCAATATCAGCATTCAACATGCATTGATAGATTTTATATGGCGTACCTATGTAAGTGGAGATGTCGTTGAGGATTTTTGGATGCCAAAAATCATAATTATGGTTAGATAAAAGTATATAAATTTATATTTTAGGCTCCCCTATGATATGATGCAAGGACCTTTACGTCTAACAAACAATCTATGTGAAGTGATTGTACTTGTAGGGTAGAAACAAAGGTAAATATCATGCATCATGATTATGGGTTCCCATTTCAGAATTTATTGGACAATATTAAATCGGTTGAATAATAATTAATTAACCTTAAATATTCTATATTATAGGTTTAGGAGTCCCAAAATTGTTCTCTTTTTCATGTATAACCCTTGGTGTACATGAGCCTCATCCCAGTTGGTGAGGAATCTTTAAGTGCATCCAAGAGACCCGAGATCAAATCCAGGCGGAGGCTAATTTCTGAAGTACCGTAGCAGATACTGTGCAGAACTGTAGCAGGTACCGTAGTGGGAACTATAGAAGGCACTGTAGTATCCAGGATAATTCCCCAATTTGGGCCTTCGGGCCACCAATTTGGTCCCTGAGTCCTTTATGGCCTTCGGGCCACCCAGGCCTTCGGGTCAGTAAGGCCTTCGGGCCTCCTCAAGTCCTTCGGGTCACCTTATGTGAAGATGCAAACCAAACATCCTAAAAGGAACAAACTTCAAAAAGAGGAGGATCAAGGAGCTATTGGAACACGCCAAGATTTCATAGTACGTTATTTCTTCAAAGTAATTCAATAACTTTCACTACACGCAACACCGAGTTCTAGCGCACCATGACCTACCAAACAAGCCGTTCAAAAGTGGTTATGAATAGTATTAAATGAATTTTTAACATTATATAATCCTTATAATTTTATAATCCATATTATGAGTTTCTTAGTCATAATGTAAGAACAAATACATTTTTTTCAGATAAAAGATGTATTTTTCAAAAAATGCAATTTTACCACCTTTTAATGGAGAAGCCTTTTTAAATACAATATTTGAAACTTTTATATATTCAATTTTACAAATTAAAATTATTCTTTAGAATTTGTACATAAGAATTTAGTTTCAATAATGTTTTGGTGTTTTTCTGATAACACTCATATTTGGGTGAATAGTGAAAAATACTATATTCTAAATGAAGAAAATTTCTTTATTCAAAATAACTTATATTGTTAAATTATAAATATTAATGGTATGGATGTATAAATATATTATATTTTTACCATTTAATCCAATTTTTGTCATTGGAAATAATTTCATATTTAAACTGGACATAAGAAAGTGTCAATCTTTTGATAGTTATTATTTGTAAAAAACACGCTTTTTTTCGACAACGGGAATTAATATTCAATTAATTTCAGCCACTTATGTGTTTTGAATTTAAAAAAATGGATTACATATTTATAATAATGAGGTATAAATAGTCTAAATAGGTACATTATATTTTTAGACATTTTGAATAATTACTTCAGTAAATATTTTATTTACCATGTTTAAAGGGTAAATCCGGTAAATAAGGGTAAAAAATAATATTATAATAATACTAAATTATCCTAAAAACATATCCTAACCCTATTGGTTGATCAATTTCAGACAATGGGAATATTTGAGACGATTTTGGGACCCCATGGAGCCACTTTTAAGTGATAATGACACTTTATATTAATTAAGTTAAAGTAAATACAAAAATGACACAAATATATATCTTTTAGAAACACAATTTTTACATAGGGTTATATATGTTATATTTTAGACATTAAATATTATTTAGAAATATAAAAATATTTCCTAAATAATTTTATTTTATTTATAATTTTTAGACATTTAATAAATAAATTTATTTATGACACAATAATTATGCATTATTTTCGTTATTAATGAAAGAATCAAATAATTGGTATTATAAAAGATAAAATAAATATAATTTGAATGTTTTGATGCCATAAAAGATTTTTATTGTTCAATATGACATGTTAGGATTGATTAAATGAATTTGGTTCGAATTAATAATGTTTTTAAGACTTTAACAAAAATCAATTATTAAATATTTTCAAAATTGACCTAAATGAGTTTTTAAAACATGTATTATATTATTAATTGATATTATATTCCTAAAAATCTAAGGTTAGGCCAAAGGACTTATATAATTATAGAGGTATAATTAATTGACCACTTAGGGGTCTCTTGGATGTATATAGCATGTTTATTAACTATATACTATAAATATACAAAGTGACATGGTAAATGTCAATCTAATTAACTAAGAGTTAAAACTAAGATATAAGGTTAATATAATGACCCAGACCCACCTAGAATATATTTTTTGAAAGTATTTATACCCATCCCAACCATAGACTTTGAATAATCCAATTTGGATCCATTATAAACTGAATATGAATTTATTTTAAATTAATACTTTATGGTTTTCCTAAAGATCCCCCCTCCCCCTTATAAAAGGACACAACTTCTAACCAATTACTCACACTTAAAAGCCTTTTGGTTCTACAAAACCCTGCCCAAATACTCTCTGAACTTCCCCCAAATCACCCTAGAGGCCTTATTGTGATCAGAAAACCAACCTATGGAGCCCTTTTGATCAAATCAAAAGGAATAAATCGAAGAAGAGTTAATGTTTTCACCACCCTTTTTCTTGTTCCTTTCTTCTTCAACTTCTTATTTCTTTTATAAAATAATAACTCCAATCTCTTCTATATAACATGATGTTATTATAAATATGGTACAACCATATTCAGTATTCTATCCCTCCTTTTAATGACATGTCACCATACGTGCGTACGTACAGCTTACCGTCTCCACGTCGTGGTGTAATTGTTATTCAAAAACATTATTATTTGGATGTGTATTATAATGATATGTAATTGATGTAAATAATAAATATAACATGATAATTATTCTGTATATATGATATACCATCAAATTATTTATTATTTTAATATCAAAAGAATGATATTGTCGCTCGTGCGTACGTACGGACTACCGTCTCCACGAAAGCAGTGAGATTCATTCCCCATCGTATCCATGCTATTATATTTCTCATTTGATGGTTAAAAATAATGTTTAAGGACTTGATCTAATTATGGATATGAATAAGATAAAACCTATCGATAACAAACACGGCTTCTGTGAAAAAATATATAAAATAAAACGAGTAAGTTAATACCCGAAATGATATTAATATTAAGATATTATTATCAAATCAATGTTAAAAGATCATATATGATAACATATTAATTTATATGATTATTTTATAATTTAATAACAATTATTTCACCACTATACAGTAGGTTAACCTTCCCTCAACCAAGGAAAAGTACAAGGTAAGGGTTTATTTCACAATCTCTTCATTATCCGAAGTTGTTTATACGTAATTATCTACTAGGACCTCCTTACCATCCACATCCATGTTTCATAAAAATGTATTTAAAAACATTCTTACTATTTTATAGAAAATGTGTTAAATTCAATTATAACCTTGTTTTACTTTTATAAGAGGCTTATAAAGGAATCTTTCCGTCGTTTTCCAAACAAGGTCATTTTTAATCTTTTCGACGGAATTAAGGTAAGAAAGTCTTTTTTTAACTTATATGGAAGGTGCGGCTATTTTCCACCATTATAAAATCGTCGAAGCTTCCCTTACAAGCTTATAAGAATATTTTTAAAGTAACTGTTTTTTATAATAATGTGACTTTTAAATGATTTAAAAAAAGGATATATTTCTCTCAAATAGTTTTGATGTCATCTACATCAACATCCTTTGATGGATTTTAAGTTTATTTGAAGTTGATTTATTATGATACAAAACTTCCATATTGTATTGAAGGTTTTGTGATATGTTTGACTGTGGATGTGTTATTTTTATACCATTCATGTTTACATAGAATGTATTGACATTTTGTATGCTAGTTTTAATACGAATGTTTATGTTATGTTTAAACCTGTTCATATGAGGAATGCATTGGACTTAGTATATGACGGGTGGAGCCCGCTATAGCTCCTCGATGCATCGGTAGGTCTAATGAGACAAAATAGTGTCTTGGAACGAGGCCTGCACAATATCTTATTTGTATTCTTGGCATGAGGCCTTGGCTACGTGGTTATGATAGTCTGGAATTATGCATTCCATAATTATGAAAGTGGCTATTGATATTTCATGTAATTATTCGATTAGTAGAATATCCATGTGAATAAGTAAATGGAATTATTTTATTTTATTTCTACCATATTATGCTGAAGTTCAAGTTTAAAAGGATTTTATTTTATTTATACATTGCCATAAATGTTTATGCTTATTTATGAATGTTTCTGCTATATTGTTATCCTTACTGGGAATTTGAGCTTACCCCTTTATATGTTTTATTTTTTCTAGGATGTGAAGAAGTATTTTATGAATGACTTGCATGGATAGTATGAGGGGATATGAGTGTAGACTATGAAGACTATGTTGTTGTAGTTTTTATATTATGATGTAATGTAAACTTTATGAATGTATCTAGTGTTTCCAAGGCTATTAACCTAATTTCCGATGTGGGTTATCCCAAAGGTATTTTCTAATTTCAACCTTTTATTTTTGAAAATTAATTTAAAATTGCAAGGATGTAATTTATTGAAGGAGGGAATAATGTAACACCCCATGATTTCATAGTACGTTATTTCTTCAAAGTAATTCAATAACTTTCACTACACGCAACACCGAGTTCTAGCGCACCATGACTTACCAAACAAGCCGTTCAAAAGCAGTTATGAATAGTATTAACTAAATTTTGAACTTTATATAATCCTTATAATTTTAGAATCCATATTATAAGTTTCTTAGACATAATTTAAGAAGAAATAATTTTTTTCAGATAGAAGAAGTACTTTAAAAAAAATGTAATTTTACCACCTTTTAATGGAGAAGACTTTCTAAATCCAATATTTGAAACTTTTATATATTCAATTTGACAAAATAATCTTCTTCTGTAGAATCGGGACATAAGAATTTAGTTTCAATAAAGTTGTGGTGTTTTTCTGATAACTTTCATATTTGGGTGAATAGTGAAAATACTATATTTTAACTAAAAATGACTTTTTTAATCAAAATAATTTATATTGTTATATTTTACATTTTAATGGTATGGAAGTATAAATAGATTATATTTTTACCATTTAATACAATTTTGTTCGTTGGACATAATTTCATATTTAAACTGGACATAAGAAAGTTTTAATCATTTGATAGTTATTATTTGTAAAAAGCATGCTTTTTATTTCGACAACGAGAATTAATTTTAAATTAATTTCTGCAACTTATTTGTTTTGAATTTTAAAAATTGATTCCAAATTTATAATCAGGAGGTCCAAATATTTCAAATAATTTACTTTTTTTAGACATTTTTTATAATTACTTCAGTCAATATTTTATTTACCATGGTTAAAGGGTAAATCCGGTAAATAAGGGTAAAAATAATAATATTATAATACTAGTAAATTACCCTGAAACATGTCCTAACCCTATTGGTTGATAGATGTCCGACCATTGGCATCTTTGTGTCGATTTTGGGACCCCATGGAGCCACTTTTAAGTGATAATGATACTTTATATTAATTAAGTTAAAGAAAATACAAAAATGACATAAGCATATATCTTTTAGAAAATGTTTTGTTTCATAGGGTTAATATATGTTATATTTTCGACTATTAATATTCCATAGATATATAAAACAATTTCCTATATAATTGTATTTTATTTATAATTTTTATACATTTAATAATTAAATTTATTTATAACACAATAATGATGCAGTATTTTCATTATTAATGAAGGAATCAAATAATTGGTATTATAAAAGTGAAAATAAATATAATTTTAATGTTTTGATGCAATCCACGAATTTTATTTGTTAATATGTCATGTTATTATTACTTAAATTATTTTTTTCGAATTAATAAAGTTGTTAAGACTTTAACAAAAATCAATTATTAAATATTATCAAAATTGACATAAATGAGTATTTAAAATAAGTATTATATTATTAATTGATATTCTATTTCTAAAAATATATGGTTCAGCCAAAAGACTTATATAATGATAGGTGTATCATTAATGGACCACTTGGGGGGTCGATTTGATGTATATAGTATGTGTATTAGCTATATAATTTAAAAATACAAAGTGACATGGTAAATGTCAATCTAATTAACTAAGAGTTAAAACTAAAAGATAAGGTTAATATAATTACCCAAACCTGTATAAAATCTATTGGTTGAAAGGATTTCGACCCATCCACACCTTATAATTTGAATAATATACTTTGGAGCCATTAGAAACTGAATATGAATTTATTATAAATTTATAATTTAAGTATTTTCTAAAGAGCCCCTCCTCCCCTTATAAAAGGACACGACTTCTAACCAATTCTTCACACGTTAAAAGCATTTTTGTTCGGCCAAACCCTTCCCAGATACTCTTTCAACATCCCTCAATTCAAACTAGAGTCCGTAGATTGATCATAAAGCCAAACTAAGGATCCCTTTTGATCAAATCAAAAAGAAGAACCCGAAGAATATGTAATCTTTTCACCACCCTTTTTCAAGTTCCTTTCTTCTTCACCTTCTACTTTCTTTTTTTATTTCCTTTCTAAAATAATAACTCCAGTATCTTCTATAAACTGTAATGTTATTATAAATATGGTACAACCATATTCATTATTCTATCTATCCTTTGAATGACATGTCCCCATATGTGCGTACTTACATCTTACCGTCTCCACGCCATGGTGTAATTATTATTGAAAAACATTATTATTTGGATAGGTATGATAATGATATGTAATTGATGTAAATAATAAATATAAAATGATAATTATTCTTTATATATGTTATACCATCCAATTATATATTATTTTAAGATCAAAAGTTTGATATTGTCGCTCGTGCGTACGTATGGACTACCATCTCCACGAACGCGATGAGATTCATTCCCCATCATATCCATGAAATTATAATTCACATTTGATGATTAAAAATATTGATTAAGGACTTGATATCATTCTGGATATGAATAAGATACAACCTATCCATAACAAAAATGACATATATAACAAAATATATAAAAGAAAACGAGTAAATTAACACCTGAAATAATGATAATACTAAGATATTATAAATAAATCAATGTTAAAAGATCATATATGATATCATATTAATCTATATGATTATTTTATAATTTAATAAAAATTATTTCACCATTATACAGGAGGTTAACTATAAGTCCCCGGACTTAAACCTTACATAATATTGACTTAAATTAATAATTCACAATGAGGATCTTTTCAGGTTTAGAGTTTTAGAGAATTAGGACATAACTATTACATCTCAAAAGATTACAAAGAAGAAACATCTAATAAGTTTCCATATAATAAAAACTCTTGAAAAGAAACATGTCTAGTTACATGTTTTAGGTAGCATAACTTTCCCTTGATCCCATCCTTGACCCTATTCCACATTAAGTCCTGTGAAAAACATTTCAAAAACTTGGGGTGAGCATAAAAAGCTCATTAAGGGATACACAATGAATGAAAACTGTTAGTTTTTCAAAACAACAAGTAAACCATGTATACTTTATAAAAGTAATACTTTTCACCTTTATGAATTAGTAAAAACTCTTCACTAAATAAAAGTTCATTACTTAACCTTTTGTAACCAAACGATTACCATAAAACCCATATAAAGATCACATAACATATAAAGGTAACTTGGGACATAAAAATACTTAAATGGGATAACCATACGGTCGACTTCCACACATATCACTTAATGGAATATCCTTACGGCTGACTTCCATACCCAATGCATTAGAGGTTATAATGTAACCACCCGTCCGGGTTTTCACGGCAGCACCTGTCATATGGTTTATCACGTAACCACCTATAAAATGTCTAAGTACCATTATAAAATCATTAGACATAAAACAAATATAATGGAAAGAAAAAATTTCCACACTTTGATCACAATATATCGCTTAAATATATTGACATAACAAATCCATTATAAAAAACATTTTCAATACCAAAATACATAAAAGAGTATATGGTATTTATTTCATTTAAAAAAACATTACGGCTTATTGAGGAAGCCAAAGACCAAATAATACTCGTGGATGCATAAATGGTTGTTGTCACCACGTACGTTAAAAGAAACATTATTTTTTGTCATTTACTAAAACGATTCGTAGAAAAATATTCCTTTTGTATTAAAGTAAAAGTCAAAGGGGTTTATACACCGTATAAAAGAACGAAATATGCCTCAATGAAAGGAGATTGAGACGAAGTCCCTTACAAATACAGTATCCTTTGATTAAGGATAAATCAATTACATAATTATGTGTGACAAACAAATACACCAAATATAAGTGGATATTAAGTGTAAAACAATCAGATTTTATTCAGACATATTCATATAATGACATATTCAAGGAGTACAAGTTTATCCCAAAGAATCAAAATTGGGTTAAGAAGTTCCCTTGAAAAAATTCGACATCCTAACGGCATCACTTCAAAATTCAGAAAATGAGTTGATGATACATAAAAAGGGTATCTCATCACATGGAAATAAAATTTACATCAATAATGATATAGAAGAACATATCCCAACATAAGAAGATGTAATTTAAAAGACATAACAAAAGAAGTATTTTTAAAAAGAGGAGGGTGAAAGGTTCCCTTACCAACTTGGGTAACTTTCGAAACGTACACCCCATTGAAGAAGGGTCATACAATGAATATGTAAATACCCATAAATGGAATTATATTACAAAAGGATTATAATAATGGCCAGTACATACACCACTCAAAGGAAATGGAGGAAAATGTAACATAAATCTCATGGGAATAAAAGTGAGATGAAAAATCCCTTACGAAAACTCGGCAGCCTAACGACACCACTTAAAACATCCAAAAATGGATTGATGAGATCAAATAAAGTCTCTAATAATATTAAAATAAAATGTACAGAAAGTGGAATATAAAAGAACATCCCCCAGAATAACATAGATGAGCTTTAAAGAAGTGACATAAAGGGGAGTACTTAAAAATAAAGGGAGATGTTGGATCTCTTATGAAAATTCGGCAGCATAACAGCGCCACTCAAAACTTCAAAAAATGGATTGATGAGACAAAATAGGGTCTCTAATCACATGATCATAAAATTTTAAGTAATATTAATATAAATGAACATCCCAATCATATGATATATGATCTTAAAAGGAATGACATAAAAGAGTGTACTTAAAAAGAAAGAGAGGGGTAGGATCCCTTACTTCTTGTCTGACATGACTCGATCATTCTTTAATCTCCTGAATAATAAAATTTTGTCAATTTATAATTTCATAAGGACCTCCTTTAAAGATTATTATTCAGTTCATATCACATATTTTAATGTTATAATAATTGGTTAATAATGCTAGTTAATATCAGACGTTTTTGTCGATGCTCGGTACATGAGTAAAAATTGAACTTGTTGGAAAAGAATTCTCCATGTAGTTAAAGGTACATCAGCTCCAGAATAGTATTGATGTTTTAAATATCATATATATCCAGTATATAATCATTCTATACTATTCCATATCATTTGGAGATAAAAAATTAAAAGCACCATTTATGGAGACGGTAGGCCGTACGTACGCATAAACACTACATTCATTTTTTTATCATCTTAATGGAATTAAACCAAAATGAGAGATATATATATTATAATTCCAGAATGATATACTTCATTTATATGTAATATATTACGTATATATCCATTATATATATGTACTTATAACAGTACATAACATTTGGAGATAAGAAATGAAATGTACCGTTCATGGAGAAGGTAAGCCGTACGTACGCATGAACGCTACTTTCATTTCTTTTTTTTGTATTAAATGGAATTAAATTATATTTATATAAAGGTATATTATAATTACAGTAGTATATCATATGTAATACAATTAATTTCATCCTTTATATGTCCCACATATGGCATTAAGGAATCAAATCACTTTGAGGGGGCAGCAGTCCGCACTTCCAAAAATGAAGATATCACATTTACCCATAATTGAAACCAAAAAGGTATTACATAAATGAAAAATAAATAATCTTAAGGAAAACATAAAAATATTATATATCATATATAAATATAGTGACATCTTAATGTCCACCTTTGAAGGTGTTAAAATAATATTGAATAATCATCGTTTCATGAGGCACTAATTCACCATCCACAGAAATAGTATGTTTTTTAACCATTAGACGGAGGTGTGTGAATGTGTAGATAGAATAATTCTTATAAAAACATACTCGTATATTTAAGATACTTTTTTTGTTACAAAAAAGGTAATAAAAAGAGTTTAGGGGTTTGGAGAAGAAAAATAAAACAAAAGAACACAGGGGAAGACATTACCTGTAAATCGGGTAACTCTCTTTGATTTGAGCTCAAAGGATTCCTTGGAAAGGATTATGCCCAAAGTGAGGCTTCAATGATGAATAGGGATGTGGAGAGATGAAATGGGCAAGGGTTGTCAGAGCCAAAGGCTTGAGAGGTGTGTGTAAGGTGGTAGAGGTGGGCGCCTTTTATAAGAGGAGAGGAGGGGCACTCTTGGAAAGTTATAAAATATTACTTTATTATAAAATAATTTTCGGATTTAAAAGGTCCCAAAAGGATATATTTAAGGGATAAGGTGATATGGTTTCGAATTATACCCATACAATAGGTTTGTGACATGTTTAAGACTTAGATTTCACCCTATCTTCTCATTTTTTTAAATCGTTCATTTATGAGGTAATCACTGCATCATCACGGTGTCATAAATAACTTAATTTATTAAATATCTAAAAATTATAAAAAACTATCATGATGTTGGAAATATTTTTATCTTTATAATGAATATATATAGTAAAAAATATGACTTTTATAACCCCATCTAAAAATTGTTTTATTAAAACAACACATGTTTGTGACATTTTAATTTTAACTTTAAATAAAATGGTATTAATGTCATTTTCCAAGAAAAGTGGCTCCATGGGGTCCCCAAGATTACCCATGGATTGTATTTGTCGGCCATGAATTATCTAAAGAGGGTAGAATATGTGTCTAGGTGATTTCATATTATTAAAACATTATTTTTACCTTAAACTACACTAATTACCTCTAATCGCGATTAAAACTTAAAAGTTACTATTCACCAAAAAAAATTTAATCCCATTAAACCACATTTTACTTCTTAATGACAACCATGTATGTAGGATTTTTGAAATTCAAAACACAGATGTGGTAATATTTCATTTAAACGAATAATCAATTTTTTAGGTAACACTTAGTGGTTTCTCTATTCATCAAAAATTGAAGTTTTTCAGAAAATTACAAACAATTCACCCTAAAATATATTTGATATTCCAAATTCAAAAATTATGTCTATTTTACAAAATTCAAAACATATAAGTTACAATAATTAATTTAATAATTAATTCCCGCTGTCAGAGCATATAGCTTGTTTTTATGGAACAATAAGTATCAAAAGATTGACACTAGTTTAAGTCCAATTTCAAGATGAAATTAATTCCAACGACCACAATTAGATAAAATGGCAAAAATATATTCTAATTTAACTATAAAACCAATTCAAAAGATAATATAATCATATAAATAAATTAGATTAAAAAGAGGTTTTGAATTAAAATACAACATTTTTCACTATTCATTAAAAAATGAACTTTATCAAAAAAATACAAAAAATTTACACAAAGTAAATTTTGATGTCCCAATTCGAAAGAAGAATTTTATTTTGTCAAATATAACACATAAAATGGTCAAAAAGTGGATTTAAAAGAGGTTCTCCATCAAAAGGTGGTTAATCGACCTTTTAAAGAATATTAGAATGTTTACGCTTAAAATTGGATTCATTTGCATTTTTAATCCTCTAACATTTATTGTCAAAATTAAAAATATTTGAAAAACATATATAATCATTTTGTAGTTAGTTATATTCATTCCCGCCATTAAAATGTCTAGGCGTTAACTACAATTTAAAATAATATTATTTTATTATTAGAGTGCAATGTAAGATTCCCAAGAAACTCGTTGTTGCGTATTGGGTACGCCATCGAGCATAGCATCTCCTTTAAAGATATGTTAATATTTTGTTCACGAATATGGATAAATGGGAAAATGTCATATTCTTTATTTATCTGGGGTGTTACATCCTTCCCCCTATTGGGAATTGCGTCCTCGCAATTTTAAAATTGGGCATGGAAACTTCATTGAAAATCCCACATTGGAACAAGAGTCAGTAAAACAATCAATTTAAAATAAAGAAAGAGAAGTAAAAAGGTCACCTGAGTTAACCCATACTAGGATTCCATGTAGGAAAACATGGATATGGTGGATAAAAAGAAAGGGTCATGTTCTGGGGGAGAGTGATAGTAAACATGTCTAGGAGAAAGTTATCCATAAGAAAATCACAAACTTGTGATGGGTTAAACGGTATTAGATTCCCTAGTAGGAAAATTTAACAGACAACATTTTTGTTTTAAGTTACTCTTCATTGAGGAATTTATTTTTTATCTTAAGGAAACATACTTACTTGTCATGTTGACTTTTAACTTTTATTAGATTTCTTACAGGAACTCATATTTTCTCCAAAAGACGAGTATTTAGGATGACTTGTTCACATTAAGAGAGATATAATCAACTTATAGAGAGTCACCTATTCCCCAAAATAGAACTTTATACTTCCCACGTCTTTAGACCTTAACCAAAACTAAAACCAAAAAGGTTAGTATGAGATCAGATAATACCCAAAAAAGATAATTCATTATAAAAAAAATCTATTCTTAATCTCCAAAATTTGTCAAACAATACCCAAAGTTCAACAAATACCTTTCAATAAACATCTATCCATAAAATTATTCAAAGTAAACCAAACTATGATTGAAACCCAAATATTTGAAGGATTTAATCACATAGTCTTCCAAGGTACAAAATTAACATTTATCTCCAAATAACATTAGTTTCTCTTAAAGTATTATACTGAAAAGTAAATAACCTAATCAAATATCCTCCATGATAGGTTAATAATTTCCATAGATAACCCAAAATAAACTTACTCTTGATTCCTAAAATCATCTAACTAAAATGAATTAGTCAAACTAACTAGGGACATCACATAGTCCAGTGGTAGGCGATAAATACCAGTCACACTTTGGTTGTGGGTTCAATTCCCGCAGCTTTGTCTGACGCGATGGGTTGTCACACGGTCTACGTGTTTTCCTTTTTCCAAAACTATATAATTCTTACAACATTCCCCAAAACAAGATAAAATCTTCAAAAATAACCATAACATATTTTAACCTCAATTTTATCTCATTCATTTTATATTCCATCATATCATAGAGTAAACCATAATTACCTAAAAAGTAAGGATCATATAAACCCTAATGGTTACCTGTATAATTATTACCTGAACTTCCACATTGAGTTGGTCATCTCGTACATGATGCATTAGAGAACTCACCATGGTTCAAGTGGTTGATCATGACTCCTTGATAGTTGGTTTAGAACAACCATGCGATTCCTCATTGAATCTCCCATTTCATCCAGTCTTTTAATCAGAGAACCACCATAGTTTCCTTCAAACCCATTGTCACTTTGGTGCCTGCTAGATCCATCCATTTGCTAAAAACAGAAATGTCAGTGTGAGTATATCAACAAAACCATCATGTACTAATAAGGAAGACAAACACTAAGATATACTTACTCATTCACTTTATCTAAAACTCGGACTTTTTCTGAAATCCTAACCATTATGGTAATGTCACTTATGCTTAGAAGATACCCTAACCTATAAAGTTATCTAAATCGACCTTTGATACCAACTATAAGGCCCTGACCTTAAACATTACTTAATATTGAATTAAATTAATAATTCACAATGAGGAGATTTTCAGGTTTAGTGTTTTAGATAATTAGGACATTACTAATACATCTCAAAAGATTACAAAGTAGAAACTTCTACTAAGTTTCAATAAAATAAAAACTCTTAGAAAGAAACATGTCTAGCTCCATGTTTTAGGTAGCATGAATTTCCCTTGATCCCATCCTTGACCCAATGCCACGTTATGTCCTGTGAAAAAAATTTCAAAAAGTTGTGGTGAGCATAAAAAGCTCAGTAAGGGATACACAATGAATGAATATTGTTAGTTTTTAAAAACAACATGTAAACCATGTCTACTTTATAAAAGTAATACTTTCCACCTTTATGAAGTAGTAAAAAATCTTCACTTAATAAAAGTTCATTACATAGCCTTTTGTAACCAAAATATTACCATAAAACCCATATAAAGATCACATAACATATAAAGGTAACTTGGGACATAAACAAACCTAAATGAAATAACCATACGGTCGACTTCCACACATATCACTTAATGGAATAGTCATACGGCCGACTTCCATACCCAATGCATTGGAGGTTATAACGTAACCACCTGTCCTGGTATTCACAGCACCACCCTTCATATGGTTTATCACGTAACCACCCGTCAAATGTCCATGCACCATTATAAAATCATAAGACATAAAACAAATATAATGGAAAGAAAACATTTCCACACTTTGATCACAATATATCGCTTAAATATATTGACATAAAAAATCCATTATAAAAACCATTTTCAATACCAAAATACATAAAAGAGTATATATTATTTATTTCATTTAAAGAAACATTACGACTTATTGAGGAAGCCAAAGACCAAATAATACTCGCGGTGGTGGAAAAGGTGGTTGTCACCGCGTACGTTAAAAGAAACATTATTTTTTTTGTTTAGTAAAACTCTTTGTAGAAAAAGATTCCTTTTGTGTTAAAGTAAAAGTCAAAGGGGTTTATACACCGTATAAAAGAATGAAATATTCCTCAATGAAAGGAGATTGAGACGAAGTCCCTTACAAATACGGTATCCTTGGATTAAGGATAAATCAATTACATAATTATGTGTGACAAACGAATACACCAAATATAAGTGGATATTAAGTGTAAAACAATCAGATGTTAATCACACATATTCATAGAATGACATATTCAAGTAGTACAAGTTTATCCCAACGAATAAATATTGGGTTAAGATGTTTCCTTGCAAAAATTAGACAGCCTAACAACATCAATTCAAAATTCAGAAAATGAGTTGATGATAGATAAAAAGGGTATCTCATCACTTGGACATAAAATTTACATAAATAAGGATATAGAAGGACATATCTCAACATAAGAAGATGTAATTTAAAAGACATAACAAAAGAAGTCTTTTTAAAAAGAGGAGGGTGAAAGGTTCCCATACCGACTTGGGTAACTTTCGAAACGTAAACTCCATTGAAGAAGGGTCATACAATGAATATGTAAATACCCATAAATGGAATTATATTACACAAGAAGTATAATAATGGTCAGTACATACACCACTCCATGGAAATGGAGGCAAATGTAGCATAAATCTCACGGGAATAAAAGTGAGATGAAAAATCCCTTACGAAAACTCGGCAGCCTAACAACGCCACTTAAAACTTCCAAAAATGGATTGACGAGATAAAATAGGGTCTCTCATCATATTAAAATAAAATTTAAAGAAAGAGGAATATAAAAGTACATCCCCCATAATAACAAAGAGGATGTTTAAAGAAGTGACATAAAGGGGAGTACTTAAAAAGAAAGAGAGAGGTTGGATCTCTTACGAAAATTCGGCAGCCTAACGGCGACACTCAAAACTTCAAAAAATGGATTGATGAGAGAAAATAGGGTCTCTAATCATATGAAAATAAAAATTACAGTAAGATTAATATAAAATAACAACCCAATCATAAGAAAGATGATCTTAAAAGTAATGACATAAAATAGGGTACTTAAAAAGAAAGGGAGGGGTAGGATCCCTTACCTCGTGTCCGACATGACTCGATCGTTCTTTAATCTCCTGAATAATAAAATTTGGTCAATTTATAATTTATCAAGGACCTAATTTAAATATTATTATTCATTTCATATCACATATTATAATGTTATAATAATTGGTTAATAAAGATAGTTCATTTCAGACATTTTTGTCGATGTTCGGTACATGAGTAAAAATTGAACTTGTTGGAAAAGAATTTTCCTTGTAGTTATAGGTACATCGTCTCCAGAATATTATTGATGTTTTAAATATCATATATATCCAGTATATAATAATTTTATACTATTCCATATCATTTGGAGATAAAAAATTAAAATCACCGTTCATGGAGACGGTAGGCCGTACGTACGCATGAACGCTACTTTCATTTTTTTGTCATATTAATGGAATTAAAACAAAATGAGAGATATATATATTATAATTCCAGAATGATATCCTTCATTTAGATGTAATATATTATATATATACCCATTATATATATGTACTTATAACATTACATAACATTTGGAGATAAGAAATGAAATGTACCGTTCATGGAGATGGTAAGCCGTACGCACGCATGAACGCTACTTTGATTTTTTTGTATTCAATGGAATTAAATCATATTGATATAAAGGTATATTATAATTCAAGTAGGATATAATATGTAATACAATTAATTCCATCCTTTATACGTCCCACATAGGGCATCAACGAATCAAATCACTTTGAGGGGGCGGTAGTCCGCACTTCCAAAAATGAAGATATCACGTTTAACCATAATGGAAACCATAAAGGTATGACATAAAAGAAAAATAAATAAGCTTAAGGAAAACATAAATATATTATATATCATATATAAATATAGTGACATCTTAATGGCCACCTTTGAAGGTGTTAAAATAATATTGAACAATCATAGTTTCGTGAGGCAGTAATTCACCATCCAAAGAAACAGTATGTTCTTTAACCATTAGACGGAGGTGTGTGAAATTGTAGATCGAATAATTCTTATTACAACATCCTAGTATATTTAATATACTGGTTTTGTTACAAAAAAAATATAATAAAAAGATTTTAGGGGTTTGGAGAAGAAAAATAAAACAAAAGAACACAAGGGAAGACATTACCTTTAAATCGGGTAACTCTCTTTGATTTGAGCTGAAAGGCTTCCTTGGAAACAATTATGCCCAAAGTTAGGCTTCAATGATGAATTGAGGGATTTGGAGAGATTAAATGGGAAGGGGTTGGCCGAGCCAAAGGCTTCAGAGGTGTGTGTAAGGTGGTAGAGGTGGGGGCCTTTTACAAGAGGAGAGGAGGGGCACTCTTGGAAAGTTATAAAATATTACGTTATTATAAAATAATTTTCCGATTTAAAAGGTCCCAATAGGATATATTTCGAGGATAAGGTGACAAGGTTTTGAAATCTACCCATCCAATAGGTTTGTGACAAGTTTGAGGCTTATATTTTACCCTATCTTCTCATTTTATTTAAATCGTTCATTTATGAGGTAATCACTACATCATCACGGTGTCATAAATAAATAAATTTATTTAATATCCAAAAATTATAAAAAAAACTCTCATGATGTGGGAAATATTTTTATCTTTATAATGAATATTTATACTCTAAAATATGACTTGTATAACCCCATCTAATTTTTTTTATTAAAATAACACATGTTTGTGACATTTTAATTTTAACTTTAAATAAAAAGGTATTAATGTCATTTTCCAAGCAAAGTGGCTCCATGGGGTCCCCAAGTTGACCCCTGGATTGTCGTGGTCGGACTTGACTCATCCAATGAGGGTAGGATATGTGTTTAGGTCATTTTATATTATTAAAACATTATTTTTACCTTAAACTACACTTATTACCTCTAATCGCGATTAAAACTTAAAAGTTACTATTCACCAAAAAATTATTTTCATCCCATTGAACCAAATTTTAATTCTTAATGACAACCATGTATGTTTGATTTTTGAAATTCAAAACACATAGGTGGTAAAATTTTATTTAAACGAAAAAACAGTTTTTAAGTACCACTTAGGGTTTCACTATTCATCAAAAACAGATGTTTTCCAGAAAAATACCAAAAATTCAACCGAAGCAATATTTGATATTCCAAATTAAAAAATGATGCCTTTTTTACAAAATTAAAAAAATATAAGTTACATTAATTAATTTAATAATCAATTCCTGCTGTCGGAGCAAATAGCGTGTTTTTATGAAACAATAAGTATCATAAGATTAACACTAGTTTATGTCCAATTTCAAGATAAAATTAATTCCAATGACCACTATTGGATTAAATGGTAAAAATATATTCTAATTTCACTTTAAAACCAATTCAAAATATAATCTAATAATATAAATAAATTAGATTAAAAAGTGGTTTTGAATTAAAATACAACATTTTCACTATTCATTAAAAACGAACTTTATCGAAAAAATACCAAAAATTTACACAAAGTAAATTTTGATGTCCCGATTCGAAAGAAGAATTTTATTTTGTCAAATATAACACATAAAATTGTCAAAAACTGGTTTTAAAAGAGGTTCGTCATCAAAAGGATGTTAATCAACCTTTTAAAGAATATTAGAATGTTTACGCTTAGAATTTGATTCATTCGAATTTTTAATCCTCTAAAATTTATTGTAAAAAGTAAAAATATTTGACAAACATATATAATAATTTTGTAGTTATTTCTGTTCATTCCTGCCATTACAATGACTAGGCGTTAAATACAATTTAAAATAATATTATTTTATTATTAGAGTGCAACGTAAGATTCCCAAGAAACTCGTTGTTGCGTATTGGGTACGCCATCGAGCATAGCGTCCCCTTTAAAGTTATGTTCATAATTTATTCACAAATATGGATAAATGTGAAAATGTCATATTTTTTATTTACCTGGGGTGTTAAATTAACCAACCCTCAACCAAGGAAAAGTACAAGGTAAGGGTTTATTTTACAATCTCTTCATTATACATGGTTGTTTATACGTAATTATCTATAGGGACCTATTTATCATCCATATCCATGTTTCTTAAAAATGTATTTCAGATTTTTTTTCTTTTTTATAGAATATGGGTTAAAGTCATTTATAACCATGTTTTACTTTTATAAGAGGTTTATAATGGAATCTTTCCTTTGTTTTCCAAACAATGTCCTTTTTAACCTTTTCGACAGAATGAAGGTAATGATGTCTTTTTTTAACTTATACAGCAGGTGTGGCTATTTTCCACCATTATAAAATTGTCGAAGCTTCCCTTACAAGATTATAAGAATATTTTTAATGTAAATGTTTTCTTTTATAATTATGTGACTTTTAAATGATTTAAAAAAATAAATTTGTATCTCAAATAGTTTTGATTTCATCTATGTCAACATCCTTTGATAGATTTTAAGTTTATTTGAAGTTGATTTATTATGATACAAAACATAGATATTTTATTGAAGGTTTTGTGATATGTTTAACTGTGGATGTTTTATTTTTATACCATTCATGGTTTATAGAGAAAGTATTGACATTTCGTATACTAGTTTTAATACGAATGTTTATGTTATGTTTAAACCTGTTCATATAAGGAATGCATTGGACTTAGTAAGTGACGAGTGGAGCCCGCTATAGCTCTTCGATGCATCGGTAGGTTTCATGAGACAAACTAGTGTCTTGGCACGAGACCTTGACAAAATATTATTTGTAGTCTTGGCATGAGGCCTTGGCTACGTGGTTATGATAGTCTAGCATTACACATTCCATCATTAAGAAAGTGGTTATTGATATTTTATGTGATTATTCGATTAGTAGAATATCCTTGTGAATTAGTAAATGGAATTATTTCATTTTATTTTTGACATATTATGCTGAATTTCATGTTTAAAAGGCATTTTTTAGTTATACATTGCCTCAAATGTTTATGCTTATTTATAAAAATTTCCACTATATTGTTATCGTTACTGGGCATCTGAGCTCACTTCTTTCTATGTTATATTTTTTCCCGGATGTGAAGATGTATTTTATGAATGACTTACAGGGATAGTATGAGGGGATATGAGTGTGGACTATGGAGACTATTTTGTTGTAGTATTCATTTTATGATGTAATGTAATCTTTACGAATGTATCTAGTGTTTCCATGGCTACTAAACTAATCAGTATTTCGAGACTTGATCTTTCTTGTGATCTTGATAATGTTATGTAATAAGGCACCGAATCTAGGTAACTGGGTTTAGGACATTACAAATTTCACCATAGAAGAATCTAAACAGATTGCAAGAATGAGAGGGTATGTCACTTTCCATTAGGAAAAGCTTGTGCATGCATGGGAATGTCTAGTCGAACAGCCATGTAAAGGTGGAGAGCTGATTTCACGATGAAGATGCTGGGGAGGAGCAGTTCTAAGTAGTTAGACTGGTTTGTATGTAATTTTTGAAGTCTACGGGAAATAAATTCTTCAATGTCCTAAGGGAGATGTAATACATATGCCTACGGGCCTTGTAAGGGTTCCACCTCACCCCTTGAATGGTGGATTATCAAAAATAAATTAATAAAATGAAGGCCTTCAGGCCATTGGAAGATGTATAACTCGTGGTCAACATCTTTTTCTAGTTCGTGCTAAGGAATTAAGTATGATGCACCATAAGGTCACTATAGATTTGAGATCAATGACAACAATTCTTGTAGGAAGATACTTCAGGAGTTTTAGTTTCATGTTCTTTAGAAATATGAGGGATTAATTTTATATCAAGAGAGCGAGGACTAATTAGAAGAGGAGAGGATTTACATAATTTCAATATATACTCAAAGGGGGTACTGTATTTAATTGTTTTTTTATGCTGCATGGGGAATATCAATAGTGATAATTAATTTTCCTTTTGGATCATAATGATTTGATTATCTTGTGGGTGAAGATTTGCGATCCATTTCAAGATGATTTACATTGATTGACTGTGATGGTGACTTGTTGATAAGAAATTCTAACTCTATTTTAGGGGTATTATAGTGTGTGGATGATTAGAATCCAGTATATTAACTTCTTTTATTATGTTTTATAAATTATGCATCATGATTATGTGTTCCTATTTCAGAATTTATTGGACAATATTAAATTGGTTGAATAATAATTAATTAACCTTAAATATTCTATATTATAGGTTTAGGAGTCCTAAATTTTTTCTTCTTTTCATGTATAACCCTTGGTGTACATGAGCCTCATCCCAGTTGGCGAGGAATCCATAAGTGCATCCAAGAGACCTGAGATCAAATCCAAGCGAAGGCTAATTTCTGAAGTGTTGTAGCAGATACTGTGCAGAACTGTAGAAAGTACTGTAGTGGGAACTATAGAAGGCACTGTAGTAGCCAGGAATATTCCCCCGTTTGGGCCTTCGGGCCACCGATTTGGTCCCTGAGTCCTTTATGGCCTTCGGGCCACCTTATGTGAAGATGCACACCAAACATCCTAAAAGGAACAAACTTAAAAAAGAGGAGGATCAAGGAGCTTTTGGAACACCCCAATATTTCATAGTACATTATTTCTTCAAAGTAATTCAATAACCTTCACTACACGCAACACCGAGTTCTAGCACATCATGACTTACCAAACAAGCCGTTCAAAAGTGGTTATGAATAGTATTGACTGAATTTTTAACATTATATAATCCTTATAATTTTATAATCCATATTATGAGTTTCTTAGTCATAATGTAAGAACAAATACATTTTTTTCAGATAAAAGAAGTATTTTTCAAAAAATGCAATTTTATCACCTTTTAATGGAGAAGGCTAATTAAATAAAATATTTGAAACTATTATATTTTCAATTTGACAAAATGAACTTTTTATTTAGAATTGTGACATAATAATTTAGTTTCAACAATGTTTTGGTGCATTTCTGATAACACTCATATTTTGGTGAATAGTGAAAAATACTATATTTTAAATGAAGAAATCTTTTTTAATCAAAATAATTTATATTGTTAAATTATAAATTTTAATGGTATTTAAGTATAAATAGATTATATTTTTACCATTTAATCCAATTTTGGTCATTGGACATAATTTCAAATTTAAACTGGACATAAGAAAGTGTCAATCTTTTGATAGTTATTATTTGTAAAAAACACACTTTTTGTTTCGACAACGGGAATTAATATTAAATTAATTTCTGCCACTTATGTGTTTTGAATTTATAAAAATGGATTACATATTTAGAATAATGAGGTATAAATAGTCTAAATATGTACCTTATATTTGTAGACATTTTTAATAATTACTTCAGTAAATATTTTATTTACCATGGTTAAAGGGTAAATCCGGTAAATAAGGGTAAAAATTAAAATTATAATAATACTAAATTATCCTAAAATGTATCCTAACCCTATTGGGTGATCAATTTCCGACCATGGGAATATTTGGGACGATTTGGGGACCCCATGGATCCACTTGTAAGTGATAATGACACTTTATATTAATTAAGTTAAAGTAAATACAAAAATGACATAGGCATATATCTTTTATAGACACAATTTTTACATAGGGTTATATATGTTATATTTTGGAAATTAAATATTAATAATAAATCTAAAAATATTTCATAAATAATTTTATTTTATTTATAATTTTTAGACATTTAATAATTAAATTTATTTATGACACAATAATTATGCATTATTTTCCTTATCAATGAAAGAATGAAATAATTGGTATTATAATAGTTAAAATAAATATAATTTGAGAGTTTTGATGCCATAAAAGATTTTTATTGGTTAATATGGCATGTTAGGATTGCTTAAATGAATTTTTTTTGAATTAATAAAGTTTTTAAGACTTTATGAAAAATCAATTATAAAATATTTTCAAAATTGACATAAATGAGTTTTTAAAAAAAGTATTATATTATTAATTGATATTATATTCCTAAAAATCTAAGGTTCGGCCAAAGGACTTATATAATTATAGATGTTTCATTAATTGACCACTTGGGGGTCTCTTGGATGTATATAGTATGTTTATTAACTATATAATATAAATATACAAAGTGACATGGTAAATGTCAATCTTATTAACTAAGAGTTAAAACTAAAAGATAAGGTTAATATAATGACCCAAACCTACCTACAATATATTTTATGAAAGTATTTATACCCTTCCCTACCATAGACTTTGAATAATCCACTTTGTAGCCATTACAAACTGAATATGAATTTATTTTAAATTAATACTTTAAGTTTTTTCTAAAGAGGCCCTCCTCCCCCTTATAAAAGGACACAACTTCTGACCAATTATTCACACCTTCAAAGACTTTTGGTTCTTCCAAACCTTTCCCAAATACTCTCTCAAATTCACCAAATTCACCCTAGAGGCCTTTGTTTGATCATAAAACCAACCTATGGAGCCCTTTTTATCAAATCAAAAGGAATAAATCGAAGAAGAGGTAATGTTTTCACCACCCTTTTTCATGTTCCTTTCTTCTTCAAATTCTTCTTTCTTTGTTTTTTATTTTATAAAATAATAACTAAAGTATATTCTATATAACATGATGTTATTATAAATATGGTACAACCGTATTAAGTATTCTATCCATCCTTTTAATGACACGTCATCATACGTGCGTACGTACGGCTTACTGTCTCCACGTCGTGGTGTAATTGTTATTCAAAAACATTAATACTTGGATGGGTATGATAATGATATGTAATTGATTTAAATAATAAATATAACATGATAATTATTATGTATATATGATATACCATACAATTATATATTATTTTAATATCAAATAAATGATATTTTCGCTCGTGCATACATATAGACTACCGTCTCCACGAACGCGATGAGATTCATTCCCCATCGTATCCATGCTATTATATTTGTCATTTGATGATTGAAAATAATTTTTAAGGACTTGATCTCGTTATGGATATGAATAAGATAAAACCTATCCTTAATAAACATGGCTTATGTGAATAAATATATAAAATAAAACGAGTAAGTTAATACCCGAAACGATGATAATACTAAGATATTATAATCAAATCAATGTTAAAAGATCATATATGATATCATATTAATGTATATGATTCTTTTATTATTTAATAACAATTATTTCACCACTATAAAGGAGGTTAACCATACCTCAACCAAGTAAAAGTACAAGGTAAGGGTTTATTTCACCATCTCTTCATTATCCGAGGTTGTTTATACATAATTATCTACTGGGACCTCCTTATAATCCACATCCATGTTTCATAAAAATTTATTTCAAAACATTCTTACTATTTTATAGAAAATGGGTTAAATTCAATTATACCCTTGTTTTACTTTTATAAGAGGTTTATAAAGGAATCTTTCCGTCGTTTTCCAAACAAATTCCTTTTTAACCTTTTTGATGGAATTAAGGTAAGAATGTCTTTTTTTAACTTATAAGAAAGGTGCGGACATTTTCCGCCATTATAAAATCGTCAAAGCATCCCTTTTAAGTTTATAAGAATATTTTTAAAGTAACTATTTTCTTTTATAATAATGTGACTTTTAAATGATTTAAAAAAGGATATATTTCTCTCAAATAGGTTTGATGTCATCTATGTCAACATCCTTTGATGTATTTTAAGTTTATTTGAAGTTTATTTATTATGATACAAAACTTAAATATTGTATTGAAGGTTTTGTGATATGTTTGACTGTGTATTTGTTATTTTTATACCATTCATGGTTTACAGAGAATGTATTGACATTTCGTATGCTAGTTTTAATATGAATCTTTATGTTATGTTTAAACCTGTTCATATGAGGAATGCATTGGACTTTGTATATGACTGGTGGAGCCCGCTATAGCTCCTCGATGCATCGGTAGGTCTAATGAGACAAACTAGTGTCTGGGAATGAGGCCTTGAAAATATCTTATTTGGAGTCTTGGCATGAGGCCTTGGCTATGTGGTTATGATAGTCTGGATTTATGCATTCCATCATTATGAAAGTGGCTATTGATAATGCATGTGATTATTCGATTAGTAGAATATCCATGTGAATAAGTAAATGGAATTATTTTATTTCTACCATATTATGCTGAAGTTCAAGTTTAAAAGACTTTTGTTTTATTTATACATTGCCTTAAATGTTTATTCTTATTTATGAAAGTTTCTGCTATATTGTTATCCATATTGGGAATTTTAGCTCACCCCTTTATATGTTTTATTTTTTCTAGGATGTGAAGAAGTATTTTATGAATGAATTCCATGGATAGTATGAGGGGATATGAGTGTGGACTATGGAGACTATGTTGTTGTAGTTTTTATTTTATGATGTAATGTAAACTTTATGAATGTATCTACTGTTTCCAAGGATAATAAACTAATAGGTCTTTCAAGACATGATCTTTCTTGTGACCATGCTAATGTTATGTAATAATGCACCGACTCTGGGTAATTGGGGTCGGGGCCTTACAGTTGGTATCAGAGGAAGTTTAGTACAAACCTTGGAAGCTAGATTTAGATAAACTCTGATAAGATCACATAGTCCTAAGATGGACTTTGATGATTAGTATATAAGAACTTCCTAAATTTTGGTATTGTAGAGATTTTGTGAGTTTTCTGAGAAATACATCCCTGTCTGGATACGAGCAGGTAGACGCGGCTATGGCACAAATGTACCTAGAGGAAAAACCCGAAAACAATGCTATGAGCTATACTTGAATGGGAACTGGTGAACAACAATGGGCCTTGCTGCACTCTTGGTTACGACACTCCCGAGGGATATGCTTAGGATAATTCTTATTTTCTTTACCAACCATTATTAAGGGTTTATGAGTATATACTTCCTCGAAGAAAACATTTTATTATGATTATGGATTATATCCATAAATAGTTCAATTTATGTTAAGTGTTTTACAAATATGGAATTATGTATTCTGATTCATAAAATGATCTAGTTTATGCCATTGTTTAGAAATGGCTCCTAATAGAAGGAATGTGAACTCCAACAATACGTATGATCCAAAGAGTAAGAAGGATCATATCTTTAACAATATTAAGCCAACATTTAGAATGTAAATATCCTCCCATGTATTATCAACATATGAATATATAGTATCATTTGTTAATATGGTAAGTGATGAATTCTCTGAGTCCTATGGCATTGAAGGGAAGAAATATAAGAAATGGATGGAAGAGAGAAGGATGGATAAGGGGAAGAGGGAAAAGAATAATTTAACCATATGTGATAACTGTGGGAAGAAACACCCTGGAACTTGCCTAAATGGAATGGGAGTTTGTTTTAAGTGTGGAGAAAAAGGACACCATGTACATGACTACAAGGGTAAGAAAAAGGTTTCAAATGTACAATGATTCATATGCAAGGAGTTGGGACACTATGTCAACCAATGTAAAAATCATCATAGTATTCCCCAAATGATTCTATTAGATAATAATCACGTTATGATACTACCATAGATGAGAAGGAATGATTAGAGTTCTTATTAGATAATTATGTCATTTGAGTGTTGTATCAACAATGTACTGATTATAATAATTAAGGATTATATAAGGATTGTACTATAGTACTATTTCATTAAAGACATGAGATTGTGTGGAACAAAGAAAAGTGACTCAATAGCAGGTTAAATTTTTGGAAAATATATTGTTGAGAGAAAGATAAACCATAATATGGTTCTGATACCGACGTAGTGATTTTGGAATAATACATGATTGATTTGAATAAAATATATTGGATATTCTTTACTACATTGAAACTGATTAATGATTTGTATATTCCATCATTGTTGTAGTTTAAAGCATTTTTGGATAGAAGTAGTATATCTAGTATTCTATAAGTAATACGGGATCATGAATGTAATCAATAATATTTTATGGTATTTCATGATGTTGCAGTGTTTTAAAATAATAGATGATGAAGGCGTTCACATGATATTTCGTGGAAAAAACAAACTTCATTGTGTTTACCTACCTTATAAATTTTGGACTGTGACTTTGGATAGAAGTATTTTGTATAAGTCTTGTTTGAGATTATTTTTGGATTTCCATAAAAAGGACAACCTGAATATCGGGCGGCAACCTTTCGCGTCCGACAAGGGTGCGAGACTTGAACCCACAACCGAAGGGCAACAAGGGTTTATGACCTACCACTGACCCACGTGATGTACTTGATTGAATAATGTAGTTTTTTAATGTTTCTTCTAGATGAATTATAAATTCATTGTTTTTGAACCCTATACAAATAGGATAAATAGAATATTATTTTTATGTTCTATTATCTTTAGAGTAAAAGATGAGTTTGTGGTAGAACTTAGTTAAAGGATGAGACTCTATTTGTCACGTATATATTTTTCTACTTCTCTTATTCAATGAAGAAATTAATTCTTATAATCTAGTAAACGGTATCTTAAAACAGAAACTGTGTTATCCTAATACCATATGTTTTGTTGAACCGATGGTATTTTAAATCATCATAGATTGATGAATTTAAGGCCCTCAATTTGACAATTGTTTGTGATTGATGACCTCAATCACTACCTATAAATAGTTGTGTTTTCCTCCAATTATATGTCCATAATTTCCACTAATGTTATCCTAATAGAGATCATAATTTGGTGGTGACCCTTTCATTTCCCTTTTCCTCACATTAAGACTAAATTTTACTAACCTAATTTACGATGTGGGTTATCCCAAAGGTATTTTCTAATTTCAACCTTCTATTTTTGAAAATTAATTTAAAATTGCAAGGATGCAATTTATCGAAGGAGGTAATAATGTAACACCCCAAGATTTCATAGTACGTTATTTCTTCAAAGTAATTCAGTAACTTTCACTACACGCAACACCGAGTTCTAGCGCACCATGACCTACCAAACAAGCCGTTCAAAAGTAGTTATGAATAGTATTAACTGAATTTTGAACTTTATATAATCTTTATAATTTTAGAGTCCATATTATAAGTTTCTTAGACATAATTTAAGAACAAATACATTTTTTTTCAGATAGAAGAAGTATTTTTAAAAAAATGCAATTTTACCACCTTTTAATGGCGAAGCCTTTTTTAAATCCAATATTTTAAACTTTTATATATTAAATTTGACAAAATAATCTTCTTCTGTAGAATCGGGACATAAGAATTTAGTTTCAATAAAGTTGTGGTGTTTTTCTGATAACTTTCATATTTGGGTGAATAGTGAAAAATACTATATTTTAACTGAAAACAACTTTTTTAATCAAAATAATTTATATTGTTAAATTTTACATTTTAATGGTATGGAAGTATAAATAGATTATATTTTTACCATTTAATCCAATTTTGTTCATTTGAAATAATTTCATATTTAAACTGGACATAAGAAAGTGTCAATCATTTGATAGTTATTATTTGTAAAAAGCATGCTTTTTATTTCGACAACGAGAATTAATTTTAAATTAATTTCTGCCACTTATGTGTTTTGAATTTTAAAAATAGATTCCATATTTATAATCAGGAGGTCCAAAGTTTTTCAAATAGTTAACCTTTTTTAGACATTTTGTATAATTATTTCAGTAAATATTTTATTTTCTGTGGTTAAAGGGTAAATCCGTTAAATAAGGGTAAAAAATAATATTATAATAATACTAAATTACCCTAAAACATGTCCTAACCCTATTGGTTGATAGATGTACGACCATGAGCATCTTTGGGTCGATTTTTGGACCCCATGGAGCCACTTTTAAGTGATAATGATACTTTATATTAATTAGGTTAAAGTAAATACAAAAATGACATAAGCATATATCTTTTAGAAATTTTTTTGTTACATGGGGTTAATATATGTTATATTTTCGACTATAAATATTCATTAGATATATAAAAATATTTCCTACATATTGGTATTTTATTTATAATTTTTATATATTTAATAATTAAATTTATTTATGACGCAATAATGATGCAGTATTTTCCTCATTAATGAAGGAATCAAATAATTGGTATTATAAGAGTTAAAATAAATATAATTTTAATGTTTTGATGCAATACATGAATTTTATTTGTTAATATGACATGTTATTATTGCTTAAATGAATTTTTTTCGAATTAATAATGTTTTTAAGACTTTAACAAAAATCAATTATTAAATATTATCAAAATTGACATAAATGAGTTTTTAAAACAAGGATTATATTATTAATTGATATTCTATTTCAAAAAATCTATGGTTCGGCAAAAAGACTTATATAATGATAGGTGTATAATTAATGGACCACTTGGGGGTCGATTTGATGTATATAGTATGTTTATTATCTATATAATATAAAAATACAATGTGACATGGTAAATGTCAATCTAATTAACTAGGAGTTAAAACTAAAAGATAAGGTTAATATAATTACACAAACTTGTATAAAACCTATTGGTTGAAAGGATTTAGACCCATACCCTCCTTAGACTTTGAATAATCTACATTTGAGAAATTATAAACTGAATATGAATTTATTATAAATTAATAATTTAAGTTTTTCCTAAAGAGCCCATCCTCCCCCTTATAAAAGGACACAACTTCTAACAAATTATTCACACCTTAAAAGCATTTTGGTTCGGCCAAAACCTGACCAAATACTCTTTAAACCTCCCTAAATTCAACCTAGATTTCTTAGTTTGATCTTAAATCCAACTTAAGGAGCCCTTTTGATCAAATCAAAAAGAAGAACCCGAAGAATAGGTAATGTGTTCACCACCCTTTTCAAGTTCCTTTCTTCTTCACCTTCTTCTTTCTTATTTTATTTCCTTCCTAAAATAATAACTCCTGTTTATTATATAAAATATAATGTTATTATAAATATGGTACAACCATATTCATTATTATATCCATCCTTTGAATGACATGTCCCCATATGTGCGTACTTACATCTTACCGTCTCCACGTCGTGGTGTAATTGTTATTGAAAAACATTATTATTTGGATAGGTATGATAATGATATTTAATTGATGTAAATAATAAATATAACATGATAATGATTATTTATATATGTTATAACATCCAATGATATATTATTTTAATATTAAAAGAATGATATTGTCGCTCGTGCGTACGTACGGACTACCGTCTCCACGAACGCGATGAGATTCATTCCCCATCGTATCCATGAAATTATAATTCACATTTGATGATTAAAAATATTGTTTAAGGAATTGATATCATTCTGGATATGAATAAGATACAACCTATCCATAACAAAAACTACATATATAACAAAATATATAAAAGAAAACGAGTAAATTATCACCGGAAACAATGATAATACTAAGATATTATTAAAAAATAAATGTTAAAAGATCATATATGATATCATAATAATTTATATGATTCTTTTATAACTTAATAACAATTATTTCACCATTATACTGGAGGTTAACCAACCCTCAACCAAGGAAATGTACAAGGTAAGGGTTTGTTTTACAATATCTTCATTATACAAGGTTGTTTATACGTAATTATCTACAGGGACCTCTTTATCATCCACATCCATGTTTCTTAAAAATGTATTTCAAAACATTCTTACTATTTTATAGAATATGGGTTAAAGTCATTTATACCCTTGTTTTACATTTATAAGAGGTTTATAAAGGGATCATTCCATTATTTTCCAAACAATTTCCTTTTTAACCTTTTCGACAGAATGAAGGTAATAATGACTTTTTTTAACTTATACGGCAGGTGCGGCTATTTTCCACCATTATAAAATCATCGAAGCTTCACTTACAAGATTATAACAATATTTTTAAAGTAAATGTTTTCTTTTATAATTATGTGACTTTTAAATGATTTAAAAAAAGATATATTTCCCTCAAATAGTTTTGATTTCATCTATGTCAACATCCTTTGATAAATTTTAAGTTTATTTGAATTTGATTTATTATGATACAAAACATAGATATTGTATTGAAGGTTTTGTGATATGTTTGACTATGGATGTGTTATTTTTATACCATCCATGGTTTATGGAGAAAGTATTGACATCTCATATACTAGTTTTAATACGAATGCTTATGTTATGTTTAAACCTGTTCATATGAGGAAAGCATTGGACTTAGTAAGTGACGAGTGGAGCCCGCTATAGCTCTTCGATGCATCCGTAGGTCTCATGAGACAAACTAGTGTCTTGGCATGAGAACTTGACAAAATATTATTTGTAGTCTTGGCATGAGGCCTTGGCTATGTGGTTATGATAGTTTGGCATTATGCATTCCATCATTATGAAAGTGGCTATTGATATTTTATGTGCTTATTCGATTAGTAGAACATCCATGTGAATAAGTAAATGGAATTAATTCATTTTATTTCTACCATATTATGTTGAATTTCATGTTTAAAAGGAACTTTTTTAGTTATACATTTCCTTAAATGTTTGTGCTTATTTATGAAATTTTCCGCTATATTGTTATCGTTACTGGGCATCTGAGCTCACCCCTTTCTATGTAATATTTTTTCCAGGATGTGAAGAAGTATTTTATGAATGAACTACAGGGATAGTATGAGGGGATATGAGTGTGGACTACGGAGACTATTTTGTCGTGCTATTCATTTTATGATGTAATGTAAACTTTATAAATGTATCTAGTGTTTCCAAGGCTACTAAACTAATCAGTCTTTCGAGACTTGATCTTTCGTGTGATCATGAAAATGTTATGTAATAATGTACCAACTCATTGTGACTAGGTTCAGGGTGTTACAACTTTCACCATAGCATAATCTAAATAGATTTCCAAAATGAGAGGGTATGTCACTTTCCATCAGGAAAATCTTGTGCACGCATGGGAATGTCTAGCCGAACAACCATGAAAAGGTGGAGAGCTGATTTCATGATGAACATGCTGGGGGGGGGGGAGAAGTTCTAAGTAGTTAGATAGGTTTGTATGTAATGTTTGAATCCTATGGGAAATGAATTCCTCTATGTCCTATGGGTGATGTAATACTTATGCCTACGGGACTTGTAAGGGTTCCACCTCACCCCTTGAATGGTGTGTTATCAAAAATCAATTAAAAAAATGAAGGCCTTCGGGCCATTGGAAGATGTATAACTCTTGGTCAACATCCTTTTCTAGTTCGTGCTAGGTAATTAAGTATGATGCACTATAAGGTCACCATAGATTTTAGATCAATGAAAATAATTCTTGTAGGAAGATACTTCAAGAGTTTAAGTTCCATGTTCTTTTGAATTATGAGGAATTAATATTATATCACGCGAGCGAGGAATAATTAGAATAGGAGAGTATTTACATAATTTAAATATATACTCAAAGGGGGTATTGTATTTAATGGGTTTTTTATGCTACATGGGGAATCTCAATAGTGATAATTAATTTTCGTTTTGGATCATAAGTATTTGATTATCTTGTGGGAGAAGATTTGTGATCCATTTCAAGATGATTTACATTGATCGACTGTGATGGTGACTTGTCGATAAGAAATTCTTACTATATTTTAGGGGTATTATAGTGTGTGGATGTTTAGAATCTAGTATATTAACCTCTTTTATTATGTTTTATAAATTATGAATGATGTAGAGTATATGATGAGGTGTTTTGAAGTGTTTTTTTTCAAATATCTAGCTCAAGATCACCCAATTTATGCAGCTGATATATCTTAATGTTTTAGTGAATGTAGAGGTTATAAAAATCATTCTTTCTTAGACTGGATCATTACAGGAGTGTAGTCATCATAACTCTACCATGATATTTCTTGTTTCCATAAGTTATTAGTTGATAGGTCATCAAAATATTTAGACACCAAAGAATCAGATCCAACCTTCCTCATCCTATTTCATAGGGTTTTGATGTTATTATACCTCTACCAGCAGATTAAGAATGGTTTTTTTTTCATATCAATGTCATGGAAATGAAAATATTATATTATTGAATATCCTTGGAGATCTTCATTGAGCTTGATGTCCTATTTATACTCATATGTTATATTAATATTCTAAAAGATAGAAATAGAAGTAGTGTTCTCTAACTACTAATTAATATATATGGGTTAGGGATGGTAGAATACTACCCCATGATTCCCATTTTCCATAGGGATAGTGAATAGAGCATAGCTGTGGAGGTGGTCAATATCCATGCTATATATTTCATGCATCTAAAAGTGTTTTGTTTCGTGATTTACAGTTTCCAATGCTTATGAATCCATATGTTTTGTGAGGTTTATCTATTTTTTTTATCTAGGTTTATGCCTTGTTTAATTTAGGAGCTATTCAATCCTTCTTTTAACCCTCCTTTTCCCATTATTTGGGAATATAATTGTAGATTATTATTATCTCTATGGAATTAACTATGGTAGTTACATGTCATGCAAGATTTTCTGATGTGTGTAGAGACTGTGAGTTGATACAAGGGAACCTTCACTCATGGATATATTTTCTTATGTTTCTGGATACATCCATATTACCTCATCCTCAACATGGAATAGATATATTTTCTTTATTCCATCATGGATTTCATCAGGAGGTATGTTATATTCTTCAATGGTGAAAAAAATCATGTTTTTTTCTAATTATTATAACCCTCGAATGCTTTTGAGCTGAGTTGAGTGTTGGTATTCTTTGATGGTCAGATTGATGTGGAATTTAGTAGAGGATCATCCAGTGGTGTTTCTATGGGTTATATAATAATTCTATTTTATCTCTCTAGAAGAGGTTATGACTCTACCCCCTTAATATGACACTAATCATAAAATATGCTTTGATTAATGTTTCAATTTGATATGAATGGCCTAATATAGGATTAACCCTTATGATTTATTGGTTCTGTAGATATAAAACAACTATATTCAACAGTGTGGTTTTATTCTACCTTGTGTATATATTATGTTTTGTTCTTTGTTAAAATATCTTAGATTGAAGACAATGTTTTTATTGATAATCATCTCTTAAATCATGTGATAGTGAAGACTAGTTGTCCACATCCATAGATCATTGATTAATTTGATCAATTGAAGGGATACAGTTGGTTCTCTAAGATCGATTCATGGTCAGTATATCATAAAAAGTGAGTGAAAATAATTTGATATCCTAAAGTCTACATTCAGATGTCATTATGGGAAATACAAGTCTTATGTGATGTCATTATGTTATATGAACACTTCATCCATATTTATATAATTGATGGCTTTTTATGATAATTTTTGGATCTATTAATAGTGGTGTTTATCAATGACATACTTTTATATTATAAGTTGGAGGATGAGGACATAAAACATATTTGATCTACATTTGGTGTTATTTAGCATCATAAACTATTTAGGATGTTCTTTACGTGTATGATTTTGGATTGTATGGTCCATTATTTGGGACATTTTGGGTGTTAATAGGGAGTATTTATAGATCTTTAAAAGGTTGAGGTAGTTTATTCTTAGGTAACTACCAAGAATGTTGTGGAGTTGTATAAATGTCATAGTCTATCTCAATATTACTAAAGAATAAAACCTAAATTCTCTTGAATAACGACTAAAGTAACTTATTTTACAAGGAAAGAACATTTTCTTGTGTTGACTGGCTAGTTTTAGGTTGCATTCTAGTATTTTAAGGAGAATAAAATCACTACTCTATTTCTCTATTTGTTGGATGAGGGACCGTATTTGATATTTTTTGCAATTATTCACATCTTTGGTTGGGTTTTTTTTCTAATTCCGTTGATAGATGTTATCTTCTATTGGTATTAATAGTTACTGACTCATAAATATAATTATGGATCCCATGATATCGAGAATCATTCAACTATGTTTACTCTTATGTTGTAGTATAATTAACTTATTTTTGAGTTCTTTGTAGTCTTTACATATCACAATAACTTGAGTAATATCCTCTCCTTTTGAGATTTTAATTTTCCAAAATAATGTCATATAATATTCTTATAGGATTACGACATTGATATTTATTATACAATGGTAAGGTAACATCCTGGTCCAGGATACCACCAAACGGTTCCTCGAGCCTGGTGGGTCACATGGCCCCAAGCACATCTCCCCAAACCCCGGAGGCTATTCACTAGATGTGAGGGACTAGGTGTTTCGGTGGGGAGACTATTCCCTCATCGCCATAGTTTATCACAACTAAAAAAAATAACATAAAAATAGAATATAAAGATACAAAAAGAGGATAATTGAAATGTAAATAAGACAAAATTATGTAAACAAGACAAAAGTGTCTCATATACAATGATGCAGATGATATATGTATCTATAAAATAGTAAAAATAGGTACATGAAAGTATATTACAACACAAGAATCAAAAAACTCAAAAAGAAAAAAAGTTTCATAGTAGCATCACAAGACTCAGCTTGGTCCCATGCTCCCCTACTCCAAAGAAACAATCAACAACTTGTGTTAGGGAGTATTCTCCTACCATCACCAGTGACCATATAATCTGTTTGGGTCGCTAAGGAGGACCAAAAAAGGTGTGAGATAACATCGCATTAGTAAACCACCTAATATATATACAATTATATGGTGTCCAATATAACAATAAAAATTTGTAAATAGTACAGAAAAATAAATTTCCCATGGAAATTCTACTACTAAGTAGGTAAAATTGGTTATCCCCACAAGTATCCCTGCAAAACAAGTGTCATATCCTATACAAGGAATCTAAAATGATAACGAAAGTAACCAATATGTCCTCATTGTACACCCATGCATATCAAGTCACCCACCACAATTTTATATAATTAATGTTTAAGAAATATCCATGACTAATCTGTTCTACCAAAAATTTCACAATTTCCTAGATATATCCATATATAATGATAAAAAACATGAATGGTTAGATCCAAGGTCTCATGAACCATGGCATCATTGTCGAGTTCTGGGAGCATCTCAATGGAAACTTGGTTAGACACTAGATGCAGTCCTAGGATCATTCCATATCGTACATGTCCTACACGAGTCCAAGCTAGTCAGATCCCAGGGTTAGAAAATCCCATGGCAACCCATGAAATCAATAACCAAGGAGCATCTCTATCCAAGGCATCCAATACTCTATTCCAAATCCAAGGTATAGTCCAAATCATCTAAACAATCATTCAAATATTTAATGTTATTTAATGATCAACATCATATGAGTCCACCCAATCATATATAAACAGTTACATTCAATTCATATAAGGATTATACCCAAACAATTATCACATTTAATAACCATATGCACCTCCTGAGTATACCCACTCATGTGTTCCAGTTCATTATCATATTATCCATTGAGTATACACACTCATTTGGAAATATTTACAAACATGGAATTAATGTTTACACACACTCATTTAAATCATCTTCACACGTAGACATGAACCATTAATTAAAATAAACAATTATCCAATTCAATTTAATCATTTCATAATAAGTTAAGGAAGAAAACCATCATCCAACCATCCCATTAAACATATTCAAATTCTTAAAGTCCTCCAATAATAAGGGAAGCTCATGAAACGCCCCTTGGGTGGTTTAACATGGCATAACCAAGGTGAACATTCATAAGCACGCCGCATGGGTGTCTTTTTTTCGGGAATTACCCACTAATGAATCACAAAAGAAACTAAGGGAAACCCTAATAGGTCCTGTTTCAATTATTTCGGTTATCCAGTTAAATTTCAGGGCCACACTAGAATGTATGTCTAGCGGAATAATAACTAAAAGCTCTATAAAGCACTGAAACTCAAAAGAAAGGTATAAACCACATACCTTCACTCGGTAGAGGAGTTATCAGCCAGTATTGGATATTGATTTAACTCAAATTGGAATAAATAGGAATAATGGAAGAATAACGTGAAATTAGGGAATATGAACCTAAATCCAAATAGCACAACTGATATCCATATGATTAAATAATGGATAAAAATTAAAGTATATCATAACAATATGGATATGATGAGGCAAACTGTGCTTGGAATGAAGGTTGAACAGAGTTACCTCCTCAATTCCTAGAATATTCGGTCAAGAGGGTTTCATTTTGAGATCTTTGATGTTCATGGAAATAAATAGGATTCAGGTTATTAATTATATTTTTAATTAAATTAAATAAATATATAGAATTTTCTAAAATACAGGGAATGCATAGTTTAAGCGTATAGTTTCGAAAACCATGCGCCAACCATGAATGACTTCTTGTAGGCCATGGGGAACCCACATAATTTACAAATCATGCGTAAACCATGTGAAAAGTCTCTGTCGCGATTTAAAAAAAACCACAAACCTAGCCGCACGTCCATGTGCCTACATTTGAGTGGTTTACTCAAACTATGAAGCATGTGTAACCCCTATGTGCATCCTTATATGTTTTGTACTAATCATGCAGCCTACCCTTCATGGTCTGTACAAACTATGTGCCAAGAAATTTTCAACCAAAACATTGGGTTCCAGGATCTGAACATTCCCAAAACTCTCCCGACACCATCGTGACCTCAATGGGCTTTCACATTAGGCAATATTTATGCATCAAAACTAAAAAGGAAGGGATACTTACTACATAATAAGACCAAAGTTCTTACAATATTTACCCATTAAATCAATTCATCCTAAAATTTACCTTTGAGGGGTGGTCTAGATTTGTATGAGAAACAATATGGCCACTAGGCACAGAAGTCAGCATCCCGCTCCCATGTCTTATCCTATAAACGATTGTGCTGCAACAACACACATACTAGATGAACTAATCGTCCATGGAGAACATTCGTTCTCTTATCAAGTATAAAAATTGGATGCTTCTAAAATGATAAATCAACCTGTAGCTCAACCTCCTCATGGGTCCGAATGATAGTGTTGTAGCTGAGATGTGCGAAAGACATCATACATGGATTGGTACAATTGAGAAAACGACAACAGATAGGCTACCGACCTAACTCTCTATAGACTCTTTAATTTCCCGAAACTTCATGGTGAAATATTACCCTATCTCATGATTCTCCAGGGTCCCAGACTCGATGTAACATGTAATAAAACCCAATCCCTGACCTCAAAATCTTGAGGTTGTCCATAGTGATCGGTGTATGACTTCTGTTAAGTCTGTGAATTATCCAAATGCTTCTAAATCAATTGGACCTACGTAAAAGTCTCCTGCATGATATATGGTCCCAGTAAAGCTACCTCACCTACCTCTAACTAGAACAGAGACGATGGGCGTAGCCTACTATATAAATCCTCGTAAGGATCCATCTAAATAGTCACTTGATAACTGTTATTATAGGATAATTCATCTAGGGGTATATGTTTCTCCAAATAGCCCCAAACTCTAGAACACCTGCTCTCACCATGTCCTCTATGACCTATATCATATGCTCTAACTAGCCATCAGTCTAAGGGTGGAATGTTGTGCTTAGAAGGAACTGTGTTCCTAGATCACTATGAAAACTCTACTAGAAATGATACGTAATGTGGGAATACCTATCTGAGACAATAGTGCGTGAGACCCTGTGAAGTCATACTATCTCATGTATTAAAAACCTCCCAAGATCATCAATAATGAAGGTATCATTGATCAACAAGAAATTATCAACATTTGTGAGCCTAGCAACAACAACCCATACAACATCATTACCTTGAGATGACTTTGGTAAAATGGTTAAGAAATCCATCATGACATCATCCCATTTACACTCCAGGATAGGTAACTACTATAAAATCCCAAATGGTTGATGATGTTATGCTTTCACCTTATTTTAGGTGGAATAACTCATAATAAAACCATCTACCTCACACTTTATACGCAGCCACCAGTACAGAAGGTGTAATTTATTGAACATATTAGTGACTCTGGGATGCACTTCTCAAAATAAATCATGGAATTACCACATCAACTCCTCATGTATATCCATTGAAACCCATATGAATCCATGAACATTAAAGATCCCATCCTCATTCACTGCACAACTAGGAGGTGGATACTTATCATCCACACTCCCCTATAGAACTAGGATTTCTGAATCCGATAGTATCAGCATCCTAACTCTATCCAAAAGGGTATAGGTCGTAACACCCCAAGCTTCCACGGTACATTTCTCTTTGAATAATGCAGTAGCTTGTATTGTACACAACTTGGAGTTTTAACACACCAAGACCAATGAAAGTAGCCGTTATGAATAGTAATACCCACTTTTTAAAATTTTATAAATTTAAATTTTCAAAATGGACTTCATTTTTGGATTCTTAATATCCAAATTATCTTGGGTTTAATTTTTTGTATTTTTCTGAGAACTTTTAATTTTTGTTGAATAGTGAAAAACACCGCGTTATTGTTTAAAACTAGAATTTTATTTAAATAATTAGTTATTTTGTTTTAATTTCATATAGGTCAAAATAGATACATAATAATTATATATATTCAATGTAATTCATTGGAGTCATTTTATAATAAGTTTAGATATATAAAATTTTATTGAACTTTTTACGGTCTTTTACCCACCTTCTAGGAGCAATTACAAATTTGCATAAAACATAATTTTACCGGTTCTGTGAGTTGAATTTAAAAAATATGAGAGACACGGATGACATTAGTAAGTAAAATGTGGTTCAATAAGATGAAAATAATTTTTGGTGAATATCAACTTTTGACTTTTATTTACCACTGTTAAATGTAAATAGGGTAATTAAGGGTAGAGGTGATATTATAATTATCCTAACAAGTGTCATAATTATATCGGATAAGTGTAATTAGACCGTAAACAAACTTAGGAATAAAATATGATCATTTTGGTCCACCTAGATTATATTAGGACATTTATTATTATTTTATTTAAAGAAGAGTTAAACGTGTTAAATTCAATGTTTAATAAATAAACTATTTTTTATATAGAGTTATACATAATATAAATTCGACTATAAATATTCATTAGAAAGATAAGACGATTTATACATAATTGTATTTTATTTATAATTTTTAGACATTAAATAATCAAATTTATTTATGACACAATGATTAGCCAGTAATTACCTTATAAATGAAATATTAAAATATTTGGTATTATAAATATCCAAATAAATGTCATTTGAGGATTTTGATGAATTACACTAGTTTTATAGGTTAATATGACATTTTATGGTTGATTAAATAATTTTTTATCAAAGTAATAATTCTTTTATGATCTTCACAAAAACCAAATACTAAATAGTGTCAAAATTGACATAATTGAATTTTTAAAACAAATACTATATTATTAATTGATATAACATTTATAAAAATATAAGGTCCATCCAATGGACTTAAATAAGGTTATATTTATTAATAATGAACCAATTAGGTTATTTTTTCTTATTATAGTATGTTTATTTACCATATAATATAAAAATACAAAGAGACATGGTAAATATAAAACTGTTTAACTAAGAGTTAAATCTAAAATGTAAGGTTAGTATAGTGACCTAAACCTATCTAAAATCCATTGGTTGAGAGGTTTTATACAAATACCCACCTTATACTAGAAATAAATCATTTTTGAGCCATTATAAACTAATAATTAATTTAATATAAAATAATATTTCAAGCTTTTCGTAAAGTGACCCTCACCACTCTTATAAAAGGGTACTTCCCCTTCTCTTAATTTCACACCTCCAAATCCATTTGGATTGGCCAAAACCTGCCCCAATATCCTCCAAACTTCCTTAAAATAATCCTATAATCCTTATGTTTATCAAAAATCCAACCTAAGGAGCCCTTCTGATCAGCTTAAAAGAAAACACCTCAAGAAGAGGTACTAATTTCACCACCATCTATCAAGTTCTTTTCTTCTTCCACTTTCTCTTTAATTTTTGTTTCCATTATAAAATAATAACTCTAGTATATTATATATAATATGATGTTATTATATAAATGTTACATCCATATTCATTATTTGATCCATCATATGAATTACTAAGTCACCATACGTGCGTACGTACGGCTTATTGTCTCCACGTCGGGGTGTAGTTTGTTATTCAAACACTTCATTATTTGGAGGGGTATAATAATGAGTATAACTGATTTAAATAATAAATATAACATTTTAATGATTCTGTATAAATGATATACCATCCAATTACATATGATTTCACCATAAATATAATCATATTGTTGCTCGTGTGTACGTATGGAATACCGTCTCCACGAACGCAATGAGATTCATTCCCCATCGTAATCATTCAAAAATAATTATAATTTTATGATTATAAATAATTTTTAACAACTTAATATCATTCTAAATATGAAAAAATACATCCTATCCCTAACAAACATGGCTTACTTAACTGATCATAAAAAGGAAAACAGATCAGTTAACACCTGAAACGATGATACTACTAAAATATTATTAACAAAACAATATTAGATGATCATATATGATATCATATTTATGTATATAGTTATTGTATAATTTAATAACAATTATTTAACTATTATACATGAGGTTTACATACCCTCGACCAATGAATAGTTCAAGGTAAGGGTCAATTTCACAATCTCTTTATTATCCGAGGTTGTTTTTACTAAGTATCTACTGAGACCTCTTTATCACCCACATCCATGTTTCATAAAAATGTATTTCAAAAAAATTATTATTTACATGAGTATGTGTTAATGTAATTTATAGCATTTTTTTACTTTTTATAAAATGGTTTTAAAGGAATCTTTCTATCATTTTCCAAAAAAGGTACTTTCTGACATTTTCGACAAAATTAAGGTAAGAATGTCTATTTTTAACTTTTATAGTAGGTGTGGCTATTTTCTGCCATTATATCATCATTGAAGCTTCCCTTACATTCTTATAAGAATATTTTGAAAATAAATTTTTTCTCTTATAATTATGTGACATTTAAATGATTTCAAAATAGAAAGGTATTTATTTCAAATATTTTTCATTTCATTTATGTGAACATCCTTTGATGGATTTTAAAAATGTTTGAAGTTGATTTATTATGATACAAATCTTCCATATTTTATTGAAGGTTTTATGATATGTTTGACTATGGATGTGTTATTTTTATACCATTCATGGTTTCTGGATAAAGTATTGACATTTCGTATTCTAGTTTAATATGAATGTTTATGTTATGTTTAAAACTTTTAATATGGGGAATGCATTGGACTTAGTAAGTGACGGGAAGAGCCCGCTATAGCTCCTCAATACATCGGTAGGTCTCATGAGACAAACTAGTTCCTTGTCACAAGGCCTTAACAAAATATTATCTTCAGTCTTGGAACAAGCCCTTGACTATGTGGTTATGAAGTATGGCATTATGCATTCCATCATTATGAAAGTGTATATTGATATTGCATGTTATTATTCGACTAGTAGAATATCTATGTGAATAAGTAAATTAAATTAAATTATTTTATCTTTTCCATATTATTCAAAAGATTATGTTTAAAAGGATTTTGTTTTAGTCTTATACATTGCCTTAAATGGTTATGCTTATTTATGAGAGTTTTTGCTATATTTTTATCCTAACTAAGCAATTGAGTTCACCCCTTTATATGTTTTATTTTACCTAGGATGTGAAGAAGTATTTTATGGTTAACCTACAGGGATAGTCTAAGGACATAAGTTTGTTCAAAATGGGAAAAAATGTTATTGATGTTTTTACTTCATGATGTAATGTACAACTTATGAATGTATCTAGTACTTCAAAGGCTACTAAACTGATCGGTCTTTCAGTACATGATTCCTGGTATCAATAAAATGTTATATAATAATGCACCGACTCTAGGTAACTGGGGTCGGGGAATTATAGTTGGTATCAGAGAATGTTTAGTGCAAACCATAGAAACTATATTTAGAAGAACTATGATTAGAGAACACTACCCTAAGATAGACTTTGACGATTAGTATTGAATAAATTCCTAGAATGTTTGTACTATATAGATTTTGTGAGTTTTCCAAGAAATACATCCCTATCTAGATACTAGCAGGTAGAGGCGGATCTGGAATAAATGTACCTAGGGGTATAACCCAAAACATTACCTTGATCTAGACTCGAACGTGAAATGGTTCACGACAACAATCTTTGATGCACTCTTGGTTACGATACTCTCAGGGTATATACTTCGGAATGTTCTCATTTTCCTCAAAAACCATTAAGAAGGGTTTATGAGTATATAATTTCTCAATGAAACATTTTTACGATTATGTATTATATACATAAACTTTTCAATTCATGTTAACTGTTTTACAAGTTTGGAATTATGTACTGTGATTAATAAAATAATCTAGTGTATTCAATTGTTTAGAAATGACACATAGTGGAAGAAATGGAAACTGTATCACCACACGTGATCCATGTATGGATTTCCTTCCCACTCAATATAATTATAGTGGAGCTGGTGATGTACCTGGTGTTGATCTTCTTATCACCATATTGAGACAACTGACTCATGTTATGAATAATAACCATACTTGTATGGAGCACCCTGATCCACAACGTGGAGGATCAATGTTAAACCTCTTCATGAGGAAACAACCACCAACATTCAATGGGAGTACAAATCCATTAGTAGCTGAGTAATGGATAAATACCTTAGACAAAATATTTCATGTTTTTGTTGAGTAGAGAAAGGGAAAAAGTTATCATGGCAGTTTATCGCCTCATGGAAGATGCAGATGAATGGTGGTCATTAATCAAAAACACAAAGGAAGATAAAGAATTATCGAGCATGGAATGGAGGGTGTTTAAAGATATTTTCTTAGAAAATTACTTTCCTCATGACCATCTAGTGGATATGGAAGGAAAATTTTTTATTCTGAGACAAAAGGAGGATGAGAATGTTGCAAAGTATGAGGATAACTTTACAAGGTTATAAAGGCATACAGTAGATTATATACGTAACCCAAGGATTAATATTGATAGATTCATTGATGGGTTAAAACCATTTATCCATCGATCATTTGTCCCCTAATCATTATCATCGTACGAAGATATTGTCTCATGATCTATCAAGATAGAAAAGGAATTCTCTAAGTCTTACGACTTTAAAGAAACGAAAGAGAAAAAGAGTTCTGCTGAACACTCTGGAAATGGAAATAAGGGGAATAAGGGAAAAGTTGAATATCCATCCTATGGTAAATGTGGGAAGAAACACCTTAGTACATTCCTAAAATGAATGAGATTCTGTTACATGTGTGGTGAAAAAGGCCACCAAGCTCATGATTGCAAGGTGAAGAAAGTGGTCGTCAATGTTGAATGCTATAATTGTATAGAAAAGGGGCATTATGAAAATCAATGTCCTAATCTCCAAAGGAACATACCACATAAAAAGATAGGGGAGAAAGGCTAAGCTTATGAGATCACTACTCCTGGGGTTAAATAATATAAAGACATGGTTGCAGGTGATTTAATGGTTTCATCATGTTTACACAATGCTTTATTTGATTCTGAATTATCGCACTATTTCATATCTTCCCAATTTTCTAAGAAAGTTTTATATTTTCAATTTGACTTAACAACAGAGTTGTAAGTAAAAACACCTATGGTAAGTATCATCACAACAATGTTTTGTGAATCAGTTCTCATTTGGGAATATAAATGTTATTTATCTGCTAATATCATCATCATACCCATCATTGAGTTTGATATAATCTTCATAATGGATTGGCTTTCTGAGCATGATGCGAGAATTTATTGTAATAAGAATGAGGATACAATTTTTTATGATGATAAAAAGTATCTTATCTTTAGAGAAGAAACGTCACCACTTGATTCTTATCTAGATACACACCCATTAGCTTTACTAAATTCAATTATTGGGGATGAAGAGAATGAAATAACTATAGGTGAGGAAGATAATGTTCGGATAGAGGACATATCTATTGTGCAAGAATATGTTGATGTGTTTCCAGAGGATTTACCTGGACATCGTCCAAAATGAGATCTTGAGTTTCCCATTGATATAATTCCTGGTTCAAGGCCAATATCGAAGACCCCTTATAGAATGGCTATTGTGGAATTGGTGGAACTAATGAGAAAAATAGAGTAATTGAGTAATAAGGGATTTATTTACCCTAGTGTTTCTCCATGGGGAGCCCCTGTTCTTTTTGTTAAGAAGAAGGAAGGATCTATGAGGTTGTGCATTGACTATAGAGAGATCAATGCTATAACAATAAGGAAAAAGTATCCCCTACCTTGCATTGATGATTTATTTGACCAACTTTATGGAGCTCAATATTTTTCCATTATTGAACTTTGATCTGGATATCATCAGTTCTATGTGAAGAATGAAGAAATTCTGAAAACAACATTTCGAACTTGGTACGAGCATTACAAGTTACATTAATGCCATTTGGATTGAATAATGCACCCTCTATCTTCATGGATCTAATTAATAGAGTTTTCAAGGAATATATTGATGACTTTATAGTGGTATTTATTGATAATATCATGGTATACTCAAAATTATATGAATATCATGAAAATCACTTGTGTACTGTTCTGAAAACCCTTAGAAGAAATGAATTATATGGGATGTTTAGAAAGTGTGAATTCTGGATTCAAGATATTTCTTTTATTAGCCATATTGTCTCAAATGATATAATCTATGTTGATCCCTCAATGACCATGGCAATCCAATAATGTCCAGCATCAACAAGTATAACTAAGATAACCTGTTTTATTAGTTTATCATGTTATTATCGATGATTCATCCAAAATTTTTCCTTGTTGGCTAACCCATTAACCAAGCTCACATGTAAAGGGGTTAAATTTGTTTGGAAAAAATATTGTGAATAATGTTTTTAATAACTAAGAATAAGATTAGTCAATGCTCCTATCTTGAATCTACCATCAGGGAATGACAGGTTTGTTATTTAGAGTGATGCTTCAAAGAAAGGACGTGGTTGTGACCTTATAAAAAATGATAGAGTTACTGACTATGCATCATGACAACTAAAAATTAACAAGAAAAACTATCCTACTCATGATCTTGAGTTAGTAGCTAAAAAATTTGCTCTGAAAATATGGAGACACTATCTCTAAGGTGAAAATGTGAGATTTATACTGATCACAAGAGTTTGAAATATATTTTTCTCATAGAAAGAACTCAACATGAGGAAAAGATGATGGATTTAACTGCTCAAGGATTATGATTTCACTATACACTACCACATGGAGAAGTCAAATAAGGTGCAAACACTTTGAGAAGAAAAGATCATAGATTTTTCAACAAGATGAGAGTTGAAAAGGATCCTATATACATGAATCTAGTAAAGATAGATATGGAAATAACCAGGGAAGGTGAAGCATCAATGATTTTTCAAATGGTTTCCAAACCATCTTTACTGGAAAAGATAATAAGTTTTTAGACTCATGATGAGGAATTACTAAAGAAAATTAAAGATATAAATGATGGGAGATTGAGTGACTTCATATTTGAAGATCTAATTTCGAAATTTTCGAAGAGACTTTGTATTCCTATCATACCTGATCTAAAAATGGAATTGTTGGTTGATTCTCATAGACAAAATTTCTCTATTCACCCTGGGAGCACCAAAATGTATAGTTATTTGAAGGAAATTTTTTTGGGACAACATGAAGAGGGAGATTGCTCATTTTCTGTCAAGATGTATGGTTTGTCAACAAGTGAAAGTTGGAAGGAAATAACCTGGAGGAGTTATGAAACCTCTTCCAATACCTTAGTGCAAATGCGATAATATTACGATGGACTTTTTCATATGGATACCAAAGACTCTTAGAAGGAATGATGCAATATCAGTCATTATTGACCGTCTTACCAAGTCAGCACATTTTCTTTCTATAGGAGAATATTTACCCTTTGAACGTCTAGAAAGACTGTATATTAATGATGTTTTAAGACTCCATGATGTCCCCATATCTATTGTTTCTGATCATGATCCCCATTTTCCATCAAGATTCTGGAAAAGTATTCAGAAGGCCTTGGATATTGAACTTCAATTGAGCACTTCCTACCACCCTCAAACTGATGTATAATCATAATGGACTAATCAAACATTAGAAGACATGTTGAGATCTTTCTCACATTACTTCCAAGGTATGTGGGATTAATATTTACCTCTGGTAGAATTTTACTAAAACAATAACTTCCATTAAAGTATTTATATGGCGCCATATGAAGCGTTATACAGACAGAGATGTCATACACCAACTTATTGGGATGATGTTGGTGAAAGAAAACTCATACGCCCAGAACTTGTTGAGGAAAAAAATGCAAAAGGTGATGGTTATCCGAACCCACATCAAAGCATCCCAGAGTAGGAAAAAGTTCTATGCCGATAACCAAAGGAAGGATTTGGAATATAAAGTAGGAGACCATGTTTTCATGAAGGTATCTCCATGGAAGGGTGTTATAAATTTTGGTAAGAAGGATAAATTGAGTCCCGGGTACATCAGACCATTCTAAATTCTAGAATGAATTGGAGTTGTAGCTTATCGTTTGGCAATGCCTCCAAGTCTCTCCAATGTTCATGATGTGTTCCATGTATCACTATTGAGAAAATACATGCCTGACCTAATGCATATATTCACCTGTGAGGAAATTGAACTGGAACCTGATATATCTTATTGTGAAGAGCCTGTAAAGATTCATGATACCAGAGAACAAGTAGTGAGAAACCAAACAACTCCTCTGTGAAAGATCTATTGAGAAGCCATATGATAGAAAAGGCAATGTGGGAACCTGAGGAACTTATGATGAAGAAGCACCCGAATATTTTAATGTAGAAATATTATAGAAATATGGAGGAAAAAATTATTTTAAAGATGGGATAATGTAATGCCCCAAGCTTCCATAGCATGTTTCCCTTTGAATAATGTAGTAGCTTCCATTGTATGCAACATGGGGTTTTAACACACCACAACCAACGAAACTAGCCATTATGAATAGTAATACACACTTTCTGAAATTTAATAAATTTTAATTTTAAAAATAGACCTCATTTTTGGATTTTTAATATCTAAATTAGCTTAGAATTAATTTTTGGTATTTTTCTAAGAACTTTTAGTTTTTGATAAATTGTGAAAAATACCGCGTTAGTGTTTAAAACTGACATTTTTTTAAATAATTAGTTATTTTATTTTAATTTATTTTAGGTCAAAATAGTTACATAATACCTATATAAGTTCAATGTAATTCATTGAAGTCATTTTATAATATGTTTAGATATATAAAATTTTATTGAACTTTTTACTGCCTGTTACCCACCTTCTAGGAGCATTTATAAATTTGCATAAAACATAATTTTACCACTTATGTGAGTTGAATTTATAAAATAAGAGAGACACGGTTGACATCAGTAAGTAAAATTTTGTTCAATTAGATGAAAATAATTTTTGTTGAATAGTATCTTTTGACTTTTATTTACCACAGTTAAAAGTAAATAGGGTAATTAAGGGTAAAAATGATATTATAATTACCATAACACATTTCCTAATTCTATTTTATAAGTGTAATTCTACCCAAAACAAAACTTATGAAGAAAATGAGATCCTTTTGTCCACTTGTATTAGAATATAACATTTATTATTATTTTATTTAAAAAAGAGTTAAAAGTGTAAAATTCAAAATTTAATAAGTTAACCATTTTTAATATAGGGTTATACATAATATAAATTTGACTATAAATATTCATTAGAAATATAAAAATATTTCCTACATTACGATACATTGTTGATAATTTTTAAAAATGAAATAATTTAATATATTTATGACACAGTGATGATGCAGTAATTTCCTTATTAATGATATATTAAAATATTTGATATTATAAATATCCAAATAAATGTAATTTGTGACTTTTTATGAATTAAACTAATTTAATAGGTTAATATGAAATTTTAGGGTTGATTAAATAATTTTTTTTCATAGAGATCATGTTGTTATGATTTTCACAAAAACCAAATACTAAATAGTGTCAAAATTGACATAATTGAGTTTCTAAAACAAATACTATATTATTAATTGATATAATATTCCTAAAAATATAAGGTTCAGGAAAAGGACTTAGATAAGGTTATATATATTAAAAATTAACCACTTGGGGTTCTTTTGTCTTGTTATAGTATGTTTATTAATTGTATAATATAAAAATACAATGAAGCATGGTAAATGTCAAACAGTTTAACTAAGAGTTAAATCTAATGGATAAGGTTAGTATGGTGAACTAAACCTGTATAAAACCTATTTTTTGAGAGCTTTTAGAACCATACCCACCTTATCCAAGAAATAAATCATTTTGGAGCCATTAGAAACCGAAAATGATTTTATTATAAAACAATATTTCAAGCTTTTTCTAAAGTGACCCGCACCTGTCTTATAAAAGGGTACTTCCCCTTCTCTTAATTTCACAACTCGAAAGCTAATTTGGATCGGACAAACCCTATCCAAATATCCTCCCAACTTGCCTCAAATAAACCTAGAGTCCTTAAATTTATTATAAATCCAACCTAAGGATCGTTTTTGATCAACTCAAAAGGAAACAACTGAGGAAGAGGTAATAATTTCACCACCCTCTTTCAAGTTCTTTTCTTCTTCCACTTCCTCTTTCATTGTTGTTTCAATTATAAAATAATATTTCAAGTATCTTATATATACTGTGATTTTAGTATAAAAATGGTACAACCATATTCTTTATTCAATCCATCATATGAATGAAAAAGTCACCATACATGTGTATGTACGGTTTACCGTCTCCACGTCGTGGTGTAGTTTGTTATTCAAACACATCATTATTTTGATTAGTATAATAATAAGTATAACGGATTTAAATATTAAATATAACATTTTAATTATTCTTTATATACGATATAACATCCAATTACATACTATTTCACCATCAATATAATGATATTGTCGCTCGTGCGTACGTACGGGTTACCATCTCCCCGAATGCGATGATATTCATTCCCCATCGTAATCATTCAAAAATAATTTTCATTTTATGATTAAAAATAATGTTTAAAGACTTAATATCATTCTGGATATTGGTAAAATAAATCCTATCCACATTAAACATGGCTTACATAACTGAGAATATAATGGAAAACAGACCAGTTAACACCTAAAACGATGATACTACTAAAATATTATTAACAAATAAATATTAGAGGATCATGTATGATATCATATTTATGTATATAGTTATTTTATAATTTAATATAAATGATTTAACTGTTATATAGGAGGTTAAGGTACCCTCTAACAAGGAAAAGTGCAAGGTAAGGGTTAATTTCACAATCTCTTTATTATCTGAGGTTGTTTTTACATAAGTATCTACTGGGACGTCTTTATCATCCACATCCATGTTTCTTAAAAATGTATTTCAATTTTTAATTATTATTTACTAGACTATGGTTTAAGGTAATTTATACCGTTTTTTTACTTTTTATAAAATTCTTTTAAAGGAATCATTACGTCATTTTCCAAACAAGGTACTTTAAGACATTTTCAACAAAATTAAGGTAAGAATGTCTTTTCATAACTTATACAGTAGATGTGGCTATTTTATGCCATTATATTACTGTTGAAGCTTCCCATAAAAGATTATAAGAATATTTTCAAAAAAAGTTTTTCTTTTATAATTATGTGACTTTTAAATTAATTCAAAAGAGAAATAGGTATTTATTTAAAATAGTTTTCATTTCATCTATGTCAACATACTTTGATGGATTTTAAACTTATTTGATGTTGAATTATTATGATACAAATCTTCCATATTATATAGAAGGTTTTGTGATATGTTTGACTATTGATGTGTTATTTTTATACCATTCATGTTTTATGTATAAAGTATTTACATTTCATATGCCAGTTTTAATACGAATGTTTTTGTTATTTTTAAACCTTTTCATAGGAGAAATGCATTAGACTTTGTAAGTGACGAGTAGAGCCCACTATAGATCCTCCATGCCTCGGTAGGTCTCATGAGACGAACTAGTGTCTTGGGAAAAGGCCTTGACAAAATCTTATTTTTATTCTTGGCACAAGGCCTTGACTTTATGGTTATGAATTCTGACATTATGCATTCTATCATTATGAAAGTTACTATTTATATTGCATGTGATTATTCAACTTGTTGAATATCAATGTGAATAAGTTAATGGAATTATTTGATTTTATCTCTACTATATTATGCTGATGTTTAAGTTTAAAAGGATTTTGTTTTAGTCTTATACATTTCCTTAAATGTCTGTGCTTATTTATGAAAGTTTATGTGATGTTATTATCCTTTATGACCATCTGAGCTCACCCCTTTCTATGTTGTATTTTTCCCAGGATGTGAAGATGTTTTTTATGGTTGACCTGCAAGGATAGGCTAAGTATATAAGTGTTTTCAAAAGGGGACCAAATTTTGTTGATTTTTTTATTTCATGATGTAATGTAAAACTTATGAATGTATCTAGTATTTTGAAGGCTACTAAACTGATCTATCATTCAGGACATGATTCCTTATATCATGCCAATGTTATGTAATAATGCATCAACTCTGGGTAACTGGGGTCAGGGTGTTGTAGATTTCCCAACTAAATAGTATATATAAGCTTTTCCCCATCCATCGTGCACCTCCAGAACATCTTATAGAACAATTCCATGAGCTACCACTCACTACTGGCCTACTGAACTGCATGCATCTAAGTCTTCCTGCTTAGTGCATTGAAATTTCATTACCTTTACTAGGCTTGCATGTAAGCTCGAAGTTAAAAGATTAAAAGTAATGAAACAACCTTTACTACCTCAAATTTTATATCATTCCATGTAAATATGTACATGAGTATTTTTTGGTTCTTGTGCACCACCAAATGCTATCTGAGTAAATAGTGTCTCCAATAGTGCAATGCATGAACAACTACAGCTAACTCATGATCGTGAATCAGGTAATTCCTCTCATGTGGCCTCAACTGCCAATATCTATATTCCACAACTCTACTCCCTATAGCAGCCCTTCCCCCATATGATACCTAATGTGTCATAATACACAGTGTATATCTTTCCTTGTTCTAGATGTATCAGGACTTGTTCTGGTGTCATTCTCTCTTTCAACTCTTGAAAAGATGTCTCACAATAATCTGATCATACAAACTTTATACCATTCTTATTCAATCTTGTCAATGGTGCTGACAAGAATGATAATTCATATATGAGATTATTATAGAAACCAACAAGCCCTAAGAAACTACATACGTCAAAAAAATCATGGGATATTCCTAGAAACCACAGCTCTCACATTCTCTAGATCAACTGATACTCTTGTCTCTGAGATGATGTGACCTAGGAAGTGAATACGATCCATCCATAAGTGTCACTTTTTGAGCTTATCATAAAAATGATTCTCTCTTAGTGAATTCAAATTGATCTTAGGATGAGAGGTATGGTCCTGTTGATTGTGATAATATTATAGTATATCATCATGAAGACCACCACAATTGAATCCAAATAGGGATTGACACTCAGTTCTTCGTATCAATGAAAACTACTGGTGCATTCTTGATATATAACGGTATAACCAAATTATATTATAGACCATCCATAATCATCAAGGTTTTATGATGTATGTATGCAGATCAAACACATACCTGGTGATATCCCAACCTCAAGTTGATTTTCAAGAACACTCGATCTCCTCAAAGCTGATCAAAAAATTCATTTATCTGTGGAAATGGATATTGGTTCATAATTGTATTCTCGTTCAAGTTTTGATAATTCTCACACAACCTTAGTGTTTTATATGCCTTTTCCTAAAAATGACTGCAGAATCCCAGGGAGAAGTATTGGTTCAAATAAACCACTTTGGCCTTAAATCCTTTAGCTGCCTCTTCAGCTCATGTAACTCTATCGTAGGCATCCTATAAGGGGAAATAGATATTTGTGCAGCTCCTTGAACTAGATCTATGGATAATTTCACCTCTATATCAGGAGTTAAAAAAGAAAATTCATCTAGTAATATGTCCCTGATGCACTCAAACACTATAGGAAAGTTCATCTGACTCACTCCCTAATCAACTAAAAACAAACTAGCAATATGAGATATCATCACATCCATCCCAAGAGGTTATGGTTCAGCTCAGCTTGTAAGGACATCCCATTAACCCTTTTGGGTAAACACTACACCCTAGGGTAATGTAAAAAAGTCACCCTTTAGTGACACTAGTCCACTTAAGCTCAATAATCTACTAGTAAGTCTATCCTCAGTAGGACATCGAACCCTGTTATCTCGATGACAGAGAAATTCCAGACAAAGATACACTCACCAACCTTGAGGTAGAACTCCCTAAATTGGTGAACATATTCCATTATAATTATCAACAGAGCATTATAAATCTCTCAAAAAGTAAAATAATAATCCAAATGCTTTTAACCAAAAGTTATCATATAAAACAATGTGATGCACCTATATCAAAAGGAGAAGATGCAATACTATAGAAGCCACTAATATCGTACCTCTTGTCGTAGACTATACGGAACCCTACTCTTTGGGGTAGACTATATAGAATAGTTATGTCATATACCATGGCCCTATAATATAGACTCATTAACTGTAGTAGTCCCCTCTGATGTCTCGATGTAACTGGTGTATGATTAGCTTAGTCATGACCACCACTGACTCGGTCTGATCGACCAGTACTACTTTATCTGCCTGCCTGACATAGAGCTAATCAACCTTCTCCTGAACCTGGTTTCAGAGATAACCCCCTACCAATCACCATTGTAGGGAAATTCATTTAGAAACATTGCAACTGGACCATCCTACTACAGGATCAGCACTCAATAGGGTCATAGTCGCACTGATTATTCATGTGTCCTTGTTTGACACACTGATGATATAACACTAAGCTACTAGTACTCACAATTTTATTGGAACTCGCGTCATGGGGATCCTCAAAATGGAACATTCTACTAGAATATAATGAACCACTAGGTCAAGAGGTGAAAATACTATTCTTTGTTTCCCCAGATTCCCTTAGTTTTCACTTCAAAATCATCACCTGATTCACAACCTTCCTGATATAGGTCAATTTGGATATGTTGACTTAAGAGCTGACAGCATGTTGGGGACCTTCATTGAATCATATCTTTCTAGATATCTCATAAGTGAGGTACATCGGTGAAAAATGGTGAAAATCTATTAAGCATGTTGAGTACTCTATAATCATCATCGCTTCCAAATCCAGACACGTGAATTCATTATCCTACTCTACGCTTAAACGCACAAGGCCTAGATAGTCATAGAACGGATTTTTAAAATCATCCTAAACCATATCTCATAGTCCATCAGCTTGGTTCAGAACATCCCACCATTTCTTTTCTATTCCATGTAGCGTATAAGTGGTGTGCTTGAACACCTATCATGAGGCATCTAAATATGCTCAAAATATCCATGTGTACACTCTAGCCACATCTCAGTGGCCTATAGGCCTCCATCCCATGAAAATATGGGTGGAATTTATTATTGGAACACCGGAATCATCACACACGTAAACAAGACATGCTATCCAGATCCAAGAAATGTAAACATGTAGCGAAATAATCCCTCGCAGAACTATGACTCAACACCTGGGTCCGAACTAGTAGTTGGTGCCATAACTGGCACTAAAGGAGGATATGCCAGTAGCCCATTTCCCACCACCTCTGGAGTGTGCTCATATCCATCATCATGACGTATGTATAGAGGTAGTCATGGTTTCATGCCTCTAAAATGACAAAAACATGCCTTAGAAAAGAACGATTTTATGATTCAAAGCGCAAAAGAAAATGATAGGTCAAAAAACACCCTAGAACAAGTCATACTACATAGCCTGCTCTTAAATCCAGGACTATAAAGGGAAACTGTCTGAACAAAACTAGAAACACTACCTCTTGGCCACTCAAAATCCAGGTCTAGGTCAAGTTTCTATTTAATACCTCGAGTTTCCATTTCATTTTCATTTGAATTCACACTCATCACAAATTTCATTTCCATAAGTCAATTATTCAAGAGAATTAACAAAATTGTCACCAATTCCAAATCCAAGAGGGCCCAAAACACCTCATGAACTCAAACTTTGGTTCCCATTAAATCCTTACCAAGTCAATTATATTAAAACAACTAAAATAATGTGTGTCACTTCCTAGATCATAAGGGACCATAGAACTTACGAACTAAAAGATGATGTCACATCCTCCATCCACTGCACAAAATCTATCACAAAATTAGAAACATATATCATAGCACCTATCATAACAGCATAAAATATGTAATTTATCCTAAATGGAATCACATAATGCATGACATGTGATTTATAACAATTTTTATATGATGAATGAGATGGAATATCCTCGTCTCGTCCTGTAGAAACATAAATAGAACCCATAATTTCATTAATATAAATAGAATAATTCAAGTATTTCACCCAACAATGGAATAATATAGACTATAATAGTCAAATTTTGGAAAACCAAAATTCAATTCGAGATAATTTGGCTTCTCCATGTATGCAGGGTAATTAATCCCCGGCAAAACTTATTAACATAATACATTTCCTTCATACCCCTATCTATTGTCACCAAATAGTGAATAAAACAAGAAAGTACTTGTCTAACACAACTTTTTAATAACCTGGTCCTGGATACCACTAAACAGTTCCCTGAGCCCAGTGGTTCAGAAGGCATTACGGACATCCCCCCAAATGCCATAGGCTTCTGACTAGCAATGGGGGCCTAGGTATGTAAGTGTGGTGACTATTCCCTCGTCACCAGAGTATATCACATTTGAAAACAATAACATATAAATAGTTGAAATAGATATAAAAATTAGATAACTTAAATTTAAACAAGAAATGAATAAATAAAAAAATCTAAAAGCGACACATATACAATGATTCATATGATACCTTTATTTAGAAAACAAAAAAAAATAGTTACATGGAAGTACAATACAAAACAACTATCCAAAAGGGAAAAAAGAAAAAAAAGTTCCACGTAGTATCACAAGCCTAAACTTGGTCTCATTCTCCCCTTCTCTAAATAAACAATCAATAATCTATGTTAGGTTTAATTCCCCCACCATGACCTGCAACCATATAATCTGTTTGGGTCCCTAATGAGGTCCAAAAACGGTGTGATATAATATCAAAGTAGGCAACCGCATAAGATCTATACATTTATATGGTGTTCAGTATAACAATAAAAGAAAGTAAACATTAAAGAAAAGTGATGTATCCATGGAACATCTAGTACTAAGTGAAACTGAATATCCTCTCAAGGCTCCGTGAAAAGATAGTGTCATATCTTACAAAAGGAAGCCACAATGATAACATAAGTAACCAACTTGGCCTCCCCATACACCCATACATATCAATCCATCCACAACCTTTCTATATAACATAATTTTTAGAAATATCCATGGACAAGCTAGTCTACCAAACATGTCATAATTCTCATAGTCTTGAAATACGTCAAGAGTTATACCTTGAAGGTATGGATACATGGTGTCAATAACCAAGCAATTCACATTGAGTCCTAGGAAAATATCTATGGAAATTAGGTTAGGCACTTTTTGGAGTCCTAGGATCATGTCATACCATACATGTTCTATGTGAGTCCAAACAAGTCAGATCCGAGGGTTAGAAAATCCCCTGGCATCCCATATAATCAAGACCCATGGAGTGTCTCTATCCAAGGTGTCTAATACCATGTTCTAGATCTAAGGGACATTTCCATGGAATATATGTAATTATTCATCCATTTAATGTCATTTAACATTCAACATCATATGAGTCTACCCACTCAAATATAAACATTTACATTCAATTCATATAATGAGTAGACCCACTCATTTATCACATTTCATAACCATTTTGACCATTAGAGTATACCCACTCATGTGTTCCAATTCATGGTCATATTATCAATTATGTATACCCACTCATTTATAAAAATTTATAAACATGGAATTAATGAGTACATCTGCTCATTTAACTCATCTTTACACTTAGACACGAACCATTCATTTTTGTCAACAATTAACCAATTCAATTTCAACATTTCCTAACATGGTGTGGAAGAAAACCATCTTCCAACCATCGCATTTAAATTATTTCATTTTTTAAGGTTTCTAATAACATGGCAAGCTCAAGATACACCCCTTGGATGGGTTAACATGGAATAACCTAGGTGAAAATTCATAGACTCACCCCATGGGATTCCTTAGGTCGAGAAATAACTACCAAACCATCACTAAATAACTTAATGGAAACCCTAAAAATTCATTTTTAAATTATTTTTGTTATCCAGTACAATTCCAGGGCAGCGCCATAAATTTTAGTGGGAGGCATAATGGTTGATAGCTCTCTAAAGAACCAAAACTCCAAATAAAATTATAAAACACCTACATTTGCTCAGTAGTGGAGTGCTCATATAGTATCAGATCCTTATTTGACTCATATTTGATGAAATATGAAGAATGGATGAATACTGAGAAATTAGTAAATATGATCCTAAATCCAAAATGCACACCTGATAGACAAAAAATCAATGATGGATAAAAAGGAAATTAGAAATTTCCTATTCCAATACTATGAGACAAACAGAACTTGAACCAGAGTTAATATGGAGAGGCCACCTCAATTACTAGAATATTTGGTCAAGAAAGCTTCATTTTGGTATCTCTATTTTGTGTGTAAAGAGATATGATTTAGTTTATTAAATAGATTTTTAATTAAAATAAAAAAATAGAAAATTTCTTAAAATAAAAGGTTTGCCTAATTTAGAAGCACTATTTGGAAAAAAATGTGCCACCCATGCACAGCTTCATGTAGTCCAAGGGGAACATGCACTATTTGACTGCATAGTTTACAAACCATGCATAAACTGTGTGAGGAGCCTCTTCGAAAATCTAAAAAAACTACAGACCTGGTTGCATGGTCATCCGCATCCTCTCGCACTATTTCCTCAAACTGTATAGTATGTATAATCTCTCTATCCATCCTAGCATGGCTTGTACTATTCATGCGTCCTTCCCCACACATTTTTTCCAAACCAAGCATGATTCCATTTTCACCCCAAACATTAGGTTTTGGGCTCCGAACAATCCCTACATGGTGGGTCTCTCCCTAAGATTTTTAGTTCCCTCTTATCGATATATAATAGTGTGGCTAAGATGTATCATTCCACCAGGGGTACGATCTGGTGGTCAGGGATAAATAGGAATATTATAGAGTTTATGTTTCATTTTTTGGTTGGATAAAGTTTGAAGGATGATCATTTTATTCCTAGTTGGTTTCTTCAGCCACTTGATATTCCCTAGTAGAGGTGATAGGACATCTTTATGGGCTTTTTTAAGTGGTGTTTTCTTATAGTACTAGTAATCACATTACCATTTTTATAGAATCATTCAATGAATTATATCTCAAACCTTTCTAATTCCTATTATGTGGAACTGAGGTTAGAGAGTCTGATATTATCAAATCAGAGTTGGTTCAGAGAATGACAAAGAAGTTATAGGTTATTTCGAAAATGGTAAATGTATTATAGTATTTTTATATGTAAAATGTTGATCATATGAAGAGGCCTATGGATTTTGAAATTATAAATCACGATTTATTGAGAGTAATTATTCACCTTGGTTAGTAGAGGTTCTGTTATGAGAGTAAGTTTTCTCTATTATTATCTAAACATTTTGCGGTGTCAAAATATTTTAGAGTTATTTCATATTGTTTAAAACATTTCCTATAGAAGATACTGATTCATTATTTATTTCATGTTTCATATATTTTTTAGTATCCTTAGGATGACTCCCATGTCATTTAATTGGATATAATTGAAGTTAAATATGATTTTACCATCAAGGAATGACCAATTGAGATCTAGGACTATCATGAAAAGTTATTTTGTGGGTGTTATTCCATTGTTTTTCCCTATTGGGACACAATTTATTAGAGGAGTGTACATAGGTACTGGAGTCATAGATGGGTTCTCAATATCCAGTATTCTTTTATGTTTGATTCTTTTGAATGATATTAATGACCTTTGTTGATTTATGATATGAATTTTTATATTCCATGTTTATGTCCCTCATTACTCTAATGTTTTGGTTGTAATCATGTTATAGTGAGATCCCGTATAGGTATTTTTTAGGGTGGTTGTTCTATCCCATTTTCTTTTACTCAATATGTCTTGGTTTAAATTACCAAGAATAGTGATTGGTTGAGAGGTGGCTAATGTTAGGGTTTGATTTTTCCTGATCCCTTACATTATGTTTTTTGGGTTATTGAAGGTGATCAAGAATGGATGGGTTAACATGACTAGTTTTTTAGATATTTTTTATCTTGAAGGTGGAGGTTATTCGATGGTAATTTATATTATGGAATATTATCGTTTTGGAGATGGGTCTTATGATGTATCCATTATTCTTATGACATAGAGGATTGAGATGATGGATTTTGTTGTTTTGTTGATTTAGAGGTAATTTTGGAATGGTGATCATGGATTAACCATGAATCTTAAGGTATTGTTCTCTTATCATTCTCTTGGGGGGTTAATACAGTGTGGGTGTAGGATGGGCAATCAATCCATCAGGATTGGGTTTTCTTCTCTCTATCTTCTGGAGGCTCATTATAGAACAACCTTTGGGATACACTATAGTGTTACCCATGATTTATGGTATCTTATAATGATAAAATATGGATTTCACCATATAATTCAAAGAGAGGTTAGACTAGAACCCATTGTAGTGAATCCTGGATTTTTATGCCCTTATTTTGTTGAAAACCCTATGGCCTATTCCATAGTCTGTGGTGTTGTTTTTTTTGTGATTATTAAAAACCTAAATTGTATAAATTCAGGACCATTCTCATATTTCTCATATTTCTTCCCTTCTACTTTTTATCCCTAGGTTACTTGAGGGATTTTTTGGGGACTTTGATCATCATTTACTTAGATTTCGCCCTTAGATTATAGAGATCTATCTATTGGTTATCATAGGTTATTTTTCATCTTCCCCATTTGTTTCATTATCTCATATTTTAGATTTTCATACTATGGGTATTTTTTCTCTACTATCATGAGGTTTCAATTGATGATTGATCATGGATTCATCATATGATAGTATAATTAGATATGTCATATTCCTTATAGGAATGATGAATGGTGATACATATTTTTCCATCCATTCTTTACCAATGAACATTGAAAGTATCATATTTAGGTAAGAGGTTTTTTTAAATATCCTTATTTTATGTCCAAATTTGGGATTGAAATTCTTTAACATCTTTGTGTAGTAGTGTAATTGACTTAAATTAAGATAATAATCGTAAATAATAATTAATTAAAAGCTTTTTGTGATCACATGTGATATTTCTATCTTTATGAAACCTCATGATATTTTTTAGATATTTTGAAATTTATTAATGTGAATATTTTTATTCCTTGGAATGATTTATATTCTTGAGATTAGTTAAATATTTTTATAATGTTAAGATAATTTAAATGATGACTGAGGAATGTGAAATCAATTATCATGATTCTCTAGAAATAATTGACTATGAATGTATTTCTTGAATAACCATTATGGTTGATCCGTAGTTATTAATAGTTTATAATGTTAGGTTTCATATTTTTTAAGCCTATGTATAACGTATATGTTAAATCAAGATGGTAATGAAAATTGTTTCTTATTGAAACTAAATGTTTGAGGCTTAGTGTGAGCCCATCATTGTTTGTTATAGGTTTCTATGACTTCGTATTTTTTCCTTAGTTTCTTCTTGATCATGTTATACTAAAATTAGTTTTTACATTATCTATGTCCCTTGAGAGGTTATAGTATCCTTTTTGTGAATTGTTGTGAAACATGGTATAGTTGGGATATGTGGTAATTGAAGGGCTGGTTTCCATGGTTATGAAAGTAATTTGATTTAGATGGTGCAAAAATAGGTTGTATATGTCGAAATTGGGGCTTTATTAATTTATATATCATTATATTGGGATTTTATGGGTCCTATATTTTGGTATGATGGTGGGGCTTGCATGATGTGTTTTTTGTTTGATGGATAGTTTGTTTGATGATTGGTTGTTATGATTTCCATCAAGCTACAACCATTGGCCTATACATAAAATGTTTATATTTATTAGAGTATATTGAGTTTAGAGTTTGAATGATAAGATTATGGAATTAAAAATTATTTATAAATGAACTCCGGGGTTGGGTGTTATTGATGGTGGTAATATAAAAATTAATCAGAACCTTGGAATGGTTTTATTATTTATCTAAAAGTATGTAAAGTGGAATCTGGAAATTGAAATATGACATATTAAATCATGTTTTCTTATTATAGAATAGAATTATTAGACTATAATTTGTAATAGGATTAAAAATGGATTTTAATGGGTAAATTATTAAGTGAATTGGTTTATGATGGATTTTAAAACTTGTGTTTTTATACGATATATAGTTTCTTATAAATTATAGGTTGTAGTAATTTTTAAAATAGGACAAAAAATATTATTTGATTATATTTCTAGGTAGTTTCCCATAGTTTTATTTTTCATGATCTATTCATTATATTTTTAAATTTCATATTCTTGACCACTCGAGTCATGCAGGTAGACAACACCCAATTATTTTGGGTGTTGGGTTTTGGTTGTTTTCCCAAATATCTATATTAGTGACGGAATGAATGGATGACTTCTTCCTCATCCCACTCCCCTTTATACATTGAATTATGTGTAGGAAAATACATTATATAATGTATTAAGGTATAGTGTATTTATTTTCAACGGTGGTAATGGATCTCTATTTTACCATACATGTGTGTGTGGGTTGTAGTTACTTATGGTTATAGAAAATACATGTATTCAAAAAAATATTACTATATGTTCTATAGCCATTCTTTCATAGGATATGATGGATTGTGATATAATTTATTATACACAGGTTTTTATTGCTTCCAGACTTATTATTTGGTTATGACATGTGATTGGGATATGTGAGCATTGGGTTCGAGATGAGAGTATGATATTAAAATGATGTCCCTTATAATAAGGTGGTATGGATTATGAAATGGATTTTATCAAATAATTTTAATCTTTGAGAATAAGAACATAAAACTAGAGGATAAGTGTTAGTGATTCACTATTATTATCTATAATAATTGATATTTTATAACCTATTACTATGTGTGAATTGTTGAGTGGTATTTGGTGTAATTGGTTTATATATTACCTGATTTAGATAATGTGTTGGTTTCATTTGATTATTCACTAGGCTTTAGTATTCTTCTTTCACATTTGAGATAAATTTTACAATAAGGATCCTACAAAGTATATCTATTTTCTTGACCCATAATTATAACTATTTTTCTGGTTTTTGGGAGATGTATTCTTATTGTGTAGGGAATTACTAGTTCAGAGTGGTTTATTGGGAGTTGTTAGTGTTAGTGGTTATTTATTATTCTTAATTATTTATATTTATCAATATATTCAATTTTTATAACATTACATTCATGTATTGGGATAGTTTATTTAACTATGTTATGGGGTTTCTTCGTCGATATCATATTTTATATTTTTGTTAAATTTATATGAAGACGGCAATGATTCCAACTTTATGTACTCTAAACCCTTGGTTCTAGTCGCTAATATATGGCCTATTAGAGGCATGATTTAAGACTCATACCTATATTCACTTTCATCCTAAGAAGGGTAACAATGGGGGGTTTATGACTCGAAAACACATGAAGTGGTAGTTAGATGTTTCTAGAGTATGAGAGTAATGAGTTTTTGTATTCTGAGGTTTGTAAATCTTGAATGTTAGTGTAACTACTCTAAATTAAAAAAAATAAGATTGATTTGTATTATAGGTGAATCAATACATTTCTATTGCATGCTTGTTGGATTATCTAAGATTGAGTAAACTAAATGATTGTTTTATGTCCCTCTGTTATATACTCCAACACTTCATATCAGTTTTGAGGGAGAGGCATGTTACTACTACTATTAGTACAACATCACTAATGAGGTTCATATGTAAAAGATAAATATTTCATGATTCTGCCCAATTAGTGTATTTACCATTCATGGTAAAAATGTGGTATTAGAGACAAAAGGTTTTGGTGGATTATTCTCTACCCAAGGAAACATCAATGGTTGTAAACCACATGGTGATAATAATATTAGATGATAATAATTTCTATCTATATAATAATACCATGAAATATTTCTTCCAATCATTGGGAATGGATTTCTATATAGCTTCTATACATGGGATCATGGTTATCATGGATATAATAACGTTTTCATGATGATATTGATGGGAGATTAATTTCAACACCTTGATAGTCACTACCTTAGGAGGTTCTTTTCAAGTGTAATATATATAAAGGTTATTTCAATTAAATAATAGATTCTTATCAGAAAAAACATATCAATGAATTTAAAAGTTATATAATGGTATATACATATGAATTATTGGAAAAAAATGTGTATAAGTATTTGAGGATACACTTGAATGAGTATGTTAAGGTATTATTTTTTCATGATAATATCATTGTGGAGAATATTCATAGACTCAGAGAGATCATTAATAATTTCCAAATCATGAAGTGGGTACTAAGAATATTAAAACTATGTTTTAACAGGATGGTCTCAGTGATCAAAGAAAAATAACCAAATGATAGGATTCTATACAGTCTTCACAACACTCTCATTATATATATGAGACAAGGAATAATGAAAAAGAGTCCTTAACAACTGTTAATTCGAAATAATTTTCCTTAAGAGTGATGAAGAAACTCAAAGTAGAGGATGATCCTAAAGAAAGTGATATTTATGACGTTGGTTCATTCCATTAATTGAACTCCAAACAAGGAAAATAAGGATTCAAATGGACAATTATACTTGATTTCTTTTAATGTAGTAACATATGAATATCATAGAAAAATTTCTAAAGAAATTCTACGACGATGATAAATATGAAGAGACCTTCAAAAATTCAACTAAGAGTGTGGAAGGAAATAGTATTTCCCAATAGATGTTTTTAAAGAGAAAATTGATTTCATAGGATACTGTTAGTGTAGAAGATATATATATATATACACTAATTTATGGATCTAAAAGACCTCATTGAGGAAGCTCTTATAGTTGTTATGGATAAATAATGATTAAAGGATAACAATGGTAAAATCATTGAAGTTCTAGGGTGCATAGACCTAAAGGTTTTCATAGAAGCTTATATTAATGAAATTTATGTCCATAGTGATAAAACGAATAAATCCAATATTTTTGCACATGATTTTAAAATATATATATATATAATGAATTAGGAATAGGTAAAATATGAGTTGAATACTGAAATTGAACTGATTAAATTTGAAAAGTTATAAAATTAGAAATATATGGTTGATGAAAAGCTTAAAATTGAATAGAAACAAGAAATTTTTGGTTGATTAACCAACGAAGTGAAATATCTTATAAAAATGATCGAAGATATATAAGGGTAAATGAATTATATGAGAAAAAATATCAATGATCAATAAGGAATTTGTAACGCCCCGACCCTAGTTGCCTAGAGTCGGTGCATTATTACATAACATTGGCATGATCACAAGAAAGATCAAATCTCGAAAGACCGATTGGTTTAGTAGCCTTGGAAACACTAGATATATTCATAAGTTTTAAATTACATCATAAAATGAAAAACTACTACAACAACATAATGTCTCCATAATCCACACTACTATCCCCTCATAATATCCCTGCAGGTCATTCATAATTTATTTCTTCACATCCTGGGGAAAAATAAAACATAGAAAAGGGGTGAGCTCAAATGCCCAGTAAGGATAACAATATAGCGGAAACTTTCATAAATAAGAATAAACATTTAAGGCAATGCATTACTAAAACAAAAGCCTTTTAAAATTGAACTTCAACATGGTATGGCAAAAGTAAAATGAAATAATGCCATTTACTTATTCACATGGATATTCTACTAATCGAATAATCACATGCAAAAATCAATAACCACTTTCATAATGTTGGAATGCATAATGCCAGACTATCATAACCACATAGCCAAGGCCTCGTGCCAAGGCTACAAATAAGATTTTGTCAAGGCCTTGTGCCAAGACACTAGTTTGTCTCATGAGACCTACCGATGCATCGAGGAGCTATAGCGGGCTCCACCCGTCACTTATTAAGTCCAATGCATTCCCATATGAAAAGGTTTAAACATAACATAAACATTCGTATTAAAACTAGAATACGAAATGTCAATACTTTCACAATAAACTATGAATGGTATAAAAATAGCACATCCACAGTCAAACATATCACAAAACCTTCAATACAATATAGAAGTTTTGTATCATAATAAATCAACTTCAAATAATCTTAAAATCCATCAAAGGATGTTGACATAGATGAAATCAAAATTCTTTTAAAAGAAATATCTCCTTTTATTTTGAAATCATTTAAGATCCATATAAAATAAAACATTTTCTTTGAAAATATTCTTATAAGCTTGTATGGGAAGCTTCGACGATTTTATAACGGCGGAAAATAACCGCACCCGCCGTATAAGTTAAAAAAACATTCTTACCTCAATTCTGTCGAAAAGGTTAAAAAGGACCTTGTTTTGAAAACGACGGAAAGATTCCTTTATAAACCTCTTATAAAAAGTCAAACAAGGGTATAAATGACTTTAACCCATATTCTTGTAAATAGTAAAAAATGTTTTGAAATACATTTCGAAGAAACATGGATGTGGATGATAAAGAGATCCCAGTAGATTATTACATATAAACAACCTCGGATAATGAAGAGATTGTGAAATAACCCTTACCTTGTACTTTTCCTTGGTTGGGGTAGGTTAACCTCCTGTATAATGGTGAAATAATTGTTATTAAATTATACAAGAATCATATATATTAATATGATATCATATATGATCTTTTAACATTGATTTGTTAATAATATCTTAGAATTATCGTCGTTTCGGGTGTTAACTTACTTGTTTTCTTTTATATGTTTTGTTACGTAAGACATGTTTGTAAAGGATAGGCTGTATATTATTCATATCCAGAATGATATCAAGTCCTTAAACATCATTTTTAAATCATCAAATGATAATTATACTTGAATGGATACGATGGAGAATGAATCTCATCGCGTTCGTGGAGACGGTAGTCCGTACGTACGCATGAGCGACAATATCATTCTTTTGATATTAAAATAATATATAAATGGATGGTATATCATATATACAGAATAATTAACATGTTATATTTATTATTTACATGAGTTACACATCATTATTATACCCATCCAAATAATAATATATTGAATAACAATTACACCACGACGTGGAGACGGTAAGCCGTACGTACGCACGTATGGTGACATGTTATTCAAAGGGTGGATAGAATACTGAATATGGTTGTACCATATTTATAATAACATCACAGTATATGTAAGATACTGGAGTTATTATTTTATAATGGTAAGAACAAAGAAAGAGGAAGTGGAAGAAGAAAGGAACTTGGAAAAGGGTGGTGAAATCATTACCTCTTCTTCGGGTTCTTCCTTTTGAATTGATCAAAAGGGATCCTTAGGTTGGCTTTCTGATCAAACTAAGGCCTCTAGGTTGTAGTGAGGGATGTTGGGAGAGTATTTGGGCAGAGTTTGGCCGAGCCAAAAGGCTTTGAAGGTGTGAAGAAATGAGAAGGAGGAGTGCCCTTTTATAAGAGGGGTGAGGGGCACCTTTGGAAAAGCTAGAAATATTAATTTATAATAAATTCATATTAGGTTTCTAATGGCTCCAAAGTTTATTATTCAAAGGTTAAGGTGGGGATAGGTCAAAAACCACTCAACCAATAGAATTTAGACAGGTTTGGGTACTTATATTAACCTTATCTTTAAGTATTAACTCTAAGTTAATTAGTTTCACTTTTACAATGTCTCTTTGTATTTTTATATAATATGGTTAATAAACTTACTATATACATCCAATCGACCCCCAAGTGGCCTATTAATGAGGAACCTATCATAATATAAGTCTCTTGGCCGATCCTTAGATTTTTAGGAATTTAATATCAATTAATAATATAATATTTGTTTTAAGAACTCTTTTATGTCAATTTTGACACTATTCAATAGTTGATTTTTTTGAAACTCCTAACAGATTGATTACTTCGAACAAAGTCAATTAAATCAATCCTAATATATCATATTATCCTAGAAAATTAGTTTAATTCATTAAAAGTTTCATATTATATTTATTTTGGTATTTATAATATCACTTATTTTAATTTTTCACTATTATAGTAATTACTGCATCATCATTGTGTCATAAATAAAATAAATTATTTAATGTCTAAAAATTATAAATAAAATATCATTATGTAGGAAATCTTTTTTGATTTCTAATGAATATTTATAATCAAAAATAAAACATGTATAACCTTATGTAAAAATTCTTCTTCTAAAAGATGTAAGCTTATGCCATTTTTGTATTCATTTTAACTTAATTAAAATAAAGTGTCATTATCACTCACAAGTGGATCCATGGGGTCCCAAAATAGACCCAAATATGCCCATGGTCGACCATGTATCAACCAATAGGGTTAAGACACGTTTTAGGGTAATTTAGTATTATTATAATATTATTTTTTTACCCTTATTTACCGGATTTACCCTTAACCATGGTAAATAAAATATTTACCGCAGTAATTATTCAAAATGTCTAAAAATAAAAGTTACCTATTTACACAATTTGAACATCCTGATTCCAAATATGGAATCCATTTTTCTAAATTCAAAACACAGAAGTGGCAGAAATTAATTAAAAATTAATTCCCGCTGTCAAAACAAAAAGCGTGTTTTTAAGAGATAATAACTATCAAAAGATTGACACTTGTTTATGTTCGGTTTAATTGTAAAATTATGTCCAATGATAAACATTAAATTGAATGGTAAAAATATATTCTAAATATACTTTAAAACCACTCAAAATCATAATTTATCACTATTAATTATTTTGATTAAAAAAGTTGTTTTTAATTAAAATTTAGAAATTTTCACTATTCATCAAAATATGAAAGTTATCCGAAATGTACCAAAATTTCACCCTAGGCTAATTTTGATATTCCGAATCCAAAAATGAAGTCCATTTTGAAATATAGAATATATATTATTTCAAAATTTAGGTATTACTATTCATAACGGCCAGTTTGATTGGTTGTGGTGTGTGTTAAAACTCGAAGTTGCGTACAACACACGCTACTGTTTTATTCAAAGGAAAGCGTACCGTGGAAGCTTGGGAAGTTTCATTTTAAATTTTTTTGATGTCTCCATTTAGTCAAAAAGTTTAAAATATTGTATTTAAAAAGGTTTCACTATCAAAAGTTGATAAAAGTGCAATACTGAAAATGAATCTGTTCTTGCATTATGACTAAGAAACACATAATATGGATTCTAAAATTATAAAGTTTAAAATTTAGTTCATACTATTCATGACCACTTTAATGGCTCTTTTTTTTGGTAAGTCATGGTGAAATTGAACTCGGTGTTGCGTGTAGTGCGAGTTATTAAATTATTTTGAAGAAATAACACACTATGAAATCTTGGGGTGTTACATTCTCCCCTCCTTCAATAAATTGCGTCCTCGCAATTTGAAATTGTTCATCGAAAATAAAAGGTTGAAAGTAGAAAATATATTTGTGGGAAAACCCACATCGGAAATTGGGTTACTAAAATTTAGTCTTAATATGAGGAAAAGAGAAATCAAAGGGTCAACACCAAATTATGATCTCGATTAGGAGAACATTGGTGGAAATTGGAGACATATAATCGGAGGAAAAACGTAAATATTTATAGGTAGTGATTGAGGTCATCAATCACAAACAAGTATAAAATTGAGGTCCTTAAATTCATCAATATATGATGAATTGAAATACCATCGGTTCAACAAAACATAAGGTATTAGGATAACACATTTTTGACGTTTCAAAATATCTTAGTTGAAATCCCACATCGAAAAATGAATTAATGAGGACTCTATTTAAAATAAAGAGTCGAAAGTATGAAGATTACCGAAAATAACACATACTAGGGTTCCATGAAGGAAAATATGGATATGGAGGAGAAATCTAACCATCAATTATCTGATGGAGAGTGGTAGAGAACATGGCTATGAAAAGGCCAACAATCCCAAAGCCATAAATTAGTGATGATTTAAGGTACCATCTAGGAAAACATTTTTGTTCTAAGTTCCTTTTATTAATGTTGAGGAATTTATTTATGAGATTGGCTAAGATCATAAGGAGATATACTTACTTTATAATTAGAGTTTTATCCATTAATAAGTTTCTACCACAAACTCATCTATCACTCTAAAAGATAATAGAATGTAATTTTTTTTTTATTTATACTATTCGTACAGGGTTCCAAAATAAATGAATTTATAATTCATCTATCATATCTTTAAAAAAACAACATTATTTAATCCAGGACATCTCGTGGGATAGTGGTAGGTGATACACCCTTGTCTCCCTTCGGTTGCGGGTTCAAGTCTCGCAGCCTTGCCGGACGCGACGAGTTGTCGTCCGACCTCCGGGTTGTCCTTTTATGGAAATCCAAAATAATCCAAACTAGAACTATCCAAAATACTTTTGTCCAAACTCACAGTCCAACATTCATAAGGAAGGTAAACATAATATAGATCTTTTTTACCCCGTAATAGCATATGAATACCTTCATCATGTATTACCATATTCCTTATTGATTACATTCGTGCTCCCCTATTCCATATAGAATGCTGGATATACTTCATCAATCCAAAAATGTTTTAAACCCCAACAATGATGGAATATACAAATCATTAATCAGCTTCAAGGTAGTCAATAATATCCAATATAATTTATCCAAATCAATCATGTATTATTCTAAAATCACCACCTCGGTATCTGAACCATATTATGGTTTATCTTTCTCTCAACCATATATTTTCCAAACATTTAACCTGCTACTGAGTCACTTTTCTTTGTTCCACACCATCTCAAGTCCTTAATGAAATAGTACTGCAGTACAATCCTTATATACTCCATGATTTTTGTAACAAGTACATTGTTGATACAACACTCAATTGACATAATCAACATAAGAACTCTAATCATCCCTCTTCATCTGTGGTAGTATCATAACATGATTATTATCCAATAACATCATTTGCGGCATAGTCTGATGACTGGGACATAGGTTTGCGTAGTGTCCAAACTCCTTGCAAATGAAGCATTGTACATTTGAAACCATTTTCTTACCCTTGCAGTCACGTACTTTGTGCCCTTTTCCTCCACACTTATAACAAACTCCCATTCCTTTCAGGCAAGTTCCAGGGTGTTTCTTTCCACAGTTACCACATATGGGAAAATTCTTATTTTCCCTCTTCCCTTTATCCATCTTTTTCTCTTCTATCCTTTTCTTCTCTTGCTTCCCTTCAAAGCCATAGGACTCAGTAAACTCTTTACTTATCTTATCAATACATGATATTATTTCTTCATATGATGATAATACATGGGAGACTATTTCTATTATAAATTCTAGCTTAAGACCAGGAAAGATATGATCCTTCCTTCTCTTTGGATCATGTGCATTTCCGGAGTTCTCATTCCTTCTACTGGGCGCCATTTCTAAACAATGGCATAAACTAGATCAGTTTATGAATCAAAATACATAATCCCATACTTATAATACACTTAACATAAATTGAACTATTTATGGATATAATCCGTAATCATAAGAATGTTTTCTTTGAGGATGTATATACTCATAATCCCTTCAAAATGATATGTAAAGAAAATGAGAGATATCCTAAGCATATCCCCCGGGAGTGTCGTAACCAAGAGTGCAGCAAGGCCCGTTGTCGTGCACCAGTTCCCGTTCAAGTCTAGCTCAAAGCGGTGTTTTCGGGTTTTACCCCTAGGTACATCTGTGCCAGAGCCGCCTCTACCTGCTCGTATCCAGACAGGGATGTATTGCTCGGAAAACTCACAAAATCTCTCCAATACCAAAATTCTAGGAAGTTCTTCTATACTAATCCTCAAAGTTCATCTTAGGTCTACGTGCTCTAATCAGAGTTTATCTAAATCTAGCTTCCAAGGTTTGTACTAAACTTCCTTTGATACCAACTGTAACGCCCCGACCCTAGTTGCCTAGAGTCGGTGCATTATTACATAACATTGGCATGATCACAAGAAAGATCAAATCTCGAAAGACCGATTGGTTTAGTAGCCTTGGAAACACTAGATATATTCATAAGTTTTACATTACATCATAAAATGAAAAACTACTACAACAACATAATGTCTCCATAATCCACACTACTATCCCCTCATAATATCCCTGCAGGTCATTCATAATTTACTTCTTCACATCCTGGGGAAAAATAAAACATAGAAAACGGGTGAGCTCAAATGCCCAGTAAGGATAACAATATAGCGGAAACTTTCATAAATAAGAATAAACATTTAAGGCAATGCATTACTAAAACAAAAGCCTTTTAAAATTGAACTTCAACATGGTATGGAAAAAGTAAAATGAAATAATGCCATTTACTTATTCACGTGGATATTCTACTAATCGAATAATCACATGCAAAAATCAATAACCACTTTCATAATGTTGGAATGCATAATGCCAGACTATCATAACCACATAGCCAAGGCCTCGTGCCAAGGCTACAAATAAGATTTTGTCAAGGCCTTGTGCCAAGACACTAGTTTGTCTCATGAGACCTACCGATGCATCGAGGAGCTATAGCGGGCTCCACCCGTCACTTATTAAGTCCAATGCATTCCCATATGAAAAGGTTTAAACATAACATAAACATTCGTATTAAAACTAGCATACGAAATGTCAATACTTTCACAATAAACTATGAATGGTATAAAAATAGCACATCCACAGTCAAACATATCACAAAACCTTCAATACAATATAGAAGTTTTGTATCATAATAAATCAACTTCAAATAATCTTAAAATCCATCAAAGGATGTTGACATAGATGAAATCAAAATTCTTTTAAAAGAAATATCTCCTTTTATTTTGAAATCATTTAAGATCCATATAAAATAAAACATTTTCTTTGAAAATATTCTTATAAGCTTGTATGGGAAGCTTCGACGATTTTATAACGGCGGAAAATAACCGCACCCGCCGTATAAGTTAAAAAAACATTCTTACCTCAATTCTGTCGAAAAGGTTAAAAAGGACCTTGTTTTGAAAACGACGGAAAGATTCCTTTATAAACCTCTTATAAAAAGTCAAACAAGGGTATAAATGACTTTAACCCATATTCTTGTAAATAGTAAAAAATGTTTTGAAATACATTTCGAAGAAACATGGATGTGGATGATAAAGAGATCCCAGTAGATTATTACATATAAACAACATCGGATAATGAAGAGATTGTGAAATAACCCTTACCTTGTACTTTTCCTTGGTTGGGGTAGGTTAACCTCCTGTATAATGGTGAAATAATTGTTATTAAATTATACAAGAATCATATATATTAATATGATATCATATATGATCTTTTAACATTGATTTGTTAATAATATCTTAGAATTATCGTCGTTTCGGGTGTTAACTTACTTGTTTTCTTTTATATGTTTTGTTACGTAAGACATGTTTGTAAAGGATAGGCTGTATATTATTCATATCCAGAATGATATCAAGTCCTTAAACATCATTTTTAAATCATCAAATGATAATTATACTTGAATGGATACGATGGAGAATGAATCTCATCGCGTTCGTGGAGACGGTAGTCCGTACGTACGCATGAGCGACAATATCATTCTTTTGATATTAAAATAATATATAAATGGATGGTATATCATATATACAGAATAATTAACATGTTATATTTATTATTTACATGAGTTACACATCATTATTATACCCATCCAAATAATAATATATTGAATAACAATTACACCACGACGTGGAGACGGTAAGCCGTACGTACGCACGTATGGTGACATGTTATTCAAAGGGTGGATAGAATACTGAATATGGTTGTACCATATTTATAATAACATCACAGTATATGTAAGATACTGGAGTTATTATTTTATAATGGTAAGAACAAAGAAAGAGGAAGTGGAAGAAGAAAGGAACTTGGAAAAGGGTGGTGAAATCATTACCTCTTCTTCGGGTTCTTCCTTTTGAATTGATCAAAAGGGATCCTTAGGTTGGCTTTCTGATCAAACTAAGGCCTCTAGGTTGTAGTGAGGGATGTTGGGAGAGTATTTGGGCAGAGTTTGGCCGAGCCAAAAGGCTTTGAAGGTGTGATGAAATGAGAAGGAGGAGTGCCCTTTTATAAGAGGGGTGAGGGGCACCTTTGGAAAAGCTAGAAATATTAATTTATAATAAATTCATATTCGGTTTCTAATGGCTCCAAAGTTTATTATTCAAAGGTTAAGGTGGGGATAGGTCAAAAACCACTCAACCAATAGAATTTAGACAGGTTTGGGTACTTATATTAACCTTATCTTTAAGTATTAACTCTAAGTTAATTAGTTTCACTTTTACAATGTCTCTTTGTATTTTTATATAATATGGTTAATAAACTTACTATATACATCCAAGCGACCCCCAAGTGGCCTATTAATGAGGAACCTATCATAATATAAGTCTCTTGGCCGAAACTTAGATTTTTAGGAATTTAATATCAATAAATAATATAATATTTGTTTTAAGAACTCTTTTATGTCAATTTTGACACTATTCAATAGTTGATTTTTTTGAAACTCATAACAGATTGATTACTTCGAACAAAGTCAATTAAATCAATCCTAATATATCATATTATCCTAGAAAATTAGTTTAATTCATTAAAAGTTTCATATTATATTTATTTTGGTATTTATAATATCACTTATTTTAATTTTTCACTATTATAGTAATTACTGCATCATCATTGTGTCATAAATAAAATAAATTATTTAATGTCTAAAAATTATAAATAAAATATCATTATGTAGGAAATCTTTTTAGCTTTCTAATGAATATTTATAATCAAAAATAAAACATGTATAACCTTATGTAAAAATTCTTCTTCTAAAAGATGTAAGCTTATGCCATTTTTGTATTCATTTTAACTTAATTAAAATAAAGTGTCATTATCACTCACAAGTGGATCCATGGGGTCCCAAAATAGACCCAAAGATGCCCATGGTCGACCATGTATCAACCAATAGGGTTAAGACACGTTTTAGGGTAATTTAGTATTATTATAATATTATTTTTTTACCCTTATTTACCGGATTTACCCTTAACCATGGTAAATAAAATATTTACCGCAGTAATTATTCAAAATGTCTAAAAATAAAAGTTACCTATTTACACAATTTGAACATCCTGATTCCAAATATGGAATCCATTTTTCTAAATTCAAAACACAGAAGTGGCAGAAATTAATTTAAAATTAATTCCCGCTGTCAAAACAAAAAGCGTGTTTTTAAGAGATAATAACTATCAAAAGATTGACACTTGTTTATGTTCGGTTTAATTGTAAAATTATGTCCAATGATAAACATTAAATTGAATGGTAAAAATATATTCTAAATATACTTTAAAACCACTCAAATTCATAATTTATCACTATTAATTATTTTGATTAAAAAAGTTGTTTTTAATTAAAATTTAGAAATTTTCACTATTCATTAAAATATGAAAGTTATCCGAAATGTACCAAAATTTCACCCTAGGCTAATTTTGATATTCCGAATCCAAAAATGAAGTCCATTTTGAAATATAGAATATATATTATTTCAAAATTTAGGTATTACTATTCATAACGGCCAGTTTGATTGGTTGTGGTGTGTGTTAAAACTCGAAGTTGCGTACAACACACGCTACTGTTTTATTCAAAGGAAAGCGTACCGTGGAAGCTTGGGAAGTTTCATTTTAAATTTTTTTGATGTCTCCATTTAGTCAAAAAGTTTAAAATATTGTATTTAAAAAGGTTTCACTATCAAAAGTAGATAAAAGTGCAATACTGAAAATGAATCTGTTCTTGCATTATGACTAAGAAACACATAATATGGATTCTAAAATTATAAAGTTTAAAATTTAGTTCATACTATTCATGACCACTTTAATGGCTCTTTTTTTTTGGTAAGTCATGGTGAAATTGAACTCGGTGTTGCGTGTAGTGAGAGTTATTAAATTATTTTGAAGAAATAACACACTATGAAATCTTGGGGTGTTACAGAATTAAATCCTTGAAATTGACATATGGATTTTGGAGTGTATGTCCTATGTAAAAGTTTAAGGAGGGTCATGGGGAGTCATGGGAAAGATATATATTTTCTAAAAAATAAAGCGATTCAAAAATAAAGTTAATTATTTTGAGGTCAATTATTATAAGAAAAAAACTAGCAGTTGATGTGAAACCACAAGCACAATACCCTAAAAATAGATTGATTTGGTTAGTCCAAAACACCCAAAAGACAATAAATTGGGTAGTGAAGAGATGAAATAATACACCATGAATATTCTATTATTATTGTGGAATATGGAGAATAAAAATTTTATTGTTCTATGAAAATAATTATTACAGTGCTCAAGAGAAACAAAAATTGATGAACTAAAATTTAAATGATTGATATACTTTTAGCTATAATTTTTTCAATTTGATGGTTATTGATAAAAATTATTTGATTTATCGTCTAAGGTGAAAATAAGTATATAGATGGAGATATGAAAAATGGGATATTGAGAGCCATAATATTCTTCATGTGAGATGAAAACTTAGGACCAATTCACACATTTTCAGTATGAGGATGAACCAAAATAGTTGTATATAGAAAAATATCATTCTCCACCTAAGGAAGAAAAACAACAAATATATATCAAGAAAGTATAATCTGAGAAAAAATATTTATATGATATTTATTTAAAGGATATGGATCAAACTAGAGTGTAGATAATCAATAATGAATGAACATCACATATGAAGAGAGACAATAATCTATTCATAGGAATCAAATAAAACAAATTGAGTGTAGTTTTTTTTGAAATAATATTGTTTTTAAAATCATTGTCTCTAAGAATACATAAATTAGAGGAAAAGAATTTTGTAAATGGATTTATTAGTGTTTAAAGTTCTTAATCAAAATTTACTATGTATTATTAAATTATGTTAATTCTAAAAATTTAAATAAAAATGTCTAAATCATCAAAGGAAGATACAATTTTACTTTTATGCAAGTTAAGTGCATAAATGGTAATATCTAACTCATTTGTATAGAAGATATGTTGATTAATATCCAAGGATGAAAAGAATGTGGTGTGGAAAAAAGATTTTCTATTTGGGCCAAAAGTTTATAGAAGGCTTGGAGAAGAATGAATGAGCTCATTATATCCCTAATATTTCATGTCAACTCACTCACACATGTAATACTTTTTGAAGAGGGAATATAATTCAGATGATGTACAAGAAGAAGGGAAAAAAATTCAATTATATTTCTTGATTTAGTGTATATAGATATGTGTTGAACATTATCACTAAATTCCGGGGATGAAAATGGTATTATGTGATATTTATTGATCTATACAGTAGGACAATATGGATGAGGGTAATTTCTAATAAAACTAAAGTGTTCAAGTATATTAGACATTAATATATATTGGTAAATAAGATTCTTAGTCTATAAATTTAGAAGTTCTTGATAGATAATGGTATGAAACTTACTAATAATCATGGGGAATAAGATCTTGGAAAGAATAGGATATGATACCAAGTTTTAGTGGCATGGACTCCTCAAAAAAATTGTCATTGAGGGGATTAATTGAACTATTAATAACATGTATTAGACTATGGAACCATGTACCCATGCTCCCGAATCCTATTCCATAATCACATAATTTAGATATTGTCTTCAATAACAACTATATATTCCTAAAAATAACTATCTAAAAAATTAAATAAAATAAAGTAAATATTTCTACACATACATTACCAAGACCTTTAGATTTAGATCATTAGAGAGTTCGAATTTATATTTAATAGAAAAACCAATCAAATAGACACCCACATGACACCATGAATTGGGAAAACCTTAACTAGTATTCAACATCTCCTGAAACTAATCCACATAAGATATATTATTAGATATATAATGAGTACTAATATTCTTCATAACCTAGGGGAAATTAAACATAATAATGGGAGATATAAAATGGATAGTAAGGAAAAATATAAAACTTTAGAAATCATGGAATATACATGGAATAAATATTATTTTTGGAATGAGTAATAATAATAATGTCATCATAAACTAAATATTAGAGAATAATATATCCATGTATAGAAACCAAAATAAATAACATACATGGATAACAATAACTAGTTCCTTAAATATGTAATTGATAATATCAAAAACAAATTTTTATACTATAAGAGAATATGTCATCATGCTGGATGTCACAATCCTACTGTCAAAGTAATATCTTGTTCTAGGAAGGCATAAACCAAAATTCACAAAAACAATGTCTCATGAGACCTACTGATTCATCAAGGATCTATTTAACATTAGGCTTAACCTATCAATTATTTATGTCTAATGCGTTAATCATATGATATAATGAGTAAAAATACACATTCATCTTGTCCAATAATTATCAATATTAGAATAACAACATACATGACACAAATACTTCCCCATGTTAATAAAAAGGATAACATGATTATAACCTATTTGGATAAAGAATGGGGATAGTCAAAAAATAAATAACCATCATGCTTATAATCATACACATTGGAATAACTACATTTGGTACACCAATTTTTGCCCTTTCTAATAAAATATCATTCCTTCTTGGTAAACATCATCCAATTTGGTTTTTGAAAATATGATGCTGACACTGTATAGATAAATGAGTATTACTCTAAGTTAACATTGGAATAAATATATTATAATCAATATATATAAGGAATTTGGATGGTTTAAAAATAATATAACACCGGTTTAGCTAACAATACACATAAGAATGATGAAATAGATGAAAAACATCACTGCAAAAGAATACTTACATAATACCACCCAAAAAGAAAAAATGATTTGGATGGTTTGGTACAATATGTTCATTAACAAAAAATGTAAATATTTATTAGAGTATAAATATTTAATAATAAACCCTATAATGAAATATACTATTGATAATGAAAAGGTAAATAAAAGTGAAAACCTAAAAAACCATTTAGATTACATTTTTAACATTGATATAAAAGATGATGTTATGAATCACTTCCAGAAGTATTTTTTAAAATGTGATGTGAAAAATCATTGAAACCCATTACATATTTTTAAAAAATATTCTATTATAGGTTCTTTAAAGTAATATTTTTTATCTTGTTGAAATATATATTGGGAGGAAAACGCACATGAGCCTTAGCCCAGTTGGTGAGCAATACTTAAGTGCATCCAGGAGACCTGGGATCAAATCCAAGCGGAGGCTAACTTCCGGGGGGTACTGTAGCAGTATTTGTATCAAGTACTATAGTAGGCACTGTAGCAGGAACTATGCATAACTACAGCAGGTAATGTAGCAGGAACTGTAGTAGGCACTATTTGGCACTGTATAAACCTAGAATATTCCCCCATTTGGGCCTTTGGACCACCGATTTGGTCCCCGAGTCCATTATGGCCCTCGGGCCACCTAGTATTTCAAGTTAGTAAGGCCTTCCAGCCACCTCATGGCCTTCGGGCCACCATAAGTGCAGATGCAAACTAGACAACCTACAAAGGAACACACTTCAAAAGTATGAGCAATGATCTTTCACCATTGCAGAAGCTGAACGGATTTCATGAATTAGAGGGTATGGAACCTGCCATCGGTACAAGCCTATGCATGCATGGAAAAGCCTAGCCGAAAAGCCATGCGAAGGTGTAGAGCTGATTTCACGATGAAGATTTTGGGGAGGAGCAGTTCCAAGTAGTTAGTCTGGGATGTATGTAATGTTTGAAGCCCACGTGCAATGAATTCCTCTAAGGCGTATGGGCCTTGTAATTCTTACACATATGGGCCTTTTAAGTGTTCCACCTCACCCCTTTAAAGGTGGATTACCAAAAATCAAAAAAAAAATGAAGGCCTTCAGGCCATTGGAGGTATATGGAGGAAAACTATATGAATATGAATTTAAAACCCCATATTAATATCTTGAAAACTATATTTTAAAAAAATATCATTATAAAAATAATAACAAAAAAATAATTTGTATAAAAAAATATTTTCCCCATAAAGGTATAAAAATAACAATAAAATAAAATAATATGGTGGAAGAAACCAATCATGGAATTTCAATTTTCAGGATGAGACATTATAACTCAAGAAGAAGAGATTTTAGTTATCAAAATACATTAAGAGAAATATACTCCCTGGAGAAAGAAATATTTGGGAATTTTTTCATTTGTAAAAAATTTGAGTAATGAGATAATAACACATAATAAAATAAAATATTCTAATATACCCATATTATATAAAATAAGTTCAATAGACTGATCAGATTCTAATGATTAAAAATTGAGTTACCAACAACTCTAACTACATAGATACTAATTACATGGAAATAAATTCTAATATACGAACCTTATTTATCTTATAATATCCCATTAATTACACATAAATAAATTATATATAATTAATGTGATATTGAATCAATAAAATAAAAAAGAAAGCAAACATTGTGCATAAAATTTAACATGTCCCAAAGAGACTAAGAAAACCATTACATCTTCAATAACATTTTAGTAAAACCCAATGAAAGAGTGGCTGTTAATTAAATATAAAATACAATGATAAAATTATAATTAATGATATGATATAGAATGTATGAATTATATATATCACATAAATAAAATTAGGTGTATATTACGAAACGTGTCTCAGAGAGAGTAACTTGAGACGAAAACCCTAACCTTCTTCTAGATTCATTATGTGCACATGATTAACTTCATAAATAATAATACTAATTTCCTTATATATCCTCTTATAAACATTATTATTCCATAATAAATTTAACATGGAAAATTTATTATAATATTTTATTTTTATAATATATTTTTTCTGCTTATGTTTGTGTGAAAATTGTTTTAGTTTAGATTTTTTTAGTGATTTTAGTGAACAAATAATGTATTTTAATAATAGGATAAACATTTATTATAACTATTAAAGATAAAAATAAAAATAATTGATTTATTTTAAAATTATAATAATATTATTATTTAATTTCATATATTCATTCATGATAGAGATTTATAACATAATTCATGTATGTTGTCAAACTGACCCAAACATGAGCATGCATTATCTCTATGGGTGAAAATTATTACAGATGGTTATAATATCATTACAATAGAGTAATCATGATATAATTTAGATTTTTTATATTTTTGAATCCAATTTTATGTGGTTTGGGTAAAAATGGAATATTAAATTTTATTATTATTATTTATAAGTTCAGTTTTCTAATAAAATCATTAAATATAATAAAACCCCATTTTCCTGGAAAGTGTCATATTAAAATTTTAAATATTATTATTATTATTTAATATCAAGGAAAAAATAAATTGGTGTTAAAAAATTATAAATATCAAGCATAATTTATAATCATTAATCACATGTTTTAGGAAAGGAAAACACATGTACCATGAGAAATCAATTTCTAGAAAAATATTTTTCTAAATAGTAAATGATATTATAAGTTATTTTAGGTAAACTAATTAAATTTCATTCATATTAAAATTTGAATTTATTTTAATAATATATATATATATATCATAAAACAGTTATTCAAAACCATTCTGACTAACTCAATGGCCAGGTTTTAATAGTGGCACTTAAATATTTATTTTTTATCAAAATATATCGTTGTTTCATTTAAGTTCTTTGTTGCATGTGGAACAAGAGATCAAACAAAATTGGATCATTTAAAGGAATAAATATATTAAAATATTAGGTTGTTACATACACAATTCTTAATTAGAAGGATATACCATAGAAATATTTTAAGGTTCTAGTTATCACATAAATATATTTATATTTATATGTCCAATAGGGATTTATTATGTCCAAATATAGAGAGGAAACCCTACAAGATGTGTTATATGAAGAATCCATCAAAAAAGTAATTTTTAATTTCTTAAACTAAACGCTTTATCTAAAATTATGAGAAAAAATAGAAAATTGAAGATTGTGGGTATGAAGGTATTTTTTTCTATTAATTAAAATGGAAGACAAACTAATACAATAAAATCGTATAGCAAAATTTTTATATTTTAAAATGAAAGACTTATGGAAAGTGTAGAAAATACAAAACGAATGACTATTTTTTCACAAGAAAACAATGATGAAATCATAATGGAATGTGATGATGATGTGAGCATCCTTAGGGGTGAACATGGAAAGTAGATAACTGAAAAATATGATTGTTAATATGAGTAAATCATAGCCAGATTAGCAGCTATAACAAAGGAAAAATGTGGTCTGAAGTTAGTGAAGGAAATATCATTTGTTATTAGCTAGATTTAGAGAAAAAAAGAGGAGGAAGAATCTATAACAAAATTCTCTCTTATGATATGTAGATACAATGTTTTTTAAGAGGCTTCCAAATATATCGAATGACTCAAAAAAACATGATGGGATTCTAAAAATTGAAATAATCAATATTGGAAAATTTTCTTGAGGTTGGAAGATAATATTTCATCAAATCCAAGTGGAATAGTCTATAAATATATATATAAGTAACATGTGAAAAGCCACAGATGGTGTGGGGGGTATACCCAAATTTATGGAATTTATGTCGATGATACATTAATACCCATAACAATGTTCGAAAATATTTCAATATTCAAGTAAATGTCAATGTCAATAAGTTAAAGATGAAACAAATGGACGTTAAATCAAAATTCCTCAAAGGAATTTTAAATGTTGAAATTTATATTGAGAAAGAAGATGTATTTTTTATATATAAATATGATAATTGTTTTTTTAATTATGTAGGATTTTTATTGGATAATAAAAGTACTAATAGATTTGTATTATATCCTTTATCAGTACTTGATATGGCTCAGATTCTAATGATGTTGAGTTGATCACATTATCTGTATTAGTAAATTTATTGATAAAAAATGTGTTCTCATATATTTTTCGATAAAATTTTTGGTGTATCAGATGAATCATAATGAAATAAGTTTGAAAAATATATATAGTAAAATATTTCAATGTATATCATTGGGAAATTAAAATTTTCTATGGTTTATATGTATCTTCAAGATGACATCAAACATCAATTTCAAAATAAATAAATGTTAATGTAGTTCTCAATATTTTTGGAATGTTGGATTTGAGGATAATGAAAAAATGGGTTCCCACCTAGATGATGTTTTTAGAGATAATTGTGAGAAGGTTGATGTAACATGGTATAGGAAAATCATTTTATGCCTCTTTTACATAACAACATATTTACCTCACATGATGTTTTCCACATGTCAACCCACGGAGTATTTTTTACCATGGAAAACCACTTTTTACAAGTAAGAAGATAGATTGCATCTCAATATGTATTATAGATGTTGAATATATAATGGATACTCAAGAACTTTCTCAATTAAATTGGATGAAGAAACATCTTGAGGATGGTAGAGTTTATGTAAAATATCTAATTATAGTTATGTGTGATAACTCAAGTGTTATTAGTCTTAGAAAAAATCATTTCCATCATTCAAATAAAAAACATTATGTGATTAATTATCATTTTATAAAGGTGATTTTTTATAAGGGAAACTATATTTATATTATATACCAACCCAAAATCAAATTGTGGACATAATAAATAATGAACATTCCAAGGATAAGATCCATAAGAATCAACTAGATCTTGAAGTCCATAAATATCCATCCAACTATATATTGTTGATAATATACCCCCACTATATAAGTAATTTTTTATTTTTAGAAAGGTGTGGAGCCACTATTGAATAATTTTTTTCATTTATAACAATCATTTATAAATTTTTAAATAATGTTTCTATGATTTCATTAAAAGAAGAAGGAAATTTTTCCACAAGTTATAATGGAGATGTTTTCTATGATTTTAGAGGTTGGAATTTATCTTACTAGATTGAAATGGGGGGAGAAATTCTATACTAGTATTTTAGAAATGGGGGGAGTATTTTAATTTTTATACAGGGGAACCAATATCAAAGAATAATTATTATAATGAATAAATATTAAAGGATTTTGTCCTTAAGGAACACTTTAATTAACTATTGTTTCTCCAGATGATCTTGACTTGTGTTGGATTAGAGTTGATGATTAATAAATAATTTATGTAATATTAGAATAAAAAATATTTAATACTCTATATAATGTCCATTTTAATGTTTTGATATGTAAGTATTGTGAATTTGTTTTGTAAGAGTTTTCCACAAACCTAAAGGGGATATTGTTTTTAAAAACACCCTTAAAATATTTTGGGTTTTGTTTTTTGAAAAGTAAGTTAAAGTTACATCCAAAGGGATTTACAATTTCATTAGATTGGATGATGTAATTATGGATGAATCATGGTATTATATCTTTAGGATAGATTCCATAGTATAAAAACTTAAGTCACTCCATGAATGGAGTTCTCAAGAAAATAGTAAAGGTATGGGTTCCTTGTATATATAAAAATCATCAAAATTCATATGTGAGGTTTTGAACTTTTTATTGGGAGAATAATAAAATTAATAATTTACACACCAAGTCACATTGTGTTCTATCTATATCAGAGGGGGATTTTATAAATTGTGGAATTATAGGGAGTAGTTCACCCTGTGTCGAGACCATATGGTAGTTTAACTCTGGGTTGTTTGGATCCAAATTCATAAGTGATAATATAGGAACATTCATATCTCATTAAGGGGACCTATATATTTAAATATAATAAATTATTTCATTGTTAATGGTTGTTTATTGAAAATTTGAGGATCAGGTGTAATAATATCCCTTTTTTTCAAAAGTGAAAGTGATCAGTCATGCCATGGAAAATATGACATTCTGTAAAATTAGAAAGGATGATTTCACTTGGTCTTATATTATGGAGGTGGTCACACCATGGTGTTGATGAAAACACAAAAAAAGACTGGATATATAATATATTGAATTCATATAGTATAGGTGCGCATTCCACAATAATGAGAGTCATTTCATAGTGTTGTAGTCACTAGAGAATTGTAGATTTTCCCCATAATTTGACTTACTAATGTTATCCATGAAATTAAAAAATTAATATAAGCATGACACAATAAATCATTCCACTTGATGGATGTTCCTATGAAAGAATAAATTCAATGTCTTTTAGTATATGTTGAGGGTCATGCTATTATTTTCACAAACCAACTTGATTCAACCCCAAATTGGCCACCAGAGTTAGTCTACGATAAGAACTGAGATGTGTTCCTAATCCTCCCAGGCTGGAAACTAGTATTGAGAATCAAAGTAAATTAAAACGAATGTTTTATTACATAAAAAAGAAATAAATAATTATAAATACAATATATACTAGAAGCATAAATGAAAAAAAATGGAACATACCTCCATGTTACCTCAAAGGTCACCTCCCACCAAAGAACCACGTTCTCTCCATGAGCGATCCAAAACTGAGAGACCTAGAAGATGAAAAATGATAAATAATATACGTGTGAGCACAAACATGCTATGTGGGGATTCCAAGGATAATAATTCCCTATGCATTTCTTTTAAATTGCAGTCCAGTAATGCTAGATTAAAAAACATGTCATATAGAAATAATGTTTTCCATTCTTTTCAATAAAAATTAAAAGCCTTATATTTTTAAGAGAATCCACATCCAATTAAATATCCAAAATATTTTAAAAAACATGAATGGTAATTTAAATATATTACTTTAAAATATACCTAGTTTTGGGATAAAAATATTACTAGATAATTAACATAATGGGTGTCACCTGATAAAAATACTAGAAAACAGAGGAAAATAGAATATATGTGAATTGATGTCATGGGATCTAGGGTATTGCATGAAAAAATTTAGGACAAAGCTATAATACATCTAAAAAAATAAATATCTACCAGTACTAGATATCATCAAACACTTCCCTAACACTCAGCAACACCCTCATTGGCTCAACTGATGGGAACATCTTAAAACCAGTCATGTTTTATACTCAGGTCCAGTAGCCAGTGTATAATCTCAACCATTGCAGCTTGAGTACCTACGGAGCTTTCCAAACTACCCATGGGTTCCCATGAAAATTAAAATGTATGTTGTTTTTATTAAACTATCACACACATACAAAACATACATTTCACATAAAATCAAGTGATTCGCTAAGTCACCTTCGGACTCCCTGCTAAAGTGCAGTCCCTATATAAGTCATATAAACAAAGTAAAATCCCATCACCGGGTACACATTTAATATTGCCCATATATCGCATTTCAATTACAAGGGGTAATTCCTTAAGAGTTTTTTTAAAATTTCATAAAAAATTGAATGTTTTACCACAGACTTATCGCTTTAGGAAAAAATGTTTGAGAATTTATACCTTCCATGATAGAAATAATTTATAAAACCAATTAAAAATTTAAGATAATTTACATTTTAAAATATGTATTAAAACGTGTTTTAATAAGAAAAACCAACTTGAGATGTTTGGTGAATTTAGTGAAATAAATAAAAAAATATTCCTAAAAGATGTAATAAAGTATCATAGAATTAAAAAACTATATAAAAATAAAAAGAAACTTTTAAAATAGTCATCAAATTGAGGATTTAAATCTATATTATCATGCATAGGGAAACTACATCAAAACATATTTCCTTTGGAAACGACCACTTCACACTTACATGCATATATAATTACACATATATAAATATGTACCCTTTGGCCAAATGTATATATTCCCCTCACTATGGGGGAGTATGTACAAGGAAGATATATATATATACGTATACATACATATGTATACCCATGCATGTCGCCTTCAATAATGGTGGTTTAAAACCACCCTAAGAAGGTATGAAACACACTAGAATATTAAAAAGAAAACTAAAAGTTACAAAATCCATAATTAAAATTAATCAAAGGAATTAAAATAGAAGAAAATCTACTTAGAACCAAAGGAGAATAAACTACCTTAAAAAACCACTATTATAGCAGTACTTAATTGGACTTCACGAACCTTAGGAACCAAGAGACAAACAAAAAACACCCCAATTCAGGTTACAATTCACCCTAGGAACGTGTGCTGTATGGAAGAGAAATAAAACCAAAAATTATAGGGATGAAATAGAAGAGGAGGAGATAGAATCAATAGAGATCAAACCCTACAAGAATTTTAGGTATTTACAATGGGCTATTGGTAATGGGATCCTGTCGCAAAATCTTATTTGTGACGGGGTCCCATCGCAAATAGCCCGTTGTAGAAAACGGCGTTGAAAAAAGTATTTTTTTTGTGATGGGCCCATCACAAATTGATCTCCAATTTTATACAATATATATATATATATATAAATACTTTTTTTCGACGGGGCTGTAGAAAATAATTTTTGCGGTGGGCCCGACGTCCCATCACAAATAGTTCACCGTTTATATATGTTACATATACCTAAACCTATTGTAATGGGCCAATCACAAAAGTTATTAACGACGAGCCCTTTTTCCCATCAAAAATTACTATCTAAAAATATATATAAACTATTTGCGATGGGACCATGTCATAAATGGTCCCGTTGCAAATACTGAATATATATATATATATATTAAAATTATGATTAATGAAAAAATAATAATAATAATATTAAAATAAAAAAATATATTAAAAGTCTAAATATTCATAAAATAATATAAAAAACATAAAATATTAATATTAATATTTTTAAAACAAATATACATTAAAAAATATAATACTAATAATAAATAATTAAATAATAAATTATTAAAAAAAATTAAAAAAAATAAATAAATTATGAAATATTCACACCAATATAAAAGAGAGAACCTGTAAATAGTTTATATTACAAAAAATCATGAATTCAAATGTTTTTAACATAACAAAAGAATCATTGGGGGATAGTCATCTGGAGGAGGTGAAGAAGCTGGAGGAGATTGTAGAGGAAAATTCATCCCTAAACTATATGATAGAAGGAACATGTACTCCATCTGCTCGTACTGCTGTTGCTGCCATCGATGTATCTCCTCCTCATGCTACTACTACTGCCATCAACACATATCCTGCTCCTACTAATACTGCTGCTATTGCTGACACATCTATTTCTACTACTTCTACAAACTCTCTATAGACTCATTCTGAGCTCACAACTGCTCCTAATACTATGAACCAGTGGCTGATGCCTCTCCACGATCTCCTATTGAGATAGACACTGGCATCACAACAGTACCATAATAAGTCCCAAGATTCAAATTATTTTAAATTATTTCTAATTATTGCTAATTATTGCTAATTATTTCTAATTATTTTTGGTCATTTTTAATTATTCCTAATCATTATAAATTATTAAAATTTATTAAAATTTATTCCTAATTATTCCAATTTATTCCAATTTATTTTTAATTAATCCTAATTATTAGTAATTATTACAATTTATGACAATTTATTATAATTTATTACTAACTATTAATATTTATTACTATTTATTTCTATTTATTCCTAATTATTTATAATAATTCCTAATTATTCTTAATTATTCCTAATTATTACTAGTTATTCCTAATTAATCCAGATTATTACAATTTATTACAATTTATTACTAATTATTACTAATTATAACTATTTATTACTATTTATTAATATTTATTACTACTTGTTACTATTAATTATTATTTATTACTAAATGTAAATATTTATTACTATTTTTTCCAAATTATTAATATTATTCGTAATTATTCCAAATTATTATTAATTATTCCTGATTATGACAATTTATTACAATTTATTACTATTTATTACTATTTATTACTATTTATTGCTATTTATTAGTATTTATTACTAATTATTACTAATTATTACTATTTATTACTAATTATTACTAATTATTTCTATTTATTACTAATTATTAGTTATTATTACTAATTATTACTATTTATTTCTAATTATTACCAGTTATTAGTAATTATTACAATTTATTACTAATTATTACTATTTATTACTATTTATTAAAAATTGTAAATATTTATTACTAATTGTAAATATTTATAACGATTTTTTTTCTAATTATTTATATTTTTCCTAATTAATACTATTTATCCTAATTATTACAATTTTTTCTTAATTATTACCATTTACCGCTAATTATTACTGTTTACCGCTAATTATTACTATCTACCACTAATTATTACTATTTACGGCTAATAATTACTATTTACCACTAATTAATACAATTTACGGCTAATTATAACTATTTACCACTAATTATCACTAATTACCCCTAATTATTACTAATTAGCGTTAATTACTATTAATTTCTGCAAATTACAACTACTAATTACTAATTACCACTAATTATTTATATTCATTACTAATTATCATTAATAATTATTAATTACTATTAATTACTAAGAATTAGTACTACTAATTTCAATTTATTATTAAAAATAAATACTGATGACAAAAAAAATTAAATCTAATTTAATTACAACTAATCAATAAGAATTAAAATTAATGAAAAATGAAATAAATACTAAATTAAATAAATCGTAAATACCTTTAAACTTGATCTCTTATCGGCGTAGAGGGCTTCACAACTTCATCGTAAAAAAAAGAAACTCAGAAAAAATTTCACTCCAAAATCAGAGTTTAGAGAGAGGGAGGAAGTAAGAGTTGAGGGGAATGAAGGAAAAAGCAGATGGGGGTGTATATAGGTAAGATTATTTTGCGATGGGACTATTTGCAACGAGACTCCCGTCGCAAATTCTAATATTTGCGATGGGACTCGTCGCAAATTCTAATATTTGCGATGGGACTCGTCGCAAATACCTTCAGCCGCATTAATTATTGTCGGCTATTAAAAGGGTATTTACAACAGGTCCCATCAGAAATAATTTCCTACTAACACATTTTTTGCGGTGAGACATCATCCCGTCACAAAAAAAGTACTTATTGTCATCGATTATTTGCGACGATACCTTTCACAAATAGTATTTACCGCCTCCTGGTATTTTCAATGGGAGGTGCCTCACCATCGCAAAAACTCTTCCCGCAGTTTGGCACACAAACCGTGCTAAACCACGCCGAACATTTTTCCAGAGGACCCCAAGTTCCTTTGAAAATATCTAATTATGTGGGAGGGGTTGATGCTCCCTTTGAAAATGACCCATCAGAAAAATACGCATCACCCATAGTGAAAAAGAAAAAAATTATAGAAAAAATGGCCGACTAGAGGGAGAGGAGGAGGATGAGGAGATGCACGTCTGGGAGCCCTCTGGGGGTGGGTGTCACGAGACCCAAGAAATAATGCAGGGGCTTTGGAAGATCTGGTAGGGGGAAGGGTCAAAATATAATAATAAAAATTATAATTATAATTATAATAATAGTAACAATAATAATATTGATAATTGTATTATTTGTTAAATAATTAATAATAATAACATTAATAATAATAAAAATAACATTTCTTTTCTTTTTCCCCTTTTTTTAATCCTGGAAAGACTACATTGTTTGGCCACACAGTCTACTAGACCATGTTCCAAAAATGTGGGTATTTATATACCAAGGAGGAGGGACCACACAAGATCCTAGGGAGGGGTGGACCCTTGTGAACCTATCTATTCACCCTAGACAATTCCATGGTACATGCTGCATGGTTTTCACTGGGCTGGTTCCCGATTTCTCTTAACTATGCGTCAATCATGCGACATCTTCTATCTTCCCATAAACCTTAATTTTTCCATAAAATAACCTAGAAATCCATAAAAAATCATGAATAAACATAAATATAGTAAAAGAGATGTGTTGGGATAGGGTGTGAAAATTATCCCAACCATTGACACTTTGATCCCCTAGAAAGTCTTAAAATATCTTACTAACCAAAAAATGAAGTAAGGAAAAACTCCACCCAAACGAGGACTCAATCAAAAAAGTCCAAGAACTAATAAAACTCATCTTCTACCCATAACATGAACACATATCAAGGGTGTCACAACTCTAGTCATGCTCTCAAATTCAGGAACACTTCGACCCCTAACATTGAAATCACAAGGGAAACCACTCAGCGTCAAGAATGGAGAAAATAAAGGGTCACATAGGCAATTAGAGTTCAAAATTACCAAGAATAAAAGAACAATTCCTAGAGAGAATGGATCACCATGATCTCACTGAGGGTTATATCCCCACCATTTTAAAAACCCTAGTTATACATTTGTTCCCCGAACTTGAAAACCAAAAAAATTCAAATTTAAAACAATGTTATAAGTGATGGGAGTCAAAATAAAAAACAATTCAATTCTACAACACAACGATTCATATTTTTTCAAAAAATGTATCCATTATGAATATGACTTTTCAAAATATACAAAACATCTTCCCCAATTCAAAATAAAAGACCACCCTTCCATATTAAATATTCCAAATTAAGAAAACATTGATTGTAAAAGAAACTCTAAACAGAGTCTATATTAGAACCATACATTTCCAAATGGGTTGGGGTTTCCTCGAAGGGGTGGTTATAAATCCATTTCATTTCCTGAAAACAAACCAAAAAAACCATTACAGATTACCCAATAATCCACAAGTAAAATAGGTTTTTGGTTATTTTGGACATGATTACTTCATGGTCCCCATCTTGCAACACTTATGGTACTCCCATATTTTACTCCTAGATGATTCTTCATGGGAGAAACATGAAAGCTGCATCATATAAAATCTCAATAGGCCAGACATAGTTTCCGTCCATTTAGCTTTTCTGGAGCCACCACCCCTACTCCTAGGTATAGACATGACAACAACCATCTCTATATCTCTGGCTAAACTAAACTCGATCCATGAAGCCAACCTCACTACTTCTTCATAAGTGTTATGAAATGATGACACTCTTTCAAATAGTTTAGGTTAGAGGCCCTTTTCAAAAAATTGATCCTTGATGGTCTCATCTTCAGAATGGTCTGGGAGACACGATACCAACATGGAAAAACTCTTGGCACACTCCAACATTATTTAATATCATTTCCTGATATGGTAAAACTCCATGACCTATGGTACCTTCATATCATTGGAGAAATTCCACCAAATAAACAAGGAATTGAGGATTTCCCATGAGTATATCATTTAGGGTTTAGACTGGTAAATAGACTTACACTAATTCCAACTTGTTCCTTCTAGATATAGGTCATGAACATGTTATTTAGAGGGTTGGTGAGCACAAGACGATTGGAATTATTCTCAATTATTCACAACCATCTACATCTTAGAATTACACAGAAATTATGTTCTTGGTAACTGTTTGTACATAATAACAATCTTCTAAAACCAAAATTATTTTTGTTTGTGGTGAAAGGTGATCATCACAAATGGATAGGGTGCTAACATAAAACCATTAGAAGCTCTCAAATATACCATTATTCAAGAAATATTTTGAAATCTACATAGTTATTGTATTTGGATATAGATGTGATCACCACAATATGTATCTTGTAACATCCTCAAATGATACATTGTTAAATGACTAAATGATATGACTCATGTCAATAAGGTACACCTTCCTTTTCCGGAGCCTGCCTGATTAGAACTCCATAGTTACATGTTCTTGGCCTGGAGTAGTGATCATGATGGTTGAACTTCTGGGACGTTTCCCAGGGTGTGTGTGAGTGAGGAAAAATCAGACTGGAAAGGACATGTGTTGGCATGTGGGGATATTCATTAATCAGATGACACGTTCATCCATGTGGGTGGGTCCTAGGGTGGGGACCATGTGTCTACAGAGCAACTGGTGGTACCTGGCAGGCCAGGACCCGACGACCATGTTAAAGGAGGGGTGTTTGTGCTACCACTGGGACCCGATTGTCACATTTTGAATAAGAGGAGGAACCCGGACTTAATTGTGGTTCACTGCCTAGGTTGACATGTAGGGATCGCAACAATGATGTTGTGCTCTAATGGTGGGCTGATTGTAACATCCACAAATGATACAGGGTTAAATAAATAAATGATATGACTCATCTCAACAAGGTGCACCTTCCTTTTCATGAGCCGGCCTGATTATAACTCCATAGTTAAGTGTGATTGGCCTGGAGTAGTGATCAGGATGGGTGACCTTATGGAAATTTTTCCAGGGTGTGTGTGAGTGAGGAAACAACACACTAGAAAGTACATGTGTTGGCCTGTGGGGATAATCATTAGTCATATGACCCATTCGGGCAAGTGGGTGGGCCCTAAGATGGGGGCCACGTGTCTGTGGGGCAACTGGTGGTACATGGCGGGCCAGGACCCGACGACCATGTTTAATGCGGGGTGTCTGTACTGCCACCGGGACCCAGTTATTACATATCTAATTCCCAACGTGTCTATATTTAAAGATTACACTCGATAAGAAATGCACATTTAGCTTCTCCTTACTCTTGGGTGAAGTTCCTCTTCTAGTTCCTTGGATTACCACATGAAAAACATACATCCTCCTTTTCCTTTCTAAGCTCTTCATCTTGGATGGATAGTGATGGGGAGTTTTATACTTTTTATGATTATTGGTCCCCTTTTCCTTGTTCTTTTTTTTATTCACCATAAGGACTACAGGTTTATCACACCCTATGTCCTTATCCACTTGGAGAATCAAAGTAAGAAGTACTGAAAGACTCTTCTCATTATTTCTCATATTGTAATTAATTATAAAACTAGATAACGTCTTCAGAAGTGAAGAAAGTATGAGATCCATACGCAACTCATCTTGGAATTTAATCTGTAATATGTCTAAGTGTTCAATATAGCTAATAATATTGACTACATGAGACCCATGTAGCGTAGACTCTCCAAGATTATTTGTAGACAATGTATTGGATATCTCACCCCTCTTGTCGCACCTTCACATGATAGATATACTGAATGTGATACATCATGCTATACGCATCCATGACCTCATGTTTCTTCCAAATCATATTAGATAAGGATGATAGGATGAAACATTGATCATTTGTGGAATCATTCAAATGTTTCTCATCAAGTGATAATTCTTCATCACATACATCATTACCAGTTTCATTAAGAATAGGTTCTTCCATCACATAAAATTTACCTTCGGTGTTATGGATAACATGTAAGCACCTTTTCCACTCTTTTAAATTTGTGTTGGTGAGAAGATTACCCTTATCATGTATTGATCATTGCGATATGTTTTAATTCATTTTAATGTTGTTTTTAAAAATAATTTTAGTTTAATTTTAGTACTCTAACTAATAAAATTAAGATAAATAAATATTATATTGTATTTTTTTAGTATCCCATTATTTTATCTAAACCCCATATCCCTCATCATTATCTTTGGAATATCCTGTTACTTGGACATTATAGTGACAATTATCCAAATTCCCATTCTCATTACCCCAACATTGGTTGGTCAAAAAACTCAAATCTTTTTTAGTAGGAATTAAAAAATCCAACTACCTTAACTCATAGTTCCTTGATCTGTTGAGTGGATTCCCCAATCCTAAAATCCTTAAATTATATTTCTTTAACCATCGCCTCTTAATTACACCAAGTCCTACTTTGGGAGTCAACCCTTGATGTTAAAAAAGTTAATTAAGCATAAAAATTTATGTTAGAGTTTCCCTATAATTGAAATCACCCCAACTCTGTTTAGTCAAACACTTTGAAATGTGGTTCAATTGTAACTGAAATAGTGGAAGGAAGAACCAACTTAAAATATATTATTGAGGGATTTTATCATTTTCTTCATAAATTTCCAATTATTATCTTTATCACATGCTTGTTAATATTAACTATATTTACATAAGTGATTAACCATGTCTTAGATAATATATAAGCATAATACCATTTATTTCAGTTATCTTTTTATGCTACCAAACTTCATTAATTCATGTGATCGTGACAAAACATCCATAATGAAATAGCCATGTAACTTGATAGAAATAAAATAATAAATCAGTATGATAATGAGATTTTACTAATGGTTAGTTCATCAAGACGATGCTAAACTATCCTTTTGACCAAGGGAAAAACACATAGAACCGAGTATGGTTCATGTTATAGCTTTCCACCTATCCACCTATATATCACTATTGGATTGGTTTTACCACAGATCCAAACTACAACCACCTCCACTAGCTTGGGATCTCCATCCATTATATATCTTTTTACTCACGTATAGGTTAGGGTAAAATGGTGTATATAAAAGAAACCATGGGAACACAATACCTTAAATAATAAGAGGAGAGAAGTCATGAAATCCAATATTTAATTTAACAATAAATTTAATGAAACCAATCACATACAATGGTCTGGTTTATTCTCATGATCAATCACATGCATGTGATGAATTATGTATTTAATAAAGGCTAAATTAAATTATTATACTTTATTATTTACGATAATTCATTATTGAATCAATTAATTATCATCTTTAATTAATCAATTCTTTTATATTAATTATTAAATGAATTTACACGAAATTATCATCCATCGTAATTTAAAATAAATTAAATAAATTTATTTAAAATTAATTATGTACCCAAATATACCTTGGAGGAAACATAGTTAATACCTATATGGATCTACCCAACATGTAATATACTCATATCTAGTTTATTCTTTGGGACATATAGATTGTACGAATTATCACGTACATTCATGACATGTAGAATCAACTTAATGATTATAAGAATTATAAGATTTTTCTACAAATGAGTCATGGATTAATGCATGTAGAGTATCAACTTTAATACAACTCATACATAATATTCAGATCATGAAAATTAACTAGATATTAATTAAACACACACACACACACAGATATATATATATATATATATATATATATATAACCCCATCACATGGTGTCTCCCATAAACTTAATGACCACACCAAAGCACATGTCAATTAGGATTACAAAATATAATAAGTAAACTCGAAATCAATGTAATTTGGTATAAGTACACATCATGTAATGGAAATCTAAAAAATGTTTACATATCTCACTATGTATCCAAGGAATACACCTAGGGACTTAATATGTAAACCATGCCTCAAAAAATTAAAGTACACGACATGTATAAGAGACTACATGGAGTGTGGTCTCTGCGTTACATGGTAAGCAGTCGAGTAGTCCATGTATGGTAATATATGGACCATATATGACTCAAAGGGAATACATGTCCGATACATGGGCTACATGGAATGTAATCCAATTGACCGTGGGATGCCCTGGTCAACACGTGGTGTAAGAAATAAATACACTATTTTCCATCAATGAATGCGGTTTAAATTAATTTCCAAATTTATTCCTGATGTATTGATCACAAGCACACAGTGTGTATGTATATTTAGAGTGGTTTTTTAGAGTCATGGTATTTTCAGTGTTTTTATGGTTTTTGGGGTTATCTTGTGGTTTTTTAGTTTTTTAGGGTTTTTAAGGTGTTTTATAGTATTTAATTTATAATGTTCTTAGGGGTTTCAAGGGTTTTTATAGTTTTTATTGTTTTTAGTTGTAGTAGGTTTTTTATGGATTTTATGGGTTTTAATGTTTTTAGTGGTTTTGTGTTATGAGGGGTATTTTAAGAGTTTTTGGGTTTTTAACATTTTTAGTGTTTTTAGTGCTTTTAAATATTTTTTTGGTTATTTGGTTTTTTAAAGGGTTTTTTTATTTTGAGGGGTTTTAGGGGATTTTAGATTCTTTTAATGGTTTGGGAATTTTTATTATTTTACTGTCTGTTTAAGTTTTTATTGTTTTTTTTTTGCGTTTTTTAGACTGTTACAGTTTTTTAGAGTTTTAAACCTTGTTTATGTTTTAGAGGGTTTAATAGTTTTCATATATTGTAGTGGTTTTTAGGGATTTTAACATTTTTAGGGTTTTTTTTACAGTTTTTAGGGGTTTAATGGTTTTAATAGTTTTTTCAATATTTTTCTTTAGTTTTTTACATTTTTAGGGATTTTTGGGATTTTGTTGAATTTTATGGTTTTTAGGATTTTTCATGGTTTTGGGGGATTTAATTTGGTTTTAATAGTTTATCAATTTTTTTATGAATTTTTGGATTTTTAGGCTTTTTGGGGAGTGTTGGGTTTTAGGGGTTTTTTTTTGAGTTTTTAGGGGTGTAAGGTATTTAGAGTTTTTAACATTTTTATCGTTTTAGTGATTTTAAGGGTATTAGAGTTTTTATTTTTTTAAGATTTTATGGGGTTTTTATGGTTTTTAGGGGTTTTATGGGGTTAAGGGGTTTTTCAGTGTTTTAGGGGGTTTATGTTTTCATGGATTTTTAATAAAATTTTAGAATTTTATGGGTTTTATGGTTTCTTAGGGGTTTGATTATTTCTCAGGTTTTTTTGAGTTTTTTTAAGGTTTTAGGGATTTTCAAGGTTTTTAGTGTCTTTTGTATTTTTAGGTGGTTTTTTTAGTTTTTTAGTTTTTAGAAGAATTAATTTTTTAACATTTTTTAATGTTTTATGGGTTTTATGGGTTTTCAATGTATCTAGTGGGTTTATATGGGTTTTATGGGATTTATATGTTTTAAAGGTTTTTAATGGTATTTGTGGTCCTCAAGGGTTTTCAGGGTTTGTATGGTTTTTATCCTTTTCAGGTATTTTTAGGGATTTTTTAGTATTATTAATGTTTTAAGGGTTTTTTAGGTTTTTTTGGGTTTTTAGGTATTTTTAGGGGTTTTAGGTATTTTTTAGGGTTTTTTGTTTCTTTTGGGATTTTTAGGGGGTTTTTTGAGTTATTTGTGTAACACCCCAGGATTTCATAGTGTGTTATTTCTTAAAAATAATTCAATAACATGCACTACACGCAACACCGAGTTCAATCACACCATGACGTACAAAAAAAAGCCATTAAAAGAGGTCATGAATAGTATTAACAACATTTTGAACATTATATAATCCTTATAATTTTAGAATCCCTATTATGAGTTTCTTAGTCATAATGCAAGAACAGATTCATTTTCAGTATTGCACTTTTATCAACTTTAATAGTGAAACCTTTTTAAATAAAATATTTTAAACTACCTGAATAAATTGGGACATCAAAAAAATTTAAAATGAAACATCCCATGCTTCCACGGTACGCTTTCCTTTGAATAAAATAGTAGCGTGTGTTGTACGCAACCTTGAGTTCTAACACACGCCACAACCAATCAAACTAGCCGTTATGAATAGTAATACCTACTTTTTGAAGTTATATATATTTTATATTTTAAAATGGACTTCATTTTTGGATTCGGAATATCGAATTTAGCCTAAGGTGAAATTTTGGTACTTTTCGGATAACTTTCATATTTTGATGAATAGTGAAAATTACTAAATTTTAATTAAAAACAACTTTTTTAATCAAAATAATTAATAGTGATAAATTATGAATTTTAGTAGTTTTAAAGTATATTTAGAATATATTTTTACCATTCAATTTAATGTTTGCCATTGGACATAATTTTACAATTAAACCGAACATAAACAAGTGTCAATCTTTTGATAGTTATTATCTATTAAAAACACGCTTTTTGTTTTGACAGCGGGAATTAATTTTAAATTAATTTCTGCCACTTCTGTGTTTTGAATTTAGAAAAATGGATTCCATATTTGGAATCAGGATGTTCAAATTGTGTAAATAGGTAACTTTTATTTTTAGACATTTTGAATAATTACTGCGGTAAATATTTTATTTACCATGGTTAAGGGTAAATCCGGTAAATAAGGGTTAAAAAATAATATTATAATAATACTAAATTACCCTAAAACGTGTCTTAACCCTATTGGTTGATACATGGTCGACCATGGGAATCTTTGGGTCTATTTTGGGACCCCATGGATCCACTTGTAAGTGATAATGACACATTATATTAATAAAGTTAAAATAAAAATAAAAATGGCATAAGCTTACATCTTTTAGAAGAACAATTTTTACATAGGGTTATACATGTTGGAATTTCGATTATAAATATTCATTAGAAAGATAGAAAGATTTCCTACATAATGATATTTTATTTGTAATTTTTAGAAATTAAATAATATATTTTATTTATGACATAATGATGATGCAGTAATTACTATAATAGTTAAAAATTAAAATAAGTGATATTATAAATACCCAAATAAATATAATATGAAACTTTTAATGAATTAAAATAATTTTCTAGGATACTATGATATATTAGGATTGCTTTAATTGATTTTTTTCGAAGTAATCAATCTGTTATGAGTTTCACAAAAATCAACCAATGAATAGTGTCAAAATTGACATAAAAGAGTTCTTAAAACAAATATTATATTATTAATTGATATTAAATTCTTAAAAATCTAAGGTTCGGCCAAGAGACTTATATCATGATAGGCTAATCATTAATGGACCACTTGGGGGTCGCTTGGATGTATATAGTAAGTTTATTAACCATATTATATAAAAATACAAAGAGACATTGTAAAAGTGAAACTAATTAACTTAGAGGTAATACTTAAAGATAAGGTTAATATAAGTACCCAAACCTGTCTAAATTCTATTGGATGAGTTGTTTTCGACCCATCCCCACCTCAACCTTTGAATAGTCAACTTTGGAGCCATTGGAAACCGAATATGAATTTATTATAAATTAATATTTCTAGCTTTTCCAAAGGTGCCCCTCACCCCTCTTATAAAAGGGCACTCCTCCTTCTATTTTCCTCACACCTCTCAAGCCACTTGGCTCGTCCAAACTCTGCCCAACTAAGCTCCCCACATCCCTCTACTCTTCCTTGAAGCTTCCCCTTAGGAAGAAAGCATTTCAAGAAGTCCTTTGGTTCCAACCAAAGTGAGTTACCTAAATTAAAGGTAACGATTTCTCTTAAATTATTTTCATTTATTTTGCTTCTTCAACACCCAAACTCTTTTTATTTCCTTTATTTTGTAACAACACCAGTATACTCAATATACTAGGATGTTGTTATAAGAAGGATTCAAACTACACATACACACAACTCCATCTAATGGATGATGAACATAATGTTTCTGTGGATGGCAAACTAACGCCTCACGAAACGATGATTGTTCAAATACATCTTACCGCCTCTCATGGTGGCCATTATGATGGCACTATAATTAAATATGATATTAATGATATATATTTTATATATAAGCTTCTGTAATTCCATTTTATTTCATACCATTATTCGTTTCATGTTGTATATACATACGATAATTTCATTTGAGGAAGTGCGGACTACCGCCCCCTTAAAATGATATGACTCGTTCATACCACACATGGAACGTATAAAGGATGGTGTTAATGAACTTAAGTAACATGTATAAAATATTATATTATACTGGAATAGTAATATACCTATGTATCATCTGTATTTGATTCTTTTAAAATAAAAATTAAATGGAAGTAGCGTTCGTGCGTACGTACGGACTACCGTCTCCACGAACGCGATGAGATTCATTCTCCATCGTATCCATTCAAGTATAATTATCATTTGATGATTTAAAAATGATGTTTAAGGACTTGATACCATTCTGGATTTGAATAATATACAACTTATCCTTTACAAACATGTCTTACGTAACAAAACATACAAAATCAAACAAGTAAGTTCACACCCGAAACAACGATAATACTAAGATTTTATTATCAAATCAATATTAAAAGATCATATATGATATCATATTAATGTATATGATTCTTTTATAATTTAATAAAAATTATTTCTCCATTATTCAGGAGGTTAACCTACCCCAACCAAGGAAAAGTACAAGGTAAGGGTTATTTCACAATCTCTTCATTATCCGAGGTTGTATTATACGTAATAATCTACTGGGATCTCTTTATCATCCACATCCATGTTTCTTCGAAATGTATTTCAAAACATTTTTACTATTTACATGAATATGGGTTAAAGTCATTTATACCCTTGTTTGACTTTTTATAAGAGGTTTATAAAGGAATCTTTCCATCGTTTTCAAAACAAGGTCCTTTTTAACCTTTTCGACAGAATTGAGGTAAGAATGTTTTTTTTTAACTTATACGGCGGGTGCGGTTATTTTCCGCCGTTATAAAATCGTCGAAGCTTTCAATATAAGCTTATGAGAATATTTTCAAAGAAAATGTTTTATTTTATATGGATCTTAAATGGTTTCAAAATAAATGGAGATACTTCTTTAAAAAGAATTTTGATTTCATCTATGTCAACATCCTTTGATGGATTTTAAGATTATTTGAAGTTGATTTATTATAATACAAAACTTATAAATTGTATTGAAGGTTTTGTGACATGTTTGAATGTGGATGTGCTATTTTATACCATTCATAGTTTATGGTGAAACTATTGACATTTCGTATGCTAGTTTTAATCCGAATGTTTATGTTATATTTCAAACTTTTCTTCAGATGAATGTGCTAAACAAGTATGTTCCGGGTTGGGGACCGGTAAAAGTAAGCCCTCCAGGTTGGGGACTGGTAAAAGTAAGCCCTCCAGGTTGGGGACTGGTTAAAGTAAGCCCTCCAGGTTAGGGACTGGTAAAAGTATGCCCTCCGGGTTGGTGTCCGGTTATTAGAGGCACTCCGGGTTGGTGTCCGGTTATTAGAGGCACTCCAGGTTGGTGTCCGGTTATTAGAGGCACTCCGGGTTGGGTTCTGGTTAGAAGTAACCCCTAGGTCTTGGGATGAGGCCTAGACAATGAAATTAACGTTTGACATTATGCATTCCAACATTATGAAAGTGGTTATTGATTTTTTCATGTGATTATTCGATTAGTAGAATATCCATGTGAATAAGTAAATGGCATTATTTCATTTTATTTATGCCATACCATGTTGAATGTTCATGTTTAAAAGGCTTTTGTTTTAGTTATACATTGTCTTAAATGTTTATTCTTATTTATGAAAGTTTCCGCTATATTGTTATCCTTACTGGGCATTTGAGCTCACCCCTTTTCTATGTTTTATTTTTCCCAGGTAGTGAAGAAGTAAATTATGAATGACTTGCAGGGATATTATGAGGGGTTATTAGTATAGATATGAAGACTTTGTTGTTGTAGTAGTTTTTTTTCACTTTGAAATGTAATGTAAAACTTTATGATTATATCTAGTGTTTCCAAGGCTACTAAACCAATCGGTCTTTCGGGATTTGATCTTTCTTGTGATCATGCCAATGTTACGAAGTAATGCACCGACTCTGGGTAGCTGGGGTCGGGGCGTTACAGTTGGTATCAGAGGAAGTTTAGTACAAACCTTGGAAGCTAGATTTAGATAAACTCTGATTAGAGCACGTAGACCTAAGATGAACTTTGAGGATTAGTATAGAAGAACTTCCTAGAATTTTGGTATTGTAGAGATTTTGTGAGTTTTCCGAGCAATACATCCCTGTCTGGATACGAGCAGGTAGAGGCGGCTCTGGCACAGATGTACCTAGGGGTAAAACCCGAAAACACCGCTTTGAGCTAGACTCGAACGGGAACTGGTGCACGACAACGGGCCTTGCTGCACTCTTGGTTACGACACTCCCGGGGGATATGCTTAGGATAACTCTCATTTTCTTTACAAATCATTTTGAAGGGATTATGAGTATATACTTCCTCAAAGAAAACATTCTTATGATTATGGATTATATCCATAAATAGATCAATTTATGTTAAGTGTTTTATAAGTATGGGATTATGTATTTTGATTCATAAACTGACCTAGTTTATGCCATTGTCTAGAAATGGCGCCCAGTAGAAGGAATGAGAACTCCAGCAATGCACATGATCCAAAGAGAAAGAAGGATCATATCTTTCATGGTCTTAAGCCAGAATTTATAAGAGAAATAGTCTCCCATGTATTATCATCATATGAAGAAATAATATCATGTGTTGATAAGATAAGTAAAGAGTTTACTGAGTCCTATGGCTTTGAAGGGAAGCAAGAGAAGAAAAGGATGGAAGAGAGAAAGATGGATAAAGGGAAGAGGGAAAAGAAGAATTTTCCCATATGTGGTAACTGTGGAAAGAAACACCCTAGAAATTTCCTGAAAGGAATGGGAGTTTGTTATAAGTGTGGAGGAAAAGGGCACAAAGTACGTGACTGCAAGGGTAAGAAAATGGTTTTAAATGTACAATGCTTCATTTGCAAGGAGTTTGGACACTACGCGAACCTATGTCCCAATCATCAGACTATGCCGCAAATGATGTTATTGGATAATAATCAAGTTATGATACTACCACAGATGAAGAGGAATGATTAGAGTTCTTAAGTTGATTATGTCAATTGAGTGTTGTATCAACAATGTACTTGTTATAATAATTATGGAGTATATAAGGATTGTACTGCAGTACTATTTCATAAAGGACTTGAGATTGTGTGGAACAAAGAAAAGTGACTCAATAGCAGGATAAATTTTTGGAAAATATATGGTTGAGAGAATGATAAATCATAATATAGTTCTGATACTGAGGAAGTGATTTTAGAATAATACATGATTGATTTGGATAAATTATATTGGATATTATTGACTACCTTGAAGCTGATTAATGATTTGTATATTCCATCATTGTTGGGGTTTATAACATTTTTGGATTAATGAAGTATATCCAGCATTCTATATGGAATAAGGGAACATGAATGTAATCAATAAGGAATATGGTAATACATGATGAAGGTATTCATATGCTATTACGGGGTAAAAAGGATCTATATTATGTTTACCTTCCTTATAAATGTTGGACTGTGAGTTTGGATAGAAGTATTTTGGATAGTTCTAGTTTGGATTATTTTGGATTTCCATAAAAGGACAACCCGGAGATCGGGCGGCAACCCGTCGCGTCTGGCAAGGCTGCGAGACTTGAACCCGCAACCGAAGGGCGACAAGGGTGTATCACCTACCACTGGCCCACGAGATGTCCTGGATTAAATAATGTAGTTTTTATTAAAAGATCTTTTAGATGAATTATAAATTCGTTTATTTTGGAACCCTATACGAATAGTGTAAATAGAATTTTATTACATTCTATTATCTTTTAGAGTGAAAGATGAGTATGTGGTAGAAATTTTTTAATGGATAAAACTCTAATTATAAAGTAAGTATATCTCCATATGATCTTAGCCAATCTCATAAAAAATTCCTCAATATTAAGAAAAGCAAATTAGAACAAAAATGTTTTCCTAGATGGTACCTTAAATCATCACTAATTTATGGCTTTGGGATTGTTGGCCTTTTCATAGCCATGTTCTCTACCACTCTCCATCAGGTAATTGATGGTTAGATTTTTCTTCCATATCCATATTTTACTACATGGAACCCTAGTATGTGTTATTTTCAATAATCTTCACACTTTCGACTCTTTATTTTAAATAAAGGCCTCATTAATTCATTTTTCGATGTGGGATTTCAACTAAGATATTTTGAAACGTCAAAAATGTGTTATCCTAATACCCTATGTTTTGTTGAACTGATGGTATTTCAAATCATCATAGATTGATGAATTTAAGGACCTCAATTTTATACTTGTTTGTGATTGATGACCTCAATCACTACCTATAAATATTTACATTTTTCCTCCAATTATATGTCTCAAATTGCCACCAATGTTCTACTAATCGAGATCATAATTTGGTGGTGACCCTTTCATTTCTCTTTTCCTCATATTAAGACTAAATTTTAGTAACCCAATTTCTGATGTGGGTTTTCCCACAAATATATTATCTATTTTCAACCTTTTATTTTCGAAGAACAATTTCAAATTGCGAGGACGCAATTTATTGAATGAGGGGAGAATGTAACACCCCAGGATTTCATAGTGTGTTATTTCTTAAAAATAATTCAATAACATGCACTACACGCAACACCGAGTTCAATCACACCATGACGTACAAAAAAAAGCCATTAAAAGAGGTCATGAATAGTATTAACAACATTTTGAACTTTATATAATCCTTATAATTTTAGAATCCCTATTATGAGTTTCTTAGTCATAATGCAAGAACAGATTCATTTTCAGTATTGCACTTTTATCAACTTTAATAGTGAAACCTTTTTAAATAAAATATTTTAAACTACCTAAATAAATTGGGACATCAAAAAAATTTAAAATGAAACATCCCATGCTTCCACGGTACGCTTTCCTTTGAATAAAATAGTAGCGTGTGTTGTACGCAACCTTGAGTTCTAACACACGCCACAACCAATCAAACTAGCCGTTATGAATAGTAATACCTACTTTTTGAAATTATATATATTTTATATTTTAAAATGGACTTCATTTTTGGATTCGGAATATCGAATTTAGCCTAAGGTGAAATTTTGGTACTTTTCGGATAACTTTCATATTTTGATGAATAGTGAAAATTACTAAATTTTAATTAAAAACAACTTTTTTAATCAAAATAATTAATAGTGATAAATTATGAATTTTAGTAGTTTTAAAGTATATTTAGAATAGATTTTTACCATTCAATTTAATGTTTGTCATTGGACATAATTTTACAATTAAACCGAACATAAACAAGTGTCAATCTTTTGATAGTTATTATCTATTAAAAACACGCTTTTTGTTTTGACAGCGGGAATTAATTTTAAATTAATTTCTGCCACTTCTGTGTTTTGAATTTAGAAAAATGGATTCCATATTTGGAATCAGGATGTTCAAATTGTGTAAATAGTTAACTTTTATTTTTAGACATTTTGAATAATTACTGCGGTAAATATTTTATTTACCATGGTTAAGGGTAAATCCGGTAAATAAGGGTTAAAAAATAATATTATAATAATACTAAATTACCCTAAAACGTGTCTTAACCCTATTGGTTGATACATGGTCGACCATGGGAATCTTTGGGTCTATTTTGGGACCCCATGGATCCACTTGTAAGTGATAATGACACATTATATTAATAAAGTTAAAATAAAAATAAAAATGGCATAAGCTTACATCTTTTAGAAGAACAATTTTTACATAGGGTTATACATGTTGCAATTTCGATTATAAATATTCCTTAGAACGCTAAAAAGATTTCCTACATAATGATATTTTATTTATAATTTTTAGAAATTAAATAATATATTTTATTTATGACATAATGATGATGCAGTAATTACTATAATAGTTAAAAATTAAAATAAGTGATATTATAAATACCCAAATAAATATAATATGAAACTTTTAATGAATTAAACTAATTTTCTAGGATACTATGATATATTAGGATTGATTTAATTGATTTTTTTCGAAGTAATCAATCTGTTATGAGTTTCACAAAAATCAACTAATGAATAGTGTCAAAATTGACATAAAAGAGTTCTTAAAACAAATATTATATTATTAATTGATATTAAATTCTTAAAAATCTAAGGTTCGGCCAATAGACTTATATCATGATAGGCTAATCATTAATGGACCACTTGGGGGTCGCTTGGATGTATATAGTAAGTTTATTAACCATATTATATAAAAATACAAAGAGACATTGTAAAAGTGGAACTAATTAACTTAGAGTTAATACTTAAATATAAGGTTAATATAAGTACCCAAACCTGTCTAAATTCTATTGGATGAGTTGTTTTCGACCCATCCCCACCTAAACCTTTGAATAGTCAACTTTGGAGCCATTGGAAACCGAATATGAATTTATTATAAATTAATATTTCTAGCTTTTCCAAAGGTGCCCCTCACCCCTCTTATAAAAGGGCACTCCTCCTTCTGTTTTCCTCACACCTCTCAAGCCACTTGGCTCGTCCAAACTCGGCCCAACTAAGCTCCCCACATCCCTCTCCTCTTCCTTGAAGCTTCCCCTTAGGAAGAAAGCATTTCAAGAAGTCCTTTGGTTCCAACCAAAGTGAGTTACCTAAATTAAAGGTAACGATTTCTCTTAAATTATTTTCATTTATTTTGCTTCTTCAACACCCAAACTCTTTTTATTTCCTTTCTTTTGTAACAAAACCAGTATCCTCAATATACTAGGATGTTGTTATAATAAGGATTAAAACTACACATACACACAACTCCATCTAATGGATGATGAACATAATGTTTCTGTGGATGGCAAACTAACGCCTCACGAAACGATGATTGTTCAAATACATCTTACCGCCTCTCATGGTGGCCATTATGATGGCACTATAATTAAATATGATATTAATGATATATATTTTATATATAAGCTTCTGTAATTCCATTTTATTTCATACCATTATTCGTTTCATGTTGTATATACATACGATAATTTCATTTGAGGAAGTGCGGACTACCGCCCCCTTAAAATGATATGACTCGTTCATACCACACATGGAACGTATAAAGGATGGTGTTAATGAACTTAAGTAACATGTATAAAATATTATATTATACTGGAATAGTAATATACCTATGTATCATCTGTATTTGATTCTTTTAAAATAAAAATTAAATGGAAGTAGCGTTCGTGCGTACGTACGGACTACCGTCTCCACGAACGCGATGAGATTCATTCTCCATCGTATCCATTCAAGTATAATTATCATTTGATGATTTAAAAATGATGTTTAAGGACTTGATACCATTCTGGATTTGAATAATATACAACTTATCCTTTACAAAAATGTCTTACGTAACAAAACATACAAAAGCAAACAAGTAAGTTCACACCCGAAACAACGATAATACTAAGATTTTATTATCAAATCAATATTAAAAGATCATATATGATATCATATTAATGTATATGATTCTTGTATAATTTAATAACAATTATTTCTCCATTATTCAGGAGGTTAACCTACCCCAACCAAGGAAAAGTACAAGGTAAGGGTTATTTCACAATCTCTTCATTATCCGAGGTTGTATTATACGTAATAATCTACTGGGATCTCTTTATCATCCACATCCATGTTTCTTCGAAATGTATTTCAAAACATTTTTACTATTTACATGAATATGGGTTAAAGTCATTTATACCCTTGTTTGACTTTTTATAAGAGGTTTATAAAGGAATCTTTCCGTCGTTTTCAAAACAAGGTCCTTTTTAACCTTTTCGACAGAATTGAGGTAAGAATGTTTTTTTAACTTATACGGCGGGTGCGGTTATTTTCCGCCGTTATAAAATCGTCGAAGCTTTCAATATAAGCTTATGAGAATATTTTCAAAGAAAATGTTTTATTTTATATGGATCTTAAATGGTTTCAAAATAAATGGAGATACTTCTTTAAAAAGAATTTTGATTTCATCTATGTCAACATCCTTTGATGGATTTTAAGATTATTTGAAGTTGATTTATTATAATACAAAACTTATATATTGTATTGAAGGTTTTGTGACATGTTTGAATGTGGATGTGCTATTTTATACCATTCATAGTTTATGGTGAAACTATTGACATTTCGTATGCTAGTTTTAATCCGAATGTTTATGTTATATTTCAAACTTTTCTTCAGATGAATGTGCTAAACAAGTATGTTCCGGGTTGGGGACCGGTAAAAGTAAGCCCTCCAGGTTGGGGACTGGTAAAAGTAAGCCCTCCAGGTTGGGGACTGGTTAAAGTAAGCCCTCCAGGTTAGGGACTGGTAAAAGTATGCCCTCCGGGTTGGTGTCCGGTTATTAGAGGCACTCCGGGTTGGTGTCCGGTTATTAGAGGCACTCCGGGTTGGGTTCTGGTTAGAAGTAACCCCTAGGTCTTGGGATGAGGCCTAGACAATGAAATTAACGTTTGACATTATGCATTCCAACATTATGAAAGTGGTTATTGATTTTTGCATGTGATTATTCGATTAGTAGAATATCCATGTGAATAAGTAAATGGCATTATTTCATTTTATTTATGCCATACCATGTTGAATGTTCATGTTTAAAAGGCTTTTGTTTTAGTTATACATTGCCTTAAATGTTTATTCTTATTTATGAAAGTTTCCGCTATATTGTTATCCTTACTGGGCATTTGAGCTCACCCCTTTTCTATGTTTTATTTTTCCCAGGTAGTGAAGAAGTAAATTATGAATGACTTGCAGGGATATTATGAGGGGTTATTAGTATGGATATGAAGACTTTGTTGTTGTAGTAGTTTTTTTTCACTTTGAAATGTAATGTAAAACTTTATGATTATATCTAGTGTTTCCAAGGCTACTAAACCAATCGGTCTTTCGGGATTTGATCTTTCTTGTGATCATGCCAATGTTACGAAGTAATGCACCGACTCTGGGTAGCTGGGGTCGGGGCGTTACAATTTGAGTTTTATGGTTTTTAGAGTTTTGAAAGTATTTTTATCATTTTTAGGGGGTTTAAGGGTTCGTTGAGTTTTAGTTGATTTTTAGAGTTTTTATGGGTTTCAGGGTTTTTAAGGTTTTAGGTTATTTGTGGTTTTGATGGGCTTTCTGGGTTTTTTACATATCCAAGGGTATTTAGGGATTTTTCGTGATTTTTATGGTGTTTAGGGTTTTAGTGTCTTTATGTGGTTTTATGGTTTTTAGGGATTTTCTAGGGTTTTAGGATATTTTGGGTTTTTAGTGTTTTTTATTTTTTTATAGTTTTTTAGTTTTTATGAGTTTTGTGGTCACTTAGTGTTTTTTAACGTATTTAAACATTTTTAGGGTTTTAAAGGGTTTTAGAGTTTTTAGTGGTTTTTATGGGTTTTTAGGGTTTTTCACTATTTTAGGGATTTTAATGGGCTTTGGGTTTTTTAGTTTTTTTAATGTTTTCAGAGATTTTTTAATATTTTTTAGGATTTTTAAGATTTTTATAGTTTTTTGGGTTTTTTGGGGATTTTAGGGATTTTCATGGTTTTTGGGTATTTTTGGGGTTTAGGGTTTAGGGTTTGTTTTTTGAATTTTTAAGCATTTTATGGGTTTTTAGAATTTTTTTAACATTTTTGGGGGTTTTAAAGGGGTTTTAGAGTTTTTCGTGGTTTATTGTTTTTATGGGTTTTAGAGTCTTAAAAGGTTTTTAGGGTGTTTATGACTTTTAGGGGTTTTTAGTGTTTTTAGTATATTTTTACCTTTTTTGGTATTTTTAAGTTTTTTTTAAGGATTTTTATGGTTTTTAAGGTTTTTTTGGATTTTGAGGTTTTTTCAGCCTTTACAGGGTTTTAGGGGTTTTAGGTGTTTTCAAGGTTTTTAGGGCCTTTTTGGGTTTTTGGGGTTTTTTTGAGTTTTTTAGGGTTTTATGGTTTGTGATTTTTTTTAACATTTTCAACATTTTTAGGGGTTTTAAGGGTATTTAATAATTTTAGTGTGTTTTTAGGTTTTTAAGGGTTTTTAGGTATTTTTACATTTTATGGGTTTTTACAGATTTTCATGTTTTTATGTTTTTAGGGTTTTTTATGTTTCTAGGGGTTTTCATTTATTTTTTTGGGTTTTAATGTTTTCAGAGTTTGTAGGGAATTTTTAAGGTTTTAGGATTTTCTTATGTTTTAAGGGTTTTTAAGATTTATTAGATTTTCTAATGTTTGAAATGTTTTATGGTTTTAAAGATTTTTTTGAGTTTTTAGTGGATTTTTATGGTTTTTTGGTTTTGGGGTTTTAGAGGTTTTTAGGGGTTTCAATGGGTTTTAATGATTTTTCAATAGTTTATGGTTTTTAAGGTTTTAAGGTATTTTTAGGGCTTTTTAGGATTCTATATGGTTTTAGGGGGTTTTAGTGATTTTAGGGATTTTTTAGGGTTTTCATGGTTTTTAGGGTTTTTAGGGTTCTTCCAGGGTATTAGGTTCTTTTGGGGTTTTTATAGTTTGTTTTGAGTTTTTTTTGGGTTTTAAAGGTTTTTAAGAGTTTTTTATAGTTTTTATTCCCTTAAGATTATGTGTGGACTGAGTTTTCATATCCCTAAGTTTGTAATTCACATAAATAAATAAAACACTTGGGGTACGAGATCCTCATCTAAATTTTACTTCTATGAAACACATTCCATATTCACCAATTGTTTCTTTTATGTAGTGTATATCCTTCCCATGATTTTTTTATGTTTTTATCATGAAAATTATTTGGATTTGAATATAAATATAATTTTATCTCTTTCAAGAAATTTTGATTCAAATGTTCATAAATAGGTAAGGGATTTATGGTTCAATCTCATTTTAATCAGGATTATTTACCATTAAATTTCTATTTAAGAAAATTATATGATCCTTTGTTAATAAACTACATTTAATTCTTATAATCAGGTTATTTTTGGATCATACGTGTTTTCGTTTCATTTTCTTCTCTTTATGTATTCAATATATATAAAGAATATTTTTTTTCCTGAAAATCTGACTTTATTCCTATCTTTGGTCAAAAATACTTTTTCTTCCATGTTCATGTGTACAAAAAATGATTCAAGAATAGATTTTACTATTATCTAATGATTGATTAAATTTATTTTTAAATTTTTAAAAAATGGTTTAAAAAGTGTCTTCTTTTTATTTTTAAAGTGAGTTACTAGAATTTTTACTCAAGATGTGAAAGGAATCATTGTTTTAATGTATATGGAATGAGCATAATTTCCCACCATCATGACTACTCAATTATTTAAATCATCATTTACAAGTTTCCAAGTTTATTTTTTAAATAAAAGTTTTTCCATAATTTTTTTTGAAATTATTCTATTTTAAGTAAGTGATTTCAAAGAGAAAAGGTTAATTTCTCCAAGAAATATTCTAGTGAACTTTTAAAGCAATTTTCATCCATAATTACATACTTTGATGTTAATTATATTTTTCTAGGGATCTGATCAATTGATACCATACTTATTCTTTCTATGGATAGTTTTTGGTTATGATGATGAAATATCGATGGAATCCATTTTATTTTCCATGGGTTAAGTAAGGATGAATGATTTTATGATCTTATAGAATAGATATAAATAGATTTATGATTATGTGCTGGGTGGTCTCGGAATTATATATCCCTCTAATGCATTGGGTAAATGTGGATGACTCAAGAGATAAATATGTTATACATGAACCTGATTTAATGGTCACAATTTTATGCATGAACCTGGTTTTCATGTTTATAAGATTGTGTATGGACCTAGTTCTCTTGTCCCTAAGATTATGTATATACATGGTTTTATGTTTATAAGATTATTTATGGACCTAGTTTTCATGTCCATAAGATTATGTCTATACATGGTATTAATTTCCATAGGATTATGTGTTGACCGGGTTTCTGTATCCATAATATTATGGATAGACATGTCTTTCATGTACATAAGATTATAATAAGACACGATGTTATTTATATATGATTATGTGTGGTCCTGATTCCATGTCCTTAACTTAATGAGTAAACCTGTTTCTATTTAAACATGTTTAAAATGCTATAAACTTATGTTTTTACATTTTACTATGTCAATATTATGATATTATGGACCATTTTCATTGATTTATTTATACTTTAGGTCTTACAAACTTCAAAGATTTATTCCATGAAAAATTACTATGATCTATGATATTTATATTATAGTTTTTAAATTTCAATATCGTGTTCAGATACCCTTATATCCATGTTATTCTTAACTGATCATTGATATATCCCCTATTTACTCTTACTGAGCATCTAAGATCATCTGTTATTATGTTTCCTTTACCTAGGTTTTGAATAATTGTTTTATGTATGGTATATATAATAAGAGTTCTATATATGAAGATTATTATTGGATATATTGAAGATATTCCATGAAATAAGAATATTGTGTATCTAGTCTCCAATGACACTAACCCTTTATGTTCATTGTGCATGTGTTTGTATAAAAAAGTGGATATTTATCTATTAAGATATAATATATATGTATGAAAATATTGCGTCATTATAGTTGGTATTAGAGGATAGGTTTAGTTAATATTTAGATATTTGGATTAGGTAAATTTGGTGAAAACCCTTGGGATAAGTCTAGACATAGGATACCATGATAATGATTTGTAATAAAGTGATTATGTGGTTTTCCAATAACTATTCATTATATGGATAATACGAGTGAACATGGTTTTGGAAAATATTTATCTAGGGTTAATACCTCAAATATAGTTGGATGAGTATATATAGTCCATCATTATGTTTCATAGTGAGTGTTTTCTTACTACGCATCTAGTTTGAAACTTCTAAGAGATAGGAATGGGTTAACACACAATCTTCTTATGAACCAGTATAAAGGATTTCAAAATATTATAAGTAATAATGGGATTGTTTAAACCTAAGGTTTCAAATATTGATAATAATGTGTCATAATTTAGACATCTCATAACGAATTTTTCATAATTATATGATTTCTCACTATGTATATTGTTGCTCGCACTATATTGTTTTGGGGTTACTCAATGGATGGAACCCAAATTAATAATTTCAATATAAAATATGATGGAAAATGTAATGATAACCCTCATGATAAACCAAATATATTAGGATAGTGGATAAAATATTTTTTGACTATGATCACTCAAATATCTCATGATATGAGTGGAAACATGGGTTACGTTGAACTTATGAATACACAAAGTATATAAAAGCATTCCATTATTTATTTAATGTGACAAACCCCACCCTCCTTCTAATGGGTCTTCTCATCGATATGTTATTGAGAAATGGAACAACGTGTTGCAACGTAAATTTTTCTTTATTGAGTTCTGAAACTGTGAAAAAGTTGTCTTAGTTGTTTATTGTTTTTAAGGTGAAAGAGAATAATAGTGTAATATTATTAAGAATATGACACAAGGGGATGAAATTGAATCTATATAATGTTAATAATTTTAGAGTATATTTTTAATTAATCACTTCCCTCATATTCGATGAAAAACAAATTGATATGGAATTCCTTGAGCTTAAGTAGAAGGATGATGAATCCATTGGTACCTAGGAGGAAAATTTTACAAGACTCTCAATGTATGATTCTAGTTTATTCATAATCCATAAAAGAAAAATTGATATATTATTTAGTGATTTGAAACCAATTATTTTAGAGGAATTTTCACCAAGGTACTTTTGAGTTATCCCTAGTGATCAGAAAAAAGAATACGGAGTTTCATGGAAACTCTAGTGGTATGTCACGTGAAGAGAGGAAAAGGTCAGAAGGAGTGATCAAGTGAATTCCTAGAAGGAATGATAATATTTTTCAATTGTGGGAAACCCTATAATTAACCAAAATAATTTTTACATGATATAAATATTCCAATCAATGAAATGAGTGAAGAAATAGCTCAATAGAATACACTACTCACACTTTAGTTCTATAGACGAAAGGAGTTTGGGAATTATGCAAGTCAATAATCTAATCCAAGAGCTAATGGGGATAATAAGACACAAAACCCTCTAAATAAAAATTATTAAAGGAAATATTATGAAATCAAAACATCTTATGTGAATCATGATAGTTAGGAAACACTTATCCTCCACTCTTGTTTTGGGGATTCCATGTTGAAGTTTGTATGAATAATCCATATGAAAGTATTATATATTATTTAAATATGATGTGATTATAAGCATTTATTATCTCTATATAAATATATTCCATATATATTTCTAGTATAATCAAATAATATTTTATATTATAAATAAATATATGATCATCCACTAGTGCAAGGATGAACCTGAACATTTAATAGAAATATTATTAGCTATCATAGAAGATTATTTTAGTAAAAAAGGGTGAATTATCTTTTTGAAACATATGTGATTTTTTTATTACATTATTAGGGGAAATTATTGGTATATTTTGGAGAATATATGATCATGTTATATATATTTTTGTATGATACTTTATGAGGGATTAAATTTATCTGAAGATAATTTTTAAGTTGAAGATGGAAGGATTTGAGATTAAATCACAATTGTATTTGGTTTTAAATATATTCTAGACAAATTTTGGAGGAACCATATGTTTAACTATTTATATAATGGATTATGTTAATCTTTCAATGTTTTATTTAGGTTTAAGATATTAATGTATTATATTTACCGATACTGGATAACTTGTGCTCAACATATTTTTAGTAAATATTTTGAGATAGGAGGAATAAATTTACATTTTTTAAAGATCTGATAATACATTAAAACTTAATATTAGTGATTTGGGAATAAAAAATTCATCATGATTATTAATTTCTTAGAGTACGAGTTAAAGTGTAAATTCATCGAAGTGCAACTAGAGGATGAAATTGTGATTATGAAATGGAAGGAAATTAAATAAGTATATTTTACCATGTTCACAATCTTTATTGTAATATAATACCTCAACATTAGGAAAATGATCTTGAAACAAAAAAAATCCTATTATATTAATTTATGATGAACCGATGGTCCTTTTTACATCAAATTTACTTATAGTTTCTTTATTGTTAATATTATCCTAGAAATATTATATGTCACTCTCTATTATCCCTTGGGTGTTAGTTTTTTCCACCATGAAAATATTTTTCTTTCTCAATAATTTTATAATATTTGGAAAACTATTTTTTATTCCATATGACCTTCATATTTCCCTTTCCCTCTTTTTAAGAGGAATTTTTATTAATAGTATTTATGTTGAGGGTTTTCCGCAAAGGAATTTTCAAATTTCAAACCCATGATTACCAATCACGCATTAAAATTTATAGGGAATAACATTTTATGTAGGGTTATAATGTTAAACCCCATGATATTTAAAAAAAATAATGTTTGATCTCATATACAACCTGCAACATTGATCTTAAACAAACTACAAAATATTATGATTTAAAAATGGTTGTTATAACCTACCTGTTGAATTAGTGGGTATGAATAGGAACAAACACATTATGAAATGTATATAAAGGTACTAATCAATAAAAAATTCTTTATTAATTCTTAGAAAATAATAATTCATATTTCTTGATAAAGTCAAATTATTCTTCAAAAATACCTTTCCTTTAAAAATGATTTTTATTAAATTTTTGTGAGAAAATAGTATATTTAAATTTTAAAAATTTAATAGAATTTTTGGTAAAATGAATCCAATTTTTGAAAATCAACATTTCAAAATTATCTTAGATATTGTTTGTAATATTGTTTTTGAAAAGATTGTTTTTTCTAAGAATGGTAAAAAATATTATTTTTTATTAAAAATCATTTTTTTTGTTTCAAGATTTTACACAGTTTTGTTTTGTTTTAAAATTATTTAATGGTAAAAATTGCACTATTATATTATTAAAATTTTAATTAAGTTAATTTGAACAAATTTTATGGTTTAATTTGATATAAAATCATTTATATACATAAAAATGAATTTTTATGAAAAATTATTTTTCATTGCATTTTATGGTTTTCTCTTAAATTAAGTTCTGACACTTATAAAAATTAAATATTGAAAAAATGTTTCCATATAAAGTAAAATGAGATATAAATTTGTTAAATGGGTCCCTTTTATTTTGTGTCATTATGAATAGTAACATTGGTAAATACTTGTGTTCAATCTATTTGAAAGTTCAAGTTTAGTGCATGTAACCTTGGTATCCCAGGTAAATAATTGTATCGGAAGGTTCCAAAGATTCTGGTAGGATAAAACATGAGTAAACAATGTGGAATAAGAGTAAACCCTGTGTAAAAGGAGTAACACTCTATGTACTTGTGTTCAATGCATCTGTAGTTACTTCAAAACTAAATTCAAACTATGTGCATTGATGACACAGAGTGTATTTATTTCTTACAATGTGTCTTGATAGGGACATCATGGTCCATGGTAAATCATAGTACACACAATGTATCACACATACATTATGTATAGTCCCATTGAGTTATATATAGTCCATGTATTTCTATACACGAGCTACCTGACTGGTGACCACGTAACTCAGAGGCCACATGCCATATAATCGCTTATAAATGTCGTGTACTACAGTTTTTCTAGGCATGGTTGACACGCCCATTATCTAGGGGTGTACCTTGGATAGATAGTGGGATATGTACATGTCATGTAACGTTATATTATATGTTGGGTTCTTCTACCCAATTACATAGATTTAAAATTTATTTATTATACTGTATAAACCATATACACATGTTCTTGCTTGTTGTCAATAAGTTGATAGGTCACTCTATATGATGGGTTTTAAAATATATATATATATATATATATATATATATATATTCTTAATTAATGTCTGCATAATGTTCAATATCTTCATATCATGTATGAGTTGTGTTACAATTGTTAATCTACATGCATTAAAGCATGACACATTACAAAAAAATCATGTAATTCGTGTAATCATTAAGTTGATACTAAAAATCATGAAAGTACATGATAAGTCATGTATGCTATATGTCACCATGAATAAATTTAATATGAGTATAATATATGTTGGTTATATCCATATAGGTATCCACCATGTTTCCTCTAATTTATATTTATGTACACACTTAATTTTAAATAAATTTATTTAATTTATTTAATATTATGATGGATGGGAATCTAAAATAAATTCAGGTAATAATTAATATAAAATAATTTAATAATTAAAGATGATAACTTATTGAATTGAGTGAGCTTTATCTTAAATAAAAAGGATTGATAATAAAATTCTAGTTTTATAAAATGTGTAATTATTTGCAGTCATGTGGATGATCATGAGCATAGACTAGACCTTTGTATATAATTCATTTAATTTAATTTATTATTAAATTAAATTTTTGGCTTTTTTTCCTTCTCTCATTTTATTATGTAAGGGACTTTGTTCCCATGGTTTCATTTATTTAAACCATTTCCCCTAACATATGTGTTAGTAAAATCATATTCAATAGATGGAGCTCCCAATCTAATGGATATGGTTCAATATTGGAATGAATGTGAAACAATATCCAAGAGATATATGCATAGGTGGATAGGTGGAAAGATTTAACATGTACCTTAATTGGTTCAAGGTGTTTTCCCAAAGATCAATTATTAGTTTATCAACTTCTAGATAAACTAACCATTTGTAAAATCTCATGATCATACGTCATTATTATTTTACTTCTATCAAGTCTCATGGTTATTTCATTATGGATGTTTTTTCACGATCAAATGAGTTACTGAAATTAGTGAGCATGCAATATAGAACATAAATAAATTTTATTATACCAAGATATTATCTAATACATGGTTAAACACTTACCTAAATCCACTTAATATTTACAAACATTTGATAAAGATAATAATTGGACATTTTAACATAAAAGTATAAAATACCTCAATAATATATATTAAGTCTTTATAGTGTTCCACTACTTTAGTTACAATTGAACCATAGTTCAAAGTGGTTTACCATCCAAAGTTGGGGTGATTTCAATTATAATGTAATTATAACTTGATGTTTCAGGTTGACATAACTTAGTTCACATCAAGGGTTGAATGCTAAAATAGGACTTTGTTTAACTGAGTGGCATCGGTTGAGGAAATAAAATTTAATGAATTTTGGATCTGGGATTCTACTTGGCAGATCAAGGAACTGTGAGTTAATGTAGTTGGAATTTATAATGCCGAACTTAAACCATTCATGTTTCTTGACTAACCAATTTTGGGGTAATGAGAAGGGGAATATGGATCCTTTCCACTAGAATGTTTAAGATATAGGATATTCCAAATTCAGTGGTGAGTGATATTGGGTTTCAATAAAATGGTGGGAGACTAAGAAATATAATATTTATTTATTTGTCTAAATTTTATCAGTTAAAGTACTAATATTTTGCTCCTATTATTTTTAGATACAACATTAAAATGAATTCAAACATATCCCTACGATCTGTACTTGATAAAGATACCATTCTAACTAGCACAAATTTATAAGAGTTTTAATGGTTCACACACATTATCCTTCACCATGAAAAGAAATTTAATGTGATGGAAGAACTTATTCCTGACTCACCTGGTAATGAGGGAACTAATTAATAGTATCACGCTATGAGAAACATTTGACCAATTCCAAATATGTTCAATGTTTCATTCTATCATTCATATCCAATAATATTTTGATTCAACGAGAAGACATTGATGCATGTAACCTGATGTCTTTCCGTTGGGATCTCTTTCAAGATAAGGTGAGATAAGAGCGGTACAATATTTACAATGCTTTGTTTACAACTAAGATTAGAGAGTCTTTTCCAGCTAGGCCTAATATAGTCAAGCTTATTGGAAACTCCCAGCTTCGTATAGGCTATTTTATTGGACATTCAAGAGGGTATAGATATACCATCAGGACTAGGAACTGTGCACCTATGAACATGGAATTTTTTGATATGTTTCCTTTCAGATATTTAGAGTTTGTATCATTTAAAATATGTTGTGTAAGATCTTTTCATACTGTGTATTTCTTGATTATTCATTGGTCATGTATCACTCCTAAGTGACTCCTAGTCTTATGATCCATGTAAGGGTTACCCCTCAACCATATTGAATATGGGAATACTAAATAAAAAATTATGATCCATCGGGATTTGAAATAAGAACAAGGAAAAGGGGTCCAAGACTAATGACAAGGTTAAATCTCCTAGGCACAATTCTTCCAAGAAGAGGAAGACCTAGAGGTAGATCAAGGAAAAGGGGGCACTATGTTTTTAATGTGGAAAGACATGACACTAGAAGAGGAACTACACCCATAATAAAGGGGAAGCTTATGGTTCATTCATTATTGGGTGTAATCTTTCAATATCTACACATTGGGTATTAGACATAGCTTGTGGTTCCACATCTGTATCCAAATGTAGTAACCAAGAAGATTTCCAAATATTTCTAGGGGAAAGGTGGATCTGAGAGCAGCTAATGGTGAGAGGTTGGATACCCTATCCATTGGTGACTACCAAATTTCCTGTCCAATAAGAATGGTTTTGGTTTTTAATTTTTTTATTATGTATCAATGGTTATTAAGAACATATTTTATGTATCATGTATAGATGCGGATGGGTTTATTTTTAATTTTGGAAAATAAAAATTCTTCTATTATAAGGAAAATATATATTATGGTATGGAACATTTAAATAATGGTATTAATGTATTAAATTAGGAATACCGTGTATTGGAAATTGATAATAAATAATGTTCACATGACACATATAACACCTAACTATGGAATCAATATCTTGGTCATGTGAAGTATAATAATTTGATAAATATCTAACAATATGGTTTTTAGACTCATGTAAGATAAAAACACCTGAATGAATTCATTCTTATCTATAAGGAAAATTACCAAACTGCCATTTGGTGGACTGAGTGAAAGGGCCACAGAGCTTCTATGATTGGTACACACTACTGTGTGCCAACCATTTACCATAGAAGCTAGAGGTTGGTATTGTTACTTCATAAATTATACTGATGACTTCAGTATATATAGTTATGTTTACTGGATGAGGTATAAGTCTGAGTCCTTCGATAAATTCAAGGAATTCAATAATGATGTAGAGAATCAACTTGGAATGAAGATAAAGAAACATCAATCAGATGGAGGTGATGAATATCTTAACGAAGAGTTTATTGACTTCTTAAGGGATTTTGTTATCCTATCTAAACTCACTCCACATTATACACCATAGTATAATAGTATTATTTAAAGGAGTAATCATACCTTTTCAGATAAGGTATGGTTGATAATGAGTCATAATAATCTTCCATTATCCTTTTGGGGATATGGATTACAAATTGTAGTGCACACATTAAAATAAGTACAAAATAAAGCATAAAATGGAATTACCATCAACTTATGGAGTGTAAAGACACAAATTTTTTCACATACACATGTATAGGGTTGTGAGGCATTTTTTACTCCCTTCACATGAAACAAACTAGCACACCAATGAACATAGAGTTTATTTATAGAATATCCCATGGAAACAAATGAATACTACCTATACAACCCCTCAGATAAGAAAGTGAGTGTCTCTAGAAAATATGTGTTTCATGAGAGGTATCACATCCTCAAAAAGGATCATGGGTGCAAGATTGACTCTGATGAAGTTGATGTTCAAGATACAGAGAAGAAGTAGTTCCTGAAACCAAAGTACAAAATAGGACCATATGAGAGGTATGAGAACCAGACAGATATGGTTTTCTAGTCATTGAATATGGTGACTCATTATTAGGTGAAAATGATAAACCTCTCTGCTACAAAATGGAAATAGAGATCTCAGAAGATGTTAGATGGATAGATGCCATGAATTCCGAAATGGATTCTATGTATCAGAACCATGTTTAGGTTTGGGATGACGTTCTAGATGATGTAAATCCCATTGGATTCAAATTGGTATTCAAGAGGAAAATAGACATGGAAGGTAAAGAAAAAAATAATATAAAGAAAGGCTAGTGTCTAATGGGTTTGAAAATCATCATGTTATTGACTATGACGAAATCATTTCACCAGTTTCAATATATAAATCCATAATAATTCTAATTGATATAAAAACTTACCATGACTATGATATTTGGAAGATGGATGTCAAAACTGCATTACTTAATGGTAACATTTAGGAATATGTTAATATGACACAACCAAAAAGATTTGTGACTTTAGGTGATTCCAAAAAAAAATTTCAAGCTACATAGATCCGCTCATGGATTGAAACAACAATCCATGTCCTGGATAATTTGATTCGATGAATTCAAAAAACAATTTTGTTTCATTAATAATGATTGTGATCCGTGTGTTTACAAGTGGTTTATTGGAAATTTTGTCATTTTACTAGTAGTATATGTAGACGACATATTAATTATTGAAAATGACATACCAGTCTTACAATATGTTTATGATAAGTTAAAATGTGTTTATACGTGAAGGACTTAGGTTTAGTAGCCTATATTCTAGGGATCAAGATCATTTTTGATATATCCAAGAGGCTTCTTGGACTAAGTCAGTGTAAAAATTTTAACCATATACTAAATAGATTTAGTGTGGAAAAATATAAGTGGGTATTGGTTTCAGTGTCAAATTGTTTACATATTTAGAAGAAAATGTTTCTTCAGACACAATATGTGAAATAGAAAATGACTAAAATCACATAAGCTTTAAAAATAGGATCAATAATACATCCCATGTTATGTACTATACTTGATGTTTCCTGTGAATTGAACATCATAGGAACATATCAACCTAATCTATGAGAACAATGTTGGTATATTGTTAAGGATATCCATAAGTATATATGAAGAAATAAGGATATGTTATTTGTGTATGGAGAAGATGAGGAGATGGACATCAAGGGTTATACTGATTCTAGTTTTTTGATAGATCAGAATGATCTGAAGTCACATTTATGAATTGTTTTACGTCTTAATAGAGGATCTTTGAGTTGGAAGAGTTCAAAGAAAATAGCCTTCACTAGTTCAATAATGGAGTCCGAGTATGCAGTAGCGAATGATGCAGCTAAGGAAGTCATTTTGATACAGAACCTTGTCCAAATGCCATATTTGGTAACTATTAGTAATTGTATTGTGATAATATTGCATTGGTTGATCATGCAAAAGAGTCAAGATCACACCACCGAACAAAGAATATACATTGAAAGTATCACCTACTGTGGTATTTTTACCAAAGGTGTGAAGTTACAGTGAGTAGAGTACCCATGGAAGAGAACATGTTGGATCGCTTGATTAAATTACCATCTCAGCAGAGGCATGAGTATCATGTGAGAGATAGAGGATTGAAGGCCATTAGGAGTTTTCTCTAGTGTAAGTGGTAGTTCCCCGCAATGATGAGAACCCACAAGTAGTATAAGATATCATGGATGGGGACTCATAGGACTTTTATTCACCTTCTAATGGTGTACACCCTTGGTAATATCTAGTGTAGGATATTATGAGAACAAGACTTGCTAGTAGGAAATCCACATTTATATGTTTCATTGGACGTTCCTATCTTTAGACATGTATATTGGTCCCTATAATTTATGATTATTATTAATGAGTAATATGAGTCACGTACTTTGATTTATTGAAAAAAACTGTGATGACAGATGTTCACAGTGAGGTGAGATACGTTGGGTGCATCACGAGTAATACTTTATTAATGAATAATTAGAGAAATAATTTTTACCTTATATTATTTAATGGAATTCTATATATCTATACCTTTTATGATAATGATATAGATTAAATAAATCCATGGTCATGGTGTTCTATAATCAAGTTCAATTTATGGGAACTCAACGAAAGAGACAAAGAGCACATAGTTTGACGACAATATCATGAAACTAGGTTGATTAGACATTTCATGATATAGGGATTATCTTAAAAATTATGTTCCTGTATGAGGTATTATGTCGTTGAAAAATTAATTTATCTGTATGTGTACCTTGGAATGTTTCTAGATGCTAACTTTGGACATTATTTTACTTCTCCCAATGCCTCTGAAAAAGAGTCCTAGAGGGCCACACACGAAGTGTATCCATAATCTCAGTTAAATAATATATTATTACTTATTATTTAATAAGTTGAATAAATATTATTCCCGCATGTGGTTTAATAATTATTAATGATTTATTAATCAAAATTATTTCTTCACCAGTTATTCAAGAGAGTATAATTTGAGTAGAATATATAATAAATATTTATTTTCTATATAGTAAATATAATATTTATTATTTATTATTGAATAATGCAGTGATATTAATTTAACAAACAAATATTCATTATGTGGGGCCCGATAAATATTTTGGAGGAATGGTGGACCAAGTTTAATGGTCTGGTGAGAAATAAAAAATATTTATTATTATATGATTAAATAATTTTTAATTTATTTCTCAAGTTAAGGGAATGTCGGGAAATAAAAATAATAATATTATTATTCGACATGGGGTTCTACATGTATTAAATAAATTATATATAGAACTTCTCAAATTATTTATTTATAACCCTAGAAATACATAAACCCAATCAAATTATTTTCTATGAGATCTAATTCCTTTTTTTGTTTATGCATGATAGTTTTTTAGAATCCTATAAATACCTAGATATATCTCAAATCCATAAACACTCCCTAGAATGGTGAGAAATCTCCATCCATCTCCCAGTCTCATGTCAATAGATATCCAGAAGAACCCATTGGAAGTTGTTCTCTAGGTGATCAGAAGAAGACAACATATGTGATAGGATTTGTCGTTATAGAACCCAGAGATTCCTATGACGATTTTTGAATATTTTTTGGACACATGTGGATCACCTATAGAGGGAATATACTTTGATTCCTATAATGAAACAACCATATAATTCAGATCTATTGTCAGATTCAACAATGAAGAAAGAATTATATCAAAGAAGTTTTTTAATTAATTAAAATAATTATAAATAATATGTGATGGTCCTCTATTTGGTTATAGAGTTCTATAACTTTTTTATTTTCATAAATTCAATTATGTAGATTACGGAATTTATTATTTTCAAGATATCGGAATGATCATCGATCATAATAAAAATAAAATATGGTCATAACCCTTTGAATGCTTCTATTGATCCCAAAAACTATACATACAAGGAGCCTATCGACTTCTAGAATTGTATAAATATTAGGGTATATATAATAATAATTTACTATCAATACACATATCAAAAAATTGCCTATTTTTATCATTGTTTCTACAATTTTTGAAACAAACCAAGAGAAAATACTGTGGTTATTATGTTTGAAAATTTATGAGAGATAACATATACCATCAAAAAACTGGCATCCCTAAGAGATATTTTATAAGATAATTTATATTTAATTTAAAATATTAATTAATCCTTGGTGTATTTATATTTTACCAATACTACCATAGCTATCAAAAGTCCTGGTATTTATAAGGTGAAAAATATTTGTTTTGAAATGACTAGGGAATATACCTGATGTAAAAATGTACACCTATATCATGAATATTTGAATTTATAAAAATTATTTAGTTTAATTTATCATCATTTTATCTAATTTTTTTGTTAATTCCCTCATTATTTTTATCTATTAATTTAGTTTTTTTTTATTTTTTGGAGTGACCAAGAAGAAATGAGTTCATCAACAAGGATGATTCACTCATATACTATTATTATTCATTGTATGATAAAAAGATAGAGTGTAATCAACCATTCCTCAATTTGATACACTATGTACCAAGTATAACTCAAATTTTGTGGTTTCAGATTAAAATTGATATTTTATGAATGTATTGTTTCATATTTATGTTTGATTTATTTTATTATAGTATTAATAACATAAAAATTGTTTTCTTATACATGTGAATTGTTTTTTGAAAGTCATATTTTACCTTCAACTATCTATATAAAGACATAAATTAGATAACATGTTTCTTTTCTATGAGGCATTTCAAATAACATGGGGCTTCCTTTTCCATCCAAATGGAATTGCTCTATCTTTTCTTGGTTGGTGAAAACATTTTAAAGAAAAACACACATCACAAACCCAATCATCAACACCTCCATATGATCCACAGTGTGCTCAGTATGACTCTAAATGTATATTTTTTAGTTTATAATTTACATTTTAGTTCAAACCACACATCACATACTCAAAACTGAGATAAAACATTCATATTGTTTTGATACTTTAGTAAATTGATCCATAAGTCATTTACGATGTATAGTAATCAGTTTCACCTCAATCAAAGACATAGTGTGACTCGTATGACATCAAAGGTGTATTTTTTTACAATTGACAATAATTTTAGTTAACACGCAAGTGAAATGCTCAAAACCATGAAAAAATATGATTGTTTTGATACTTTAGGAAAACAATCAATAATTCATTTTTGACATGTAGGAATCACTAGTACCTCAATCGGACGCACAATTTCACCATTATGACTCAAAGTGTGTATTTTTATTTAAAATTGACATTAATTTTAGTGAAAAGGACAACTTAAATACTCAAAACAGATTAAATGATTTTATACTGTTTTGATAATTTTGGAAAATGATCTATGAGTCATTTGTGATGTATAGGAATCAGCCACACCTAAATCTATCGCACTGTGTGACTGGTATGCATACATGTTTTGGTTATTAGTTTAAAATTCTTATTTTAGTTCAACAAGTGTCACTTGATAAAAATTGATCAAACATACCCCGATATTTCTGATAATTTTTGGCAATGATTAATAAGTCATTTTTTATGTGTTGAAAGAAATCTCTTGTCAAACTGACACACGATGGGGCCAGTGTGACCAAAAGTATGTGTTTTCATTTTTACATTAAATTTTTGATAAAAGAACAAGTTATATACTCATAACCAAGGAAACACATTCATATTTTTTTTATACATTACGATAATAATTCATAAGTAATTTGTAAAATGTAAGAATCATATGTTCCTCAATTCGACGTACGGTGTGACCATTATGACTCCAAATGTGACATACTCAAAAATAATTAAACACATTAATATAGTTTTGATACTATATAAAAATTATCCATAATTCATTTTTGATATGTAAGAATCAAATACACTTCAATTCCAAACATGTTGTGCCCGGTATGACTCAAACTGTCTGTTATCGGTCTAAAATTGTCATTTTATATCAAAACACTTATCACTCACTAACAACTAAGAAAACGAACTCAGATTGTCTTGATACTTTAGAATGATGATTCATAAATCATCTTTGACACGTAGGAATAAGTCTCTTCTCAAATTGACATATTATGTGACTTATATGACTTAAAGTGTGTGTTTCCAGTTTGAAATGACATTTTAGTAAAAAACAAAAGTGACATACTCAAAACCAATAAAACACATTCATAATGTTTTGATACTTTTGAAAAATTATCTATTATTCATTTGTGACATGTATTAATGTGAATCATATCAATCTGATGTATAGTGTAACCAATATGACTCCAAGTGTGTCTTTTTATCTGAAATGGACATTTATTTTAGTAAAAAGAAAAAGTGACATACTCTAAACTAAGAAAAAAAAATTTAATTGACTTTATAATTTAATAAATATATCCATAAGTCATTTGTGATGTGTAGGAATCAACCACAGCTCAATACAAGTCACATTGTGATAGATATGACTCTATGTGTGTCTTTTTATTTAAAATTGACAATAATTTTAGTAAAATAAAGTGACTTACTCAAAATCTAAAAAACATGTTTAGAATATTTAGATAGTTTATTAAAATTATCCATAAGTCATTTGAAATATGTTTTAATAGACCACACCTCAATCTAACACACGATGTGACCGGTATGACTCCAAATGTGTCTTTTTAATTGAAATTAACATTAATTTTAGTATAAAGTACAAGTGACATACTCATGAATAATCAAAATAATTCATGTTGTTTTGATACTTTAATAAAATGATCCATAAGTTATTTTTGAGGTGAAGTAATCAAACATACCTCAATCTGATACAACGTGTGCCCGATATGCCCTATGGTGTCCGTTATCAGTATAAATTATCATTGTAGTAAAAATAATAAGTGGCATACTCAAAACCGAGAAAATTCATTCATATGGGTTTGATACTTTATGAAAATTATCCATATTTGGTTTATGACATGTAGGAATAAACCACACCTCAATTTAATGCATGGAGTGACCAGTATGACTTCAAGTGAGTCTTTTTATTTAAAATTTACATTTTAGTAAAAAACCCAAGTGACATATTCAAAACCAAGAAAACACATTCATATTGTTTTTATACTTTAAAATAATAATCCACGAGTCATTTTGGAAATTTAGGAATCTTAAACACCTCAATCTGATACACGGTGTGCCAGGTATGTCTCAAGCTGTCTGTTATCAGTCTAAAATTTACATTTTTCATTAAAACGTGCATCAATCACCGAAAAAATATTAAATATGCTAGAATTGTCTTGATACTTTAAGACAACAATTCAAAATAATTTTTGTGATGTGTATGAATCAATATCATATCAAACTGATACATGATGTGACAAATATGACTCAACGTTTATGTTTACAGTTTAAAATAACACTTTTGTAAAAAAGTAATGTTACATACTCAATACCTGGAAAACATTTTCAAATTGTTTCAATAGATTAGGAAAATGATCTATAAGTCATTTTTGACATGTAAAAATATACCCTACCTCAATAAAATGCAACGTGTGACCGGTATGACTCTAAGTGTTTCCTATTATTTAAAATTGACAATTTATTAATGTATTCTTTAATTTTTATGTTTAATTTATTTCTTTTTAATATTACTTACATAAGATTTATTTTCTTATACATGTTCATTATTTTTCTCGTGTTGGGGTGGTATGTTTGGAAACAGATACCATGGAGGATTTTTTTTGAAATTTCATGTGATGTATCCCTCCCTCTCAACCTCTTCCAGCTCTCATCGTGTCCTTGATTGGAATTACTGGAATTCACGATGACAGTAGTAACATATGATGAATAAGAAGATGAAGAGTTGGAGGATTCATATGTGATATATCATTCGATGATAGATTCAATGCCAATGTTACCAAAGGTGAAAAAAATTACCACCAATGGATGAGATGATTGTGTCTATTGGATCACCATAATTGACATTGAGGATTTGAACATTAGAAAACAGAGTGTCTTGACTCTTAGTAAATGTCACTTGTTAATTCTTCTTACACTCGATCTTCTTTATTTCTATCTTCCAGAGTTTAGTCATCTTTTTTTGTGTGTTTCCTTCCCAACCGGAGTGATGTTAAACCTCATATCTGATGGTATTTGTACTTAGAGAAGCTATGAAACTTGTTGATTCAAAAAAAAATCATGCAGTATTAAAGGATTTAAAAAGAACAACACAATGATAAAATTTTCACAAAAATACATAACTACCTGTCTTCTCTATTTCGCCTATCTCAAATCTATCTCTTAATGCTCATGAGGATCATACCTTTCAATTTGTGAACACTGTGGGTGTTTATTAATAAGTATCTCAAACTCCCCCACAACCTCAAATCTATGCATGTAGCACCTCAAATCAAATCTATGCACACACCACCCACCTCATAGCTAGTGCGGTTTGTCACCTACTAGTTTTCAGCGTGCAAATTGTTTTAGATTCCATTGTGCGGATTTTTTTTCAGACATACCAGCTTCCAACCCTTTTATATATATATTTGAAATTATTTGGAACTTTTTAAGCACTTTCCTAGTTATAATTATATATAATTATATATATATATATATTAATTTTGAATTTTAAATATAAATTTATATAAAAAATTTATATTTATAAATATATATTTATAATTGTACTTATAAATATATATATAACTATATTAATATAAATATATTTATAAATAGAATTATTAATAATGTCATTTTTTAACTATATATTTTTTAAAATATATATATACATAAAAATTAAATTTAAAATTATCAGGTGTTTAAATGTCTATTAAATTATATAATTATAAATATATTTTAAATGTATATAATAATATACACAAACATTTATATAATTATTAATATATTTACAGTTATATTATTAAAAATATTTATTTATAGAGATAGATGTATTATTATAAAATTGTAAATATATTTAAAATTATATAATTATTAAAATATTCATTATTTATATATATCGATATAAATTAATATAATTATCCTTATAAATAAATATTATTATATATATATAATTACTATAACTAAACATTTGAAATATATATATATATAATTGTAAATAAATAAAAATGTATATAATTATAAATCAATATTTACATGATTATAAATATACTTAAAAAATTGAAAATATGTATTTACAAATTTAATTAAAAATATATATAATTATAAATAATTTTTTTTACATAATTATAAATATATAATAATAAATATAATAAATGTATTTATTATTTAAATTTATTGATTATAATTTTATAATTACTTAAATATATAATTATTTATTTATAATCATATAAATTATTTTTAAAACAAATATGTATATTTATTTATAATTATAAACATATATATATATATATATATAATAATATAATTAAATAATAATAAAATAATTAATAATATTTTTTAATATTTGAATTAATAATATATAACTTAAAAATAAATATGAGCATAAATTATGTAAATCGTAAATGTCATTTTTTTTAATCAAAAAAGATTGTGTCGTGGAAAATATTTTTTGTTTACAATATTTTTTATTTTCTTTTCATTTTTCTATAATATATTATATGTTTTGCCAGTGTGAAAAAATTGATTTATATTATATATATACATTTTAATTTATATTCTTTTGAAGTCACAAACATGAACCATAACAATGTCATATGTACATGACTTTGAAAGTCTATAAATTTTAATGTATAAATACAATTTAAATGAAAATTTTCAAACAAACTAAACATATAAAAAATTATTGAAAATTAAAAATATATTTCAAAAAAATATTAATGAAAAACAACTTTAATGGAACAAAATATTGTTGTTTCGAAACATATATTTTGTATATATATTTTTAAAATTTCCTTGACTACTTTAATTGAGATCTATAACCATATAATAAATCAACATTGAAGGTACAAATCCCATTTAGAGTAGTGAAAGGAATTTCATAATAATTTATAACTACAAATGTTAAGTTATACAAAAACATATGAGATATAAACTATAAGTACAATCTATGTGAAACTTTAAACTATTCAGTTCTTGTTGTTATTTATTAATAGTTCATGTGAATTATTTTTTTAACTAATTTTTAGAATTTATTTTTTCTTTATCTAAAATAAAAATTAATTATCTCAATAAATAAGTTTGTTAATATATACAGTGTCACAAAGGAATGCATCAATTTTAATGTCCCTCAGTACCAGAACCTAGTGTATGAACTTCACACCCACTCCGCGTCTGAAATCTCTGTAACTTCAGTGTCTTAGATATAGGTTTGGGGTCCTCCTCTTCCACTGTTGTGGGTAATTCATCATATTGTTGTGTAGAGGACTACCCAAAATCATATTTGGAGGACAACCCAATATCACAGGAGGATTTATATGGCCTTAGGGATCCCAAATAATGTCAAAGTGTGATATCAAATAATTCATCATCAGTGGGAGTGGGAGCCACCACAAGTTGTGTTACCACACCCTGGTTGTAGTCTGTTGTAGTCAGCTAAGATAGATATGTCATATATGGCACATAAATCTCTTACTGTTGTGTAAGATTATCAGTTTTTTTATGTGATGATGTTTTTGTGGAGCAGTATAATCTATAGGAGCCTCTCTAGGATGTTTATTTCCACACCTTTCCTCTCACTGATGTCCTCTTCTCTATCTTCCAACTTGCAATGGCGGTGGTGGTGCATCATCCTCAGCTGACACAACAGGGACATCATCATCCTCAGGAGCCTTATCTATAGAACATGGATCGAGATATAAACGTGTCACCTCATTATATATACTCTCATGTATAAAATAGATAGAATATTTCAGATCCACTAGATCTCGGTGAACTATATCCTGCCTAATAAATTTCCCCTACCGAGTATCTATGATATGTACATGATGATCAAGGTTGTATGACTACAAATGAAAGAACATTGAAATTAATATAAAACATGCACTAAAAAATATGATAAATATCAGTAAACATACCAACTGTTGAATGCCTATCCCCTAACACATAAGGTACATGATCGTGTATCATCGATACCAAAATGCATAATAACTTTAATAATATTTCCAATAACATGTTGTGGGATATTATTTTTGAATGATATTGTATTGGGAATGTGTGTCCCAATACTCGATATAATGTGTAAGAAACTACGACCAGTATATCTTATGCATACCTATAAAAATAATTGAATGTGACCCATCAACTAGTCGTGGTGCCATTGGGATAGGATGTATATATCCAAACTAGCACATGAATCAGTCAGGCTGGTGCCATTCAATGATATGGAAGTGGATGAGTGTAACCACTACACCATGATCTCTAATCATAATTGTGTAGTATAGTAGAAGCGATGCATAGTAAAACCTATATATGAGGTCCACCAAACAAGAAATGTAAATTCAAAAAAAAAATTATCAATTATTTTGATAATTTTACTAATATAACATTGAAATAACATAAACAAGTAATAACAAAATTAATTTGTCTATAGTAAATTTAATGTTTGACTCACATCACCTGGCAGTATATCATCAAAAATATGTCAAAATCTATGCACACTATGTCTCATATTATGTGCATAACATTGATCCTGACATCTCCTGGTAAAAAATAAGTAATATATGTTGAGTTTATAAAATAAATTAACAAATTTACAAAATAACTCAAATTAATGATGAAAACATACCAAAATCACTGATGATAGTCTCGAAATAGGTGTTGTGTAAGTAGTGCAACAAATCTAGGATCCATGAATGAAAAATTCTCCCATTCCCATATCTATACCAAATCTATCAAACATAAAATCTTCTGTGTGTCTTCCCAAAAACTTGTACGGAGACATCTATATAGATGTGATAATATAGAATAACCCAAACTGTATCTAACAATTTGGTTAAGATCCTCAAGTACTATTAGGTACATCTTATGTACTAAGGTGGTGGAGTAGTCCACACACAACATGCCTCTGATCTGTCTCATAATATATGCATATGTGTTCCAAATAAGCATATAATCATAATAATCATTAGGAATGGTGATAAAATTCTCATCAAACCACCCGATGGACAAGTGGGAACCCTTGAGAAACACTTTGTATTATGATGACATTAATGCTTAGTAGAATGTATATGACTGCACACCAGTTTCAAAAAGTGGAACCAAAAATTTCCTATCTATGAGGTATAGAAAAAATGGCTTTTTCATGTGCACCATGATGAAAATGTTGTGCTCTCTGAATACAAAGATTTCTGATAGGTCCACAGGATAACACATCATGCAACATGTGTGTATGTTTGGAAGATAACATGGGTTTCTATATCTAAATTTATGGAGAACATTAATTTTGACATCTATTTAACTCATACCTATTTTTTGTATTTGGTAAAAAATATTTTTTAATTTTATTTTTTGTTTTTCTTAAATATGAAGTAGGTTCTTTCAAGTGACCACATATATAGATTGAGATGAATTCTTTTAAGTAAAAGTCACACTTGTGGATAAAAGAATATATACTCTTACAAAGAAACATAGAAATGTGACTAGAAATTGTTTTCAAAATTTATAAAGGGTTTTCACACTTCTGTATAGTCAATTTATGATCAAACTGTCGAGAAATGTTTTGAAGGATAAAAATATTTTAATCTAATGTTTTTATTAATTTGACATGAAAATTAAGTATCACGGTTTAGTTTTAAATTATTTTAACATACATTTTTTTGGGAACTAAATTCAACCCCTATTGACTATTCTACTCTGACCAATGAATGGTGAGAGTGAAAAAAATGATTATATGTACATACTTTTACATTAACCGACAGATTACATGAATCATTTTGACTATTAGATGATTTCCCTATGCATCATGGGAAATGTGTCCTCATGTGACCTTCTTGGCTACATAAGTTGAACCTCTGTCCAGGTTCCCATTTACTGGGCCAATCCATATCATTCAAAATATTAGTTGACTTTTTCCAATAATTTGATTACAATATAGTCATGTTTTGTACAAGCATGGATGTGCCATCAAACAACCAAAATTTTTGATATTCCCTAGTAGGCATCCATAGAGAAATATAGGCATGAAAATCATCTATAGACTAGAAAACATTTATATATATATATATATAAAGTGACAAAAAAATTAAAATTTTCAAAAAAAACCACTAAAAACTTGAAGCTGTGAAAATATTCTGCACACTGGAAATTAAAAATAATCTGAATGCTAGAAACCGGTAGGTGTGAATGAACACCAGTTACGGGGTGATACACGCATTGATATGAGGTGATAGAGGAGTTAGTTCTGCTCATCTATAAACACCTCATGATTCTGGTTTGATTCTGTGAGTTTCATAACTATGTGAAGTACATATACCATCAGATACTATGTTAAAAATGACTTTGGTTGGGAAGGAAACACAATAAAAGAATACATATGGATGCAAGAAGATTGAAAAAAATAATATCCAGCGTAAGAAGAACTAGCGGGTGAAATTTACTAAGAGTCACGATACTCTATTTTCTATTCTTTAAAACCTTAGGGACCCCTATGATTCTCAAATATTCATATTTTTCTCCATCACTAGAGTAAATATTTTCACCTTTGGTAACCATGGAATTGAAGTCGTCATCAAACGATATATCATGACCCTGGAATTGAAGTCGTCATCAAATGATATATCACAAGAAAATCCTCTACCTCCACATCCTCTTATTCATCCTTAGTTACCTCTTTTGTCATGTCTTCCAGTAACTCATGTCAGGAAACAGTGAGAGTTGACAATGGTTTGGGGAGGGATGTAGCATGGGAGTTTTCAAGAGGGGAGGAATCAGCAGACTATTGGTGGGATGCTCTGGTAGTGGGGATGTGGTCGGAGGAGCTACAATAGTTTTTGGATTCTATTGAGGCTCTCATGAAGAATGTTGATGAAAGGGAGATGATGATTAGGGAGGGGTTTGTAAGAGCAACAACACATTCTTGCTTTGGCTGAGGCTATCAGGCAGAATGTGGATGCAAGGATGATGATGATTAGGGAACACAAGATCGACAGAATCGATCTTTGTTCATTAAGGTGGATATATTTGAAGTGTTTTTGATTCCCCATAATACACCAAAAAAATTGAATATATATATGTGTGTGTGTATTATATCCCTTGATAAATGTATGATATTTTTAGCTTATCCTTATAAATTTTCATGATTAGTTTTTCTTTTTTTGGGATTTCATAGTGTCAACACTTCTATTCTCAGTGGCCTTGGGAGTGTCGGTGTTTTCATCCACCACTCTTTCATGTATGAATCTTGTAATTGGAAATACTAAGATATTATTATTTATGAGTTTCATTCACCAAATCATCATTTTTTTGTCATCTTTGGGTGATGATTTATAGTAGCTCAAGTAAACTCCACCCATAGTAACCGTTTTACAAACCCAAAATCTATGGATCTGAACCTGTCTTTATTTTTTCATTTTATTTTCCGCATATATAAAATCAATAAATTAGGGTGGAATTACAAGAATCGATTCAACTAATAAAAACTATACATGATCAGTGAGGAACAACTTAAATTTTAGAGCTATTTTATAATGTAATGGAATAAGTAGAAGTGACTAAATCTTAGACCCTCTGATTTGGGAGAACATGGATGGAATTAATTGAACACATTCCATTCCACTACAAAATTCAAAACAAATAATGAAATATAAAATTATTATTTTTTCAATTTATGACATAAAATTAGAATGAACATTGTTATTCAAAAATTAATTAGATAATAATTCAAGATCCACCCATATCTTCAATATCAAAATTAGCAGGAACATGTGTGATCTGTTCAATATAATTATTAGTTGTCATTAATGACTGAGGACTTTACTTAGTGAAAATTTATTAAGGAAAATTCCACTAATAATGAATTGAAATTTTTTTAAGTATTTTCAGATGGATTATAAAAATATTTTTTCCATATGAGTGAATTTTTTTTTTGAATTTAAGTGAAATATTGGTTTTAGAAACAATAAAGGTGTCCTCTATCACTATTTATTTTCTCCACAGTAATAACTTGTGATTATACCCTAAAACTAAGATTCTATGTACCAGATTCCATGTCACCACCAGCTCAGCAAACTGTATATGTGTTCTTCGGTCGGTTTACGTAGCAATACTATCTCCAATCTATTTCTCGATCTCATATAACCTTTTCTATTGAATAAATGAATCCATAGGTTCTATGAATTTTTAGAATAATTCTCAACTCTTATTTATAATTCCTTATACCAAATTCAAATGAAATTTACCTCTTCCCATATTTTGGGATTCCACCTGTCATACACTCTATCATTAGGTTGATTTCTACGTCAAATCCATTATGATACTTTTCATTTTAGAATAATCTAGTTGGGTATCACATGTATCCCTCTATATTGAATTTTTTATCAAACATTTCATCTTTTTCCAACCATAAAATTGTATCAGAACATGAGTTGTACAAAATCACGTATTGAAATCAATAAAATGTTATATCCCAAATACCTAAAGCATTCATCCAATTCACACAAGATTTTAGTTTCATTCTCATCCTATACATGGTCTTCAACCAGCTAAACACACTTAGGTTCCCAATGTCTATACTATCAAAACTTCTCCCCACAAGGTGTACCCCACCGAGGATAGAAATAGGATAATAGATATAGTGACACATGAGTCCCATCCCCAGTAGGCCTTGGGTTGGTGACGTACAATGAGGGTATAGTAAACATGGAGATGGGAGTCATTACCCTCCAAGAAAACACATGCGAAAGAGAGAGATAAGATAATAACCAATAATATCCTTCTTAGTATCTAATATAAAAAATAAAACATAGGTTCACATATGTAATGGAATGAAATAACTACTATAACTAAAAGAAAACTATAAGTACCAAAAGAAAGGTAAAGATTATGGAGACCACAAAGCCCAAAAAACTCCCGAAAACCCATAAGATAGATGTAACCATCCTGATCTTCAACCTTCTCTTGAAAACCTAAAAGAAAATATTTATATACACATTGTGTGATTATAATAGTATACTCTATAAGATCCTCCCTGGAGCCTCACATGTAAAAGGTAAAGAAAGTACACTAAAGCATAGTGAACAACAAGTGAAAATATCTCATAGCCTAAACATGTAGACTAAGTTCCCAACCACACGATGGATACTATCACCAAGTATCACAAAGAAGAACATATAATATACTAAATAATATTGGGGGTACCCCAAAACCACTTCCCCACTAGTTTTTTGCTATTCCCCAATGTCACACATCCTTAGTATCTCTCTCCAAAAAGGCTAGACCATAGACACTTGGAGAATCACCACATCATGCACCTCATGAAACACACCACCACATCTATGTTACTAAAAGTAACTAGGTAGTTTCCAGGATCCACCACATCTCGTACAATGTGTATCATACATCAAGTATAATACCTTAATCCATCACATCCCATACACCAAGTAACTATTACCAAGCCATCACAACCTATACATGTTATACCTACAGTAGTATTTAGAAAACTATATTAAGAATACATGTGTGTGAAATAACCACAAGCCATTACAACCCTCTACACACATATATAGGGAAAACTAACCCCCATGCATACCAGCACAAGTAACTACCAAAAGAATAGATTGGGGCCAAAGAGGATAGTTTACCATTCATCCTCCCACCGATATATTGGGGAAAACATCCGCCTAGGGCTCAGAATCCATGGGGTGTCAATAACCCTATATGACAGGGTGGAGTAGCATATAAAAACAAAAAACATACATGGTACAATACAACTCCAAACCACATTGTGGGAATATCCTAGTCTCACACTCAACTACATCTAAAATCTCTTAGACTCCCGACTGCCACTAATAATACTAGATATCCTATAAGCACACAATCATTTAAAAAAGTTCATTAAATTATTTTATTCCATTTCATCAACTACACTATACTTTAATTCATTAATACACCATAAATTAACATTAAATATTTACAAATTACATTATATTAGCATCACGACAAAGTTCCATTCCCTCCAGACATATGAAAATCATGTTCATGGATTCTTAGAATTATAACCTTAGTGTTTCATCCCTACATGCTACAACCCCATGTGTTAAACATTCATTCATTTATTAACATTATCGCTTTACATATTACCAGGTACTCTAGGAAAACATCATAAGCTACTAAACAAGGTACACTACTGGAAAACTAACCTTTACCAACGGTTTGGAACCGTTGGTATAGGCCTCCAAACCGTTGGTATAGCCTATACCAACGGTTTGGAGAACCGTAGCCAAGTAAGCTGTTGGGATAGGTCAATACCAACGGTTTTCCAAAAACCGTTGGTATAGACCTATACCAACGGTTTTGGGAACCGTTGGTATAGGTAATATGAAATCTATACCAATGGTAATGGAACCGTTGGTATATAAATTCAAAAAATAAAACATCCGCTGGGATTTGATCCCAGGACCCCTCGTTTATAATCGAACCACTTAACCACTAAGCTAACATCACTTTTGTAATCATAATTTCATAAATATATATATGTATTATCATAATTATATTAAATTTTGATTTATATAATGTTCTCGGTTAGTGGATCTGGAAAAAAGTAAAGAACCTATCCCAACGGTTTTCAAAACCGTTGGGATAGGTTCTGGTTGGGTTTAATATTGTTGGCCGACTGTTGAATTTTTTTGATGCTTTTTCCCAACGGTTCTTGAGAACCGTTGGGAAAGAGTGACCTTTCCCAACGGTTCTCCCAAACCGTTGGGAAAGGGGTGGGAAAGGGGGGTCTTTCCCAACGGTTCTCCCAAACCGTTGGGAAAGGGGGGGTCTTTCCCAACGGTTTTGGGAGAACCGTTGGGAAAGGGGTGGGAAAGGGGGTCTTTCCCAACGGTTCTCCCAAACCGTTGGGAAAGACCCCCCCTTTCCCAACGGTTTGGGAGAACCGTTGGGAAAGGGGTGTTTTGAGGCCCCTTTCCCAACGGTTCTCCCAAACCGTTGGGAAAGACCCCCCTTTCCCAACGGTTTGAGAGAACCGTTGGGAAAGGGTGTATATAAGTGTTGGGAAAGATCTGATTTCCAGTAGTGGTATGAAACCAAGAACATCCATTTTCCTTAAAAAGTGGCGAATGAAAAGAAGATAAAAAGACAACCTGTATATCATCCAAATAATGGAGTCAAGCATCCATATTTCATAACAATGGGAAAGTCCAGCTTCAACCCATTCCTTCATCTACAATGTCCTCCCTGACACCCAAATGAATATCCCAATGCATCCCACCACCACAAGTGTCAACTTATGCCAAAACAACCAAGCATCCCCATCCCACATACCAAAACTTCCCTACATTCTTATCCATCCAAGGCTCACATCACATCCGGGCCTCCCTACCCCCCATCACAAGCTGCATGAAATAAATATATAAACTAGGCTCTTGTCCCTAAAGAAATGAATCCATCCTTTACACAAAATGAGCCCTCAAAAATCATAAGCACAAGACACCAAACCTTTACAAGAAAGAGGAAAGCTTAGGCAATATAAAGGAATAATCTTTATCAAAAAACCAATTCTTATACCATCTTGAATTAACCAATTCATTACCCACAGGTTCCAACTATGGGAAACCTAAGTAATAAGATATCAAAAGCTATCATAAATTAATTAAGAAATTAGTTTATCAGGATTTTAATTCCATTATAAACCTGCATCAAAATTATTCAAATACATGTTTAATTAATTATCAATTAATTTTATCTTTATGATCTTTACCGATACTATATGATTATCCAAGCATAACAAGAGAAACATAGATATCACACTAGAAAAACAAGATGTAACTTATTATCCCTGTATAATATAGCAACATCATCATGTGATCAATATTAATTATTTAATTTAATCCAAGTAATTATTAGGTTAATTTCATCAGCATCTAAGGGAATAAATCATGCTAAATTTTAGATTGCATGTAAATTAACTAGAAACAATGAATCCCATACCACAAAATGGTGTCAATGTTATTTGCACGAGAATGAACCAATATTGCATATCCTGATTGCCTCTCCCACAAGAACTACATCCATACATGGATGTTTCAACATAACTGCACCAACAAACAACCAAAAAAACTCCATTAGGAAAATAAAGACCAATAAACATTGCATGGAAAAGAGAAATGTGAGGAAACAGATCAATGAAATCACAATAATAGAGGTAAAACATACCTTGGATAGAAGATGAATCAAAGGAGGAAATCTAGTGATCAATCAGCAACAAAGGAATCCCTAAAATATCAAATAGGGGGTATTTGGGTCACCGAGAATGAGTGGGAGGCACTACAAACTGTAGGGTTTGGGAAACCCTTAGTGCTACATCTTTTAAATATATACAACATTAGGGATTTCCATGATGTATAATCCCATTTTACGCATTGTAATCATTTGGGTATGGATGAAATAAAAAAATGTGTCTCCTTTTTATTTGTTGAAAACCTGAATTATTACATGACATGATCTGATAAACACAAGCCATGAAACCCACTTTCATGTCATGTAAATTTACACAATGTGAAATCTCACTACTTCCAACTATTATCAGTCAATGTCATCTAGGTTTACTCTAAGCCTCTTCTGAGAACCTTGGTCTTCAGAAATGTGAAATGTGTCGATAAAATCATATCCAAGCCCTTACATTAGATTCCTCGCAAAACATTCTCATCCTCATGAATTAAAAACCAACCAATAGAGGAAACAGAAAGGAGTTGTCCGAATAGCCACCCCGTGAGATACCTCTCAAGGCACTCACCACCACCGGAGCTCAACCACCACCTAAAAGGAACAATGAAAAACAATGAAACATTGACAACCATCTCTTAAACACTCTCTTGGGGGGAGATTCCTCTGAATAGAGAGTAATCCAAAACAAGAGACAAGATAAATCCATGAATATAATGACAGAGCTATGACATGTGAAAAACATCATTTATCCAACTCATCTATAGGTGAATTGCAATCTTATATTCCATGACTCAAACACGAGATAACACCTCAAAAGGAAAAACAAACTGGGGAGAAATATTACTCCCATGACCAGACCATTACTTCCCCCCAATGGGGAGTCACCTTTAGGAACACATGATCCTTAATGTCAAACTCTAGAGGTCTCCTCCTATGACCGACATATGATTTTTGATGATTATGTGCTACCTTCATTCTCTCAAGAATCGACTAATCAATTTTTTTCATATTCCATATGAGTTCTAGCCTGAGAATTATTGACTCTATTATTCCAGTTAAGAAAAATGGAGAACATCAAAGTCATACATACGAGGCTTCAAATGGCTCCATACTCATTTTTTAGGGAAAAATATTGTGGTAAGAGAACTGCACTAAGGTAAGTTTTATCATCCACAAACCTCCAAAATCCAGGACAGAAGAGAACATGTCTTCAAGAGTCTGGATGGTCCATTCCTTCTAACCATCCATCTATGGATGAAAATATGTGCTAAGGCATAGCTGATAAGCTAAAGAAAGATGGATACATATCCCCACCCTGAAGGTAAAATAAGGATCTGAATCCGAAATGATCTTACTCGGGACCCCGTTGAGTCTCACCACCTTATACAGATATTGCCTCTAAAAATCCCCCACCGATTATAACTCCTTGATCGCGATAAAGTGGGGTGATTTTTCAAACAATCCACTACCATCCATATAGAATAATAGCCTCCCTAATATCAAGTTATGATGGTAACAAGGTACATCTATATATCCTCCCACTTCCACTATAGAACATCTAACAGAAGGTTAAAATTACAAGGAACATGGTGTTTGGACTTCACCTTTTGGAAGACCCAACATCAAGACACAAACCCTGAAACTGTATGCTTTAACATGGTACAACAAAGCTAACATTTGAAAGATCAATACATCTTTTTCATGCCAGGACGTACCACCAAATGAAAACTATGGAACTCTCTAATAACCATCTCACACATTTCCAAGGGAATGAAAATCATTCCATAAAACAACACTTGTTGTTTTTTATATTATGTCTAACTATCAAGGGCCTCACCAAAAAACAACTCAGTCTCTCCAAACCTCCAACTCAAGACCCCCTAACTGGGATTCCTCCACCTGATTCTCCAGAGATGACTGCACCATTATCAAAAAAATACAACCCCTACCCTAAATTTATCCCATATTTAGATGCAATGCTGAAAGTTATTCCATCACTCTCTTGGAATCACTATATTAAAGTATTGCTTCCCTATAAGACTTTCTTCTTAGCACATTGTCTACAACATTCCCCTTCCCAGGTCTATACGAAATCTGAATTTCATAATCTTGTAATAACTCAATCCACTGATGCTTATGCAAGTACAAGTCAGGATGAGAGAAAACTTATCTTGGTCTCTTATGATCGGTGAAGACTAAAAAATGCTCACCGATGAGGTAATGTCTTTATAACATCACGGAAAACACTACATCTGTTAACTCAAGATCATGGGTATAATTGTTATTCTCATGGGGTAATAACTGATGTGTCCCATAAGAAATGATTGTTCTATGTTGCATCAGGACAAAACTCAACCCAATATGTAAAACATCACAGAAAACATCAAACTAAAATCCTTCTATTGGATGAAAAATAACTGGATCACTGAACAAATTGTCCTTTAGATACTTAAATGTTTTCCAACACTGATCAGTCCACAAGAACACTTGATCCTTTCTGTTCAACACTATCATAGGATTCGTAAACCAATAGAAATTGGCTACTAACCTCCTATAATATCCTATTGGACTAAGGAAACTTCACACCTTTACCCCTACTCTGTGAGGCATACCAAGACACAACTGTATATACCATCAATGGATCTGTAGATACTCCCTAATAAGACACTAAATTCCCCATGAAAAAGACTTCTTGAACCCAAAATTCACACTTAAAATACTTCCCAAATAGATTCTCTTGACAAAGAACACCGAAAATGGAATACAGATTCTCAGCATTCTCTTCCTTATATTAGATCTACACAAGGATTCCATAGATTAAAACCACCCTGAAATTGTTTAGGACCTCATGGAACACAACTTTCATTAACCTGGTGAACACAACTGGAGCATTTATCATGCCGAATGACTTCACAACAAACTTGTAATTTCCATGATGTCAATAGAAAGCGGTATTTGGGATATCCTCATCCTTAACAAAACTATAATGATATACTAACCACCAATAAATCTTTTATAACAAACTTTCACCTTTCATTTTATTAAATAAATCGTCAATCCATGGAAGAGGATAGCAGTTATTCATTGTCACTTGGTCCAAGTAATGATAATCGATACACAACCACAAACTGCCATAATCCTTATTAAAAAAAAACTATTAAACCCCACGATGACACACATGGATGAACAAAACAACACTTCAATAGACTATCAATCTACATAAGTATCTCTCACGACTCATAAGGATACATTATATATGGATACATCGAGATAGGAGACATGCCTTTCTATAGTTCTATCCCGAACATGATCTCTTGTTTAGGGGGTAATGATACAACCTCCACTATAAATACATCATGGTACTCTTCTATGACCTAGGGAAACATCAACCACCGAACCTCTTATAAACTCAGAATTATCTAATCCATCAAGGATGATAAGGGAAACACATGCCTCTGACCCATATTCGTGTCTCGCTCACCAAAATAACTATTGGCTCTCCCTCATCATCAAAGAACACAACCTGACTCCTAAATCAATCCATGATATCATTCCCCAAATACAAAAAATCATTACCGATGTTGATTTTATATTGCTGTATTTTTATACATAGTAATTATACCAAATAGATATTCTTCCCCAGTACTATATCACGTTCTCTACATACATAAAACAATTCATATTGACCTACAATTGGCATTGTCAATGCTAGGGGAAAAGGAATCCTCTATACATCAAATCTCAATGCATGGACAAGGGCGGGTCATAGGAAGGATTGTTTTGATCTTGGATCAAACAAGGAATGCACCCACGTATAAAACAAGGAAAGTGTACCTATAATGACGTTTGGCATTCCTGACACTGGAAATGCTAAATCATGAAGCTATCTACAACCTGCTCCACGACCTCTTTCACCATACTGAAAACCACCTCCATGGTCATGATCTGCTCTATAAGGACCAGTAGCATCCCAAGGATATCCTCTACATGCCCCATATACTATCCACAGATCCTAAAATGAAGAAAATTGTTGTTGTTGCCTCAGATGGAATTCCCCCAGTGAAGGAATGTAAAGTAGAACAATTAGCACATGATAACTGCTCCGAATGGTTGAGTACTCTCATAGATGATGACTTAGTCCTCCATATGAAAAACACATATATGATCTCTTTTCATAGGAATGAGAACCATCTAACTCATAGGTATGAGACATTGAGGGTTGGGACCTACCCCTAGCTGATCAGAATATCCATTGTCCCAAAAACAAGGAACTCAAGACCATAGCCCTACTTCGTGATGAGTCTTGATGACCCCCCACCCCAACCGCCTCTTGTGACGATCCTTCTCTGGATAAAATTTCCTCAATGAACTCTAATATCACCATCACGTCGAGATAAATCTTAATTATAAACAATGTGTCCAGACATTGGAACTCTGTATCAAAATCCTCCACAAAATTTCTCTCCATGGCCTCCTCATCTGGAAATAAGTCTGAATCATATCACAGAAGTTTCCTAAAATGGATCATGAACTCTCACACTTTGGTGCTCCCCTGATAAAGGGTAAACAACTCATGGACATTGGTCTCATTCATACATGAAGAAATAAACTTGGCTTTGAACAACTCTCAAAACTTCTCCCATGAGACTACTGAATTCCCACTGTCTCTAATGAACAATAACCACCACTTTTTCACTGCCCCACAGAGCATTGTCATATCCAATGATACCCAGTGCTCCCTTCGAGCACGGATTGAACTGAAGTCTATCTCAACCTCCTCTATCCATTCATACATTGATGTATCTAAAAAATATTCATCATATCTCTGAAGACTCTATAACTAAAATTCTCAATGTTTCCACCTCCATGTGTCTTCGTCAACCTATTCCATATGACATTCTGCTAATGTAACCTTATGAACATCTTATATCCGAACCTACTATGAATGTTGACCTGGAACCATACCTAAAAAAAGGAACAAAAAGTGAGAGATCATAATACTAAAATATATAAGACATGAAAATCAATTAATTGATTCCTTTTATTTAGTTTAGGTTAAACTATCCCAAGGTTAACCCATTCAAAAATAGGTGAAAAGAAGATTGATTCATGATCCTTTCTTAGTTCTCAACCCTACAACCAATATTGACTCATTTACAAACCACTGTAAGCTTAATGGACCATGCATCAAATCACAAGGGGACTTAAATACCCATGTCTATACCGATATCCCATGTTTACAACACTTAATAATCTTAGATGACACTATTTCTTTACCCACCCATGCAACCTCACCTATTCCTAACTCAAATGTACATCATATCCCTCCACCAGAGCTCTTATACCAATCTATTACTACCCCCTCCCCAAAAGGTGTACCCCTCTGGGGATAGAAATGTGAGAATATAGATAGTGACACCCGAGTCCTGCCCCCAGTTGGCCCCAGGTTAGTGAACAACATCAAGGGTATAGTAAACATGCAGATGAGAGGCATTACCCTCTAAGATAACACATAAAAAAGAGATATATAATATTGTAACCAATAAACTATTGATCATACTTCAATATAATATAAAACCCAAGTATCAATATGTAATTAAATTTAAGAACTATTACAATTGAAAGAAAAATGTAAGTACTAAATGAAAGGTAAAGACGATGGTGACAAAGAATCCCAAATAGATCCTGTAAAACCCACCCAGCTAGATGTAACTAGCATGATATCCAACTAGATCTTAATACCCTAAAATAAAATATTTAAAGATACATAGGGTGAGTATAACAATATAATTAGTAGTATCAACCCCAGATACTCTCACACAAAAGGTAATGAAATTATGTTAAAGCATAGTGAACAATAAGTGAAACTAACTCATCACCTAAACAAGTATACTATGTTCACAACCTCACCATGGATACTCTCACCAAGTATTTCATATAATATCTTGTAATATAATAAAGAATATCAAGGGTTAACTGCTACCACTTCCCCACTAGTTTTTCCACTCTACCCCAAAGTCTCACGTCATGAGTATCTCCCTATAAAAAGGCTAGTCCGTAGACACCTTGGCGAAGCACCATAGCGTACACCCCGTGAAACACACCACCACTTACACATAACCAAAATAACAAGGTAGTTTCTAGGATCCACCATAACTTGTATAATGTGTATCATACATCGAGTATTATACCTCAATCCATCACAACCCATAATCCATGTAAGGATCCTTAATCTATCATAGGATATTCACGTTATACCTATAGTATTCTGCAGGAAAGTATATACAGAATACAAATGTGTGAAAAACCACAATTCATTAAAGCACTCTACACACATATATGGGTAAAAATAACTACTGTTCATCCCAGCACATGTAACTACCATGTGAAGATATCAGGTCCAAAGGGGGTAGTCAAACTTCCATCCTCCATTATGAGATTGGGAACCCCCCCAGGGATTAGAATCCCCTGGGTGTTAGTTTCCATATCTAGAAGGGTGGAGTAACATATAAAAACACCAAGTATTCATTGTATAATATATATCACAAACACACTATGAGCATAACATAGTATTAGACTCAACTACATCTAACGTCTCTTGGTCTTCCAACTTCCACTATTTAGACCAGATATCCAATAAAAACACATCCATTTAAAGAGATTCATTAAATTATTTTATTTCTCTTCATCATTATTAATTTAAATTAATTAATCCATTAACAATTAATTAACCATTAAAATTTTCCAAATTACATTACATTAATATCACACAAAAGATTAATTCCCTATAGGCATAAGAAAACATAGTTCACAGCTTCTTTGAATTATAACCTCGGTGTTTTATTCCAGCAATCTCCAACCCCATGGGTTAAAAAATTATTCATTTATTAACGTTATCGCTTTCCATATTACTAGTTACTCTAGTAAAATATCATAATCTACCAAACAAGGTATGAAACCAAACCCATTAATTTTACTCAAGTAGTGGGGAAGGAAAAGAAGATAAAAAACAACCTGGACATCATCCAAAAAAAGATTCAAACAATCATCCACCTTTCATATCAATGGGTAATGATGGATTCAACATGTTTTTTCATCCCTGATTTCCTCCCCAACACCCACATGCATATCTCAATGCATCCCGCCACCACAAGCATCAAATACTACCACAAAAACTGGGCCTCTCCGCCCCACATACCACAAGAGCCCTACAGGCTCAACCATTCCAAGACCATATCACATCTGGGCCTCCCTACCCCACATCAGAAGTAGTAGGAAACAAACATATCAACCGGGATCTCAATCGTAAATCAAGGAATCCATCCATTATACACAATGATCCCTCATGTATCTAAAGCACAAGGCACTCTTACTTTATAAGAAAGCATGAAACTCATGCCCTACAAAGGTATTATCATTTATCACACAACTGGTTCTTATCTCATATTGAATTAACTTATTCATTACCCATAGGTTCCAACTACGGACAACATAAATAGTAAGCTATCACAATCTATCACAAATTAATTTAACATTTAATTTAATATTACTTTAATAACTCTATAAAAAAGAATCAACAAGATTTACATACTTGTTAAATTAATTATCAATTAATTTTGGATTTACATTCTTTACCAATTCCACATGATAATCCATACATAATAGGCACAACATATATATCACACTATCATGAAAAACAAGAGGCAACCAGTTATCACAAGTATTAAAGAGAAGCATCTATATGTGGTCTATATAAATTCATTAATCTGGTTTAAGTAATTATTAGGTTAATTTCATTGACATCAAAGGGGATAAATCATGCTCAATTTATGATCAGACAAAAATAAATTAGAAGAAACTATTACCCTTCCTCGAAAGGGTGTCAATGTTCTTCACATGAGAATGGACCAATGATGAATATCTAGATCGCCTCTCCCATACGAACTATGTCCACCAAAGGATGTCACACCACAACCATGCCACCCAATAACCAAAAAACACCATTAGAAACATGGATATTAAGAACCACTGTATGATAGAGAGGTAAAACAGTGAATGTATTGATGAAACTATACGAACAGAGGTAGAACATACCTTGGGTTGAAGATATATCAAAGGAGAGAATCTAGAGATCTATCCTTGATAAATAAATCCCCAAAACATCGAAGAGGGGGTTACTAGGTCACCTTGAATGAGGGGGAGGCGTTGCATGTTGTAGGCTTTGGGAAACCCTTAGTGGATTATCCTTTTAAAGTATAAACAATCAATTATTTTCATGACGTGTAATCCCATTTCACATCGCGTAATCCTCTGGGTATGGTTTATGATGAAAAATTCATTAACTTTTAATTTTTTTCAAACCCTGATTTATTACACATCGTGATATGATTAGAACAAGATGTGAATCCCACATTCACATCATGAATAGAGACATCCTCTTTCCATTTTGGTCAACCACCAATTTTAAACTAGAACTATTGTAGTTCAAACAAATCTCAAACATTATTCTTCTTAGTAAGACCTTATGTTGAGTTATTTCTTCAGGAGAGAGAAAACCTTGTCTAGAGTGGAGGCTTTGGTGTCGTTGTTGATTGACTATGGGTATAGGTGAGGTCTATAATGAGAAAGAGAAGGTGCAGAAAAAATGAATTGTTCTTCTATGTGTGAATCCAAGTGAGGAATGGAAAGATGGTCATGGAAGTAGAAGACACCCACCAAAGGATATATGTGTATTCCCATAAAAGAAATCCATTTTCATTTTCTCACCTATATGATTAAATACAAAAAACTAAATATTGTCTCTCTTTCAGTTAAATTAAAATTATATAATTATCAAAATTCAAAATAGTATCTTTTAAATGATTATATCTAGTAAATACTGACATTTGACCATTTTATAATTTTAATTTCCAAAATGATTTAAACTCAGAAAACTAAAATCATTTTATTTCTAAAATTATTTCTTCTTCAATTAAATACAGAGATTTGATGTTTTTTATAATTTTAATTTCCAAAATGATTTAATCTCACAAACCTATGATCATATTAATTCTAAAATTATGTCTTGTTCAACTAAATACAAAAATTGAATAAAATAATTTAAATCCATGATTTTTCCATTTTGAAATTTATGCTTCAGTTTTAATAATGGGATAATGAATGAATAAGTTTATTGGTTTTATATTGATTTAAGTGAATTTTTCATTGAAAAATAATCAATTAAAAAAATGGGTCACATCTATACACTCATAAGATTTTTTAGGTATACCATCATTTATATACCATCTCTAATCACTCGTATCCACTCTTTTATTTCATATTTTATATAGAAACTTTATATTGATGATCTTGAATAATGTCGAGATGAGGGTTCCATATGAATTTAGAAAACATTCCCTCGTGTTAGAGGATAATGACTAGTGAATAGGATCGATTGATACCATGTAGAGACTATAATTTCTATCTTTTGACAATAAGTAACAATAAATAGTAATAATAAATCATCAAATATGGTAATTAACAAAATATAGAAATTATTGTTAGGAGATAACAATGAAAAGAATATATCACATACAGTAACAAAATGTGGACTGATTATAATGTCATACAAGGCATACATACAAAACCAAAAATCATAATGGGTTAATTACAAAGAATGTTGTTCAAAAAGTAAAAAATAATGTAGATAGAAATAAAAAAAACTTGGCCTAAGTCTCTTCCCAATATCATCTCCCAATCCAACTGCCAAACCTCCTCAACCATCTATCATTGGTCCCTTACCCATACCTACATCCTTATAAGAATTTTTCCATGGCCACCAAGGTTCATGTGTGAGGTGAATGAAAATAAAATTCTCAATGATCCTCCATAAATGGTTTTCCTAAAGAAATCAAGAATATATAAATGTATTCACAATTTGATATGCATATAATAATAATAAAAATCCACCCATTGCCTCATCATATATTAAACATTCCACCTTATGGGTGGCCATTCCTACTTTAGTCTGTGCTAGTATCAAGTAACATGTCACCCATAATTTTGAGGGTTGGCATAGAGTTTACCCATATATCCATAATCAAACTTCCCAAAGACAATATTTTGTATTAAAATAAATCATTAAAATCCATCAAGTTTAAATATTCATTTGGTAGTCTGTCCAACTTTACATAACCATTGGGTTCCAATACTTGGTTGAAATAGTATCAAACTTGTTTCCAACTATATAATTAGTCAAAAATTCTTCCTACTTCATTGAAATACATCAAGTAAAAAAGTAGTTATAAGTGCATCCAACTTCATATAACCAAAAGGTTCTAATACTTTGTTGTCATGGAGTACAACCGAATTATAATATCAATAGTGGATGGGCATTGCATCCATCCAATTTCCATTGTCAACATGTTCTATCTTTTACATTGGAATGGATATGGGTTTTGTACCTATAACCATCTCAATAGTAAACTAGACATCTCTCTTAGGTGATAACTATTGAGAATACCGAAAATATTTTACCCACTTGATGTTAGATCCCCAAAACCAATAATACAAAAAATGCTCTATAAGGGACTCTCATAAATGTCAGTGTTCAAATCATGAATGAATCTCTTAACCCCAGTCACTGTACTAAGATTAAATTACTCTATCATGTTCACTTACAATTCAAACATACAGTCAATTAAAAAATAAGGAATGAAAGTAATAATGACATAAGATGGATTTACGTGGTTTAGAAATTATTCTAACATCCATGAGAAAAAATTTAAAACCTTTCATTTCATTGGTAGTAAAAATGTCTTGTAATTATAATGACTTAAATCTATACAGATCACTAAAATCAATATTTATATTACACCTCAACATGTGGTCTTAACCACAGATATATAATGGGTCCCATGTAGTTAAACTATTTCTCCATACATTAAAATTTGTGGGGGTCCATTCATTAAATCATATTAACAAACTATCACCTGTGAATATCCCTTCTCTAACTAGAAATCACTGGTATAAGAATCGTGCACCATCACCTCACTTATTTTCTGCAAATACTTGCTGGGAGTGATCAAATGAACAATATATCCTTCTTCTTATGAAATGATATGATAAAAACATTCTTTCTAGTGAATCGACCCCACTACCACACAAATTAGTCCATAAAAAAATAAGACCATCCAATCACATCACTTCCAACTATTGAAGCACTGTTTCCACGACCTTCACAAAACTGAAGGGAATTTCACTATTCCTCCATCTGGTCCTATGAATTTGAAACATAAATATTATTCATAAATCCTAACAACCCCCACTTAAAAACCACTTATAGGGCCCCCATGAAATACTCCAACACATTGGAAACACAAAATTACTCCTATACTACATGCAATGATTCTCCTTCACTTTGGTTCACCCAAATCTGACCGAGGCATAGTTTTTCGTCAAAATCTCCTAGACTAATCTCTTAGTGATCATGTCTATTAGATTTTTTCTTCGAAAAACATTTTATATCTCATGTTTTCTATCTTATAGCATCTTCTTGAGAACTTTTTATTTATGATAGATGTATATTTTATTCACATGGAAAATTGAATTTATAGTTAATTTAATTGAAATTTGGTTTTTATATTATATTATTCCACATTCCTTATTGCATTTGAGCTCCCAAATTAGAAGCCCCAATCATACCATTCCCTTAAATGCTTCTTTTTCTACTGAATATTATTCCTCTATTATGGGGAGTTAAATCACTGGTTTCAAACATGATATCTAATTGAGGATGGTTTCATTGAACATGAAAAATTATACTATTGTACTCTTCTATGAATTAGATTCACCCAAAATATTTTTCTCAACATACATATTAAACTGAATATCTTAAATTAAATAATGAGAAATATCTTCTAACACTTTGGGATACTAAATGATCATCTTTATAGCTTCCTAATGATCTTTTTCTTGATTCACCATGTACCATATGACTCCCTGAACCCACACTTCTAGATATGGTTCCCATGTACACATACATTACATAATGAGACTTGATACCCACTATATATCATGTGACATAATTAAACCATAATTACATTACATAATGAAAATATTGTATTATATATATTCCCAATAACTTTTCGGTTCAAATATTTAAATAATTATAACTAATCATAAACTAATTCATCCCATTTCAATCATAAATAATGGAAAAAATTTCCATTATAATAATATACATAATCCATGAAAATCCTTCAACATCTCTGAAAAATTATCGACATATTATATTCTGTTAGACATATAATGTGTAAATATTTTCTTTATAACCTAGGGAAATAGAAACATAAAAATGTGTGAGATTGAATTCATAGTAAGAGAAAACGTACAATTGATTCAATAATTGCATAAACATAGAATAAATTTTATTGTAGGAATATATAATAAAATATAATGTAATGATAGAATGAAAATGAAAGTTAAATATATCTGTAGATAATAATGGAAATAAAAGGATCACACATATATAAATAAAAGGTTCATTGGTGATGCAATGCATAATTTTGGAGAGATAATTCCATTATATAATCCATGACATCATGATTTTAGAAATCATTATATTAAAGTCAAGGCCATATCTTGTTTTGTGAATGCATGGACCAAAATAACCAAAAACATTTTCCTCATGAGACCTACTGATGTATCAATAGGCTATATAATATTAGGACCCACCCATTTATGTCTAACGAATTTATGAAATGATAATATGCATAAAAAACATAATCAAATTTTTTAATAATCATTTGTATTGGAATAACAATATACACAATATCAATACTTTTCCCAAAGTCAGTAAAAGGGATAATAATATTTCTAGGTAGGCACCATCTAATATGAATGTTTTAAAACTTGATGTTCATATTGTATAGATCAATATGTAAATATCTAATTCAATACTAGAATAACAGTATATTATGTAATATAGATAAATAAGGTGGATGGTTGTAAAATAAAACAACCCAAGAAGTGATAAATATTTAGCAAAGGGATTTTGTGGTATTAATTTACATCCCCACAGAACAATGAAAGATTAAAACATAATAAAAAATGTAAAAAAGTACCTATCTCATTGAAATAAATTTAAGAGGATGATCATAAGTAAATTAATTAAATTTTAGTTACAAAAAATCATTACTACTGGGGAACTGTATCAATAACCTCTTCATTGAGGGAACATGATTCGGCTAGTAAACCCCATGAAATTGAAGGAGTTTGATAAAGATACATACATGGATTGTAAACACATGATATAAAGAAAACATGGTGCACAACATAAATAAGTCTCAAGGATTAAATGTTTCATAAAATGAACCTTTGCGAATCAGATATCATCTTCATCAAAACCCCTTGAAACAGAGGGCTTGTAATTGAACATAAAATAGAATGATTAAAAAATAATTCATGATATGATATGTAAAACAGATAGTATGAACACCAAATAATTGAAATTAGGTGTCTAATAGAAAAAATTTCCCAAAGAGAGGAATTGGAGACAATAACCCTCATGACATTATTTTGAATAAAAATCACTTTAAGGATAAAATTTCAGATGAAACATAGAATATCATGAATTTTGAGAGTATCATGATAAAAAATATTAATATTTTTGTATATAAAACTCACTTACAGGATAATATTTTAGATGAAACATAAAATATGCTGAATAATGATATAATAATGATAAAAAATTGTAAATCAATAGTATATACACCATTCCAAATCTAACACTCTATATAATATGAAGTATGTATCAACAAGTGAAACTTTGAGACAAGAATCCCATACATTGTTCCAGATTCAGTCACTACTAGAAATTTGATTTATTATGATGGGTTATTTGTGAAGGAAAAATCACCCATCACAAATAGTCCCTAAATGAAGACCATTTGAGATGGATTTAGTGTTCCATCACAAATAGTTTTTGCATGTTTTCCCGCCGCCTAGTGCCAAAATCATTGGCGACGGATTATTTGCGATGGAAAATTTATTTCATATCAAATAGTCATTCGGTCAAAGGTATTTGCGATGGAATTTAAATTATGTCGGAAATACCTTTCATCGACTAACTATTTGTGATAGAATTAATTATTTCGCAAATAAACTATCGCAAAAAAAGTAATCGATTTAACCTATGCACCCCAACCTTTCTCCTCCTCTCATCTTCATCCTCTACTCCCACAAAGTTCCACCCCTACTCTCCCCCTCTGCACCGCCGGTCAACCAGTACTCCATGTCGCACCACTGCGATGGTGCAACCCTCCATCGTGTCTCCACCCCGCACCGTAAAATCATTCTCCCTCTCCCACACAGCTACGACACAACCCCTCTGAACTACCTATCGAATCACCGAACCTCCATTCTGCTCTATTGAATTCTGTTTCCACAATTTTTTATCAGATCTGGGTTTGACACTTTGTGTTACGGTTTCCTCTTATCTTCATTTTTAGTATTTTTTATTTTTATACATTTTATTTCATTTTTTCATTTTGGAAAACCCTAGGTTTAGTAATTTATCCATTTATCATGCCTACTATGGTATTTAGGATTGATACAACTTTCTTATTAAATATTTTCATATTAAAAACGTGTAATACCAGATCTAGTGATTTACCTGTTTATCTGTTTATCATGCTTGATCTTTTTATCTATTTATCATGCCTGATATTTTTATCATGTATAATCTAGTTTAATAATTTATCTTTTTATCATGCCTTATTTTTTATTTTAATTTATTTTTAGATATTTTACAATTTTTTTAAATATTTTTTGTATATGTGGTTATATAAATTAATGTGTGAATATTTAGATATATATTTAAAAAATTAGGTGTGATTATATATAAACATGTAAGGTTATATATATATATACATATCATGTTTAAAAAAATGTGTAATGTTATATATATATATACACACACATAAAAATATATAATCATTTTGAAAATAAGGTCTAAATTTATATATATATATATAAGGCTTAAAAACATGTAATTTTTTTTGATATATATACAAACCCACACATATATGCACGTTTTTAAAAAATGTTTATGGTTTGTGATATATATATATATATATATATAAATATATATATATATATGTATGTATATGTATATATTGATAAGATATGTATATTTGTTTAAAAACCAAGAAGGAATATAATTGATTATGAAATCGTGTAATATATATAAAAATATATATTTATATCTGAATACAAAAATATAAACGTTTTAAAAAATGTATTATATTTATTATATATATATATGCTTATATATATTTGAAGAATTTATATTAATTACGAAATCGTGATATTGATATGTATAAATACACACACACACACGCACACACATTCATATATAAATTTTCTAAAAAATGAGTAAGGTTATATATATATATAGAAGTTGTAATAAATGCGAATTTTTTGATATACATATATATATACACACAAATAGACATATATTTAAAATTTTTAAAAACACAAAATATTGTTGATGTATATTTATATATTAGCACGTGAATATGTATATAATATATATATATATAATATGTATATATATTTATTTATTTATATACATTTGATATATATATTTTATAAAAGAGCCACTATACATTTTATGTATTTATATTAATTATGAAATCATAATATACATATTTATAATTATTATTTAACATTTAATAATAATTTAAATAATTAATACTAATATTTACAAAATTTATAATAATAACAAATTAATTAGTCAATATTATTAATAAATAGTAAATATTCATGTATGTTTATATCTATGTATATAGATTTGTTGTGCTAATTTGTTTGAAAAAACATGTAATTTTTTTGATATAAATATATTTGATTAATTATGTGTTATAAACACAAACACACACACACACACATATATATATGATAAAATAATTAGAAATTAGTGTTTTTTAGTAATGGTGAAAAAAATAATTTAACGAAAACATTTTAACTAAACATTATTTATATGATTTTTCTTATATTACAAACATTAAAAAATTGTTTTTAGGAATAAATAATAAAAATTTAAAATATGTAATATTTATTAAAAATTTAGTTAATAATAGGTTGGATAAGATATGGGGTTCATAGGTGTTGGGAGAGTCGTGGACTCCTCTAGGGTCAGAACAGGGGAGCCTCTTGGGGTTTCCTGATCATGCAGCATGTCTTCACTGGAGTCACAGGTCACAATTGAGGAGAAGCATCCTAAGGAGAATGTTCTCGAGCTGAGGCTAAGCACAATATGGGGACCTCCTCAGAGGAACATCTAGGATGGATTTTCCATCCATAGTTGATGGTAGATGTCCCCAATGGTTCAAACCGAGAAAGGGTGGATTGAACGGTGCCGAGGTGGAAGTCTGGACGAGTTTGAGCTTCGTTGAAGGGTATGAATTAGACCTGAGTCACGGTTAGGGTTTCAAGTTGTCGATGTTGAGATGGTCGTTTTCTGTTAAAATTTGACCATGTTTAAGGTGTGGGCCATGTCCTTTTGCATGTTGATTTCACAGATCTAATTCAAGGTAGAAAATCGTTTCTATAGTATTCTGATCTATGGAGGATTTGTAAATTTCATGTGAAATAGATAGGATAATTTTTTTGTAATACTTTATAAAAAAATATAACAACCATAAGACTTATTAAAAATTTGTATAAAATATTAATTATTAAAAATTTAATATTAATTTAAATAATTTATAATAGTTAATAATTACTTCAACATTATTATAAATAAATTTTTATTATTACTAATAATTAAAAAATCAAAATAATAATTTGTAAAAAATATAAAAATATATATAAAAGTAAAAAATATTAATATATTAATAAAAAATCAAAATAATAATACTCATTACATAACTAAAAATAATTAATAATTAATTTATCATTATTATTAATAAATAGTAAATATTATTGTTAATTACAATATATTATTAATAATATGTAAATATGAGAAAATTAAGAAAATTTTCCAAAAAATTTTAAAATAAAAAATATGAGTAATTGTTAAATATTAGTAATATTTACTATAAATTCAAATTTTATGTCGCACCTAGAGTAAACCCCCAATCCCAGAAGAAACAGTGATCTCCAATTTATCATACAATACATAGTTTCAACGATATATTAAATTTTTATAATAAATAAAAATAAAAATATTCACTTAATTATGCTCCCCTCTAATGTCACTAAACACCCAATGCTCACAAATGTTATTGTGCGTCTAGGATGAACCCCACATCTGAGACCCAAAGGTGATCTCTTATTTATCATATGAGACACCATTTGAAAGATACATAAAATTTAATAATAAATTATTATAAAAATATTAAATTAATTACCCTCTCCTGCAATGTTACAAAACACCCAATTAACACCAATGTAATGTCGTGTATAGGGTAAATCCCACATCCCAAAAACAACGGTGATCTCAAATTTATCATATGATACATCATATGAAAGATAAATAAATTTTTATAATAAATTATAATAAAAATATTAAATTAATTACCCTCCCCTGCAATGTAACTAAACACCTAACGCACACAAATGAAAGGTCACTTATAGGGTAAACCCCACATCCCAGACCCAATAGTGATATTAGATTTATTATATGAGACACTATTAGAGATATATTATATTATTTTCAAAAAATAGCATGTGTCTTATATAATATATTTACAATTTTTATTTTATCCACGCTAAACCTTTACGGCCCCTGTAATCTAGTTCTAAACATGTACCTCAATCTACTCATATTCAATCGAATATTTTAAGAAGGTAAAATATAATAAAAAATTTCATCTAGTCAAAATGATCTGTAATAATTATTTTTATTCTAATTTTTTTAGATAACTATGGACTCGGGAAGTAGACACCAGTATCTATTATGTTATTGTGGTTAGATAAATGACCTCAAAAATCCAAACAGATTTGGTTTAAATCATATCTAAATAAAAGGTTTTGAATATTTTATATAATTTACATCATTGAATTAAAATTTCATTTCTGAGGGAATAAGTAAATGTTTATTTCAGAAACATGGTCTTAGGATATTTGAAATATTTTACAATGTTGGACTTCATATACTGCATTGTGTTTTTCCAAAAGATTACATTTTTCGGTATCACCATGGTGAAAAGACTTCAGTAGAAAATATATATTTTTTGTGTCTAGATCCATCATTTTAGAATTTAATACATGAGTTAGCTGGTATGTCTATTCCTGAAGTAAAAACTCATAATGTTATTCCCAATCCTAAATCAGAACATCCTCAGTTTTATAATTTGATGAAATACGTAGAGGAGGGATTATATATGGGAATACAGATGAGAAAACCTGAAGGTGTTACAAACTTTATGGCTATTAAATAAGATTTTAGAATGTCTAATTATATTTTTGATCAGATTTTATCTATGGTTAAGTCGTTGTTTCCAGATGTAAATACATTACATGCAAGTTTATATGAAAGTAAAAGGTTGTTTCATGGTTTGGGAGTAAGTTATTAGAAGATCCATGCATGTTTAAATGAATTAAACATATATTATAAAGATTATGAATATTTTGTTATTTGTCCAACATGTGGAGAATCAAATTATAAAGACCCACAAAAATGAATATCCAGAGTTCCCATGAAATAGTTGAGATAATTTCCAATTACACATCGTTTATAACATTTATTTATGTCTTGCAACATAGATTTATTGATGAGATGGCCTAAACTAAATATTTTCATTACAGAAATATTAAATCATCTATGTGACAATGATTCATGGATACACTATAATCAAACACATACTTATTTTTTCAGAACCTGATAACATACGGTTGGGCCTTTCTACTGATTGTTTTTGTCCATTTGGTGCTTATGACAGTCAATATTCTTGTTGGCCTATTTTCATTACTCCTTGCAAATTTTCTCTTTGGATGTTTATGAAGGAACCATATATATATATTTGAAACTATTAATTGTAGAACATACAAAGAAAAATAATTATGTTTATTTGAATCCACTAATTGATTAGTAAATTCCATTATGTGACAACGGTGTGAATAATTTTGATATAACTAAAAATATGAATTTTATATTGAAGGTTGCATTAATATGGATGATCAGTGACATTATGGTGTATGGAATGTTATCTGCTGGGATCACACATGGTCTAAAATCATGTCTATGATTCATGGTTGAGAACAAAGTGTTTATGTTTGGTTATTGGAGAAAGGATAGTTATTTTGACTTCCATCATAGATTTCTTCCTATGGATCACTCATTTTGAAGGAACATAATTAATTTTACAAAATGTAAAATTTAAATAGACACACCCCTAGTAGTGCTCTCTGGTAATCATGTAAATTTTTTTGCCTCTATATTTACTCATATTACATTTGGGCCAAACATAAAAAAGAAAGAGATAAATGGTTTTGGGGGTGATCATAATTGGACAAAGAAGAGAATTTTTTGGTACCTTCTATGTTGGTCTGATTTGTTGGTTCATCACATGTTAGATGTAATGCATATTAAGAAGAATGTTTTTTATAAATGTTTTATACCATCTTGGACACACCTAGTAAACCCAAAGATAATGTAATTTCATGGTTAGATCTTTTGGAGATTTACAGACATCCTGAACTTAAATTATTTGAAGATGAAAGATCATACAAATTAATGAATCCAAAAGAAACTTTCCCAGTTAGTAAAAAAACTATTTATTATTTTTTCAATGGATTAGATATTTTAGGTTACTAGATGGTTATGCTTCTAATTTTTCTCACTACATTAGAAATGGTCATATTACCAGGTTGAAAAATCATGATTATCATGTCATAGTTGAAAGAGTATTGTCTGTTGGTCTTAAAAGGATGTTGAATTCTTCACTATGGGATGTGTTAACGGAATTATGATATTTTTCTGAGATATTTGTGTGGAAGAACCATATTATAATGCATTGAGTTTTCTGAAAAAAATAATTTGTTTTAATTTTATGTAAATTAGAGAAAATATTTGCACTAAGTTTGTTTGATTTCATAGAACATTTAATATTCCTTTTTCCATATGAAGCTAAATGTGGAGGGATAAAAAATTTCCAATTGATGTATCCATTTTAGAGATGTACGTAAAAATTAAAGGAGAATGTACATAAAAATCATTATTTGAAGGGTTGATTGTAAAATCATACTTGAAATAGGAAATTTCAAATTTCTACTATTATTATTTTCAGTCATAATATGCTTTAAAACATAATTTATTAGATCACAAAGAGGAAAATTTTGATGATGTCACATACCATAAATTGTCAGTTTTCAATCATCCCAAGCATGGTTTTGGTGGTTATCATGGGAAATATCTTATAGATGAAGAATGGCAGAGATATCTTACTTATGTTCTACTAAATTATTAAAAAATGACATGATTTGTGTAGTAAGTACTAATTTTTAATTATTTAATTAATATTTATAAAATATTTATTTATTTTCATTAACTTTTTTGTAGACTATATGATGACCATATCAAAAACAATTATACAAATTACATATGTTGTTCTTTAAAATCGTCAGCAACAAAATTTTACATATTAGTTTCAAATACTGGTAAGATAGGTTTCTTTCAGTGGAATATTAAATAAATTTTTCTAAGATATCTATTATTTATAAGTAAAAAAACATTAAAATAAAATTGACAGTTGATTATGTGTGCTCAAAAACCCTCCATAAAAACTGGTGAAATCTTATAATTGTCATGTGTTTAATGGATTTTTATTTCATACATGCATATATGACCACTGAAAGAAATCAATGAATATTGGTGTTCATTTGAAAGGATACCATAATAGGGAAATTGAAGTCGACTTTTATGGTTTACTAGATGAAATAATTGGGTTATGATATCTGGGACCAAATTATGTTACAATGTTTAAATATCATTGGTTTGATACTGATCAGAGTTTGCGAGTTCATCCATGAAATGGAGTCATTAACATTAAATATAACATTCTATTTGAGTCAAATGAACCATTTATGTTCGCACATCAAGCACTTCAAGTTTACTATGAATATTACTGTGATGTTTTGATAGATTTAATGGTCTCATGGAGTGTGATAAAAATGAAATCACATGATAATCAGTTTATTGGAAATGAAAATGGCTATATAGAGGAGTAAGATATTGAAAACTTTCAAGAAACATCCAAAAATATATTTATTACTCGAAAGTATATAAATATCAAGATGATCCCCCAATTAGGGTCCAATGATATAGATAATGTTGGTGAAGTAATAAGGGATGATAAAAATGAAAGTCAAATGGAAGATAATAATGCTGAAGATGAGGATGAAGGCATTGATGTCGATGAAAATGGGGATTAATATGATGATTGTTGTATCAAATTCAGGTATTTTGTTAAAGGTTAGTATTATATTCTGATAATTATTTTATTTAATTTAAAATTTGTATTAACAATTAGTTGTAGGTATCATTATTTTACTGTGACATTTACTAGTTTTTTATATTTCATATCTATATTAAAAATCTCTTATGGGTGAGAATATTTTTTTTCATATGGTTGGTGATGATCTATTGCGTTCTCTCACTAATGATAGACTTCTTATTGATGATCCTGATTCATCTCCTGCTCCTCAGGCTGATGCGCCTAGTACGGGGGGGGGGGGATAGTCTTTCTCGATTACTGTTTCCAGATCCTATTTTAGATAGATGACCATCTGTTGATTTTGATCCTTTTGTATGGTCGTAATTTTATTTTTTATGATATTTATTTTATATTGACTAAGTGTATTAATTTTGATGATAATTTTATGATTATATTTTTTTTCAATTTGCATAGTTTTTTTTTTCATTTAGCGATTGGGTAGGCTGATGTGATTTTGAGAAATTATTTTTCCGAGCCATGGGTGTCATGCGACCTAGTACTCATTGTCGTGAAAGATCCAATGTTCGACCACATGATTGTAAATTGTTAAATAATATATATTTTTTAAAAATTATTTAATTTCTAACATATTTTTTTTAATTTTCTTGAAGAATTTATTTTCTCGAATTTCTGATAACCAAAGTGGTCATATCCAAGAGGAATGGTATACTTATATACATGGGTTCTTTCATCAGTTTCTACACAACATCAGAAATAGAGATATAGATAATGCTTGTGCTACTATTTTTAATTATTCTTATGACTCCTATCATCCCGACTATATATCAGCTAAGGTATGGGATGGGTTGTGATTCTTCTATCTAGGAGAGACTTTTAGTATGAGATCATCAGCTGGAAGTCACAGCCAGGGGAGGCAAGAAGTCACCCTTAGGGATTTGAGTCGTACATTTGGCATAAATTGATGACATATGGTAAGTGATATGATTTATTAATGTATATATATTTTAACTATAACATGTTTTTTATATTATAAATGACACTACTGACCCATATTTTACTGATTTTGATGTTTATAAGAATATGTATATTGATCCCCGTATATAAGAAGTTGTAGGTAAATGACATTGCTATATTTTGGATTGTGATTTTGTTTAAAAATTTCATGAATATTAATTTTATAATTATTCATTTCATTATAATTAAAAAAAATTATGGGCATATTACTTATAATTCTTGAGAGATTCAAGCTGAGACCGAACAATTTGTTACTGTTGATTCAGGTTTGGATGAGGGATCTTGGATACATATAACTTCAGAGGGTGTTGATAAAAGTAAAGTGGTTGGTATTAGTTCTCGACTGACACCTACAAGTTATTATGGTACATATATGTTGACATCAGTGATTGGGAAGGGAGCACTTGGAGAGTCATCATCGACGCTTTCGTCTACTGTATAGTTGTTTTGACATGATTTACATCATACCTGGGGATGGTGGAATGGTCTGATGGATAGTGACTCTTTTTCTGTTGTTATGAAGGGTTTCAAAATCAGTATTTTGTCCTCATATGGTCTCCAGTGGTTATATTTGTGGAGTTAAAAAAACCCAGCGACCCTTTTATCCATGATTTATGGACCTTTTTTCCAAAGGTAGGCACTCGATGGATGACGATTTGGACAACGACACTTGAGGACTCTATTGGTAGAGAGGAAGTGAGGTTGGGCTCATCACACCCTTTTTGGGGGAATTATTTCTTAATATGGGACTCTCTTATACATTTAAGAAATGTTCATATGTTCATGAATCCGTTGTTATTTCCCAAGAATGTGTATGCGGCTTACCTATGGGTATCAAGGTTAACCATATATATACATGGGTTAGGAAATGCTGACACAACGCTAGTTTAAGCCATATGATGAGGTTTTATGGATTTTATCATTATCCAGGATGGTAGGAAAGTGATTTATATTATGATCAATCCCATAATATGGGCTTCATATGTATCCTCATAAGAGGAATCAGAACCCACGTAGATCAGTGCCACTTAACTAGACACGTCTCCTTTTAGGTCATGTGATGGGGAACCATCCATGCAATTTTAGGGTCATGCAATGAGGATGTCTAGGAGGAGGAGTCCTAGTAAAGATTTTATGTGGGGCTTACACCGAAGCGACCCAAGATGCTCAAGAGGTGCATGGTCTCTTGGGTGGATATGGCCTTATTAGGGATATGACATGGTGAATACTATGGTGATTTGGGTGTTGGGTTTGGACCTTATGGATGTTTCATATGTATCTTAGTTAGTGGGGAATCAAATACCTTGTAGTTCTTTCTATGTTTGGGATTACACCATAAAATAGGCCTTTTGTAGGGGCATGATTAGGGATTTTCCTTTGAAAACGATCCCCCTCAAGCGCGTGCCTTGAAATAGGAATCATATGTATCATGTTTTAGAGAAATAATCATAGTTATCATAGTGCATGACTTGGGCCTATGCATAGAAGTTGTCCATTTGAAGGGGGGATGATCTCTCATTTCATGTATGAGATTATATGAAGCTCAGGCATAGATAAAGGCCTCCTATGTATCTCAATTGTGTTGGGAATCCTAGTTCTCATATTTCATGACCGTGTTATGTGAATGTCACATTATCACAGACCTCTAAGTCCAATTGTTTCATGATTGGTTTGAGAAATAAGAGAATGTGAAAGATTCAACAAAGTTGAACATTCCCTTATCTACCAAGGAAAAGGGAGGAAGTCGAAGGTGGACAATGGAATGTCTATGAGCCCAATAGAAGAGGTAAATGGGATTTGAATGTGTCAGCCCCTCATCCATGTTGATACCTATGATAGTCACGTCTGTTGAGCTATCTAGACACATCCCAAGTAAGGCTAGAGAGGTGAGAAATCTCCACCTCCCATAAAAAGTCTAGGGACTTACCTCTGGAGGAGTTACATAAAATGAAATATAGGAAAGTGGAGGATCATTCATCCTCATCGAAGAGAAAGCATGTATGATCTCTTTGGCTTTTCATTGTACCTCATTGAATAGAAAAGTCAGTTATTACCCTTGATACATAGAATGGGGATATTCACATCAGTATCCCAAGGTTGGAATCCAGTTTACATCAGTAATGTAGACATATAGACATCCCGGGGGGTCTGAACCATTGTGGGAACTACCTTTTCACCTCTACTTACCTCAGGTATGTAGACTCATAAGGGAATGCTCATGTGCTCGACGATCTGGTCATACTGGTCAATTTACTTCAGAAGTGGCTTTGTCCTAATATTGGTGGACTAGTTAGCAGAGGAGCCATAGAGGATTTGATAGGAATGGAAGGAAAATATTTGACTTGTAAGATTGATAACCTAAAGACACCCCATTCCGCATACTAATTTTTCATGCATAATGGGGGCTTCCTTATATATTATACTGCTATGTGGGTGAAGGGTTCATCCACATATCAAATTGGTAAGAGGACCTGAATGCGAGTTTTCATGTACCATGGTGGTACACGGTCTTAGAATCCATCTTCATTGCATGGTGTTAAGCAGCACATGGTCTTGTCTATGTATCAATGTGCCACGCGGTTTGTCAGACTGAAAGAGGGGAAATGTGCATGAGGTTTATGGGATGTACATTCGTGAAGGGAATATGGTTCACAGTTAGTTGATTATTATTAAGTTTCCTTATTTTTATGGATTGTGGTAGGTTTATATCTGCTAGAAACCATTCATGATTCCGTACTTCGTTGATCATTTTCCTTTGAAGTCTCATATTCATAAACTCCACGCTCTCTAAAAATACTCCTCCTCCTCAATTCCCCTTGTGGTACATTTTATAGAGTTTTGGGGAAGCTATATCTATGATTACATGACCCCTTTTTTGGAAGCTCATAGAGGGATCATTTGACCCATGGATGACTCATTCAACTATGGTTCATGGTGTTGTGGTTCAAAGTGGCAGAAATCACCACCCCAATCCCATGAACAACAAGGTTCACGAGACGTTGCCTGCCCCTCCTCATCCGGAAACTGCCCAATCTATGGGGATTCTATGCGGGGACATACTTCTCTGTCACATTTTCTCCAACAACACGATGCATGAAACCTTGGTTATCTATTTTCATCTAATTTGTGAATGTCTTGGTTCGGTGTCCAATGCTTCACGGGCCAGAATCTCACTGGCTGTACTCGTACCCCTTAGTTTGTGGTCCATGCCATCCGCATACCTTTCCTGGTAACTAGTATGTATACCAGTTTGGGTCATTTTCCAAATTGTATTTCTTCAATATTCACCTCATATTTTCTTCACCACATCTATCTATCTCCTTTATCAAATTTTCGGTAGTATTTTCTTTCCCATTTTTGATTTTTCGGGACCCTACCAATGCCCCCATCGGAATGGGGTCCGGTCAGAATGTAGAGGATTCTATTTTGATATAGAAAATAGTCCCAAACTGAACTGGTTTGTGGAATAAATGTGTACCCTTGGGGGGACCATGTCTATATATACGGTTCCTAGGTCATTTGTCTTTTACTTTGTTTCCTGGTGAAAAGTGCTCTATAATGCACTCTCGACTTTTCTTGCTTTCGCATACCAGATACTTCATGAAATTCATCATTCATGAATTGTGCCTTATGTTACACGAACTATGTATTCTTCACATTTTTCTCGTGTACAAAATGACCTTTTAATATTTGAACCGAACTATGTAATTTTAAAATGTACGTTCAAATTTTCATGTGGTAAGATGCTACGTGGCTCACCTGTCCCACAGGCCTAACGTCAATTTGGTGAACTAAACTTTAAATTTCCAAATCAGACATTAAATCATAGATCTATTAACTTTGAACATCTTTATAGAGAGGCTTGGTTCACGATTTTCCCATTCCATAAACTGATCGACTCGCTGGCCAACGCTTCACATGATAGCATCCTGCAAGGCATTCTGCGTACTGTTGGTTCATGTGGAATGAACTCTTCAAACTGTTATAAGGTTTTACTATGGAGATCCTTGCGTTTGGATGTCTTGTTGGGTCCTTTTCCATTTATTTTCTCAATTTCCCATTGTGTGACTAAACCTTTTCCATGGTCTTTTTAATGCAACATGAAATGGATCTCTCTCAAGCTATTGTTGATGACATTTCTGTTACTAATGTTTTCTTTACACCCATTTTGGATTCCAATGAAGGGAAGATGGATGTGGAAAATGATATAGATTAAAAAAATATGTGTCTTCCCACTTCATTAGTATTTAGAGAATTTAATCGCTTGGGTCCAAGGGAATATCAAATCTCGGACATGATACCCATTTACAGATTCGGCCTATTGTCTGATACACCTATAATAGTGCCACATGAGGTCGACCAACCAACCACATGGATATTTAGTGGAATCATTCCTAAGGCTCTCATATCATTATCAGGATGATTCATACTGAAGGATACTACTATTGGGTCCTCAATAAACTATTCCCCTCAGACTTTGAAGGGGGTATGATGAAAGTTGGATGAAACTTCCCATTTTTATCATAGCATTTCTTGGAGGTCCATAAAAAATGAAAATCATAGCTGGTCATCAAGATGAGACATTTTATATGGGGGATCATTTGGCTTATATTGGGTGTGGCCCTTCTGAGTCCACCAAAGCTGCAAAGAATTACGGGTTGAGTTACAGAAAATGGGGCTATATAAGGTCATCTAGGTATCCCTGAATTACACTCATCAAACCAGAACCATCTTCTCACAACTTTTGATTTGGTAGACTGTAGACACCAATACTTTCCATTTGAACCATGGGGATATAGGAACCAATCTCTTGGACATTCAGCTGATTTCGGTGGTCCTCATTATTAGGAATATGTATGATAAGTTTCTACCCCCTACTTGCAACCTAGACGATGAGGAGGGGACTCCAATTTTGGATAAAATGCTTATTTCCCAAGAGAAGAAAATTTATATAGAAGTTAACCCCTACCAAAAGCAAGAAATTTATTTCTCAAACTCGATTAATTTTTTTTCCAGGCTATGTGGTCAAGATCTAGATGTGTATAGGCTTAGTTCATGTCCATCCAAGGAAAGTATAAGGTGAGAATGTTACTACTGACCTACCTTGGAGGAGGGCCAATTCAATTAATGGGGATGGGAACTCATTCCTAAAATGGACCGCTAGTTTTAGCTGGAAGCCTTCATGGCCATGTTTTTGAGTGGCTGGATTTTACCAGTGCAAGAATCTAGTGGTGTGAGAGTCACAAAAATTTTCATGGCATCTCAGATGGCCACTAGAAAATGTATCAACCTATCCATTCCTATATTGGACAAAACTCACCACCTACTTGGTCAGATAAACGATGGAAAGTCACCCTAGTGGATAATTGGGCCCTTCCAAATACCATATGGTGGGATACGAGCCCACATAGGAGGATACACATTTATCAATTCCTTGGTAATTCCTTACTCTATTCTTTATTCATTTCTTCAGAACACCAATGGAGTTATAATGGAAGGCCGGGATATTGTCTTTATGATTCCACCACTTTCCCCATTGTGAATACCGAATCTAAAGAATTTGTTACTCAGGGGTACCTATTTTCTTTGAGGGATGGTATCATGGTTTCTTGTATTGATGGGGAGTTTATCCTCAAGGTATATGTTCCCTGCATATTTAGTCGTCAGTTTACCAATGTTCAAATGTTGTGCACCCTAAATGTTAACAGAGTGTTCAAGGAGAAAAATTTTATCATAGCCCATCAATTGTGGCGCACATTTACTCAGGAGGACACCCGGTGTAAATTTATGTTCGTAGATTCTAAGGGTTTTTTTATCTTCCTGATGAGAGGTTATGTTGATGCCTAGAGTCAATCATATCCATAAGGTCATTTTTCAAATCTAGTTCCCCCTGTTACCACCTCCAAGGCATCTGAGGGAAATGGGAAGGGGAAGTTTAAGGAATTTTTTGGGAATTCCCAACTAGGGAATGTTATTCAAAATCCTTTCATTCCTCCCTCAACAAATTTCATGAGACCTTTGGGTGTGACCTCAACAGTTGTCGAGGATGCTACTAGAGACCAACCACTCTTGCCCTCTAATACTGATTTTAAAACGTCCTAGAAGCAATGGGATATTTGGAAGTCTCTGGTCTTCTCTTGGTCAGTCCCCTCACGCCTTGTGGTAGTTACTCCATGATATTGTTGGGTAGCATACTGATCTTGGCCATGTTTGAGTACCTTCCAATGTCTCTTATGATTATGATCTCAAGAGGGTAGATCATTACCATTAGGACCTTGAAACCCTGATCTGTTCCTGGAATGATTTACACAAATACGCGCATCAGGTACTTTCTATACTGTGACTAGAGTCTGATGGAGAGGGTCATGGTACTGTTGGTTTTACTGTTGTGGTTTGGTCATGGGAAGCTCCACGCACACACCCAAGCCCCATAAGTGTTCATCTCTTGAGGGTATTGGTACTGCTGAGGCATTTAAGAAGAAACTATGACAAATTAAACCTACTTCTCTTCCCTAGGCCGACCCTTCAATGTTGTCCATCCCTATTATAACTACTTTTCCATATGCTTAAAGAGTCTGGGATGAATTGAGTGTGAATTCCTCCAATGAAGATATTTTGAGTATGCTTCAAGGAGGATGCTTTAACCTTCTAGGTTTTGGGGGATACATTGCCCCCACATTTATTTTTATTGAAGAACATTCAGATGAGGTGTCTTCAAACCTGTTCGAGATGGAAAGGTGTATCCATGCTTCCAAAGATATACTTCACTGGTCTGGTTAGGTGGCATGGATGGAAATACTCTTTGATCCAAATGATATCAAAGGGTGGGTAATTATATTTACTTACCCTGACTTTAATTTCCTTCACTTAAAATATTATGAACTATCCTATTTTACTTGCACAAGGTAATGAGGAGTCTTAGGGTACAATTATTTCTCCCATATACACCCTCGAGGGAACTGTAGTTGGGGAACATGTCCCTTCTGATGTAGGGATTACGGGGGATGGTTCTCCTGGTACTACCGAACATATAGAAGAAGTTATAAAAATCCTACTGAGTAATTTCATCCTCTAGATCCACGTGATAATCCTTTCATGGAACTATCCCCATGGCGTACCAATAAGGGCCAACAAGCGTCTCAACATTCAAAATGCATTAGAAAGGGGATTACATGTAACTTACATATCATTCCATCTAGTTGTTGTACCATAAATGTTTATCTTTATAACCCATTTTCATGTGCATATTTTGATGTAGGGCCAATAAGTAACTAGGTGGCAGTTTCCTAGGAATCAATGGCTTCTATCCTTTTCGTTGTGGAAGAAGGACCAACAGCCACCATAGTTGCCTTGGATCAGATGATTTTTGTCCCAAAGATAGAGGAACATTCAGAAGTTGAAGTCCCAAAAAAACTATATGATACCACTTCCATAGAGGAATACATAATGACCCTAACAACATCATTTAAGTTGGGTGATGATCCCCAATCACCCCAAGACATTGAAGGGGTTCTTAGTTCTGGGAAGTCAATTACTCTAAACCATATAGACCCCACCATTATAGAGAGAACACCATTGGAAGAATATAACTTAATCTAGATAGATGATCCAACTCACTGGGATATTAAAAACATATGAAATGTTGTTTTCCCATATCCTGAGAAAATAGAATGGGCTATTATTCCATTTCTTCCTATCACAAGAGAGACCATGATCCCTGCCCCCAGAATATTATTGTCGGCCAACACAACTTTCTCTTGGATGATTATCCCGGTAATAATGATCTCAATATGTGATCTTCAGGATGATTCCCTAGAGTTTTATGGTCTAGATGGGTATGACTTCTAGCCACATATGCCTCTGAATGAATCTGGGTATCAACTGCTTATCGAGGATGTAGTACCATCTTTACCAAGTGAGGGTACCACTATGGAGGCTGAAGGCATCGATTATATAGTAGGTGGAGATCAGTTTTACATTCATCCTACATATTTCCCTTCCCACCCCCATTTAGGGATCAAGAATATTTATTGTTTTTCCCCCAATATTGGGATCGTAACCGCAAGCACTGGCAATTACAATGGATTCTTCAATCCTGCCCACTGTCACAACTATCAGGGATGATGATTCTAAGAGATCCAGTCTTACTACAGTCAGGGAATCATCCACCCCAAGTGACATTAATTCCTGAATAAATTTTTCATTAGGTTTTGATTCTGAGACAGATCGATATAGCATGGTCATCCTTTGACTCGGCTGCTAAAGGTCATGGAAAAACACTTGGAGGTTAATTTCTCAAACATCACATGTTGATATGCCGATGAAGCTTCTGAATTCACACCATCATTTTGTAGTTCTAAGGTTCATGTGATTTGATTATCCCAGAATCTATGCCATATTTAAATATGTGGTTTCTTCCAGGGAGGCAACTAGCATGCTCGAGTCTCATCTTTCTGTAGCAGAGTCTAAAGCTCATGTTTTTACTCCTAGTGAAATCCTTATGAATGATGATTATAATCAAGATGAATAAGTCATGAGGTCACAGTGCGAGCTCATGAATTAGAGGTCCTTAGAAGAATGGATTTACCAAGAAATGGAGTAGTGAGTACCTTAAGTAGGAATAGGCCCGTGTTGTGGTCGTAGTTGGATAGGGGCTACGGCGAGTGGAGGAATGGGAAACGGTGGCCTTGAGGAAGCACAGGAGGCGGTGGCATTGAGGGATGGTGTAGAGGCTAAGACCATGATTGTTTAAGGCTTCTTAAGGCCAATGAAGAGTCACATTAGACACAAATACATCTACGATTCCAATAAATATCTTTTGTAATGGTCATTTCCTACCCATATGGAGAGGCTCTAGGTTGTGGGTGCCCTCCATATCTTTATTCAATGAAATGAAAACATTTTCCCTTAAATAATCCTCCTTTAAGAATTTCCTATAATATCAACCATTTATGATCAACTTATTTTTAATTCATAATGTTAAACAGATATAAATTTGAGTCAAAATCATGGATAATGGAATAATCATGTTATGCTCTAATTTTTTCTGGAATTGAGGGGCTCAACCAGCATAGTTTTACTCTTGTTAGGGTTACATGGAGAACACTATAAATGTTGTGCCTTTTAAATTTACACCCTATTGTTTTCCTAATCCTATTATAATGTGGGATTAGTGGGTATAACTTGAATTTTGTTTATAAAACACTTTGTAGTTTTTTTACCTACCAAGATTTATGTATCTTGATGATTTTATGATTTGATGACATTTTTTACTATACCTTATATAGCTTAGGTTCAGTGAGATGGAACTTGACTTTTTTTCGGGGTTCCCTTTGAGGGTTTTCACCCTGGTGAGTGTTTTTTCTTTTCCATTGGAATTTTAGAGTCTTGAAAATCATACTATCAATAATAATGTTTTAGGTTGAACATATTTGACCTTGACTTGAAGTTCAAGGGCCCCGATTTAGAACTCATTAACCGAGAATTTTCTTGATACTTTAAGACATGGATGAAGTATTTTTCATGACCCTAAAATTGTATTTCTAGATTTGGGATATGATAAGGGGTGTGGACGCCATGGGGAATACGAAGATAGAAGAAACATCTCCTAAGGATTAATTTACATTTGGTTGAATTTCCATTTGAGTGGGAAACGTATGTAGAGCTATCGAGGAATTCTGTTCATATTCAAGCAAAGGATTACTCATGACATTGACTATTAATTTCCGATGGCCAAAATATTTACATAGAATTTCGGATTTTTTTTGTCGAGGGCCATACTAGGTGGCCTTTAAGGGAACAATTTTTTAAAATACAAGGCCATTTTTAGTAGTTCTGGTTTAGAAACAACTCCCACATGAATTTAACTTATGAAAAGAATTGATAGTGTGTGGTATAGTTTAATTTCAAACTACCTGTACTTTTGATACTTATGGTGAGAATTCATTTTAATCTAACTAGAGGAGGGTAAATTATTCATCTTTTCCTACATTATTTTTACCCAGAGCGCCTATCATCTTTAGGCCTTAAAAAGGGAAAATATAAAAACCATAATCTAGGGAGTTTCTAAAACCTATTAATAAGGTAAAACAAATATTTCATAGAAGCATATGAAGATAATAAAATCCTCTCTTGAGGAATAATTTTCCATTAGTAGATAAGAATTTTTTTTCGGAAATGTTTGTAGAGTCATTGGGGTATTGTGTGCATAGTTAGGAAATGGTGTATGCAAGACATTAGCCTTCTATTTCTGATGGTCAGGGATTGTTATGGGGATTTATACCTTTCTAGACATAGATCATGGTGTGTAGAGAGGGGTTCTTGATCATGAAAATGGGGTATTTTAGGATGATTTTTTGGGAATACTGGGAATAATTGGAGGCATTTTTATCCTCTCTATATGATTTTGTTTCTTAAACAAGTATTACCATTGTGAATGCATGGAAGGGAAACTTTTGGTTTCATTGCTGAATCTGACATATGAGATCCTTTTGTCACTACATTTCTTATGATGGTAGGAATCAAGTTGTACATTGTTCTTTTAAGGATTATTCCTATGTGGGTTTGATTCATTCATATGGATGGGGCATTTTTGTTTTGGATACAGATTCACCAATAAGGTAGTTCATGTGTCGAACATTCCTACGCAGATTCATTACTTATACATTTCTATGATGGGAAATACCCTTTGATGTGACCTAACCTAAGGGGGAATACTGGGTACCAAGTATCATGTATTTTAAACTTCATGTGATCTGGATGTTGATGTAGAATCCCCAAGTAACTAAGGGATAATCGGGCTATGATGTTCTGACATGTCAAGGATGTGGGTAGTAAATAAGAGATTAAACCATGGTTTTTAGGGTTCCTGTATCAGGAGGAATGAAATGGGGTTTAGAATCCATTATTCATACAAAAATAGAAAAATACACTCTTGGGGTTGAATTTTCCATTGATTAACATGTAATATTTGTGGGAAAAAAATTCAGAGCCATTGGTTCATCGTATGTGTAATTAAGAAAAGGTTTTTATAAAACACTGTCCATCCACTTCTGATGGTTTTGTATGATTATGAAGATAATAGATCACTCAAATAATGTAGTTTGACACATGGTTGGAGTATTCCTGGATATATTATAAGTATTTGGGATATGATTTACTCATAGATTTGGGAACTATCCCACATATATCTGAATCGTATGTGGGATGATTCATTTTGATTACCACGATGGGGCCAGGGCCAGGTTTAGAGATCCTAGCACCCAGAGATTGGACATCCTACTTGGGTCTGATTTATAGGTAGGGGAGAGGCATTTTTCTATATTTGGGGTACCTTTTAGTTTAACTTTATATGGTTAGGACTTTAGGGTTCAAAATATTGAGGGGAAACACTAATATTCATTTTAAAAGGCATTCTAGTAGGGTAAACCATTGTAGATTGATTCAACCAGACCCTATTGGGAGTCCCCTTCAAGAATTCCTAATCCCACATTCTCTATGCTTGGTGAGAGAAATAATGGATGATAAGGGTTTTATTCAACCACATAGGATGGTAGGATCAAGGAAAAGTGAATTTTTGGGCCATGTAGTTTAATTTCATGGAGTGAGGACGTAGATGCTAAGTAGTTTACTATCATGTATCATGGATAAATTCATCTTGTAGTTTATTTTCATGTGATCAAGATGTCTTCTATGTAGGTTAACATCATGTGTAATGGATGTTGAAAGTACATTTTAATCATCATGTTTCAGGGATGAATTATGAATGGAATAATTCATAAATATTAGACAATCAGGATGGAATATTCATGGTATTCCCCAGACATTAGTGAGGGAAGAAGGTGTAAGCCATAATTCCAGGAGCCCTAGATTCAGGAGGGATAATGCAGGGCTTAGGCTCCAATGAGTGTAATGAAGTAGGAACAACCTATCTTTCATAAGAATTTGTCTTTGGTTGATAGGCCATTTATTTTGGAAACATGTGTAGAGTCATTAGGCCGTAATGTACATATTTAAACAATGGTTTCCACAAGACACTAGCCATCCATTTATTATAGTTGTGGGTGATTATGGTGATCCTAGATTTCTCAGGGCTTGGAGTTTGATGGATGAAAAGGGGATATATGGGAATGTGAAATATACCTAGAACATGATTAGTTATGAGGTATGATATCCTATACATAGATCTAATTCATGTGAAATGGGAAACATGGTGTTTTGACACTTTTGTGGTGTAATAATATAGATTTGAAATTCCATGCATCTATTTGTATTTCACATGAAGGATATTGTGGGGCAGTTTCTTTTGTATGGCGGCTAGACTAGGTGGAAGGGTCTAGTCATCGCTTTGTGTAATGTGAGGGAAAATATTATTCAGTACATAGTTCTTGAAAACTCTCCATGCTAGTATGTCCTATACATAGAGAGTGGAATTTTTATCATGTGGTTGTTGGACCAAGACTTTGGGTCAAGATGTCTCTATGTATCCTATAGAGTAGGAATCAATATGTGCATAGTTCTTGAAGGAAATCCCATGCATATTTTTGATCCATATACATGGAAGAGAGAATTTTTTAGGTGGAGACTAGACTATGATGGAGGATCCGGGCATCACTACATATCCTACGAGAGTAGGAATCAAGCAACACATAGTTCTAGATGTAAATTCCCAATATATTTCTGATCCATATGTAAGGAAGTGGTCTTTTTAGGTGGAGGCTAGACTGGGGTGAAGCATTACAACATCACTATGTATCCTATGAGAGTAGGAAACAAGCCAAACATAGTTCTAGAGATGCCTCCCTATATAATTTGGGCTCATACACATTGATATAGGGGAATTATAACAATTTTTAATTGTCTTGTAGCATACATTTATCCTATATTTTTCTAGAGGGAAATATGTACCACCATACCTATGATCACGTGAGCTATGCCCAGTGTGAGAAACAAAAAATAGCCAGGGTCTCTTCTTGTAATGTAGATGCAGTTAAGAGTATAATAGACACATTTTGTTACCAGGTGGTGGATGGACCAGGATGAATGATCCGGGTGTCACTATGTAACCCATCGGTAGATGAGAATCAAGCTGTATTTAGTTCTAAGACAATATGTTTCATGTACCGGTCTGACCCTACACAGGAAAGGGGGTCATTTTTTATGGTGACTGGACCAGAATGAATGATCCTTATGTCACAACATATCCTATAAGGGTAGGAGTCATTTTTTATGTAGTTATGTAGTGCAGCATTGTAGGTGACCAATGCCAGAGGTAATATCCACTTATGTGAGAACATTTTTGGGGCCATTAAGTTTAATGTCATGCGGTTAAGACTCAGAATGTTTCTACGTAAGTTTGACCTATAAGCAGGGAGGGGAGCATTATTGATTTTGATAGGTGGATGGTCCAAGATGTAGAATCCAGGCATCACTACATATCCTGTGAGGGTAGGAATCAAGCCATACATTGTTTTATGGACTCCTTGTTCTAGTCTGACCTGTGCACGGAGAGGGGGGATTTTATACCATGATTTCAAGTTGATGGGATTATTATACTCCTCTATGATTTTTCTATCTGAGGGAAATCCTAACCACCATTTGTAATATCATGTGAGTTATACTCAATGTGAGAAACAAGGAGTGACATGGAGTTCCCTTTTAGTATAGGGGTGACATAGGATATAACATAGACATTCTATGTCATTTGATGGCTAGAACAGGACTTTATGTCAAAGTGTCTCTTTGTATCCCATTTATGAATACGAATCAAGTCATACATAGTTCTGTAAAAGGCCCTCCCTATATAGTATAAGGCAATATGCAAAGAGGAGGAGTATTTTTTTACCTTTCCCTTTCACAAATCTGATTCATGTGAAAAAGTCATTGTTTAGGACACAATGATCACCATGTAGTTTAACTTCTTGTGGTTAAGACGAAGATGCTAAGCTATTTAACATAGTACAACATGGTTGAATATTTTGGGTAGATTAACATTGTTCATTATGGATGACTTCATCATGTAGTTTATTATCATGTGATCATGATGTATTTCATAAAATTTAATGTCGTGTGGAAAGGATATCTTTCTATGCTTTTGGAAAAATTAAATACTTCTTCAGGAACCTTGCATTGGTGGGAGTTATGGTGAGTTTTCCATCCATTGAAATTAGTGAATATTCATCATTTTAGTAGACATTGAGTATAATATATGTCCCTTCCCATTTTGGCTCGAACATTGCAGTTTTATTTTTGAGTATCATCAGGGTTCTGAGGACCAACACCATTTCTCCTTCGAGGAAATATTGAAGTCGAACCTTTTTATTGAAGGCTCGTGCAATCTGAATCTTGTAAACTTTCAAATGGTAGGATGTGTGAAATATTTTCCCATACAACCACTACAGCTCATCAAACCATTTTTTTAATTCTCATATAGAGAAATTTGACCACATGCTTCAACACCGAGCGATGGAAGTTGAATTTAAATGGGTAGATCCGCCTTCATCCCATATATTAATGAGTACGGGATCACATGAATGGCAGTGTTGATTGTGGTCCAATAAGCCCAAAATCCTATAGGATCCTATCAAGATATGCTTTATTATCCTTAACTACCATATTTTGAAGTATGGTTGATAGGGTCTTGTTGAAATCCTCTATCAGTCTGTTGGTCTCTTCATGGAATTGGGATGAATGGTTGGCTTTAATACCATACTCTTGGTAGAGTTTTTCCAATTAAATAGAGCATAAATTGGGTTTGTTGTCTGTCAGTATTGTGTGAGGGACACCAAACCTGGTGATGATATTTTCTTTTACAAATATTATAGTTATTTTCACTCCGACTTCTTTAAGGGGTGCATCTTCTTCCCATTTGAAAAAGAAGTCGGTTGCTGAGAGAATAAACTGTAATTTTCTGGCCCTGATTGGAGGATATGTTCCCATGACATATATTCCTCATATGGATAATGGCTAGGAGTACTTAGCTTTGTGAGGCAACTCTGACAGTTTGTTGATGAAGTTAGCATGAACTTGGAAAGGATGACACTTTTGGGTGAAATTGACATAATCCTGCATAATAGTGGTCTAATAGTACCCAATCCTTTGAATTTTATGAGAGTGTTTGGATGCTAATGGTTCTACCCAAAAAGTTCTGACGTGCACTTATTTCAAGACGATAGTGGTATATTCTCCATCAACACATCTATGAAGAAATCCATCAATGACTCACTTATAAAGGACGTTTTTCCAGTTTATGTTGTCATTCAACATGAAATTGACCACTCATATTTAGATCTATTATCCTCCAGCCCTATCTGGAGGGAGTTATCCCATTTTAAGATACTCTACAAGGGGGCCATATAGCCGGTGGTATGACCATATGGCTCGTATATGGGACTGATCTCATTGATGTTTTCTTTCTTGTCCTGAATAAATGGTAAAACCATCCAACGATGGGTAATGCTGATGATCATTGCATTCTTATATGGTTCAGATGGAGTTGAGGCTAAATTTCCTAATGCATCGGCTTGTTCATTCTATAGAAGAGGGACATAATCTAGTTTCAGATCCAATGGGAATTATACCATCAATTATTGAATATGGTTTATCAAAGGGATCAGCTCCTCTTTCTTGATAGCATAGTCACCATTGACTTTCTTGATGACTAGTTATGAATTGTGTTTTATCTTCAAGTGTTCAGAATTCACTTGGAGTTCTAGTTATAAGCCTGTGAAAAGTGTTCAGTATCCTGCTTCATTATTTGTGAGAGGACCAGTATGGGATATGTCTAACACTTAGGGGGGGGTGAATCAGTGTTGGGGACATTTTAAACCAATTCCAACTTGTATCCCTGTACCTCTTGACCTATTATGATCTTGATTCTGTTATTCTCTTTTCCCTATCGCATGCAATAATAGAAAGCAGTAAAAATATGCACATGATATTTTTACAAGGTTCACCAGTCAATAAGAGTAGCTACATCATTTCCATGCATAGGTATGACCACTTCATGGATTCTCCATTACAATGTGATATTCTTTTACAATGGAGTGGATAAGAAAACAATCCTTTAGCCAGTGTGAGTCCCTGCACATTAGAGGGGGGTGACAAACAATCCTCTTCCCTGGACTGGTGATAGCCTAATCCAACTTGCAGCCTCTAGCTAGTTCTTTATACTGCCTATGGAGACAGTCATCTTCCTCCTTTAAAAGGTAGCTTCTGCTCTTAGTCATCTTTAGTGATGTTCACTTGATTACTTGCAATGCAGTAGGAAAGCAATTATTCTTTCTTTCCTTCTCTTCTTTTCTAGTGCAATACCAACTGCACTAAACTTCTTATTTATTCTTCTTAGTGAAACAACCAACTACACTAAAAATTATTCTCTCTTCTTGGCTAGAATCACATACAACAATGTGATTATTCAGACACTGAGGATATTCTCACATAGAATCATCTGAATTAAGTTGCCCTAAATAATTTTCAACCTTTAGTTGGGCATACTCTATTCTTCCTCTTCTTATTCACTTATTTCTATGCAGAAAACCTGTATGATTCACACTCTTCTTCTTCATCTTCTTCTTCTTCAATGCACAACCAACAACACTGAAACCTACTCTTCTTCACACATTCTTTTTCAGTGCAAAACCATCTACGGCGATCGCTTCATCATCATCTTCTTTCTAGAATCACAAGTTCTAGCTTGCGCACCAATCCTTACTTGCGCACGACCCTGCTTGCACGCCACCCAGCTTGCGCTCCACGAAAAACATGCACACCAAAACTTTCATGCCAAAACTTGCACAGTAATACTTGCGCAGAAATAATTTCGTGACTATACTAGTGCAGAAATACTTGTGCGACAATACTTGCGTAACAACACTTGAGCGGTAATACATGCGCGGCAATACATGGGTGGCAATACTTGTGCGGAAATACTTTCACAACAATACTTTCACAACAATACTTACATGGTAACACTTGAGAGACAATCCTTGTGCAGCACCCAGCTTGTGCGGCACCCAGCTTGCATGCCTTGTAAATAACCCTCAGCTTGCACGCCACTTCAGCTTGCACGCCGCTTTCTACACTTGCGCATTCAGAGCTCAAATATTTCTCTTAAGTGTTGAGCCATAACGAATAAGGATTCAATTTGTCTATTTAGAGGCATTTTGGTGACTTGCGTGTCACATAGACTTGCGTGCCAATACTTACCCACCACAACATCACTTGCGCGCCGCTTCACCACTTGCACACCCTTTCATCACTAGCGCGCCAATTTCATTCCTTTGCCACTTTTGATATAATGACGTTGGTATCCAACTTGCGTGCAACATACACTTGCGCGCCACTTATACTTGCTCGCCACACTTGCACGCCACTTATACTTTCATGCCACTTTTTGACTTGCGCGCCATTTTATTTCCTTTTTCAAATTTGGATGTGATGATCCTAAATTATGACTTTCGTGCCGCATATAATTGCGTGCCAATACTTGCGCGCCACTTATGACTTTAGTTCCACCCTTGACTTGTGCGCCACATTCATTAATTTTCCAAAAACACTTCTTTACTCCCTCTATCCTTCATAAGGATTGCATCAAAAGTTTTCCAAACTTATGATATTTGTGAAATATAAATAAGAAAAGCATCGGCATAGTTTAAGTCCATTCTTTTTGGAATATGAATTCCAAATTACTTCTTCATCCTCACTTAAAATCCTTAAATACTTTTTGAGTGTTAATTCCAACGATTTCCCGTCATCTATCTTCATACAAAAGTGGAGGATTGAAGCTTCTTCAAATACCTTCAATGTTGCAGATAATGTATCACCTTTGATACCTATATTTGGAACATTAAGAATAGTGAAACAATCATATAATTTCAAGGCAATGTGTAATTCCTGACCTTCTTATAATGCCAAGCCCTTCCACACTCTATCTTCTTCTTCAACCATCATTCTATACTTCATTCAAATCACATGATTATTTTCTTCAAGTATGATCTTGCATGGTTCTCATGCAATCATGAAGTGTTGCATGGTCTTCTTAAAATTATTTTTCAATCATACTTAGATGGATGATACCTCACCATTATTCATTGTTGTAAACAATGTGTCACCTTTGACACAAGTTCATTGAACTTAGGATCAGTTCAACAGTCGTCTGAATTTTCTTTATAGAGAATTGGCCATGTATGACATTCAATGATATGATTTCATAACAATTCTCCACGTATCCTCACTTCATACAATCTCCATTAACTTTGGAGTCCTTTGTCATCTCCTTCTTCATTTTGAAAAGTATTGAAAAATGTTGACAACAAATACAATCTTCATACACAATGTGGTCCCAACAATATCCCCCTTTGTATTTTGATTTCAATACCTTAAAGTATCCTCAGATGAATGCGTCAATGTCAAAATGAGAATCTAATCTCTCCACTACTTTCTCTCCCCTAGACATTCATTTCATTTCTCTCCCCCTTGTTGACAAGAAATACAAAGTTCATGGTAGAGAGGGTATCATTCCATTCTTAAGCAATGTGCCATCAATCATTTCACTCTAAGTCAACTTGAGAAATACTCGGTGTAGAAAACTAGAGGATTTGATTTAGTCAACAAATTTTTCCATTACCCAGTGAATATGACCCCACATGAGATGTGAAATCATACACTTCTCTTCAAGGGTTTTTGAGTTTCATTCCAGGCCGAAGATATTGAATGTCATAAAAAATAATCAATCTGAAATTCATGCACTCACTTTATCAATCAGATCATAAACATTCAAGTGAAATTGTCAGGCTAAGTGGCCTTAGGGAAGTTTCACTCTTCTTATGTCATTGATTATCTTTATTACTCCCCCTTTGTAGAATGATCTTCAGAAAATATTCAGAGTAATTTAATTTTATACCAACTGATATTGATACTGATTGAGATAATGACTCTGACAGCTTCTTCATGTGTCTCCCCCTCAAGGGAACACTTCTCCTCACTGAATCCCAGGTTTTCCCCTTATGATATTACTTCACCTTAAATTTACTGTATGATAATAAAAGATAAAATACACAAAGATTTAATGGAATAAGGTGGATACTCTTTTCTCTATCAATGTGAACAACAAGGTTGGGATGATTTTCTCAACCCAGATTCTCCATTCTTCACACATTCACAACTTATCCTCAATGTTGGATGTGATTGTGTGGACCTCACAGTTTCTTCCATTTAGTTGTGTGTGAATCTCCTTTCTTCAAAGGATTTCAAAGCACTAGAATCTCCCAGTGAATATTTCATCTTTTTAAGGAATTCTTATTGGGCTGGAGTAAATTCAAGGCATCTTTTAACAGTATGACCAGCCTTGTTGCACCTCATAGACAGAACATCATTTCCTTCATGTAGAATCTTCTTTGTGCTTTTAGCACAAGTATTAGCCTTTGCATCTTTCATTTTTCTCATTCGTTCCAAATCATCTGGTCAAACCACCAAAATATCATTTGAGACTAAGGCATCATGATTGGACCTTCTACATGGATTCTTCTGAGTGGCTTCTTTCTTAGTGGTTCTTTTGGATACACCACACTTCACCTCCATGGACATAGAATCCATGGACTTCTCATCTTTACTTCTTTAAATCTTCTTGGTAGAATTTGTTTTTACATAATTCGTCTGATTTCTTCCCAAGGATGCTTCTTCATTATTTCCCATATTCTGTAATCTTCTTTTATTATATGAACATGCACCATTCATATGACCACTCTTATTGCATACATCACAGATGTTATCTAACATTCCAAATCTGTTTGTAATAAAAAGATGTTTCTAGATCTGTGGATGTTTCTTCTTCTTCTCTGGATTTCTCTCCCTTGAGATGGGCTTTCTCTGTGATTTTACATTTAAGGTATTGTACCAACAATATAGTGCACAATTCCCAAACCTATTGCAGCACTAGCATTGACCTACAAACCTTGACTTCTTGTCATCTTCTTGATATGGTTGCTGAGTATTCTTCTTGGTACATTGTGATTTCAGTGGGGATCTATCTTCCACACTCTTTCCCCTATATACTATATCCATGGTGATAGGTTTCTTCTCACTTTTCTTCATCCATACTTGTTTATAATTTTTCTTCGATCCCGTGATTTTGGAAGAGGCAATTATATATACATTAGTACAAGTTGGTATGGATGATACATTTACATTTTCAGCTGCTTGTGATAGATCAATGAGTGATGTCATGATCTTCTTATCACATGTTAGAGGTATTTTGATAGTAGAATCCTCCAATAAGCATTGAGTACTAGAAGAAACTATTTCATTATTCTGTGAGGACTCAATATTTGTCTTCTCAAGATTGATCAACTCGTCTTCCAATTCAATACATCTCATATTGAGGATGACTTCATGGTTGTCAATCATAGTCATATTCTATTCACAATCCTTCTTTAATCTTTCAACTTCATCTTCATGCATCTTCAATTTATTTTGTAACAAAGTGTCAAGTTCATTGATCTTCTTGGAATCTTTTTCCAAATATAACTCCATGACATCATTTCCTTTTTTCAGATCATCTTCAAGTGCATGGATCTTTTCTTCTAGAGTCTTATTGACTCCTTATTTTTCTACAACATCTTTTAGCCACTTTGAAGAGCTTGCTTCCAGTCCCCTCTTGGTTTCTTCAAAGGCTCCAACCTGTCTGGAGATCTTTAAACATTCAACAATTTTTTCTCATAAGCCTTTCTCCAAAACATCAGTTTCTTCTTCTAGCTGAGAAATACTTTCCTGCATACATTGAAATAATCCACAAACCAGGGATTCACTTTCTTCAGGAATACCATGCAGAATCATTCTTAATCTATCAACTGATATTTATTGATATGTTGTAGATTGATCATCACCACTTGTGCTAGCATTTTTATCATGAGGATAATTTACAAATGTACTAACACATACCTCTTGATCAGTTCAGGTAGGAAGGTTATCCATCATCATAGTGGAAACTTGAGCCACCTTATCATAACTTTCCAAGTATGGCGTGTCTTCAATGTCTGCCAGATATGGAGAACCAGATACATCCTCTTATTTAGATAGGAGGGACTTCTTATTCAACTTTCTCTTCTCCTTATTCTTCCTATTCATCAACGTCTTGATATATATAGCCTTATATTCAGAACTGACTGGATTTTCACTGAAAGTGCACTTCATTGATAATTCTAGAAAGAAACTCAAATCTTCAAAAGAGAATAACTTCACGGTAGAGAATCCAACAGAGGTGAACCTATCCCTCTGATACCAATTGATAGGACCAGTTTGGGATATGTATAACACTGAGAGGGGGGTGAATTAGTGTTGGGGACATTTTAAACCAATTCCAACTTTTATCCCTATACCTCTTGACGTGTAAGGATATAGATTCTCTTACTCTCTTTACCCTGTCTCATGCAATAATAAAAAGCAGTAAAAATACGCACACAATATTTTTACAAGGTTCACCACTCAATAAGAGTATCTATGTCCTTGCCATGCACGGGTATGACCACTACATGGATTCTCCATTATAATGCGATATGGTTTTACAATGGAGTGGCTAAGAAAACAATCCTCTAGCCAGTGTGAGTCCCTACACTTTAGAGGGTATGGGAAACAATCCTCTTCCTTGGACTGGTGATAGCCTAGTCTAACTTGCAGCCTCTTGCTGGTTCTTTATACTACCTATGGAGACAATATTCTTCCTTCTTCAAAAGGTAGCTTCTGCTCTTGGTCTTCTTTAGTTCTGTTCACTTGATTACTTGCAAAGCAGTAGGCAAGAAATTATTCTTTCTTTCCTTCTCTTCTTTTCTAGTGCAACAAAAACTGCACTAAACTTCTTCCTTATTCATCTTAATACAACAAACAACTGCACTAAAAATTATTCTCTCTTATTGGATAGAATCACATACACCAATGTGATTATTCAGAAACTGAGGATCCTCTCACATAGCATCATCTGAATTAACTTCCCCTGAATAATTGTCAACCTTCTGCTGGGCTTACTCTGTTCTTCTTCTTCTTCTACACTTCTTTCTATGCAGAAAACCTATAATCTGCACAGACATCTTCTTCTTCTGCTTCTTCAATGCACAACCAACTGCACTAAAACCTACTCTTCTTTACACATTCTATTTCAGTGAAAAACCATTTTCACCGAGCTCTTCATCTACTTCTTCTTGCTAGAATCACAAGTTCTAGCTTGTGAAAAAATCCTTACTTGTGCGCGACCCTGCTTGTGTGCCACCCAGCTTGCGTGCCACTAACAACTTGTACGCCAAAACATGCACACCAAAACATGCGCGATAATACTTGCGCGGAAATACATGCGTGACTATACTAGTGCGGAAATACTTTTGCGACAATACTTACGTGGTAATACTTGCGTGGGAATATATGCACGACAATACATGCGCGGAAATACTTGCATGGAAATACTTGCGTGGCAATACTTGTGCGGCAGTACTTGCACAGAAATACTTGCACGACAACTAGCTTGTGTACCTTGTCAATAACCCTCAGCTTGCACGCCACTTCACCTTTCATGTCGATTTCTACACTTGCGCGTTCAGAGCTCAAATTTTTCTCTTAACTGTTGAGCCTTAAATAATGAGGAGGAATTTCATATATTTATTGGAATTTTGGTGACTTGCACCTTAGAGATACGTGCATGCCAATACTTGCATGTTGTTGTATCACTTACGCGCCGCATCCCCACCTGCACACACTTTCATCTCTAGCGCGCCACTGTCTTTCCTTTGTCATTTTTGTTATGATGACGTTGGAATATGACTTGCTCACAACATACACTTGCGCACCACATATACTTTCTCTCCACACTTTCACGCCACGTATATTGGCACGCCACTTTTTTACTTGTGCCCCAATCTTTAACTTGCGCGCCATTTTATTCCCTTGTAAAATTGTGATGTGATGATCCTAAATTATGACTTGTGTGCCACATATACTTGCGTGCCAATACTTGTGCACTAATACTTGAGTGCCACTTTTGACTGGCACGCCACTCTTGACATGCCTGCCACTTTCATTCCATTGCAAAAAACACTTCTTTACTCCCCCTATCCTTCATAAGGCTTGCATCAAAAGTTCTCCAAACATATGATATTTCTGAAATAAAAATCAGAAAAGCATCGTCATAGTTTAATTCCATTATTTTTGAAATATGAATTCCAAAGTACTTCAAATCCTCACTTTAAATCCTCAAATACTTTTGGAGTGTTAATTCCAAAGAAATCCAACCATCTCTCTTCATACAAAAGTGGAGGCTTGAAGCTTCTTCAAATACCTTCAATGTTGCAGACAATGTATCACCTTTGGGAAATGTATTTGGAACTTTAAGAACAACGAAACAACCATCTAATTTCATGGAAATGTCTAATTCATGACCTTCTTAGAATTCCAAGCCCTTCCACACTCTCTCTTCTTCTTCAACCACCATGCTCTACTTCATTCAAATCATATGATTCTTTTCTTCGAGTAAGCTCTTGCATGGTTCTCATGCAACCATGAAGTGTTTCATGGTCTTCTTCAAATTCTTTTGAAATCATCCTTAGATGGATGATACCTCACCATTCTTAATTATTGTAAACAATGTGTCACCTTTGACACAAGTTCTTTGAACTTAGGATCAGATCAACAGTCGTCTGAATTTTCTTCATAGAGAATTTCCCATGTATGACCTTCAATGATATGATTTCATAACAATTCTCCAAGTATCCTCACTTCATACAATCTCCATTAACTTTTGAATCCTTCATCTCCTTCTTCATTTTGACAAGTATTGACAACTGTTGACAACAAATACAATCTTTATACACAAAGTGGTCCCAACAATATCCCCCTATGTAATTTGTTGTCAATACCTTAAATTCTCCTCAGATGAATGTGTCAATGTCAAAATGAGAATCTGATCTCTCCCCTTCTTTCTCTCCCCTAGACATTCATTTCATTTCTCTCCCCCTTATTGACAAGAAATACAAAGTTCATGGTAGAGAGGGTATCATTCCATACTTATGAAATGTTCCATCAATCATTTCACTCCAAGTCTACTTGAGCAATGCTCGGTGTAGAAACAAGAGTAATTGATTTAGTAAACAAATTTGTCCATTACCCATTGAATATGACACCTCATGAGATGAGAACTCAAACACTTTTCTTCAAGGTTTTTCTAGTTTCATTCTAGGCCGATGATATTGAATGTGATAAGAAATAATCAATCTGAAATTCCTGCACTCACTTCAACAATTAGATCAATAACATTCAAGTGAAATTTCCCTGATAAGTGGCCTTGGGGCAGTTTCACTCTTCTTATGTCATTGATTATCCTTATCACTCCCCCTTTGTAGAATGATCTTCATAAAATCTTCAGAGTAATTGAATTTTATACCAACTGATATAGATTATGATTGAGATAATGACTCTGGAAGCGTCTTCATGGGTCTCCCCCTCAAGGGAACACTTCTCCTCACTGAATCCTAGGTTTTCCCCATATGATATTACTTAACCTTAAATTACTTATATAATAATAAAAAATAAAATACACAATGATTTAATGGAATAAGGTGAATCCTCTATTCTCTATCAATGTGAACAACATGGTTGAGATGATTTTCTCAACCCAGATGCTCCATTCTTCACACTTTCACAACTTATCTTCAATGATGAATGTGATTGTGTGGACCTCACTATTTCTTCTATTTAGTTGTGTGTGAATCCTCTTTCTTCAATGCATTTCAAAGCACTAGAATCTCCTGGCGCAACTTTCACCTTTTTGAGGAATTCTTGTTGGGCTGGAGTAAATTCAAGGCATCTTTTAACAGTATGACCAGCCTTGTGGCACGTCACACACATAACATCCTTTTCTTCATGTAGAATCTTCTTTGTGATTTTATCACAAGTATTAGCCTCTGCATCTTTCATTTTTCTCATTCATTCCACATCTTCTGGCCAAACCACCAAACTATCATTTGAGACTGAGGCATCATGATTGGATATTCTACATGGATTCTTCTGAGTGGATTCTTTCTTAGTGGTTCTTTTGGATGCACCACCGTTCACCTCCTTGGACATAGAATCCAAGTACTTCTCATCTTTCCTTCTTGAAATATTCTTGGGGGAATTTGTTTTTACATAATTCGTCTGATTTCTTCCCAAGGATGCTTCTTCATTATTGCCCATCTTCTGTGGTCTTCTTTTCTTATATGTCTTCTTTTCTTATATGATCAAGAACCATTCATATGACCACTCATATTGCATACATCACATATGATATCTAACATTACAAATCTATTTGTAATATACAGATGTTTCTGGATCTATGGATGTTGCTTCTTCTTCTCTTGATATCTCCCCCTTGAGTTGGGCTTTCTCTGTGCTTTTACATTTAAGGGATTGTACCAACAATCCAGTTCAAAATGCCCAAACCTATTGCAGCACCAACATTGACCTACAAACCTTGACTTCTTTTTCATCTTCTTAATAAGGTTTCGGAGTATTATTTTAGGTATGTTGTGCTTTCTGTGGGGATCTATCTTGCACACTCTTTCCCCTATCCACCCTAGCCATGGTGGTAGGTTTCCTCTCACTTTTCTTCATCCATACTTGTTTATAATTTTTATTCCAACCCGTAATTTTGGTAGAGGAAATTTTAGAGGCATTATTAGAAGTTGGTATGGATGATACATTTACATTCTCAGCTTCTTGTGATAGATCAATGAGTGATGTCATGATCTTCTTATCACATGTTGGAGGTCTTTTGATAGTATAATCCTCCAATGAGCATTGAGTACTCGCAGTAACTATTTTATTCTTATGTGAGGACTCAATATTTTTCTTATTAAGATTGGTCAACTCGGATTCCAATTGAAGACATCTCATATTGAGGATGAATTCATGGTCTTCAATCATAGTCATATTCTCTTCACAATCCTTCTTTAAATTTTCAACTTCATCTTCATGCATCTTCACATTGTTTTGTAACAAAGAGTCAAGTTCTTTGATCTTCTTGGAATCTTTTTCCAAATATAACTCCTTGACATCATTGCCTTTTTTCAGCTCATCTTCAAATGCATGGATCTTTTATTATAGTGTTTTACTGACTCCCTCTTTTTCTTCAAAATATTTTGGCAACTTTGAAGACCTTACTTCAAATCAGCTCTTGGTTTCTTCAAAGACTCCCACCTATCTAGAGAGCTTTAAACATTCAACAATTTTTACTTATATGCCTTTCTCCAGAACATCAGTTTCTTCTTCCAGCTGAGTTAAATTTTCCAGCATACATTGAAATACTCCACAAACTAGGGATGCACTTTCGTCAGGAATACCATGTAGAATAATTATTAATCTCTCAACTGATATTTCTTGATATGTTTTAGATTGATCATCACCACTTGTGCTAGAATTTTTATAATGAGGATAATTTACAAATTTACTAACACATACCTCTTGATCAGTTGAGGTAGGAAGGTTATCCATCTTCATTGTGGAATCTTGAGCCACCTTATCATAACTTTCCAAGTCTGGTGTGTCTTCAATGTCTGCCAGATATAGAGAACTAGATACATCCTCTTTTTTAGATAGGAGGGACTTCTTCTTCAACTTTATCTTCTCCTTCTTCTTCCTATTCATCATGGTCATGATAGATATAGCCTTTTGTTCAGAGCTAACTGAATTTTCACTGAATGTGAACTTTATTGATAATTCAGGAAAGAATCTCAATTTTTCAAAAGAGAATATCTTCACTGTATAGAATCCAACAGAGGTGAACCTGTCCCTCTGATACCAATTGAGAGGACCGGTTTCGGATATGTCTAACACTTAGAGGGGGGTGAATCAGTGTTGGGGACATTTTAAACCAATTACAACTTTTATCCATGTACCTCTTGACCTGTAAGGATCTTGATTCTCTTATTCTCTTTACCCTGTCACATGCAATAATAGAAAGAAGTAAAAATATGAACACGATATTTTTACAAGGTTCACCACTCAATAAGAGTATCTATGTCATTTCCATGGATGGGTATGACCACTTCATGGATTCACCATTATAATGTGATATGATTTTACAATGGAGTGGCTAAGTAAACAATCCTCTAGTCAGTGTGAGTCCCTAGAAATTAGAGGGGGTGGGAAAAAATCCTCTTCCCTGGACTGGTGATAGCCTAGTACTACTTGCAGCCTCTAGCTAGATCTTTGTACTTCCTATGAAGACAATATTCTTCCTTCTTCAAAAGGTAGCTCTTGCTCTGGGTCTTCTTTAGTGTTGTTCACTTGATTACTTTCAAATAAGTAGGCAAGAAATTCTTCCTTCTTTCCTTCTCTTGTTTTCTAGTGCAACACTAGCTGCACTAAACTTCTTCTTTATTCTTCTTAATGCAACAACCAACTGCACTAAAAATTATTCTCCCTTCTTGGATAGATTCACATACACCAATGTAATTATTCAGACACTGAGGATCCGCTCACATAACATCATCTTAATTAATTTTCCCTGTATAATTGTCAACCTTCAGTTGGGCATACTCTATTCTTATTCTTCTTCTTCACTTCTTTTTATGCATCAAACCTGTAATATGTACACTCTTCTTCTTCTTATACTTATTCAATGCACAACCAACTGCACTGAAACCTAATCTTCTTTACACGTTCTCTTACAATGATAAACCATCTACACTGAGCTCTTTATCTTCTTCTTCTTGCTAGAATAACAAGTTCTATCTTGCGCACCAATCCTTACTAGCGCGTGACCCTGATTGCACGCCACCCATCTACGTGCCACTAACAAATTGCACGCCAAAACATGTAAACCAAAACTTGCGTGGTAATAATTGCGCAGAAATACTTGCACGACTATACTAGTGCGGAAATACTTGCGCGACAATACTTGCACAGAAATACTTGCGCAGTAATAATTGCGCGACATTACTTGCGTGGAAATACTTTCACGACAATACTTGTGCAGCAATACATTTGCAACAATAATTGAAAGGCAATACTTGCATGGCAATACTTGCGCGGCACCCAACCTGCGCGCCTTGTAAATAACCCTCCGCTTGCACGCCACACCAGCTTGGATGACGCTTTCTACACTTGTCTGTTCAGAGCTCAAATTATTCTCTTAAGTGTTGATTCTTAAATAATGAGGATGCAAGCCGTCTATTTATAGTAATTTTGGTGACTTGTGTGTCACATGAGCTTGTGTGCCAATACTTGCACGCCGCTGCATCACTTGTGCGCCGCTTCACCACTTGCACGCCCTTTCATCACTAGCACACCACTTTCTTTCCTTTGTCATTTTTGATATGATGACGTTGGAATCTGACTTGAGCTCAACATACACTTGCGCACCACTTATACTTGCGCTCCAAAACTTGCACGCAACTTATACTTGCATGCCACTTTTTGACTTGCGTGCCAGTCTTTAACTTGGTTCCATTTTATTTCCTTTGTCAAATTTTGATGTGATGATCCTGAATTAGGACTTGCGTGAAACATATACTTGCGCACCAATACTTGCGAGCCAATACTTGTATGCCAATACTTGCGCTCCACTTTTGACTTGCGTGCCACTCTTGACTTGTGTGCCACTTTCTTTCCTTTGCCAAAAACACTTCTTTACTCCCCATATCCTTCATAAGGCTTGCATAAAAAGTTCTCCAAACATATGATATTTGTGAAATACAAATCAGAAAAACATCATCATAGTTTAAGTCCATTATTTTTGGAATATGAATTCCAATGTACTTCTTCATCCTCACTTCAAATCCTCAAATAATTTTGTAGTGTTAATTCCAATGAACTACAATCATCTCTCTTCATACAAAAGTGGAGGCTTGAAGCTTCTTCAAATACCTTCAATGTTGTAGACAATGTATCACCTTTGATACATGTATTTGGAACTTTAAGAACAGTGAAACAATCATCTGATTTCAAGGAAATGTGTAATTCATGACATTATTAGAATGCCAAGCCCTTCTACACTCTCTCTTCTTCTTCAACCATCATTCTCTACTTCATTCAAATCATATGATTCTTTTCTTCAAGTAATCTGTTGCATGGTTCTCATGAAATCATGAAGTGTTGTATGATCATCTTTAAATTCATTTGCAATCATCCTTAGATGGATGATACCTCACCATTATTCATTGTTGTAAACAATGTGTCACCTTTGACACAATTTCATTGAACTTTGGATAAGTTCAATAGTCGTCTGAATTTGATTCATAGAGAATTTCCTAAGTATGAAATTCAATGATATGATTTCATAACAATTCTCCAGGTATCCTCACTTCATACAATGTCCATTAACTTTAGAGTCCTTCATCATCTCTTTATTCATTTTGACAAGTATTGAAAACTGTTGACAAAAAATACAATCTTCATACACAAAGTGGTCCCATCAATTTGTGCACCCCTCTAATAGTAGGAAGAAATAAGGAAATATTTTCTTCTCTGAGGATATATGTACGACTCTCAGGTCCACTATGTTGAATTTGGGATCTTCCATTATTTTTCCTTCTGAGCTTCTTGAAGTGTTATCAAAATGAATTTCCCACATCTAGAAGTTATCATTAATATAGAACACATCCTCATTAGGGAACTCAACATTTAATAGGGCCACCTCTATTGAGGGATTCTCTTCTAAGAAATCTGATAATGCCTAGAATTTGATGGATTTATATGGTATGAACTATATATAAAACAACTCTAGGATCCCACCCATCGTGATAGGCATCCAATTAACATTTAGTGGATGACAATATACTTGATCAGGTTGCTACATGAGACCAAATGGACTTTGTGGTGCTACAAGTAATGTCTCGGCTTCTAGACCACAAATATTAAGTCTCGGAAACTCTTATTAATACTTTAATACTAATTATAATCACAAATCATGGTTTAGATAAGATAATAGAAACTATTCTCATTGTAGGCATCATTATTTTGTTTGAGGAAGGTGCCTATGGTTCTCTCAAAGGTGGTTACATATTTAATGAGTAGTCTTTATTCAACATGTAGAATTATCACTGGTGGAATCAATAGATATTTCTTAATATTGTTGATTCTTATTAACCATCATCACTCCATTTATATTCTACTCCTTTCTTTATCAACCAGGTGAACTGAAAAAATATTCTTGAAAAGTTGGATATGAAGCATAGAATGTAATCCAGGTGTCCTTGGATTCTTCCCAAATCAGTGAGGTTTCGAGGTGGTGACAAGCCAAGGGTGTCACTTTTCTTCTCTGGGCCGACTTTGATGCCACGGTGGCATATGAAGAAGCCTAGGAATTTTTATGAGGTAACATAAAAAGCACATTTTAGGGAATACATTTTTAGATATTTCTATAATATTTTATTGAATACGGTTTCAAGATCTGCAAGATAGTTTGAGAAATGTTTTAATTTAACCACCATATCATCAACATAGAATTCAATGAACTTTCCCAGTAAGGGTTTGAAAAAATGGTGCATGGTGAGCTGGTATGGGGTGCTGGCATTTTTCAAAACAAAAGAAATCACCTTATAGAAAAAAATCAATAAGGAGCCCTAAAGGTGGTGGATTATTCATCTTATTAGGCCATTCAGGCATGGTTATATCTAGAATAACTCTCCATGAATGAGAGAGAATCATATTCGGAAATTTCATCGATCAAAAATTCTATGATTGGGACTGGGAAATCATCTTTCAGGCAGTGCCGGTTAAGATCCCTAAAATCTTTGTAGAACCTGATCTTCCCATTATTCTTCTTGATGGGTAAGTGTTTTTTATCCAGATAGGATATTGGAAGTCCCGGATGAAGTTATATACAATGATCTTGTTTACTGTAGCCTCTATTTTGGAAGCATGGGACTGGTGTGTCCTTCTTCCATCTTTCTTGTAGCCTTAGTGCTCTTCTGGAAGGCCCAGATGGTGAGTTTCCACCTCGGGATTGAGGCCTATAATTTATGTATAGTAACATGAGAAAACATCTCAATTATGGTTTGGTAAAAAGGTGTATTCCTCTTGTTCTTAATAAGGAATGGTCACAAGAACTAGAGTGGTCCATGGGTCATCTTTTATACCGAAGTTGATTTCCTTGCTTTCATCAATGATAATAGAGACGCATTCCTCAAATTATGGAAGGGCATCCCTCAAGTCCACTTCTTCGACCTCTTCATATTCATCATCTCCCTATTCGTATTAGAATGGAGAAAACATCCTTGAAACAATTTCTCTATAATTGAGGTAAGAGTCATACTTTTTGTGTTTGGGAAGCGAAGTCAACTTTTCAATCTTATCCACTGGTGGAGGCTTCTTTAAAGAAGACGTAGTGAGAGGTGAAAGAGTTTTCCCCACATTATTCGACTGATGAGATACATCCTCCTACATTAGTGGTTGTGTTAGGTATTTCCTAGGGTTTTGATGATTGTTTGGTGGAATTTTTATCCAAACCTTCCCAATTATCTTGGGAGTCAATGCGACTTTAAACGTTATTAGACTTAGTAGTCGTAACTGAAATCATGAGGACTGCCGAATACATGTATAAATTTGGACTTGTTTATTCAATATGATTGATGGTTAATACATATTATTCCTTGATATGTTTGATGGGATAAGTGGGAACCATTTTCAAACTATTTGGGGCAGCGGCCCAATCAATTACGTTGGCTAAGGGTTGTATCCTTTTTGGTTCTTAGAACCGTGCATCAATATAGTGTGATTCACAGAAGTCAAATGGAGCCTTATCGGTGTGTAGTGTCCCACTCATTCAATTAATGCAATATTTCAGGCACTGATGGCTTGAAGAGGGAATTTTTGTGTGTTTATGATTCCAAGGCCTCCTTACTAGAGCATTGAAGGCCGTATAATTTTGGACCACTAGAAATTCTGGGTGAGATACAAGGTCACTGAACCCGGATTCGGTCTTGATTGGTCCTAATGAATTCTACTCACTTTTATTATAGCCCAAGAGGGTTGTGGTAAAGGTAATCATATCACCCTCAATGAAGCCTAGAAGATGAACCAAGATCCACTATCGATGAAGACATTTTTGATATCAATTCCATTTATTTTTCCATACACATATAAGAGTTTGATGTGTCCTTACATGATGGAATATTAATCTTGATCCATGATGGAGATAACTGTATGGCATTCTGCAAGATTAGTCTCTGTTCAGTTGACTTCAGTGGCGGCTACTTCAGCTTCAAAATCTTAGGGACTTAGAAAAGATTTGATGAGAGCTTCCCTAAGATCTGTTGACAGATTCAATGCATTCTTGATTGAATAATTATCTTCTATTGAAGATAGCTTCTTCATAATATAATATATATGATCTATAGGATGGTTTGTTCTATCTTGGGGATGTTCTTTCACAGGAATTTTAGGGGATTCATCAATTTATGAGGGTGGTTTGGCCATTGGGTTCGGATTAGAAGGAGATTCAGACATTTGTGGGTTGGTATACATAGGTTTTCTCACCTACTGAGGGAAATTATTCATTCATTCTTCTTAAGGTAGATATTTCAAAAGGATTGGATTTGGATAGATTTTTGTAAGGGAAAGAGAATTTTATTGTCCCTTTTGGAATCATTAGAGGGTCCTTTCGTGGGTTTCTGCAACTCTGACAATTTGAGTGGGGATGATTCCATAATCTTGATTTATGCGATTATTGTGTCCCCCTTGATATCCTTATCATCTGTGGCTTCTTCCTCTGGATCCCTGGTTTGGTATGGGAAATTTTGGTTTATTTCCATATTCATCATTGAAGAAGGTATCCATCAAGTGGATGACATTGATGGAGCTAAAAATTATCTCCTATTATGGTGATGACTTTTCCGCATCAAGTACCTATGGTTATACCATTTAGAGGGGTGGTTCCCTTTATTCCATTTTGTTAGGCGGTGCTCGTTGTGCTGTTTGGTGGGGGTGGTTCACTTTGTGCTATTTGGTGGGGGTGGTGCCCATGTCTTCGGATTTGATGACATGAAATCTGACAATATCCCAACCAACTTTGTATTTGGTGAAATTTTATCTTTTTGTACTTTCTTTCTACATTTTTGATCAAAAATCCTTCCAAACGACTATCCGTTTTATGATTTTAGAGCTAAGGATGATTGTTGTATTTTATTAAGATTCTTTGGAGGCATATTTGGGTTCGTATACTATTCCTAGAGTATTAGATGAGCTTGGTGGATTAATTTTAGAGTCAAATAACTCTCTAACTTTTGATCATTTTTTTAACAATTGTTTTCTAATCCCCTTATTCATCTTGGTCGGTTGTGGAAACATGCTCCACTTGTGCTAGCATTGTTCCCCACTTGACTTGTCAGGAATATATCATCTTTTTCATGAGTTCCTTGAATAAATATTACTCCTAAATGTTGTTCCCCAATATCTGATGGAAGGGGTAGTAGTCTGGTCAGTAATAATGTCCTACTTAATCATCCCTCTTTTGCTCTGGTATCTAGAGAAGGTTTTAATTCATGGAATCTAAAAAGTATCCATAGACTATATCATCTTTTAATGAGTACACTTTATTTCTATTTTCCCCAAATTAATTTATTTTTTCCCCTTTCATTTATATTGATGGGATGGGGGTGGATATTGACGTCTAAAGGGCCTTGCATGGTTTGGTGGGGACTTGGAGTTGGATATAGTGTATGAAGTGGTTTAATCAAGAAGAGGCCACTTCATTTCTACGTTATCTTTTTTATGGGGATTCTAGGGATTCTTAGGACTTGATATTAGTCCATTGTAAGGAATATTTTATCCTTTGAGTGATGGTAGAGAAGTCATGATACCCACTTGTATATTTCACTAGAATAAGTGGTGTTTGTATCTCATCATTGAGGTTGTCTATGCACATGGAAAACATCTCATCTTGGGGGAGTGGCTGGTTCAAGGAGTAAGTCAGACGTTTCCATCTAGCGATGAAGTCCAAGACTCTCTCATTATATCATTTTTTAGTTCATGAGATCAATAAATATTATCTTTTGAAACGTTGAGCTGAACTAGAATAGGAACCGACACTATAGATTCCTCTCGAATTATTGATGAGTTATATTACAAATTGGCATACCACACAAAGGTTGAACCATTCAAAGTTCTCACAAACCATATGATATTCACAACATCGCGTTACTCCGAGGTTCCTATCATGGGATCCTAGTAAGAAGATCCGTGTAGTAGATGTTGTTTTGGGTCCCATGAGCCATTGAAAAATGAAAATATGGTATTCCTAAAATTTGGTGGAGGTCGGACACTAGTCACCCAGTCAGAGTAAGGTTTCCATTCTTATTGTATCATAGCATTCCAACCCTCTATTGATTCCATTCGAGTTTTCAATAACTAGATGGTATTCAAGATCCCTTGATGCATGTCTCGTTGGACCTGATCATGAGAAGTCGCAATAGGGAGTAAGATTGGATGTGTAAGCACTACTGGAACTTGAAGAAAATATCCATTTGAGGGCATCATTAATGGATTTTCCTGAATCTATTCTGGTTTCATCCCTAATGGAGGTAGATACTAATATCCATCTAGGATTGGGTTTAGATAGACTAATGGTCCCGATGCACCTTTTATGATATTTCCAACCATTCTTCATCCATCGGGATGATCCAGAGAGGCACAGGTACATCTGATGGAAGTGTGTGTGTTGATTATCCACCCGAGGAATATACCCAGTAGGATGTCTTGTTCATAGTATCTCATCATTACTTCACCTTAGCTCTTTTATTTATTTCTCTTGTCAACAAAATATCACCTCAAGAATGGGAGAATCATTTTCAAGAGGAGGGGGTGTGAGCTATATGCATTTTTTTATTCCTATCCTTATTGGGGATTCTCATGGGAGGTGGTGGAAGATAGACTAATGGGGTTCCCAATTTTAAGGAAACAATTTGTTTTTAAGTGTGAACACCTCCAGACTCAGTGTGGACCATATCCATGAGGGAACTCCCTTCTCTGGTTTCCTCATAATTTTTATTATTTTCAATGAGGTCTGTGGGGCTGATTTACATGATTTTCACCAATGCATACATCATTGGGGGTGGTGTACCTGGTGCTGAATGGTAGGAGATCTGATTTCATACTTTTTTGGATCTTATCTGTCCATTCTGTGATAATCTTCATGTTTCATAGAAAATAGTGACTCAAAGGGAGCCTTAATAAGACCTTGTAGTATTCCTCCATCCTAGGGAATGCATGTCTTGGGATTATATGGAATGGTTGATCCCCCAATCCATTGTTCTCCCCATTCGAGAGAGGACAAATGTATGTTGGGAATGCATTATAGGTAAAAATTCCCCCATACCTATAGTTTGGGGTTCCTCCTATTCCTTTGTTTATGTGATTCAGCACGAATTTACAGGTCCTACGGTGGAATATTTTGTTAAAAATTCCCCCATCCCTATGGGCTGGGCCTTTTCCTATATTGCAGTGGTTTCTGCTACCATTTCCACTTTCTTGATCTCACGCATTCCCATGCAGGTGTGGTCTGGATATGGTGTTGGGTTTTCATGTGATTTACATACATCTGAGGAAATGATCAGTTCTCATTTATTATCGTACCATGGATGGGAAGACTGCTGGATGTTATCGGTTGACTGTTTCAGGAGCTTCTCTACGGATTGCTCTCGTCGAAACTGATGCTTCTAATCCTTACTCATGGCCAGTTCTTGTCAATTGTTCTAGATTTCCTGAGCATAAAATTCTACAGATTTTCATCTAGGGATGAATAAATTGAAGGATTTCACATTTGGTGGATTCTTTTGGATGGGAAGTTGGGTGAAGTATAGAGCTTCGTGTTCTCGCCATCCCCGGATATGAACACAAGATGGGGCATCGCTGATAAGGCACCACAACTCTTTTAGTGCATGGAGGCAAGCTAGATCAAGGTATTTCTTTCACCTTTCTGATTATGGTCATTATGTAGAAGGAATATCTTATAGGTTTATTTGATATTGAAGCTCACCTAGGACATTAACATGATCTTCATACACATCATAGGGAAGAAATTTTGCCTTTAGTTGGTGGAGAGTTCTCCAAATATTGAGGCAAATGTTATGCATACATTATTCTGGAAACTATCTTGGTATATTGAAATGAGAAGTTTTGTGGTCCAATATATAAATTTTTATCATCCTTTGTTGGTTGTATTCTCAAAATCAACATAACTTTTTTTGTCCCACCATATACTCTTCAGCATGATTCGCATGATTTGGTTTCTCTTTAAGGATGTCATTCCATGAAGTGGGGATAGCGGGATTATCTTTGACATATGAACGGTATAAGGGTGTATCTAAAGATGATTTTCACCCTAGACCATCCTCCGGTGGAGAAAGGATATCACTTTTCAGGGAGAGATTATACGTCGTACTCCATTTTTTCAAGTGCCTCGACATATGAGGGCTTTCTCTCATTTGAGCTGACGAGGGGAGGACCTTCTCACCAGTATAAATTTTGACTATGGGGAGTACCTTTAATGTATATTCCATGATGGTGGGAACTACCATAGTGGATTACTATTTAGATATAGAGAGGACTTCGGTAGTTTATACCCTAGGGAGGACCATAAAGGCAGATGACAGCAAGGGGGGCCTACTTTCTGCTTAGCGTCTCTGAGGGGAGGGATTTCATAATGATAGCTATCGTGGTGAGGACAAGAATTATAGATCTATCTATAGAGAGAGTATCGACAGTTTAAATCTTGTAGAGGGCCTTTAGGATGTACATCAATTAGGGGAGGACCTTCTCGTTTCTTGATGTCATAGTGGGGAGGATCTTCGTAGTGACTGTCGTCATGGCGAGGACTACTATGACCACTTAAAATTCAGATATAGGGAGAAATATATCTTGAGAATATACCATTGGGAGGACCATCAGGGTGGAATATAGAATAGGAATGACCTTCTTTCTATATGATCTTCTAGTCAGATGGATGGCTACCCTGACACACATCAAGATATAGGCTCTCATGATCGATTGTTTCTAGCCCACAGAGTAATCGCCCACGGGTGCTCTGGGGAGGACCTTCAGAGATTCTGGTAGAAACATTATGGGGAGGGCCTTCACAACGTCTATTTTCACTTCCATAATTTGTTAATGGATCGATAGGATCATGATCCTCTAATAATAGATGTTTGATGGAATCAAAAAATCCCGCTTCTAGAAGAGTAAAATCATGAGTCTGGTCATCATTTTTTGGTTTCAATTGGTGAATTTCATTTTTTTGCACTCTCTTATGAAAAAATGGGGCCACGTACTTTTGGTAATTGCCATCATATATAGGTCCCTTTATAATTGGATCTCTTGATGTCTCTGGGAAACACTGACGAACATCTTGTGTTCTAACAATGATATATGCCTTCCCTGGAGTGACCACCATGTTGGACCGGTGTCCCCAAGTTGGAATGGGTATTTCTTAACAATATGGTTTTCCTTTTATCATGGAATATGTCCGTAGAACCTCATGGACTGGATCATGGATTCTTTTCTAATCTGGAGTGATTAACTGATTTGGAGGACGAGTAACCCCGCTTGGGGAGATTGGGTCGTGGGATCGACTCCTCGCTTTCACCACTGAAGTATTGACATGTTGATATGTTTGGAGGATAGAGTCTAGGATCAATGAATTGTCCTCCATCATGAACAAGATATTTTGAGAGAAATTCTTGACTTGAATGGGTATGAAAACCTATTCCAATGTCAGAGCATGAGTTTTTTCCAGCTTTTTTCCTCCTTGAGTTTCTAGTGGGTACTGGCAGTTATCCTATATCGGGGTTGAGGAATGAGTCTATGCCCAGATTGCTAGGATAATCCAACTATTTTCACTAGTTAAAACCATATTTGATTGGTGGAATTTTCATTTGTGAGCAGTAATTTTCATCTTCCCATTTTCTGTTGTATTTTCCCCACATTCTTGATTTGTATTCGTAGAAATTTTACTGTGCTCATATTTTATTGTCATTGTATTTGGATAGTGGGATTCATATGCAGTGGAACTGTTGTATGAATAACCAAAATTTTCCGTCCTATTTAGATTATGGTCTTTCTATATTCCCGCAATATTTTTCACTTACTTATAGATGTTTGTTGTAATATTTAGATGATGGGATTCTTATGAATTATTAGAGGTTTGCATCTGCCTATAATTTTTCACTTTTTCTGTGTGCTGGGGTAGGAGAGAACTATAAGGAATGTTAGTTTTCTCATATTGTTCCACCCTGTTTTTGTAGTGTGGTTTATAGGATCGATTTAGTATATGCATCCTCTTATAGATTGTCATCGTACTTCCATGGTGGGCTTCAGTAGGAGGGGTAGAATTGTATTCCTACCCATTATATGCTACCACATTTTTTTGGAGGACCTCCTCCTCAGGAAGTAGGGTTATAACCTGCTATTGATCATTCATTTTACTCCCTTGTAGGGTAGACCGAGTGTCCCATTTAGATTATAAATTAGTTGGTGCCCTCAGTATGGGATCCTCTTTAGAGTGAGAATATTGGGTCATACGTTGTTGGTGGAAACGTCTTCTTGTAAGAGCCCACGAGAGGGGTTCTTGTGAAGCTAGGATGATTTCATCAACATCGAATTTATATGCCCCCTAATATAAGTGAGGTATTCATTATAGCCTTCTGGGGAAAATCTCCCAAAATTATTTGATATGGATAGTGGATACATCCCATGCTGGATTTCCAACTGCAGTTGAAGAGGTCGCTGGTGGGATTTCACCGATTAGAGGGTCTGCCTTGTATCCTACACCACTGGGAGCACAATACTTAGGTTTTACACTTTTATCAGCATGTTTGAAACCCAAAGTTTATGATTCAAAGAAGACTTTGGAGTCCTATTTTTCGGTGATCCGATCACCTATACAGATGCTGACATGCGTGTCCGAGCAATTTGTCGAGATTCCTTTTAGATCATAGAGTTATCTATGAAACTTGTGATAGATGTAAGAAGAACATACCAAGAAACCCAATCAAGGTAGAATATCATGATCACATGCATGTTTGGTAATCTTCCTGTTGGATGTGAAAGGGGCATAGGTGGGGTGACCCGCCGCCTTGGTTAAGGATTCACATTGGGTTCACCATTTTTGTTTCGACCCGATTTGCATCATATCAAGGGCCAACAGAATGACCCTATGTATAGTGACCCATTGTCCATTATTATGAAGGGTTTCACATATGGTATGATGTCCAGGGGTGGTCTCCAATGGGTTTATTTAGGGCGCCAGAAACACCCAACAACCCTTTTATCCATGATTCATGTTCCTTCTTTCCAAAGGCAGGTTGTCATTTGATGATTATTTGGATAATGAAACTTAAGGACTCCATTGGTCAAGAGGATGGGAGGTCGGGCTCATCATATTTTTTTGGGGAAATTATTTCCTAATTTGGGACTCTCTTATAGATTTAAGAAATGTTTATATGTTCGTGAATCCTTGGTTCTTTTCCAAGCATGTGTCCGCAACTTACCCCTCGGTTGCAAGGTTAACCATATATATGCATGGTTTAGGAAATGCAGAGAAGATGCCAGTTTAAGCCCTATGATGAGGAACTCTGTAGTTTATCATCATCCATGACGGTCATAAATTACTTCAATATCAGGATCGAACCCATAAGATAATATTTTTATGTATCCTCTTGAGAGGAATCAGAACCTCCATTATTTAGTGCCACATAACAGGACACATAACCTTTTAAGGTCATGTGATGGGGAACCATCCTTGCTGTTTTAGCATCGTGTGGTGAGGACATCTAGGTGGAGGATTCCTAGTGAATATTTCATGTGGGACTTTAACTGAAGTGACCCAGGATGCTCATGATAGGCATGGTCTCCTGGGTGGATACTACCCTACCATGGATATGAATCGGTGAACACTAAGGTGATTTGGGTGTTGGGTTGGGACCTCATGGAGGCTTCCTATGTATTCTTATTAGCTTGAAATAAAATACCTCATTGTTTGGTTTAAGTTGTGTCTTATACCGTAAAGGAGGTCCTACTTGTGGGGGCATGATTGGGGCTTGTTCTTTGAAAATGATCCCCCTTGAGCTCAGGCCATCAAAATGGAATCCTACATAGCTTTTTTTAGAGAAGGAAACAGATTTCTCATAATTCCTGACTGGGTATTATGCATATAATCTTCCCATTTAAGGTGTAATGATATTTCATTTTATGGTTGAGTTGATTTGAATCTCGTGCATAGATAAAGGCTTCCTATGTATCCCAGTTTTGATGGGAATCATAGTTCTTGTAGTTCATGACTAGGTTGTGAGAATGTCATATCATCACAGACCTATAATCCCATGTGAGTCATGATTGGTGTAGGAATCAAGAGGATGTGAATTATTCAATATAGTCACACTTTCCCTTCTCTACCAAGGAAGAATGAGGTGGGTGATGGTGGATGACAGCACATCTATGATCCCAACTGGAGAGGGAAAGGGGCTTTGAATGTGTCATCCCTTCACCTGTGTTGATATCCATGATAGTCACGTCTGGTGAGCTGTTGGGACACATACCATGTTGGGCTTTAGAGGGGATAAAGCTCCACCTCCCATAGAAATTATAGGGGATTACCTTATTAGGACATCCTTGAAATGGGTTCTAATAAAGGGGAGAAGCATTTCTCCTTTTCAAAGGTAATGCAGGTTTCATCCCTTTGGTGTGTCATTATCCCTAATTTAATGGAAAAGTTAGTGATTACCCTTGATCCTTATAACGGTGAGGTTCACATCAGCTTTCGAATGTTGGACTCTAGGTTACCTCAGGAATGTAGACATAAGGATGTCTCGAGGGGTCTAAACCATTGTGGGAACTACCTTTACACCTCCACTTACCTCGGGTATGTAGACTTTTAAGGGAACAATGATGCACCCAACAGTCTTGTCATATGGGTCCAGTGGATTTGGAAGAGGCTTTCGAACAATTCCAATAGACTAGTTAGTGGAGGGACCATGAAGGTAATGATTGTAATGGAAGGAAAAGATTCGATCTGGAAGGTGGAAAACCCGAAGACACCCCATTATGCGTACAATTTTCTCATGTTGGATGAGAGATTCCCCACATAGTGTACTACTATTCCTATGAAGGGGTTATCCACATTCCAAAGTGGTACACAGACTTGGATGGGAGCCTCCGTGTACTATGGTGGTACGTAGCCTCAGTTTCCATTTACAAAGCATGGTGTTATGCGGTGTAGTGTCTTGTCCACATAGCGATGCACCACCCAGTTCGTCAGATAGAAAGAGGGGAAATATGCATGCGGTTCATGGTAAGTTCATCCAATAAGGGCCTATGGTTCACTATCATTTGATTGATATTAATTTTCATTATTTTTATGGGTTGCAGTGGGTTTATACCTGCTAGAAACTATTCTTAGTTATGTACTTTGTCCAACGTTTTCCTTCAAAGTCTACTATTAGTAAACTCCAAGATCTCCAAAAATATTCTTCTTTCTCATTTCCCCTTATTGTCCATCTTATAATGTTATTGTGAATCTATATATATATATATTTATTATACCTTTTCTGGAATCCCATGGAGGGATAATCCGACTCTCAGATGACTCTGTCAACCGAGGTTCACGGTGTTGTGGTTCACAGTAGTGAAAATCACCACCTCAATCCCGTGAATGACAAGGTTCACGAACCACTGCTAACCCCACCTCATCTTTACACTTCTCAGTTTATGGAGATGGTATGTAGGGACTTACTTCTCTATCGTGTTTTTTCCAATGACACGGTTCGCAGCGCCTAGGTTTTCTATATTCATCTCTTTTGCAAACAACTTAGTTCGCTGGCCAATGATTCATGGGACATTGTTTCCTAGGTTGTCCACATATTGCGTGGTTCATAGTCTACACCCTCTGCAAACCTTTCATGGAAACCAGTTTAAAGACCAGTTTGGGTCCTTTGATGAATTTTATTTCTTCTATATTCTCCCCAAAATTTCATCACCACATGCATCTCGATCCTTTATCAAATTTTGTGGAGTATTTGCTTTCCCTTTGTGGATTTTTTGGGACCCTACAAAAGTATGAGGAGAGATTATATCTTAGGATGAGATGATACAACATGTGCATAAGGAGAGGGAGGAGGAGCTTGAGAAACTATGTTTTAGAGATGAGCAGATGATGGAGTATATGTGGCGACTTGTGCGTGGAGTTGGTATAGAGTTTCCTCTCCCAGATCCTTCGAGTGATCCTCCCCTTGCTCCTTTGATTGTTCCTCCTCCAACAGATGATAGTAGATGATTTATAAATTTCTTATAATTTTATTTGTAATTTGGTATGACAAAATTGTTATTTTTAACTAATGTATTAGTTTTATGTATGTTATAATTTATTTAATTTTTTAAATACCTATAAATTCTATATATATTTTTTAAATTATTTTGGATTATTACAAGACTGTGAAAATTGACGGCGCTCGATTCCGAGGTCCAGTGTGCCCAGAACCAAATTTTGAAATTTTTTGTGGTACATTCAATAAACATGCAGACATCGTTTTCTAATGTAACACCCCGAGCTTCCACGATATGCCTCTCTTTCAATAATGCAATAGCTTGCATTGTACGCAAGTTTGAGTTCTAAAACACCGAGACTAATCAAAGTAGCCATTATGAATAGTAATAACCACCTTTTAAAATTACAGAAATTTTATATTTCAAAATGGACTTCATTTTTGTATTCGTAATATCGAAATTATCCTATGTTGAATTTTTGGTATTTTTCTGAGAACTTCTAACTTTTTATGAATAGTGAAAATTACTTAAAAACAACTTTTTTAATCAAATAAATTTATAGTGATAAATTATACTATTTAGTGGTTTTAAATTATAATTATAATATATTTTTACCATTTTATCCAATGGTGGTCATTAGAATTAATTTAACATTGAAATTGGACATAAACAATTGCCAATCTTTTGATATAAATTGTTTCTTAAAAACACGCTATTTGTTGTAACAGCGGGAATTAATTATAAAATTAATTAATACAACTTATATGTTGGGAATTTTGTAAAATAGACATCATTTTTGAATTCGGAATATCAATTATAGCTTAAGGTGAAATTTTGGCCTTGTTCTGAAAAACTTCAATTTTTGATGAATAGTGAAACCACTAAGTGGTAGTTAAATAACTGATTTTTCATTTAAATGAAATATTACCACTTCTGTGATTTAATTTTCAAAAATCCTACATACATGGTTGTCATTAAGAAGTAAAATGTGGGTCAATGAGATTAAAATAATTTTTTGGTGAATAGTAACTTTTAAGTTCTTAATCGCGATTAGAGGTAATTAGTGTAGTTTAAGGTACAAATAATGTTTTAATAATATGAGATGAGCATGAAACTTGTCCTACTCCTATTGGATGAGTCATGGCCGACCAAGAAAACCCATGGGTCAACTTGGGGACCCCATGGAGCCACTTTAGTTGGAAAATGACATTAATATATATTTAGTTAATGTTAAAATTAAATTGACACAAACATGAGTTATTTTACTAAAACAGTTTTTAAGTGGGGTTACACAAGTCCAAATTTTGACTATAAATATTAATTAGAAAGCTAAAAAGATTTCCTATATCATAGTAGTTTTTTTATAATTTTTATACATTAAATAAATTAAATTATTTATGACATCATTATGATGCAGCGGTGAACTCATTATTTAACGATTTAAATAAAATGAGAAGATAATGCAAAATCCAAGGCTTACACTTGTCCAAATACGATTGGATGAGGATATTTCGAAACCTTATCACCTTAGCCTCTAATTATATAAGTGTGGGACCTTTAGAATCCGAAAAGCGTTGTGAAATAATATAACATTTCAATCTTTCCAAAAGTGCCCCTCCTCTCCACTTATAAAAGGCCCCCACCTATCCCACCTCATTTACACTTTCAAGCCATTTGGCTCTGCCAACCTCTGCCAAAATACTCTCCCAACTTCCCCCTCTTACTCCTAGAAGCCTTACTTTGGGCAGAACTCTTCCCAAGGAAGCCTTTGGCTCAAATCAAAAAGAGTTACCCGATTTTGAGGTAATGTCTTCTCTAATGTTGTTTTGTTTTATTTTTCTTCTCCAACCCCCTAAACTCTTTTTATTCATTTCTTTTGTAACAACACCAGTATCCTCAATATACTAGGATGTTTTTATAAGAAGGATTCGAGCTACACTTACACACACCTACATATAATGGTTAAAGAACATACGGTTTCTGTGGATGGCGAATTTCTACCTAACGAAACGATGATTGTTCAACACTCATATAACACCTTCAAAGGTGGCCATTAATATGTAACTATTTTTATATATGATATATAATATGTTTATGTTTTACTTATGCTTCTGTATTTCTCATTTATGGCATACTTTATGATTTCCATTATGGATAAAACGCGATAATTTCATTTTAGGAAGTGCGGACTACCGCCCCCTCAAAGTGATGTGAATCGTTAATGCCATATGTGGGATGTATAAAGGATGGAGTAAATGATATTATATATGATATTATACTGGAACTATATTATACCTTTATATAATTATGATTTCACTACATTAAATACGAAATAGAAATGAAAGTAGCGTTCATGCATACGTACGGCTTACCGTCTCCATGAACGGTGCATTTCATTTCTTACCTCTAGATGTTACGTAATATTATGAATGAATGTATATACTGGATATATATGATATATATGATATATACATCATTAATATAATTCTGGATATAATGTATATTTCACCACATGAACTACTTGTAATTATAAGAAGGTTATTGTTGACTCAAGTACCAAAGATCGAAAAAACGACCGTTATTAACTTAAAAAATTAAATAATGTTCATAACATGGTAATAAGTGATATAAATGGAATAATGAACATGAAAAAGGTTCTTAAGTAAATTGAAATTAACTCTAGTTTATTATTCAGGAGGTTAAAGAACGGTCGAGTCAGGACAAGACGCAAGGTAAGGGAACTTCTTAACCCAATTTCCATTCTTTGGGTTAATCTCCTACTTTCAAATTATGTCATGATATTATTATGTCTTATTTTGTATTCTTTATGTGTACCTATAGTGAATACACATAATAGATCTATTTTATTTTAAAAATGATCTTTTTAAGGACTTCGCCTCAATCTCCTTTCATTGAGACATATTTGGTTTTATACACAACTTCCTTTTATACGGTGTATGAACCCCTTTGACTTTTACGTTTATTCAAAAGGAATCTTTTCTATACGAAGCGTTTTACTAAACGACAAAAAGGGAATATTTTTCTTTTCGTACATATGCGGCGACAACGACTTCTCCGCCGCCATGACCATTATTTGAGTTTCGGCTTCCTCAACAAGCCATCTTTTTTTAATGAAAAATAAATACAAAGTTTTAACTTTCTTTTATTTTGGTATTGAAAATGGTTTTTAAAGAGTTTTTATTATATCAATGTATTGTATTGATATCTTGTGATTGAAATGTGGAAATGTTATGTTTCCTTTATGCATGTTTTATGTGATACGATTATGTTATGGTTTATGATATGTTTAAACCTATTCATATGAGGAATGTATTGGACATAATAAGTGACGGGTGGAGCCCGCTACAGCTCCTCGATGCATCGGTAGGTCTCATGAGACAACTAGACGTGGAATTGGCCGAGGCCCTTTCCCAATTTGATTTATGGTTTTGGCCGAGTCCTTAATCATTTTAGACGTCTTGGCCGAGGCCATGACAAAATGTTTCAGAATGTCCGGCATTATACATCCCCTCATTATGAAAGTGGTTATTGATATTGCATGTGATTATTCGACCAGTAGAATATCCATGTGAAGAAGTGAATGGCATTATCTCATTTTACTTTTGCCATATTATGTTGATGTTCAAGTTTAAAAGGATTTTGTTTTAGTTATACATTTCCTTAAATTTTTATGTTTATTTATGAAAGCTTCCGCAATATTGTTATCCTTACTGAGCATCTGAGCTCACCCCTTTCAATGTTTTAATATTTTCCAGGATGTGAAGAAGTATTTTATGAATGACCTACAGGGATTGTGAGAAGAGGATATGAGTGTGGACTATTGAGATTTTGTTATTGTAGTTTTTCACTTTATGATGTAATGTAACGTTTAAGAATGTATCTAGTGTTTCCAAGGCTACTAAACTAATCGGTCTTTCGAGACATGATCTTTTGTGATCATGCCAATGTTACGAAGTAATACACCGACTCTGGGTAGCTGGGGTCGGGGCGTTACAGTTGGTATCAGAGGCAGTTTAGTACTAACCTTGGAAGCTAGATTTAGATAAACTCTGATTAGAGCACATAGCCCAAAGATAGACTTTGAGGATTAGTATAGAAGAACTTCCTAGAATTTTGTTATTTTAGAGATTTTGTGAGTTTTACGAGCAATAAATCCCTGTCTGGAAACGAGAAAGTAGAGGTGGCTCTGGCACAGATGTACCTAGGGGTAAAACCCGAAAACACCGCTTTGAGCTAGACTCGAACGGGAACTGGTGCATGACAACGGGCCTTGCTGCACTCTTGGTTTCGACACTCCCAGGGGATATTCTTTGGATAATTCTCATTTTCTTTATAAACCACTATGAAGGGTTATGAGTATATACTTCCTCAAAGAAAACATTTTTATGGATTATATCCATAAATAGTTCAATTTATGTTAAGTATCTTACAAGTATGGAATTATGTATTTTGATTTATAAACTAATATAGTTTATGCCATTGTTTAGAAATGGCGCCTAGTGGAAGGAATGGAAACTGTATCAATGCACGCACTCCGTGTAGGGATTTCCCTCCTTCTCAAGATAATTATTGTGGAGGTGGAGATACAACTGGTTCTGATCAACTTGTTACCATACTGGGACAACTCACTCAGGTTATGAATAATAACCTTACTCGTATGGAGTACCCTGATCCGCAACGTGGAGGATCAATGTTAGACCGCTTCATGAGGCAAAAACCACCAACCTTCAATGGAAGTACAAATCCTATAGTAGCTGAGAAATGGATAAATTCCTTAGAGAAAATATTCCATGCCTTGGGGAGTAGTGAAAGGGAGAAGGTTGTCATGGCAGTTTACCGCCTCACGGGAGATGCCGATCAGTGGTGGTCGCTGATTCAAAACACAAAGGAAGATGATGACGTATCGAATATGGAATGGAGGGAGTTCAAAGAGCTTTTCTTAGAAAAATACTTTCCTCGTGACCATCGAGCAGATATGGAAAGGCAATTTCTGAGTCTGAGGCAGAAGGAGGATGAGAATGTCGCAAAGTATGAGGCTAACTTTACAAGGTTAGCAAGGCATGCTGCCGATTATATATGCAACCCAAGGAGTAAGATTGATCGTTTCTTTGATGGGTTAAAACCATTTCTCCGTCGAGCTTTAGTATCACAATCTTTCTCAATATACGAAGATATTGTCTCGTGTGCTATCAAGACAGAAAAGGAATTTTCTAAGTCTTATGACAACAAAGTAAAGCAAGAGAAGAAGAGAATGGGGGAACAAGAGACAGATAAAGGGAGAAAGGGAATGACGGATTTTCCATTATGTGATAATTGTGGGAAGAATCACCCTGGTACGTGCCTAAAAGGAATGAGAGTTTGTTATAAATGTGGAGAAAAGGGTCACCAGGCTCGTGATTGCAAGGGAAAGAAAGAGGCTGCCAAAGTTTAATGCTACAATTGTAGGGAAATGGGGCATTATGAAAATGAATGTCCTAAGTGTCAAGGAAACTTACCTCAGAAAAGGCCAAGGGATCAAGGACAATCTTATGCTGTAACTACAGTTGAAGCGGAATAATTAATGTATTGGTGCTTTTGGACTCAAGGATTATATTCTGGTTATAAGAATAATGTGATATATATATATATATGTGGATTGTACTGCATTACTTTTTGATTTCAGTAAGGTTTTAATATGATTAAGGTAATCATATTTTTAGTATGTGACAATAAGAGAAACTTTTCTTTCTTTGGGGAATCTGATGTTACAATTGATTTTGGAATTAAGAGACCTTTTAGAGAAAGTCTGGACAGAGGTATTTTGGATAACTATAAAGGTTGGAGTGGATTAAGTTGATCTTTGGATAGTATTGTTTAAGGTTAAATCATTTCTGAAGATTATTTTTGGAATAGTATAGTACTATATTTTTAGGAAAAGGGCAACCTGCAGGGTGGGGCATAACCCGTCGCGTCGGACAAAGCTGCAGGAATCGAACCCACAACCATAGTGCGACAGGCCTTTATTTCCTACCACTAGCCTACAGGAAGTCCCTGGTTATTAGAAAATAATTTTACTAATCTAAATTGTATGTGTTAACATTTGGAAACTTATACAATTAGGAAAAGTATAATATTTTTGGGTTCTATTATCTTTTTGAGTGAAAGGTGAGTTGAAGGTTGAAAATCTAATTGTCAGGCATAAATATATATATACCTATCTATTATTCAATGAATAAATTAATTCTTAAACATTAGTAAAGGGATATTAAAACAAAAAATGTGTTATCCTAATACCTTATGTCTTGTTGAACTGATGATATTTTAAATCAACATAGATTGAAGGCTTTGAGGCCCTCAATTTGACAGTTGATTGTGATTGATGACCTCAATCACTCCCTAGGAATATTTACATTTTTCCTCCAATTATATGTCTCTAATTTCCACCAATGTTCTCCTAATCAAGATCATAATTGGGTGGTGACTTTTTCATTTCCCTTTCCGTCTTATTAAGGCTAAATTTTATTAACCTTATTTCCGATGTGGGTTTTCCACAAAGGTATTTTCTATTTTCAACCTTTTATTTTCAAAGAAAAATATCAAATTGCGAGGACACAATTTATTGAAGGAGGGGAGAATGTAACACCCCGAGCTTCCATGATATGCCTCTCTTTCAATAATGAAATAGCTTGCATTGTACGCAAGTTCGAGTTCTAAAACACCGCGACTAATCAAAGTAGTCATTATGAATAGTAATAACCACCTTTTAAAATTATAGAAATTTTATATTTCAAAATGGACTTCATTTTTGTTTTCGTAATATCGAAATTAGCCTATGTTGAATTTTTGGTATTTTTCTGAGAACTTCTAACTTTTTATGAATAGTGAAAATTACTTAAAAAAAACTTTTTTAATCAAAATAATTTATAGTGATAAATTATACTATTTAGTGGTTTTAAAGTATAATTATAATATATTTTTACCATTTTATCCAATGGTGGTCATTAGAATTAATTTAACATTGAAATTGGACATAAACAATTGCCAATCTTTTGATATAAATTGTTTCTTAAAAACACGCTATTTGTTGTAACAGCGGGAATTAATTATAAAATTAATTAATACAACTTATATGTTTGGAATTTTTTAAAATAGACATCATTTTTGAATTCGGAATATCAATTATAGCTTAGGGTGAAATTTTGGCCTCGTTCTGAAAAACATCAATTTTTGATGAATAGTGAAACCACTAAGTGGTAGTTAAATAACTGATTTTTCGTTTAAATGAAATATTACCACTTCTGTGATTTGATTTTCAAAAATCCAACATACATGGTTGTCATTAAGTTGTAAAATTTGGTTCAATGAGATTAAAATAATTTTTTGGTGAATAGTAACTTTTAAGTTCTTAATCGCGATTAGAGGTAATTAGTGTAGTTTAAGGTAAAAATAATGTTTTAATAATATGAGATGAGCATGACACCTGTCCTACTCCTATTGGATGAGTCATGGACGACCAATAAAACCCATGGGTCAACTTGGGGACCCCATGGAGCCACTTTAGTTGGAAAATGACATTAATATATATTTATTTAATGTTAAAATTAAATTGACACAAACATGAGTTATTTTACTAAAACAGTTTTTAAGTGGGGTTACACAAGTCCAAATTTTGACTATAAATATTCATTAGAAAGATAAAAAGATTTCCTAAATCATATTTTTTTTATAATTTTTAGACATTAAATAAATTAGATTATTTATGACATCATTATGATGGAGCGATGACCTCAATATTTAACGATTTAAATAAAATGAGAAGATAAAGCAAAATCCAAGGATTACACTTGTCCAAAGCCTATTGGATGAGGAGATTTAGAAACCTTATCACCTTATCCTCGAATTATATAAGTGTGGGACCTTTAGAATCCGAAAATCATTGTGAAATAATATAACATTTCAATCTTTCCAAAAGTACCCCTCCTCTCCACTTATAAAAGGCCCCCACCTCTCCCACCTCATTTACACATTCAAGCCATTTGGCTCGGCCAAACTCTGCCAAAATACTCTCCCAACTTCCCCCTATTACTCCTAGAAGCCTTAATTTGGGCAGAACTCTTCCCAAGTAATCCTTTGGCTCAGATCAAAAAGAGTTACCCGATTTTGTGGTAATGTCTTCTCTAATGTTGTTTTGTTTTATTTTTCTTCTCCAACCCCTAAACTCTTTTTAATCATTTCTTTTGTAACAACACCAGTATCCTCAATATACTAGGATGTTTTTATAAGAAGGATTCGAGCTACACTTACACACACCTACATCTAATGGTTAAAGAACATACGGTTTCTGTGGATGGCGAATTTCTACCTCACGAAACGATGATTGTTCAACACTCATATAACACCTTCAGAGGTGGCCATTAAGATGTCACTATTTTTATATATTATATATAATATTTTTATGTTTTACTTGTGCTTCTGTATTTCTCATTTATGGCATACTTTATGATTTCCATTATGGGTAAAACACGATAATTTCATTTTAGGAAGTGCGGACTACCGCCCCTTCAAAGTGATGTGAATCGTTAATGCCATATGTGGGATGTATAAAGGATGGAGTAAATGATATTATATATGATATTATACTGGAACTATATTATACCTTTATATAATTATGATTTCACTACATTAAATACGAAATAGAAATGAAAGTAGCGTTCATGCGTACGTACGGCTTACCGTCTCCATGAACGGTGCATTTCAATTCTTACCTCTAGATGTTACGTAATATTATGAATGAATGTATATACTGGATATATGTGATATATATGATATCTACATCATTAATATAATTATGGATATAATGGATATTTCACCACATGAACAACTTGTAATTATAAGAAGGTTATTGTTGACTCAAGTACCAAAGATTGACAAAACGACCGTTATTAACTTAAATAATTAAATAATGTTCATAACATGGTAATAAGTGATATAAATGGAATAATGAACATGAAAAAGGTTCTTAAGTAAATAGAAATTAACTCTAGTTTATTATTCAGGAGGTTAAAGAACGGTCTAGTCAGGACAAGATGCAATGTAAGGGAACTTCTTAACCCAATTTCCATTCTTTGGGATAATCTCCTACTTTCAAATTATGTCATGATATTATTATGTCTTATTTTTTATTCTTTATGTGTACCTATAGTGAATACACATAATAGATCTATTTTATTTTAAAAATGATCTTTTTAAGGACTTCGTCTCAATCTCCTTTCATTGAGACATATTTGGTTTTATACACAACTTCCTTTTATACGGTGTATGAACCCCTTTGACTTTTACGTTTATTCAAAAAGAATCTTGTCTATACGAAGCGTTTTACTAAACGACAAAAAGGGAATGTTTTTCTTGCCATACATATGCGGCGACAACGACTTCTCCGCCGCCATGGCCATTATTTGAGTTTCGGCTTCCTCTACAAGCCATCTTTTTTTTAATGAAAAATAAATACAAAGTTTTAACATTCTTTTATTTTGGTATTGAAAATGGTTTTTAAAGAGTTTTTATTATATCAATGTGTTGTATTGATATCTTGTGATTGAAATGTGGAAATGTTATGTTTCCTTTATGCATTTTTTATGTGATATGATTATGTTATGGTTTATGATATGTTTAAACCTATTCATATGAGGAATGTATTTGACATAATAAGTGACGGGTGGAGCACGCTATAGCTCCTCGATGAATTGGTAGGTCTCATGAGACAACTAGACGTGGAATTGGCTGAGGCCCTTTCCCAATTTGATTTATGGTTTTGGCCGAGGCCTTAATCATTTTAGACGTCTTGGCTGAGGCCTTGACAAAATGTTTCAGAATGTCCGGCATTATACATCCCCTCATTATGAAAGTGGTTATTGATATTGCATGTGATTATTCGACCAGTATAATATCCATGTGAAGAACTGAATGGAATTATCTCATTTTACTTTTGCCATAGTATGTTGATGTTCAAGTTTAAAAGGCTTTTGTTTTAGTTATACATTGCCTTAAATTTTTATGTTTATTTATGAAAGCTTCCGCAATATTGTTATCCTTACTGAGCATCTGAGATCACCCCTTTCAATGTTTTAATATTTTCCAGGATGTGAAGAAGTATTTTATGAATGACCTGCAGGGATTGTGAGAAGAGGATATGAGTGTGAACTATGGAGACTTTTTTATTGTAGTTTTTCACTTTATGATGTAATGTAACGTTTAAGAATGTATCTAGTGTTTCCAAGGCTACTAAACTAATCGGTCTTTCGAGACTTGATCTTTTGTGATCATGCCAATGTTACGAAGTAATACTACGACTCTGGGTAGCTGGGGTTGGGGCGTTACATCTAAATTTTGAATCAATGATCAGAATAGAAAACGGAGGACACTGTTGAATTCACAGCACCATGATTCTCTTAAGGGAGGCTTTACATTGACAGCAGTGGGTCGGGAAAAAATATATTTTTTCAAACTTTTAAAAGAATATTAAAATAACATGATAATATTATTTTATTTTTCTCCCCAGCAGTTGAGCGGTGTGGAGAGACCACTGAGTTTTCAAGCCATTTAATGTCATGACTCGTGTTTTTTGTTACCATGACGTTGAAACATTAAATGTGGTTCATAAATGTACTGAATTAATCTCGTGAAACATGGTTGATGCTTCTGTTTATTTAATTAAATCTCGATAATGGGATTTTGGTATGGCTATGAGGAACCACAGGATAAGTAATGTGACACCTTCCACCGATGAAGGGTGGAGGCTTGGGCGGTAACAAACCAGGATCGATGAATGTCAGCGGCTTCATCGATTGTGAAATTTTCTTCCACCACTACAACGTCTCCATATAATCTCGATGTAGGGGGTATATTAACGTTTTTATTTGATTAATTAAACTTCTACCGCCTATTATGATGTTAATTTGGTGGGAATAGTCCAAACGAACAAGACCTGAACCCTCCACCATTTCGTTCTTTTCACGCTCTTGGGGGATGAATTTCCAACTCAGCAAAACCTTGAATCCAGGACCCGTGTAGTGACGGCGGCATCCCGGGAGGACCATAGGTGGGAGCGGAAGGGAAAACGAACAACTAGATCTCACTTGGTGGCCTGAGGAAGGTCCACTGGCGCAGTACTAGTGCGGAGGCACCGGTAACCGGTGCCGGTGGCGAAGGCAGGGCCCGTGCTTGCCGGCGGCGAATGTGGGTGGCGCCACGACGGACCTGAAGGGGCGGGCGACACTCAGCCGACTGCGTTGGAGAGGCATCATGCCTTTGCGCACCACTGTAAAGGGACACATAATCAAATATGTGGCGGAGGGGGACTCGCGCCCCGCAGGTCCTTCGGACCACGTGGTGGCGCCACATGGAGCCACTGATTGAAGAGTGTAACGACTCTTTGGGCCGTTCTGAGAGCTGGGTGGCCACCTGCCCGACGAGGCATGCCAGCGCACCGGGACACATCTCCTAGCAGGCCGGGCCATACTAGGACCGGGTCGGGTCAGCCCAGGCCGGGTCGAACCAGGCCGAACCAGACCCGAACCCATTTGGGCCTAGTTTCTCTTAAAGAGATATATCTTGCGAACCAGATGTCTGTTTTATGAACCATCTGCGGCATTGGGATCCTTGAAGTGAGATGGTCCTTTTGAGATACTCCACTTGAGTTTTGGTGAAAGTTGTAGTATGTCCAAATTGGATCATACCCAAACCCAATTGGTCCCTTGACACTAAAATGACAATAACTCACAGATCGGGCGTCCAGTTGACACGTTGTCTGTTGTGTCGGAACTCTAACGACATGATGATCCTTTGGGTTACTCCTTTATGGATATATATAGATGTTTAGGGACAATGTATATATAGAGGATAAAATGTTGTGGAACTCAAGCGCACTGGGTGCAGGGAATCCTGTTTCTGGCTGTCATCTGAGTAACGACCATGTGTGGATCAGCATCTGGAGACCCTATGTGAATCAGCATAATAGAGACCCTGTGTGGATAAGCTTCATAGAAAACCTGTGTGGATTAGTATATAGAGACCCTTTGTGGATCATCATCATAGTGACCCTATGTGTATTAGCATCTAGAGACCCTGTGTGGATCAGCATCATAGTGAACCTGCATTGATCATCATTCTAGAAACACTGTGTGGATTTGCAATGTGCGACCCAATGAGGAAAATCCTTAGAGAGTCCCATCATGAATTAGTGACATATGAACCTATGTGGATCGAAATTGGAACATATCCTTCATGGTATATGTAGACGCCGGAAAAGTCCGTTGTTCCCAAACGAAGATCCGGATGCGGAATGTGAGGTCATATTTGGAGTAGGAAGCACGTTTCGGAGGGCCCGGAGGCCTTGCGCGGAATTTTGGAGACCCGCGCGCAAAGTTGATGAGCCGCGCGCAAACCTCCCGGGATGCGCGCAATGCGCCGGGCCGGCGCGCAATTTTGCGCGCCAATGGCCCGCGCGACTCCCTTGCGCGCCGGGCCCGATTCCGCGTCCGCGAAGAGAATTTCGCGCCCGCGAACTAGATTCCGCGCCCGGGGTTGCCTATAAATATAAGGCGACCCCCGACGTTTTGGAGGTGGCCAGAATTCGAAAGGTCTCTCGTGCGCGCAATCCAACCCCTTCCGCGCGCAATGCCGATCTTCAGGTAACCTCTTTTCATTCGCGCAAGAAAGCCTTGGGGTTTGCCTTCGCGCGCAATCCCTTTGGCTCCTTTCCTTTTGAATAACCCTTCACTCAAAGGCATTTGCGCGCAAAAGAAGCCTCTTGCGCGCAATTGCCCCCGGGTGCGCGCAATCCAACCCGATTGCGCGCACCCCCCATTTTCAAAGTGGCCATTCGATTAAAGAATGAGCCGTTGCCCCCGCGCGCTATCCGAAGCCCGGTGCGCGCAATCTCTATCATCAGCGCGCAAAGTTCTGGCTCAAGATCCTCTTTTGCGCGCTGACCCGCGGTATTGCGCGCAAAGCTCCTCTTTTGCACGCAAGCCGCCAGGGTCGCCCCCTTTGACCCTCTGAGGGTACCCGCCTGCGTGGCGCCCGATGACCTTCATCCCGGGTGCCCGCAACGTGCGTTGTCTTCCCGTGCGGCCCTCCAGGCCTGCGCGAAGTGACACAGACCCATTAGGCGGCAGCATATGTCCAACATGACGTTAAACTGTGCCACGTCCGCGCTGCAAGACGTTAAACTGCCAGGCGTTTACGTCCCGCACGACGTTAAACTGCACCATCGTCCGCGCTGCAAGACGTTAAACTGCCAAGCATCTTCGTCCTCAACACACGACGTTAAACTGTACTTCGTCCGGCAAGATGCTAAACCGTCCGCTTCGTCCTCAACACACGACGTTAAACTATACTTCGTCTGGCAAGACGTTAAACCGTCCGCATCACCTGATCCCGTGTCTCGCACGCAGGGTCCCCCCGGTTTGGATGTGGCCCCCACCCGCTCGTTTCTGCAGGGATGTCGGGATTGGAGTGGCCTTCTCCCACGAGGGTAGAGTGTTGCAAACAGAATGAACTATGTGGACTTTGATCCCTGTCTTCTAAACAGGGTACGTAGGAAGCCTCTCCGAGGTTCAAGCCCGCCACCTGGTCGTCCCGGTCGTATTTACGTCGGTTCGTCCATCGGTGGACCCCTCCCGGGTTCACACTTGCGTTGATTCACCTATGAATCCGCCTCTGTGGGGGACTGTACGTGTGTATCTCCATTGTGCTTCCCCACCGCCTCGATCTCCTCGTGAGTCGGCTTGCCAACGTCCAGCATGACGTAAAACTGTGATCCACCCGGCCGTTCCATCCCCCTCTGTGCGAGGTGGTTCGGTTCAATCCTTCTCCAGGCAGCCTCGATCTCTTCATGAGTCGGCTTGCCAACGTCCAGCATGACGTAAAACTGTGATCCACCCGGCCGTTCCATCCCCCTATGTGCGAGGTGGTTCGGTTCAATCCTCCGCCCGGCGGCCTCGATCTCTTTGTGAGTCGGCTTGCCGACGTCCAACATGACGTTAAACTGTATGTCCGAACTACGCTGACTTTGATCCGCGCTAACGCGCGGTACGTAGGAAGCCCCTACGGGGTCCAAGCTCCTCACTCTATCATCCTCCCTGATCCTCACCCAGGCCGCCACATCCCGGTGGGGTCATGCCATTCCATTCCACTCCACTTCACTCGGGAAGCCGCCCATGTGCTGGCCCCAGCATCGGAGGTTCCCCGCAAGGGGTTCTGTCATCTGGTCCACTCCTCGTGTTGATCAGTCCGATGCCGTCCCCGCTGGACGTTAAACTCGCGGCATACCCCGTGTTAAACATGGGAAGCTGAGGAAAACCTCAGGCAACACAGTTCCCCGTACCCAGTGCGGGATGCCTCAGGCCATCACGCCTTCGAGAAGCCCTATTAGGGACGGAAGGCAGACATGCAGAGTCACCGTGTTAAGGCACGCCCCCGACACCCAGAGCCACCCGGTCTCCTCACCGCAGGTTGCTGCCCCGACCAGACTCCTTGGAGCGTCCGGGCGGAAGCAGCGTAATTAACCGGTGTCCATGGAGACATGGTGCCGGGAACGAGATTCACAAACATTCTTAAATCTATGAGGGAGACCTGGATTAGGCGACGAGTTCCGAGGAGACGTCCACGGAAGGAGGAGCCGACATCCCATCATCCCGGTTTCGATCAAGGAGTAGACGCCCCTGAACAAGGGAAGGATGCCGCCCACCTTTGGAAAGCGGGACTGCGGGGCCACGAGCCGCGCGCCCATCCCCTCGGGTTGACGGGTGCACGCGCGAACGCGTGAAGGCAGCGGACTCCCCAGAGTACTCTTGACACCAGTGGACCACTGCAAGGGGTCGAGGGACATGCCTTGAGGGTGGCCTGAAGGCGGCGGACTCCCCAGAGAAGGGGGGAATCTTTAAGAGGTGGGGGCTGGACCCGATGTTCAAACATCCGGGCGTTCCTACGTATCCCATGAGGATGGGAATCAAGCCACACGTAGTTCTTGAAGCGCGGCGCAACACAATCGGGCACCAGCGCGGGGAAGGGTGCGGGTCTGACCCTCGCACACAGAAGAAGCGGTATTTGATATTTCTTGTTTGTCCTTAAAGATGGATGGTTTTTCGTGCAGCAGCATGCCTGTGATTAAGGAATCCCTAGCGTTGCCACAATAATCAAGCCATGAAAGGCATTGATGAATGGCGTGGTTATTAACCAGCGCCCAACGTGAGTGTCCCCTGAGGAGAACATCACGATGCAGTGCCGTTTCTCGTCGGGCGGCCAAGACGATCACAGTTTACGGTCGTGTGGTAGGACGAGACAACACAGTTTAAGGTCGTGTGGTTCGGACCATGGAGGAATCCGCTTATCGCGATACGGAGGACTCAGCGGAGGTGGGAACATACCCAGCCCTGCAGTCACGCACGATTCCAGGAGAACGATCCTGGGATAGGGGCCTGCGTATGTCCATCACCCGAGGGGCAGAGATGCTAGCCTCCAGAGATACTGGGCCCAAAACGCGATTGTTCGGGCGAATCCTTCCTCCTTATGGGGACGAGGGTCCAGCTATACACGACCCTTAGGGAGGACATCAGCATATACCCTTGGTGCTCAGATCGTGGGAGCCTCGACAGACACCATTATCCTGGTTGGCCTGCCTAACGTGTAAAGGTGTACTGAAGGTCAGTATGAAGAGAGTGTCGAGATTCCACTACAACGCACAAAGGCGGAGTGTGATGAGGACCGTGCGACCAATGTTCGGAGCCTAAAAGAGCCGACATGGCGATCAAGGATGTCGCTGACCATATTCGCAACACAACATCCGATCGCGTCAGCCCAGAACTCGGCAAGCAAACGAGCATCAACCGCTCAATCGCAGGATTCATATCGATTTGCGGCCCAGGACCCGCCGGTAAATTGACCCGGAGTGGTAAGAGAGCACTGAGGCATTGTGTCCAAACCGCTAACGAGGATCCCTTTGAGTGAAGGCTCGAACAAGAGGAAGCGCGCGGCCTGACAAGCAACACGGGACTTACCGGGATTGCATCCGACACTACGGGTCATAGACCAAAGTACCCAAAACATGTTAACAGATCACCGGAAAGGGTCGGAGGACTAACCCTGAGAGCAACCAAAAGACGGTAGATCCCCGTGATCAACCAAGAGACGGGGCTGGACCTGAGACACAAGCGTCCAGGCGGTCCTACGTATCCCATAAGGATGGGAATCAAGCCGTACGTAGTTCTTAAGGGGCAGTTTAACGTCATGCAGGACGATGAGGGGTGTGAGGTAGTCCCACACACGGGGGAGGCGTATGGCGCGGCCAGCAGACCAACGTGAACGAGGACATAATCCCCCGCTCATGCCACACGCCTCGCACAAAAAGGAGGGGAACTGGGGCCAGAGGCCCAACGCGGGATAGAGATTCCCGAGAAATGGGGCTGGGCCTGAAACATGAATGTTCAGGCGGTCTTACGTATCCAATAAGGATGGGAATCAAGCCGCACGTAGTTCTTGAGGGGCAGTTTAACGTCATGCAGGACGATGAGAGAGAAAAAGGGGGGAGCAGAAGGCATCCCCAAACGTGGGGGGCGTACAGCGTGGCGAGCAAACCGACGTGAATGAGGGCATAGCCCCACGTTCACACCATACGCCACATACCCAGAGACAACTGGGCCAAGGGCCCGAGATGGGATGGAAATTCCCGAAGGATGGGGCTGGGCCTGAAACATGAATGTTAAGGCAGTCCTACGTATCCCATAAGGATGGGAATCAAGCCGCACGTAGTTCTCGAGAGGCAGTTTAACTTCATGCAGGACGAATGCTGAACAGTTTAACGTCTTGTAGCTCGGACGTAGTACAGTTTAACGTCGTGTTGGACGAATGCTAAACAGTTTAACATCTTGTAGCTTGGACGAGGTACAGTTTAACGTCATGTTGGACGAAACACATGGCAGTTTAACATCTTGCAGCGCGGACGATATGCTAGGCAGTTTAACGTCGTGCAGCTTGGACGTATGCAGTTTAACGTCGTGCAGGACGTAGTACACTCAGACAAAGTACTGCTTGAGGAACCTAGCGTTGGTGGGAGGAGTGACACGCTCACCATCCATAGTCGCTAGGGAGTACGCGCCATTGGGATAAACTTTGTGGACGACAAGAGGTCCCTCCCACTTGGGCTCCAACTTGGGTGGCTTCCTGCCGGGGATCATTGGTGCTCTTAGGGCTAGCACTAGGTCACCCTGCAGGAAGGAGCGGAGGCGAACCTCCTTATTGAAAGCTCGAGCCATTCTGCTTTGATGCCTCTCCAAGTTGTGCAAGGCGCGAAGTCTATTCTCATCCAGTGCTTCCAACTCGACTAGACGGGCTTCAGCAGCTCTGTCCGGCGCTTGCTGGTCGTAGACCGCAGTGCGCAAGGACGGTAACTGGATCTCGATGGGCAGGACGGCCTCAGCTCCATACACCAGGGAATAAGGGGTCATCTGGGTGGAATTGCGAGTCGTCGTCCGATAAGCCCAGAGGGCGTTGGGGAGCTTGTCCGGCCAACTCTTCTTGTTCTGACCAACCATCTTTTGCAGAATGTTAGAGAGGGTTTTGTTAAACGCCTCGATCTGTCCATTCGCCTGCGCATGATAGCGAGATGTATGGTTCGAGCGAATGTTGTACTTGGCGTACAACTTCTTCAACTCGGCTGCTCGGAAATTGGCTCCGTTGTCCGTGAGGATAGCGTGAGGCACCCCAAATCGATGAATGATGTTGGAGGTCACGAAGTCAGCGATCGAACAGTATTTGACCTCTCTGAGCGGAATCGCCTCTGCCCATTTGGAGAAGAAGTCCGTGGCGGTCAGAATGAACCGGCACTGGCGAGCCGTCGCCGGCGGGTAAGGTCCCACAACGTCCATCCCCCAAACTGCAAAGGGCCAAGAATACCTGGTGGTATGGAGAGGCTCCGGCGGCCGATGCACAAAGTTCGCATGAACCTGGCACGCATGGCACCTCCTGGCATACTCGATGCAGTCATGGATCATGGAGGGCCAGAAGTATCCCAACCTCTGAATCTGGTGGGACAGCTTCGGCCCAGTTTGATGGGCGCTGCATGAACCAGCATGAACCTATTGCATGACTCGTGGGATCTCAACTCCCTGAAGGCAACGGAGGAGAACACCGTCAAATCCGCATCTGTAGAGGATCTGCTCCAGGCCGGGACTGCTCTGGAGGACAAACTGCGATGCGCGACGTCGAACTCGCTCGCGCTCGGCTCGATCCGGCGGGAGAATGCCATGTTGGAGGTACTCAACCAAAGGCGTCCTCCAATCAGGGGCTGGTTCGACTGCCATATCTGGGGTAATCGGGGCTCTGGGCGTAGGGGCAACCGCGGTGAGATTACTTACCGACGGGCCGCGATCTCCCTCCGGGATAACGGGAGCGATGAGCCTGCGGTGCGTCACGCGGACGGTCAGGTTATCCTGTTCAGGCTCTGCAAGTGACGCAGCAAGGCTGGCCAAGGCATCTGCTCGACCGTTCTGCGACCGGGGAATATGGACAATTTCTGGCCGAGAAGGGAATCGGGCCATCAGAAGGAGGGTGCACTCCAGTAATGGCACAAGTTCCGACTTCCGGACAACATAGTCGCCATTGATCTTATTAACAACCAGCTCGGAGTCCCCATTCACGCACAGATGGGGCACGTCGATCTCGAGAGCTAACTCGAGGCCGGTGATGAGGGCATGGTATTCCGCCTCATTGTTGGTACAGCCCTCTGACAACAGGAAAGAGTACGGCAGTACAGCTTGCTCCGGGGTAATGAAGACGATACCCAAGCCCACTCTGTTGAGCTTAGGATTATTGAGTCTTCTACCGGTGGGGCTCCGGGAGGCACCGTCAAAGTGCATCTGCCAGCATGGACCGGCTCGATCGACCGAGAGGATGGCCTCATCAGGAAAGCCTAGATCCAGCGGCTGATCTGCGGAGGTTGGGTGAGCAGCCAGAAAGTCTGCCAATGCTTGCCCTTTGATGGCCTTCTGAGACACATACCTGATGTCGAACTACTGGAGAATCACAGCCCACCGCGCTAGACGGCCAGTCAACATAGGCCGGCTCAGGATATATTTCAACGGGTCTACCCGAGAAACCAACTGTACCTCATGGTGCTGCAAGTAGTGCCGTAATTTCTGTACGGCAAATACGAGCGCCAGGCATCTCTTCTCGATGGGGGAATACCTAACTTCCGCATCGAGGAGCATGCGACTGAGGTAATAGAGGCTATTCACTGTTCCCTCGTTGTTCTTCTGGGCGAGAAGGGCGCCAAGGGACCGTTCCAGGGCGGTCACATAAAGGACCAGCGGCTTCCCGGATACAGGCGGCATCAGAATCGGAGGTTGCAGCAGGTACTGCCTGATTTACTCGAAAGCGGTCTGACACTCTTTATCCCATACATATGCGGCACCTTTCTTCATGAGCCGAGAAAAGGGCTTACACTTGCCGGCCAGATTCGCGATGAATCGGCGTATATAGGCTAAGTGGCCTTGGAACCCTTGCAGTTCCCGGATGTTACCTGGGGGAGGCATCTGTCTAATCACCCTGATCTTCTCTGGGTCGATCTCAATACCCCGGTATCTTACCACAAATCCAAGGAACTTTCCGGAGGTGACCCCGAAGGCGCACTTCAACGGGTTCATCTTCAGGCAGCGAGACCGGAGGAAGCTGAACACTTTCTCAAGATCATTGAGATGGTCCTGACGCTGGCGCGATTTGACTACCAAGTCGTCGACGTAGCATTCCACCAGTGTGCCGAGGATTGGCTTGAATATGCGGTGCATCTCCCGTTGATAGGTGGCACCTGCATTCTTCAGGCCGAAAGGCATGACCCGGTAACAGAAGGTACCTTGGGGGGCCCTGAAGGCAGTGAACTCCTCATCCTCAGGGGCCATCCGAATTTGGTTGTATCCGGAGTATCCATCCATGAAGGAGAGGGCTTGGAACCCTGCCGTGGCGTCAATCAACAGCTCTGTCACTGGAAGGGGAAAATCATCCTTCAGACAGTGGCGGTTGAGATCGCGGAAGTCGATGCAGACTCTGATCTGCCCGTTCTTCGTCCTGACCGGCACAATGTTGGCCAGCCATTTGGGGTACTGGACTTCCCTCACGAAGTTGGCTTTGATAAGCTTGTCAACTTCGGCCTCAACCATGGCACCATGGAATGGGTGCGTCTTCCTGGGAGGCTGCTTGAACCCGCGATGGTTCGCCGGGAGACCAAGGCGGTGGACGGCTACCTGAAGATCTAGCCCAGACATCTCGTCATAGCCCCAAGAGAACACATCACGGTGCTGCCTGAGAAAGTCCATGTACTACTGCCGCTCCTCAGAGGGCATGGCGGCACTGACCAATGTGGGTCTCGGATCTGCTTCGGTTCCAAGGTTCACTTGTACTAACTCATCGACCGTGGCGGAGACGCCCTCCTCAAAGGCTGGGGGTGCATCTTCCACGTCCTCTCCACTTGGGGAGGGATCGTCCACGGGAGAGACTGCGTTGGCAACTGCATTGGGGCTACCAGATCCTACTGGGACGCTGGTACTGGCACGGGCGGTCGCAGTCATCTCATCAGGAGACTCACAGGCCGTCGAGACCATGGCTACGTCCAACCGTTGAATCGGGAGGACGTAAGCGTCATCCATGCTTGCCCAGGGATCACTTGCAACAGCGACAGGCTCGACCTCACCTTCCAGGATCTGCTTATCCTTGCTCTTGTAATAGTCCGCGTCCAGATAACGGGCTTCACATGAGGCAAAAGGAGAGGCATCTCCCTGAAGCACGCCCACTCGACCATTAAGGGAGTATTTGAGGCATTGGTGGTATGATGAGGGAACCGCCGCATGAAGGTGGAGCTAGGGCCTGCCCATCAATGCGTTGTACGCAGTGTCTTGAGAGACTACCATGAATTCAGTGTTGGCAACCAAGTCACTGAACTGGGTCTTCAAACATATCTTGCCGACCGGGGTTTGCTCGGTGCGGTCGTACCCCTGGATCCTGAGGTCGGAGGGAATCAAGTCATCCTCAGACAACCCCAATCTCCGGAGCGTCCGAGTTGGAATCAGGTTAATCCCAGACCCCGTGTCGACAAGACAGCGCCGGACTTCAAGGCCATTGAACTGGCCAGTAACATACAGCGGACGAATGTGCCCCTGTATAGGAGGGTCTTCATCCTTACCAGAGAACGAGATAACTGCCTGGCATTCGGCGTCCTCAATCGTTTCGGCGTGAAAGGCCTCTGCAGCCGCAACCTCTGTCTCAAACTGGAGGGGGCTCTTCAGGGCTTCAGCGAGTGCCTCGCGCATCTCAGATGACATGCGCAGAGCCTCAAGGATGGAGAGTCTCGCTGGGATGTCGGCCAAGTGCTTCAGGACATCATACTTTTTGGCCAAGCGCGAGCCCCTGTTTGCAGGAGGTTGCTCCGCGGTTGGAAGCATGACGGGCCTTGCCGGTTGGGCCGGCGGCCGACTGGTGCTTGGCGCATCTCGCTGTTCATTGGTTGAAGCCCGGGAAATGGTCACCGTACTGGGGTCAGGAGGCCGGGATGGACTCGTGGCAGGGCGGAGCTGATCACGATGCGGCTGAGGCGGTTCTGCCTGATCCCATACCACAAACAGTGGCGGAGGCGAATCCGTCATCCCCGGATGGGGGGGCTGCGCACGCTGAGCTCGGTTTTGGGCCTGCTGCCTGGTCTCAGTGGCGTGCACGACCTGGCTGGAGGTACCAACTGCTGTGCCCCGACGACTCCTGTTGTTGCGGCTCCTCCGACGGTGGCGACGACCGGGGACACTAGGGAGGTCCACCTGGTGTTCTTCAACGTCGGAAACCGAAAAGGGATTTACCAGCTCAACGGTATTAACCGAAGCGTGCCCAATACTGTCATCGGACGAATCATTCACCACTGGGCAGATCCAAGGAGGGATCCCCATCTCCGGGGGCATGAAATCGCCGAGAGTGCGGGATAGTGGCGGAACTGGCGGGGCGTGCTCTTCCTTCTTGCGCCGCCGCCGTTTGCTCTTCTTGGAAGAGGCAGGCTGGGACGACGATGCCGAAGCAGCACCCGCAGATTCTGGGGGCTCAGGCTGATTCAAGCGCGCACGGATGATTCCATGGGCGCGAATGATCGTCTTGCGGGCCGTCCAGTTTTTATACTTCTGGGACCCGCGGTCGGAGACCAGCTGCCATTCGTCCTCATTGCCGCTATCGTCATCTGATCCCACGAACACGCCCGCCACTTGTGCCGGAGCTGGGCCCAACCTGATTACATTGTTGTTAATCTGGTCTTGGAGCCAATCCTTAAACACATAGCACCGCTGGATGGTGTGCCCCAGGGCCCGATGGTAGGGGCAGTAGCGGGGGTTATCCGTGAGATGTTCCTACTCCGGACTCCAACACTCAGGCAGCCGCACAATCCTCTGCTCCAGGGCGTTCCGGAAATAACCGGGGACCTGATCCTCGTGAAATGAGTAGGTCAGGTATCGCAGGCCCCTGGGAGCGTGGTCTTGACGAGGGGCTGGAGGGGCCTGCCGAGGAGTTGGACCCTGATTATCTCGCCTGGGTTGTGGCGGTACATTACGCGGAGGGGCCGGCCGGTTCTGAGGCTGCCGCTGCTGGGCTGGGAACTGAGCCCGTGGAGGCGGATTCCTGTGAGGCTGTGGAGCTGGTCTCACCGGCAGCAGCTCCAACGGCCTGGGAGCCTCTATCTGGGCGACAGCAGTGGGCTTAGCCCTGCTGGCTCTCCTTGCAGGAATCATAGGAGGCAGCGGGTGTGCCTGGCTGGCCTGTTGCAGGGCTTCCTCAAGACGTTGAAATTTTTCTGAGAAGTCACTGAACCCTCCGGGGTAATTCTGAGTGATCAAGGAAGGGACCAGCTCAGTCTTGACGTTCCCGACGCACATTGTCAGCAACTGCTCCTGAGTCAATGGCATGTCAAGGGAATACGTGAGACCCTTCCATCGGGCGACGAAGTCCGCGACTCGCTCATCAGGCCTCTGCTTGCACTTGAAGAGGTCTGCGATACTCGTCTTCCGGGTCGTGGAACTGAACTGGTAGAGGAATTGTCTACGAAGGTCCTCCCAGCTAGTTATCGACCCGACGGGGAGCTGGCTGTACCAGACAAATGCTGGCCCTTCTAGTGTCTGGACAAAGCAGCGAAGCTTAGCGGCCTCTTGCTGCGCCGGAGTCCCCAACATAGGCCCGCACCTCGAATTGAAATGGGCCAAATGCTGTGGCGGATCTCCAGTCCCGTTGAAGGGGGAAAAAGTGGGATTCCCGAATCCCGGAGGCGCCGTCATGTCATCCACCCATGCTGGGTATGGCTTGCCGTCCGGTGGGATTGCCACTTGCTGAGTCTCCAAGGCTTCCAAGCGGGCGATGAGTGCCGCCATCGGATCGTCCGGACATGGGTTCCAGTCCTGGCGAGGATCTCTAACCACGAGCGCATTGCATGGCCCTTCAATCGGGTCGTCGACCGGGTCGTCGAACTCGGCAGCTCGTGGGATGGCGGGCGGAGCGGCCCTTAGGGCAGCGGGAGGAATCCGAGCGGGGTCTCTCAGGTAGTCACGCCGCTCGGGAGGGTGCGGTGAAACATACCGCGCCCTCTTGCCACAGGCGATGGCCTCTCTCCTGTCGACGAACACGGCATAATCACGGTTGCCCGGGAGAGCCTCATCGAGGGGTGGTTGTTCCTGTCCCTACTGTCCTGGCCTAGGATCACCGTAGTCAGGCCGCTGCTCTGCAGCGCGCTCGTCGGGGAGCTGGTCAACCAGCTTCTTCTGCTCGGCGAGCTGTTGACGTAGCGTAGCCTTCTCGGGATCCTCATCCGCCCTCTGCGTGGAGGCAGATGGGTCGGCGCGATTTATAGCCTCGCCGTGATCTTTACCTTTACTGACGTTTCGGCTCAACATCAGTGCTTCAGTGGGTGCGGGGAGACCCAGGAGGCTCCTCTGGTGACGAGTAACTCTCGCCGATGGATCCAACAACGGCTTGTCTTCGGGGGGAGAGCCCCCGTCGAGAAGTTCCAAACCGTTCCCCTCCCCCGACAGGTCAGCCATATTGACTGTTTCCGTCCCTGGGGATGTACCCTCAGGGCCACCTAGTGAATCGGGCTGTCGGCGAATCGCACTGAAGCGTAGGTCAGAGTACTGCCCCCATCCAAGGATATACACGTGGGGAGTGGCTTCATCGATAACCTTGCGGAGTACTTGAAAACACTCAACGCATCGTTGTTGGAGGGCCTCGTGGTGCCCAAATGACCCGGGGTGCCGAACCGCGGGGAGCGTGGCCAGGTCAATTTGACGGAACTGCTCACCAACATCCTCCAGGTGTACTTGACTCCCGGGGTATGGCATTTGTAGGCGGTGAAGACGGGAGTGAGTCTCCCGGAGGGTTCGGCGGAAGCATTCGAACTCATCCGGGGTGAGCGATTCGGGTGCATCAAAGTCCAGTCCTGCGACTGGCCAAAACTTCTCAGGGAAGTGGCCCTCTGCAAGGACGGTTCAGAAGCTCCACGACTCAAACTCGGGACCCAGGTCTCCTTGGTCCTCTTCAACGACTGGGAATGGACGGGGAACTGGCAGTGGTGCCGAGGCGGGCCGCCGGGCCGACGGGCTGGCCGGTGGTGAATACGGCGAGCAGGCCGATTGGCCTCCATATCCCGGGCCGCCCTCTGAGGGTGGTGGTGCCCTAGCTACCACATCACGATAGGACGGGCCGGCGAGCGAACATCCTGCCGTAGCGTCGGTGCTCGCCGAGGGTGCACTAGATCGTGGTTCGACCGTCGGTCCCCAGAAAAGGTCTCCGGCTTCCCCGATCGAGGCAGAAGGCGCTTCCAGAGGGGCCGGTACCAACCACAAGCTTGATCCTTGGGGGTCTACCAGGCCCTCGCTACTCCGGATATACCTTCGGAGAGAAGCGGGGATCATATCGATCTCGCTCTCGGGAAGTACGAGGCTGACGTGCCGCATTCCTACCCCTGCCCCTGACAGGTGGGATTGGGGGGAGGGCTCTGTCGCCGAATCATACTCCTCCTCTGTATCAGAGAAACGAATCGGTCGGATCTCTGTCCGGAATTCCGTAACATTCTTCCCTCGGCGTCGACGCCTCGCCCTCCTGCCCCTGGGTGGTTCTTCGGGGCATGGCTGATCCCTATCCTGGCGTCCCCCGGCCGCACTGGTGCTGGGGCCAAGAGGACAGGAAACCAAGGTGCGAGGGGCACCGGGACAGATATCAAAGGGGACGCGGGGAGAGATGATTCTGGGCAGGCCTCCGGGCCGGGATCGGAAGGTGGGATGACCCATGCCTCCTGGATCGGCCACACGGAGTAGACCCTGTTGGTGAATAGAGCTACCGCGAGGTGGTCCGCGGTGGCTATTGTATGTACCAACAACCAGGAGAGTCAACCCAACCTGCCTTTGGGGCGGTCGGGGCCTCGATCCGGGTCGGGCATAGAAGTGCCCCTGCTCAGGATGCGCAGGGGCCTGGTGACTGGAGCCAGCAGTGGCTTGAGCCAACGCGGCCGCTGTTGCTAGGGCCCCAAGGTGGGCATCCTCTTCCGCTCGAGCCCGACGTTGGCGTCGAGACAGACGAGTCGAGATGAGCGGCGCGGGCAGGTGGAGAGCCCGTTCTTCGACTTGAGAGGCCTGGCGGCGATGTCGCCGTGGCCTGACAGGAGCCCTCATCGCGGATCCCTGGGGCGAATCCCGGATAGGGTGGTCCCGGGCATCTTCCACCTCATCCGCATAGGGGAAGGAGTTGTCGGAGCGCTCCGGGGATAAACTCCCGAAGCGGTTGGACGTCGAGGTAGGCAGCGGTGCCTCCCTGCGCGGCCCTCGGGGGCGGCGGTGGTGGCGAGGTGCAGCTTCCTCGAGGTCTAGGCGAGCCATGTCCCGGGTGGGGATGACTCCCTCTTCCTCATATCTCTGCACCAAGTTGTTGATCACCCTTCTTTGGATAACCTCCGAGGGGGAGAGAGGGCGTGGTTTCCCCGCAGCTGCGGCTGCTGGCACGGCTGTGGAACGGGCGGGACCGCGCGGATTAGCCGCGTCGGTGTTTCCTCTACCCCTGCGCCAGTGGGCGGGTGGCGATCGGGCACTGGATTGGGCGACCTGATTTCTGAAAGCAGGGAGAAGAACCCATTAACACTGACAGGAAAAGGAATCGACAACCAACCATTAGTGCCACGACGCCTTCCGTGGGGGGGACCCAGGCCCTCGACGTCGCGAGACGGAGCACCCGAGTTCCCTTCCTCATCCCCTGGCGGGTAAAACTGAATGCTCGGTCGAGCAGCATGCTGGTCTTCCAACACCTCTGAAAGTCATCGATCTTCGTATTGAGGAGAAGAGATTCACGTCGGGTTCACCATTTTTCTGTTTCGGTGCGGATGTGCGTCGGGTTACGCTGTTTCTCCAGGACGCGTTCGCGCATGCACCCGTCAACCCGAGGGGATGGGCGCGCGGCTCGTGGCCCCGCAGTCCCGCTTTCCAAAGGCGGGCGGCATCCGTCCCTTGTTCAGGGGTGTCTGCTCCTTGATCGAAACCGGGATGATGGGATGTCGGCTCCTCCTTCCGTGGACGTCTCCTCGGAACTCGTCGCCTAATCCGGGTCTCCCTCATAGATTTAAGAATGTTCGTGAATCTCGTTCCCGGCACCATGTCTCCATGGACACCGGTTAATTACGCTACTTCCGCCCAGACGCTCCAAGGAGTCTGGTCGGGGCAGCAACCTGCGGTGAGGAGACCGGGTGGCTCTGGGTGTCGGGGGCGTGCCTTAACACGGCGACTCTGCATGTCTGCCTTCCGTCCCTAATAGGGCTTCTCGAAGGCGTGATGGCCTGAGGCATCCCTTACTGGGTACGGGGAACTGCGTTGCCTGAGGTTTTCCTCAGCTTCCCATGTTTAACACGGGGTATGCCGCGAGTTTAACGTCCAGCGGGGACGGCATCGGACTGATCAACACGAGGAGTGGACCAGATGACAGAACCCCTTGCGGGGAACCTCCGACGCTGGGGCCAGCACATGGGCGGCTTCCCGAGTGAAGTGGAGTGGAATGGAATGGCATGACCCCACCGGGATGTGGCGGCCCAGGAAAGGATCAGGGTGGATGATGGAGTGAGGAGCTTGGACCCCGTAGGGGCTTCCTACGTACCGCGCGTTAGCGCGGATCAAAGTAAGCGTAGTTCGGACATACAGTTTAACGTCATGTTGGACGTCGGCAAGCCGACTCACAAAGAGATCGAGGCCGCCGGGCGGAGGATTGAACCGAACCACCTCGCACAGAGGGGGATGGAACGGCCGGGTGGATCACAGTTTTACGTCATGCTGGACGTTGGCAAGCCGACTCATGAAGAGATCGAGGCTGCCTGGAGAAGGATTGAACCGAACCACCTCGCACAGAGGGGGATGGAACGGCCGGGTGGATCACAGTTTTACGTCATGATGGACGTTGGAAAGCCGACTCACGAGGAGATCGAGGCGGTGGGGAAGCACAATGGAGACACACACGTGCAGTCCCCCACAGAGGCGGATTCATAGGTGAATCAACGCAAGTGTGAACCCGGGAGGGGTCCACCGATGGACGAACCAACGTAAATACGACCGGGACGACCAGGTGGCAGGCTTGAACCTCGGAGAGGCTTCCTACGTACCCTGTTTAGAAGACAGGGATCAAAGTCCACGTAGTTCATTCTGTTTGCAACACTCTACCCCCGTGGGCGAAGGCCACTCCAATACCGACATCCCTGCAGAAACGAGCGGGTGGGGGCCACATCCAAACCGGGGGGACCCTGCATGCGAGACACGGGATCAGGTGATGCGGACGGTTTAACGTCTTGCCGAACGAAGTACAGTTTAACGTCGTGTGTTGAGGACGAAGCGGACGGTTTAGCGTCTTGCCGGACGAAGTACAGTTTAACGTCGTGTGTTGAGGACGAAGATGCGTGGCAGTTTAACGTCTTGCAGCGCGGACGATGGTGCAGTTTAACGTCGTGCGGGATGTAAACGCCTGGCAGTTTAACGTCTTGCAGCGTGGACCTGGCACAGTTTAACGTCATGTTGGACGTATGCTGCCGCCTAATGGGTCCGTGTCACTTTGCGCAGGCCTGGAGGGCCGCACGGGAAGATAACGCACGTTGCGGGCACCCGGGATGAAGGTCATCGGGCGCCACACAGGCGGGTACCCTCAGGGGGTCAAAGGGGGCGACCCTGGCGGCTTGCACGCAAAAGAGGAGCTTTGCGCGCAATACCGCGGGTCGGCGCGCAAAATAGGAGCTTGGGCCAGAACTTTGCGCGCGGATGATAGAGATTGCGCGCACCGGGCTTCGGATAGGGCGCGGGGGCAACAACTCATTCTTTAATCGAATGGACACTTTGAAAATGGGGGGTGCGCGCAATCGGGTTGGATTGCGCGCACCCGGGGGCAATTGCGCGCAAGAGGCTTCTTTTGCGCGCAAATGCCTTTGAGTGAAGGGTTATTCAAAAGGAAAGGAGCCAAAGGGATTGCGCGCGAAGGCGAACCCCAAGGCTTTCTTGCGCGAAAGAAAAGAGGTTACCTGAAGATCGGCATTGCGCGCGGAAGGGGTTGGATTGCGCGCACGAGAGACCTTTCGAATTCTGGCCACCTCCAAAACGTCGGGGGTCGCCTTATATTTATAGGCAACCCCGGGCGCGGAATCCAGTTCGCGGGCGCGAAATTCTCTTCGCGGACGCGGAATCGGGCCCGCCGCGCATGGGAGTCGCGCGGGCCACTGGCGCGCAAAATTGCGCGCCGGCCCGATGCATTGCGCGCATCCCGGGAGGTTTGCGCGCGGCTCATCAACTTTGCGCGCGGGTCTCCAAAATTCCGCGCAAGGCCTCCGGGCCCTCCGAAACGTGCTTCCGACTCCAAATATGATCTCGCTTTCCGCATCCGGATCTTCGTTTGGGAACAACGGACTTTTCCGGCGTCTACAGTATAGTTGTGGGGAATTTTTAAAAGAATAAAATGATATAGCATAAGACTAATCATCATTATTCCAGGACTTTGAGTTGTATACCTAGTTTTAGTAGAGTCTTTTTCTTTGTGCTTTTTATTGAGATCATGCTTTTTGGTTTTTAGTTGTGGCATTCTGAGTGACCTTCATGGGTTTTGGGGTCCCTAATATGTATTATTATACTCACCCCTACATGAACTTCACCTACACCATGTTGTGTCTTGTGCATACAATGGGAACCCTTGACTGAGACTCAGGGAGCTAGGACCTAACAGTGGATTGTAGGGACGATTGACGTGGAGAGCTGTAGAGATGAGATATACCTAACCTTCAGGTAGGATCCTTGGTTGAAGATTCCTGGAGTTGTTTAATGTTTTCTGTTATAGTTGTATCTTTCAGTTGGGCTTGTATTCTGGCCCTTTACTTTCAGTACACACTTTTACTACTGCAGTTTTACTCCATAGATGCATCTTGTTGTGTTCCTAGGCTGTAAGTTTGTAAAAGTTTAAAGGAAATGTCTTCCTTTTTTAGGGATACGCCTTTTCGGTGCTATTCTCCAACCCCTGGCCTATGGAAGGAGGGCTTGCGATAGTCACAACATGGGCCTCCGGGGACAGGTCGTGACAATGTGGTATCAGAGGAGTCAGTTCTATCAAAGAACAAGTACTTTGATCTTTCCAATGGAGTAATAGTGTTAATTGTTTTGAATGTGGTTTTCAGTTTGATGAGTCCAGTGTTGGCGCGGTGACCAATGTATCCACACATTAAGACCCTGAATTCTTATTTTTAACCCGGTGCACGAAAACACAGATTGCATGTGTTTTGGAAATGTTTTACTTTTGATCTCTTTTGAGTCAGATCACCAGGTATATCTTTTTAACCATGGTGAAACTATTTCTTTTCAAGATTCCACAATGTAGATAGCTATCCCAGATTCTTGGGGGAGTAAATGATGATGGCCCACTGAGTGACGAGGCTTTGGTGAAGGTTCCTCTTATTGTATTTCCACCTTCCGGTGGTGTACCAGCATCATCACCACACATAGGGTATCAGTTTCCCCCAGCCCCACAAGTAGATGGTGCATGCCGATTGATCGCATTGCATGAGTTTCAGAAACATAGGCCTCCGAGGATTCGAGGTGAGAATGATCCCCATGCAGTTGAGGACTGGCTGGAGGTTATGGCTATATTTTTCTTCCTATTTGGGACATGAGAAGTGAATATGGAAATTCTTGCTACTAGACTTTTCCAGGGCACAAGAGGGAGATGGTGGAGTCTGATAATCTAGACGCATGAGGTGGTGACACTCACCTGGTTAGACTTCGAGACCCTTTTCAGGGCAGAGTTCATACCAGTGACTTTACACTTAGTGCATATCTAGGAGCTACTGCACTTACAGTAGGGAGGCCTATGAGTGGCCTAGTACTCAGCGAGATTCATTGACCTCCCGTGCTAATCAAACGACATGGTATTAGAGACATTCTTCAAAACTTAGACCTTTGAGTAGGTTCTCTAGTGGGAGATCAGAGCATCGATGATAGATCTCAATATCCCAATGCAGGCTGGAGTGCTCAAGCGATCATTATTAGTGTAGAGATTCTTAGTTGAGTAGGCACCGACGGTGAGATCCACCACTAGAGGACATGTAGCTGAGTCATCTATAACAGGCCATAGGTGGATAATGCAGAGGTCCAAGTGGCCCAGACCCTCTGATGGATAACCCCAGAACGCACAGTTGGAGGTGTAGAGATCGCGAGGAAGAGGTGGTTAGCTGGGAAGCAGACTGTGCTTCACATGCAACGGGCAAGGCCACATGGCTTGTGACTTATTGACCTGCCATACCGATGATCTGCTGATGATAGAGGGTTCTCTGAGGTAGTGGTTGAGGTTTGAGCGAGGGGGTTTGTAGGGCGGTTGATTTGGAAAATAATCCTGTCATGCAATAAGAGGTGAAAGATAGTTTTATGTTCTACCACCACCACCCCGACCATAGATAGAAGGTGGACAAGGGTGAACTGAGCTACAGGATGATGAGGACTATGACCACAGAGCTCCAGAGATGATTAGAGTTATGATCTGTGTATATTCCACCACAGATGCAGTTCTTATAGACACATGTATCAGTCAATATTTTATTTCCATGACAATAGTTCGGAGCTCAGAGATTCGAATGGAGTCGCTGAATCGATCTTTGCGATTAGAGAATCCTACAGGAGAATATTTGATGCTTACACACTGGTGAAGACAATGTGAGGTTACTCAAGGAAGTGAGATCATTGGCTTGGATCTCCTAATAGCAGCGTCGAGGCCTTATGATTTCATCGTGGTTATGGATTGGTTATCCACAGTCCAGGCTCAGATTGACTATTTTAGTTGCAATGTATGATGTCTCTTCAAGGATGGGACCGGGTTTTCCTTCACTGGAAGAAGGGATCTATTGTAGCACAGGATGGACTTACTCTGAGGAGGGCACAAACTATCACTCATCAGTTGGATAGCCTTACCCTTAGAGCAATTAACGTGGGGAGTCTGTGTTATCCTATAGTGGTGGAAAAGCATGTTGAAGTCTTTCCTAATGATGTTCTCGGACTACCTGCTTGCAGATAGGTATACTTCTATATCAACCTATACCCAGGGATGACACATATATTTACGCCAGAATATAGGATGGCTCCTGTAGAGCTTCGTGAAATGTGGGTACAGCTGGAGGACTTCCATAGGAAGGGATTCATAAGACTCAGTGTTTCTCCATGGTTATCCCTACTTTTTCTTCGCCATGAAGGAAGATTAGAGTTTGAGGCATTTTATGTACTATCAGTGCCTAAACTAGGTAACCATGAAGAACAAGTATCTAATCTTGATGATTAATGACCTCTTCGACCAACTGAATGAAGATCGATGGTTTTCGAGGATTGACCTCAGATCATGCTATCACCAGCTTAGGGTACGAGATGAGGACGTACCGAAGCCGACCTTCATATGTTGGTATGACCATTATGAGTTCTTGGTAATTCCCTTCAGCATGACCAATGATCCAGTAGTGTTCATAGGTCTAATGAATAGGAACTTCCAGCCTTACCTCAATCGCTTCACGGTATTATTTATTGACGATATCTTGATATACATGGAATTAGAAGAGGAGAACACTATGCACCTAAATATAGATATGGATACAGTCTGAGAGCACCAACGTTATGGTAAGCTCCCGATATGCTAGTTATAGATATTGGAATTCCACTTCCTAGGGAATGTTATCTCAGAGGCTGGAGTTGAGGTGGATCCGACAAAGATAGAGGTAATTATTTCTTGGGAGCCACCAAAGAGTGTGACTGTGGTGTAGAGTTTCTTGGGATTGGATGGATACTACCCGAGATTTTTTACCTAACTTCACTAGGGTAGAGGCACCCTTATCTGCTTTGAATATGAAGGGGAAGCATTTCATGTGGAAGGAGAAGTGCCACTAGATTTATCAACAAATGAGGAAGATATTGATGAGTGAACCCATCTGGAGTTCCTCTTGGACTATGACTTTGAGATAGTCTACACTTCTGGGAAGGGGAATGTAGTAGCAGACACACTTAACAGGAGGTCTGGTCTATAGTTGCTGAGTGAGGAGACATAGTAGCTAGTCACATTGCAAATTTCTTTTATGGATATATATGGAGCATCTTATCTCTAGTACTTGAATGTCACTCCCCAAATTCTTCAGTGAGTTCGGGAGGCTCAGCTTGGGAATGTAGACTACAAGGCCCGATGCGATCATATATCCTAAGGATAGGCTCTTGGTGGATTTTATGAATTTGGGGAGTACGTAATCCTCTTCAGAGCGAACACCTTGGTACCAGTGATGCTATGAGAGGAGGTGTTGAGGGAGTTCCACACATCCCCTTTGGCAGTACATCATGGAGTTGCAATGATTTACCAAGACCTCTGGTGTCAGTACTGGTGGCCAAGGATGAAGAAAGTAGTGGCATAGTTTGTATCATGATGCCTAACTTGTCAGCAATTCAAGGTCGAGCATCAGGTACCATCAGGCTTAACTCAGCCACTCGAGGTGCCAGAAAGGATGTGGTATGGTATCTCTATTGAAATTGTGATAGGGATACGACATACCTCTAGGGGCCACGATTCCATCTGGGTGATCGTTGATCGACTGAACATGTCCTTACACTTCCTACCCATTTGAGATCAAGGATCACTAGAGTGCTTGGGACGTCTCTACTTATAAGAGACTGTACGACTTCACAGGGTGACATCGACGATCGTCTCATATCGTGACACATGTTTTACATCCCTCTTGTAGAAGGGATTATAAGAGACATTATGGACTTAGATACACTTAAGCACCTCCATTCATCCCCTAACAGTTGGTCAGATGGAGCGGACCATATAAACACTCGAGGACATGCTTTGTGCTTGTGTCCTCGATTTCGGCCGCAGTTGGGAGGACCACCTGCCACTAGTGAAGTTCTCATATAACAACAATTATCACTCCACCATCGGTATGGATCCATTTCAGGCCCTATATGGGTGACCATGTAGATCAACACTGTGCTGGACAGACCCAGGGGAGTCAGCAATTATGGGTCCAGAGTTGGTACAGGCTACCACGGAGAAGGTGCAGATCATCCAGGAGAGGATGAAGACTGCACCAAGACGATGAAGTCTTATCCCAATAGAAGATGGAGACCCTTGGATTTTGAGGAGGGAGACCATGTATTCCTATGAGTCTCACCCCGGTGAGAATTACATTGGTTTGGCTTGGGCATAATGTTATCTCCGAGGTTCATCAGACCATTCCAGATCCTTTGTTGAGTAGGCGAGGTGGCATAAAAATTATCTCTTCCACCACAGATGCACTAAGTGCATAATGTTTTCCATATGTCAAAACTGAGGAGGTACATGTATGATCCATTAAACGTTATCAATTGGGGAAAGATGTACATCGATTACGGGGCAACGTTTGTGGAGTTCTCAGTGGAGATATAATATTCACAAGAGTGGGTCCTTCATGGGCATTTGATTCCTCTAGTGCATGTTTATTAACATCCTAAGAATCTCAAAGAGAGCACATGGGAGAGGTAGGCTCAGATGTGTGCTCAATACCCACATTTGTTCCCCTAATTTTTTGTAGTTTTCATGGATGAAAATCACTAATTTGGGGTAAATGTAAAGACTTGTAAATTACATATAATTTTTTAATTTTTTTTTGGGATTTTTACAACAATGTAAAAATTGACGGTGCTTGATTCTGAGGCCCGGTGTCCTGGAACGAAATTTTGAACTTTTTTTAAGGTACGTTCAAAAAACTTGCGGGCAACATTTTCTATCTTTCGATCCAGTGCCCAAAAATTAATTCTAAAGACACCATTGAATCCGCAGCACCGAGATTCGCTTAAGGGAGGCTTCACTTTTACCGTAGTGGGTCAAGAGAAAAATATAGTTTTTTAGGACATTTAAAAGAATAATAAAATAACATGAAAATGATCTTTTACATTCTCTATAGCGGTTGAGAGGTGTGGTAGGACAACTATGTTTTCAAACCTTTTAATGGCTTGACTCTATGGTTTTGTAACCACGATGTTGAAACATTAAATACAATTCATAAATGAACTGCATTAATGTCGTGAAACTCAGTTTATCCTTCTATCTATTTAGTGGAATCATCCGCATGGGCTTTTGGTACGACTATGAGGAACCCCTTGATAAGTACAGTGACACCATCCTCCGACGGAGGATGCTGTCTTGGGTGGCAACGTACCAGGACTGATGAATGATGGCGGCTTCATCAAATGAGGAATCTTCTTCCACCACCATGATGCCTCCATCGAATCTCGAGGTAGGGGGTTTATTAAATTTGTCTTTGATGAATTGTATTTATACCACATGTTATGATGTTAAAGCGGAGGGCGCAGGCCAAACGAACAAGTCCCAGACCCTCTGCCGCTTCGTTTTTATCAGGCTCTTCAGAGGATGAATTTCCAACTCAGCAGAACCTTGAATCTTGGAGCTGTGTAGTGATGGAGGCATCTCGGGAGGCCCATAGGCATGAGCGGAAGAGACAACAGACCACCAGATCTCACTCGGTGGCCCACAGAATGTATGTCGGTGTGGCACCGGTGACCGGTGATGACAGAAATGGCAGCAGCTAGGACTCGCCAGCCGCGGAAGAGGTCGGCACCACTTGGCGCCACGGTGGACCCGAAGGGGCGGCTGACACTATGCCGGCCACGTTGGTGACGTGGAATGCCTTCGTTCACTGCGGTAAAGGGGTCACAACATAGAATCCATGGTGGAGGGAGACCCGAGCCCTGTAGGTACTATGGACCACGTGGAACCACCCCGTTTCACCACTGATTGAAGAACTGAATGGATCTTTGAGCCATTCGAGGAGCTGGGCGACCACCTAACTGGAAAGTTATGCCAACACACTAGGCCACATCACTCACTGGTCTGGGCCAAGTCAGACTAGACCCAGACCCATTCAGGCCCAATTTTTCTTAAAGAACCATATCTTGCGAACTAAACGTTTGTTTGACGAACTGTCTATGGAGTTGGGATCCTTTGAGCGAGATAGTCCTTTTGAAATACTCCAACTATGTTTTGGAGAAAGGTGGAGTACAGATAGGTTGGATCAAACCTGAATCCAACAGGTCCCTCGACACGAAAATTAAAATAACTCACAGGCCGAGCATTCGGTTGGCGTGCCGTCTATTGCGTTGGAACCCATACGACATGATTGTCCTTTGGGTTACTTCTTCGTGGATCTTCATTGAATTCAAGGCATGATCGATGTCCAGAGGAGTAGATACTTCAGAATTCATGCACACCGGGTGTGGGAAATCCCGTGGTTGGCTGTTATCTGAGTAGCGACCATGTGTGGATCAGCATCTAGCGAACCTGTGTGGATCAACATCATATAAACCCTATGTGAATCAGAATCAAAGAGACCCTCCGTTGACCAACATCTAGTGACCCTATTTGGATCAGCAACATAACAACCCTTTGTGGATCATCAACTAGTGACCCTGTGTGGATCAACATCATAGAAACCCTGTGTGGATTAGCATTCTAGCAACCCGATGTGGATCCACGGTGCCCAACTTGACGAGGAACATCCTTAGAGAAGCCTGTCATGGATCAACGACGTAACACCCTATGTGGATCAACATTGGAACTAGTCCATGATTTAGTTATAGAGACTTCTTAAGAGAATAAAAATGATATAGCATAAAACAAATCATCTTTATTACTATACTTTGAGTTGCATACCTGGTTTGAGCTGTGTCTTTTTCTTTGTGCATTGTGATTGAGATAATGCCCTTTGGTTTTCCTTTTTGGAATTCTGAGAGACCTTCAGGGGTCTCGGGGTACCTACTGGGTATTTTTATACTCACCCCTGCACGGGATTCACCCACACCTTGTTTTGTCTTGAGCAGACGATGGGAAACCTTGATTGAGACTCAGGGATCTAAGACCTCATGGTGGATAGCGGTGACAGCTGATGTGGAGAGTTGTGTTGACGATATGTACCTACACTTTAGGTAGGAACCTTGGAGGATGATTCCATGATCTTTTGGCTATTTTCTGTTGTAGTTGTATCTTTCTGTTGGGATTTTATTCCAGCCCTTTACTTTTAGTACACTCTTTTACTATTGTAATTTTAGTTCATGGATACATCTTGTTGTGCTCTTGGGCTGTAAGTTCGTATAGGTTTAAATGATATGCCTTCCCGTTTTAGGGATATGCCTTTCTGGTGCTAGTTACTAAACCCCGACCTATGGATGGTGGGCTTGGGGTGGTCACAGAATGGGCCCCAGCATATGGGTCATGATAAATTTTCTATAATAATTTATAAATATGTTTACATTTATTAAACAATTTAATGTTTTTAATTTATTTTAATTAATTTTAGGTTTTTTAGTTATTCTTAAATATATATATATTTTATTATTATTTTTCTATATATTTAATATGTTAATTAATTTCAATAATTTAGATTACTTTATATATTTTTTAGTATATTAATTTTGTAAATTATATTTATTTTATTTATTCTTTACATTTTTTTTAACTATATTTCTAAGAAAATTTATTTATTTTATTTAATTTTTTTAGAATATTTTCTATATTGTTTTATAGAAAAGAAAATTATTTGTGACAAATGTAGTCATTCATCACAAATTACTTTTTGAACCATTTTGTGAGAGATCGTCGCCAAAGGTTATTTAAAACCCTTTCAGAAATATTTTACGATGGACCCTTTATCTGTCAGAAATAAATATTATTTGTGGCTGATCATTGCAAATAAACACTTTTGTGATTCCACCATCCATGATGGGGTATTAGTTATGGACTCGAATAACAAATGACATTTTACAATGGAAGTCCATCACAAATACCCCATCGTGACTACCTCAAATTCCTGTTGTGATTCTACCCATATGATTAACATCCTGAATAATTAAATTAAGATTATGAGATACATTTTTATGAAACTTTTTTATATATATTTAATTTAATACGGACTATTTTAAATCACATTCTCTTTATTTATTATATATTTTTCACTTATATTTGTGTGAAAATTAAACTGGTGTTAGCTTATTTTTCAGATTTTAGAATTCAAATATGATATATTAATAATAAGTGACATACACAATATATCCATTAGAAGAACCAAAAAATTCATTAATGTAATATTAAATTATTAAATTTTCAATATTTAAGTTCCCATATTCATCCAAGAAAACGTTTTATATCATTATTCAAGAAAGTGGTCAAATCGTCACTAACATTAACATGCTATATCTCGATGGGGGAGTATGATTAAAAATGATTACATTATCATTATAAAATAATAATAATGGTATTATTTAGATTTTTCATAAATTTTTGAATAATATTTGATGTTTTTGTATATGAAATAAAATTAATATGAAAATTGATAAAATGTTACATCGTGCAGGAGGTAGTTCGCACAACTCACATTTAACATTATTTTGTTTTTCCTATGCAGATGGGAATGAAAAATATAAATTTTTTCAATTAATATAATAACAAATTAGTATAATAATATTATCTAGTCTACAATTTTTCCATTTTTAGTTTAGGTTTGTATAATAATGATTATGAATAAATGGAAAGGAGTAGGTAATACTCAATTTGTTACTATGAAATTTATCATGAAAGTCTCTTTGGAAATGAATGGATTATGACAACTAATTGAGACCATATACTTATAAATTTTATATGGTATTATAGGAAGATCCAAATGACATAGTTTTAGGAATTAATTTAATAGAATGAGTGCGGCATAATGGGGTGGAAGTGTCCCGATTTATGTGTGAAGAAAAAGATGCTTTTGAGAACACTGTTTAATTATCAATGATATCATTACACTATTAAAGGTTAAATAACTAAAAAAGTTATAAAAATAGATTTTGTGATTTCATTGGGTAGATAATTTTCTAAAAAATTATTTTAATACATGTTTTAAATATAATGGAAGTCATTGGTTCTAAGTTTTTTTACTTTTAACTTTTTCTACCTTTATGACTAGTTTTAAACTGAGTAATTTAAAACAACCCCTTTTATAAAATTTGAGTGTGATGAACATAAATTTAATATGTAATCAATTTAATTAAATTTATAAATATTTTAAAATTAAATTTTAAATTAGATCATTTTATATGTGGAAAACCCATTTTTTGTAGAAAAAGAAGGTTTTAACCATTATGTGTTCTTAATAATATTTAGAATTTGTTAAAAATTAAATATGTGTTAATATAATTATATATTTGTTTTAAAATAATATTATAATAATAATTTTAAATATATCAATTTCATTTATTGGATAGAAATTACATGATATTAATAGAACAATTCCTTGAAAACAACACTTTTACCATTATCATGGTCATTAATTTTATTCTTAGTAATCATTATTTTTTGAAAAAAATGAAATTGAACTTATTACATATTATTATAATATTATATAAAATATAAAATCAAATTTTATAGATTTATTTTGGACAAGGGATGAAAAGTAAATTTTATTATTAGAGAATAAAAACAGTTTTAGAAAGAAATATTACTTATCTTTCCAAAATGATATACATGGGTTTTACAATAACACCTTAATAATTTTAAATGATTTATTTTAATTATAAAAACATATTTTATATAAAAATATTTCCAAAAAATTTAATTAATTCTTGTATAATGGTAAAGTCATAAAGGATACAGTTTTTAGCAAATTCATTATTTATTAACTATTCTCTTAAAAACCAATTATAATAAAAAAATAACAAAATTTTATCTTAATTTAATATTATAATTAAAAATAAGAATTTTTTTTCATCATTTTAAATTCTAATTCTACTTTTATTTATTGAACATTTAAATAAAATCATAAAATATAATGAAAACCCAATTTTTTGGAAAATAACATTTTCATATATCAACTGTCATTATTCTTATTTCATATCATTTACCAACAATATACATGTTAACCAATTATTAATATAAAACCTAATTTTTCATAATTAATACTACTTTTCTTGAAATATAAAGGCATATTTCATCAAATTCTATTGTAAGAAAAATAATTTTATAAACAATAAATTATCTTATTAGTCGTTTTTGGAAAACTAATTAAATTTCATTCATATTAAAGTTGGAATTTATTTTCTTTATATAAAAATATTTCATTAAGTAGATACTCATATTCCTTCCATATAATTATATTTTACTTAAATGTTTATATTTTATTTAAAAATTTAGTGGTTTTGTTTAAGTTTTTTGTTGCGCATGGAGAAAGCTATCAAACACATTAAGATCATCTAAGGGAAGTCATATATTAAAATCTCAAGGTGATACACTATCCTCCTTAAATTAATCTCACCCTAATAATTTTTAATTATAACCCACTAATGAAATTAGTTGAGGGTATTCTTAACATATTCATCATTTGGGGTATAACCACTAATATGAAATTTTCCCTACTATCTTAGGTTGTATCAAGTTACTTATCTTTCTTCAAAAAGTATCATCAATTCACACAATCCTATTCCCAATATTACATATATCATTGTCATATATTATCCATAAATTTTTTTCCAAAGTCCATTTGAATATATAATACATTAATCATAGTGACACCATATATGCTTCTAGAAATTAATAATATGTTTAACACTAAAATGTCATAAAATCACCGAATGATCAATATATAATACAATCTAAAAATTCGATGAAATTTATAAAAAATAACATGAGTCAACTACCAATTCCAAGATACCAATACATTCTAAATTATTTAAAAATAAATAAATTAACCCTTAATTATCTCAACATCAAGTCTATATTAAAAAAGAGTAATCATACCTCAATCATGTGTTTATCAATAGTTATCCCCAAAAATATATCCTTTTAATAAAGTAACTTCTCAAGGTTATTTATACCATTTAATATATGTTTCCAAAACATTAAAGAAAAACGATGGATAAATAGTCCTTATATGTTTCACATAATCCTTATAAATTTTAGAATAGACCAGAATATCATTGATAAACTTTACTCAGTAATGAAAATATAAAAGAGTATCAAGAATAAATTTATATTATTATATCAACCTCACTACCATAGGAAATACTAGGAAATTCACCTTTTCTATCATAATTTTAATATATAAGGATTCTAACCCAGTTATGTATGCCCCTTATTTTTTTATAAGACTAAATGGTTTTATAGAGACATATGTTTCTCACCTTAATTTACATGATCTTATTTCAATGAAATACTAAAACCAAAATGGTTATGATAATATCTTAAATATGAATACTAAAACATAAATATAAATATGTCTCCCCCCATTAAACATTCATATCTAACATTCGATACATTCAGTTTCCCCAATGAATCTATTCATTTAATCATGGGTTATCTAATGTCATTTTTATTAAGGTTATCTAACCTAATTAGTTTCCATTATCCTCAAATAATTGTTAATGGTTTATTAAATATAATTGAATGACCAAAGAATATCCCCTAGGAGTGTCAAACTAGGTGTTCAGTTAGGCCTCTTTATCATGCACTAATTGATGATTGAATTGATACCCAAACACAATTTTTGGGTTATTACCCCTTAGTACATATGTTCCAGAGACTACATCCACTTTTAGTATCCAGACAGGAATGCATTTTCTAGGAAAACCACCTAATTTATACTTTACCAAAACTTTAGGCTATTATCTCGTACCTGTAATTCCCTCTATTACATTACCTAGTTTTTTCATTAAATTTATTTTATCCTTATCCCCCAAATAAAATGTATGTTATTACCATAAAAATTAATCATATAATATTCTAAAGGATTATTTATACCTTTGAAATTATGATAGACCCAAACTTATCAACCCTTAATCTATCCTCAACAAACATCCTAATCTCCAAAGTTTTCTAAACCCGAATTTGATACCAACTGTGAAACCTTGGACCTACAGTCCTGAATTTGGTTCCCATAAACACAAACATTACATATTGTATTTCATACCCACTCTAGATACCCATACATAACTATCAAAAAATTAATTTAATTGATGAAAATACGACATTACATTCATTTCCAAGACCTTTTAGGTTCGGATAATTATAGAATTAAGAATAAACATAATCTATTAAATCCCTTGTCTTTCTCAACTAAAAGGCATATTTTTCACTAAAATAAACTAATTAATCCATAAAATTTCTTCAACTTCTCCCTCAAATTATCCACATATGCCATTCTATTATTCGTATCACATGTTATGATTTCCTTTATAACATGGGGAAATGAAATCAAAATAAGTGGTGAGCTCATATTTTTAGTATGTAAAAACATACAAATATTAAATCATTCCATAAATATGTCATAAATATTATGGCATGATTAAATAATAAAAAATCATGACATAATATAATGAAACATAAAGCATAATATATCCATGGATAAAAATAAAAAAATGATCAAATAGATATAAATAAGTAGTTCCGTAGTGAAGAAATTAATAATTTCAGATAGCTAATTTTATTCCAGAAGTCAAGACATCGTGATCTTATACATCATGATATTACCATCACAAAAATATCTTATTCTGGGAAGGCATACACCGAAATTGTCAAACAAGTTTATTTTATGAGACCGTACAATTCATAACTAGGATTTATAATGTCAGGCCCAACCCATAACGTTTTTATGTCCAATTAATTCATCATATGAGAAAATGAATAATAAAATCATAATCATCTTTTATAAAAATCATCTATATTGGAATGACAATATATGGAACACCAATACTTTCCCCATGTCAATAAATGGGGTTAAATTATTTCACCATGAAAATCATCCAATATAAACTATGTAAAATTTTATTTTCATGCTCTATAGAGAAATGATAATATAGATAAGAAAACACTGTAATAACATGATTATAAGCCATATAAGGAAACCATGTGGAATGCTACAAAGGAATATAATAGAAGAAGTTGGAAAAAAATTCAAAGGTTTTATCTAGTATGACTGAATATACCAATAATAATATCTATAATACCAAATAACATAATCAAAGGGAATAACATACCCAAATTATATGAAATAAGTTCAAGAGGATGATCATAACTCAATGAACAAAAGTTGAGTTACCAAAAATCCTTAATACTGGGGAAACAACTGAATCAATAACCACTTGGATGAGGGAACATGATTGGGATAGAAAATAACATGAAATAAAAAGTGTATGATAAAAATAAATTCATGGGAAGTAAAAAAACCATACAAGGGAAACATTGTGTGAAACATAAATAAGACTATATGGTTTAAAGTTCGTGACACCCTTTTGGAGTAATTATTATTTAAATTAAAACCCATTGAAAGTGAAAGCTTGTAATTGAACTTCAAATAAATTTATTAAAAGATAATTCATGATATTATATATAAAATATGAAGTATAAACACCATATAAATGAAATTAGGTACATAATACTAAACATGTATCAAATAGAGGAATGTTAGATGGTTCCACAATTAATTAAATACTGATATTTAATCTTTTTTATAATTTTAATTTCAAAAATGATTTAATCATTTAAAAATAAAGTTAAGAAAATTGTAATCCTTTTAATTATAAAATTATGGCTTGTTTTATTAGATATAAAAATGAATTAATTCATTTAAAATCCATGATTTTTTCTATTTTAAAATTTATGTTTTAGTTTTAACAATTTGAAAATGAATAAATAAATTCTCTTGTTTTATTTTGATTTAATTGAATTAATCATTAAAAAATAAATAATTTGTTTTAAATATTTGGATCACATCAGTCTCTACACACTACTTATAGGTTTAAGTTCTCCAATCATTGATATAACACCTATAATCCCACATATCTACTCTTTTATTTGATATTTTGTTTGTAGAAACTCTATATTGAAGATCTTGAATAATTCTAAGATGGGGGATTCCACATGAATATAGTAACACCTCCCCTCATGTTAGAGGATGATAACTACTGTATAGGATCTATTAAAACCATTAAGAGACTATAATATATATATGATGACCATAAATAATAATAAATGTAATAATAAATCATAAAACATGATAAACATTATAATATACACATTATGGTTATAATTAAACAATGAAAATAATGTATCACATACAATAACAAAATGTATACTGATTATATTTTCATAGAAGGAATATATACAAAACCGAAATTCCTAATAGATTAATTATATACAATGTTGTTCAGAAATTACAAAAGAATGTAGATATAAAAAAGCTGGCCATAATTCTCTTCTCAATATCATCTCTCAGTGAAACTTCCCAACCTCATCAACCATCTATTTTTGGTCCCTTACCCATACCCACATTCTAGATCAAGATGTGTTGATGACCACCACAGTTAATGTGCAATATAAAAGAAATTAAATTACGCAGTGATCCTTTATTAATTGTTTTCATAAATAAATATATAATATATAAATTTATTAACAATGTGATATTCTTATAAGAAAAAAAAATCCATTCATTTACTCATCATCTGCTAATCAAGCCACCTCATGAGTGACCATTTCTACTTTTGTTGGTGCTGATATCAAGTAACATGTCACCCATAATCTTGAGGGTTGGAATAGAGTCTATCTAGTAATCAATAATCAAATTCACAAATGTAATTTTTTTATGACAATAAATAATTACAATCCATCAATTCAAAACATTAAGTTGGTAGTCTGTCTAACTTCACATAACAATAGGATTATAATACTTGGTTGACATAACATCAAACCCATTTCCTGCTACATAATTATATGAAAATGTTTCCAAATTCACTAAAATTAATCAAGTCAAAAAATATCCATAAGTGCATCCACCATTACATAACCATAAGGTTCTAATACTTGGTTTATAAAGAGTCATACCCAATTCGAATAGCAACAGTTGATAGGCATATCATCCATCCCATTTCTATTATCAGCATGTTCTATCTTGTATATTGGAATGATTGTCAGTTTTTTTTACCAAGAACCATCTAAATAAATAACACATTCTCTCTCTTATGTGATAACTATTGAGAATCCCACACAAATTTTAACCACCAGAAGTTACTCCCAAAAACTAGCAATAAAAAACAAGATATTGAAGGTACACTCATAACTGTCAGTGTTCAAAACTAGAATGAATTACCAAACCCCAATAACTGCACCAAATTTCAATTAATTTTTCTTGCTCACTTAAAATGCTTACAGACATTCAATTAAAAATAATAAATGAAATTAATAAAGACACAATATGTATATACGTGGTTCATACATTCTTCCAACATCCACTAGGGAAAAATTACAACTATTCATTTCAATGAATGCTAAAAAGGTTTTTTATCACTGTAACTTAGAGCCATATAGATTACTAAATTCAATAATCATTTTACACCTCAACATGTGGTCCTAAAAACTGATTTATAATATGTCCCAACCAGTTAAACTATAAGGACCAAGCCTTAAAAATTACATAATTTTGAATTAATTTAATAATTAAAATATAAGATCATTTCAAGTTTAGTGTTTTAGAGAATTAGTCCATAACAATTATATTACATCTCAAAAATTAAAAATTAGAATCTTCTACTCTGTATCCATTTTTTCATAAAATAAAAAATCATAAAAGAAAACAATAATTCTTTTCTTGATATAAATCTTCTTGAGTTATTCCTTTCTCTTAACCTACCTTATACCCTATGAAAAACATTTCAAAAAGTTGGGATGAGTATAAAAAGCTTAATAAGGGTTATAAAATAAAGAAAGAAAATATTAGTTCATCAATACATAAAAACAAAATCTCATTAACATACCTCATGAAATCTTAATATTTATGAATAACACATTGAAATCATAAATTTAAAGGTAACATGTGGAATCCATATCAAAATTACGTTGTATCTTTCAAAACTACGTAGGGAGTTACAGTTGGAATACCCATCACAGTATATTCCCTAATTCTCTTAGGAGAAACATTAATGTTTAACTCTGTCATGTTACCTAGTGCATTGGAGAGTTATCTCAGGCTCACCCGCCCTCGGTTTATCATGGAACCAACCGTATAAGTAAATAATTCCCAAGAATCATAACATATTCATAACCCATAAAATAAGAATAAAGGAAATACAACATTTCCAAATTGAAATAATGGTATATCATTTCAAGATATTGACATAATCAATGCTTTATCAAACCATTTTCAAAATCATTTAAAACATTTAAAAAAGATATTTTTGAATCAAAGTGTCCCATACCACTTTGAAGATTTTGAAATAAATTTTCATTTGAAAAGATTGAAGTTTATATAAATAAATCATTAAAACCATTATTAAAACATGGACATTAATGAGAATGATTTATAAGAATACATCTTTAAAACATTTAAAACAATGTTTTAGTTAAAGAGTCAGTTACCACTTAGAAAATAATTGAATATAAATAATTAAAGAATTTCATTAAACAAAACCTATAATATCATCGGAATAAGGAGATTAATGATATAATATTTCTAAGGAATTTATATACACCACATAAAAGTGAATTGGTGTATAACAACAAATAAGACTCTATGGGATGTAAATTGAGACAATGTCCGTTGCAATGATCATATCCATAGATTAAAAAATCAATGACATAATTATGTCTAAAAAATAATAATACACCCAATATAAGTGGATATTAAGTGTAAAACAATCATAGGTAAATCACACATATTCATAGAATGACATAATCAAGAAGTAAAAGTTTAACCCAAAGAATTGAAATTGGGTTAAGAAGTTCTCTTACAAAAATTTGACAGCCTAATGACATCACTTTAAAATTCCAAAAATGAGTTGATGAGAGAGAAAACGGTATCTCATTACATGGAAATAAAATTTACAACAATAACAATATATAAGAACATATCCCAACAAAAGAAAAAGAAAATTAAAAGACATGGCATAAGATAATTCGTTGACTAAAAAAGTATAGTGAAAGGTTCCCTTACCGATTTGGGAACTTACGAAACATACACCCCATAAAGGAAGTATCATAAAATTAAGATTTATATATCCATAAAGTAAAGTATATTACAAAAATAATGAAATAATGGGGTGTACATACACCACAAAAAAGTAAATAGTGGAAGATATAGCACGAATCTCACGGGAATAAAAATTGATATGAAAACCCCTTCCCACGTTGTAATCAATCGAGTCGTAAGACCAAAAGTTAATAACCATAAAATGAATAACATAATACAATGTATATAAATATAATAATGATAATATATATAGAATGGATGTACAAAATACACCACATGCAAAAAATAATTGGTGAACAATGGAAATATCACGAAATTAAAAGTGAGATAAGAAACCCCTTACCTCATGTCCGAATTGACTCTTATGTGTTGTGTTCTCCCTGAATAATAATATTAAGATAATTTATACTGAATTAAGAAAAATTTTCAAGTTTATTATTCCTTTTATATAACTTATTACATTGCTATAACAGTTAGTTAATTATTTGAGTTCATATCGGACATTTTGTCAATGTTCGGACATTTAGTAAAAAATGTACTCATTATAATTACAAATTTTCCATGTGGTAAAAAGTAAATTATCTACATAATGATATTAATGATTTAGATATCATATATATCATATATATATTTGTAAATTTATTTATAATATTCTATATCATTTGGAGTTATGAAATGAAACACATCGTTGATAGAGATAGTAAGTCGTATGTACGCATGAACGCTACTTTCATTTTTATTTTATATTTAATGGAATGAAAACCTAATAATAAATAGGTATATTATAATTCCAGTATAATATCTATGATATGTAATTTAATTAACTCCATACTTTATACGTTCCACGTATGGCATGAACGAGTCATATCACTTTGAGGGGGTGGTAGTCTGCACTTCCTCAAATGAAATTATCATATTTACCCATTATAGAAACCATAAAGGTTTGATAATAATAAAAAATAAATAAGTATATATAAAATATAAAATATAATATATATCACATGTAAATACAGTTAAATATTAATGGACACCATAAGAGGTGGTAGGAGAAGACTGAACAATCATCATTTCGTGAGGTAGTAGTTCACCATCCATAGAAACAATATGTTATTTACCCAATAGATAGAAGTGTGTGTAAGTGTTGTTCGAATACTTATCATATAAAAAACTAGTATATTTAAGATACTGGTGATGTTATGAAATAAATGAATAAAAATAGTTTAGGGGTTGGAGAAGTGAAATAAAAGAAAAGAACTTAAGAGAAGACATTACCTTTAAATCGGGTAACTCCCTTTGGTTTGAACCAAAAGGATTTTTTGAAGTGTTTTCTCCCTATGGTAAGGATTACGAGTGTAATAGAGGGATATTGAAAGATTATTTGGGAAGAGTTTTGACAATACAAAGGGATTGAGAGGTGTGAGTAAAGGGTTAGAGGTGAGGGCTTTTTATAAGGGGGAGGAGGGGCTCTTTAGAAATGTTAGAAAATATTATTTTATTATATAATGATTTTCAGTTTCTAAAGGTCCAAAACTTATTAAAGTATAATATAAGATGTCTCTAGTTTGAAATAAAATCATCTAATAAGAATTGGAAGGGTTTTGGATATTTCATTAAACTTTATAATCTTGTTTATTTAAATCATTCATTAACAAGGAAAACACTGCATCATTATTGTGTCATAAATAATTTTATTTATTTGATGTCTAAAAATTATAATAAAATACCTTGATGTATTAAATATATTAGCTTTAGAATGAATATTTATAGTTGAAGAGATAACTTATATGACCCCATGTAATAATTTATTTACTAAAAGATATACGTTTATGTCATTTTTGTCATTACTTTAAATTAATTAATATAAAGTGTCATTATCACTATGTAGTGGATCAATGGGGTCCCAAAATACACCCAAGGATTCCCATGGTCGTAAATGTATCAAAAAATAGGAATGGGATACATGTTACGGTAATTTATTATTATTATAATATTATGTTTACCTTGAATTACCCTATTTACCATTAACCGTAGTAAATAAAAGTCAAAAGATACTATTCATCAAATATTATTTTCATCTTATTGAACCACATATTACATAATAATGAAAACCATGTATGTAGGATTTTTGAAATTCAACTCATAGAGGTTGTAAATTATCATTTAGATGAAGAAGTCGGTTTTTTAACTACTACTCAGTGTTTTCACAATTCATCAAAAATTTAAGTTTTTCCAAAAAAATACCAAAAATTCTGCTAAGCTATATTTGATATTCCGAATTCAAAAATAATTTCTATTTTTCAAAATTCAAAACATATAAGTTTAATTAATTAATTTAAAATTAATTCCCATTTTCAAAACAATAAGTGTGTTTTTAAGAAATAATAACTATCATAAGATTGGCACTTGTTTATGTTCTATTTCATAATAAAATTACTTCTATTGAACAACAATGAATTAAATGGAAAAAATATAATTTAATTAAACTTTAAAACTAATTAAGAAGATATTCTAAACATATAAATAAATTATATGAAAAGGAATTTTTCAATTAAAATATAGTATTTTTCACTATTCATTAGAAAATGAATTTTATTAGAAAAATACAAAAAATTTACCCAAAGAATATTATGATGTCCCGATTCTAAAGAAAAATTTTATTTTGTAAAATAGAAAAAATTAAATTGACCAAAACTATATTTAAAAATGGTTCACCATAAAAAGGTGGTAAATCGACCTCTTAAATACTCTTAGAGTATTTATGCTTAAAATTAGATTCATTCACATTTTAAGCCTCAAACATTTATTGGATAAAAGTAAAAACATTTAAGAAACATGTTTAATCATAATACGGTTAGTTCTGTTCATTTCCTCAAATAAAATAGCTAGGAATTAACTACCATTTAAAATAATATTATATTATTATTTTTCAGTATGACACAACGTTGTGTGGAACATAAGATTTCAAAAAAAACTGTCGTTGCGTATCGGTTACACCATCGAACATTGCATCCCCCTTAAAGTAAAATTAATATTTAATTCACAAATATCAATAAATATGAAAATGTATTATTATTTATTTAATTGAGACGTTACATCCTCCCCCCCACCACTTAGAAATTTCATCCTCGCAATTTTAAAATTATGCTTGGAAACATCATTAAAAGTCCCTCATCGAAAAAAGTGTCAATAAAACTATCACATTAAAAGAAAAAAAATGGAAATAAAAAAGGTTACTCGAGATAAGCAATACTAGGATTCCTTGAAAACATTTATAAGGAGGAGAAATAAAGTGTCAAGTTCTCATGGAGAGTGATATAAAACATGATTAGAAGAATGATAACAACCAGAAAGTCACAAACTTCTGATAGTTTTAACGTTATTTGATTTCCCAGTAGGAAAAGAAAACAGAAAACATTTTTTTGTTTTAAGTTCCCTTTCATAATGTTGGAGAATTGTTTTATGATTTTAACTAATAACATATATAAATATACTTACTTTTCAAGTATATTTTCATCCTTTAATAAGTTTCTACCAAAAACTCATCTTTTCCCCAAATGGTGAGTATTCAAGATGACTTATTCACATCTGAAGTGCTAGAATCAACTTCTAGAGAATCACATAATCCACAAAACATGAACTATATATTTTCCCTATCTTTAGACATTAACCTAAACCAAAATAGTTAGTACAAGATCTGATAATCCCAAAAAAGGGACAATCCTTTATGTAAAGAAATATTATTCATAATCTCTAAAATTTAAAAACAATACCCAAAGTTCAACAAAGACCATTCAATAAACAACTGTCCATAAAATTCTTCAAAGTAAACCAAACTAATATTTAAACCCAAAACATGAAAGGATTTATTCACATAATATTCCATATTAAATCTTAATATTTCTCTCCAAATAACATCGAATAATATTAATGTCTCATAATGAAGTGTAATTATCTTAGTCAAATATTCTCTATGGTAGGCTAATCATTTCAATTAATAAACCAAATATCCATAAGACACATATTCTTCCAAAATAAAATTTCAACCATTATTCCACAAATAAAATCCCATTGTATTCTATTTCCCTTAGGCATATAGTGTTTTCCCCAAAGAGAGATCATCTTCCAAAATAAACTTGATCACTTAATCACCAAATCATTTGCCTATACTAAGGATATAAACTTGATAAAATATAAGTTCCAAAAATTTACTTATTCTTGATCCATAAAGTCATTTAACTAAAGGAGTAACATATAATAACACAATAATTCATGTAGTATTGTGGTTGGTGATGGGCCCTTGTTGCTCTTCGGTTGTGGGTTCTATTCCCATGGCCTTTCCAGATACGACGGGTTGTCACCCATCTTATGGGTTATCCTCTTTATAAAACTCAAAAATAACCCTAAAATATTTTAACATCAAAGGTTTTCTTGTACCTATAATTTGCATCCCAACTCATTAATACCTCAACATCTTAATGAATACTTATATATATTGTCATTTTTTTATTTCACCTCCATATGATAAAATAAAACTATTCCCAAAAGAAAGAACATCATACCTTGATCATGGTGTCCACATCGTTTCATTGTCATCTTGCTCACGTTGGTATACGGTCCATGCATTTGAACAATAATTTAGATATTTTTCAAAATCATTTTCTTCCTTCATCCAAATAAACCTTGTACTCTATGGTTTATATGGGTGTTCACAGAAAAATAGTTTAAAAAATAATCATGTATAACAAATAATTTCAAAACATCTCATAAAACATGATTTTTATAAAACATTCAGACTCAGTTTGAGATGAAAAATTCAATCAATTGTACTTTTTAAATACAATAAGTTTGTTATGAAAGACTATAATTTAAAAGTAAATACAAATAGATTGCGCAAGGGTCTCCTTCTCCTACGCCTTTTTCAAAATCATAATATGCTTCAAAATCTTCTGATAAGGTAAAATATTTGAAAATTCCATGATAATATTTACTTTTTTTGAAAATATGAGAATATTGAGAAAATAAGATTTGATTAAATACAACCCATTTTTCATGATGGTATCGAGGTATAGAGGAGGTTTTTGATACCTCAAATGATTTCTTGCAATTGAGTTGTATGTTAGAAAATTTTTCACAATCATCTGAACTTGACTTTGCAATAATTATTGCAAGAACGTCATCAGGAAGAGATAGGAATTTAGTTTGAGATCCTCCTCCTTCCATTTTTGATAGACTTTACTTGATATAAAAAAGTAATAAAACAAGTATTTAAATTAAAGAGTAGACATAGAAACTAACCAAGTGTCTAATAAAAACTCCTCATCCTTAAGGATGTCTAAACCGTCCTCTGATACCAACTATAAGGTCTCGACCTTAAACATTACATAATCTTGAATTATTTTAATAACTCACATCGATGATCTTTTAATGTTTAGAGTTTTAGATAATTAGGACATAAATATTAAATTACATCTCAAAAATTAACAAGTAGACACTTCTACTAAATATATATTTTTTTCATAAAATAAAAATTCTTAAAGTAAATAAATAATTCTTTTCTTGATATAAATATTCTTAAGTTCTTCCTTTCACTTAACTTGCCTTATACCCTATGAAAAACATTTCAAAATCTTGGGATGAGAATAAAAAGATCCATAAGGGTTATAAAATAATTGATGAAAACATTATTTCATCAATACATACAAAACATAAGCTCTTTAACATACCTCATGAAATCATAAGATTTATGAATAACACATAGAAATAATAAATCATAAAGGTAACTTGTGGAATCCATGTCAAACATACATTATAGATTTCGCAGCTATGTAGGGAGTTACATTTGTAACACCCATCATACTATATTCCCTAAATCTCTTTGTAGAAACATTAATGATTTTTTCGTTCACATAACCCATTGCATTGGAGAGCTATCTCTGTGTCACCCTCCCTAGGTTTATCACGGAACCACCTGTTTACATAAACAATTCCCAAGAATCATAACATATTCATAACCTATAAAACAATAATTAAGGAAATAATACATTTCCATATTTCAATAACAATATATCATTTCAATATATTGACGTAATCAATGCATTTTCAAACCATTTTAAAAATCATTTAAAAAATTTAATAAAGAGATTTTTGAATCCAAGTGTCCCATACCACATTGAATATTTTGAAAAAAATTAATTTCAAAACATTCATTTCCATATAAATGAATCCTTAAAACCAATTTTAAAATAGAGACATTAATGAGAATGTTATAGAAGAATAAATATTTAAAATATTTAAAACAATGTTTTAGTTAAAGAGTCTATTACCACATAAAATATACTTGTATAAAAATAATTAAAGAATTAAATTAAACAAAACATATAATATGATAAGATTAAGGTGATTCATGATATAATATTTCAAAGTTAAGTGTATACACTATATAAAAGTGAATTTTTGTATAACAATAAATAAGTCTCAATGGAATGTAAATTGAGGCAAAGTCCCTAGAAAATATCATATCCCTAGATTAAGGACAAATCAATGACATAATTATGTGTGAAAAATAATAATACATCCAATATACGTGGATATTAAGGGTAAAACAATCAGAGTTCATTCACATATATTCATACCATTACATAATCATGAAGTATAAGGTTATCCCAAATAATTGAAATTGGGATAAGAAGTTCTCTTATAAAAATTCGACAGCCTAATGGCATCGCTTTAAAATTCAGAAAATGAGTTGATGAGAGAGAAAAGGGCGTCTTATCACACGGAAATAAAATATACAAAAATAAGGATATATAGGAACATATATCAACATAAAAAAAGGAAATTAAAATACATGACATAAGAATATTATTTGACTAAAATATTACAATGAAAGGTTCCCTTACCTATTTGGTAACGTATGAAACACACAACCCATGAAGTAAAGATCTTACAATGACAATTTATATACCCATAACGTAAATTATATTACACAAATAATGCAATAAGGGGTATTACATACCCCACACAAAAGGAAATAGTGTCAAATATGACATGAATCTCACGGGAATAAAAAGTGAGATGAAAACCCCTTACCACATTGTAATCAATCGAGTCATAAGACCAAAAGTAAATAACCACCAAATGAATCACAAAATACCATGAATTTAAATATAATATTGATAATATATATCAAATGTTAGTACAAAATACAAGAAATTCAATAAATAAGTAGCGAACAATGGAAATATCATGAAATTAAAAGTGAGACAAGAAACCCCTTACCTCGTGTCCGACTTCACTCGTATGTTCCATGTCCTTCCTGAATAAAAAACATGAGATAATTTATAATTACTTAAGGAAATTTTTTCAAGTTTATTATTATTTTTATATCACTTATTACCTTTCTATAACAATTAGTTAAATATTTGAGTTCATATAATAAATTTTGTCGATGTTCGGAACATCCGTCAAAAGTGAACTTGTTATAATTACAAATTATCCATACGGTCAAAATAACATTATCTAAAGAATTATATTAATTATTTAGATATAATATGTATCATATATGTTTAGTGTATATTTATTTATAATATTCCATTTCAATTTTAGTTACGCAATGAAACACATCGTTCATGGAGACGGTCAGTTGTACGTATGCATGAACACTACATTCATTTGTATTTTATATTTAAAGGAATGAAAACATAATAATAAATAGGTATATTATATTTACAGTATAATATATATGTTATTTAATTTATTTAAACCCATCCTTTATATGTTCTACGTATGGCATGAACGAGTCATATCACTTTATGGGGGTGTTAGTCCCCACTTCCTCAAATGAAATTATCATATTTACCGATTATGAAAACCATAAAGGTATGATAAAAATGAAAAATACAGAAGTAAAGAGAAAATATAAATATAATATATATCACATGTAAATAAAGTTCTATATTAATGGCCACCATAAGATGTGGAAGGAGTATATTCAACAATCATCGTTTCGTGAGGCAGTAGTTCTTCATCCACAGAAACAATATGTTCTTTAACCTTTATACGGAGGTGTGTGTATGTGTAGATTGAATAATTATCATATAAAAAATTAGTATATTTAGGATACTGGTGTTGTTATAAATTAAAGGAATAAAAATTCTTTATGTGGTTGGAGAAGTAAAATAAATGAAAAGAACTTAAAAGAAGACATTACCTTTAAATTGGGTAACACCCTTTGCTTTGAACTAAAAGGATTTTCGGAAGGGTCTTCTTCCTATGGTAAGGATTGTAGGTGTAAGAGATGGATCTTGAGAGATTATTTTGGAAGAGTTTGGAGGATCCAAGGGTCTTAAGAGGTGTTAGTAATGGGTTAGAGGTGAGGGATTTTTATTAGGGGGAGGATGGGATCTTTGGGAAAGTTTGAAAATATTATTTTATTATATAATGATTTTAAATTTCTAAAGGTCCAAAACTTATTAAAGTCTAAGATAAGATTGCCCTTGTTAGATATAAAATCATACATTTAAAATTGGACTGGTTTTGGATATTGTTTTATTCTTTATAATCAAATTTATTTAAATCATTCATTAATGAGGTAAACACTGCATCCTTATTGTGTCATTAATAATTTTATTTATTTGATGTCTTAAAATTAAAAAAAAGTACCATTATATATGAAATATTTTTAGATTTCAAATTTATATTTATAGTAAAATAGATAACTTATATAACCCCATGTATGAATTGATTTTTTAAAATATATATGTTTATGTCATTTTTGTCATTACTTTAAATTAATAAATATAAAGTGTAATTAGCACTCTTTAATGGATCTATGGGGTCCCAAAATTGACCGAAGGATGACCATGGTTAGAAATTTATCAAAAAATAGGATTAGGACACATTTTAAGGTAATTTATTATTATTATAATATTATTTTTACCTTGAATTACCCTATTTACCTTTAACCGTGGTAAATAAAAGTAAAAATTACTATTCATCAAAAATTATTTTATCTTATTGAACAAAATTTTACTTACTAATAACAATCATGTATGTTGGATTTTCGAAATTCTATTCACAGAAGCAGTAAAATTTCATTTAAATAAAGAAGTTGGTTTTTTAACTACTACTCATTGTTTTCACTATTCATCAAAAATTGATGGTTTTCAGAAAAATACGAAAAAATAAGTTTAATATATATTTCATATTTTGAATTCAAAAATTATGTCTATTTTACCAAATTTAAAACATATAATTTTCATTAATTAACTTAAAATTAATTCCCATTGTTAAAACAATAAGCATGTTTTTATGAAATAATAAGAATCCAAAATTGACACATGTTTATGGGCAATTTTTTCGTGAAACTACATCCATTTACCAACATTGGATTAAATGGTAACAATTAAAAAGAAAGTATTACCATATAAATAAATTAAATTAAAAGGCAATTTTGAATTAAAATACATTATTTTCACTATTTATTAAAAAATGATTTTTATTAGAAAAATACCAAAAATTTACCCAAAGTAAATTTTTATGCCTCGATTCTAAAGAATAATATTATTTTTTTCAAATAGAACATATAAAAGTGAAAAAAAACTATATTTAAAAATGGTCCACCATAAAAAGGCGATAAATCGACCTTTTAAAGAATATTAGAGTATTTATGTTTAAAATTAGATTCATTCACATCTTAAGCCTCTAACATTGATTGGAACAATGTGAAAACATTTAAGAAATTTTTTTAATAAAAATATGTTTAGATCTGTTAATTCCCTCCAATACAATGGCTAGGTGTTACTTACCATATAAAATTATGTTATATTATTGTTTTTTAGTATAACCCAACATTGTGTGCAACGTAAGATTTCAAAGAAACCCGTTGTTTCATATTTTTTACTCAATCAAACATAGCATCCCCTTTAATGTAAAATTAATATTTAATTCAAAAATATTAATAAATAGGAAAATGTATTATTCATTATTAACTTGGGATGTTGCATCCTTCCCCCTTCTAGAAATTGCATCCTCGCAAATTTAAAATTAGGATTGGAAACTTCATTAGAAGTCCCACATCCGAAAAAGTATCAATAAAACTATCACGTTAAAAGAAATAAAGTGAAATAAAAAGATCACTCGAGATAACCCATACCAAGATTCCATGAAAACTTGGATATATAGTAGAAACTGAGTGTCATGTTTTGATTTAGAGTGATAATAAACATGATTAGGAGAAATTTAACCACCATAAAATCACAAACTTATGATAGGTTAAAGGTATTTGGTTTCCTAGTAGGAAAAGTAAAAAACAACATTTTTTTGTTTTATATTCCTTTTCATGAAGTTAGAGATTTTTTTAGGAATTTGACTAGGAATATAAGGAAATATACTTAATTTTCAAGAAGATTTTCGACCGTTAATAATTTTCTAGCAAAAACTCACCATTTCTCCAAATAGTGAGTATTCATGAAGACTTGTTCACATCTGAAGTGCTAGAATCAACTTCTAGAGAATCACATAATCCACAACAGATAAAATATTTATTTTCCATATCCTTAGACATTAACGAAAACCAAAATACTTATAAAAAGATCATATAATCCCAAAAAAGGATAATCCTTTAAAAAAAGAAATATTATTCCTAATCTTCAAAATTAAAAAAACAATTCCCAGTGTTCTACAAAGAGCATTCAAGAAACAAATGTCCCAAAAATTCATCAAATTAAACCAAACTAATATTTTAACCCAAAACTCAAAAGGATTTAATCATATAGTATTCCACATTAAATCTTAATATTTACCTCCAAATAAAATCAACTAACTTAAATGTCTCATACTAAAGTTTAATTAACCTAGTCACATATTCTCTATGAAAGGTTAATCATTTCCATAAATAAACCTAATAGCCATAAAACATAGATTACTCCAAAATAAAATTTCAACCATTATTCCACAAATGAAATACCATTTTATTCTATTTTCCTTAGGCATATAGTGTTTCCACAAAATAGAGAACATCATCCAAAATTACATTTATCACTAAATCACCAAATCATTTTCTTATACTAAGGATATCCATTTGATAAAACATATGTTCCAAAAATCAACTAATTATTGATCTGTAAAATCATTTAACTAAAGTAATGACTCATACTTACTATAGACTTCATCTAGGCTAGTGGTAGGTGATGCACCCTTACGTCCCTTTGGTTGTGGGTTCATTTCCCATGGCCTTGCGAGACGTGACGGGTTGTCACCCATCTTACGAGTTTTCCTTTTAATAAAACTCAAAAATAACCCTAACATATTTTTACTTCAATGTTTGTCTTATAACTATCATTTTGATCCCAACTAATTAAGACCTCAACATCACAATGAAGAATTATATATATTTTCATTTTTTTATATCACCTATATATGATAAAATAAAACTATTCCCAAAATAAAGAACATCAAACCTTGATCATGGTGTCCACGCGGTTTCACTTTCATCTTGTTCACGTGGGTAGAAGGTCTATGCATTACACCAAAGAATTAGATATCCTTCGAAATCATTTTATTCGTTCATCAAAATAATCCTCTTACAACAGGAGTTATTTGGGTGTTCATAGGGAAATAGATTCAGAAAATAATCATGTATAAAATATAATTAAAAAACTTCTGATAAAAATTGATTTTTATAAAACAGTCAGACTGAGTTTGAGTTGAAAATTTTAATCAATTTCCATTTTAAAATACCATAAGTATGTGATGGAGAACTATAATTTAAAATCAAATATAAATAAGTTGTTCAAGGGTCTCTTCTTCAGAACCTTTTTCAAAATCATAATATGCTTCAAAATCTTGTGATAAGGTAGAATATTCGAAAATGACTTGATAATATTTACCTTTCTCAAAAATTTGAGAATATTGAGAAAATAAGATTTGATTAAAAAAATCCCATGATCCACAATGGTATCAAGGTACAGTGGAAGTGTTTGATGTCACAAACAATTTCATTCAAGTGAGTTTTATGTTAGAAAAAGTTTGACAATCATCTGAACATGACATTGTAATAATTATTGTAAGCATGTCATTAAGAAGAGATAGGAATGTTGTTTGAGATCATCCTCGTTCCATTTGTAACTATTTTTCCTTGATCTAAAAATTTATATAATGATGATTTAACTTAAAGATTAGACATAGAAACTAACCATGTGTCTAATAAAAACTCTTAATCCCAAAAGTTGTCTAAACCGACCACTGACACCAACTATAAGGACACGACCTTAAACATTACGTAATATTGAGTTAAATTAATGATTCACATCGATGATCTTTTCAAGTTTATATTTTTAGAGAATTTGGCCATAATTATCACATTACATCTGAAAAATTACAAAGTATACACTTCTACTCAAAACCCATTTTTTTTCATAAAATAAAAACTCTTAAAAGAAAAAAATAATTCTTTTCTTCATATAAATATTCTTGAGCTGTTCCTTTCTATTACCCTAACATATACTCTATGAAAAACATTTCAAAAACATGGTATGAGCATAAAAATATCAGTAAGGGTTATAAAATAAAGAAATAAAACATTCATTCATCAATAAATACAAAACATAAACTCTTTAACATACCTCACAAAATCCAACAATTTATGAATAACACATAGAAATCATAAATCCTAAAGGTAACTTGTGGTATCCATATCAAAATTAAATATTATATTTCGAAGATACATAGTGAGTTACATTTGGAATACCCATCATAGTATATTCTTTAAATATCTTAGGAGAAACATTTATGTTTACCTCCATCACGTTACCCAATGCATTGGAGAGCTATCTCAGGCTCATCCACCCTAGGTTTATCACAGAAACACCTGTATACGTAAACAATGCACAAGAATCATAACATATTCATAACCCATAAAAAAATCGTAAAGGAAAGATAACATTTCCACATTACAATCACAATATATCATTTTAATATATTGACATAATCAATTATTTATCAAACTAGTTTCAAAATCCTTAAAAACATTTAATAAAGATATTTTTAAATCAAAGTGTCCCATAACACCTTGAAGATTTTGAAAGATATTTTAATTTCAAAACATTCGTGTCCATATAAATAAATCCTTAAAACCATTTTTTAAAACATTAACCTTAATGAGAAATATTTAGTAAAATAAATCTTTAAAACATTTTAAAAAATGTTTTAGTAAAATAGTCTGTTTCCACTTAGAAAATAATTGAATAAAAATAATAAAATAATTAAATAAAAAAACTTATAATATCATTAGAATAAGGATATTAAGGATATAATATGTCAAAGGGCATTACATACACCATATGAAAGTGTATTGGTGTACAAGAACAAAAAAGTCTCCTTGGAATGTAAATTGAGACAAAGTACCTTTCAAAGATAATATCCTCAAATTAAAGACAAATAAATGACAAAATTATGTGTGAAAAATAATAATTCACCAAATATACTTGGATATTATGTGTAAAAAAATAATTTGTCATTCACACATATTCATTGAATGGCATAATCCATAAGTATAAGTCTATCCCAATGAATTGAAATTGGGTTAAGAAGTTCTCTCAGAGAAATTCGACAACCTAACGACGTCACATTAAAATTTATAAAATTAGACGATGAGAGAGAAAAGGGTCACTCATCACATGGAAATAAAATTTAAAGAAATAATTATATATAATAACATTTCCTAACAAAAGAAAAAGGAAATTAAAATACATGACATAAGAGATGTATTTGACTAAAAGAGTTCGGTGAAAGGTTCCCTTACCGATTTGGTAACATAAAAAACTTACACCCCATAAAGGAAGGATCATACAATGAAGATGTATATACCGACAAGGTAAATTATATTTCACAAATAATTCAATAATGGGAATTAAATACACCTCACAAAAGGTAATAGTGTCAAATATAGCATGAATCGAACATGAATAAAAAGTGAGATGGAAACCCCTTATCACGATGTAATCAATTGAGTCGTAAGACCAACATTTAATAACCACCAAATAAATCTTATAATACCAATAATATAAATATAATCATGATAATATATATCAAATGGCAGTACACAATACACCAAATGCAATAAATAAGTGGCAAACAATGGAAATCTCACGAAAATAAAAGTGAGATAAGAAACCCCTTACCTTATGTCCGACTTGACTCGTATGTTCCATGTTTTTCCTGAATAATAAACATAAGTTAATTTAGACTTCATTAATAATAATTTTCTAGTTTATTATTCCTTTTATTTCACTTATTATCTTGCAATAACATTTAGTTAATTATTTTAGTTCATATCAGCCATTTTATTGATGTTTAGAACATTAGTAAAAAATGAACTAGTTATAATTAAAAATTGTCCATGTGGTAAAAATTACAATATCTCCAGAATGATATTCATGATTTTTATATTTCATATATCATATATATCCAGTGTATATGTATTTATAATATTCTATATCATTTGGAGTTAAGAAATGAAACACACTGTTCATGGAAACGGTAAGTCGTACATACACATGAACGCTACTTTCATTTCTATTTTATTTTTAAAGGAATGAAAACTTAATAACACATATGTATATTATAATTATATTATAATATCAATATTATGTAATTTAATTAACTCCATCCTTTATACAATCCACATATGGAATCAACGAGTCATATCACTTTGAGGGGGCGGTAGTCTACACTTTCTCAAATGAAAATATAATATTTACCCATTATAGAAACAATAATGGTATGAAAATAATTAAAAATACATAAGTATAGAGAAAATATAAATATAATATATATCACATGTAATTACAGTTCCATCTTAATGTCCACCATAAGAGGTGGTAGGAGAATATTGAACAATCATCATTTCTTGAGGCAGTTGTTCATCTTCCAAAGAAATAGTATGTTCTTTACCCATTAGATGGAGGTGTGAATATATGTAGTTCAAATGATTCTCATATCAACAGCCTAGTATATTTAGGATAATGGTGATGTTATAAAAGAAAAGAATAAAATAGTGTATGGGGTTCGAAAAGTAAAATAAATGAAAAGAACATAAGAGAATATGTTACCTTTAAATCGGGTAACTTCGTTTGGTTTGAACCAATGGATTTCTTGAAGTGCCTTCTACCTAAGGTGATGATTCTAGGTGGAAGAGATGGATCTTGAGAGCTTATTTAGGTAGAGTTTGAACAAGCCAAGGGACTTGAGATGTGTGAGTAATTGTTTAGAGGTGAGGGCTTTTTATAAGGGGGAGGAGGGTCCCTTTAGGAAACATTGAAAATATTATTTTATTATATAATGATTTTTGGATTCTAAAGGTCCAAAACATATTAAAGTAAAATATAAGATAACTCTTGTTTGAAATAAAATCTTCCAAAAATAATTCAAAAGTTACTATTAACCTAAAATTATTTTCATCTTATTGAACCACATTTTACTTACTAATAATAACCATGTATATCGGATTTTCAAAATTCAATTCACAGATGTGGTACAATTTTATTTAAATGAAGAAGTCGGTTTTTTATCTACTAGTCTGTGTTTTCACTATTCATCAAAAATTGAAGGTTTTCAGAAAAATACCAAAAATTCAACTTAAGAAATATTTGATATTCTAAATTCAAATATTATGTCAATTTTATCAAATTCAAAACATATAAATTTCATTAATTAATTTATAACTAATTCTCATTGTCAAAACAATAAGCGTGTTTTTAAGAAATAATTACTATCAAAATATTGACATGTGTTTATTTCTAATTTCATAGTGATATTACTTTAATTGAACAAAATTGGATTAAATGGTAAAAATAAAATGTAGTTACAATTTAAAACTAATTATAATGATAATATTACCATATAAATAAATTATATTAAAAGGTATTCTTGAATTAAAATATAGTATTTTTCACAATTCATTAAAAAATGAATTTTATCATAAAAATACCAAAAATTTACCCAAAGTAAATTTTTATGGGCCGATTATAAAGAAAAATTTTATTTTGTCAAATATAACTTATAAAAGTGACAAAACTAGATTTAAAAAGAGTTCTCCTTCAAAAAGTGGTTAATCGACCTTTTAAAGAATATTATAGTATTTATGCTTAAAATTATATTAATTTACATTTTAGGCCTCTAAATTTTATTAGATAGATGTAAAAACATTTATGAATCATGTTTAATCATAATATGGTTAGTTTTGTTCATTCTCGCCAATACAACGACTAGGTATTAACTCCCATTAAAAATAATATTATATTATTATTATTCAGTATGACCCAACGTTGTGTGCAACTAAAGATTTGAAAGAAGCCAGTTGTTGTGTATCAGGTATTCCATCGAATATAGAATCTCATTCAAAGTAAAATTAATATTTAATTAACAAATATTAATAAATATGAAAATGTATTATTCTTTATTGACATGGGATGTTACATAAACGGTTTCATTGAATACCAAAATTTGTGAGGGTCTATCAATTAGATTTTGTTAATTTCTTATCACTTGTGAATCTTTATGATCGGACTACCAATAATTGGTATAAGAACAATGCAACATCACCTTTTCTGAGAATCCATGTTGGGAGTGATTAAAATTAACAATATATCCTCCTTCCTATGAAATTAGATGATAAAAACTTCCCTTATAGTGAATTGACTCCACTAACAAACACATGCATCCATACGAATATAAATCCTTCTGACCACATCACTTCAACCCACTGAATCCCTACTACCATTTCCGTCACAAGATAGAAAGGAAATATCAGTTTTCCTTCTTCTGGTTCACTGAATTTGAAACATGAAGAGGATTCATAAATCCCAAAAATCCCATAATTGAATACTACATAAAGGGCTCCCAAGACACCCTCCTACACATTGGAAACACACAAAACTCTTCTAACACTACATGTGATACTTCTCCTTACCTTTGATTCACCCAAGTCATATTGAGGCATAATGTTTCCACTAACTCTCATAGAAAAATATCCCAGTGACCACGTTTTCTAGATTTTTTCTTTCAGCAATATTCTATAACTTAATTTCACTATCTTCTAGAACATTCTTGATAAATTGGATTTTGTGGTATATATGGATTTTCATCACATGGAAAACTAAATTTCTATTGAATTTAATAACAATTTGGATATCTTAGTAAATTATTCCATATTCCAGACTGTATTTGAGCTCCCCAATAAGAAGCCCCAATAATAAAATTTTCTTACATGCATTTATTTCTATCACATACTCATATTACACTATGTAGATTGAAATCACTAGTTTCAACCTTGATATCTAATTGATGATAGTTTCTATGATCATGAAAAAATATCTGGTTATACTATTTTATGAATCAAATTCACCCCCAACGTTTTTTTCAACATACTTATGCAACAAAATATCCAATATAAAAAAAGATAACTATCTTCTTACCCTTTAGGATACTAAATAATCAAATTCATGTCATCACAATGATTATTTCATGGATTAACCATGTACCGTGTAACCGCCAAAACCCACTCATCCAAATCGGGTTCCCATGAACACATATATTATATATTAGACTTGATACCCAATATATATTATTGGAAATAATTATCACATGATTACATGACATAAAAAATACTATATTATATACATTCCCAACACCTTTTTGGTTAATATTTTTAACTAATTAGTATTAAACTTAAATTAGTTAACCCAATTATATTTCAACCAAAGGATATTTTTTCTATTATAATAATTTAAAAAATCCATAAATGCCTCAACTTCTCCCATAAATTCTTTAAACTATCTATTATATTACACATATAATGTGTAATTTTATTCTTCATAACCTTGGGAAATATAAATTTAAGAAGGGGTGAGATCAAAGGCTTAGTATGATAAAACATACAACTGAGAAAATCATTTCATAAACATGGAATAAATATTATGGTAGGATTAGATAAAAAAATAATGTAATTATAGAATGAAAGGAAAGAATAATATATCCATGGATAATAATGGAAATAAAGGGATCACATAGATATTAATAATTGGTTCCTTAGCTATGAGATTCATAATGCTAGATAGAAAATTCCATATCATAATCCAAGACATCGTGATCATATACATCATGATCTTACTATTGAGTAAATATATTTTTCATGGTAGGTATACACCAAAATAACCAAACATGTTTTCCTGATGAGACTTACCGATGCATCAAGGGGATATATAATATTAGGGCACGTCCATTTAATTTTAATACATTCATTATATGAAAATATGTATAAAATAATCATAATAAACTTCTCCAATAATCATTTTTATCACAATGACAATATTTCCCAAAGTCAATAAAAAGGGATAATATTATTTCTAGGTGACAAACATCAAATATGAATTGTTTAAAATGTGATTTTCATTCCATATAGATAAATAAGTATACAACTAAATCCATACTAGAATAAAAATATAATAACCTATCTAGATAAAGAGTTTGGTTGGCTTCAAAAGAACATAACCCATGAAGTGAGAAATATTTTGAAAAGTAATTATGTGGTAAGAATTTACATCCCCATAAAAAATGATATAATACAACATAATATAATAAAGTTGAATAATTTACCTAACTTATATGAAATAAGTTCAAGACGACAACCATAACTAAATGAACAAAAGTTGAGTTACAAATAATCCTTACTACCGGGGAAGTTAATAAATAACCTCTTCAATGTGGTAACCTGATTGGGATTTTAAATACCATGAAATATAATGAGTATGATTAAATTACATCGACGGGTAGTAAACACCCCATAAAAAGAAAACATGGTGCAAAACAAAAACAAGTATTAAAGGTTTATAGTTTTAGACAAAGAACCCATGTGACTTGGATATCATTTTTATCAAAACCCCTTTAAAGATATGGGTTCTAATTGAAATTAAAATTGAATCATTAAAAGATAATTAATTATATGATATGTAAAATAGGTATTATGTACACTAAATAATTAAAGTTAGTTACATTGTGCTAAACATGTCTCAAAGAGAGGAATTTGAGATAAAAATATTTATAGAATTATATATTTTTGGATAAAAACCACTTAAAGGATATGATTTTAGATGAAACATAAAATATCATGAAATATTATAGAATTGTGAAAAAAAATTGAAATTGGTTGTATGAACACCATTCCAAAGATAACACTATATATAGTAGAAAGTATGTCTTATGGAGTGAAATTTTGAGATATGAACAAAAAAATACAAGATATTTATTTATTAGATACCTTATTATGAAACTTATTAATCTATATTTAATTTATGATGGGCCATTTAAAATCACATGTTATCTATTTATAATATATATTTTTCATATGTTTTTCTGAAAATTAAATCAATGTTAGTTTTTTTTTGCTGATTTTAGTGATGAATGGTGATATTTTAATAATAATTGAAATACCAAATATAACAATTAAAAAACAAAAAAATAAATAATTTAATATTAAATTTAAAAAATATCAGTATTTAAGTTCCCATAGTCATCCTTGATAGAGTTTTATATCTTTACCCAAGAAGGTGGTCAAACCGACATAAACTTGAACACATTATATCTCTATTGGGAAGTATGGTTAATGATAATTATAGTATCAATATAAACTAATACTAATAATTTTTTTTTATTTTTTGGAATCATATTTAATTTTTTTTCTAAGTAAACATAATTAATATGAAAAATGATAAAAATGTTATATCGTGTAGGTGGTAGTCCACACAACTCACATTTAACATTATCTTGTTATTCAATGTGGATGGAAATCGAAAAACTATATATTTTATTTTAATATAATAACCAATAAGTATGATGATGATATTGAAGTTACCATTTTTTCATTTCTAGGGTAGGTTTGGATAAGAAACATTAAGAATAAATGGTAAAGTGTAGGTGATACTCAGTTTGGTACCTTGAAATTTATCATGAAAGTATCCTTGAAAATGAATAGATTGGGCTAACTAATTGATACCATAATATTGTAAAATTGATATGGGATTATAAGAGGATAAAAATGATATATTTTTATGAAATAATTTAGTAAAATGGGTATGGAATAAAGGGGTGTAAGTGTCCCCATTTATGTGTCAAGGGCGATTTTGAGAACACTCTTTAATTTCCAATGATACCATTACACTATTCAAGGGTAAAAAAACTAAAAAAGATAAAAATAAGGGATTTTGTGGTAGATTATTCCAAAACAAATTATTCCAAAACATTTTTTAAACTTGATGAAATAATTTATTCTTAGTTTTCTACTTTTATCATCTTTTTTTCCTTGATAACTAGTTTCTAACTAAATAATTTAAAATAACCCCTCTTACCAAATTCGGGTGTGGTTAAACTAAATTTAATCTTAATTAAATTTAATTAAATTTATAAATATGTGAAAATTAACTTTTAAATAAAAAAATTTATATGCATAAAACAATTTTTTGTAGAAAAAAATTTGTTTTAACTATTATGTGTTATTAAACATATTAAAAATTGGTTTCTAAATAATTATGTGTTAATATAATTATATATGTGTTTTAAAATAGTATTATTTTCATAATTTAAAATATAATAATTTAATTGATTGTAAAAAAACTACACTACATTAATTGAACAATGGATTTAAAATAATAGTTTTACCAATATCGCGACCATTAATTTTATTCTTAGTAATCATCCTTTAATGAAAAAAATTTAAATTGAACTAATTACATAATATGGTCATATTAATCAAAAATATTAAATCCATTTCTATAGATTTGATTTTATGAGGGGTGAAAGGTAATTTTTAATATAATCGAATAAAAAGAGTTTTTAGAACAAAATATCACTTATGTTTTTAAATTGATATACATTTGTATTATCTTGTACGGGTATATTTCATCAAAATTAAAAATAATTTTCTAAATTTAAAATTGAAATTCAGATGTTTATGAATTAAATGTTTCCATAAAATCCTAAACTATAATGAAAACACATTTTTATTGGAAAATGACATTTTCAAATATCAACCATTATTATTCTTATTTTATATCATTTACAGACTAAATTAGTGTTAACTAGTTATTAATTTCAAACATAATTTATCATCTTTAATAATATTTTTATTTAAATATTAAGGCATATTTCATATAAAATAAATTTTTAGAAAAATACTTTTCTAAACAATAAATGGTCTTATTATAAATTTAATGAAAACTATTTAAAATTCATTCATACTAATAGTAGCATTTATTTTCTATATAAAAATATTTCATAAAGTGCGTACTATTCTTTACTTCATCTAATTAATTTATACATAAATGTATATATTTTATTTAAAAGTATAGTGGTTTCATATAAGTTTGTGGTTTCATGTTGATCATGCCATAAAACACATTTGGATCATTTAAAGAAAGTTATGTATTAAAATATAAAGGTGATACATTCTCCTACTTAAATAAATATCTCCTTAATAATTTTTAATTATCACTCACAAATGAAATTATTTGAGGGTATTATTAACATATTCATCATTTAGGGTATAAACACTCATATGACATTTTCCTTATCATCTTTGGATATAATAAGTTGTAATGACCTGGATCCCAGTTTCCCAAAGAGAGTGCTTTATTTTTTTACATTGGAATATAAAAAAGGAATTTGTATCCTATAGGATCGAAAATTTTAGTGGGATTGTAAAACCATATACATACATAATCTCAACATTACAAATTCAAAGGAAAAATAACATATCAACTTCTTTGGAATCACAAATAAACTCCCAGATTATCCCTTGAAGTCATTCATAACATACTTCTTCGAATACCAGGGGAAAATAAAAAATAATAAAGGGGTGAGATCAGTTTCTTAGTAAGGGTATGTAATACAGATGAAGCATAAGTAATAAGGCATAATGAATAAATAAAAGTACACATTCCATTAAAACATAAACTTGAGTATGATATGGCATGAATAAAAGATGAATAATTAATTCCATAGAAAAACATAACCATGGATACTATAATTATTGAATAATCAGATGGATTGAAAATTACTAGTTCCATAATAAAGTAATACATAATTCTGGATATCATACTTATATTGTCAAGGCGTCAATCAAGACACTGAGATTACAGGTAAGAACCCACGCTAGTTTGTCTTATGAGACTCTAGATGCATCGAGGGGCTATAGTGGTCCCACATATCAATTAATAATTCCAATTAATTTATCATAATAAAGGTTAGAAACATAATAAAAATATACATTCATATTGAAATAAGCATATGAAATGTAAATAACTTTCCCCAATCAGTAAACATAAACACTAACCATTCTGAGTAAAATTATGAATGGTATTAAGAGAGAACATCAATAGTAAAACTAATCATAAAAAATTAAATAAAATATTTTATATTATATCATAAAATATTATTCCAAATTCAACATTATAATCAATAAGATTGTTAAAATATGTGGATATAATCTTACAAAATCATCTAGTAATACTTGAGATATATACACTTTTACTTTGAAATGAAGATTTTTTTAAATCCATATATAAAACCATAAGTGAAATCATATATTTATTTCATTATAAAATTAGATATATTTTAAAAATAATGGTGGATTAAAATATATTATAGGGTGCACTTGAAAATAGGTAATAATTTGAGATGTTTTCTTGAATCGTTCTTGCTTATCAGGAAGAATTTGAGAATGATACTTTTAAAACATAGAAATCCCCATAAAATAAAGAATGATTATGATTTCTATATATATATATATATAAAATTTACACATAATTTATGAGGGGTTCATAATAATAATTAATAATTCAATTATGGTATTTTTGGAAACAGAGTAACACGAAAGAAATTGGATATTTGTGTAGAAAACCCTTACCATATGTCTGAATGTGTTCTGCACATGACCTTAACATCCTAGATAATGAAATTAAATCCATTAATTAATTAATAATTATATATATATATATATATATATATATTTTATTCACTATTGTTTTATTATGTTTGTTTATTTTCTTATTTATAAGTTATAATATTAAATTCCATTGTTTCAAAGGGTTCATTTCCTTGATTTCATGATTTGTTCACTTGATTATAAGTAATTATGTTCATGTAAAAGGGTATAATTCTCCAAATTTTGAATCTCATTTTATTAATGAAATAACATAGTTTTAATTGGTATTATTTATTAATTTTTTTCCAAAAATGAGGATGAATCATTAGATAACATATTAATGATAATCGTTTAGCTTGATTTTTGCAGTTTTTCGATCACAATGGACTAGTTTTGTTCTATTATTAAATATCATGTATATACAATGGTTCTAGAACCTTACATAAGATATAATAAATATTTTATAGTCTGGTTATACAACAGAATGGTATCATTACCAGCCTTTGAGGAGAAATTTATGAACCAATGTTCATCATCCATAATGGTCGTAAATCAGCACATCTTAGAGGATGATTTAATTTTTAAATTAAAAGAGAGAGAGAGTAAATAGATTGATGGTGGATAATAAATTAAATTATATAATTATAGTTTATAGATGATTCAAGATTTACATGATCATTTATATAGAGGATTTTAGGAGAAAATAATAATATAAAATAATTTGAAATGAAATTAAATGAAATAGGAAGAGGATTTACCTGTTGAATTAACCTCCTTGAGAACCTCCTTAAGGGAAGGGGTTTCGGTCTTTTGGAAAGATCTTGAGATCCCATATGTAGGGATAGACTATGAAAGAGTATTTGGGTGGAACATTGATAGTATTCAAGGCATATAGTAGTGAAGAGTAGAGGGGGTGATGGGTAGTATTTATAGTGGAGGAGAGGGGTAATTTCTCATTATTCTATTTATTATTTTACTATTTTGTTCAAGAAAATAAATAGAATTATTTTATGAGAATAAATACAGTAATAAGTCTATGTATGTTAGAACCAATGGTTCTTAAATTATCTATGACTCAAGGAATAGTGTATTTAGCTTATAATGTATTTATACTCTAAATTATCGTATTACGTTATTCACTAAAAATTTATGTATTTAAGAATAATATAAAAATTTCTCCCTAACTATTTTTTGAAATGTAGAATTAGAAAATGAACTATATTTTATGAGAATTATTTTCTGTGTAGGTTAAATTTAATTTTTAAATGAAATCATTATATAATTGAAATATACAGATTTAAATTTAAAACAAACATTATTACACATTCAAAAATTAACAAAAGTCTTATAAAATTATCCTAAAATTATAAGATGAAAAAATATCTATTTATGAATCCATTTAATAAAAATTAATTTTATATTTATTAATTTTATTAATTATAAAATTTTAATTAAATATTTATGACTTATAAAAATACCTGCACTTAAATATTAATTATTAAAATATTCACTTTCTTTTATTGTGATAAAATTATATCATTCGTTCGCTTATGAGATGCCTAAATTTTACTTATACATTAATGGGTGTGTTTACTATTTATTAGGCCAATTTATTATTCATAAGTGTAATATTACTTTTCTTAAGGGAAAGTTACTATTTCATTATTATATGTTTTTTATCATCCAGAAACACCACTTATTTATTTTATTATTGATTTATAAATATTGTATTATATTCTCTATGTGGTTTTATATGATTAATAATATATATAATATAAATAATAAGGGAAATTCCATTGTTATAATGTATGGTGGTCACATTTTCCCATCTTTTAAAATTTTTATCCTCAAAATTTACAAAATGTCGCGTCACAAAAAAATTTGGGCAGTTCTTCATCATAAGCTCCTTAAGATCCCACATCACCTCTTCAATTTTGTGATTTTTACAAAATATATTTACTGGTCGAGCCATCCAATTCCCCAACACTTATTATTTATTGTCCAAAATCTAGATAGTCTATTCCTAGTAAGATAACTCATGTTCCAATTTGATACCTTCAAAAGTGAGTACATGTGTTAGGTCTGGAATTTACTTTCTCAACATTGATATATGGAACACATTATGTACTTTAGAATGTCTAGGTTTCATCGCCAAATGATAAGCCATACCTCCAACTATCTCCAAAATTTTAAAAGGACTAATGTACATGGGCCATAGTTTCCCTTTCTTTTCAGATCTTATAACACCCTTATATTTAGATACATTCAAGCAAACATGATGTCCTACTTGAAATTCAAAATCATTCCTTAGATTATTAGCCTAATTTTTTTTATTTTGAGATGATTTGATATGTATTTGAATATTCTTTACCTTCATTTTTTTCCTCCAAAGGCTTTAATTCTATAAGATTTATTTCACTAACTTCATCTTGACATGTTGGTGTATGACATCTATTTTTGTACAATGCTTCATATGGTTCCATTTTAATACTTTAATAGAAACTGTTGTTGTAGGAAAACTCTACAAAAGGAAAATAATGATCCCACATACCATGAAAATCAAGTGGTCATGATATCAAAATGTATTCCAATTTTTGGATTGTCTTTTATGATTGCTCGTAAATTTGAGGATGAAAGGAAATACGCAAATTATGTTCAATATCCAATGCATTATAGAGATTTTCCCACAATTTTTATGTAAATTGTAGATCAAGATCAGACAAAATTGATAGAGGTGATCCACTAAGTCTTAAAACATCCCTAATATAGAGTTGATTATGGTGATCCAGTTTAAAATCTTCCCTTATAGAGAGTAAATGTGCAGATTTGGTAAGTCTATCAACAATAAACCATTTTGTATTATTATTTCATATAGTTTTAGATAATTAAGTGATAAAATCCATAGTGATTCCATTCCATTTCCATGGAGGAATAGCAAGCGGTCTCAATATTCCTCTAGGATGCTGTATTTTAGCCTACACTTATTGACAAACTAAACATCTTGATACATAATAATCAATTTCCCTCTTCATATTATCCCACCAGAAAAGTACCTTTTAATCTCTATACATCTTAGTGATACCAAGGTGTATAGAGAAATTCGAGCTATGGGAATCATCCAATAACCCTTTTTTTAGCTATGGTATATATGGAACATAGAGAATCCCCCCAAATTTTAGAATTTCATCTTCATACATGAATTCAACCAACCTCCCATAATTCACAACATTATTCTTATTTTGATGATTCACATCATAAGACTGAGAACATTTAGTCCTTTCTAATAAATATGGTTGAGAAACCAATTTATAGAGTAATGATTTTTCACCTTATTTGATAACTCCCATATCCATACTCACTTGATCTATGTACATTGGATCCTCATCCATCTTCATTTTGTTTAGGAATCCATGATCCTTCCTTCTCAATTCATCTTCTAACTTATTTTCCTTCCCTAGATAGTAGTGCATGGAGAAATAATAATCCATGAGTATCTCAATCCACCACCTTTGCCTCATATTTAGTTACTTCTATGAGAAGATATATTTAATGCTCTTGTGATCAGTATATATCTCACATTTTTTACCATAGAGACAATGTCTCTTTATATTAAAATAAAATATTACAGTTTATAACTCAATAACATGAGGTAGATAGTTTTGTTCATGAATTTTTAACTTCCTTAATGCATATAAAATAACTATATCATTCTTCATATAGATATATCTAAGTACTTTCTTTGATTAGTCACTATAAATCACAAATACAATATTTTCTGATGGTATAGTCAATATTATAGCACTCACTAATCTCTTATTCAAATCTTCATAACATTCTTCACATTATTTTTACCATAGAAACTTAAACCATTTGGGAGTAATATTGGTTAACAGTTTAGATAATCTGGTGAACTTCTAAACAAAATGCTGATAATAACCTACATAACCAATAAAAGTATGTACCTTGGTTATGTTCATTTGTGTAATTCGTTCTTGAACTCCCTTTTTCTTTGTAGGATCCACTAATATTCCATGCTTAGAGACAATATTTCCAAGAAAATATATTGTTTGAATTCAGAATTCACACTTGATAAGAATCCCATATAACAATTTTCTTCTACGATTATTTAGAATAATGATCAAGTGATTATCATGTGCTTCATAGATTTAGTATTATGCCAAGATATAATCAATAAATACTTCAACAAATTCATCAAGATATTCATTGAAAAAAATATTCATTAGATCCATGAAAATATAGGGTTAATTAGTCAGTCCAAAAGTCAATACTATAAACTCATAATGCCTATACCTATTTCAAAATGTTTTATATTTAGAATATATTCCTTACTCACAAGAAACTGATGATATCTATATTAAATGTCAATATTAAAAATATTGGGCTTTCTGAAGTTGATCAAATAAATCATCAATGCACGGAAGATGATAATTTTTCTTTATCGTAATAGCATTGATCTCCATATAGATAATGCACAGCCTCATAGATCCATCTCCCTTATTAACAAAAGAATAAGAGCTCCCCATGGGGAAACACTAGGGAGGGTAAACCTCTTACTAATCAACTCATATAGTTCTTTATTCATCTCCAATTATTTCACTGTAGACATTCTATAAGGAGTCTTTGATATATGCCTTGCACCAGGAAATAAATTAAGAGAAAACACATTTTCCCACATCGGAAGATGTCTAGGTCAATCCTCTCGAAACACATCACTGTATTCTTGAAAAATAGGTACATCCCCAATTTTAACATTTCTTTCCTCACCTATAGATATTTTTTCTATTACTCTCCAAAAATTGAATTCTGGTGAGCTATTGGGGTTGGATCTAGACATGAATTAAATGTTTATGTTTCTACTCTAATGATAAGAGACTCTACATCATTATAGAAAATTTAACTTCATTATTCTTACAATAGATCTTCATATCATAATTTAAAATCCAATTAATACTGGGTATTATATCAAAATAAGTCATGGGTATTATGATAATTTCATCGACTAAATAACATTTATGTGTAATAAAGGGGACCGATTGAAATATATTTATTGTAATGATACTTCCCTTAGGAGTTTTTACTGACATCTCTTATATTAAATCAAAATGGGGTTTTTTAATTTTCATGGAAAACTGGGAAGATATAAAAGAATGTGATAATTCAGAATAAAATAAATCATTGGCTATGTTTGAGGAAATGATTAAGGTACCTACCACCACATCATTAGGAACTTCAACCTCTTCAGTTTTGACTGCATAATCTGGGCCTTTCTCCCTTTTCCTTCTTTGGGTAATGTTTCCTTAACCTTTTGGACACTCATTTGTATAGTGTCTCATCTCTTTGCAATTGTAGCATTGAAAATTGGTAGCTTCTTTCTTTCCCCTACAGTCATGGGCTTGGTGGCCTTTTCCTCTACACTTGTAACAGACACCAATACCATTTAGGAATGTGTCGGGGTGTTTCTTCCCATGATTATCACAAGATGGAAAATTAACTCTTCCCTTCTTCCCTTTTTCCTTATTTTCTTTTTTTGAGTGTCTAGAATTATTCTTCTTTGATTTCATTCCTTTAAGGTCTTAAGATATAGAGAATTATTTTTTTGTCTTTATTTCAAATGAGACTATATCATCATGTGATGATATATTTTGGGAAACCAATTCCCTTTTGAGGAATGATTTTCAACCATCAAATAATCGGTAAATCTTGATACTCATATTACATATGTAGTCTATGACACGCCTTGATAGCTTTGTAATGTTGGATTCATATTTGAAAACATTAACATCCCCCTTCCACATAATATTCCAGAGTTTCCATTCCATATCCACTCATTTTTCATAAAGAAAATATTTTTCTACGAATAGTTCCTTAAAATACCTCTATTACACAATTTAAATCTCTTCGTCCTCATTTTTGTTTTGAATTAGTGAACACCATTGATCTGCATATCCCAACAGACAGTAAACATTCATGGAAACCTTTTCCCTTTCATTATATCCCAAAGTGTGAAATGTATTCTATAGAGAACTTATACATTTTTCAACTACAAATTGGTTTTTATCCCCATTGAATTATGGAGGTTGTTTTCGCACAAAGAAGTCAAACATTTCTCCTCCATGTTGTGGCTCAAAATTCTTTATACAGGTAAGGTTATTTTTAATAACATGAGTCTTCTGTCTCAGTATAGTTATAATTTTCCCCACACTAGTCATAGCTCTAGAACCAAAATAATTATCTTGAATATAAGGGAAATACCTACATGGGATACACACATTCATGTGGTTACCATTACTTCCACTAGGAACCATTTCTAAATAATATAATAAACTAAATTAGGATATGAATCATAATGTATAATGTCAAACTAGTAGAATATAAAACACAAATTAAAATCCTATGCATGTCTAATCTCATAATCATAAGCATGGTTTCTTTGGGGATATATTTTCAATTAAATCCTTTATAATGGTTTTTAATGAAAATATGAATTATCCTAAGCATATCCTATATGAGTTTCAAACCACATGTGTTGTATGGCTCATTTTCATGTACCAATATACCCCGAGTCAAGCCATGAACACCTTGTTAGATTTGTTACTCCTACGTACATATGTGATAGAACCACGTCCACTTGTAAGTATCTAGACATAGATGTATTTTCTAGAAAGATCTACATAATCTATACCTTTCCAAAATTCTAGGATGTTCTTGTTACCTATCCTAAATATATATCTTAAGGTTGTGTTCCCAAATCAATGTATTCTAAATATTGTTTCAATGTTTTCTACTAAAGATTCTATAATACAAACTAAAATGACCCGAACCCCATTTTCTCAGAGTCAGTGCCTTATTTTATTAAAATGGAATATAAACAGGGATTTTGCATTCCGAATGAAATAATAGTTTAGTATAATTGGAAAACCAGACACATACATAAGTTAAACATTATATATTGAAAGTAAAAAAACATATCAAATTTTTTTTAATCGTACATAAATTCCTAGATTATCCCTACAATTATTCATAATATACTTATTCACATCTAGGGGAAAAATAAAACATAATAAAGGTTTAAGATCATTTGATTATTGAGGGTAAGTAATACTTCAAAATCATAAGTAATAAGGCATGGTGAATAAATAAAAGTACACATGCCATTAACACATAAACTTGAGCATAATATAGTAGGAATAAAACTTGAATAAATAATTCCATAATAAAACATAACCATGGATACTGTACTAGTCGAATAATTACATGGAATATCAATTAATATTTTTTTAATGAGAAAATACATAATTTCAGACATCATAATCTTATCAAGAAGGCCTCGACCAAGACACTATACAAAATTGGTCAAAATCTAGGCAAGTTTTTCTGATGAGACCTACCGATGCATCGATGGGATATAGGGGGCACCACCCATAACTTTCTAAGTACAATGAATTCCTTATATGAATGGAGAGAAACATAGTTAACATATACATTAATATTGAAACTAACATATGAAATATAAATAACCTTCCCTAATCTATAATCATAAATACTAACCATTCAGATTAATATGGTGAATGGTATTAAGATAGAACATCCATAGTCAAAAATATTTAGAAACTATTCAATAAAATATGGTAGATGATATCATAAAATATTAATCCCAATTAATCATAAGAATCAATTTTTTCTTAATTATAGGGAAATACTCTTATAAAATCATCGAGTAATACTTGAGAGAAATACACTTTTACATTAAAAATTAGAGTTCTTTTAGAAAAAACATTGTATAACATGAGAAGTGTAAAAATGTAGTTATTTTAACATAAAATTATTGATTTTATTAAAATAATGGTGGATTAAAACAAATTATTTATTTCACTTGAAAATAACTAATAATTTTAGAAGTTCCCTAGAATCATGCTTGTTTATCTGGAAGAAAAATCCCTTTAAAAATGTAACTCACCATAAAATAATGAATAATTATGACTGGTATATATATATATAACATTAGAACATAATTTATTTGGAGTAAATAATAATAATTAATACTTTCATTGGGGTAAGGAGAGAAAAAGATTAACCTAAAAGAACTTGTAGGTTTGGGTAGAAAACTCTTACCTTATGTCTGAATGTGTTCTACACTTGACCATAACATCCTACATGATGAAATTAAATTCATAAATTAATTAATTTAGAGCCATATCTATATATATTTTGATAAATATAGTTTTATTAATTTTTGTTATGTCCTTATTGATAAGTTATAAGAATAAAAGTCATCATTTTGGAGTGTTCGTTTCCTTGATATCATGATTGTTTCGCTTGATTATAAGTAATGGAGTTCAGGTAAAACAGGTATAATTATCTAGAATTGGAATATAATGTTATTAATGAACAACTATAATTCTAATTTATGTTATTTATTATTATTTGTTATAAATAATGATAAATTATTAGATAACATATTAATGATGATCATTTAGCTTAATTTCAGCAGTTTTTTCAATCACAACGAACTATTTTTGTTCTATTATTTAATATCATGTATATAAAATGGTTAAATAACATTAAATAAGATATAATACATATTTTATAATATGGTTCAACCCTAAAAATAGTATCATTACTATCCTTGATGGAGAAATTTAAAAATGAAAGTTTGTCGTCCATAGAGGATGTAAATCGGTACCTCTCAGATGATGATTTCTTTTTTAAAATAAAAGAGAAAGAGTAAGGATATTGATTATGGATCATCCATTAAAATTATATGATAATAGTATATATATATGATAATGGTTTTATCATAATTATTGGGATACATGTGGTGAGTATATAATAATAATATAAAATAATTTGAAAAGAAATTAAATGAAATAGGAAGAGGATTTACCTCTTGAATTAACCTCTTTTACAACCTCCTTAAGGGAAGGGGTTTTGGTCTTTTGGAAAGACCAAGATCTCCTGGACATGGAAATATACTATGGAAGATTATTTGGGCATAAATTTTATAATATTCAAGGCTTAGAGGATTGAAGAGAAGAGGGGGTGGGGGTGGTATTTATAGTGGAGGAGGAGTAATTTCTCATTATTCTATTCATTATATTTTTATTTTTTTCAAGACAACCAATAGTACTGATTACTATGAAGAAATAAAATAATAATTTCATGTGATTTATAACCATGGGTGATTGCCTCATCCATGACTCAATAAATAGTGTATTTATCTTATAATGTGTTTACATTGTAAATTACTGTATTGTACTATTCACTAAAAATCATGTATTTTAGAAAAATCTGAAAAATTGACCTTAAACGTTATACAATGTGTAAAATTATAAAATGAACTCAATTTTATGAAAATAATTTTCTAAATATGTGATATTTAATGATTAAATAAAATCATTATTTACATGAAAAATACATATTTAAATTTAAAACTAATTTTATAACACGGTCAAAAATTAAATAAGGTCTCATAAAATTATACAAAAATAATAATATAGAAAAATATTGATATATGAATCCATTTTATACATAATTTATTTTCTTTTAAATAATTTTATTAATTATAAAATTGTAATTAAATATTTATGACATATAAAAATATCAACATTTAAATATGAATTTTTAAAATATTAACTTAATTGTATTATGATATAATAATATCATAATTTCATTTATCAGATTCCTAAATTTTATTTATACTTTCATGGGAGATTTTACTATTCATTAGGCCGATTAACTATTCATCAGGGTAATATTACAATTTGTACGGGAAACATACTATTTTATCAGTACTGCTTCCTTATCATCTAGAAATACCTCTTATTTATTTTATTCTCCATTTATAAAGATATTATTGTGTTATCTATATGGTTTTTTATGATTCATACTATATAAAATAAACATAAGTAGGGAAATTGCATTGATATAATTTTGGGTTTTCGCCCAAGATACTTGTATTACTTCAAAAATATATTATCCATTCACACAATCCAGTACCCTTGTTTATATATAAACTATTCATATAATCTCTATAACATTTTTTACCATAACTATTTGAATATCCAATAAATTAAACCACGTTGAAACCATATATACTTCTAGAAATTAACACTATCACTAACCCTCAAATATTATAAAACCAAACAACAATCATATACTATAATCTAAAAATATGACGAACTTCACCAAAAATACCATGAATCAATTATCAATTCAAAGGACACTAATTCTGTAAATATTAAATTTTTATAATAAATTAACCATTTATTTTCTCAAAATCAAGCATATATTAAAAAATAGTTATCCATACCTCAATCGTATGTTTTCCAATAGTTATCCCCAAAAATATAACTTTTAGAAAAATAACTTTTCAAGGTAATTTATACCATTTAATAGATGTTTCCGAACCATTAAAGAAAAAACATTGAAGAATAATCCATATATGTTTCACATGATCCTTATAACTTTTAGAATATACTAGAATTTCATCGATAAATATCACTCACTAATGAAAATAGGTAAGAGTTTCATGAATTAATTTATTTTAAGATATCAACCTCACTTTCTTAATTAAGACTAGGAAACTCTTATTTTCCATCATAATTGTAATATATATGGATTCTCTAACTTTTATGTATGCCACCATATTATTTTATAAGGAATAGTGGTTTTCTAGACAGATTCTATTCCCATAATCATTTCCTTGTTCTTGTTTAAATGAAATACTAAAACCAAATTGGTTATAATGATATCTAAAATATGAATACGAAAACATAAATATAAATATGTATCTCCACATTAAACATTAATCTTTAAGGACAATGTGACTAACCAAATAATAACCCCCCGGAGTTTTAGACTCGATGTTCAATTAGGCCTCTTTGTTATGGACCAGGTGATGATTGTGTTAATACCCAACATGCCCTTTTCAGGGTTATTACACATAGGTACATCTATACAAGATCATGTATCCACTTGTAGTGTCCATAAAGGGATTTAATTTCCAGAAAAACAACATTATTTATACTTTACCAAAACTTTGGGAAGTTATCATGTACCTAGAATTCCGTCTGTGACATTCCCTTAGGGTTTCACTAAATTTATTTCATCCATATCCCCAAATAAAATTTAATTTATTAATATGATATTAAATCTTATAATATCCCAATGGGTTATTTATACCTTTTAAATTATGATGTACCCTTACTAATCAACCCTTAAATTATCCTCAAAAAAAATTCTAATATCTAAAGTTTTCTATATCTACCTTTGATATCAATTGTGACCCCATGTACTCACACTCTCAAATCTAGTGCCCATAAGCACATACATTACATACCGTGTTTGATACCCACTCTAGATTCCTAGACATAACTATCGCATAATTACTTGAATTAATGAAAATATTACATTACATAAATTCCCAAGACCTTTTAGGTATAGATAATTATACAATTATGAATAAAGAAAACTAATAAGTCCCTATTCTTTCTCAAATAGAGACATTTTTCTTCACTATAAGAAACTAATTATTCTATAAAAAATATTCAAAATCTCCCATAAATTCTCCAACCAAGCTATCATGTTATTTATGTCATGTGTAATTATTTATTTATAACCTATTGAAATAATATCTAAATAATTTGTGAGATCAAATTCTCACTAAAGAAAAACATACAAATTAGTAAATCATGCTATAAAAATTGAATAAATATTATCGAGGGGTTAAATAATATAAAATAATGACATAATAGAATGAAACTGAAATAATTATTTCTCTATGGATATAAATAAAAATTAAAAAATATTAAATGGATATTAAATATTAGTTCCTTAGTGAATAAATACATACATTCAGACAGCTGATTTCATTCCATAAGACATGACATCATGATCTTAGAAATTATGATCTTACCATCAAGGAAATATTTAATTCTTTGAAGGTATAAACCAAAATACTCAAAAAAAAAGTTTATTTAATGAGGCTTTACAATTCATCTAGGATATTTATTATGTTAGGCCCTACTTATCACTTTTCTAAGTCAAATGAATTCATCATATGAGAATATTAATAAAGAAATCATTATCAACTTTTTCAATAATCATCTATATTTGAGTATAAATATATGGAACTCCAATACTTTCCCTAAAACAAATAAAAGGGATAAAATTATTTCTAGATGAACATCATATAATATAAATTATGTATAATTTGATGTTCACTCTCTATAGAGAAATGATTATATGGATGTAATATCCAAACCTTTTCATGAGATGAATTGAGGTTGATTTTAGGTACTCTTTTTTTATTTTTTTAGTATATTTTTTTTGGGTTTTACATTGTGCTGTGTTATAGTGAAAATGAGAGAAAAATGGAATAAATGGGGCAGTGCAAAGTAGGAACATGATTAGAGAAAATTGTGCACCCCAGCCCAGTAAACCATGAAACCCTGGACATAGGGGGATTACAAGGTTGGATCATGGTTTTTCAAACTCTGTTCCCTCTTAGGAGTAACCGTGAACCCCTATAATAGAGAGGCATGGTTTAGGTGCACAGTTAGGGAAAATTGTGTCCCCTTCCTAGAAAACTATTCATTGCAACTAAATTCACTTGAAAATTAGATTTTTAATCACCTAGACCCCTGAAAGTCACCCCATTCGACCCTAAGTTGGGAAAAATCATATTATTGTGATTTTAGAGCCTCCCAAATAGATTACAAGTCTTATTGACTTTAGTTTTTGGTGATTCTAATCCCATGTCTAAGATCTAAACCCTTACCAATAAGAAGATATCATCCCTCTTAGTTTTCTATTCACTCTTCATTCTTCTCCCATTCAAGAATGGGTTGTGATTTTCGTTTTTATTAGATCTAGATTTAGGATTGTTAATCTATATATATATTTAATAAATATTGATTTTTAAAATCATCATTTGGGGTTTTAGATTTGGATATCATTCAACATTGTTGTGCTACCCAAACTTTTAATATTTCCATTGGGTGATTTCTCGTCAATGAATCAAGAGAGGAGGTTTAAAATTAAAATCCCCTAGTCATGATTGAAATTATGTGTATATATTTTCATAATTTATTTTTAATGTTTAACAAATTAGTTCCCAATTGAATAAATTAATTTAGGGAATTCATTAAGTTAGGGGATGTGAAATTGATGATTTTGTGAATTATAGATTGAGATAAATAATTGTAGAATTAATTATGTGCTATAGATAATTTTGATTGGAGATAATTAATTGTTGAATTAATTATGAATAACTTATATTTTGAATGATATAATTAATTTTTTAATTGATTAAGAGATTTTAAGTGTGTGGATATTGAATAATTAATTGATGAAATAATTAATTGGATTGAGATACTTAATTAATTGGGGAATTAATTAAGGGGATTTATGTGATAAACTAATTGTATAATTATTAATACATTTGATATGGATAATTATTTGTTGAATTAATTATGTGTTATTAATGGTAACTTGGTCATTTAGTTTTCAAATAAATAATTATATCATGGTTATTATAATTTTTTAAGTTATGAGTGGTAACATGGTCATTTAGTTGTGAAATAAAGAATGGGAACATGGTCATTCTAATGTGTGAGTTATGAATGGTAACTTGGTAATATAGTTGTGAATTAAATAATGGAAACATGGTCATTAAATTTTGTGATTTATGGATGGTAACATGGGAATTAAATTATGAATTAAGTATCGGTAACAATGTAATTTTGAAATAAGATATCCCTCAGACATACTTTGGGCTCTAGCGTGAGCTGAAGAAGGTTTTGAGGTACATGTGTCTACGAGAACCCAGGGGGTTATGTGGTTGAATAAATAAAAATTTATAATGTAATTATTGTTTACTTTTGAAATTTAATTATTTTTTATATAATTGTATATATAGTATATTTATTGGATATTGTTTAATATGTCGTCAATAGTGGCATACTAAGTTGTACTCACACCCTACTTGGTCTATATGATCGGTACCCGAATAGTCATTGAGTTTTCTAGAGAGGTTAATGTAAAAGGGCCTCTATTATATGGCTGATATGGTATGGATCTTGGAAGAGTGGAACCATATATGATTCAAGACATGTGTGGGGGCATTTTCAGTTTCTTTATTTTGGGTTTCATTATAGACACTTGATACATACATTGACATGTCATATTTTCTTCTTTAACTTTGATATTGTATTCCCAGTTTTTTCCATCTTGTTATATTTGTTCTTTTAGGTAATTATTACATGTTATTTAGATATTTTTTTATTATTTTCCACTGGTGTATTTACTTTGATAAAAGAGGGTACAGTCTCCCCATGATCGATATATCATACACTCACTTCTAGTCAGAAGCCTTCGACTTACAGGGAGGAGTGCCTGAGGTCATGTGACTGACCATCTCAGGGCACCAGTGAGTGGCATCTTGGTCTAGATGATACGATGGCTAAGTTAACACTAGAATAACATGATCATAATCCAACTATAGAAACAATGTGTATTACTACAAAGGATAATAACCCAATAAGTGAGAAATATGTTTCAAAGGGTTTATTAGGTAGGAATTTATATCCCCATAAAAAAACTATAGAATACTATATAAAATAATCAATGGGAAGAACATACCCAACTATTATGAAATAAATTCAAGAGAAGGATCATGAATCAATGAATGAATATTCTGTTACCAAAAATCCTTACTACTGGGGAAACAACTGAATCAATAGACACTCGGATGAGGGAACATGATTGAACTAGTAAATACCATGTAATTAAAGGAGTGGGATAAAACTAAATTCTTGTGTAGTAAAAATAATATATAAGGGAAACATTGTGCACAACATACACAAGGTTCAAGCAATTAAGGTTTGTGACAAAGAACCCTTGTGGCTTGAGTATCATTTTAACTAAAACCCATTTAAAGTGAAATATTTAAATTGAAATCCAAATACAATTATTAGACGAATATTCATGATATTATATATCATATATATTTTATATACCCCCGCATAAATGAAATTATGTTCCTCATACTAAAAATGTCACAAGTAGATGAATTTGAGATAAAAACCATTACGATTGTATGAATTTTCAAATGAAAACCCCTTGAAGGATATGGTTTCAAATGAAAAATAAAATATCATGAATAATTATAGAACCACGATAAAAAATATTCAAGGCATGATATTCTCACTAAATAAATAAAACATAGTTTATAATAAGAAGCATGACTCACAAAGTTAGAATTTTGATAAGAAACTATTACATTGTTCATAATTCGTTCTGTGCATAAACTTAACATCAAGAATAATAAAATTCTTTTTATTATATACCATGTTAGGAATTTTATTATAATATAATTAATTTAATATTAACCACATATTATCATGTTCTACTTATTTTATAAATAGTTTTTCCTTTTCTTCAGGAAAATTGAATCGATGTTGGTTTATTTTGGGGATTTTAGCAATAAAATTTGATATTTTAATATTAAGTTAAATACATAATATAATTATAATAGAACCAAAAAACAATAATTGATTTACTGTTAAATTATAATAATATTTTTATTTATGTTCCCATAGCCATCCATGATAGATTTTTATAATATTATTAAAGTAGGTGGTCAAACCGACCCAAACATGGATATACTATATTTTAATGGGTGAATACGGTTAATGAAATATATAATATCATTATAATATAAAAATAATTAATATATTTAAATTTTTTATGTTGGTGATTCATATTTCATGTCATTTCTATAATGAAATTAAATATATATGAAAAATGAAGAAAAGCTAATTCAGGGAGATGATAGTCTGTACACTGGCCAATTAACATTATTTTGTATTTAAATGTAAATAGAAATGATGAAATAAAGTTTTTACCATTAATATAAAAAAACATCACTATAATAATTTTATTTAGGTTGTTATATTTTCTTTTTAGGGTAGTTTTGGATGATAAATATTAAGAAGAAATGGTAAGGAGTAGGTAATACTCACTTTGGTGTCTTGGATTTCTCTTCAAAGTATTCTTTCAAATGAAAGGATTTGGATAACTAATTGAGAAATAAAGATATGAAAATTATAGATGAATATATATGTATAAAACATTCATAGTTTTATAAAGTAATTATATGTAATGGGTGTGGCATGAATGGGTGTATGTGTCCCCTTTTATAAGTGAAGAAAAGGGAACTTTCAAAAACACCCTTTGATTTTCAATGATATCATAACGAAATTCATTGGTAAAAGAATAAAAATTTAAAAATAATGGATTTTAGGGTGTTCTTGGGTTGATCATACCACAACAAAGTATTTCTGCTCATGTTTTATACATGTTGGATGTTATTTATTCATTAGTTTTATAATTGTTCCCTTTTTTATCTTGGTAACGAGTTTTTAACTAAGTAATATACAATAAACCGTCTTACCAAAATTGGGTGATATGGACCTCAATTTAAAATAAATTTATTATAATTAATTTTATAAAAAATTGAAAATTATCTTTTATATTAAAACATTTAATATTTATAAAAACAGTTTTCTATCAATAAATGGTGTTTTAACTATTATGTGTTGTTAACCTTATTTAGAATGGGATACTAATAATATGTTTGTTAACATAATTATATATGTATTTAAAAAATATATTATTCGTAATTTAAAATAGATTAATTTCATTAATTAGATAAAAATTAAACAATATTAATTGATTTTTTTTGAAAATAATAGTTTTAGCATTATCATTGGAATTTACTTTAATATTATCAGTCACACTTCTATTACAAAAATTTAAATTAAACTTATTAAATTACAAAATCATATTTATACAAAATAATTAATCCATTTTTTTATATTTAATTTCTACATGTGTGATGATTATTTGTTAATATAAGTGAGTTATTGTTTTAGAATAAAATATTAATTATGATTCCAAAGGGATATGAATGGGTTTTATAAAAACAATAATGTAATTTTAAATGTTTAATCTTAATTATAAATATAACTTTTTTAAAGAAAAATATTACAGGAACATTTATGTCATTATTGTGTTATGATAACGTCATAAATGTGAGATTTTTTTGAAAAATAGGTATTTTCACTATTCAAATGGAAACCAATTATTTCAGAAAAATACCAAAAAATCATATAAGGACAATATTTTTTATTCTTCATCCAAAAAATGTTTTCATATTATCATGTTCTAATTCAAAAATTAATAATTTCAATTTTATAATAAAATCCTAAAATATAATGTAAAATCATTTTTATTGGAATCTGACATTTTCAAATATAACTATTACTATTATTATTTCATATCATTTGCCAACTAAATTTAGGTTTACTAATTATTTACATAAAACATAATTTATCAAAATTAATCATATTTTTCTTGAAATACAAATGTATTTATATAAAATACATTTAATAGAAAAATACATATTTAAACAAAAAAATCATCATATTAGCAATTTTAGGACAACTAATTGAATTTAATTCATTTTAAAAGTATACATTATTTTATTGATATATATATTTTATAAATATGTTAATCCAATTTATTCATACTAATTCAATTTCTAGGATTTAATGGTTATACATAAATATTTTTATTTTATCTAAATATATTATTTTTTCATTTATGTAAGGTGTTCCATGTAGACCAAGATATCAAATATATTTTACTCATTTAAAGAAATAAATATATCAATATCTTAGAAATTTATATACTTGATAACCAATCCCACTACAAGAATTATATATTTATGAGTTCCCGCCATGAATTGATATTTCCTATCATTGATGCATATGGTACCCTTCGCATGTGCTTCACCTCTTCTTCTATTCACAATTCTTGTTCCTTTGAATGTTTAATATGGCCATAAAGTGGTGTTGAGATTGACATAGATCCACTCATGTTGAACAATTCAATAATATTCTGAAATTATTCCTTCAATAAAAGAATCAAACTTCTGATCTTCCTATCTCGCTCAATACGCATGCCTATGATCTTTTTTTTATAACCAAGATATTTCATTTAAAACTTTTTAGACATGTTCTTATGATCCTGAATATGTTTAATAGTTGGATTCATTGGTATCATATAATTAATAAACAACAAAAAAGTCACGAATTTCCCATTACTATACACCTTTCATTAATAATAACAGTCTGAGTTTTTCAACATAATACCTTTCTCCCCATGGATGTATCGATCTTCAATTTGGACATCCTTGGATATTATTTAAAACGATAGAGACTTCTCTTGAGGTTTTATACTGAGCCCTAGATTCACGTATCCATGAAACCAATAGGTTTCTTCTGATATATTTATTCTTCCATATCCCATGAAGATAAGTTGTCTTCACATTTATTTGTTCTAGATGTACTCCAATGAAAGAAACCAAAAATAACAATGTTCGAATGGAATTGTGTTTTACTACAAGGGGATATGTTTTTGAAAAATTTATTCACTCTTTCTGATGAAACCCTTTCACCACCTACCTTTCTTTATACTTTATCCTTTTCCCATCTTCTTCTTTTAACTGAAAACCGAAATTATTTTCAATTTCCCACTTTTCAGGTGGTAGATACACTAGATCTCAACTGTTTTTCACATGAAGTTAATCACAATAATCCTTTATAGAAAACTAAAACATCTCCTAATTCCCAAGGATGGATGCTTATTTTAGGATCTCTAGTTCTCTACTATCTATCAAAATTATGATGTACATGTGAGGTAGATTCTTCTATGTTATCCATCTAACCCTAGTCGACCTCCATAAATATAAACATTGATCTAGGATTCTCTAAAACTAAAAACTCTATAATTTCATCCTTAGGAAATCTAAACCAAGTTTCATAGGACCTCATGATTTTAGGTTTATCTTACATTTTCCAAAATTTTAAACTCTATGTGTTACCCTCTAAAATGTTCTCTAAAATTTAGAAACTTATGGTATATTTAGATCCATCTGAATTCTCTAAAAAATGAACTCCTCTAGAACCACTATTCAGTTCATGTTGTATTGATATTGAATCTTTTATTCCAACTTATATCATCTCCATGTTCTTATTCCTCTAATGTAATTTATCATTAAATAATAAAATTTCAGTTTCTGATGACCTCTGACATCCCATCCCAGGTACCATCCACCAGTTTTCCTAGCTAGTTTTCCATGTGACCATAGGCGGGCCTCCTCGAATGCCATAGGATTCCGACTAGCAGCGAGGGTCTGGTAAGTTATTAATGGGTAGACTATACCCTCTTTTATCAAAGTAAAATACTAGAAGAAATAACAATAAATAGAGGACGAAAATATAATCATAGATAATGCCAATATCTCAAGTCAAACAATGTATAAAATACAATATCCAAATGAAACAGAAAAACATTCCATGCTAAATTGAGTGTTAGGTGTCTAAAATTAAAAGTGAAAATAAAGAGACTGATGAATCCCAAGAGGATCCCAAACCATTTCTGGTTCCCTCATCTAAGCTCCATCTCCAAATCAATAATCTAACTCAATGACCTTACCATTAATGTGTCCTGTAATAATAAATTCTTTTTACGTACTGATCATGCAACCTGAGTAGGGTGTGAGTACAAATCAGTAGGTCACCACTAATGATGAATTAAACAAATACATTCAAATAATAGTGTATGCAACTAAATAAATAAGTAATTATAATTCATAAGTAAACATTTATCACATTATTCATTAGTCTTTATTTAACTATATAAAACCCCGGGTTCATGTGGACACCCAAAACTCAATAACAACTTCATCCCATGATAGAGTCTAATTCAGTCCTCATTATCAATTCACAATTCATTAAATAAATAGGAATTAATTATCCATTCTATTTAAATTATTAAATAAACTAACTTTATCCATAGTCCAATGCCAATGATTTGGGTCTTTATAATCATGTCTAGGACCCCATGGGCATGGGAAGTAGCATAATATGTCCCCCCACATATATATCATGAAAGGATTTGGAAGCAATAGACCATGTACCAATCACACACAAATATATATATATATATATATATATATCGCAATGGGCTTCGGAAGAAGTAGACCATGTTCAGAACATGTGGTCTTTTGGATGCTTTAGGCCATGTCCCACACATATTTGTCAAATACTTTATCACCACAGGATTTGGAAGAATTAGACCATGTACTAGAAATATATATCTCAAAATTATATATATCACATATGTCATAGTTTTATTATATCATTTCAATCATGATTAATCAAAATTAATCCCCTTACCACAATTAACCATCACAAATTCCCTTAATTAATTCATAAATTTATAAGTACAAGTACATTAATTAATTTGACAAGTAATTAATCTCTTCACAATATCAACATCCATTTATTAATTCACCAATTAACTATTCATAACATGAAATCAATAAGCAATAATTAATTCCCCAATTAATTATCTTAAATCAAAAAATCAAAACCACATAATTAATTCTATAATTAACTATCCATAAATTTATGGTATCATCATTCTATAATTTCACAATTTGATATTTAATTAATTCACCCAATTAATTAATTATATTAGGAAAATACAATTTCTTAACAAATCTAGAAATTTTACTATTTTAGTACATTTAATCAAGAACACAACTCAGGTATTTTAATATTATATCACCTACTTTTATTCTTTGATAATGATTTCTGAATGGAAAACCCCAAAATTGAGCAGCGCAACAACGTAGATAATGATTATGATCTAAACCCCTAAATCAAGTTTAATGACATCAAGATCTTATGAATCTAGTTCTAAATATACTATCATAGATCTATTTATAAAAAATATGTTTAGATCTTAAAAAAAAGTGAATGAGTTCCATCAAAAGAACAAGGAATGAGAAGAGTAAGAAAAGAAAGATAACGTAATAGGATCTTCGTATTGGGAGAGGAGAAGATCTTCATTCCGGGCTTAAAATCCTGAAGAATAGAAGTTGTGAAGTTTTGAAATTCCTCTAGAGATCTCCAAAATCATTAAAGGCCTCCTATGTTTGAGTGGGGAGGAAATTTTGGTTAATTAGGGGTTTCAGGAAATTTATAAAATTGTTTTTGGGAAAAATTAATTCCCACACACCGTTTTCCCAAAACATGTGCCAACCCTAGTCCTATTCTTTTAGGGGTTAATGGTTACTCCTATGATGGAACATGGTTTTCCAAACCATGTTAAGAAGATATGAATCTCCTCTTACTGGGTTTTCACATTTATTTGGGCTAGGGCATATGGTTTTCCCAAACTATGTGCCAATCGTGTACAACCCATATTTCTTTTATTTTTTCTCAATTCCACCCAAACACACCCTAATGTAAAATCCAAATTAATATCACTCAAAACTAAATAAATTATTTCATGTAAACAAGATTGAGACAACACCAGAAAATTTCTTGATCTTACAATCTCCCTACCTTATAACAGCTCATCCTCGAGCTACACAACCAAACATCCTTAAGATTTTGAGCTAAAGAGATTAGGCCACTAAGCCCTGATATTTTCTTCCCATTCCCATGATTCCTCATACACATGAACATGTTTCAATAGTACATTTACTTTCATCGTGGCCTTTCCCCATAACACATTCTCCCTACTATCTAACACACGTATCAAATGATCTTCAAAGGACACATCTATCTCGAGATCAACCTCAACCACATTAATCACATGAGAAGTGTCGGGATGATATCATCGTAGTTGTGAAGTATGAAAAATGAAATTCATATCACTGTATTTTTGTGAAAGATCCAATCTGGATTCCACCATCCTGATTCTATCCACAATCTCAAATGGTTCTATAAACCTCGGCGCCATCTTGCGTTGCCTCGGTATCCTATGGTGACCCAACGTAGGCGAAACCCGAAGGAATACACAATCACCCTCTATAAAATCTAGTGGTCATCTATAACTTTTATCATGTGACTTATGCATACTCAGAGCTATATCCATACATTTCCAAATCAACTACACCTACTCTAATGTCTCCTACATGAGTCTTGTTCCCATAAAATTTGACTCACTATCATCCATCTATCATAGCAGTTATTTTCACGGCCTACCATAAAAAGCCTTATATGGTTCTATATATATATGTTTCTGATAACTATTTTTATAAAAAAAATACACTAAATCCAAGTTCATTTCCCAAGACCAACTGAAGACAAGAACTCATGCTAATAGCATATCCTCAAGCACCAATATAGTACCCTATGAATTCCTATATTTCTATGGGCGAAATCGGTACTCCAAAAAACCTATGTACCAAGATCATTCTACAATACCTTCCAGAAGAATTATTTTTAGTTTGAATAACAACCTGAAACTATATTTTGTGGTACTACCATGGAAATAGACTATCTCTTGAATATAAAAATCTCCCAGTTTCTCTGCTGATAAGGTCTCTTGTATAAGAAATAGATGTGATACTTTCATTAGTTGATCCAAAAAATATAGATAGCATCACTATTCCTTAGAATCTTTAGGAGACCCACCACAAAGTCATTTTTCACATCGTCCCACTTCCATTATAGAATGGGAAATGGCTACAGTAAACATCTTGGATATTAATGATCTTTATTCACCTACTGATAGGTGTAACATGATGTCAAAAAACATGTTATCTACATTTTCATTGCTAAAAACAAAAATTGACATCATAGGTCACGATACATTTAAGTTACCTTTGTATGTACCACCCACTTTGAGATGTGAACATAATGTATCAGCTCCTCTCACATACTCATAGGAACTACATCTCGGTTCCTGACATAGATGATCTCATCCTCATCTATTATTCAATCAGAAGGTTCCTCCCTAACTTCATGGCTTTCCCTCAAGGTCAAACACTCCAGATCCTCATACATCATGTCACTAATCGATATCAAAAGAGTATACACCATTGAAACTAATACAAGATTCATATACTCCTGAATCTACTGAACCACCACATGCATCTCATCCAACAAGGTCATTTTCTTCCATATAGTACTAGACTCCTGAACTAGACATGTATGACTTTTCCTAATCAATGTGTTAGCCACATTGTTTCTTTTCCTGGACGTATATTATAGTGAAAAATAAAATGACTATATATACTCAATCCATATCCACTTTCAGAGATTCAAATATTGTTTCGAGAAGATGTATCATAAGCTATTGTGACTGTTAAACAATGTAAACTTTTAAACCAATAGAAAATTCCTTCAACAATTCAAGGCACAAACCACTGATAGTATCTTGATTTTGTGAGTAGGGTAGTTCCTTTCATGTGGACTCATTTTTCAGTACCCATATGCCACAACTCGATCTCACATAATCAACACAACTTAGAGTATAATCCCAAAGGCATCAAAATACACCATATTCTCCTCATCTGTCTTGGGTAGCATCAATATCAGTGTTGTTATCAAGTGATTCTTCAACTCTTATAAGGCCTTGTCATGATCTTCTAACCAATCAAAATTTATCCCCATTTTGTTCAAGCACAAAAGTGGTGCATCCAAATAGTAAAATTACTGAATGAAACTATGATAATATCCAGATACCCCCAAAAAGATTTGGATATAAAACAAATTCTTGGGATGCTCATTAGAAACTACTTCTTGAACCTTCTCTAGGTCCAATGACACACCTTCCTATGATATTATGTGTCCCAAGAATTGTATATGATCGATCCAAAATTAACAAGTAGATAGATTAGAGTATAGTCAATACTCTCACAGTATAATCATAATGATGTCAAGATGTTGGGAATGATCATCATGAGTCTTGGAGTACACAAAGATTTCATCCACAAATACAACCACAAACTGATCCATGTATGGATGAAATATTCAATTCATCAAGACCATAAGCAATGCTGGTTTGTTCGCCAACCCAAACAGAATTTTGATGAACCTACATGTCATACCAACTTCTAAAATAAGTCCACATTATATTATAAGTTTAACTCTCAACTGATGATACCTTCATCAAAAGTCAATCTTCAAGAACACACAAGATCCCTTCAACTGGCCTAATAGAATTTTGATACTTGGAAGAGGATATCAGTTCTTTAGTTTCATCTTGTTCAACTTCCAGTAATCGATCCACAAGTGTAATCTCCCATTATCCTTCTTTTCAAACAACATAGGTGATCCCTATGGTGATGTGCTCAATCAGATAAACTCATTATCCTCCAACTCCTCCAACTGAGTCTTGAGATCTTGATGTTCTATCGGTGCCATTCTGTATGGTGGAATGGATACTATCTCAGCCCCCTTCATGATATCAATAGTGAATTCTATATCTCTCTCAGGTGGTATCCCTAAGAAATATTTATAAAAGATATCCTGAAATAGTTCCACTACGGGTGGAAATATATCATGATTTACACCTATATCATCAATATATAAACTAGAGACCAGACTTGTGATCTCTCTCAGTTATTGATTATTTTTCCTAGCTCTGCTTTCATGGATATCACACTCCACACGATGAATATAATGGTCACCCTTATGAGAAGTAAATGTTACTCTAATTCGGTAACAATCAACATGGTCTCCGTATATGACTATTCAACCAATTACCATGATTAGTTTGAATCTTGACATGTCAGTAATACAAATATCTCATAGAAATCAATACTTCCCTACTTCAAGAGAACATCCCTTGCAAATAAAAATGTCTTCAGACCATACTCCCAACGGCGTATCTATAGTCATTACCCCAATCAAAAAATCCACCACCAGGCTTAAACCATTAATAAGCTTAGAACATATAAAGGAAGGAGTGTCACTAGTATCAAATAATTCACTAGATAATGTAGAATCCATAAAAATATTTCCTCTCCCTATCGATGCTCCAACCTTGTTATCCACATGTCTATCTTGAACCACATGAAACTATCATATCCCTCCTCAATATGATTCTATCGAACTCTCCTGAGTTGCACCACTCTACTATTGTGGGAGATCATACCCGTAAGAACTATGCACACTTCCTCTTCCACCATTGATAGTAGAACCCTATGTTTCATACTAATATGGTGTAGAAGATCCCCTTCTTTCACCACAGTTCTACCTAGATCCCCATCCTCTAACCATCTACCTCGGGTTTGTATAGGACCTCTATAAATGAACCATATTTTCTCAGGATTATAACTCCACTACTGTCGAGGATAATATTCATTTTCTACCAAACTAGTGTAAAAACATATTTGTAATGTCCTAAGTAACTAATACCTATGACTTCCCATTTTTCTTACCATTGTTCTGGCTAAATGTTTCATATCGGCGCTTCCTGCTCTCAAAATCCTCACATTCTATTTTTCCAATATAAACCAAATGTCCTCTATTGGATTTATCCTTTCAGTTTCCCTCTAATACCAGAACATGGTTGAAAACTTATGTAAAATTCTTCCGTATGAAGATATTTACATGGTTCTTAATATCATACATAGGTCTATCTTGAATCCTCTTTGACGTAGTTTCCTCATATCCTGCCAACACTTGAGAAAATCACTGAAAATCTATGAAGCATCCAGCATAGTCCATTACAAACATGTTCCCCTAAGTCAATATAATGAATTCAGCTACTGCATCAGGTCTCAGTGTGTCTATATAAAAGTTATTAAAGAAATTATCTTGAAGGTCCTTCCATTCCATTTCTTCCAACTTTCCATATTGAGCCTAGAATTCCCAATAAATGTTTTCTTATCCTCATAGCATATAAGAATCCGACATTACCATCCTCTCAACAGGACTCTCTCTATGGTCAAGTATCGTCTGGATGGGCCCGATCCAAAACACAACTCCCTCGAGTCCAACCTCTATAGTAAAAGTCAGAGGATTATACAACTAAAACTCCCTTATCAGATCATAAATGATTTTCACAACCTTCCCTATGTATTTTTACATGAATAATATAAATGAAGTGAAGTTGTCTTGGAACTTCTCCCCATATTCATCACCATGAACTATCGGTTCCTTAGGTTCCATCACCAGAGGATCATTCCTAGCCATGTCCTCTGGTCATCCTCTCAACAAGAATCATTGTGGAGGCATATCTCTACAAATCCAAACATTTACCTTAGGACATAGTTCAAAAAAATAACATTTTTTTGTAACATGGAATCAGAAAAAGATACAACACGTCACTACACAGCCAAAACAGAGGCTCTATTACTACCCTTAACCATCTTATGGCTATTACTTTCTTAAAAAAGGGTAAACACATTTTCACTATTTGAATTTTCATATTATATACCCATTTTTTCTCATCTTTTATCATTTAACATTTTCAATATCATATTAGGAACCATTTTCAATTTAATTTCAAAATCATGGAAAACAAAAATTCCAAGTTTAACAACTTACCCATAACATATTTTCCCATGCATTATTAAGATGATGCATGTCACAATAACCTTAAGTGTCTATAATGATGCATGAAAACTCAACATTCGTTCCACACAAGGTCATGATTCAATTCATAGAAGAAAAAACAATTTTGAAATCACACAACTAGTGTGTCACCCAATGTGAAATAATATTCATCTCTAATAACAAATACCAATAACAACAATCACACCCTGGGTACATTAATTTTCCACCATACATGGGTTTGCAAATCCCATGCATGAGCTCAAGTCCAAGCTCCATCTCTTCCTGGTATCTTATCTACCTTTACCAAATAGCAAGAAAAAAAGAAGAAGAAAAAAATGGAGCATTTATCCCACTTTGTGATATCCTATCTTAGGTTCCATGCACCAGTTCCTCAGGCTAGTTTTCCATGTGACATGAGGCGCACCTCCCCGAATTCCAGAGGTTGCAGACTAGTAGTGAGGGTCTAGTAAGTCAGCCATCGGAAGACAATACCCTCTTTTTTCATAGTAACACATCATTAAAATATTTAAAAATATAGAAATCATATATAATCATAAACAATGAAAATATCAAAAGTCAAACAAGGTAGGAAATAAAATATCCAACTAAAACAGAAATAAATTCCATGATAAAGTATATGTCAACTGTCTAAAATGAAAACTGAAAATAAATACACCAAAGACTCCAAAAATGTCTAAAACCATGTATGCTTCCCTCATCCAAGATCCATCCCCAAATTAGCAATTTAACCCAGGGCCCTTCCCATAAACTTTCCTTAAACAATAAAGTCTATTTGCGTACTGATCAGGCACCTTCAGTAGGGTGTGAGTATAAATCAGTCAGCCACCACCAATAGTTTCTAAAAAAATCCTGTCAAATAATAGTGTATGTTTTTGTATAAATATGTAATTAAAATTCAGAAGTAAATAATTATCACATTATCCATTAATATTTACTTAACTACACAAACCTCCATGTTCATGTGGACACCCCAAACTCAATACCTACTTCATCCCATTCGAGAGTCTGATCTAATCCAAATTATCAATTAAAAATTCATTAAATAAATGGGATTTTATTATCCATTCTATTTCAAATTTTAAATTGGATAATTGTATTCATGGTCTAATTCTATTGATTTGGGTATTGACCATCATGTCAAGGACCCTATGGGCTTGGGAAGCAGTAGACCATGTCCTAAACACACACACACACACACACACATCTCATGGAGGCCTTCAGAAGCTTTAGGACATATCCTGCTCACACACACACACACACACATATATATCACTATAAGCATCGTATATAACAGACCATGTCACACACATGTAAGCTTTTGGAAGCAATAGTCCTTGTCCCACACATATTTATCAACCAATTTATCACCATGGGATTTTGAAGCAACAAACCATGTCCTAAACTTATATATCACACAATCATATATTTCAAATATGTCACGGTTTTACAATATCACATCAAGAATTATTAATTAACATTAATCCCCTTACCACAATTAACCATCACAATTTCCATTAATCAATTCATAAATTAATTAATCCACGTACATTAATTAAATCATAAATTAATTAATATTTTCAAAATATCAACATCTAATAATTAATTCACCTACTAATTATTCAAAAAAAAATATTTCAATATCACATAACTAATTCATCAATTAATTATTCATTATATGGAATCAATATCCCATAATTAATTCCCCAATTAAATATCTCAAATCATAATATAAAACCCACAAAATAAATTTTATATTTAATTATCCCCAAATTTATGGTGTCACAAAATTTTCAATTTCACAATTCTATAATTAATTAATTCACAAAATTAATTAATAATATTTGGAAAATAAAACTGACTTAACAAATCTAGCAATTCTATAATTCAGATATACATAATCAAGATCACGACTACTAGATTTGAATATTATACCACCTACCTCGATGTGTTGATGAAGATTTCCCAATATAAATCCACAAATTTGAGCAGCATAACGATATAGATTAGGATCCAAATCTAAAACTCTATCAAAAGATTAAATACATTAAGATATTAGAAATATAAATCTATATATTCAATCCAAGATATAGATCTCTCCAAATAGGTTTAAATATCACAAAAAAGTGGATAACTTCCATAAAAAAAGAACAAGAAAATAGAAGAGGGTGAATGGGAAGACAATGGAATAAGATCCACTTATTGGGAGAGGAGAAGATCTATGTTTCGGGCTTCAAATCATGAAGAATAGAAGATTATAGGGCTTAAAATTAATATAGAGAGCTATAAACTAATGAAAGACCACCTAAGGTTGATTGGGGGATAACTTAGGGTGAATTAGGGTGTTTAGGAAATCATTAATATAATTTTTTGGAAAATTTAATCCCCACACATGGTTTCGTAAGTAGGGGCGCATGGTTTTCCCAAACCATGTGCTAACTTTGAACTTGTTATTTTAGGGGTGCACAGTTACACCTAAGATGGTGCATAGTTTTATAAACCATGTTCCATCCTTGTAAGTCCCCTATATCTAGGTTTTCATAAATAGTTAGGCTAGTGTGTGTGGTTTTTCCTAACCGTGCGCCAACCATGAGTAAACCTTATTTCTTAATTTTTTATTAATTTCACCCAAACACACCGCCAAGTAAAACAAAATCAATTTACTAAAAAATAAAAGCAAATATTTCTTTTAAACATTGTTTAGATAACTCTAGAAAATTTTGGGATCTTACATAACGTATCTCTTATCACCATCCTAAAGTCAAAACCCAAGATTTTTATCACTATAACACACATAGAATGATGTATTGGAATCTTCATGAAACTTATCATTTTCTATAAAATCCATATATAGATAAAATAAACATTTTGAGAAATTAAGTTGAGATAAATATACTATTTTACCAGTACATGGTTCTTTTGGAAGATCATATTTGACTTCTTCTAAAGAACTCTTGTTGATCAAATAGAAGGATTATCAATCTATTATTGTAGCATGATATTTGGTATATTAAACTTTTTATCCTCATTTTCTATTGAAACATTAAATATATTGTTACCTATCCCAAATTCATCCATGGATCATGTGAAATTTAATTAATAATTAATAATTAAAGAAAAAATAAAGTAAAACCATGACATTTTCGGTTTTTATGGGAATCATGTTTTGCTCATCTTTAGTGATCATCCCTTCAATTAATCATACCTAAATCCCTCTAGATCATCCATAAAAATTTTGGAAACTTGAGCTATCATCATACTATGAAACAATAGTGTTAGTAGGGCTAATTTGGGGCTCTTCAATGTAATCTTAATCATCATAGATCAAGCTAACGATCCTTAAACAAGGATCGCGCAATCATTTATCTTCCCTATGATTTTTTCTCTCTATGTCTTGAGAGATGTGGGAAAAGAGAGATAATTTTTAAAATCCCTTCTCACACTCATTATGGGTGTTACAAATGCTTTTATACATACGTTATAACTTCCATAAATTTCATTTTGTTCCAATGGAAGTTAACCTTTTTAACATACCCAAAAACGACACAAATGAAACTTAAAAATATCTGCAAATGTTGTGGGTATTTTAACACATTCATGTAACACAAAAACTATTTTACATGATAAAATATGAATCATTAAATAAACTCATAAATCCCTTTTATATTGAAAAAATTATTGAATATTAAATATTTAATATTCATTCGAAAAATATTTTTCATTATTTTCACTAAATATATGGTGAATATAAAAATAAATTAATTCAATAGTTATTATTCTAAGATCAAATAAAATAGAATCTATTTATTTCCATTTTTGTTGTATAAACATCAAAATTAACTTGCCACCATCATGGGGCCCACAATGTCCTAAAATCCAATTCACTTGATTTATACAATCATCTTAATGCACTTTTTGTGTGAACCTCTAGTCCATTATCGTGATAGGAGTGAATAGTATTCATAAACCAAGAGTAGAGTCTAGTAACACATTAATGTCCCTAAAGAGGGTAGGAAAATTTATATATGTTAGACCCATGAGACTCTTAAAATGAACCATGATATTCCCCATCCTCTACACTCAGGTAAATGTGCTTTTAACTAGGACACTCAATAGGGCTATGTATTGTGGATATCTCCTCTAGCAAGCTCAGGATTTATTTCACCTCCCAATAGATTATAAGCAAGGGATGACTTACATTTGAACAACCACATAGATTATTTGGTACCACTATATGTCATAGTGGTACTAGAGAATCTCCCCGGTTGGATAAATGTTATTCAGCCCTGGGTTTGAATCTCTCTGGAGGCGAAATAATTCCCCAACATGCCCGGGGAGATATCCACAATACTCGGCTCATTTGAGTGGCCAAGTTAAGAGCCCAGTTACCTGAGTGTAGGGTATGGGGAGTATTTTGATCTATTTCGAGAGCATAATGGGTCCAACAATATCATTAATAATCGTTTATAAGAACACACACCATGGAATATAATATCTTTATCTGATGGTGTCTCTTAATGTTGGGCGCATACTTCATGTCATAATTATTTCTTGATTTATTTTTCATTGACCTTACTAGATAGGCTTACCTTTAATAACCATGATTATGGATTTGATAAAGGAACTACTATACCAATTAACTGGGAATGAGACATCTCATCATTTCACAAGTAAAAAATCTTTCATAATCATTCAATCAATTTCATAACACCAATGACACACCCAACAAAAACTACTACACCAAGACACATATTCCATGTTTTTTATCTTTCATGAATGTATTTAATCATATGATACACACTCATAATGATCTCAAGTCTTTATACAATACATATATATTCAAATATAGGAACTACTAATGAAACCCATAACATGTGGTGTTCTTATTCATGGTTGATTCCTCATGATCTCCTCTACTTGAGATCACCATGTCTGAAATCTCATGTACTTGAGATTACCATACATGTAGACTACCAACTCCACAAGGAAATGTGTTTTGTTATTAATTTACTATTTACATATAAGGTAATAAGTATATATTTAATGAATATATATTATATTTATGATATAATTATGATTATATAATAGTAAATAATTATTATATTTCTTTCATTCTAAGCATCGAAAAAGTGAAAACGTTTCATGTGCTATGTATGGACTACCGTCTCCATGGAGATATGAAATTCGTTTTTCATCACTACTTTATATGAATGGATAAAAAGGTGTATATAATGAATAAATTTTAAAATTATTTAATGATTTAAATTTTGGGTATGATTAAACTGTGGATAAGGTGTAATTAATGGAACCATCAATCCAAAACAATCATTAAAAATAGACAAGTTTTCACTCATTTGATCATTTTAATGAATAAATTATTAATTAAAGGATAATTGGAAATTATAATGGAATGATACATTGTAATTAATTTTTGAATATAATTATGGAATATGTGTATAATAAACTTATATTTATTATATATATGAGGTTTTATTGTGTATTAATAAAGGTGAGACATGAGGTAAGGGTTTATGTTACAATCTCATTTCTTTTCAAGATTATCTATTATAAATTATTTTATTGAAATTAAAAGAATAATGTCATTTGAAACCAATAAATTTTTTAATCCTATGGTTATTCTTTGATTTTTATATATTAGTACCATTTTTCACTCATTTGTACCTAAAAATCAAGATTGTTTTTTATGAAAAACAGTGTTTATATCCCCTTTATTCAATAAAATTTTTATTACATGTCCATGTTCTTTAAAATCTTATTAAGAATGTTATATTCTATGATGAAATGATCATATGAAGTCATTTTTAAGTGTATTTTAATTTAATTTAAAAAAATTTAAAAAGTTAATTTTATAATGTTATTTTGAATATGTTATTTATGAATTTTTATAAAAAAGTGTGAAACGAAAATTTATTTTGACATTTACCACACTAACAAATTTTATTACCATCGTGAATAGTACTTGATTTGAAGCCTCATTTACATGTTTCCATGGTTTTATTTAATGGAATTATTTTGACTAAATATTCCAAGAATGTTTTTTAACATTACCAAATGAAAAGTGACATTTCTTCATGATTTTTAAAGGGTATTTTAAATAATTTTATAAAATAGATATTTCATATAGGAAAATATATTTAAGGATTTTTATGTTTCCCTAGGGATATTCTCCTATGATTCCATACACTTTTATAGATAACATATGATGATGACTAGCTTTGGATTATTACAGGAATCATGTTTCTTTCCTATGAGTTAATTAAGATATGAGGAGGTAATGAATTATCTTATGATATTATCCAATTCCATTCTCTAGGATTATAATTATTATTTTTAATAATATTTTTACAAAAAACTATTTATTTTTCCTGCTTTATGATATGATGATATTATGAAATTTTTATGATAATTTGGTAAAAATATGTATGGTTTTGATTATGTGATCTGTGGGACTATAATTATAAATCCATCCAATGTATTAGGAGAAGAATGATATTTCATGTGATTATATGGAATGGAATGAGGAGTGAACTTAATTCAGTAAAAGAATCTATCCAATATGAAAGTCTTGGTAGTTAATCTTCACTAAGGAAATGACAGAATATGGAGGGAACCCAATTCACTATGATAGTTTTGGAAGTGTTCCTTAACTAGGAAAATGATTTTCATTGATTAATTGTATTCCAAAAATCTATGTCTTAGGATTATGATATGTTCTCATAGATCATGACTAATTTCTAATGATTCCAAAATCTTATAACTAATGTTCTTGTTATTAAAAATACTTATTCCATGATTGATGATTACATATATTTTAATTATTGGGTATTAATTTCATATGTTATAATCATGTTATCAAACCCTTATGGTTATATAATTCTCACATATAATTATTCATGGAAATCATCTATGTTTACCATTATTAGGAATGTAATCTAAACCATTTCTATGTTTTGTTTCCCTAGGTTATGAAGAAATGATTTAAGTATGGTATGTTCATAACATGTGCAATGTGAGATGAACTTTGTAAGAGATATTGAGGGTATTTCATGAAATAATATGATTATGTATCTAGTCTAGAAATACACTAAAACTTTATAATTCTATGGAATTTAATATTTTTATATGTATTGAATATCCATCTAAAATGATGTAATATTTATATATGAAATTATTGGGTTTCCTTAGTTGGTATTAGATTTGGGTTTAATTATTTTTAGAGATTAGGTTAAGATAATTTATTGAGAAAATATATGATAATTATAAGTATAGGAATACATATTGAAGGTATGGTAAAATAGATAATTTTGGTTTTCCTATAAAATAAATACCATTATTGATACTGGAATGTGGATGTAGATGTAGAAGATATACACCTAGTGGTAACAACGCTGAAAGGGGCATATTAGGTACTAACTTGATTATCACTGATGAAAGACGAGTGTCCCAAATCTTCACACCTAGCTAGACACTCTTGGAGGATATGGTTGGGTTAATTTACTTTATCTTTATGAACCATTATAATGATTTGATGGATTAAATCGATGAAAACCTAGGAAAATTCATAATTATATGAGATGAAAAAATGTTTCATGGGTTTAAAGAAGGGTTATATTTTAAGACATCATAATAATGATTTTCATAATCATATTATTGTTTAATATGAAATTTATGTTTGGAACTCACGCTATGTTTTTTTTGTTTTATTCAATGGATAGAACCAAGAGGAATCATGTGGAAAACCAATGTGATAGCCAATGCAAAAACCATCTTTATAAGTAACTAAATAATATAGTAACTGAAATTTTAAAACATGTGATTATTCATAATTAATTATATTGTTTTATGATTAACAACCTAAATGTAGGTAAATTTATGAATGAACCAAATAAATGAAAAAAAATTAAATTTAGGGAAGTTTTCTTGACAAAGAAAATAGGGGGACGAACATTTATCTTTCTATATGTCAAGAAAATGTGATGAAACACCCAAGTAAATTTCATAAAGTAAAAAAGAAGATTTTTTATGTGTGTAAACAATGAGTTTAATGAAACTAATGACTAGTGAAAATGAACAGTTTAATGGAGGTAAACGATGTTTATCCTAGGTTACCATTGATAGTTAAATGTATTATGTGTGGGGAATATGGGAATTTTCAGAGTCAGTTCCCTAATCCAATCGATAACTCTTAGAACATGGAAGGGCCTATGATGTGTCAATAATTGAATTATATCAAGATTGTTAAGGAACACTTATCCTCCACTCCAAATATGGGGATTATATATTTAAATTTTTTAAGAATATTCCCTATATAAATCATTTTTTCATACTTTAGTTTAATTTTATGTGATTTTGAGCATTGATTATCTCTCTCTACACAGATTCGATATAAATTAATGGAATATGGAAATCAAATGTTATATCTTGAATCAACATATGCTGATTTTTTGTGGTAGGATGGATATGAGCATACAAAGGATATTACATCTTTTTAATGTGTTTTACAACCCATTAGTGGGTAATATTTATCTAGAATATTTCTGGATAAACTTTATAATTAATATATTAATTTTATTCGATAGTATTATAATATAATACTAACAAACTTTCTTAGACTTCCCCCAAAATGTGATGCTGATTTTTAAATAGAACTCATGCATGGTGCTTCAAAGATCCCATATAGAATGGACCAGATTGAGTTTCAAAAATTGATGAAGTAACTCTTGTAGAATCTTGAGAATGGATTCATATGACCCAATTAATCACCATGGAGTGAAACTATTCTTTTTTTATGAATAAAGAAAAATCATTCTGTCTTTCCATTGGTTATCAAGAACTTAACAAGATAAATATTAAGAACAAGTATCATCGACCCCATATTGATGGAATTTTTAATCAACTTCATAGATATGAATGGTTTTTTGAAAATGACCTTTGTTCTTTATATTATCAACTGAGGGCCAATAAAGAATGTATACCCAAGACAACCTTCCACATGAGGTATAGTCATTAAGAATTTATAGTGATGCCCTTTAGAGATGCCAATGTCCCCAATATCTTCATGGACCAAATAAATAGATTTTTTTATAGATTACCTGGATTAGATTTTGTATAACACCCTGATATTTTAAAAATAAACCATGTTCGATAGTGTATATGAAATGTAACATCAACCATAAATGAACATTGAAATATTAGTATTTTAACCGGCCCGTTATAACCTATAAATTAAATTGGAAGGTATAAATAGGATTAAATACAGTATAAAAAATCTATAAATTTCCTAATCAAAATAAATGTATTGATGACTCTTTATTAAATAATCACGTAATTTTTAGTAAATTTATTTTATTCTTCAAAAATACATTTTAAAAAAAATTGATTTTATTAGATTTTGTGAGAAACTTTAAAAATTATTTTTTTGAAATTCATGAAATTTTATTTAAAAAAAGTATATAATTATTTAAATCAATATCTCAAAATTAACTTATGGTGAAATTTTAATATTTTTATAGAATGTTTTATTTTCAATTAATTGTGAATAATACGGATTTTTATTGAAAACCATATTTTCTTTTAAATTATTTACGAAGAGAAATTTTATTTTGGATTTATTTTAAAATTTAATCAGACCAGTTTGATTAAAAATAATTCAATTTCAATAATTAGAATTAATTTTATACTTTAATTGGGTATAAAAATATTTTTATACTTAAAATAAATTTTTCTAAAAAATTGTTTTTCATTGTGTTTTTCATTTTAATATATCATTATTTTTTCCACTTATAGAAATATAATCTTAAAAAATAGATTTCATATTTGGAATCAGGAGTCCCATATTTGGTAAATAAGTCCCTGTCATTTTTTGTCATTATGAATAGTAACCATAATAAATAATTTCCACCATAGTAAGAGTTAATTGGGTAATTTATTTTAAAAATAACATGATAAGGATAGGAAAATGAAAATAACACCTTCCTTTATCCTATTGGAAGAGTTTAGTTTGGCCATGTCCAAAAACTTCATTCTAATTTGTTTTATTATTTTTAAAATTTTGACACAAGGATAATCCAAGTCTATGATCAATTATAAAATATTTATTTGATGATAATTGATTTTTTTCATGTAAATTTATTAAAAATATTTAGTAAAAAAATTTTCCTTAAATGATTATGTAACACTAACACAATATTTATTTCAATAGTCGAAAAATAAATTAAATTGATTTTCAAAATATTAAAATTAATATAATATTTATGAATTAATTTGTTCCATGATTTTTTTAGTTAAATATAACATTTTATTTATTTTTTTAATGTATTATATACTATTTAATGTACTATTATGTTGTTTTCAAAGTCAAATTAAATAAATACTATCGAAACTGTCATTTATGATATTTTATGTTAAATAATATTTTTTTAAATTACTTCAAATTCCTAAAAATCTTGATAAAGGACAATTATGATGAAATATGGTCTAAAATTTCACCACAAGTCCATTTATGAGCTAATGTTAACCATTTTAGTAAAATTAAAACCCATTAATATTGAAAAACTCATTACCGTGTTAATGTTAAAATTGGATAACCAGGTGGTTAATCCCGATTATAAAGTTCAAAATGATTTCAAAACCTATTAAAATTTTATTTTATGATTATATTAAAACCATATCATTTTGATTTTAGAATGAATTTTATTTAGAAACCATTTTCTTTGAGTTAGACACATGTTTTATGATAGTATTTCATTTATTTCCAAAAATGACATAAATGAAATTTAAAAAAAAAATATTTTATTACATGATTTCAAATTACTGAAACTACTATATTCATTAAATTGATTGGTATATGGTTTGAAATATCAAAAATGGTCCATTTATGGTCCAATTTTCTGTTTTTAGTAACTATCTTAACAGCTAAAGCATAAAAAACATTATTATCATGGTAATTGTTAAAAGGATTAACGAAGGGTTAAAAAAAACAAATAAGGCTGAAAACAACAATGAAACTTGTCCAATTTTTATTATATGAGAGTATTTAGAATCATTACTATATTATATTTGAATTATAATCATTATTTCCCATTTTAACCTGAAATTTAATTTATATTAATTTAATACTTAAAGAAATTCCAAGAGTGTCCCTCCCGAACATATAAGCTTTCACATCTTATCATCATTTATTCACTATTAAATAGCCATTTGTTTCATCCAATACCTACCTAAATCACTTCATAAAACCCCTTAAAACCTTATAGAGGTCTTATTTTGTGCATAATCCCAACCTTATAGGGATTATGGTGTCAAGCAAAGAAGATTTTCCGGAGAAGATATATAACTTCATACAGATTATTTTAGTATTATTTCTTCTTATGAATCCTTAAAATATTATTAAAACATGTTTAAATAATAAAATAATTATATTACATATACTGAGATATTTTTTTGTTAATGGAATATCTTATATACATATTATCGTCCATCAATGGTGAAAAGAAACCCTCATTCGTCTACACTACAGACTACCACCTCGCAAACCAATGTAACTCATTTTTAATCACCAAATCTCATGACTGGTTATAATGATGGATTTAATGTATATATATTATATTAATGAAATAATTATCATTATTTAAATATAATATTTCATCTAATTTCTTACATTTCCATCCATTTAAAAATAACATCTTTCATGCGTACTTGTGGATTACAACCTACAAGAAGCAATGTGATTTTTTTCATGGCCACATCACATGGGTTCTATATATAAGAATAATTAAAGAAATTATATGATATATATTATATAATAATCAATCTAAATATTTAAAATAACAATTAAATTATTTCTATAATAATATTTTAGAAATGGAAATGTTACTCATTCGTACATATAACCTACCATCTCCATGACCATACCATAGTTAATTTTTCATAACCATATTTCATTGTTTTTTTTAAAAGTATAATTTATTTATAAATTTTTTTTTGAATTTATTATTATTATTTATATTATTAAATAATGACCTCATTGTCCGTAGTTAACACATCAAATCCATTTTGGACATATGATAAAAATATCGTCAAAACATTCGATGAGAACTTTATTGATAAAGTAATTGCATACAAAATTGTAATAAATAAAATAAAAGGAATAATAAACATGAAAAAGGTTCATAATAAAGTAAATAATTAACATAATTTTATTATTTATGAAGATAAATAATGTAATTGGAGTTTCACACTCGAGGAAAGAGACAATTTAATTTGAAAACCCAATTTAAATGTTTTAAATGTTTATTTTCTAAATATTTTTCATCCATGTCCATATTCTTAAAATTATTTTATTTATTTATTTATATTAAAATAAATGAATTATAAAATACATTTTATGTCACTTTTCACTTTATTTTGAAATTTTTTTCAAAAGGAATCCTTTATATATTTTATATGAAACGTTTTGACAAAAGGGAAAAAGGGGTGTTTTGTTTTAATGTAGAAGATATCAATGATTATTCATTTCATTATAAAAATTGTTTTATGTTTAGATTCCTTTGAAATATTTCATGTTTTATTCATAAAAAACTCCTCTTTTAATTTTTTATGATTATTTTCAAAAAGGGTTTCAAATGGAATTGGTATTTTAATATCCATAAATGTTTTCTTATGGGTGAAAAGAATATTTTTATTAGTGTAATATTTCAAATTTTAAAGAATTTATGTTATCTAATTATGTTATGGTCCTCTGAAATTATTTAGGACAAATGTTGGTTCATTTATTTACCATGGAAGGGTGGTTCCATTACAAACCATGGATAGGTGGTTCTGTTATAAATTATAGATTATCGGTTTTGTTATAAACCAATGATGACTGGTTTTGTTATAAACCAATGACGAGTAGTTATGATATAAATATATGAGGGGTAGTTATGTTGTAAACCAAGGATGGGTCAGTCTTTTATATCCCTAAAAAAAATTCGGTAATTATTATGATCTACAAAGAATTATGATGGAAGTTAAATGATGTCCCAAGTCACTTACTTGATTTATTTATGCTCAAATTATTTTTTTATAGAAAAATTTTTATTTTAAAGGTAATCTAACAATATTATGTTTAAAAGAAATTATTTTACAATTATTAAAGGACAAAAAATAATTATGAAAAATTTTTCTCATTATTATATAATTTTTTTAATGAAACATTTAGGTTTTTTATTTTTCCGTTATGATTTATAATGAAGGGTTTTATGAAAATAATTGGGTATAGAAGTTTATTTCTTGATTAAAAAAATTTTTATGTTGAGATGAAACATTAATTTGGAAAATAAATGTTTTTATATGTATTCATTGACTAAAAGGATTTTTTATTTATTTTTATATGTACCTTATTAGTTTTCTTTTCTCATCCAATTTTTGTAATCATTTTAATAGGGTTTTAAAGATGAGAAGGGATAATGATGAGATCATTATAAATTTTTTGATTATATGTCATTAAAATAAAACTTGTTTTATCTTAAAAGTAATTTTTTTGTGGAAAATAGATACTATGTAGAAGTTTTCACTTTATGATATAATATTTATTTATTTAAGTGTGATATCTCAGTCCTCTGAAACTCTAAACCCTACAGATCCTCAAATTTAAGAGAACAAATTATAGACATAACACTCATGATTATGTAATTTTTATGGATGGGTCACTATATTATGGTAGTCATTATAAATTATGTTATTATATATTGTAAGATAAAGGAATATAATGAATATTATCTATCAATTTTGTAAAAGGGCCCGAGGTAGGAGAAAATACATTCCAAATTCAGAAAATGTGAATTTTGGTTAAAAAAGATTCATTTTTGTGCTATATAATATCAACTTAAGTTATATTAGTGGATTCTTTAATGGTGAAAGTTATTGAAAAATGTTCCAGACCAACCATGGTGATCGATATCCATAATTTTCTTTAGATATATGGATACTATCAATACTTTTTGAGATATTTCTCATAGATATATAGTCTAATAACCTAGTTGGAAAAAAAGTTAGCTTGTTCCTTTAGAAAAACTAATGTGAGGAAAATTTCAAGGAATTGAAGAGAAGGATTCTTAGTAAAACTATGATCACATTTACTTATAGTATAGATGTTTTTGGTATCTATAGTAATAAACTAAATAATTAACTATAATTCATCCTCATGTATAATGACACAATGATACCTTATTCCTTATACCAATTGAAAATTCATTAAAAAAATTAACAGACTCATGATTTGGAGATACAAGAGGTAATTTTTTCATTGAAAATATCTAGGAATTATCTCTATGGTAAAAGGTATGATATATATATATGTATCATAAATTATTAATGTATATATTAACCCAAAAATATATCAATATATACTAAAAGTGATTGTTTAGATTGATTAATTATTATAAACCCTCAATAAAACTACCACATAAGGAGTAAAATACGGTGATAGATACACTGAATTAGAATGAACATGAAAGTTTTTACATGATAAGGATTGAATAAGACCCAATTTTTATGTATTTTCAAAAAAGTGTCCTAAAATAATTAATAATTTTTAACCAATTAGATCGTCCTCAAATTAATGTTCAATTATACATCCATGTGAGGATTAAAGAGGTGCAGAAGGAAGATGTGGATCTATAGAAGAATTTGAGGAATGTTACTATGTTAAACCCATATTATAAAATAATTATTGGGTTTAGAAATGGATTATGTGTCCCATAAATAACAAAATTAAAGGATTTTCTTGATGAAGAAAAAAATTCATCATTCTCTATCCATCCTATAAATATAAATATGCATAGAGTTCTGAAAGAGTATTTCTTGTTGGATAACATTAAAAGAGATATTGTAGAGTTTTTAAATAAATTATTGGTGTTTCAGTAAGTTAATTTTGAGAGAAAAGTTATATTGTGATGTAACAACAATCACCTACACAAGAATGGAGGTGGAAAAACATTACAATGTATTTCTTCATCAGACTCCTCAAAATATCAAAAAAGAACAATGTTATTTGGGTTATATTCGACCAAATTACAAAATTAGAACATTTTTTACCATAATATAATATTTAAATCTTAATAAAATAATAAGGATATGCATTGAGGAAGTAATAAGGTAGTATAGAGTACTATATTCTATTTTATTTTATCGGCGTATATGGTTTACCTCAATATTCTGAAAAAGTATTTAGTAGGAATTAAATAGAAAATTGATCGTTAGTAATACATATAATAATTAGATAAATGGTAATAATGAGAGAATTATTCAACCTTAGAATATATGTTTTGAGAATGATCAATGAATTTTAAAGGTGGTTGGGATCAAAACCATTCTCTGTTAGAGTTTTATTACAATAATATCGTTCACTCGAGCATTTAGATGGCTCCTTATAAAACCCTATGTGGAAGGAAGTGAATAACTCCAATGTGATGAGATAAATTTGGAGGAATAAATATATTAGAACTGATTATTTTGTAATAAATACCAGAGAAGTTAAGATCCATTGATCAATACATCCATGTGTCACAGAGTCAATAGAAATGTCTGTTGATAATAATAGTTGAGATCTTGAGGTTGAAGTTAGTGACATGGTATTCATGTGAATATATCCTTGGATACAGGTAATGAGATTTGGAAATAAGGGAGAGATGATCCCTTGATATATTGGTCCCTTAAAAATTATTTATCATAAAGGGACAATTTCTTATCTCTTGGATGTTACACTGAATCTCTCTCAAGTACATGATGTGTTTCATGCATGTCTATTGAATTAGTAAATACCTAGTTATCCATATATATACCAAATTTATATGTCATAACACTAGAGAATGATATACCTCAAAAGGAATAACCATTATCGATCTTGTATTGAAGAGTTAAATTAAAGAAGAGAATGAAAACTCAAATGGTGAAATTATTATGTAAAATCATAAAATTGAGGAAGCTACATGAGAAATTAGTGATGTGATGATGTATAAGTTACCTCAGTTGTTTTTATGAGAGATATAGAATTTAATTGTAGAATTATTATAATGGGGTTGTAAATATTATAACACCTTAAGCTTTTATGAAAAAAGTATATTCAAATTAATTTTATTTCTCAGATTTGTTTAATTACATGAAACAATGATTTTAAATAAACCACAATATACTATTAAAATATTATTAGTGAATATTATAGTTATAACCAATGTATTTGATTGTAGGGTACGAATAAGACTAACTAAATTATAAAAAATTATTTATTTCACATTTATAAAATAATTTTAGTGGATATCAATTCATTATAAATTAAAATAATAACATTTGAATGTAGAAATGTATGTTTATCTTAAAAACAATTATGCATGTAATGTTTTTTTAACACAATAAATTAAATTAACAACTATTAATGAATTATTTTAAGAAAATTTATAGATTATAAATTCAAAAAAATGTTTTAATATTAATATAATAATTTTTACTAGGTATTTAATAATTATAAATAATGATTTATGTTTAAAAAGTTATATTTCTAAAAACACACTTGTGAAAAATTAGGCATTTTATATTCATGTTTTTTAAATTTTAATGTTTCTTAAAAAGAGACAATATTGAAATTGGTATTTTAAATATTTTTCTAACATCATATATTTTTAACCTATATTTAAAACTATATTTCACATTTTTTTAAAACACTATCAAAGGAATCAGTCAAAATGTCTACAATAGAATGTTTTTTTACATTGATTATTATATAACCAACCTGAAAGCCCTTTATAATGTTGGTTATTTAAAATATCTAAAATGGTAAAATATATGTCAGTTATACAATAATAAACATGGAAATCCAATTTTTTCAATATTTAATTTCAATACTAATTAATCGCTAAAATAAAAATACATGAAAGATAGTGTAGAAAATCAGAGAAACCAAATGAAATTATGAAATAAAAAACTTAATACATATGTTTAAACTCTAATATCATTTAATTTTCCTTATATTAAATATTTTTTTATATTCATTTAATTTTGTGGATATAACTCAAGATACAACCAAATATGACAATGTTGAGGCATTTTAAACTCTAGGCAATGAATCTCATGATGAATATTAATATTTTTATCTCTATCAGAATAAAAAATATTCTTCATAAGAAAAAATATCCAAGATAAGAAATATATTCAGATAAATGTTTATAAAAATAAATAATGATAGAATAAATATAAATACCAAAAATAAATAATTGAAATGAGAATCGATTGAAGGGTAATATGGATCAAAACATAAGCCGAAAAAAATAATAACAGAGAGAGCATAAATACTTATATAGGGTTCTTCATAATGTTTCACACATAGTCATAAATTTTATGTTTTATTTTAAAATGTTTTAGGGGAGATATGAAATATTTGAAAAATAAATTATGCGATTTGTGAAATTTTAATTTTTAAATCGATTATTTAAATAACCAATAAAAAAACCTCTCTCCAGGGGTGGTTTTAAAATTTATTTGTCCATAAAAAACATTTAAAACCCTATTTAATTGTGATGTATTTGATAAATGATGTTAAAACCCACTGGTAAAATTTATTTAATTTCATTTATCTGAATTACAGATATAAAAATGATGATGTAAAGGAATATTTTTGTACAATTAATGGTTTACATTAAATTTTAGATGATTAGTTTTAAATAAATTTTTGAAACTTATAGTAATTACATTTAATAAAATGGTTTCCATATTTGAAATCATAGTATTTGAATTTGGTAATGAGTCTTATATCATTTTTTCTTAATGAATAATAATTTTTTTATCACATTTAGGGTTAAAACGGGTTTATCGAGGGTAAACTTGGGGACATGAGTGAAAATTACAATTAAAAGACTATAAATATTATTGTATTAAGATATTTCAACATCATATTATATTAAATTATAATACTTTTCCATTTTTACCATATTCCCAATAAAATATCTTTATATTATTTCAGTCTTTTATGTAATTCAATGTGTATCCCCCCTCACTTATAAAAGGGAACCTTTTATCCTACCTTTTTAACAAAAATTGAAAACTCTATATTTAAAAATAACTACCCAAAAAACTTCATATATTTATTCCCTTTATTATTGACCTTCTTTTATTCCCAAAAATCCATCCACGAATCTTTAAGTTTCTCTTAAAAGGAGGATACCTTAAGAATAGTTATAAATTCTTACTGATTTGTTTTAGGTTTCTGTGGTCTTAAAAATCATACAAGTTTTCTATAACCAAAATAACAAGTTATTATTAGTATTATACCTAAAATAATATGTTATTATGTTATTTTGATATCTATTTTATATCTACTTCCCATCAATAGAAAAATGATAATGTTGCTCGTGCATATGGGTAGACTACCACATCCATGAAGGGATGTGAGTCGTTTTTCATTTTCAATTTACATGGATTGTAATAATGATAGATTTAATAAATATATATATGATAAATTTGATATAATTATGATTATTTAATTGTAATTTGTTTACCTTTATTTCATTCTAATCATCAAAAAGTAAAAAACCTGACTTCTGTGTATGTTCAGACTACTATCTCAACAAAGTGATGTAATTCATTTTTCATAATTAATTAGTATGAATACTTATAAAAGTATAAATAATGAATAAATATTACAATTATTCTTTGAATTATATTCTATATATGATTAATCCATGACCATAGTGAAAATAATTGAACTATCAACCAAAACATGCCCGGAAAATGAACCAGTTTTCACCGAATGTTCATTTCAATGAAGAAATTATTAATAAAAGTATAATTGGAAATTATTATGTAATGATAAATAGTATGTTTTTTCTATATATGGTTTTGGAATACATTTATAATACATATAAATTTAATATATAGTAGTTTTGATTTTATACAAATCAAGACGGGACTTGAGGTTAGGGTTTATGTTACAATCTCATTTCTTTTTGAGATTGTCTATACTAAATTTATTTTTGGGGGAATTATATGGATATTGGTATTTGAGACCCAAATATTTTATTTCACTTGCGTTATTCTTGAAATTTTTACATATTATTAATATTTTTATCTCTTTTTTACTTAAAAATATCGATAAAATATTTTTTAGAAAAACATAGCTTATTTCGTATTTCATTAATGAAATTTTTATTCCATATCCATATTATTTACAAAAATTTATGAATTTTATTTTCTATGATTAAATTTTTATATTTATTAGTTTTCAATAATTATTTAATTTACTTTATTATTTTTTAAAATTTATTTTTACAATGTTTTTTGAAGAGGTTATGTATGAATTTTTATAAAAAGCATGAAATGAATATTTTATTTAATTTTTACCTCTCAAATAGATTTTCCCACCAACATGAATACTATTTAATTTTTAGAAACCTTTTATTTTTTTCATGGTGATTTTAAAATAAAATATTTTCCTCAATATTATAGAAATTTATGTTTTTAAAATTTTAAAAAAATATTATTTTCATATTGATTTTCAAATCATATTTTAAAAAATTTTATATATCAGATTTTTCATCATTATCAAAATTATTTAATAATTATTAAGTTTCACTGAAGATATTAACTTATGATTCCATCCAATTTCAGGGATGAATTTTTATTATGATGATCCTATGATGGTTACGTGAAACAATTTTCTTTTCTATGGTTTAATTAGGCTATAATGAAACAGTGAATTCTCTTATGATATTATCCACTTCCTTTCTCTAGGTTGATTATGATTATGTGATGAGGTGATGTTTAGAAAACCTTTTTATTTTCCATGATTTATTTTGTGATAATATGATGAAAATTTTATGATCTTATGGAATACATATATATGGTTTCCATTATGTGATAGGTGAGAATATAATTATATAGTCTTCAAATGCATTGGGTAAAGAATGATATATCATGAGATAATACAGACTGAAATGGGGAGTACACCCAATTCAGTATAGGTCTCTATCCAATTTGATAGTCTTGAGATTAAACCATAACTAATTGTATTATGGAATTCAGAGTGAACCCAATCCACTATGGTAGTCTTAACAGTGATCCTTGGCCGTGTAAATGATTTTATATACTTATATGTTTGACACAAACCTATGTATAATTATTATCAAATTTTCTCATTGATCATGATTGATTATTGATAATTCCACACTCTTATGACTTATATATTTTTTTTACGGAAAATCCTTATTCTATGATTCATGATAAATGCTCTTTGACTGATTGGGTATAACTTTTATAAGTTATGATCATGTTATCATACCCTTATGCTTATATTATGCACACTTATGATTATTTGTTGATATCTCTCATGTTTAACATTACTAAAAATATAAACTCACACTTAATTAAGGTTTATTTCCCTATATTATGAAGAAATGTTTTAAGTAGTGTATATATACAATTTTGTACAATGTCAAAACATTTTGGGTGATGTTGATGATCTTTCATGAAATAAGACGATTATGTATACAATCACCAAAAATAGTAAACCTTTTTGGTTCTGGGGTTTAAATTTTTTTGAGATATATATAATATTAACCTAAAATTATTTTATATTTATATATAAAATTATTGGGTAACCTAATGATAAAGGTGTAAGGACTATAACCATTGAACCAACAAAATGAATGGAAAATTGTTCAGTTTTTTCTAAAATGTTGATTTTAATGAAGATTTATTAATAAATTCATAATTATAAATTATACGTAAATTTTATATAGTAATAAATGTATGAATATGGTTCTTTTCTAAATTTACAATAAATTTAAATTTAATATTTTGGAACATAAGAGTGCATATGAAGAAATTTGGGATATGATGTAAGGGTTTATTTAAAAATATCATTTTAATCATGATTATTTATGCTTGAATATCCTTGGGGAGGAATTATTTGATATTTATCTCTTAAAAAATATCTATTTTATTATCTATTAGTTATTTCATGGATTTTCATTCTTTTCTTTCATTCACCTCTCTTTCGGGTTTAAAAAAACTGAGAAAACGTTTTTATGAAAAGTTGAAAATATTTACTCTTTTATCAATAGATGTTTTTTCCATGTCTATGTTCCTTAAAGGGTTTTCAAGAATGTTAATTTTGGGGATCAAATTATTATTTAAATTCATTAAGAAACATTTTATACTTTATTTTCAACATTTTAAAACGAATTATCTTACCATTTTTTGAACAAAATACTTTTAGACTTCTTACCAAAAGTGTTAAAGGAATATTTGTTCTGAAATTTATAAAATGAATGAATTTTCCCACTATTAGGGCCATTATTTTGTTTGAATATTCCATTATAAGTTAACATTTTTATTTTTTTAAAAATATTTTCTAAATAATCAAGAATATTTTATTATTTCAATATATTTAAATAATATGATATTTTCCAAAATTTCAAAGAAATATTCAAATTGTCTTTTAAAGGTATTTTTAATATGTGTATACTTCCTTTCAAATTTCGTATTTTTCACTAGGGATATGATATAATGATACCATCCATTTTATTTCTCTGGATATATTATGATTATGTGATGTAAAAAAAATTATGAAACCAGTTCCTTTTCCATTGGTATTGTTATGATGGAATGATGAATATTTTTATTATATTGTAAAAAATATATATATTGTTTTCACTATGTGATGGGTGGTTCAAATAATCACCTCCAATGAATTAGATGATTAATGACATCTTGTGAGATAATATGGAATATAATGAGGAGTGAACCCACTTAATATGGGACTCCATACACTATGATAGTCTTGAGAGTGAACCTTGATTAAAGAAATAACGAAATGGGGAGTGAACACAATCAACTAGGATACCTTTTACACTATGAGAGTCTCGAATGTGAACCTTGAAAAATAAAATTATTTTCTATGATTATTATTGTGTCATAATTCCTATGTCATGTTCTTGTGCATATGATATACTATAATGGATAATGATTGGTTATTTATGATTCCTCACTAATAAAAGCCATGTCTATTAATATGCTAAAGATTTATTACATGACTCGTGAATTATGATCCGTGACTAATTGGTTAAGAAAATCATAAGTTATAATCATGTTATCTTAACCTTATACTTATATTATGATTTCATATGATCATCAATTGATATCTCCCCTATTTATTATTACTGATCATTTGTGATCAATATTAATTATATTTCCATTTCACTAAGTTATGAAGAAGGGTTATAAGTATAATATCTCTATCAGGTATACTTTTAGAGAAGAAATTTATGGTATATATCGAATCTATTTCATGAAATAAGTTGATTATATAAATATTATTCAATGAAACAAAACCATTTTGGTCCTCAGGTGTGTAATTATTTAAAATATAATGAATATCAATCTAAAATTATGAAATGTTAATATAATAAATGAAGGCATCACCTTATATTTTATCATAGTAGGGTTTAGTTATTTTTGAATATTAGTCTATGAATTATATGTGGATTGAAATTAATATAATTTATGATGAACTGAAAATGATATAGGGTTAACCTAAAAGTGTTGTTGGTTGATTATAAGGTGACATAAATTAGTTCATTTCAAAAATTATTTTTGTTATTAAATGATTTCTTACTATGATTATTTTATATTGATTCTTACACTAATCTTGGTTTTTTGTTAATGTATGGAAGTACGAGGAATAATTTTAACAAAAGATTTGGATGAAAATTAAATGATTGTCCTATTGAGGAACTAATTGACATGTGAGTTTTAATGTAAAATATTGTTGTTATGATCACTCAAATCTCTCAATCCATGAATAATGTTTATCTTCCAAATGAGAAAATTATGGACCAATTCACCATTGAGAATTTTATAATACAACATATTCTTTCTTTTAGAGGTTCCTGTAATGCACTAGTTGCCGTGAAATTGATCGGTACCAGTGAAAAGATATCTCCCATTCTCTATTTCTTGATGGAGGAAAAAGATTTCCTACAAATGTATCATTTATAAAGAAAATGATACCAATGGTTTAATCTTGTTAAGAATAATATTCAAGGGAATGAAATTAACTCCATGGAATGGGATGAGTCTAAGAGGATATTTTTCATTAAGTAATTTCCATTAACCCATTATATAATAATGGAAGGGGAACTACTTAGGCTTTTTTAGAAGGATGATGAAAATATTTGTACCTATGAGTAAAATTTTACAAGACATGAGAGGTAAAAATTTGGTTTTATCATCAACCATAAAATAAAAATTGATTGGTTCTTTAGTAGACTAAAACTGCGCCTCCAAAATGCATTATCCATAAAGAACTTTTGTAGATATGGAGAAATCATTATATGTGATCTCAAGGTAAAAATAGATAGTAGAGACTCCCATTATATAATGGTTTTTATAAGATGATATATATGCATTTTTGAGAAAATTATATTAATAAAACTCATGGAGGAATGAAAATAAATTATTATTTATATTATAAGGGTGGAAGAAAGCATGGGGGGAAATTTTATCTAAGGGACTGATAATGTTTTACGTATAGAAAGTATGGTCATCAAGTAAGCGAATGATGAAGATATGTAAATAGTAAATCCAATAAAAATAATGGGGATAAATATCAATTAAATAAACCACCCAATCATCAATGCTACAACTGTAAGGGGTATGGCCATTATGATAACCAGTGCCCAGATCCAACAATTGATGATGACAATCGATGTTAATAACCTCTTATTATATGGAAATTTCAGGCCTTCATAACTTCCAAAATATGTTATAAGAATGAATAGGTGAAAATTAAAATTACCATCCACTCTATAAGTATAAATGCATTATTTGATTTTGGTTCTACCCATTCTTTTATATTTATATAATTTTCTAGGGGTGTTATATTCCAACCGTAATGATTAGAAGACAACTTATTAGTGAAAAATACAAATTAAATGACAATCATATCTCAAGTCTATAGAACCTCTCGAATATATGTTTTTGGGAACTCACATCCTCTAAATATATGATTCATCCTCTAGTTGATTTTGATGTGATTGTGGGCATGGATTTACTCTCCCTATATATAGAATATATTAATTTACAAGGAAGGAATGTCATGTTTTACATTCTAAATCAACCAATGATAGTATATATGTGTGAGGATAGATATAAATTTCTCATGAAAACAACATCCATTATATGATTTGTATTACCTATTCTGGAGGGGTATCTATATCAAATAGTTTGGTAGAAACTAAACTATGGATATTCTCCCATTATCTAAAAATATGATTATTTATTTCCTAAAGATTTTCTTAGTATTAACCTAAATAGTGAAGTTAATTCTTCAATAGAACTCATTTCTGATGCCACACATATTTGAAGGTATCCTTATAGAATGGACTCGATTGAGATTCAATAATTAATGAAGAAAAATTTGGAGAATCTTGAAAAGAGATTCATTCAGTTAAGTGCATCTCCATGGGGTTCACCTGTTCTTTTTATTAAGAAAAAGGATGAGTTGATGTATATTTGAATTGATTATCCTAAGAATAACATGATTATTATCAAGAAAAAGTATCATCTACCACATATTGATGATTTATTTGATCAATTTTGAAGATCCCAATACTTTTTATAGATTGAAATCTAATCTAGTTATTATCAGGAGAGGGTCAAAAGGGAGTATGTATGCGAGAAAACCTTACATATGTGGTATGGTCATTATGAATATATAGTGATTCCATTTGAACTTTATATTTCTATGATGATGATCATGAATCTAATGGATAGAGTGTTTTGAGATTACCGTGATCTATGTATGATAGTCTTTGTAGAAAATATTCATATATATACTAAGATAAAGGAAGAATAGAATGATTATTTGAGGATTGTGTTGAAGACCATGAAAAAGTTGTAGCTATATGAAAAATTTAGTAAATGTGAATTCTGGATACAAAAAAATAATTCTTTGTTCATGTAATCACAAGAGAGGGGACATCAATAGATCTTTAAAAGAAAAAAGTTATTGAATGTTGGACCAGACAAACCATAGTGACCAGAATCTATATTTTCTTTTGTTGGATGGATAATTTTGATGATTTGTGATAAATTTCTCCTAGATACCAAATCTACTAACAATGTTGATGTGGATGGTATCTAATTTCCATTAAAATTACTAATGAAAAAAATTAGGGAACTATGGAGATGGTTTTTAGTGAACATGTGATCACAATACTCTATAGTGGAGAAGGGTTTTAACCCTACTGTGATGCATCAAAGAAGATACTAGGACAAATTCTCATGAAGAATGTTGTGGTAGTATCTTATGCCTCAGTCCAATTGAATTATCATGAGAAAAAAATACTCAACTCATGATTTCGAACTGGCAGTGGTGATTTTTTTCTTTGAAGATATGGAGCCATTATCTTTATGGTGAAAGGTGTGACATTTATACTAACCAAAAATTCATGAAGTATATATTCACACAAAAAAAGTAAAATATGAATTATAGGATATGGTTAAATCTAATTAAATATCATTATTGCTTAATAAACTACAACCTATGGAGGTAAAAATGGTGGTTGAAGCTTTAAGTCAAGAGGATCATACTATTTTGTTCATAAATATTATGTAAAGAGATTAAAAACAAACAGATTTATAGAGAATAGATCTTGAAACAATAATGAAATGAGACATATCCAATGTCTCTTAGATGAATTTTCAACCATGTATTCATGTGAATATTAAAAAGGAACTAAATGAATATTTAGTTCTACAAAATAAGGTATGGAATGTTCTTAAATTTAGTCATGATAGTGATTTCATGATAAGGTTTCAAAATATATTATGTGTTCTTCAATACCAGAATTGAAGAAGAATCTATTAGTTGAAGAGAAGAGTTCATCATTCCCCATTCATCCTAGAAGTATAATTATGTATATAGATATAAAATAAAATTAATGGTGGGATAACATGGGGAGAGATATTACTGAGTATGTATATAAGTTCCTAGTATGCTAGGAAGTTAAGGATAACAGACATAAATCTAATTTCATGTTAAGACAATTACCCCTACCTAAATGGAAATAGAAATACGTCACAATGTTTTTCATCATGGGACTCCCCATGACATATATAGGGACCAATTATATTATGGTTCTAATTATCCACCTTATAAAATCAACACATTTCATTACCATTAGAGAATGTTTCTCTCTTTATTATCTCCGTAGGTAATACATTAAGAAATTTTTAGTGTTGTAATGAGTAGAACTCTAAATCATATCTACTCGATATATAAGGTCTACCTAAAAAATCTATAAAATTATCCACTAATATTTGAATAAAAAATTAAGTATTACCACTACATATCATTCTAAAAAATATAGTCATTTTGAGAGGATAGTTCAAACCCTAAATGACATGTTGAGATCTTGCTCCATGGAGGTTGTGGTCAAAACCTTCTTTTAGTCAAATTTTTTGAAATCAATAGTTATCACTTAAACATTAAGATGGATACATATGAATCCCAATATGGATATAAGTTTATAACTCCAACATGATGGTATGCAGTAGGGAAATAAAATATATTGGGACATTATCTAAATGAATAAATGATATATAAAGTTAAATCAATTCAATATCATATAATGGAATAATAGAATATATAGAAAATACATGGATAAAATCGTTGGTGTGATCTAGAGATAGAAGTTAGTGATAATATATTCCGTTGAATATCCCCTTTGAATAATGATATGAGATTTAGAAGGAAATGAATGCTAAGGCCTATAAATATCAATCCCTCTGATATTCTTGAGCATATTGGGATGTTAGCTTATCACGTGGTTATTCAACTGAAACTCTATTACATTTATGATGCAATACATGTATCTATCCTATGTAAGTACATAGTTTATCATTTACAATTACTAATCATAGAGTCCATACTAATAATGCATGATATTTATTATGAATAACAGCATGTAGTAATCTTATATCATATACTTAAAGTGGTATAGAACAAGAATAGATAATTTGTAAATGTTATATGGAGGAATCCTAATTTTACAGAATATATGTTGTAACATGAGGATGTGATGATGAAGAGGTACCCTTAGTTGTTTGAATCATTGTAAAATAATTTCAAGGGTAAAATTCATATAAGGATGTAGAATATAATCCCTGATATTTTGGAATAAAATTGTCACCTTAATGAATTCTATATGTTCAATAGATTTTAATGAATGAAACCATGAAATTATATGAATAGTTATTATAAATTATAAAATGAATAAAATTATATAGTATATAAAGGAAATATAATTATTGAAAATAATTTCCAATTTAGTTAGTTAATACTATTGATCTTAAATAACTGTTTTGATGTATTTTGTTTATTAGAATTATTTTTCTTTTATATGGTTTATTATAAAAATTATTAATAGAATTAAATTTATGGAATATTTTTTTTATAAATTTATAAAATGAATTTATTGGATATCAATTGTTTAAAAGTGGAAATAAAATTATTTTAAGGTAAAAGAGGTGTTTTTCTGAAAAACTACTTTTATATGTAATTTGTTTTTATTGTAGTAAATTAAATATCTAACTATTAATGAGTGATTTTAATGTATTGTGATGATAATATATGTAAAAATATTAAATTTAATTTAATGGTTTTTATTAGGAAATAAATTCACTTAAATTTAGTCACATTCTTGAAAAACATTGGTTTCTAAAAATGGATTTCATTTCATTTTTCCTGAATTTTTTAAAATGATTTTAAAAAAAATATAAAAATTGAATTTAATAAAATATTTTAAATATTTATAATATAAATATAAATATTTTTTGATGAGGTCAGTTTCATTTTTTTGTCATTATTAATATCAATTATAGTAAAAGTGTGTTAAGGAGGTTAATGTTTAAAAGGGTTAATGAGGGGTTAAACTAAAAGAAGCGGTTTAAAATATAACATAAACGTATTTAAATTTGATTGGTTGAAGTTATTTTTACATTAACATATCATATCTTTGAATATTGTTATATTTGGTTCCAATTTCACTTTAATATTAATTTATTTTATGTTAATGATTTAAGTATTTACCAGTTTTCCATGCATCTCACTTATAAAAGGAGGAAATATTTTCCTCAATTATTCATATATTTTGAGCCATATAGCTTATATAATACATGACAAAATATATTATATGTTTCCTTTTTTATTCTATATCATTTTTTCATCTTGAAGGACCTACCAAAGGGTCCTTAAAAAAGGATGCAAATGAGGTTTCTCAAAGAAGAAGTAATCACCTCTACAGAATACTTTTAATATTATTTCTTATTATACCTCATAAAAATTTTATATAAACATATTTTATTGAATATATTAGTTTTATAAAAAAATTTAAATGTTTTTTTGTTAATGGTACAACATTTTTTACTTCCATTCTAACCTTTGATAAATGATAGCATTGTTCATGTGTATGTGTGGACTACCACCTCCACAAAGAGATGAAATTTCTATCTCCAGTACACCATAAAAGACTGGTACTATAGTTTTATTTAATGAATACATATTAGATTTATGATAGTATTATGATTCTGGAAAGATATATTATTTTTCATCTCTTTTTTCCCATTCTGTGAAAAAAAAACATTACTCGTGTGTATGTACGGACTACCGACTCCATGAAGTGATGTAATCCATTTTTCATAAACAAAACTTATAAAAATGAATAAAATAGTTTATATAATGAATAATTGGGTAGTAATATCACGATTAAGATTGTGTAGATGATGAACCAAGACCAATGGGTATGGACTAAAATCATCAAACAGAAACATGCATGGAAAAAAACCATTTTTCATACAAATAGTTATTTTAATGAATAATTATTAACAAATGGGTAATGAGAAATTATAATGGAATGTTATATTATAAGAAAAGAATGAATATTGTTATGGTATAAATTGATAATAAATCTAAATTTATTTGATTAGATCTTAATAGTGCATATGAAGAAATATAGGATCTGAGATAAGGGTTTATATTGCAATCTTAATTTAATCAGGATATTTTATTCTTGAAGAAAATATAGGGGGAGTTAAATAATATTTATATCATAACCCTATATATTTTCATATATTTTCTATTATTTTATTTGGTTTTCATTTTTTATTTTCATTCTCATCTCTTTAGAACTTAAAACAATTAAGAAAATATTTTTAAGAAATGTTAAATTTATTTCCTATCCTGTAGATGTGCCTTTTATTCCCAATACATGTTATTTAAAATGTTTCCAATAATATTATTTTCTATTATAAAATTATTATTTAAATTCATTTTGAAATATATTTAACATTCTTTTTAAAATTTTCAAATGAATCTTCTTATCATTTTCCAAAGAGGGTGCTTTTGGAATGTTTACCAACAAGTGTAAAAGAAAGCATTGTTTTAAAATTTACTGAATGAATGGATCTTACCAACTTATTGAACATTATTTACTATAAATATTCCTTTAAAATTTACCATCAAAATTTTCAAATAATATATTTTTTCTAAATATTTTTTATTTTTAGTTTTTAAAAATACCTAAAGAAAATAATATTTTCACATTTTTCACAGAAATGTTCAAATTCTCTTTAAAAGTTATTTTTACCTATGTTGTAATATTTTTATTTTTATTTTTATTTATTTGGGATATGATATAATGATACCATACCAATCCATTATCTAGATGTCTTATGATTATTTTATGTGAAAAAAATTATGAATCCTATTCATTTTCTATGGATTATACTATGATGGAATGAAAAATGTGTTTTATGATCTTGTGACACACACACACACACACAGAGATATATATATATGTGGTTTTAATTATATAATGGATGGTTCTGTTAAATCCCCCTAATAAATTGTGTAATTATTTATATCTCATTAAATCATAATGACTTGAATCGGGAGTGAACCCAGTTCATTAAGGAAATCTATCTACTTGGAAAGTCTTTGGGGTGAACCTTACCTAAGGAAATAATTAAATAGAGAGAGAACCCAATCCACTATAGGACTCTGTCCACTATGATAGACTTGGAAGTGAACTTTGACTACTGAAATGATTTCCTATATTATTATTGTTTCATAATTCCTATCACATGTTGTTATTCTTATAATATACTCTCATGGATTATGAATGATTAATAATGATTCCTCACTCTTATGGCCCGTGCATTTTAAAATGTTACAAATTTATTCCATGTCTCATGAATTATGATCAACGAATGATTGGGTGTGAAATTCATACGTTATGATCATGCTCTCATACCCCAATTCCAATCTTATGCTTTAATACGAACATCAATTGATATCTCCCATGTTTACTTTTACTGAGCATCTGATCTCACCATTTCATATGCTTACATTTCTATCGGTAAAGAAAAAATGTTTTATGTAAAATAAATCTAATAAAGGTACATTGTGAGAATAAATTTGTCACATATGTTTAATATATTTTATGAAATAATTTGATTATTGATCTAGTATTAAAATATGATAATATTTTATGTCCCTACAAAATTAATATTTGGGAAATGTATTGAATATTAATCTAAAAAGGTGAAGTATTTATATAATAAATACTATGGTTTTTGTACTTTAATGGATGGTGGAGAGACTATGAACCTAAATGAAGTGGAAATATTAATTGATATTTAAGATTTATAGTTAGATATGAAAGTTGAGTTGGATTCATTGTATGTGAATGAACAATAGGAACTAATAAAAAATTCCATAAATATAGAAATAAAATTACAAAAAATTGGTTTTCTAGTCAAAATAATATTTTAGAAGTATTATAAGGTACAAATCTAAGGTGGTTTTCAAAGAATTTCATTATAAGAACGAAATTCATTTTCTAAAATTTTCTCATTGGTAGTTAGCCATAATACCATTTAGATAATTATAATAATGGATTCTACTAATATTTTTCTCCTGGGGAATATGGATTTACTTTAATGATCCATGTCGTACCAGTCCATTACTTTGTTAGTTTTGGGCGTTGAAGGTGTTCGACGGAGGTTCCAGGAGTTTTTGCAAGAGTTGGGGGTTCAACAAAGCTATTCCAGGAGTTACACATCATGTAACTGTATTACATGATGTGAAAGTCGATTTCATGACTTTTCTAAGGCTATATTAGGGTGTGAAATGTTTTGGGGTCTGAAAAATAATATAAATCGAAAGGTGATGGGATTTTTTGTGGAAGCTGACTATGGGGAATTACACGTAGTGAAAGGGTATTAAATGTCGATTAATACCCCACTACTGTAACATATAAGTGTTTTTCCAGCTGCCCAAGCCCTCAAACCCAATGTCTACAGTGACTCTTTTTCAACCTCAGGCAACCTAGTGACCCTTTTTCTATGCATTGATGATTCTTATGCCAAGGATTGATTCCTAGATTCCCTATTTCAATCTGTAATGATCCATCATCGATCTAAGGTTCTTTATTCCTCATTTCTTTCCATTTATTTTGGTATGGTCCCTTTCCCATCTTGTTTCTTCTTTCCATGTGATTTCAGATGATCAATCGTGGTTCTAAATGGGATTATCTTTGGCTTGTTTTGGTACGGTAGTGTCACAGAATCCTCAGATGGTTGAAGATCTTACAGTAGAGGTAATTGGAAATCTGTTGTGTGGGTCATTCATATTTGAGGACCATTGAAACCATTTCGAGGTTGTATTTCCTTTGTTTCTTTCCATTTGTGTATCATGTGGGAGGGTTCTACTTTTTTCCAACAATGTATTGTGGTTGTGGAAGGATAATCAAATATAAGAATCGGTTAAATGAAATTGAGAGGGGTAGGGGGATTTTATTTTCATGCCTTTTCAGTTTTGATATTTTGATTGTGATATTATGAATTATATGACCATAATGTTCCAATAAAAATAATGGTCATTGGGGTCCCCTAATTTCACACTAAATGGGTTTCATGTTGTTTGGTTCTTGTTGAAGACTTACATATAGAAAATTTTTTATCATGTAAATCTGGCTAATGAATGGATACCCTAGGATTTGGTTTGGGTGATAATGCCCTTAAATAATGATGTACAATAGGATAAGTGTCCCCTTTTCTAAATCTGAAAATGTGTTACATCATGGTCTATGATGTGATGTGTGGAATGGTTGTGGCTGTGTGTGTGGGACTGATGTAGTGTAAATTGGATATGTTGTGAAGTGTGGGTTTGCTCTGGTTTGTGTTGTGGTATGTTTGTGAGCACAGTTGTGTGTTGTGGGTTGGAATGGGTGGTGTTATAGATAAACATGTAGATGATACATCAACCTGGCAATGTAATAGAATCTTATGTTTATTGTTTGATTGACTATGGAATGAGTGATAACTATTTTTTGTGGTGCTATGATACTAGTTTTGTAGTAATGTGTTATTGGTTGGGGTGGTGAGTTGGGTGTTGGGGTTGTTGGTTCGTGTCTTGAGCAGGGTGATTTTGAAAGAGGATTGCATTGATTGGTATGGGTAATTCGACCAGAGTTTCTCCATGGATATCATGCATAAAGATTCACCTTGTATCTAATAGATCAATATATCATATTTCATGGATGGGTATTAAATTTGGAGAATGTAGAATGATGTGTCTTTAATGTGGAACCACCTTAATTTATAGGGCTCTTCATCTTCTCAAATGAGTGTTTTTGTATTGCTTGTGGTGTGTGGTGGACAGTGGTTGACTATGTAATGATGGAATAAATAAATAATCGATTAATAAATCCTGAAATATCTTTGTTTGGTTTGGATAACAGGATATAAATGCTTAATTAAATTGGTTGGGAATATGAATCGGGTTTCATGTCTTTTTTGTGTCATATTTTTCATTTAGAGGTAGCATCAAAGTTGGAAGTGTTATGAGTTGGTGGTTTTTCTGAGAACCCATAGGTTGGGATTGAGTGTCAATTATCATATGTTTATATACTTGTATTTTCTTGTGATTTTTATATGCACCGTAACATATTTGAGCACTATGTGTCGAACAACCCCCATTGTCAGGGGGGTGTCTTGCTAAAACATCCTGGTGGTAGGATGGATGGTTGTACACCCACTATTTCCTACACCCCGTTTTAGGCATTGATATCCCAATATTCATTCGGTAGGTTATGGTTTAGGAGGCCCAGGTGTGAGCGAGATCGTTTTTCTTTCACAGGTGTCTTCGAGATAAGTTGTTTTTTCTTTCTTAGGTGTCGTTGGGATGAGATGTGTTGTGATTTACTAGTTTTGTTCAGGATATTATGTGGTTTGTGGTCCAGTTGTATGAGAATGGGATGTGATGTGGTTTGTAGCCCATGTGTTTTTAGATGTGATGTGATGTGGCTTATGTTCTTGGTTTTTGTGGGTGGGATGTGATGTGGTTTGTGTACCAAGTGTCTACAGAAGGGATTTGATGAGGTTTATGGATTAGGTGTGTGCAGGCAGGATAGGATATGGTACTTTCAAAAGATGTGGGAGTGTGAGGACTTTTTCTATTAGGCATGAGTTGATAATCAGTTGGAAGTGGTACAGGGTACCCTATCATAGATATGGATTATATTACATTACTTGAATTTCATTATTTATTGAGCATGCCTTGGTGAGGTTGGGATGGTTATTATACCTGTTAGGTGGTTTTTCATTCTTCTATTTTCTCACAGGTAAATTAGTATGATTCGTTTGCAAGTTCACGAGAGACTTTGGTTTTCCTACGGAGTATACATGTAAGATCACCCTATGTATATAAAATTATTTTCATGTTTTGGGAGGATTTTGCAGACTTTTCAAGTCTCTACTAGCTCGAACGTTGATAGTTTATGTGTCGCTACTTAGCTTTACTTTTGGTATTCAATTTGGAGACTTTTGTACTTATGATAGTTCAACTTTATGAATGCACGTGGGATGATTTTTGGATTTATTTTATATATAGAAATTGGAGTAATATTGGGGATGAATCATCTTATCTCCCAATCTTGTATCTTGTAAAGTATAATTCCTCCCATTTGGCGAGATTGTATAACCTCGGTGCTAGTTGCCAACCCGAGGGCTATTAGAGGTGAGACTCAGGGGTCATTTTCCCCCTTTCTTCATTTCCACCATAGGAGGGAAATATTTGGAGTGAAGGTGTCCTGACAGAATGGTATTAGAGGTGATGGTTAAGAGATAGTATGGAGTTTGGGGTTAGGCACTGTGGGTATTGTGTGGTATGTTAGGGAAATTGTGTCAGCTAATCTTATTGTGTGACATAGGCCAATAAAGAGTATCCAAGACATGGTATTTTAGGGCCCCTTGTGATCCGATGAAAAGACTCTAATAATTACAAATGACCAAGTGAGGCTATAATGTTTGCAACGTAGAGACCCAAGAAAGGGTACATGCATCAGAAAAAATTTTGATCTTGTTTTTAATATGTTGTTTTGGGAAGGTTAAAAATAATAAAAATAGTTAAATGAGTTAAAATGATTCTTAAATAAAAATTTCATACTACCCGGGATTAGGAAATCATTGTTTACATTTTAGCTATGGATCTTTGTCGTTATTTGTGGGTGGGTTAGGTAGTTGAGGCTCAAAAAACTAATCCAGTTGATCAATGGATGGTTGATCTAGTTATGGAGGATGAGTAGTGTTAGAGATTTTGGTGTTCCTTACAGCGGTAGGCTTTGGGAAATTACGAGGGTAGTGTTTTGAACATGGAGATAGAAATCTAGATCGAGGAGCTTGAGATCTCCTTCAGTTTGATCTGGGCCGTAATGGAGTAATGGGTTCCTTTGGAATTTAGTTAGATGTAAGGATTTGTGGGCTAGTGGTGGATTATTTATTGAGTTGAGAGGAAGGATGTATAAGTTTTTTGGGTCTACATTGAGAAGAGTTTTGATCAGAGTTCTTTTCATCCACCATGAAGGCTGAGAAGAGGTAGGAGCTACTCATTCTTCAGTAAGGAGTATGTTAGTGAGGGATCTTGGAATCATTTTCAAGGAACTCCATTTTTTTCACCAAACCCCTTTCTGGATGAGGATTCTTTTGCGAGATGTCTTTAGGAGGCGCTTTGTCCTTCGATCCAGAATGTAATTACTCCTTTTACATTTCCAACTTATGTATAGTTTCAGAAGAAGGAAGTGGTGATCAAACAGATCCACTCATGAGGAGGTGTACCATGATAGGGGATCCAGAAGAGTTCTTCGATAGGTAGGGTTACTAGTGGAAGGTTTCAAACATAATCACCTTAGATTTTTCGACCTACATGGAGTCAAACTCAGCAGCTTCCTTTCTAGCCTTCTGGTGCCAGTAGTTCCCGTTCTCTTCATCTGGGATTGGGTATAAGGATTTTATTATGTGGAGTTCATGGAGATATTTAGAACTAGTGTCTAGTGTTTTTTTATAGCTCAATATGGTGGAGGTGGACAGGTTCAGCGCCATCCTCAATAGCACTTTCTAGTGAGACTATTTCAGTAGTAGGTACAACAAACTTTTGCTCCACCTATGGAAGATTGAGCAGGAAGAGGCAAACCTTCAGATGTTTCTTATGTTTAGGGGCCTTGACGTAGGCATGTTCATTTAGGTGGTCATCATTAGAGGGGAAGAGGATATTGGCATGGTCAGTTGCATGCAGTGGATTCAGTAGTTCCAGCAGGTCTAGATATTGTTAGTAGTATGATCAGTTTGTTTAGTACCCTTGCTTGTGATTTTTTTATTTGGGAGATTATTACTCTTTTATTTCACCCTCTCTATCCTGTTCTTTGGTAATAGATATATAGAGGTTTCTTATGACCCTGGTGTTTAGTATGCCGGTCTAAGGCTAGACTGGATTGTTTGATGTGTGTCAGGGATGTAGACTGGTGATGCGACCACATCAGTCTCATGGGTATCTTTTATTTCTACAAATGAAACCATATTATTTTATTATTTTCATTGATTGGTTATATTCATTTCATTCTATTATCGACTATTTCTGAAGGAGAGTTATGTTTTATGATGTGGATGATCAGCTTGCAGTTTCCATTAGATAAAGAAGTTGTCAGATGGGAAGTCAGTGTGTGGAACCCCCCTTCTTCTTATTGGACGATATGTCAATGGAATCAATAAACATTGGGATGGTGGAGGCTCCTAGGGTCATTGGGGAGTTACTGAATGTTTTCCTTGAGGAGGTTGGGACACTTCCCCCTCAATCTGATATTGAGTTTGGGATAGACCTGTAGCCTTGTGCTTCTTCAATTTCAATGGCCCCTTATTAGTTTTCACCTTCTGTGTTGTGATATCTGAGGATTTAGATATATTATCTGATGAAAAAGGTTATATCTAGCCCAGTGTGTCTCCATGGGGTACACCTGTGTGGTTCTCCAATAAGTATGATAGTATCATGAGGCTGTGTATAGACTACCAGAGGTTTAATCATGTAACAATCAAGAACTGTTACCCTCTTCCAAGGATAGATGATCATTCCACCCAACTGAGAGGGTAAATTTGTTTTTCTAGGATTTATATTTGGTCTTCATATCACCAATTAAGTGTTAAGGAGGGTGATATCCTGAGGACTGCTTTCAAATGAAATTATAGTCACTTTGAGTTTGTGGTCATTTCATTCTATGTTCTAAATGTACCTATCGTGTTCATGGGGATTATGAACAATATGTTCTATTACTTTCTAGAATAGTTCATCATTATGTTCATCAATGATATCTTAATCTACTCAAAATAAGAGGATGAGCACATCGAGAATCTCATAAATGTATTGAAAATTCATCTACAGCACTAGTTCTATGGAAAGTTGTCCAAGTGTAAGTTCTGGACATGAGAGGTATATTTCCTTAGGCATGTGGTGTCTTAGTAGGGTGTGGCGGTTTATACATTGAAGGATGAAGCAGTTGTTTCTTGGAAATCACCCAAGAATGTGGAAAAAGTTCGCCATTTTCTCAGTCTTGTAGGATATTATCAATGTTTTTTACATGATTTATCTTGATATGAAACCTTGTTGATGGATTTGAATAAGAAGGACCAATATTTTTAGTGGATTGGTTAGTGTTATGTAGCGTTTGGTTATCTAAATGGGAAGTTTTTTGTGCTGTAGTGATCTGATTACCTTGAGGATGGGGTAATGTTTGAGGTGTTATGTGAAACATCCCATATGGTCTTGGGATGTGTCTTCATTCAAAAGTGAGCGGTGATCTCTTATGGGTCTTGGATGTTATTTTCTCATCATCGTAACTATGCCACCCATGATCTGTAGTTGGTAGAAGTGGTTTTTTCACTAAAGTTGTGGAGGCATTACCTCATTGGGGAGAGTTTTATATTCCTCATGAATCATAAAATTTTGAGGTATATATTTTATTAGTGTGATCTGAAATTGTGACTGGGGAGGTGGGTGGAGTTTCTTCAAGACTACGATTTTGATAACCTTTTCACCTTAGGAAAGGGGAATGTTTTTGCTAATTTTTTGAGTATAAAGTCATAAAAGGAGGTTGTTATGGAATCTATGGATGCTTGGAGAGTGATGGAGGATTTAGTAACCTTGCACTTGGGTGTAGGTGTGGATGGTAGTATAAGCTATTTATTTTAGATGAAAGTGAAATATTCTCTAATGTGGCTGGTTTAGGAGTCTCTATTGGGATACATGGAGGTAGAGGTGATGTGAGATCGTGTTGTCCAAGGTGATACCCTGAAGGGATGGTCATGGATGGTCTGAACCGGATGTTGTTCCAAGAGAGGTTTTTTGTTAGTTTGGAAATGTGTGAGAAATTACTTCATGAGTTTCATAGATCACCCTCATTGGTACAACCAGGTGTGTATAATATGTACCGTGTCTTGAGGATATTGTTTTGGTGTCCCAGGGTGAAGTGGGAAGTAGTTGAGTTTGTGGAAGGATTCTTGGTCTTTGGGTAGGTAATGGACAAGAACTGTGTTCTTAGTGTTTTTTACAGCCTTTGGATATTACAAAGTGGAAGTGTTGTGAAATATCGTTGGATTTCATCATAAGGATGCCCAAAGCTCGTGGAAGTTGTGATGTATTCTGGGTATTAGTGGATTGACTGGAGAAATGGGCTCACTTCTTAGTGTTCAAGGAGTCAAACGTAGTGGATTCCTTGGCACAAAGGTATGTGCATGAGGTGTAAAAATACATGAAATTATGACATAAATTGTCTCAAATCGGGTCACACGTTTTACGTGACAATTCTATAGGGGATTTCAGCATGATTTTGGAACCCATTTATGCTTTAAAACATCGTTCCACCCTCAGAAGAATGGGAATACAGAATGGACTATCTGGACATTGGAGTACATGTTGCAGGCATGCATCTTGGACTTTGGTGGATCTTGGGTTCAACTTCTGTCCTTGGTATATTTTTCTTATAATAATAGATATCACTCTTCCATTGGCATGGATCCGTTTTAAGATTTTTATGGAAGACCATGTCATCCACTGTTCTGTAGGACAAAAGATGGGGAGATAATTGTTCTTGGTCCTAAGGTAGTGCTTATAACAATAGAGAAGGTTCTGATTTTTCATGAGAAGATGAAATTCAAATAGAATCAAAATTAGTATTATGTAAATCACAGGAGGAGGTAGTTGGAGTGTTAGGTTTGTGACCATGTGTTCTTGAAGGTTTCCCCTCGACATGGGTAGCGGAGGTTTGGTAGATGGAGTAAGCTTTCTCCTAGTTTTGTTGGACCGTTTGAGGTGTGGGGGTGAGTTGGTGAGGTGGCATACTAATTAGCATTTCCAACATATTTAGAGAGAATCTATGAAGTCTTCCACATCTCTTAGCTTCATTGGTATTTTCAAAATGACTCCCATGTTCTTGATTGGGGATATTTGGATATCGAGGAAAACACAACGTCCATGGAGCAATCAGTAGAGGTCAAGGATCATCGAGATAAGTAACAGTGTGTGGGGGGGGGGAAGTTTCCCTTGGTTCATGTATTGTGGAGTCATGGTGGCCTGGAGAAGAGTACATGGGAATGATAAGTGAAGATGTGTTCCTAGTACCCAAAGTTTTTTTGAGTTTTTTTTCTCTATTTTAATTTGTAATGTGATGTTTGGATCCTTTTTTTATGAGATGCGTTGTTTCCATGGTTTATTATTGTGTGTGGTGTGTTGTGTGACAAATTGATGACATGTGGAAAGGGGAGGACCTGATTCATAATTGATACGCATTAATTACATTACGATAAAACCCATGCGGTTTAGTCAGTTTCAGCCATAGTGGATAATATCTTGACATGGAAGACAAAATTTCATGATTTGTGTGTTCGGGATAGTGTCATTCATTGACATTAGCGGTATTTGGATTGGTCTATGTAGATGGTGATATGGTTGAACAGCGGTTATGTGCATTATGGTTGTAGTTAATTGAGTTGATGTGTTTGGATGGTGGTCATGCTTTGGGAGTGGTGAGACTCTTGAGAGGTATCACACATGGTGGTTGTTCAGACCCCTTCTTCCTTATGGGATTGGTTTTGTATTATCATGTACATGAATCATTTGATAGGAATTTAATGTAATGGTATGTGTCCTCCCGGTCCTTTAACTTGTCAATTTTGGGTGTTGAATGTGTTCATAGGAGGTTCCGGTAGTTTTCAACGGATTGGGGGGTACAACAAAGTTGGTGAAAGTTTTACATGTTGTGTAACTATATTAGATGATGTGAAAGTCAATTTCATGAATTCTACAAAAACTGTTCAAGGTGTGAAATGTTTCAAGATCTAAAAAATAAAATAAATAAAAAGGAAATATGATATTCAGCATAAGTCAACCATGGAGAATTACACGACATAAAAGGGTATTACACATCATGTAGTACCCTGATGTTGTAACTTTTATGTGTTTTTCAAGCCACTCGGGTTATCAAAACCTATAACTGTAGTTACTATTCCTTAACCCAAGGTGACATGAAGGCCCCTATTTAGTGTTTTGAGGATTTATACACCAAGGTTTGATTCTTATCTCCCCTCCTCCGATCTGTAGAGATCTATATTCAATCTAAGGAGTGTTCTTTTTTTCGTTTCTATAGGTTTGGTCTCTTTGACATCATATTTCTTCTTTCCTTGTGATGAAAGATGGTCTCCCATGGTTCTAAATGGGATTATATTTGGTTTTTTTCTTGTGGGGGTGCCACAAAATCCTCTTATGGATTCATATTTTTTGGGAGAGGTGATCGGAAATCCGTTGTGTAGCCTGTTATTGTGCAAGGATCATTGAAAACATTTTAAGTTAGGATTTATTTTTTTTCTTTACATTTTTTATATCATGTGGGAGGGATCAAATTTTTTTCAGATGTGGGTCATGGTTGTTCTAGTACAATCAAGGATAATAATCATTTAAATGAAATTTAAAGGGGTTGGGGGATTCGATTTTCATGTCTTTTTAGTTTTGATATTATGATTTTGATATTTTGAATTATATGGGCTTGATTCTCCATTGAAAATCATTCGTGTTTGGGGCCCTTGTTCGCATACTAAATGGTTTTTATTTTGTTTAGTTCATGTTGAACACTTAGATATGGAAATTTGTTGATCGCATAATTTAGGATAATGAATGGATTCCCCAGGATTTGGTTTGTGTGATATAGACCTTAAATAATGAAGTGTAATTGGATTAGTGTCCCATTTGCTAAATCTGAAAAATGTGTTACATTGTTCCATGTGATGTGATGTTTGGAATGGTTGTTATTGCATGTGTAGGACTGATGTAATGTCAAGTGGATATGTTGTGATGTCTAGGATTTCTCTAGTTTGTGTTGTGGCATGTCTTTGAGTATGGATGGGGGCTGTGAGTTGGCCTGGGTGGAGTTGTGGATGAACTTGTAGACGATACATCAACTTGGATTTGTAATGGAATCTCATGTTAAGAGTTTTACACACTGTGGATTGGATGATAAGTGATGTGATGTAGGTCTACAAGATAGGTTGTGTCGTAATGTGTTATTGGTTGGGTTTATAAGTTGAGGGTTTGTTCTGTTGGTATGTGGCCCGAGTGGGATGAGCTTTAAAGAAGAATGTTTTGATTGGTTTGTGTAATTCAACCATATATTCTCCATTAGTATCATATAGAATGCTTCACACTGTATCTAAGATATCAATATATGATATTCCTTGAATCGGTATTAAACATGGAGAATGTGTAATGATGCGTCTTTAATATAGAGTCACCTTAATTTATCAGGCTCTTACCCTTCTGAAAAGATTGTTTCTGTGTTTCATGTGGTGTGTGGTGCTTATTGGTTTCCCATGTAGTGATATTATAAATAAATAATTTATTAATAAATCCTGTAATGACTAAGGTTGGTTTGGATAAGATGATGTAAATGGTTAATTAAATTGGTTGGGAATGTGAATTAGGTTTCGTGTCTTGTTGTGTGGTATTGTGCATTAGGGGTAGCAACAAAGTTGATAGTCTTTTGAGTTAGTGGTTTGTATGAGAACCCATTGGTTGGGCTTGGGTTTTTGGTATCATATATGTATATAATTGTATTTTCCTTGTGATTTATATACGCACCCCACCCTAGTTGAGCACTATATAAAAAACACCCCCATCATCATAGGGTAGGGTGTCTTTATTAAACTTTTTGGTGGGAGGATGGATAGATGGACACCTGCACTTTCCTGCTCCCTCTTTCAGGAAGTGATAGACCAATATTTTTAGGGAATGATGTTATTTTGTGGCCCCTTTATGTGAGAGAAAGTCATTATTTCCCGGGTGTCTTCAAGATGAGATGTGTTGTGCATTATTAGGTGTCTTTGAGATGAGATGTGTTATGATTTCCCATGTGTCTTTATGATGATATGTGGTTTGTGGACCAAGTGTTTATGGAAAAGATCTGATATGTTTTGTGGCCTAGGTTTCTGTAAATGGGATGTGATGTGGTTTGTGCCCTAGGTGTCTGTGGGTGGGATGTGATGTTGTTTGTGTCCCAGGTGTGTGCTTGCAGGTTGTGATGTGGTGCTTTTGGAAGAGGTGGAAGCATGAGGACTTTTCCACTAGGCAAGAGTAGATAATAAGTGGGATGTGGTGTGGGGTACACTATCATTTATTTTCATTATATTACATTACATGACTTTCATTATCTGGTGAGTTTTCTATGGTGGGTTTGGAATAGTTAGTATACCTGTTTGGTGTTGTTTTTTTCTTGTTTTTTCTCACATTGGACATTAGTATGCTTCTTCCACATGTGCACGAGATACTTTGGATTTCCTACTGAGTATACATGTATGCTCACCCTACGTATATAAAAATATTTTCAGGATTCTAGGAGGATTTAATGGATAGTGTTGGACCCTACTAGCTTGGACCTTGACAGTTGTTGTGTCACTACTTAACTTTAATTTTGGTACTTACTTTCGAGACTTTTGTACTTGTGACAGTTCTACTTTATGCATGCATGTGGGATGGTTTTTTGATTTCTTTATTATATAGATCTTGGAGTTTTTTTGGGGATGCATCATATTATCTTCTAATCTTGTTTCCTATAATGTGTAATTCCTCCCATTTTGTGAGATTGTATACCCTTGGTGCTAGTCACCATCCTAAGGCCTACTGAAGGCGGGAATTGGGGGTGATTATATCTCTTTATTCATTTCCATCCTAGTAGGATCATATTTAGGGGTAATGAGTTGTGACATGTAAATATTTCATTAAATAATGGTGACACATAGGAATAAATTCATATAAATAAAACAGATGGTATCATGGACAATCAGAATAAAGACTTGGTATTTAAATAGAAGAGAAATATATATGGTTGAAGCTTGTGCCAAGACAATGGAACCATAATTTTGATTCATTCACGATGAATAATAATTTGATATATATAAATTAAAATAAATTTTTATATAAAATGGTTTACACATATGGAATTTTAATCATCCTACTCTTATGCATGGATGACGTGCATATAAGAGGACTAGGAAATATGAAGATTTACAAACTGAAGTATGATTGTCCAAAATATTTGATATAAAATATAGTCCAGATACTAGTAATATATTTAGAATATGGATTGAGAGATATTGGAAATCCATAAGTTTTGTTTTGTCACAAACAGAGTACATGAGGAGGATAATCAAAGTGTTTTCTATGTCCGGATGTAATCCTGTCTCAATTCTTTTTCTCAAACACTAAAAATTTTCTAAGAAGAATTTTATAAAATGGAAGATAATGTTAATTGTATAGATATATATTTATTTACATTAGTGGTATAAATTTTGGTTTATAACATGGTATTTAACCATTTAGATATTTTATTTTCAATATTTTGTGTGACCTATTATATATCCAATCCTTGGAAAGAGCATTGGTAGGTCGCGTAATAGATCATTTGATGTCTCAATTTATTTGAGGATATAATTTTATGTTTTGGGGTAGGGGATATATTATAGGGGTATGTAGATATAGAATTTGGGTTTGAATCATATACTTCCAAGATAATTTTTGTTTATGTGTTCACTTATAGAATAATGGTCATTATCTTTATTTTAATGTTATATCTATAACACTGAGATATTTTATTATGTAAATTTATCTCTAAATTAATATTATGTTCGATAACTTGTTTTACATGGAAAATTGAACAAAAAATATTTGTAACATATTAGATGATTTTTATTATGAAAATTATAGGTATAATAAAACCATTAGTAAAAAAAAAGATATAACTCAACAAAAATTTCATACATTTAGAGGATAAGTAATTAATATGATTTAATTTTAAAAAGGATTGTTCCTTCTCAAAAAAATATTTTTTTAGTGGTGTATATTTAATCCTAATAAATTTAATTAGAAAATATAAAAACATTATTATATGTTATCTTATATATTAAAATGCATTGAATTAGAATTTGATATGAAATAATATTATGAACATTTATAATGTAAATTTTCAATAAAAAAAATTATTCATAATTTTTATTTTCATTAAAAAACTAAATTTTTAAATTTTAGAATTTAAATTTCATAATATTGTCTCCAATTTTTAATTCATCATATCAAAAATAGATTAGGTTTAATTTTTTATATTTTTATGAAAAAGTTGGATGAGGGTGAATTGTGAAAAATATTTCTTTTGTAAATTATATCACTTTTATTGAATTTTTATAATAAAAGAATTATTTTAATGGTTATGGAAAAAAATATATAAAAAATATATATTTATAAATTAAATTTAAAAATTTAAAAATTAGTTTTCGAATTAATAAAACCCATGTTTGACATTTTGTAAACTTAAGAAATATTTTAATTTAATATAATTTATTTTTAACCACTTTCCATTATCTAAGTAATATCAAGGTGGAAATCACTTTTTCATTGATTTGAAAACAGCATACCTATTATTTATTAAATAATAAACCAATAAATTTCATTTAAATCGAAATAATTGGTAATTTTAACTTAATCCTAATTTTTAAGAATAACAATACACTTTTTCTAAAAATAGTTTTTACACATTATTCCCTAATATTAAAATTAATTTTTATCAACCATAGAAATTTTATTTATCGAAATGGATTTAATATTTTTAATAATTATTTTAAAATTCATGGAGTTTATATTTACATCTTTTTAAATAAACCTGAGGCATTTGATATCTTGCTTTATTACCAACCCCATGTTTAGATGAACTGTGATATAACAATGCTTTATAACCTAACCATGAAATTGGAAGTTATTAATTTTAATAAACACTTAATTAAAAATATGTATAATGGTTTTCAATATGTAAAAATTATTTAATTATTCATAATAAATAAGTCCTCAATTTTTAATAAAGTAATTTTATGCTTCAAATGTATGTTATCTTCAAAAAAAGGTTTTAATTTCATTTTTTGTGTATAAATAATTATTAATTTATGCCATTTTTATAAATTTTATTTTATTAAATAAATATATTTTGTTAAATAATCAATTAAATTTTATCTTATGGTGAATTTTTGGGATTTTCTTAAAAGATTTATTTTCTTAGTTAATAATAAAAATATTATTTTTTGTAAAACTATAATTTCTTTTAATTAAATAATGTAATTTAAAAATAGAATATTTTTTTTGAACTAACATAAGTATAATTTGTTTATATTTAATATAATTAATTATAAAATACTCAACATTATAATTTATTTTGGTATAAGTTCATTTTTATGCTTAAAGACACATTTTTCTAAAACCTATTTTATGTGTTCATTGTGTTGTCATATAAATAAATTAAATTAATCAAAATAGATTAATTATTATATTTTAATTTTTAGATTATAAATTCATTAAAAACTAAAATTTATTTTATGGGGTTTCAAAGGAAAGGAATGGCAGTAAATTCAGTTTCCTTCTTAAAAATGCATTTTACTAAAACTGGTTTTTGTTGCGTTTCACCTACTTTTTATCAATTTAATTTCTACCACTTATAGAAATTCAATATGATAAAATGGATTCAATAATATTAATCATAATATTTATTATAATGTAATATGTTCAACATAATTTTTGGTCAAAATAAATAGTACAAAGAGTAAATTTTTTTACCATAGTTATGGTTAAAATGGCTTTATAGGGGTAGTCAAACTAAGATATATGGGTATGAATTCTACATAAAAATGGCCAAATATTTGTTTTTAGAAGATATTTAAAAATTATGTTATCTTAACTTTGAATTAATTTACATTTTTCAATTTCTCAATTAACTGTATTTATATTATTTAAATCTTTTATGTAATCCCATGTTTGTACCACCCCTCACTTATAGAAGGGAACCACTTCTCATCCCTTATTCAGACAATTTAATCCTTATATCTCAGAAAACAACAACCCTAAAAACCTTAATATATTCATTAAATTCATACTTGATCCCCTGGTGTTATCTAAAGACCAATCATTCAATGATTAAGGTGTATGCCAAAGGAGGTATCCAAAAGAAATTGTATAAATCTTAGCTAAGCTCTTTCAATTTTATTTCTTTCTCCGCATTATCTAAACCTATTATATGCATAAAATAATTGCGAATCCAATATCATCAAGATAATTTATTGTTATTATGATGATGTCACACCTATTTTACATTTCTTCCCTATCAAATAGGAAATAAAAGTATCACTGGTGCAAATGTGTGGACTATCAACTCCATGTAGTGATTTGATTCATTTTATATAAACATATTTCATGGTTGGATATTATGATAAATTTAATGTGTATATATAACTAATATTTATGATATCATAATGATTCTTTAAAGCTTAATTATTATTTACCATTCTTTTTTTCTATATGTGGAAAAGTATAAAATATCACTCGTGCGTACAGACACACTACCATTTCTACGAAGTGAGGAAATTAATTTTTCATCACTCATTTATATGAATGGTTATAAAAGTGAATATAATGATTAAATATTTTACTTATTACATTATTATCATTTTTTATATTATTTATCATTTATCAATGTTTAAGGAAAATAATTGTTGAATAATGGGTTTCATGAAAAATGAAATAATTAACACATAGAAACAATTATTTCAATAAATAATTATCACTAAATGGGTGTTAAAATGTTTTAATTGAACCATTTATGGTATTATGGGTATTAATATGGTTATTTTATATAATTATAATAAATTTTAATTCATTATATAAGAGTTTTTAGATCTTATAATGAAATTAATACATTAGGTAAAGGTTTTACGTTACAATATCACTTTTTACCAACATTGTTTATGATTAAATTTAAAATTATGAAATTATATGATATATCTATAGAAAATATTATTTCCATTCCTATCCTCTATTTCTATAGATATCATGTTTCCATTTTATTTTCCTATCTTTAATTACTCAAGATTCCAAAATTATTTTTTTAAGGAAAACCGGCTTTATTTCTCTCTTCAGTTAGAAATATATTACCTTAATATCCATATATTATTTCATATGTTTTCAATAGTGTTTTTAACCCTTACCCATTGATTATATCAATTAATTTTTATCCATGTTTTACTTTCTATAATTTTTTTAAAATTAATCTTCTTATTGTTTTATGAATGTGTTACCATTTACTTTTTACAAAAAATGTTAGAGGAATATTTGTTTTAATGTAAAATTAATGAATGGGGTTTCCCATCATAATGGCATAACTTTTCAATGTATATTCATTTGTAAGATTTGATTATTTTTTTCAAAGAAAATAGTTTCCTTTATATTTTTGAAATTTTTATATTTTAAATAAGTTATTTGAAAATGAAAATGGTATTTTTCTTAAGAAATGATGTAGTGATATTTTAAAGGTATTTTCATATATATCAACATTATTTGATATTTTTAATTATTCTAATTGGAATATGATCAAATTTTACAATATTTTTTATTTATTTATATGGTTTATTATTATGATAAATAAATATTTATGGAAATCATTTTATTTTCCATTGGTTAAGCTATATTGAAATGTTAAAAGTTTTTATGATCTTGTGGAATATGTATAAATGTATTATGATTATGTGATTGGTGGGTCTGTAATATCACTCCAATGAATTGGGTAAGTATTAATTTTTATGTTGTAAAAGGGTGCGTGGATAGTAATCTCATGCTCAAAATATGGTACTTGGGTGGTTATCCCAATCCCAACAAGGGTACATAGAAGGTTATCCCAAGAAAAATGATGGTAGACTAGTGGTTGTCCCAAGCATAACATGTGGTGAATGTCTTGGCGAGTATCCATAACATAATATTTCAATGATTATAATTACTCCACACTTTATACCACTCCTTTATGACATGATATTATTCCAATGTTATTCTTTCATGGATCATGTTGTTTAATTACTTTATTATTTTTGTATTATAAATTTTGAATCTCTATACTATGATTGGTGATAATGATCTATGAACTATTTATTATGATTTTCAAATGCTATGATATCATACCCTTATGAATATGTTATTATTAATAATTGTTATTTCTTAATATATCCATTTTTTACCTATACTAAGTATCTTATCTCACCCTTTATTATGTTTTATTTTACCCAAGTTATGAAGATTGGTTTTAATTATGAATTTTCTAAGAAGGGTGATAGTGCTGAAGAACTTAGTAGAAGATTATGTAGACCTTTTTTGTACTAGTTGTTTGTGTACTTATGTTACCAAATAAATGAAACCTTTGTTGTTATAGTGTTCATTGAAATTATATATAATGGATTCTCGGCTAATAAGATGTAATACTAATATATATAATGTTTGGATTTACTCTATTTGTATTAGAGAATGGTGTAGTTACTTTTGGATACTATGATGAGAAATATTTAATATACACCCTTAGGATATTAAAAATTACTAGATAACAATATAAGTTACGGTAGATAAACGTGTATTGTTCTCCAAATAAATAAATCACTCTCTTGGTACATGAAAGTGGATGCATATGTGGCACATATGCACCTAGGGGATGAAACTCAAAATGGTTTATATTGGTTAGTAACTCGACTATCACTGGTGAATAATGAGTGGGCCTAAGAATACACACCATTATTGAAAATTCTGGGTTATATTATTGTGTTAATTAAAATTTTAATTATAATTCATTATGAAGGATTTGAATAGATAATAACCATGGATAGCCTATATTAAACGTAAGGTGTAATAGATTAAAAAAATTTTCAATATTTATACATCATATAAGTTATTTTCATAGTTATATTATTCCACACTAGGATTATTGTTTCCCATACAATACCTTTTGGTTTTATTCAATGGCTGGAAACAAAATAAATTCTGCTAACATTGAATGTGATAGATAAATAAATGGATGTCTTCCTGAGCAACTAAAAGCTATCTAGAATGAAAATTATTATTTTATGATTACATAACTTTCTCAAGACATGATTCATGTTTGGATTCCAAACTAGAAAAGGATGGAAAAAATATTTGCGGACTCCTTCACACGGCAACATACCTTTTCTTTTAGTGGGTCTACAGATCCACTAGATTCTATGTAATGGATCATTTCCACTGAAAATATATTTTCAAATCTCTAGTGTTTGAAGAGTGAAGAATTAGTTTTTTATTCTTTTAATTTATAAGGTGGTATAGATCAATGTTAGACTCTTATCATGAATATGAGTTAATGGAGTTAAATTGACTTTATTGAGTGGGATGGGTTTAGGAGGTTATTTTTTAATTTTTACTTTCCCTATATTCTTATTATGAGAATGGAGAATTAATTCATTGAAGTAATGTAAAATTATGATGAATCCATTAGTACCTATGAATAAGGTTTTACGATTTCTGAAATTCATTCTTTTGGTTATATTATTGAACTAACATGTAAGATTGATCAGTACTTAATTGGCCTAAAATAAAGTCCATTAAATAAATTAACCATAACATAATTTGGTAGCTATGAAGAAGTGGTTTTATATTCTATCAAGGTAGAAATTGATATTTAAGTCACCCATAAAACTCATGATTTTGATAAGAAAATAAAGAAAAAATTCAAAGGAAATTATAATACCAAAAACCATAGAGGGAAGAAGATGAGTTTTCTTTTATGACATATGTGTTGAAAAAACATATAGGAAATTTTATTTAGGGGGGTAGTAAAGTTTTCAAGTATTTAAATTAATTTCATCATAAAATAGAATGTATAATGAATGGGAATAGGTTATACAATGATACAAATGGGGAGAAATCCCTATAAAATTCACCGTACACACTCTATTGTTTCAAATATAAGGATTGTGGGTATTATGATAACCATAGACCAAATATGAGGGTTATGATGATTTATTTAAATAACCACTTAATCCTAGATACAAATAGAAATCTCATGGGATCCTTTTTTCCTATATAGGATGTGATAACTAAGTGGTGAAAGGTAAACATACCATACACTCTAGAAATATTAATTTATTATTTAATTTTGGTTTTACCCATTAATTTATATCTAAATAATTTTTTAAGGGTATCAAATCACCACCTCAATGATTAGATGTTTATTTAGTAGTAGAAACTCCTAATGGTATGATGATATATTTTAAATTCTATGATTCTTATATGATTTATGTTCCTGGGAATGTGATTCCTAAAAATATCATTACTCTCCCTCATGTTTAATTCGATTTTATTTTGGGTATGGATTAACATTCTTTATATAAATTCCATATCTATTTCCAAGGAAGGGAAGTTACATTTGATATTAAAAACCAACTTATGTATGTTTATATATATGAAATTAATTATGAAGTTAGAATTAAAAAATTTATCCATTTTATGGGACATTATTTCTATTAAAAGGTGTTATTAATCTTATATGGTTGTGGAGAAACTCAATTTCAAATATATTCCAATATTATAGGAGTTTGTTGATGTATTTCTATAATAATTTCCTAGTATTATTATAAATACTAGAGTGTATTTTTTAAAAGAACTCATACCAAACAATACACCTATTTCAAATATCTATATAGAATAGCCCAGATTTATTTACAAGAATTGAAGAAGATGATATAGGATAATCTTGATAAGGTTTATTTAATCCAATTGTGTCACCATGGTATGAACATATTCATTCTATTAAGAAGAAATATTGAACAATGAGACTCTACATTGATTATTTGTAATTTAACAAGATCATAATGCAAAATAAGTATCAACTTCAATTATTGATGATTTTTTTACCAATTACTTGGAGCACAATATTTTTACAATATTGATCTTTAATCTAGATACTATTAGTTGAGGGTCCAAAGTGAATATATACACAATTCAAAATTCCATTCATGGTATGGGAACTATGAATTTATATTGATTCCTATTGGCTTTACTAAATCACCAACAATATTTATGGATTTAGTGAATAAAGTATTTATAGATTACCTTTGATAATAACTAACTCGGATAACACGCTAAACTGGTACTTTAATCAAACATGACATAGGCCAAAGTTCATTCCAAATTCCCATAGGATAGTGACTACTTCCTAGGAATCAAAAAAACATGAGGTAATTATTTCACCATAATAAAAAAAAGTAACGAAATGGAAACATAAATAGTTGTTATTCTGAAACACTTATCTAGAGAAAAAAAATATAGGTTAGACAAGTACAAGTCCAAAAAATGGTTCATCAACATGAGTTATCACATAACGATCAAATAAATCATTAAAAACTCCTTGAAACAAGTGGATCACAAGATCCACTAGCCACCATAATCTCTTATGGTCTCTAAGTCAATAAAACCCACCACCTCAAAGGGGTTTCTTTCCTTTTTCCAGACCAAGAAAAAGAAACTATACAATTTACTAAATGAAATAGTAGAGTTTTAGCAACAGTATCCCAATATTATTCCAACCAAGTAATCCTTACAAAATTAATATTAAATAAACCAAATATACATAATTATAAATAAAAAATGACATTGTAATATTGTCAAAATTCATAATAAAACACTTATTTCATATAATTTCTATGACAAGTATGAAATAAGTATAAAATAGTATTTCAATTAAAATAGAAATGATTAATAATTTATATAAAATAGGAATGAATAATTCATTTCATAAAAAATTACATATGTAGATCATTTTCAATTATAGCACCGTGTTTAAGAGTCATGCTGATAATTTCTTATAAGGATTCATATACATATTATCAAAGTACATCCCTAAGCATGCACATAACCCTTGATCTCAGGCCTATTGGGTAATAAAATTTCCTAAGGGGTAAACTCCCTACAATTATCATAGTTAAGTTTGTATTTTAATTATTAATCCTTTTATAGGAAAATATGATACATGCATAGAATGTGATCTTGCCACCTAACTACCTAAGAACCCAAGTTATTTGAGGAAACGAAACTATGGGAGTATAAATTTTACTTCAATAAATCTAAAATAACTTCTATAGACTAATTAAATTGCTCCCAATATTAAGTTTCAAAATATTTCAATTCATTTAAAAAAACAAAATTTCATCAATATTCATGACTTTCAAAACTACTCAATTTATTTCAACATAATAAATCATTTAATTCCATATTTTCTCATTAAATCATCATCATGATTCATATAAATTCAAATCCATTTTATAAAAATCATTATTTTATTGTTAAAATCCATACCTAACAGGTCAAACACACAAACTATATATTTTAGAAAACATTATTCAAGAAACACAAATCAATATTTTTAAATCATTATGAAATATAATTAAAAATAAATTGGCATTAATCATTTTAATTGATCAAAATTTACTTACAAAACTACCTACCTCAATCTTGGTATCATAAACACCCAAAAAAGGATCCTCAAACAAAGGGATGTGAAGGGTTAGAAACAACGAAGCAAGGATAATAAAAACAAAATTCTCATATAATAATATCCAGTTCCTTATTTCGAGAACAGTGGGAAAGAGATAAAACATGTACCTTGACAATTCCTGAAGAACTCACAATGGTCGGTGAAGGTATAGCAAAAAAATACCAATTCCATGATGAATCTATAAGAATTCTAATTAGATAAAGTCAAAAACCTTATGCCATTCATCAAAATCCCTTATATGATGTTCAATTCACGGAAAGTATAATAGATCTAGACAGTCAATGAATAATGATAAGAAATGGGAACATAACTTGAAAAATATATATCCAACACTAAGATATACACCAAAATAGATTACTAAGGGGAAAGGGAATCTTCAAAATACCTAAGAGGATTCTCTTTGGTTGAGAGAATATTCCACTAGAAGAAAAATTAGAGGAAACGATGTCATTTCCCATCTAAAAAAATTGGATTAATTAAAATCACATAACATCGTCTGACCAAATAGTTTTTCAAAATATACACCACTTTTTAGGATACTCGAAGAGCCAAAAAACTTGGTCACATAGTATGACAAACCATGACGAAACCATTCTCAAGTTTCATGGTTTGAAGGGAAGACCACATGGCTTGGAATAATTATGTGCTTAATATTTAAACTACCTCTACAAGTCCAACAATATAAGCAAAATTTCTTTGGAATACCTTAATGGTTTTTCCTAATCACGTGACAACTTTGAATAGGCTCAAAACCCTCTAAAATATCTTGAAATTCACCCTTAAAGACCTGATAAAACATATAAAAAAATTATTTTCAAAACAAAGGAATGTAAATACATGCAATTGGGTGTTAATATGTTACAATTATTCCACCTATAAAAAACCAACCCTAGAAAGACTCTTCTACAAGACTCATCTACAAAGATATATGACTATTAATCTCTCACCATTATCTCATGCTCCCAGGTCTCATGAGAATAGAACCATGTTTCAATAGAACCTAAACCAAATGGATTGACTTACCATTGAGAAAATTCATCTAAGAATAAACAATGTGAACTAACTACTAATTCATGGATATATTTGGTTCCACAATAGGTTCCTCTCAACTCAAGACATCAAATGGTTATGAAAGATTTTTTATTAGTTTCTACACATGAAACATGACATGTATTAGTGTCATATAATAAGAAAAATCCAACTCTTAATCCACTTCCATAATCCTTTAAACAATATCAAATAATCCCACATAACTTAGTGCTATGTTACCCAGTTTTCTAAGCCATCAGTGACCCAACTGAGGAGATACTCGTAAAAAATGGTCTCTAATTGAGAACTCCAAAGGAAGTCTATGATGATCCACATAAGACATATATTGGATCTATGGAATCACTGATCTCTATCAAATCATCTATATCTTTATCATCATATCCATGACCAATTAGGTCCCACAAAGGATGATTTTCAATCTCTGATTAGTAGAGAAATGATTTAAAAATCCATCCCCACAAGGTCTCAAAGGGTATAATTTTAATTGAAAATTTATATATATTATAATAGTAAAACTCAACCATATATAAATGGAAATCTCAATATCCTAAAATTTCAAGGACACATGCATGAAGTATGTAATATAGAATTGGTATAACAAATTCTCTCTAAATATCTATATAAGGATGGTATACCATTCTCAACATTAATTAATACCCCATCATCTCTTGGAGGTCTCTACAAAACCAAGATATAAACATAAGAACCATATCATAAATAATATCATATTGAACAAAAAACAATTTAACAATCTTAAGAACATAAATGTATCAAAATTTCTCATCTCTTTCATATCATGAATAGGAATAAAGTTATCAGATTTGGCCAATTGGTTAATAATTAATGAAATTTAATTATTTCTATGAGATTTATTTGAAAAAACAATCACAAAGGCCATCAATATCACATCCCACTTCCAATATGTAATAGGAAAGGATAGAAGAAAACCGGAAGACATTTGATACTTGAATTTGACTTGTTGATAGGTATAATAATTAAAAAAAATTAGTGATACCTTGTCTTATAGATGGAAGATATAATGTAAAACTCATATCGGAAAACATATTCATTATGTTTGGGTGAGATACCCATTGGGAATTATGACAATCCCTCAACCTAAACTTTATCATAGGTGATATAATGACATACCAATTTGAGAAGAATGGGACACCCTCTAAAAATATAGATCTTTGTTTGATGGTCTCTTCATCATATAGAGAATCCCTAATTCCCCAGAACATATCATCATGATGCTTCTCCTAGAGGATCTTCTCAATAAGATAGTATTTTAACTAAACACTAACAAAAACAATATCAGTCTTATTCTTATGGACTCTTAAATGAATACAATATAAGATATCTATAAAATTTTGTTAATCTGATGACTCTGTTTTAGCATGGGATGGTATTTTCTTACTCATATAAGAGACAAAAAATTTCCCTTGACATGAGTGTAGGAAATGTCGAAGTCAAATAATTATAGGTACTCCACCCATCAACCATATCAAATACTAAAATCTTTATGAGAAAATTAATAACTCAAAATATTATGATCAAATTTAATGGTAAACCTTTCCCTAAAATGGTTATTCCATCAACTCTTAATTTCATGCATTATAGATATGAGTTTGAGAACATGATTGGGGTAGTTCTTCCCATGAGGAGAATGTTGACAGGAACCCAAATCCCCCCATGTGATCACCATACATGGGAATGCATCTCAAACTTGAACTTGAAGAATTATAAAAAACCATATATCCTTAATTAGGCTCTAGAAGAGTACAAATTGGAGATGAGGTCAAACTATACTTCAAATAATCAAGGTAAAAAATATCACTTCGATTACCATATGAAATTTACCCCATTCGGAGTTAGGTCAGTCAAAGGAGAATCCAAATTTGAAAAATATTTAACAAAGTGAGAAAAATACCATACTAATCTGAAGAATGTATGAATCTCAAAGACATTTCATGGTTCTTCCTAATACATAATAACTTTCACCTTTTCATGATCAACTAAGATACCATGTTATAAGACTAGTGCTCCATTAAATTCACTTCCTAAATCCAAAATTCTCACTAAGATAGTTTGACATAAATTGGTTGATTCCTTAAGATATACAATAATGATCTCAAAAGATATACATGATCATCCCCAGTTTTAGAGTAAACCAATATTTCCTCCATGAATTCCACAATGAAAGAAACAATAAAATGGTGTAAATATTATTCATTAGTATCATAAACACAATTAGAGAATTGTTTAAACCAAATGACATAATAAGATACTCATAATGGCTATACATGATCCTAAAAGTACTATTAGGGATATTAGTATCCTTCATCCTAAGATGGTGATAACTAGACCAAATATAAATCTTATAGAACCACCTAAAAACATTCAAATGATCAAAAAATCATCAATTTTGGGCAATAAATACTTGTTCTTGATTTTTAACCCATTCATTTTTTTGGATATAAAAACATAGGAAAAATGTTATATCAATATCCTGGTGAAATTCCTTGTCACTACCCATAGTGACACACTAGGTCCAATGAATCATTGGGATGTAAATTCATATAACTAATTCTTTGAATCCTTCCATTCATCTAGTTTCATATGGAATGAGGGATTATATATAGGCTTAGTACCTAGAACAAATTCAATAAAAATTATACCTCCATCTCTAGTGGTGGGCTAGAAAATTATGATAAAAAAAATTTGGAAACTCAATAGCCATGGGGGGAATATCACTACATAAATATTCCTACTTTATTTAAAAATCATATATGTATTTCAGTCTACCCAAATCTAGAATAGTTGGTCTACCATGGTTAGTAATATAATCCCATTTACCTTAAAAACATAGAACTCACCATCAGTGAATGTAAATGTGACCTTCCAAATAGAATAGTCAATTCAAGCATTATGAGAAATTAGCTAGTCCATCAAAAGAATTTCATCTAGAGGTTTCATAAGAGAAACAATAAATTCCCATTCAAACTTGTTTTAATAAAAAGAAAGTGCAAGAATAGAATCAAATATCTTTCTTCTCTTCATACCAAGAGTCATAATAATTTACATCAAATATGGATTGATCTCCATATAATGATTTAACAAATACATGGGTGGAAAAGTATGAATGAATTAAAGGAACCATTATCAAATAATATAGTCACTAAAGATGAAGTAATATTAGTTGTACCTCTGAATATTTTAGGAATACCATCATTTCCCATTACAGATTCATCCACCATGTGAATTTTATTTGTTCTATATTCTTATGCCTAGAACACCATTTTTTTGGAAGCATCTCACTATTTTGTAGATCCAATCAGTGCTTAAAATATCATAACACTATGTGAAGTTGTAAAATTAAGTAAAACCCCAGTGAATGTTACTTGATCATCTAAAAGATCTAGAGATCTTTAGTGCCTTTGTGAAATTACACTACGAGTGCACAACTTTTCCACATTAGAAACAAGTCAATTTTACTTTAACAAATACTAAAAACGGGTTGAGTAATGAAAGATGTCAAGGGAAACCACTGTTACTTTCACCGCGAGACTCACTCTAATTTCTCTTTCCTTTAAAGGAACCACTAAAACAACCACTATCCCTTTAAACCTAACTTAATATCCAGGTTAACTTAATCCATTAGATCCTTATTCATAATATCAACATAAAATGTTAGATTCAAAATAATGAACGAAGTCCATATAACTAATCCAATACCAATCTAAATTCTATGGGCCTTCATATTATCATTAGAAACTACATCTGGTGAGAATTGAGAATTTGTAAAAAATTATTAAAATACTGAGTTAAGGTTGAGAAATTTGATGTACTTTTCCAATACTATCAATCATGAATATGATTTCTCCTTAAAAGATTATTGAATTCTTTCTATTCCATTCCCCCATTATTCATTCCAAAAATTTCACATCCAAAAACCTCAGGTTGTGCCTCACAAGCTTGAATAAGGCACATTTTACCTTTATGGAATATGGTATCTCTAAGAACTCAAAGAGTTTTCCAATATTTCCAAAACAATACTATACCTATAGAGGGAATCTTTTTCATATAAATATAGTAGAATTTGATCATTAAACTCATCGGGAAATTATTTTTTATCATCCCTTTGAGGATTTACGTCTCTCGTATTAAATGGAATGGGTGTGGCTCTACGACCTTGAGCTTGGATTACACACAAAAAAACGTATACATGGTTCTCTTGAACTAGAGGGTCATAGTTTTGTGGTTAGTCAACATATCCTTTATAAATTCTATTTAGACATATTATTGGTGGAATTATACTACACAAAATCAATAGATAATAAGAAAACATCAGTTAAGAAACATAAGAACATCAACTATATCATTTATACATCAAATTGCAAGTAAAAAACATTGATCAATGTTTTAGAAAATTTCTGGAATCAAATCAAACAACACCCTAACGAAACTTTTTCTCAACTTCCCATGGAATCATAAGGCTTTATATAATGGTTTATAGAATGTTAATCACTCATAACACACCCCTTAATTCTAAAAAACCTAGATCTTGTAAACCAATATCTCCCAAACTACAAACTGACATTGAATATGGAACTCAAGATACATATGACACCAATTATTCAAGAACCAACCTGGATTACCCACTAAACCGTACACAAATCATTCTGAGCATCATTATGGATGTTCCCAATCCTTATACTCTGGTGGCTAGATCCTAGGCATAAAATAAAACATGGGGAAATTATTTCTCTAAAATTAATTCCAAAATAGCATAATCGATATATAAATATTCAGCATGACAAAACACTAATCAAGAGAAAAATACCATAATGTAATTAATAACAAGTCACAAAAATGTTATATCAACCTGAGTCACCACATAACCATCAAATACATAATCACAATAACTCATTTTAAGAAGTGGATCTCATTCTCTTCCAATCACTACCATCTCCAAAGTTCCAACAATCAAGAATACCCACCACCTCTAAGTGTTCATTTTCCTTCTCATATACAAGTCATAAGAAATTCAAAAAATTACTAAAGGAAAAAAGTATGTTATGTGTAAAAATAACCCAGTAGGATTCTCAAAAATAATTCCATAATAAATCCATATAAAATAAACCGTATATTCTTAATATTATATTAAACATGGAAAGGTCTTCTTTTCACAATTAATAACACAACATGATTTCCAAATCATTTATATGACATGTATGAAACATGAATAAAAGTGAATTTAAATTAAAATTGGAATAATTAAGAATTTATATCAAACATCCACGAATAAATAATTACATATAAACTGGTATCTATGAATCATTTTCAATCATAGCACTATAGTTAAGAGACCCAAGGATAGGTTTATACAAATATTCTCACACATCTCAATGAAGTATGACTCTATGTGTGCACAAAACCCTAGATATCTAGCCAAGGGGGAAAGGATAATTCCACAATGAGTAAACTCTCCAACCTTATTATATTTAAGTTAATGTTTTCATCATAATTCCATTGATAGGTAGTAATAATATGTTCCCAGTGTGTGTTCTTCCCACCAAACTACCCAGGATTTCATTCTCTTCAATGAAATCAAACATACAAGGGGATATATTTCCTTCCAATCAATCTCAAATAATTTCGATAATTTATTTCAATAATCCTCATGTTCAAGTTTCAAAACATTAAATTACATTTAAAACCCAATATAAATTTGGTTTTCATAAAAAATCATGCCTTTCACAAACACTCATTTTATTTCCAATTCATAAGTCATTTTATACATTATTTTCTAAACAAATCATCATCATAATTAATATGTATTAAAATTCCATTTCTAAAATCATAAATTTATTTAAAAATACACACCCAAGAAGTTTAAAACACACACCATGACTATTAGAAACTATTAATCAAGAAAAATAAATCATAAATTAGAAATCATTTATAAATCCAATTAAAAATAAATAATAATAAAATTTTATAAATGATTAGAATTTCCATTCAAAACCATATACCATGTAACGCCCCAACCCCAGAATACCAGAGTCAGTACATTATTTTAATACATTGGCATGATTAGAAGGAATCAATTCCTGATGGACTGATCAGTTTAGCAGTCTTGGAAAATAGATTAAATACATGAATGTTACATTACACTTTCTTACATACAACACAACATAAATAATCCTTTGAGAACTCCGTTGTTCTTTTAACTTAACTCCACATATCAATCATAAAACAATTTTTGGGATCCTAGGAATATAAAACATAAGAAAGTGGTGAGATCAAGCACTCATTAAGAATAAGAAATACATAGGAAGATAACATAAACATTAGGCATAGTGAATAATTGAAAATGCATGCCTTCACAAATAATAAACATAAACAATTTATGGAAGAAATGTGAGTTCAGTAAATAATTCCATAATAAAACATAGTCATGGTTATTATACTAGTTGAATAACCACATGAACCATAAATAATATTTTCATAAGGATGGAATGTATAATGAGGGACATTCTGAAACATTTGGTCAAGGTGTCGGTCAAGACGTCTAAAAATGATTAAGGCCTCACACAAAAATATATATCAAATTAGGAAAAGCCTCAATCAATTACAAATCTAATTGTATCATTAGACCTACTGATGCACGGAGGAGCTGTAGAGGGCTCCACCTGTCACTTACTAAGTCCAATAAATTCCACATATAAAATGGTTGAAACATAACATAAACATTTGTATTAAAACTAGAATACGAAATGTCAATAATTTAACCATAAACCATTAATGGTATAAAAATAACACATCCATAATCAAATATATCACAAAACTGTAAAATAAATTATGGAAGATTTGTATCATAATAAATCAACTTCAAATAAGTGTAAAATTTATCAAAGGATGTTGAAATAGATTAAATCAATACCATTTGAGAGAAATATCACTTTCTATTTTGAAATAATTTAAGAGTAACATAATTATAAATGAAGTAATTTAAAAGATATTTTTTAATCAAAGTGTCCTATACCACTTTGAAACACTTGAAAGGAATTAAAATTTTAAAACAATCACGTGCATATAAATAAATGCTTAAAACCATTTGGAAATCATGGAAATTAATGATAATGATTTATAAGAACAAATATTTAAAAAATTTAAAATGATTTTTTAGTTATATAGTACCTTAAAATAATCATTTTAAAATTTCTTTTATGAAACATGGACATGGATAATAAATATGTCCCAGAAAATACTTACACATAAACAATCTCGGATAATAATGAGATTGTGGAAGTAACCCTTAACTTGTAATTTTCGTTGGTCGAGGTTATATTAACCTCATGTATAATAGTTAAATAATTTTTATTAAATTATTCAAGAACTACATACATAACTATGATATCATATATGATAATCTAATATTTCTTTATTAATAATATTTTAGTAGTATCATTGTTTCGGGTGTTAACTGATTCGTTTTCCTTTATATGTTTCGTTACGTAAGTAATATTTGTTATGGATATTATGTATTTGATTCATATACATAATTTTATGGTCTTCAAAAATATTATTTTTAATAATAAAAAGAAAATTATTCTATAATGGTTACGATGGGGAATAAAGCTCATCACTTTTGTGGAGACAGTAACCCGTACGTACACACGAATGCTACTTCATTTTTATTTTAAAAGGAATGAAATACTAATGATACATAGAAATATTATTATTATGTTATAATATATATTATATATATGTTACATATGTTCAATAACCCCATCCTTTAGGCGTTCCAAGTATGGTATGAACTAGTCATATCACTTTGACGGGGCGGTAGTCCGCACTTCCTCAAATGAAATTGTCATATATATACAAAAAGAAAAGAATAAAGGTATTCTACAAAAGATAATTATAGAATATTATAGATAAAATAAATATCATAAATATAATATATAATTTCAGTTCCATCATAATTTCCACCATAATAGGTGGTAGTAGAATATTGAACAATCGTTGTTTCTTGAGGCAGTAGTTCGTCGTCCATAGAAGCATTTTGTTCTATACCCATTAGATGGAGGTGTGTGTAATTGTAGTTCAAATAATTCTCATAACAACAACCAAGTATATTTAGGATACTTTTTTTATTATAAAATAAATTAATAAATAGAGTTTAGGTGGTTGGAGAAGTAAAATGAAAGAAAATAACTTAAGAAGAGATGTTAACTTTAAATCAGGTAACTCCCTTTGGATTTAACCAAAAGGCTTCCTGGAAGTGCCTTCTGACTAAGTTAAGGATTCTAGGATGAATAGAGGGATGTAGGGTGCTTAATTGGGCATATTTTTGATGAGAAAATGGGCTTGAGAGGTGTGAGAAAAGGGTTTGAGTTGAGGTATTTTTATAATTGGGAAGGGGGGATCTTTAGGAATGTTTGAAAATAGTATTTTATTATATAATGATTTTCGGTTTCTAAAGGTCCAAAACTCATTGAAATGGAATATTATATGACTCATGTTCGAAATAAAATCATAAAATAAGAATTGGACTGGTTTTGGATATTTTGTTAATTTTTATAATCTCATTTATTTAAATCATTCATTAATGAGGTAAACACAACAAGATTATTGTGTAATAATTTTTTTTATTTTTTTGGTGTCTAAAAATTATAAAAACATACCATGATGTAATAAATATTATTATCTTTACAATTAATATTTATATTCAAAATTATAACTAATATAACCACTTGTAAAAATTTATTTACTAAAATATATATGTTTTTGTCATTTTTGTCTTTACATTAAATTAATTAATATAAAGTGTCATTATCACTCTCAAGTGGTTCCATGTGGTCTCAAAATTAACCCAAGGATTCCCATGTTCGTAAATGTATCAACCAATAGGAATAGGACATTGTTAGGCTATTTTATGATTATAATAATAATATTTGTTTACCCTTTTTTACCTGATTTACCCTTTAACCATGGTAAATAAAATATTTTCTGAAATAAATATTCATAATGTCTAAAAATAAAAGTTACCTATTTATAAATTATGGTACTCATAATTCCAAATATGGAATCCATTTTTCCAAATTAATAACATAGAAGTGGTTGAAATTAATTTAAAATTATTTCCTGATGTCAAAACAAAAAAGCGTGGTTTTACGAAATAATAACTATCAAAATATTAACAGTTTTTTATGTCCATTTTAAATTTTAAATTACATACAATAACCAAAAGTATATTAAATTATAAGAATATAATATAATTATACTTTTAAACCAATAAAATTTATAATTTAACTCTATAAATTGTTTTGACTAAAAAATATATTATAAATTAAAATTTGGTATTTTTCACTATTCATCAAAACATGAATGTTATCAAACAAGTACCAAAAATTTATCCAAACTAAATTTTATTGTCCCTATTCTAAATAATGATTTATTTTCATTTAATTTAATATATAAATGTTTCAATCATGGATTTTTTTAAAAAAATCCATTAAAAGGCGGTAAAATTTCATTTTTTGAAAAATACTTTTTTTATCGGAAAAAATGAATTTGTTCTTAGATTATGTCTATGAAACACATAATATAGATTATAAAATTATATTTAGTATATAAAATTCAAAATTCAGTTAATACTATTCATAAACACTTTTTGAACAGAAAGTTTTGTAAGTTGTGGTGCGCTCGAACTCGGTGTTGCGTGTAGCGCAAGCTATTGAATTTCTTTGAAGAGATAACGTACTATGAAATACAATGGTGTTACATTCTCCCCTCCTTCAATAACTTGAGTCCTATAAATTTGGAATTTTTTTGAAAATAAAAGGTTCAAAATATAAAAATACCTTTGGGGAAAACCCACATCAGAAATTGGGTTAAAGAAATTTAGTCTTAATAAGAGGGGAAGAGAAATGAAAAAGTCACCACCAAATTATGATCTCTATTAGGAGAACATTGGTGGAAATTAGAAACACATAATTGGAGGGAAAACGTAAATATTTATATGGAGTGATTGTGTTCATCAATCACAAACAAGTGTAAAATTGAAGGTCTCAAAGCCATCAATATATGATGATTTAATATATCACTAGTTAAACAAAACACAAGGTATTAAGATAACATGTTTTTTGTTTTAAGATCCCTTACCAATAGTTTAAGGATTACTGTATTCATAGAACAAGAGTAACAAATATACTTGACAAGTAGAGTTTCATCCTTCAACTAATTCCTACCACAAACTCATCTTTCACTCCAAAATATAATAGAATTCAAAAATAACCTATTTATCCTTATTTTATATGTTTCCAAAAATAATGAATTTATAATTAAATTGTAAGAAAATTTAAAAAAAACTACATTATACAAACTAGGACATCACGTAGTCTACTGGTAGGCGATGCACCCTTGTCACCATTCAGTTTTGGGTTCGATTCATGTGGCCTTTCTGGATATGAAAGGTTGTTGGCCGACCTCCGAGTTGTCTTTTTTATTACAAAACAAAAATAATATTAAGAAATGATTTAAACTTAACAATAGTATAAAATGTCAAAATTAATCTATTACACCCTTTAGACCTATCCAAAATACTTATGTCTGAACTCACGGTCCAAAATTTATAAGGAAGGTTACATAATATATATATGAAAACCTTCATTGTGTATTCTCTAAAAATGTGGTAATAAAATTAATTGATAGAAAACCATATTTGAATAGGTATGTACTTCCTTATTCCTTCTTTAAATCATAGAATACTAGATATACTCCTTAAATCCCAAAATATTGTAATCACCAACAAAGACGGAATAAAAAAATCATTAATTAGTTCCAATGTAGTCAATAATATCCAATATAATTTATCCAAATCAATGTTCTATTATTCCAAAATCAATACCATAGTATCAGGACCGTATTAAAGATTATCTTTCCTTAAACCATGTATTTTCCAAAAGGTTTAACTTGCTATTGAGTCACTTTTCTTGGTACTACACAATCTGAAATACTTAATGAAATAGTATTGCATTACCATCCATATATACTCCATAATTTTTATAACCTGTATATCATTTATACAATAATAAAATGACATAATTCATTAATATCAACATAAGAACACTAGTCTTTACTCTTCACATGTGGTAATATCATAACATGATTATTATCCATCAACATCATTTTGAGGTATACTCTGATGATTGGGACATTGATTCTCACAGTGTCCCAACTCCTTGCAAATGATGCATTGTACATTTGAAAACTTTTTCTTACACTTAAAATCACATACTTGGTGTCCTTTTTCCCTGCACTTATAAAAAACACCCATTCCCCTCAATAATTTACCAAGGTGATTCCTTCCATAGTTATAACATAACGGAAAATCCTTCTTTCCTTATTACCTTTATCCATATTTCTCTCTACCATCCTTTTCTTCTGTAGATTCCCTTCAAAGCCATGGGACTCAGATAATTATTTACATATCTTATTAATACGTGATATTATTTCTTTATATGATGATAATACATGGGATACTATTTCCGCTCTAAATTTTGGTTTAATACCATGAAATATATCATCATTCTTACACTTTGAATCATACGTATTTCAGGAGATCTCATTCCTTATATTGGGCTCTTTTTCTGAACAATGGAATACACTAGGTTAGTTTATGAATCACAATTCATAATTACGAACATGTAAAATACCTAACGTAAATTGAAAAGATTATGCATATAATCAATTATCATAAAAAATATTTTCCTTGAGGAAGTATTTACTCCTAAATCCTGCATAATGTCTTGTATAGAAAATGTGGATTATCTTAATCATATCCCCTGGGAGTGTCGTAACCAAAAGTGAACCAAGTCTCGTTGTCATGTACTAGGATACCCAAGGTTAATCCCTAAACTCCTTGTTGGAGTTTTCAATCCTAGGTACATCTATTCCAGAGCCACCTCTACCTACTCGTATACTGATATGGATGTATTTCTTGGAAAATTTACAAAATCTCTACATTACCAAAATTCTAAGATGTTCTACTATAATAATCCCAAAAGTCTTTCTTAGGATAATGCTCTCTAATCAGAGTTTTTCTAAATCTAGTTTCCAAGGTTATTTTAAAACATCCTCTGATACCAATTGTAATGCCCCGACCCAAGAATCCTGGAGTTGTTGAATTATTTTAATTCATTGGCTTGATTACAAGGAATCAAGTCTCGAAGGACCGATCAGTTTAGTAGTCTTGTAAAATAGATTGCATACATGAATGTTATATTACACTTTCTAACATACAACATAGCATAAATAATCCATTGAGAATGCAATTTTTCCCTTAGCTTAACCCTTCATATCATTCATAAAACACTTCTTGAGATCCTGGGAAAATAAAAAATAAGAAAGAGGTGAGCTCAAACGCTCAGTAAGAGTAATAAATACATCAGAAGATAACATAAACATTAGGCATACTAAATAATTGAAAACCCATGCTTTTACAAATAATAAACATGAACACTTTATGGAAGGAATATGAGATGAGTAAATAATTCCATAATAAAACACAGTGATGGGTATTATACTAGTCAAATAACCACATGAACCATCAATAATATTTTCCTAATAATGGAATGTACAATGCATGACATTCTGAAACATTTTGTCAAGGCCTTGGCCAAGACATCTAAAAATGATTAAGGCCTTATCCAAAACCATATGTCAAATTGGGAAAGGCCTTGTCCAATTCCACGTTTCATTTTCTCATGATACCTACCGATGCATTGAGGAGCTATAGAGGGCTCCACCCATCACTTAATAAGTCCAATACATTCCTTATATTAAAAGGTTGACACATAACATAAACATTTGTGTTAAAACTAGAATACAAAATGTCAATACTTTAACCACAAACCATAAATGGAATAAATATAACACATCCACAGTCAAACATATCACAATACCTTAAATACAATATGGAAGATTTTTATCATAATAAATCAACTTCAAACAAGTGTAAAATTTATCAATGGATGTTGACATAGATGAAATAAAAACCATCTGATAGAAATTTATCTTTCTATTTTGAAATCATTTAAGAGTAACATAATTATAAAGGAAGTCATTTAAAAGATATTTTTGAATCAAATTGTCTCATACCACTTTGAAACTTTTTAAAGGAATTAACATTTATAAAAAATCATTTCCATATTAAATAATCCTTAAAACCATTTTGAATGCATGGACATTAATGAGAACGATTTAGAAGAAAAAATATTTAAAACATTTAAATTTATGTTCTTGTTAAATTTTACCTTAAAATAATCATTATGAAATTTCTTCTATGAATCATGGACATGGATAATAAATATTTCCAAGAAAATACTTACACATAAACAATCACGGATAATAATGAGATTGAGGAAATAACCCTTACCTTGTAATTTTCCTTGGACGAGGGTACATTAACCTCATGTATAATAGTAAAATAATTGTTATTAAATTATTAAATAACTAAATATATAAATATGATATCACATATGATCTTCTAATATTTCTTTATTAAGAATATTTTAGTAGCATCATTGTTTCTGGTGTTAACTAATTCATTTTTATTTATATGTTTTGTTATGTAAGTCTTGTTTGTTATGGATAGGATGTATTTGATTCTTATCCAAAATGATATTATCTTCTTAAATATTATTTTTAATAATAAAATTAAAATTATCCTGGATTGGTTACAATGGGAAATGAATCTCATCGCTTTCACGGAGACGGTAATCCGTACGTACGCACGAACGCTACTCCCATTTTTAATTTTAAACGGAATGAAAACCAAATGATACATAGGCATATTATTATTCCAGTATAATATAATATTTTATATATGTTATGTAAGTTCATTAACACCATTATTTATATGTTCCATGTATAGTATGATGAGTCATATCACTTTGAGGGGGTGGTAGTCCGCACATCCTCAAATGAAATTATCGTATATATACAACAAGAAAATCATAAAGGTATGTTATAAAAGATAATTAAAGAAGATTATAGGTAACATAACTATCATAAATATCATATATAATTACAGTTCCATCATAATGGCCACCATAAGAGTTGGTAGTAGAAGATTGAACAATCATCGTTTCGTGAGGCAGTAGTTGGTCGTCCACAGAAACATTGTGTTCTATACCCATTAGATGGACGTGTGTATAAGTGTAGTTAAAATAAATCCCATAAAAACAACATAGTATATTGAGGATAATTTTTTTTTGTTTTAAAAGAAATGAATAAAGAGAGTTTATGGGGTTTGAGATGTAAAATAAATGAAAATAACTTAAGAGAATATGTTACATTTAAATCGGGTAACTCCCTTTGGTTTGAACCAAAAGGATTCCTTGAATTTATTTATACCTAATGTAAGGATTATAGAATGAATATAGAGATGTAGTTAGCTTAATTGGGAGGATTTTGGATGAGCCAAGGGGCTTGAGAAGTGTGATAAATGGGTTAGAGGTGTGGGATTTTTATAAGGGAGTGGAGGGGCTCCTTAAGAATGCTTGAAAATATTATTTCATTATATAATTTCTTTTGGTTTATAAAGGTGCGAAACTCATTAAAGTAGAAGATATTATGACTTGGGTTCAACATAAAATCATCCAATAAGAATTTTATGTGTTTTTGATATTTTTTTAATTTTTATAATCTCATTTATTTAAATCATTCATTAATGAGGTAAACACTGCATCATTATTGTTTCATAAATATTTTTATTTATTTGATTTTTATAAATTATAAAAAATTATCATGATGTATGAAATAGTTTTATCTTCCAAATTAATATTTATATTTAAAAATATATCTTATATAAACACTTGTAAAAATTGTTTTACTAAAAGATATATGTATATTTCATTTTTGTCTTTACTTTAAATTAGTTAATATAAAGTGTCATTATCACTCTAAAGTGGATCCATGTAGTCCCAGAATCTACCAAAGGATGCTCATGGTCAGACATGTATCAATCAATAGGAATAGGACACATGTTAGTTTAATTTAATATTATTATTATAATATTTGTTTACCCTTATTTACCAGATTTACCTTTTAACCATGGTAAATAAAATATTTACTGAAGTAAATATTCATAATAACTAAAAAAAAGATACATATTTACACAATTTGGACCTAGTGGTTACAAATATAGAACCTACTTTTCCAATTTCAAAACACAGAAGTGGAAGAAATTAATTTAAAATTAATTCCCATTGTCAAACCAAAATAACATGTTTTATAGAAATAATAACTATCAAAATATTGACACTTTTTTATGTCGATTTAAATGTGAAATTACATCCAATGACCAAAATAATATTAAATGATAAAAATATAATCTAATGATTCTTTAAAACCACTAAAATATATAATTTAACACTATAAAATATTTATATTAAAAAATATGTTTTCAATTAAAATTTTTAATTTTTTATTATTCAACAAAATATGAAAGTTATTAGAAAAGTACCAAAAATTTACCCAAACTAAAATTTAATGTCCATATTCTAAAAAATAGTTCAATTTATTTAAATCAAATATATAAATATGTCAAATATTGTTTTTCTAAAAATGGTTCTCCCTTAAAATGCCTTTAAATTTCATTTTTTGAAAAATACTTCTTTCATATGAAAAAATGAATTTGTTCTTATATTATGTCTAGGAAACACGTAATATGAATTTTAAAATTATATGGAGTATATAAAATTCAAAAGTCAGTTAATACTATTCATAACCTTTTTTTGAATGACTTTTTTGGTAAGTCGTGGTGCGCTCGAACTCGGTGTTGTGTATAGCGCAAGTTATTGAATTTATTTGAAGAGATAACGTACTATGAAATTTTGGGGTGTTGCATACCTCTAAAGATGTATGATAAAAACTAAAAAAGGGATACTAAATTTAATGGAAATTAATGGATAAAATTAGTAATGAAGGGATCCTAGAAAAACATTATCAATTAATAATATCCAATTCCTTGTTTTTAGAACAACAAAAAGAGGGAAAAACCTTAACTCAATGATTCTAGAATAAATCCCAATGAACAAAAAATATATGGGAAACAAATCCCAATTCTACATCATACCTATAAGAAATATAATTAGATAAATTCACCAATATTATATATATTAACAACATACCTGGTCTAAGAATTTATTAAAGTAAATAAGAGTGCATCAAGATGGATAATGAAGAAAGATAAGAAACAGGTACATACATTCAAAAATACTTATCCAACACTAAAAGATCCATCAAAATTAATCAATGGGATGTAATGAATCTCTAAAATATACAATAGGATTTTAATTGGTCAAGATACTATTCCATTAGAAGAATAATGAGAGGAAACAAAGGTGTTTTAGGTCTAAAAAAATTAGAATAATTAAAATCACGTTTTACAGTTTGGCCACACAGTTTGTCAAAATGTGTGGCAACCATGTTCCCCTTTTTGGGGTAATGGAATATCCACACAGTTTGAATTCATGGTTTGACAAACCATATCCCAACTGTGAATAAACCCTCTATCTCGATTCACACAGTTTGAAGGGAATGATGCTTGCTTTAGGCAGACAGTGCACCTTACTGTGTAGACTCCTCTCAAATTCCAACACAACTATCATTGTTTCCTGGGTAGACCTACATGGTTTTCCATAACCATGGAGAACCATGCGTAGTCCCAAAACCCACTAAAAAACCAAAATTCACTAATAATAACCAAATAATGGTTCCAATAAATGTATTTAAAAAAAGGAATGTAAATACATGAAAGTGGGTGTTGGGATGTTACAACCTCGATCAGTTGGTGGTAGTATTTGTAGATAATATACATATATATTACCATATCAAGAAAGATCAGGAAGATAACTTGAGTATTATACTAAATACCCTAAAAAAGGAGAAACAATAGGAAAAATTTATCATGTGTGAATCATGGATAAAAAATGTTTCATTTTTTAGAAATATAATCTCAATCAAGGTTATATATGTGGATCCATCATAGAATAATGTTAAAAATAGTGGCCTAGACCAACCAATATGATCTAGTTCCATAGTTTTATTGGATTGAATGTATATTATTGAAACTTTTTGAAGGATTTATCATGGGTATCTAATGTACTCATTAAGTTAAGTTAGAAGGGAGTCATATTCCTTTGGATCAATGAATGTGAAGAAGATTTAAAGTAATTGAAGAGAAGGTTGGTCAGTGAAGCTATATTAACAACACCCTATATTGGATAACGGTTTGTGATTTGTAGTGATTCCTTGAAGAAGGTCTAGAAATGTGTTCTACTTCTGAAATATCTGGTGATAGATTATTCCTTATGTAAATTGAAGGCTTGATAGAAAAAATAACCTACTCATGATTTGGGGTTAGCAGTGGTAATTAATTTATTAAAAATATGGATGCATTATAATTATTCTTAAACATGTTATATATCTATTTATGATAAATGTTTAAAGTGGTTATTCACCTAAAAAGTGTTTAATATGTACCAGAAAATATTGATGGGGTTGATTAAAGATTATGTATACTCAATAAATTACCACAATATGAAACAAAAACAAGGTAGGTCTAATATTTGTGGATTTTAAAAATGATGGAACCTGAAATATTGAATGAATAAGAGAATCCTTGCCTTAATCAACTAAGTATTCAACCATCTATCCATGTGAATATTTAATAGGTGAAAAATTAAGATTTTGGGCTGAAAAGGAAGGTGGAAATGTTCTTGATTTAAGCATTGATTATGATGGAATAAAGTAGTTTAAGAACTAAGTATGTGTCTCATCAGTACCAAACATGAAGAAGGATCTATTGGAAGAATCTCATAGTTCATCATTCTTTATTCATTCATGAATTATAATGATTTATAGATATTTGAAAGAGTATTTATAGTTGGACAACATGATCAAAGATATTATATAGTATGTATCTTAGTGATTTATATGTTAGAAAGTTAGTTTGATTTGAAGAAGTAAAATGGGATGTTACAACAATTACTCATAATATATTTTAAATGGTAAAAAACAGCATGGATTTTGTTATTAGACTACCTAAAACATTTAAAGTCCATAATTCTATTTGGGATGTTGTTAACAACATTATGAATTTAGCACAATTAGTTTATATTATAGAATAATTCTATTATTATAATATTTCAAGGGTATATATTAAGTAATTGGTATGGTTTTATTGAGTACTTCATTCTACTTTTTCAAATCGAGGTCAGAGTTTTACTTCAAAATTTAAGTGAATTATAAAGAAAATTTAAATACAGATTTGTGTTTAAGTAATTGTTATAATCTATAGATAGATGGTCTGTCTAAAAGTGAAAATCCAAACGTGAAGGATATATTGAGATCTTATTCTCTGTATTTCATTGGTGGTTGTGATGAACACCTTTATCTAGTTGAGTTTTCTTATAATAATAACTTTCTCTTGAGAATTTATATGTCTCCTTATGAATCCCTCAATGGAAATAAATAGATAAATCATACATTCTAAAATTAATTTGGAGAAAAAAAAGCTTCTAAGACTTTATCTATCTAAGGAAATAGAATATATGTTTAGATCAATTTATTAAGATGCCAAGAATCATAGAGTTGATATAGGAGTTATGATTACCATCATCAGTGAGATATGGAATTAAAAGTTGGTAAGACATAATTCCTATGAATTTATCAATGGAAAAAGGATATGAGATTCCTAAATAAGGGAATACTGATCCTGAGATATATTTTTCACTTTTAGATTCATGATTTAGTAGAGAATGTAACCTATTTCTTAGAGCTTCCACTGAATCTCTCTCATGTTCCCAATGTGTTCCACATATCATTACTGTAGAAGAACATACCTAATCATTCACATATAATAAAATAATAGATCATTCCAATGGATCATGATCTCTATTATATGAAACAACTAGTGGAGTTTCTGGATCAAGTAGATAAATTTTTTCAAATCAATACTACTCACCTATTCATAGTTTTATTGCAAAACCATAAATTTAAATAATCTATACAGGAGCTTGATGAGATGATGAGGTAGATGAATCCATAGTTTTTTGTATTTAATTGATGGAATTTAAAATTTCAAATTCATTTTAATGGTTATATAATGTAACACCCCCAATATTTTATATATGTTTCCAAGGAAATAAATTTGAGGTAACTGATATCTTGGTTTACATGCAACCCTGAGTTTAAATAAACCATGATATAGTAATCCTTTATAACCTATCCATTAAATTGAATTGTATTAATAATAAAAAACATATTATGTAAAATATTTATAAATTTTTTAATTAATTAAAATTTATTTATTAGTTCATAATAAATATGTAATCAGTTTTCTGTAAATTCATATTATGCTTCAAAAATATGTTTTCTTTAAAAATGATTTCTATCTAATTTTGTCACTAATTAAATATGGTCTCCATCATAACCAGAACCAAATCCAGCATGTGGAAAGACTCTATGGGTGATGCCAAACCCCACGGTCTGGCACAAGTTCCCGAGTATCATAAAATAAAATTTGGGAATGATTTACCTGATGTTATGAACAAAAAACAACAAACAAATCCAATATAAAAAATCTAGATTTTTAAAAGAAACCATCTTTTAAAAAAATTCAGAAATGAATTAAACAATTTAAAAAAATTCTCAATGACTATAACAAATGAAGAAACCCAAAATGGACAGCCCAAGAACCTACTCATGTAAAGAGGAACCTCCCTCAAGCCATCTCCACAACACTGCATCACGAAGGACCACAAGAAATCTGAACCATTGGTACTAGATGCTCTACCCAAACCGGTGAAAAAATAACCAAGTCTAATTACACCCAAGGGTGTATGTTGGGTGTGAGAAAAATCCCATTAGGATGCCACTACTAAAATATTCCATGTGATAAAAATTCAAATATGAAAATCATGGATGTTTTCATAAACATGAACTGCTAATAAAAAATTTAAAGAGATACAACGTTAAATAAAAATAGTTTTCAAGTGGGATACTTTAAAGAATCAACACTTTTAAATAGAATTCCATATATACTGAATTTTATATAAAAACATGACGTATACTGATGGTAAGCATAAATTATCTAATGACTACAAGCAATGGGAAATAACCCTTAGGCACTAGCTCATTGTGGGTCCCAAATACCTCGTATCTCTGTGAAAGTAACCATAAAAATATATGTCCTACAAATGATCCACAATTAAGGATCATACCCATAACCTAGTGGTCCCCCAATATCATCATCTTTATATTTTAGTTAGCTTTTTCATCTTCAAACTTTCAATGTGAAAATGGGTCCAAACCCCATGGGATCACTTGCATACTAGCACACGTCTATCCACCTTGATACCCAGGTTTTCCCTCTTGTGATGAAAAAAGTTACAAAAGCCATGAAATACAATTTCAACATGTAAATACCACTTTCTAGTCACACACACACCAAACAGCCCACAGACATGTCACATAATACCCCTTTCACAAACAAAAATTCATTTTTCACATCATGCTCACACAAAACAGCCCACAAACGTGATTCACGCCTTTCTTACAATTTGATAAATCGTTTCAGAAATTTATATAACATTCCAAAAAAATTTGAAATCATAAATCACTTATTTACCTTTCAAAAATCCATCTTAAGTGAACACACTCACCAAAAAAGTACATGTACATCCTTTCCCCACTTTTTTTAACTCAATAAATAATTTAAAATTTTCATAAAACAATCCCAAGGGGTATAACCATGTTTTGGACCTAAAACCCATTTCAAAACCCGATTTCAAGGTCAAAATCAAACCAATACCAATCCAAAACATATTTGAAATCCTGAGAAATATTTATTATACTGCTCTCAAATGTTATAAAATGAACCCAAACATTTCTATAAGAGTTAGACATGGAAAACACCCAATTTGAAGCAAAAGTGCAACTATAATATTAACCATTAATGAACTGCAAAAAAAGGTTTTTGAACAATAAACATCATTTTAGAATAATTAAAAAATATGTAAATCACGAAATCTAACTCATCAATAAATTCTTACACATGAAACCACCTGCTATTTGTGAAAAAAAACTCCAATCTATTGTGCAAAACATCAACTGCACCATCTCCACAACACAAGGGAGTGAAAAGGAACATAAAATCTCAAAATTAAACCAAGAAACTCAGAGAAAACCCCTAGTTACAAAACCTAGATTTTGGGAATTTTAGAACCTCATGAAAGGGTGAAAGAATCCCTGGGGAAATGGAAGAAATTAAATATGGAAAGACTTACTTGCATGATTTTGAATTTTACCCAATCAAGTATCCCTTAAAAATTGAGTTCCCAGGGAGGTTGAGAGATATTGTGGGTTTTCCATAGAGGTAGGTCATGAAATGGGGAATAAATTGTTGGATTTGGTTTATTTCTGCGAGGGAATATTGGAATTTCAAAAATACTTTTAATGAGCTGGACACCCTGCACGGTTTGGATGCACGATTTAGTTAACCGTACGACCTGTTTTGGCCACCCAAAAATATTCCATTCCCCCTCAATTTTAGGTGGTGTCCAAGGGGTAAACCTTGGGGAAATATAATCTAAGGATAGGGGAGAAAAATTCCCATATAAATCACTCTTTTGACCCCCAAAACTCCAACTCATGGGTACATACCACTTCAACAACTTACCCTAGAAGTGGATCCACTAGGAGTGTCACAAATAAAACTCCAAACCACCTAAACCTCATACCATACAATTTAAAAAATAGGAGTTCAAGTACCATATAATACCCCCAATACTAAATTCATAGATCAAGAACACAAGAGACCCCAAAATTTCAAACTTGGAACACCCAGAAACCAAGGGAATCCTAAGAACCAAAAGAGGATTTGAAACAAAGTACAGAATTGAAAAACTAGGTGTGAAAATTATCCCCACCCTAATGATTTCCACCCTAAAAAATCCACAGCAAGGACAAAATCAAAAAACCAAACCCAACTGATAATCCAAGATGTACTTGTTTGCCAAGCTTCACCCTAAAAGGCCAAAACACCTCCAGTGATCAATTAAGGAAGGAATACTCTCACAAACAAAAAATTACACCACATTCCTAAAATTATCAAGCACATTCATAATTTATCCTAAAACAAAACTCCTCAAACACTATCTGAACAAGGAACAAGCAATTTACCCAAATGATCAACAACATCGAATAAGGTTACACTTACCTTACATTAATGAATCCCTTGGTCGTTCTCTAATCCGAACGTTTACCCAAGGAAGATGTTTGTAGTTAGATAGCTCAAAACGTGACTACATACCACCAAGACAAGAACAAGGACAAATCTGAGTTACTAGTATGGGGAGGAAGAAATTGGATCCCCGCCATAATAGATAACCTAAATTTTTCTCGACAGAGAATCAGGACACCAATAGGGGGAGGCCCGAACGGACTCCCTGGTCCAAGGGGTAGAATCTTATTAGACCTTTCCAAATTAACTTACATAAGACTTAGAGTTGGTCTCCCCACCAAAAGAACCAACCATCATAACCGACTAGCATAGGATGCCACCGAAAGACCCCAAAATTTATAGAGTTGTGACGATCGTGTGGTTAGTCTGCACAGTTTGCAAAACTGTGAGCTAACAATGGGGATTCCTCTATCTGCATGGTTTTCTGGGGCATGGTTTTGACTAACTGTGTGCTCAACCTATCTATACATATTTCAAACCTTTCTTCAAAAATATAATGGAAACCTAAGGGATTAGGAATTACATTGGCCGATAATATGGACACAAGTTCCCCCACCTCTTTTAATCGAATGGGAACAAAAAAAGAAAGATGATGAAACCATAGGTTTAAACTATTACCATCTTTCATACTGAGGATAAGACTTTTTAAAAGGGTTTGAACGACCCTGGGATTTCCCCTGACTACATGACATCTTCCCTCCAAATCATATGGCTAGAGCTCAAATGATTGAAGCATCTTCGGCCTCATAGTTAGGTTTTCGAAACCCCCCAAATAAAACTTCTCCTTTCAGTTCCATGAAAACTATATCCTTATCCAAGATGGGATCACCAAGAGAGAACACATTCCAAAATCACTTTACCCTAACTCGACCTTTCACTAAAACAAGTTCTTAGAAGACACACACACATGACCCCTTGTTTCCTCAGATGATAAACTGAAAGAGGAAAGGATATATGGAAACACATTCTTCTAAATAAAGGATGTTGAATTATTTTTTTTAAAGGAGACACACTTCTAAAAAACAAATTCTCACAGAAGATTTTACAAGATCACCTTTATAGTCAAATGTGCACACGCCATCATAAGGAGTCACCGAAAATGACCATTGCGACTGATAGAAACAATACATGAAGGGGGACCTTATACAACGTCCCCAAACATCATTGATTTCCAAAAACTGTCTATAATAGCCTATCATGACCATATTTCCCACATTGGTGGTTTAACGTGAACCCCAACATCGAAGAGACTACGAAGGACCTAGAGGCCCTCTCAGACACCATCCACACTAACAACCCCAGCCTACTTCCACCTTCGAAAAATTAGGTAACTTAAGAAACTAAGGTATCCTTCAACATTCCCTGAGATCTCTCCCACTACAGGAGGATCCACAAAACAGAGAAAGTAAATGGTGTAAACTCAATCTCCAAAACATGATAAAAAGATTACATATATTAATCAACTAGAGAATCTTCCAATAGAAAAACAATCTAGACTACACAGCAGACGTGCATTAACTCTTAATGAAAGAATACCTTATCTAATGAGATAACCCAAGGACCCAACCAAGATGGTTCATTGGCCAAAATATTTCACAAACCGGTACCGAACAGATGAGGGTAACCACTGTAAAGGCTTCCTGAACATTTCTCAAAAGAGACCACTAACCATCCATTCAACTCAGCTTACCGAACAATCACAAACCCAAAACACCATTCAAACATGTGGGGTTATTGGACTCAAAACACCCCACAATAAAAACATTTCCAAACACACATAAGACAGACCATCCCAAACCATTCATCAATACATCATTTTTTCCTTTAAAATCATATCTTTGAAAATAAATGGTTTGTCGGCTAGCGTATTCACCATTGGTACCCCATGCACCCCAAACATGCATGTTTCTGTGCCCCTTTGGGCACACTCCTCATATCAATATTAGAACTCATCCATTTTATCCATTAACTATTCATCATCCCATATAACCCCAATCATGTGGTCGCTCATAGAAATACCAAAGGCTAAAACAAAAAATTCTTTACACTTTTCAAAACCAAAACAGTCAACCAATAATTAAATTTTTTATGAAGACCGCTAACCATGAAATCAAAATCCCAATTTACCAGATATAAAACCTTTTTTAAGGCCCAATAATTCAAATAAGAACTCATTTTATATTTTACACATTAATTTCAAAACATCTCATCCCATTTAAAAACAATCATGGTTTTATAAAAACTCTCTTTCATCAAACCCGATTCCTTTGAATACTCATATCTTTTTATTTAAAACAAGGTTACAATGATTTATATAACTTTTAAAAAGATCACAAATCATTTAATTAAAACTCACATTTAATTCATGTACATTAATTTCAAAACATTTTAGACCGTTTCAAAACACTTATAATTTCATGAAAAACTCTGTTTCATAAATCTATATTAAATTGGGAACTCAACTCTTCTAATTTTAGAAAATGATTCAAAAGTTTCAAAAAAACATTTAAAATGATATCTAGTTAACAAATCAAAAAACATTTCCAAACTCCACACATGACCTCTGAAACATTATATCCCATTAAAACACCATTCAATAGTTTAGAAAACTATATTGGAAAAACCTTTTCAAAACCAACTTTAAAATTGTTCCTGATTTCAAATGAGGTGTAAACACACCATTTTCCATTTTAGAAAAAATATATGAAAATTCAGTTCTACCGTTTCAGAAATAAAGACACTTCTTCTTCACAAATTTTTTTTTCATAAAAGTCACATTTCTTAAATAAAGTCAGTTTTTCCTTAAAACCATGTTCTGAGCTTCCAACATGAAGAGACACGATACAATGCGAGAGGAAACTAGTTTCATTGGGTGACTTGGATATATATTTGGTGGTTATATGCCAATCACATCACCACCAGAGAAATTTCTATAGGGGAATATCCCCATATCCACATGGCTTTCTAGGCCCTAGTTGGTCACTAATACCATTATCCCAACTCTATTTTCATTTCCCCTAATAGACATCAAACCAAGAGAACCAGAGGAATCTAATAAAAATCAACTCCCCATAGTGGCTTAAATCATGTCACAAGGTGTGATGGCCAGGAACCCTACTCATAACCAAAATATCAATCACTGACAATCCTACCTCCAAACTTTCCTGACTCTTCCCCAAATAACATGACCCAAAGAGTGAACCTAACCTCCTTTGATACCATTATTTTCAGGAAATGAATCTAGTCGCCATTAAAACCAGCCCCAAACCTTGAATTTGGCACGACATGAAGGGCATTCCTGATCCCCATAGGCTAGCACAAGTGACCGGGTTTCATAAAATGAAATTTGGGAATGATTTACCAGAGGTTATGAACATAAAACAACAAACAAATCCAATATAAAAATTATGTATTTTAAGAAACAAACCATATTTTACAAAAATACATAATTGAATAACATAATTTAAAATAATTATCAAATACTAACAAATGAGGAAACCAAAAATTTTAATCCCAATAATCTCTTCATGGAAAGAGTAATTTCCCTCAATCCATATCCACCACACTACATCATGAAGGACCGCTAGAAACCTGAACCATTGGAACTAAAAGCTCTACCCAAACCTGTGACAAAATAACCAAGTAAACTTACATCCAAGGGTGTAAGTAGGGTGTGAGCCAAATCACATTAAAATTCCACCACTAAAATATTCCATGTCATAAATATTCAAAGATGAAAAGATTGAAATTTTTCATAAACATGAAATGATAATAAAAATTTTAAAGAGATTCGACATTAAATAAAAATAGTTTTCAGGTGGGCTACTTTAAATAATGAACACTTTTAAATAGAATTCACAAGCTAATAAATTTTCCAGCAAAACATACCATATGCCGACGGTAATCATAAATTATCTAATGAGCACAAGAAATAAGAAATAACCCATAGGCACTAACTCGATGTGGGTCCCAGGTACCTCACAGCTTGGTGAAAGTAACCTTACAAATATCCATTATCGTGCACACGAGCCACTAGTAGGGATCAAACCCATAACCTAGTGGTCCCCCAACATCATAATCATCGTATTTTAGTTAGTGTATTCATCATCAAACTTTCTATGTGAAACTAGGGTAAAATCCCACGGGATCACGAGCATACTAGTATGCATCCACCGACCAAGATACCCGGGTTTTCCTTCTTGTTCTCACACAAGTTACACAAGCCATGAAATAGAATTATCACATGAAAATACCAGTTCCAAGTCACAAAAACACCGAACATCCCACACAGATGTCACATAATACTCCTCTAACAATCAAAAATTAATTTTTCACATCATACTCACCCAAAATATCCCACAAACGTGTTTCACAGATTTCTTACAATTTAATAAATCGTTTCAGAAATTTATTAAACATTATATAAATGCTTGAAATATTAAATCAATTATTTACCTTTAAAACCCCATCTTAAGTGAACACACTGACCAAAAATGTACTTTTATAGCCATTTCCCACTTTTTTTACCTAAATAAATCACTTAAAATTTTTTTTAAATCAATCCCAAGTGGTATAACTATGTTTTGCACACAAAACCCATTTCAAAACCATATTTTTAGGGAAAAATCACACTAATACCAATCCAAATCTGAGTTGAAATCCCTAGTAAAATTTATTGAACCACTCTCAGATGTTATAAAATGAACCCAAACATTTACACAAGAGTTAGACATGGAAAACACCCAATTTGAAGAAAAAGGGAAACTATAAAATTAACCGCTTAACAAAATCCATAAAAATGGTTCACTCACTATAAAAATAATATAAGGAACATTAAAAATAAGTAAATAAATAAATATAACTCATTATGAAATGATTACACATTGAACCACCTACCATTTGTTCCAAAAACTCCAAAATGTTGTGTGAAACATCAATTGCACCACTGCCACACCACAAGGGGGTGGAAAGAAACATAAAACCTCAAGATTAGACAATGAGACTCAAATAAAAACCATAGGTATTAACCCTAGATTCTGGAAATTTTAAATATCCATAAAGGGTGAAACAAACTCTAAGGAAAAGGAATAAATCAAATAGATAAAGACTTACTTTCATGATTTTGATGTTCCCCATATCAAATCTCCCTTCAAAATTGAGTTCCAAGAGAGGGTGAGGGATATTGGAGGTTGTACATGGAGTTAGGTAATGAAATGGGGAATAAATGGGAAGATTTGGTTTATTCCTAAGGGGAAAAATTGGAATTTTAAAAATATTTTTATTGAGTTGGACACTCTGCAATGTTTGGATTCATGGTTTTGTAAATTGTGTGGCCAGTTCTAGACACCCAAAACCATGCCATTGACCTCAAATTTCAAGGGTTTACAAGGGGAAACCTAGGGGGAAATAAAGGAAAAGGATAGGGGAGAGGCAATCCTATAACAAATCATTCTTTTCACCCCAAAACTAATCTAACTCATGGATACAAACCTCCTCAACAACTAACCCCACAAGTGGTGACAGTAGGAGTGTCACAAATCCAACTCCAAACCACCTGAACCTCATACAATAAATTTGAAAAAATAGGATTCCAAGTACAATAAAATTCACCCAAGACTAATTTCATAGATCAATAACATAGGAGACACTAAATTTTCAAACCTGAAACACACAGAAACCAAGAGAAAGATAAGAACCAAAATAGTATTTAAAACAAAGCATGGAAATAAAAATATAGGTGTGAAAAATTTTGTGCATGAGAATTATAATTAATTTATTACATATTAATAAATATTATTTAATAAAATTAATATCCTTTTTGAAATAATATTTTCAATATTATCTTAGGGTGAATTTTTGATAATTTTACAAACGATTTATTTTTCATTGAATAATCTAAATACCGATTTTTGTAAATCAGTTATTTATTTCAATTAAATAAAGTAATTTTAAAGTAACATTTTATTTTAAATTCATATAAGTATCATTTAATTATAAATATTCTAATAATTATATAGTAGTAAAAATTTTAATTTTTGGAACCGAGGTTGTTCATTGCTAAAAATGGAGTTTGGTTTCTGTTTTTTGTCAATCCGGACTGGGTGGATCAAGGTTTGGGTTTTTTGTTCTCAATACTTAAATGAAATATTATAGATCTTACAATTAAAGGGATATTACACATAAAGTAGGAAAAATTATTGAATATGGCATCGTTTCCTAGAGTTTTCCAAATATTTGGGTCCAAAAAATAGAGAATGGAGAAAAGTGAATTTGGAAAAAAGAGTTGGACGCAAGATTGAAGATGTTTTGGAATCTTAAATATAAGTAATGTTTTGGTATAATTGATTCAAAATTTTGAAAAGGAAAAAATTTCATGAAAGTTTGAAGAATGTGCATGAAAGATGAGGTTTCACTGAAGAGCCTTACGCACCAAATGTGACATTAAAAGGGATTTTTCTCACATGGAGAGAGTCTGGCGCAATGATTCAAGGAATTTCACATTGGGTAATCAAGGCCTATAAATATATGGATCCCCAACCAATACTTAAAGATCTTCTCAATTGAGATCGATTACCTCTTCCATGAAAAAGACTTGCATGCAGAAGAGAAGTAGATAGAGAAACATGCGTGCAAAGTGTTCCTTTAGTATAAAAAGACCAAGTGAACCTTGTGGTGTAGCTTTGTGAAAACAAATGTGTGCATGGAAAATAATGGTGGTGAAAAATTCATATTTCATGATAATCCCAAATCTTGTGCATAAGGTCAGGTGTTGTGCACAAGTTTTAGTGTGTGCTTCTAGAAAGAATTGAACATGCGGTGGGGTCGACAAAATTGATGAAATGAGTAATAATTCACCCATAGAAGTGAGATAGGTGGGGTCGACAAAATTGTTCTGAGGGATGTAGTGAGCTATCCCTAAAACCTTATAAAGGTAGTGTGCCTAGAACAGAGTTACTATGGATGAAATGTTTTATTCCATAACTAGTGTAGATTAGTGAATTTAGGTATTAATGACACACTTTTGTTTTATTCTCCTTGTAAAATCCCTTAGTGGTGAACCAAGTAAAAGTGTTGTTTTATTACTCTACATGTGAATGTTTGATTTTTGATAGAATCCACCATACAGGTTTAATGTGTTCCTACCAACGTGGGAAAAATATCCATAACTTAAGAAGAAACATTTGACACCATGATTTACCCCTCACCTATCAGGTTTATCTGGTTTCCTATAATACTTTATTTTGGTATAATTTTATTTTTGGCTTTAAACAAAACTTTTTCTAAAAACGATTTTATGTGTGCAATGTGTTTTTGTCTTAATAAATCAAATAAATCTCTATTTATTAATGGTTTAAATTATTTTTATATATTATATATTCAATAAAATATTTTAACATTCATTTTATGGATTTTATAAGGTAAGTAATTGAGGTAAATTAAATTTTATGATTATATTGCATTTATCAAAAAATAGGTTTTCATTACGTTTAACTCACTTAATATAAAATTAATTTTTGATCCTTATAGAAATTTAATATAGTAAAATATATTCCACTTTTTTAGTCATCATTATTAATATTATTTAATAGCATAAACTTCATTTTTGGTGATTATGAATAGTAAAAATAGTAACATTTTGTTATCAGAGTTAAGGTTAAAATGGTTTTATCCAGGGGTGGGTGTGGGGTGGTCAAGCTAAGATACAAAGGTAATAATTACACAAAACATTTGGAAATTTTTATTAGTTTATTATATTTTAACCTTATAATATCTTACCTTTTAAGTATTAGCCATTGTATCACATTCTCATAAAATAGACCTTATATTGTTGATGTCTTTTATGTAATTCCATGTCTGTCCCTCCCCTCACTTATAAAAGAGAACCTATTTTCCTCCATTCCTCACAAACTTTTTACCTTATATATCTATTAATACCTACCCAAAAACATTACTATATTCCTTACCTTCATCCTTGAGCTCATGGTCTTCTCCAAATACCAGTCTTTTAAGGATTATGGTGTATGCCAATGGTGGTCTCACAAAGGAGAGGTATAAATACTTGCAAAGAAATTTCATTTTTATTTCTTTTTAAACCTTCTATAAACTTTTTTTATCAGTAAAAAATAATACTTTAGCATAATAAATATAATGAGATGTTATAATAATTATCAAACAACAAATTTCCACATATTCTATAATAATTTAGAAATGAAAGTATCGCTTGTTAATACGTGTGAACTACCTCCTCCACATAACGATATGATTAATTTTCCACCACTATATTTCATAGTTGATTTTTTTGTTGGATTTAATTTATATATATATTATATTTATTACATAATTATTATTCCATATAGGTGAATTATTTTTTAGGGTTCTTTCATTCTGTCCGTAGAAAAGTTGAAAAGATCACTCGTGTGTATGTACATACTACACTCTCCATAAAGTGATGTAATTAATTTTTCATCACAGAATTATATTAATGTTTATAAAATTTTATATAATGATTAAATATTATAATTATAAAATTATTATGATTCTATATAATGGAAAGTACTATAAATTATGAACTGAAAGTTCCATGAAAAATAAAAATGTTAACACCTATAAATAACAATTTTAATAAATTATTATTAATAAATGGGTATTTAAATGTTATACATGGATGATATATGGATTTATAATTGTTAATATTGTTATTTTTTATAATTATAATAAATTTTAAATTATTATATAGGTGGATAGATCTCTTATTAATAATGTTAAACTTGAGGAAAGGGTTTTTTGTTACAATCTCTCTTTTTACCGATATAGTTTATGATTAAATTTATAGTGATGTAATTATATGATCTATCTATAAAAAATATGATTTATTTTCTTATCATATGTTTATTTTTATATATTAAATGTTTTCCTTTCATTTTTCACTCTTTAATTAATCAAGTTACTACATGAATGTTTTTAAGGAAAATCAAATTTATTACTCTCTTTATCCATGAATATTGTTCTTCTATATCCATATTTTATTTAAAAAAATAAAAAAATTATCATAACCCAATGATTGTATAAATTCATTTTTATTCATGGTTTTATTTCTATAAAAACTTTTAAATGGAATATTCTTGTAATTTTCCAAATGAGTTACTTCTAACATTTTACCAAAAATGTGAAAGAAGTATTCATTTTAATGTATACCACATGAACAAATTTTAATACTATCATTAATTATATTTTATTTGAAGATTTATTTACAATTTTCCTTGGTTATTTTCTAATAAATTATTTTCCTTAATATTTTATAATTTTTATATTTCAAATAAGTAATTTTAAAATAAAAATGTTATTTTCCTTAGGAAATGTTCTGGTGAAATTTTAATTTTATTTTCAACTATAATAACATACTTGGATGTTTGATATGATTTAATAGGTATATTGTCCAATTTTATTATATTTATTCTTACTCTCGATTTTTTATTATTATTATGATGAAATATTTATGAAACCCATTTTATTTTACATGGGTTAAGCTATGATGAAATGATAAATGTTTTCATAATATTATAGAAAATAGATGATTTATTTATGATTATTTGACAGGTGGGCCTATTATATCCCTTTCATGAATTGTGTAAGGATTAATTTTTTTGGTCTAAAAGGTTTCATGAGATGTTATCACAAGACCAATAGAGGGTGAACTAGTAGTCATATCTATCCCAACAATGATACAAATAAGGTTATCACATGCCCAAATATTTAAATGGTTGGTTATCCCAAGACTAAAATGTGATTAATGTCTTGTTTGGTTACATTGAAATAATATTTCTTCGATTATCATTTTTCCATGGTTTATTACACTCTTTTATGAAATGATCTTATGAAAATGTTATGTTTTCATGGATCATGTTATCTTACATTGTTATGATTCACTTCTTATAAAATATGAAGCTCTATGGAATGAAACGTGATAATTATTGATGAAATATTGGGTATGATTTAGAAATGTTAATATCATGTTATCATACCCTTATTCTTAAAAATTATTATTGATTGATATCTCAAATGTTTACCATTATTTAGCATCTGATCTCATCCTTTATTATGTTTCCTTTTACCAAGGGCATGAAGAATGTTTTTTTAGTATGATATTTTTAAGAAGGATTCTAATAGTGATGAAATTTGTGGGATATGATGTAGAACTTTTTTTACTCATTGTTTATGTATCATCCTTTACAAATCCACTAAACCTTCGCGGTTTTAGAAAAGATCATAATTATATGTACCAAATATTCATCTAATTAGTTGAAATATTTGTGTTTTTAAATTTTGGATCACCTCAATTTGGTCTAAATTATATAATAAGGACCATTTTTATTTCCAAGTAATAAAATAAATAACTTTTGTAAAAATCTGTTTCCGCTGTAAAAACCAAAAATTACAAAAGTGTAAAATATTAGAGAAAAAATTAGTAAAAACATTTTAAAAACATGATTGAAAATATAATTTTAAGGCTTTTGAACCTTAAATTTTCACCCAATTAATTATTTTACATTATTGGATCCATTTATCATTTGAATAATTATTTTACCATTTATATTATTATAAAAAAATCACACATCTCCTTTATAAAAGAATCTATCACCACCCAACTTTTCCTCAAACCCAAGAAATATTGACTCTAAATAAATTACCAAAATAACTAACCCAAACTACTAACTAGGTACTCAAATTTGTTTCCATATAAAAAGACCACATTGTAAATCCTTAATCCATTTTTCAAAGGTGATCTTACAATGAGTTAGTTAAAATTCTCAATTACCCCTCTTTTATTTCTTTTCAATTATTTATTATTATAACTTATATGAATATTAATTACCCATATTGAAATAATTACATAAATATCAGAATTATACTAAATTTCTATTATATTTAGAGTATAATTATTTTCTACCCTCCTTCAAACCATTCAGAAAACCAAAACGTCACTGTTGTTACAAGTAGACTACCACCTTGAAAAGCGACATGATCCATTTTTCATAACCAACATACATGGTTGGTTAAAAATTGATATTTAATATATTAATAATATATCTATAATATTATTAATATTCTGAAATTATAAGCATTATTTATCATCCATGTGTTCTATAGAAACAAATGTCTCAGTCGTGAATACATACAGACTACCACCTCCATGAAAGTGACATATTCTGTTTTTCAAATATTCTTTTATTCCTTATAGAATATCTTAAAATATTATTCATCACCAAAAAAATTATAAATAATATATTTATACTTTTTAAATAATGATATTATTCCAAAGGAATCCTTTCATAACCATACCAACCCATGGATTATATTTAGTTCTTGTTTTGTTCACTTTAACCACCTACATGAAGAATGATATAAATTTCTATCACAAATAACTATGGAAAAATAAATACTAGTGTTAAAAGAAAATAATTATTAAATAATGTTTGGATTATGTTTATTTATAGGTTATATTAATATATAACTTATTATTATACCTTCTATTTGTTTATTAAAATTCACAAGAATCAAGATCATCTCCAATTTGGTTATCATGAATCATAACTCAAATAGTTATGAAATAAATTTTTCACATTACAAATCACTACAAAAAATATAATACAATACTTATAATTATACCAAAATGATGAAATTTTAATCTATAATAGGAACCAAAATTTCCATTGATAAAATTGTAATCAACAACCAATCAAATTTAATAACATTAATGGATGAAAATAAAATATATCTCACTAATATATTAATAATAAATAATTATAAATTATATCACCCATTGGATGTTATGTGCATTTTAATTTATTCTTGGGTTTTTGTAAAATTATGTGTAATGATATTAGGGGAATTAGTGTTGAAAATTTTTATTTTTTTAGGAGAGATTCCATGTGTACAGTTGGAACATGATTTGTACTCACTGTGTAGTAACCATGTGGAAAGGCTCTAGGATTTAATAGTAGGGGTTTTAATGGTTTGGGGGTGATTAAAGAAACCCTACATATCTCTTGGAAGTACTAGGTAGGGTTGGGTGTTTGTCAAAGGGGGTAGAACATTTTTACCAAACTATGTGTCTTTTCCCAAGAGACCATAAAAGTTATCTTATTAATGAGATATTATTAACACATGGTTGACATATGATTTTCTAACCATACAAACTAACAATGTGAAACACTCTAAACCTTTAAAAATTTGAGTTTTACCATTTTCCCTAGTTCATTTTATTCATAATCATCCCAATATATCATTTAGTCTTGACCTAATCCATCTTCAGTGATCTATAGGATTCCCCCTTGGGATTCTTATTGTTTTCCATTTTCACTTGATGGATTTCTCAAGGTATGTTATTGTTTTTAAGGGTTTCATACCCCATTATTAGATCCTTATTATATATATCCTCCCCTTATCTCATTGGAACTTATATGGGATGTGGATTTTATATCTAAGGGGTTTTATGTAGTTTTTATTCTTTTCTTCTTGATCTAGGATTGTTAGGACCTGGTCCACTCTTCCATGGTCTCCATTTTCAAAGGTTTTTAGCTATACCCGATTAATGAGGTAGGTGTCTCTATAAAAATCGTTAATTATATGAATATATTATTATTATTATTGTAAATTAATTTCGTTTAATAATTTAATTTAATTAATTTGTGATTATAATGGATTTCATGGAAGTAGATTATTTTTTAATTTTTTTTCTTTAAAAATGGGTTGTGCACACTAAGTGTTTGATTAAATGATTTAATGGTGGTTTTGGATAAAAAATGGGATTTAAAGAACTTAAGTGTATTGTATTTTATTTTAAAATGTTTTGTTAATTGTAATAATTAATTTTTAAGTTATTTTGAAAAAAACAACACATTAGGTAACCCAGGGTGCATTAGGAATAGACATGTCACTCATAGTGTTTGTAATGCCACTTAGGGTTTACTTTCACTTTATTGTGTGTAATGACACTAAATGTTAGGCTTATTAGGTCCACTATAGGCTTGTATTGAGGATTTATTTTTTTTGTTTAACATGTATATCCATTAGTTAGATCCCAGAAGATGTTTTTTTTCATTTATGATTATGTTATCACATAATGGATTGTGTCATGGTTATTTTCCCAGATTCTTTCAAATGGAGGATTGTGTCATGGTTATATTGATTATATATATATATATATATTATGGTGTACCGATAAATTTTATTGATTATTATTTAATGATTATCACATATACATGTCATATTCCTTGTCTTGTGAATATGAAAGCCTTTTATGAACAATCAATGATTATTTACAATTGGTTTTGATTTATGATAATTGTTTGTAAAATTGTATTTGTTTTAAAGCTATAAATATTGTATTCTTTATATTATATTTTTTATATATTCTATGGTGTAATCCTACTGGGTCTAGTTATCACACCCTTCATTTTCCATTGGGTAGTTGTAGATGTTGTTTTGTGAGACCTAGGTAACGGTAAAGGAATTATGTATCATGATGGAATCTCTTTTCTTCATAGACTTTGTAGTGGGATGGTTTGAAGGTGATAGTTAGTCACATAGATACTTGTCAGTATTATCATGTCATACTTTCTAGTTTAGACAATTTGGCTTGTATTTTAAGGATCATTGGTTAATCTCTCTCTTCTTCATTGTGTTATGGTTATATGTCTGGTTTTGTAACATATGAGACTTGTTTCTGTTGACTTGTGGAACCTAACTATCGTGGAGGGCCGACTCAAGTGGAATGTCTAGTTGATCTTGGTTGGTTCATTATAAAATAGTATGTGAAATTCTCATCCTAAAGTTTGATAACACTTCCTGGGTTTTGTATCTTGACTTGGGTAGAAAAAAATTATGATTGTCAGGATTGATGTAGTAATTGAGGGAGGATTCTTAGCCAACTCCCTTATGTACCTGAAGTCATGTAACTATTGGATGGTTGGAAATTTTTCACCAAGTTTGAGACTTGGAGTTTTGTGTTAATTTGAATTAAATTTATGGGGAATTTATTTAAATATACCATTTCATTTTTTTATCTGTTATGTTTTGTTGGTAGAATTCATATTGATTTAAATTATCATTGTTTTAAGGCATCGACCTGAATTCTTGATGTTGGTATGATGGTTTTTGGAATTTTGGTAAAAATGATGATTGGTTATTGTATCATGGTTATTTTAATATTCCTCCAAGAAGATCTCTTCTAAATCTAGGTGAGGTGGTCATGGGACAGGTTCTGCAGGCGAATCCTCTAGTTGAACCTTCTTTGGTAAAAGCTATAATCCACACTATTCAGAATCTAGGTTAAAAGAGTATTGGGAAAATAGGATGTGTAGTGGATCATGGATCATAATTCAATATGTATCATCATCACATCTTTCATAGTGAGAGAACCCCTAGGAAGACAAGCATTGGATTGATCGTATTGATGGGATCATCAACTTCTTAAAGAATCTTAAGGACACTAAGGTTTGTTTTTTCAGATACATGCTCAAGGGATCATCAAGAAGACGGAAGGACTCTAGTATGATAGTTAAGTATTATGAGGATATTATCTATAATAATGTAATGAAAATTTTCAATCAACAGTTTCATCGTGAGATGTTATGTGTATCAAAGACCCAAGAGTTTCTGACCATGGAGTATGGGGAGTTTATTGTTCTATAGTATTCCACCCATTTTACTAAGTTGGTGCATTTGGAACTAGAGCTAGTCACTAATGACTACATAAAGGATAAGAGGTTTTATATAGTACATAGGCCTTTTATTTGATCAATATTGATTCCTATATAACTTTTTACCTTCATGGAGTTAGTCTACAAAGTATATTTCTAGGAAGCTGACATAGCGGGTAAGACTGGTTTGGGTGGAGCATCAGTTATTATGGTTGTTAACTATGGTTTGTCTTATATCTAGAAATGGAAGCTTAAGGGTGATTAGTTTTATTCAGGACTAGTTTTATTCTCTTTATTGGGATAAAATTATTTTTTTCGCTAACAATGTGGTAGGGTTGATCTTACTGAGACTAATATTATAGAGACTGCAAATATTTTTCATCATTGTAGACTATTATACCATCCATGTTTTATTTGTCAAAGGATATCCCAAGGATGTATGGCAGGATAGACTCTCACCAATGTTTGGTAGGTTTGTACCAATTCTTTCAAGGTTGGTGGGTCTAATCCTCATGAAAAGGGGTATTTTCATGTGGCTATGACTATAAGAAATTATGTGGTGGAGTGTGAAATAGAGGAATCTAAAGTAGCGTTAACTATTGTTATAGGTATAGTGTTTATTTCATTTTCTATGGTGCTATACTTTTTTATAAAAAATATATTCATTTTTTTATATCATCAAATTTAATTGTTGTGTTGTTATTACATTAATATCATATATCATTATTTTTATATATTTCCAAACCTTTGTGAAAGAGGTCCGAACAAGGTTTCAGGTATCCTAAATGTCGGGTTATGTTAGCTTACTTTGAGGTTATGTGATGATTATTGGTTATTGGTATTAAAAAATTGACATTATGGTTGGAATGGATTAGATTATAATCTTTAAGGCCCAGAATGATGTCAATTTCTATTCCATCTTATCGAATATAACCCATTGAAATGGTGGAAATTAATTTCCATCTTAACAACATAGAGGTTATTTATTCATCCTAGCATGTCACCAAGGGAATTTTCTATCCTTTTTTCTAAGAAGGCATACGGGACTCTCAGACATTTCATGGAACATCAAAAGTTGTATCCGATGACTATGAATAACAAATATACATTTCCCATGTTTGATGATATCTTTGACCAACTTAGAGGGGAACACTGATTTTAAAATATTGAGCTTTAGTCAGGGTACCACCATTTGAGAGATTGAAAAGAGGATATACCTAGGAAATCATTTAAAATCCAATATAGACATTTATAGTTTTTTTGTTATAGAATTCAATACCACCAATGCTCCTAAGGTATTTATGGATGTGATAAATTAAATCATTCATTGGTTATTGGAATATTTTTTTGTTTTGTTCATAAATGATATTTTGGTGTACTCCAAGTTATAGGAGGAACATGTGAACCATTTGGATATCATTATTTGAACCTTAAAGGAATATCAACTCTTTGTTATTCTTTACAAATGTGAGTTTTGGATCTAGAAATTCAAATTTACTGGATATTCCATATATGAGTATGGTTTCTCAGTGGATCTTTAGAAAATACTTGTAGTTATGTCTTATGATCCAGAAATGTGTTTGATATCCAATGATTTTTGAGTTTGGCTGGTTATTATAGATAGTTTAATTAGTTGTTTCCTAAAATCTCGTTTTATATGACAACATTAACCTACAAGGGTGAAAATATTGAATGAAATGAAAATTTTCAGAGATATTTTGATTGTATAAAGGTGAGTTTGACTCAAAAACCATTTTTTGATTCTTCCATAATGGATTTCTAGTTATGATTATTTTTTGATAGCTCCAGTATGAGCTCGAGATATGATTTGATGTAGGAGAAATAGGTTGTGGTCCATGGCTCTATCCAGGTACACCATCATAATAGGAACTACTATTACCATGATCTTTAGTTGGAAGTGGTTATACATGAACTCAAAATAGAGAATCACTATCTCCTTGGAGATCATTTTATTGTGTATTATGATCATAAGGGCCTAAAAAATAATTTTTAATCTAAGGGACCTAAACATGAAATAGATATTCAAGGTTGATTATCTTTATAAATTTTATTTTGATATTATATACACTCATGGGAAATGAAGTGTGGTTGTCGATGTTTTGATAAAAAAAATTATCAACAAAAACTATGAAGGAATAGATTTAGGAGTAGTCATTAATAAGCTTGATTTCTAAGATGATCTTAAGAGTGGAAGGGGTTGGGGGATAGTTGTTCTTAGTGTTGATGAAATATGAATCATCTTTCAATGATAGATTTTGGATGAATCGTGTGACATAAACCAAGTTACAACACTTTGGTAAAAAACATTTATGGTGGGGAGACCCTGGGTGAGGATTATTTATCTTTTATTAGATCTCTGTGCTTTGATAGCATATTAGGTGTTCAAATTTATATGAGGTAGGAGTTGCTTGATAGTAGAAACCAATCTTGTTGGTCCCTACACCCTGGGGATAAAAATATGTACCATGACATTAGATGTCGGTATTTCTGGTTAGGTATGAAGTGTTTAATTACATATTTCGAATCACAATGTCTCGCTTGTTAGAAAATTAAGGCAGAACACTATAGAAACATTGGTTCATTACAACATTTACCCATTATGATATTGAAGTTCGATGATATTTCCATGGAATTCATTATTGGTTTTCGATGTAATCTTAGTGAGAATTTCTCGATTTGGGTGATCATTGATCGACTTATGAAATCATCTCATTTATTACCAATTAAGGACATGGTGAAAGTGTATTAGGTAAAAGACTAGTGAATCCAAGATATTGGGAGACTTTATGGGGTTCCCTCAATGATCATTTTTGATAGGGACATGAGGTTAAAATCCATGTTCTAGAAATTTTTATAGGAGGTGATGGGTTCCCAATTGAACTTCATAATGTCTTATCATCAACAGACGGATAGACAAGTAAAGATATCTATCTAAGTTCATGAGGATATTCTTTGGACCTACATGTTTTATTTTCATGGATCTTAGGAAATTAACTTTCCTTTTGTCAATTTTTCCTATAAAAATAGTTAACAAGCTTCGATAAAGATAGTTCCCATTAATGTGTTGTATGGGAGTCCATGTAGATATCCCTTGTATTGGGTAGAGTTGGGAGAGTGGTCCTTATTTGGGTAGAGCCTCATTCAAGAGATGAAGGAGAATGTGCAGTTGATTCAGAATAGGTTGGTCATAGCATAGATCCATCATAAATATTATACAGATCATTGTCATCATCCTCTAAATTTTGAGGTTGGTGATCATTTTTTTCTCAGAGTTTCACCTCACTTTGTCCATCATCAATTAGATAAGAATTTGATGTTGGAACTGTGGTTTATTTTCCCCTTTGATATCATAAAGAAACTTAGAAAGGTGTAATATTGTTTTTCCTTACCATATTTCATGACTTAGATTCATGATGTGTTTTGTGTATCCCATATGAGGAGGAATCCACCAGATCCTTCTCATATGATTGAATGAGAAAATTTGGATCTTGATCCTGGTACCATTTTCTTTGAGCAACCAGTTCAGATTATCGATTTCTAGGATACTCTTAAATGGCCCAAAGGCCATCAACTTTTATTCATTTTTGGTAATCCCTTGTAAAGGGTTGAAGGGGAACCCTTGCATTCCTCGTAGGATTTTTGAAATTCCAGGAATCGAACATATTATAGGAATTCATTCCAGACTATGACTACTTAAAACCAACCCTCCCCAGAATTTGTATCGTGGCCATATCTCTTCCTTCAAATGGTTGTTCAGATAGATTTCCTGTAAAGAGATTCACATGCCTGATGTGGATGGAAAATTTCATTCCCCCTCATTCTTCTAAATCTGAAAGCTTTTATCTGGTGAATTTAACTTTCTTTTAATCCTCCTCTTTATATTGTTCCTTATAGATTATGATTAGTTTTGGTGTTTACATAGCATGTGGCTTGAAGCAATTGAGGTGGATCGAAGGCCTTGAGGTTTCTCGAGGGCCTTAAGGTGGCCCAAAATTCATACTAACCTAAAATCATGGGTGGCCCAAAGGCCTAAAGAACTCTAGGACTAAATCAGTATCCCAAATGTGAATAGTTATACTATTACATTACCGAAAAATACCTACTATAGTAACTTAGAAATATATCCCCACACGAATTTAATCCTAGGTCTCATGGATTCCCTTGTAGAGTCCTCACCAACTGGGCTAAGGATAATTTGTTATGGATTTCCAAGATAAGTTACATTACAGTAAAATTTATCCCTTGGTCCATGTATTGTGGAAGTGCGGATGGGATAACCATGAGATGTGGGAGTGTGAATCATTGATAAGGCAGTTTTGGTCTTCTCTTTTTGTGGGACCAGGATCATTAAAACTTTCTGCGGGCATAAATATTTTTTGTTGGGGAGAATTTTAAGAACCCTTTTTTCCTATCAGGTACAAATATTTTTTTTGTTTAATATATTTTAATGTTTTCCTTTTTGGTTTATACCGTTATGTCAGGCCATGGGCTGGTTTGTTTTTTTAGGAGAAGGGAGCAGGGGGGTTGTAGTTTGTCTGCCGACCAATTACACATTATTTAATTGGAATACATTATCTATATCAATTAAATGACATGTAATGGGATGGGAAGAACCTTTCACATTATGTAAAGGTTTTTACTTGACATGAAATACCCCAATATTTACACAATGTATAATGCATTTACAAATTGTGTAAATTCCCAAGTAGTTAAAAAAAAGGTAGGGGCCTCCTTTTTTTCAAATAGTGGCTCACCCTCCCCTCTCTCATCCACAGGAGGCTCCCATGGAAGCCTAATCTAGTTTATTCCAACGTTCCTCATTCCAATATTATATTTTAGATCCTTCTACGTCATTGGATTAAAACTGGTAAGATATTTAGTCATGTGAAACCTTCTTTTGTTTGACTTTCTTTCAATGGAGTTATCAAGGTACATGCTCATATGCCCTATTTTTAGGTTTTTGATCCATTATTCATATTTTTTCTAATCCATACCATACTAAAGGATGATACTAGATGAGTAGAGTACTAAAATCATGATGTGGATGGTCTATTAATTATCCCTCAAATTTTGGTTTTTTATAATAAGTGTTGTTTTGTCAAATGTCGTTTTCACTATGAATTTCCATAAATTGAATCTACCATGATTTGTTTTACTTGTTAGAACTCAAATCATGTTATGGTCTACAAACATGGAGTGAACCATCCCTTCATATTTTCCCTCCTCATGCTTAGTTGGATTTCAAGATTCTACACCCAAGTCACCTAATGGTGTGTGTAGTCTTAAATTAAAATTATGAAACCATTTTAATTTGGAATAAGAGTAGTGTAATAGCATGGATAGAGCCCTTGAAAATTATAATGAATTTTTTTGAAGTGAGTGGTGAGCCCAAGTCACTTTATTAAACTGAACTATGGTTAAACCCTCGTGAATATTGAATGTAATGAGTTATGTATTAATTGTTGGATCTTTCTAAATCCTTAAAAACTTCTAATAGTTTATGAGAGTGGGAATGAAGACCCTTGATAATTATGGTAATTAAGAATGAATCCACTTATGAATGTTTAACATAAATGGAATTGGTGACCCTTCTACTTAATATTGAATGGGAATGGAGACCATATTTATATCTAAATGGGAATGGAGACACTTATGTAATGTGATACTATATGGGAATGGTGTCCCTTGTGATACAATATGGGCATGGCGTTCCTTATGATGCTATGTGGGAATGGAATACCTTACAATGATACCGGGCATGGTGATCTTATATGTGATACTGGGCACAACATCCCTATTCTGTGATACTAGTCATGATGTCCCTATTCTATGATACTAGACATGGAATCCCCTATACTACTGTGATACTGGTCATGGAATCCCTTGTAAATGTGATACCAGACATTGCATCCCTTGATACTTATTCAAAGACATACCAGTAAAAAAAATAAGTTAGTGTCATCTTGGTTTCCTTTCATGAACCAGAGATAACCCATTTATAGCTATTAATCCTATTTACATTATTACATATGAAAACTGCCATGTCATATACAAAAACTAGATATTTATAGATGTCATTTGTGGTGGCCTAGTAAGATTTATCTCAAACCCTATCTTGGCCACCTATGGTACCATGAATACTACATGGTTTCATGTGTAGATAAGGGGAAGCGTCCTCTTACGGATGTGTGACTTCTTTCATGACTTATTATGGAGGATTGGTAACTGATGATCAGGTGGGACATTGGGATGCTTGGATATTATTTTTTCTGTTTTTACCGTTTTTATCTTTTACAAAATGTATTTCCTACTTCTCATATCCATGTATTCCTATTTTTTAAACACATGAAATTTTCATCCATTTTATATGATTCCATTTACTACATTTGATTATTATTCAATTATTTCAAATTCACATCTGTTTTCATTTATTATTCACTGTTATACTACTTTTTTTATATATCTATTGATTATATTTTTTGTTGCTATGGTAATGAGGGAATATTATCCCCACTGACACACCCAAGGCCCTCGCTACTAGTCAGCAGCCTCAGGCGTTTGGGAGGATGCACTTGAGTTGATGTCGCCACCGGGCTCCGGGAACCTCTGAGTGGTTCCCGGTTCTAAGATGTCAAAAAGTGGAATAAATGGTTTCTTTCCTTTCCTTACTATTTGGATACAATATACATGATATTATTAATGTTATGGGATTTTATAATTAGTTGTTCCTTTCGGTATCTACCCCATGTACAGAGAAAAAATAAATTCCATCGACTGAAAATGGATACTTTTTTCATTTTTCTTATTACATTTGATATGATTACACATTTAGGTGATCCACATAAAATGTGATATTTCTATTAATGTATCTGAGGTTATTCTTTTATACTTTCTTGATGAGATGATGGCAAGGAAGTATTGATCATGCATCATATTAGGCAATTCGTAGGAAATTCACATGCCATGCGTATGATTTTCCATATATGAGCATTGAGTTGTTTTCATTACCTACGATTTTCATTAATTTTTTGAATATTATATATATAATTATTAATAGATAATTATTCATGAATAATTGAGAAAACATAATTTCTACTTAGATTTCCTTTCATAACCTAAACTGTGTTTTCCTTATTAGGCTATAGTAGACACCCTAAGCAATCAACTGCTGCAGATTGAGTCCTATACCATTAGTCACATAGACTAGAACATGTTATGGTATGGATTAAATGGATACCACATTTTGGTCCATAAGGTGTATGGGACCATATGGATCAAAATTGGGGAACCATTAGGATAAACCATTTAAATAATATTGAAATGTAAATATGAATTTAAATCAAATAAAAATTCAAAAACATAGATCTTGACCCAATCCCAGCCTTAGTAGTGGAATGTATGTAGCCTCTGTGTTGTTCTATATAAATGTTTCTATCACCCAGACCTGGATCTCTGAGCTATCATAAGGTTGATAATATAACCGATAAAGGATTTGTACGTATTCTATTTCTATATTGTTGGATTATTCCATTATCAAATTATAATATGAGGAATGTAATTGGCATTATAGACCAATTCTACAATAAAGTCCTCTGATAGTATACTAGGAGAACTCACTACTATAAAAATGGCCTTTAACAGTGCTAGAAATAGCCTTTATTAGTGCTAGATAAGCACTAAAACTGTGAGAAATGTTAAAAGCACATGACTTTTGTCATATCTTTTAAAAGTGATAATAAAATACCCATTAATCAGTGCTTTAATTTATCGCTGATAAAGAAATTTTATTAGAACGTGCAAAAGCACTGATAAAGATCAAATTTATTAGTGCTTTTAAAAGCACTATTGAAGGACCATACTAAAGTATACTATTAAAACACACTACATCACCACTACAGTGTTCTCTAATAGAACACTACAACACCAAAAAACATACAATATCAATAAAAAAATCCCGAATACATAATTTAAATGAAATGAAATTTACAACATAAATACCAAAAAAGCAATATATTATAGAAATTTTAAACATTTTTTATATAATTACCTAAATAAAAATTATTTCATACATTCATAAAAAATACTAACAATTAATTTTACCATGATTTCCATTGAATTTCTTTGTCGAACAATCAATATTTCATGAGTAGTTCTGAACAAACCACCTCAACTCGAATAAAATAATCCACATGTATAAGAAAATAGTTATTATGAGTAATATTTAAAAAAAATAAACATAAATACGATATAATACATTAATTCGATGGAGAATTATTTTACTGTTAAAATATCTAGATTACCTTTGTGATTGAGTAATTGAGGGAACATGAAATAAAGTGATAAATGTCAACACTACATGAGTGAAATGTATTGTGAGAGAAGAATTGTGTGGATGTTTTGGTGTAGAAATGGATAAAAGATGGATAGAGAACCCAAACTCAAACAAAATAATGCACCTGTACATGAAAAATATTCTTATCTGAGTAATAATAAGAAGAAATAAATTGAAAATACATATGAAATAATACATTAATTCAATGGAAAATTATTTTATTGTGCAAATATCCATATTACCTCTGTATTGGAGTTGAGCCAGCATCGTATCTATTCCCACAAAGGCAGTGGAGGTAACTTGAATGAAAGTGTTAAACTAATCATTGTATGGTTTTAATGGTTTTAAGGGAGAATGAGCATTAAAATTGGATAGAGCACCCCCATATTGATCAAAATAATCCACATATATAATAAAACAATTATTATATGAGTAATACTAAAAAACATACATATGAAACAATTCGTTAATTCCATGGAAAATGATTTTATTGTGAAAATATCAATATTAGCTTTGTAATTGAGTAGAGGAAGAATTTTTTATCTTCCTACAAAGGCAGTGGAGGCAACTTGAAATAAAGTTATAAATACACCATTATAGGGGTGAACAGATTTTAAGGGAGAAGGAGCATGACAGTTAGAGAGGGAACCCCCAAATTGTGCAAAAGAATCCACCTGTATAAGAAAACAATTATTATTTCAGTAATACTAAAAATAAAAAAATAAAACATATATATGAAAAAATACATTAATTCCATGGACAATGATTTTATTATGAAAACATAAATATTACCTTAGAATTTGAGTAGAGGAAACATCATTTTTCTTCTAGAAACGGTAGCAGAGGTAACTTGAAAAAAAAGTGATAAATGAACGACTATAGGGGTGAAAAGGTTTTAAGGGAGAATGAGCATGAATGTTAGACAGATCACCCACAACTCAAACAAAATAATGCACTTTTATAAGAAAATAATTATTATGTGTGTGATACTAAAAATAAACAAATTAAACATAAATATGAAACAATAAATTATTTATATGGAAAATGATTTTACTTTGAAAACATCAATATTACCTCTATTAATGAGTAGAGACAATGTTGTTTATGTTCTTTCAAATGCAGGACACATAGACAGAAATATTCAAAAATAAATTAACTCTTCAAGGATTAATTAAAATTAAATCAATGTTCTATTCTTTAATTTTTTGGTAAAATAGATAAAGTATATCATAACATTACCTTTTCATCTATCCAAAGGGTTCCATTCATTATTGTTTTCTCTTCTGAGGTATTGGTAACATCATCATGTGAAGAATATATTGTCTGCATGATTAGTCAGACATTTAATTTAGATCATGTTAATTAATTAGAGAACATTCAATATTATGAGGAAAAAATATATTAAAAAACACTTTTACCTTCTCATTGTACTATCTTTGTTTTTTAAATGTTGTATGGATTTGGTTCCTCTTTAGAGAATCCATGTCCCCTATTTTTGGTCTCCTCTAATGTACAAGACATTATCTATAGGGGGACCGACATGAACTGATTGTGATGTCATAATGAAAGGTTCATCCTAATTGAATTTTTATCTGACTCAACATTATTTTTTGTCACTAGTAAGACAATGAATAAATTATTATTTGTGAGATTCGAGACATAAAATAATTTCACTACATGTGATTCTATTTTTAAAGGATCAATTTTTTTCCATTCTACACTGTAATTCACCTTCACAAAGCCCCTTTCATCCACTTTTACTCCATTGATATTGTCAATCCATTTTCAATGGAAAAGAACCACTTGAAAGTTGTATAATCTAACTCGTATATCTGTTCGATAATACCAAAATATGACACATTTTCATAAATTATATTTCTATATTTGGAATCATATAAGTGCATCACTTCAACCAAAACCATAACACCACAATTTTTTATCGTACTAAAGTCATCATGTTCTTATGTATAAAATGTATAACAATTGATTACAAACCTAGTGTAAGATATAACATTTTCATTCAGTCCTTTGTCTATCCATTTAAGTCTTTTAGTTATTGAATTTTAATTTTCAGATAACTTCTTATAAATTTGACCTCTAAACCATCTAATAAACAATTTATTATGTGTTTTTGTTAGGTCCACTAGGCTAGATACCCTGAGAGGGGGGTTGAATCAAGGTATGACCGATTAAAACAACTAATTTTTTTGATCTCATTTTGCTGTTAGAAAAAACCCTCTTCTCTCTCCTTCCTGATGTAGAGTATGAAAAAACCATAAAGCATGCACAAGACACAGTGATTTTTACTTGGTTCACCCTCATTGGGCTACGTCCAAGGAGAATAAACTGACAGCGCGTCAATGTACCAAATTCCACTATAAGCTCAGTGCTGTTTACAAGTTCTATGTGGACTCACTGTCCCTCCTGGTTTACAACCACTCACTATATAAAACCTCACTGCACTCTCAACTGATGTGTGCTCACTGCTTCTTCAGAATATCCTCTCACAGTTTATAGACATGTAGGTCTCTTCATTATCACTAATGAATGAATCTTCCACTATATGTAGATTCTCTAATGATGTCCAAATTTCATCCACTGATGAATACCCCTTTGTCATTGACCACCGGGCAACACACTTTGGAAATACCTTTGCAAATCACCTTACATCGCAAGGCTACCAATTTCATGAAGCTCAAATATGCCTTTGTGAAGATCCTTACTTTTCGCGATGATCAATCCTTTGCAATGCTTAGGCCATCACAAAGCTCCTGCCTCTTCCTAAAGCACACACCATAGAGTATGCGGCCTCGCGAAGTTCACATCCTTCACGACGCTAGATTAAACACCACGAAGCACCTCTCTTTCTCAAAGAACACTACCTTCATGAACCGAGAGAAAAATATTTTCTTCGAAAACTCTCTACTTCTCTCAAGGGGGTCGACCTGTATTTATGTGAAATTCCACTGACCATCGACCCTTCCGCGTAAAGTCAGTGCCATGTCATCGCCAATCGTGAAGGTCCAAAATTTCCGCCGGAATTCTCTCAAAACCGCGAAGCACCTCAAAAATTCTTTGATCGCGGAGCTCGTTGTAATCATGGAGTGTTCCATAAATTACCTTGTGCCACCACCGCAATGCTCCCTCTTGTTTCCTTTCAACACTGTTGTTCGTGAAGCTCGTCGTAAACGCGAATCATCACCATCATCATTTTTCTAGTCTTCACAAAATCCAATCCATGAAGCCAATCTTCGTGAAATTCATTTCTTTTCCATATTTAAATTAGATCTCCAAGGAAAACCAATTTTTGTGATGTCTAAAAAACTCCAAATTTTGGACCCCAAAAATTTGGCAATCACTGGAAAACGGTGCCACCTTGTACCGCTCTTTTGTACTGCCTCCATATCATCTATTCATTTTCATGGTCCATTGTCAACATGGATTGTAAACAACATCTCTGGACCTCAACAATTCATCATGGAAACCTACTTTATCAACAAACACAATAAACTAAGAAAATACAGCAATTTTACCTTGAGGGATTTTTTTCCAACAGTTTTTGATACCCATATTTCATCCCTTGATGGATTCAAATCTCTAAGAACTTATTTTTGTGACTCAATGGATGGATCAACATATTCACTATTATGTATTATGTAAATATGTGTTTTCTTCCTCTCTATCAAGATAATTATTACAGAATATCTTCTAGAAATCGCTTCTCCCATATGGAATTCTTTGTGGCGAGCCTTTGGGAGACTGATGCTTTCAACATAAGATAAGAAATTGGTATAGAGTTCAATATCTTCTTAAACAATATATCATTATGTGATACAACCTTCTGGGTGACTTCGATTCTTGACATAACCTTTCAAAATCTTCATATACCATTCAATGGGGTATATCCATCTATAATGGAAAGCACCACATATTTGAACCTCTCTAACCAAGTGAACCATTGGGTGGACGATTATATCAAATAATGATGGTGGGGATAATATTTATAATTCACATATTATGATTTAAATATCATTTTTCATGATGGGAAACATAATTGGGTCTAAAAATTTACTGCATTTGGATTTGAAAAATAAACAGAGTCTGGTTAATGTATATCATACATTTTAAGGAAGAATGAAACAGAAAGCAACATTCATTAAATCTTGCTTGAAAACATGAAATTCATGTGATATTAGTCCTTGTAACTTCAAATTAGTCATTGACACGACATTCTTGATATTTGATGAATACCCTTATAGAACTTTTACACTTCTAAGGAAAAGGAAAAATTGAAATTCTTCCTGTATAGATATATTTTAAGATGCTAGAGAGAGAAAAGTCCTCGTTATACCCTTCACTGATGCTAACTCTTCCCTTATCCCCATTTCAATCAAGTCCAACCTATCATTAATTATATATTTCATTTTTCCAGGAAAAGTTAGTAACATTACAATCACACTATCAAATTCATTTGATTCTATATGCATGAAATCAAAAAAAATGTATTACAAACAAACAATTCCAATAATGTTATTCATATAAAATTGATCCCTTCTTACATCCTTATTTTGTAAGGTTTTTTGAATTAGTTTTCCAAAAACAGTGTCAATATTTTTTACATTTCTTTATAGTTGATCTCCCATTGTCAGAGACAGTGTTGTACCTTGTTTGATATTCCCATAAAATATTGTCATCTAGGATTGGTATTTATGTCATTAATGTAAAAAATATATGTTCTAAAAATAAAGTCTTCGAGTAATGTTTCAACCGAACTGAGTATGTGTTTTTTTCACAAATGGGACACCCTAACACACCATTAATGTTATATCCTATTAAATTTCCATAAGTGGGAAAGTCATTCATCACTTCATACAATATAGACCTCAATGTAAATTCTTCACATATATGAGCTTCATAAATTGTAACACCAGTATCCCACATCAATTTCAGATCTTCGATCAATAGAGCCTCATAGACATCACTATCATTACTAGGTTACTTTGGTCCAGATATAAGTATAGAAAACATAATGTATTTAAGCATCATACATAACCATGGAAGGAAGTTATAATTTTTAAACATAATGGTCCATGTACTGTGAGTACTACTATGTACACCAAAAGGTTTTATTCCATATGTATATAATGCAAGGATAAAGTTTCTCGATTGATCTCCAAATTCAAGAAACTCATAATAAATTTTATTCAACAAAGGAGAATAAATTGTATGACATAGGTTAAAATATTTAATAATGGTATCTTCATGCCATGTTAATTTTATTGTGGTTTCCTAACATCCATATAGTCTTCTAAACCATGGAATGATGGGAAAATACCATACATATTTTGAAGTAATTGATTTATTTTTATTTTATTGATATGTGCCACATTTAGGGAATTTTATGTGTGAATCATGATCCTTGAAAAACAATATACAAACATTTGGAGAAGAATGTATTTTTTTAGAGATCATTCCCATTGAATATAAAATACATTTAGCATCATATGTTAGGCATGGTAGTTCATTTTCTTCTGGTAGCATATCATTAAGAAGAATAAGTAATTATGTAAAGCTGGTTTCACTCTATCCATTGTGATCTTTCAAATTATATAACTTTAATTCAACTGACATTGTGGTGTATTTAGTACAACCAGTATACAATGGTTTCTTGGAATATCTATTTAACTCCTCAAACAACTTTAGATAGTCACGAAGTTCACCGTCAATTTTCATTGTCATTTCTTCCATGCGATCTCCATCATCTTTTATAAAAGTATTAATATCAAATGATTCATAATCCATAGTATCACCCCAATCAATTTCCACATTCAGTTTTTCCCCATGATTAGTCAAAAAATTATAGCTTTGATCTATTCCGTGACAAATCAAATGTTCTACCAACTCTTCTAAACTAATTTTTATTGAATAACAACAATGTAATCACATAAAGATGATTTTAGAAGATTCATATACCTGTTATCTTGAAAACTAGATGAACTATTTTACTCCATATTCATATTATTTTGTCAAACGATTTGTGTGCATCCATTTTTGGTTCATATCCATCCTATTGGGTTCATAGAAAATTAATATTATACAATATATAAATAAATACACATAAGATATTCATTAGAAAAATTGAATGTTATAGACAATCTAATAAGGTAAATATCGATCATTTCTACTAGAATATCTGAGTTCCTAGATATTCCAAATTCAATGATAAGGGTTGATGTTATTTGAAAACATAGAAGGATATAAAGGCAGATAATTAATGATATTATCACTAAACTTTATAGATGTAAAGTGGCAGATGGATAGTGTAATAAACCTAGCCTGAATTACACAAACAATACCATGTTAGATCATCTTATGACCTCTAACACACCACAATGTTACTAAAGTATGGTTTAAACATTGGGTGTAAAAAAAATAAATGGGAGGTGGTACCCCACCCCCAAATAGAAACAATTAGTACCAGAGGTCGAATAAAATCCTAGCATGGCCCTTGAGGTCAATGAACATGCATACCCAAAATCATCATTACCCAATATAGGGATACCTGTTAGACAAACAACTATGGAAATAAATGATGAAATTACTATATGGACACACATACATGCCATGCCATAATAAAAACTCACTCACTTATATTATATAAGAAATATAAAATTTATTAAAACCTGATATTCAAACATATCATGAACTAAAGGCACCATAATGATTCAAAAAAGTGAAGGATTGATGTGATAAAACCTCATATGCTTAACTGGGGATGGCCCCTTTGAATCTACTCCATAAGAAAACTAAAGACCATAGTGAATTCTTAGAGGAACTAGATATTATAATACATATAACTAATAGAGGATCATATATCACTCCACTAACATGGTTCTCGAAAAATAGCATTTGAAGTTGAATGTCCACTTAGGTTTCCATGAAAGGTGTCCACATATATATAATCTTCAGGGAACCACTAAGGTCCCTCAAATCAGTAGTCAATAAACTAGAATATACATGTAAATTTATAGACATTTATATACATATATGAAAATATTATTTAGTCAGAAGAAATAAAACATACAATTAATGAAACAATGAATAAATTCAAGTTTCGGTGTTAGATATAAAAATCGGATCATACATTAGTATTCAATATATACAACAGACCAAAAATCATTCCATAAACAATGGATCACAAAAAAATCACAAACAACATATCATAAACAAATCGTAGAATAAGAAATCAAAAACGAAACCAAAAATACATAAATAAAATCAAAATTACTACCTCACTAGGTTAAAGAAAATTTGAGACCCTCTTTAGATGTCAGATGAGATTTTTGGAGGTAGTAGAGTTGTGTGATTCAACCTTTGATTCAACTAGGAGGAGAGATTCAACCTTCAATTCAACGAAGCGGAGTATCGCCAGCGTGTGGCTTTCGTAGAAAGCATGTATATCACGACGGGTTTGTAAATGCTTAGGTTTTTTAAAAAGAGACCGGGACACTTTTATCAGTGCTTACCAATAAACACTGATAAATATTTATTTATCAGTGCTTTGTTTAGAATTGATAAATCCTACTCTTTTATAGCATTAAAAAAGCATTGAAAAAGATTCTTTTATCAGGTCTTATTACTGAAGAGTTGTTAAAGGATTTATAATTATAAATATAAAAAAATTGTAAATACATTTAAATACTTAATAAATATATATAAATATAAATATAAATATAGTAAATAAGTTCTATTTTAAAAATATTTATTATAATTTTATAATTATTTATTTATAATTATAGAAATATCGTATTTATATCATTATAAATATTTACATAATTACACACACACATATATATATATTCAATAAATATATAAAAATATAAATATAGTAAATATATTCATTATTTAAGTAAATTTTTTATAAATTTAGTAACAATTTAAATATACATATTTATTTATTTATAATTATATAAATACTTTGAAAAAGTATTTATTTATTTATAATTATAAATATTTAATTTTATAAATATATTTAATGTAAATTTATAAATATATTTATTTACAAATATATTTCCTTATAATTTTTTAACAAATATATTATTAACATTATTAATGAATATCTAGTTTTGATTGCATGAAAATATATATATATATATATATATATATATGAGTGAAATTGAATAAATTAAAAAAATTGGTATACATTAACGATATTGAAAAAATGGATAAGTTCTATGTGTGTGCATATTGTATATAAAAATGAATTAATTATACCTATTTTTCGAAATCAATATAGTACACATTTGATCCATATTAAATTGAAAAATCAATTGAAATTCAATTATATATATGTCGAGTACTATGTAATTAGTCAATATTTTTAATTCAAATTAATTTTTAATTATATACCATTATTCAATAAATATGTGACAATTTAATGTAAAGTGCATAAATATTTTTTAATATATGATCATATTTATATACATTAAAGTATATCTGTATATTTAATATATACAATTTAATAACATTAATTATCATAATTATATAATTAATAAAAAATTTAATATTTAATAATGTATAATCCATAAATTCAATTTTATCAATAATTATTTAATTAACTAAATTTGTAATATTTTTTTAATAAACAAATTTTTTATTTTTTATTTATTTAATTATTTCATTTTATCTGCACTAAAAATGTGTTGATGAAAGAAATATTTATCAGTGCTAAGTATTAAGTGTTGATAAAGTGTACCCTTTATTAGTGCTTAAAATAAAGTGCTGATAAAAGATACCCTTTATCAACACTAAAAACAGTACTGATAAAGGATATCTTTTATCAGCATAAAACTTGATGTGCTGATAAATATTTCATTTATCAACACTAAAATAAAATCACTGATAAATGGTTAAATTAATCAATGCTGTTAAATATCTCATTTATCAGTATTTTCTTTTAGTGATGATAAATAAAAGCGCTTTTAAAGCCCAGTTTTGTAGTAGTGGTGATGACGACCATGCCCGGGATTCGGTGGGCCCTAAGATACCAGTTGTACCTCCAGTATTGTGTCTTGTGAAACCTTTTCTAGTTACTGATATAGGCAATGATTTTCGGTTTCAAGGAGACTTTAGGTAGCGTATGAAAAATTTACAGGGAGCTCCACGCTCTGTCCCTTCTATGGGAGAGTTGACTCAGTAGTTCCAGCAGCAGCATCCACCCATGTTTTCAGTGGATGGTGGACCACAAAACAAAAATTTATATCTTGAGACTATTTTATAAATATTCAAGCATCTAGATATACCTCTCACTACTAACATGCTTCGAGGATCTTCCAAACACTGGTGGGATATTCTGAATTAGGCTGGTCAGTATTAGGAAGTGACTTGGAGGGATTATCAATCAATATTATTTGAATATTCTTTTCCAGAGACCATAAGGTACAATCATGCCTAGTAATTCATGAACCTATATTATTTTTTGATGACTATTATAGATTATTTAGCTCAGTTTATAGAGCTTCAGTGATTTCCTCCCATCTATTCTACGGATGAGCCAACCAAAGCGAGATGATTTAAGGATGGTCTAAGACATCCTATCCATTCATAGGTAAATATTTTCTTCTGAAAACCATATATAATATAGAGAACCATACCCTTATCATTGAGCAGAATCTGAGGGATACAGATGGTGTGAGTCATGGTTATTCAGAACCCAAACAAAGTAGTGGTTCCACCAGCGGTCAGAAGTGATTCATTAAGATTGTGCATATGAGCAGTGATAGACAGATGAATTCCACATATGGTTATGTGGTATGTCACCAGTGTGGGAAACCTATGAATAAGAGGCCCTAGTGTCCTAAATACCCCATCGAGTGTCGAGGATGCAGTAGGTTAGGGAACCTTTAGTGTTTCTGCTATACCTTTCAATCTATTTCGAGCAAGAGAGGATCCATAATAGCTCCACCTTCAGAATAAGGTTCAATGGTACCTCTCCAAGAAGGTAGATGGATTATCATTTTCCATATAGGTGAATTAATTGGTTGTGTTTGTAGTATATGGGATTCATATTTATAGCACTAGCATAGAAAAACTACTCCAAGTAGTCAGGTGGAAGCATAGGGCCATGGTTTAGGCTATATTTATTTGGTGCAGCCTATACTAGAGGAGCAGGATGTCTGCCCATTTACTCTTTGAGGTCATATTCTAGTATCCTCTATTATATAATAATGTTATTAATATTTTAATAAATTTTTGTATACACCATTTACTAATTTTATATGAAATGCGCATAATTTTTGTGAATTATTAATGTTGAACTAGTAATTATAATTTTTTAGCCCCATTTAAATTCATCCATATTCATGTATTTTTAATTATTTAAAAATAAATTTCACCATAATTATCCAAATTGTATGATTTTTGTTTTCTAGGGTTCCTTAAAAAAATTTCAACATTTCATTAGAAAGAACCTTTGGCCAAATAGTCTATTTATAGGGTCATATGGTCCACACAAAAAGACCCAGAGAAACTATGATGAAACTAGACTAGCCAGGATGATTGAGTTACTAGTATAAATCCTGAAGCCCAAATTTTATAAAAATACCCCATATGTTATTGATTATCCAAAATAATCCTAGATATAAATTTTAAGGTCCAACTACATGAACAAAGGGTTCCAACTGATGCTTTGAAGTCCAGTCGACCATTCTGGTCAGAAATTAAAATCTGGACACTATTCCTGACATAGCTCATGATGTAATCATAAAATCAAGAATATAATTTTCGGTTTGAAAAAGGAGATATACGTGGCCTACTTTGACGAATAAATTGTTCAGATTTGAAGGCATCTTCCTATTTATAAACCCATTCAAATTTTATCTTTCTAAAAAGTTTGGATTGAAATGGACAGATTAACATTTTTTAATCAAACAACCATAACTTCATATTCATAAATATAAATGCCTAAAACCTTTGAGCTTATATGCACATCATTATAATCTACAACTCTGAAGAAGGAGATATCTTGTGATTCAGATTTCAGGATTTCCAAATCGTCAATTCAATTGGAGGGGTTGTTTTGGAAGGCAAACAGTCCACCACCATGGGCTATAAATACATCCCCTCCTCTCCTTTCAAAAGGGTTGGCATTTCAGAGAAAAGGAAGATAGTTTTTCATGACCAAGGATCTTCCAAAGCCTTGGGAGGCTCTACCACACTCATGTTTATACATGATAAACTATTCCTGCTTGCTTCATTTCATTTACTTTTGTGGTGTTCTTTGTTTATAATTGTGTAAGTGTTGTTTTTTTTGTAATTTTGTTTTAACGAAAGATTATTCTTCAATATCTCTATTTCTCATCCACATTCTATAGGTTAATATTAATGTTCTTAAAACATTTTAAGTCAAGTTAAAACCCCTTCCCTTATTTTTCTGCCTCATTCAATCAAAAGTCTTTTCTTTACTCGCTTCAATGATTGTGTGTGTTCGACAGACTACTCTTTTCTTATCTTGATCTTTTTGTTCTATTTATAATTCATCACCATAATCATATATTACCAGATTAATAACTATATTAATGTTTGAGTAAATCTACCATTGGGGTGAGTCATTATTCAGAGATGTTATGCGACTGATATCTTTTTCTCGATGAGTATTCCTTAATTTAACATTGTGTATGTTGGACTCAATATGTCATGGATTAATTACTTGTTTTGTTTAACATGTGATTTCCATGGATTATCGGAACCATAAGTACACTACCATCAACAAGATTTCATTGAGATTATAACCCTATGTTAAGTTAATGCTTGGATTAAATCCTTAAAACTTTGAAATTCTAATCAACATTATCTTGTGAAGTGGGTGTTAATTTAAATGCAATATAAAGCAAAGCTCAAGGTTCACAGGCTTAATTCCCTAAAAATAAACTCACCCCAATATTTATGAAATTTTTAAATCAAACACAAATAATTAATCACTTCATTTAATCTCTGCAAACAAAACCCCCAATCAAAATAATATCAACTAAAAATAATCTATCATTAAAAAGTATCATCACTGAGGATTCGACCTGAGTGCTGTTATACACAATAATAGTGAATCGGAACTTTGAACGGTCGATAGGCAAAAATCGGTCACATATTCAAATGGAGCCTTTGCCGGGGATGGTGCTTTATGTATTCATTAGATTCTGGTAATTGTAAAAAAAACAAAAAAAAACATAATTTAAAAAAATTTAAAAAAACACAATGAAAAACCTGCCTTATCATAAAAATCATAAACTGAAAAAAAACACAAAGAAAAATCCATCTTCCACTTTCTTCCAACATCCCTCTGAATTCCCCATAGACTCCCAAATAATCCCTGGGATTTTTTGACTCTGAAATTGAGAGAACACTTTACCAAATTAAAAGGAACATAAGAGATAATCAACTCATCCAAGAACCTATCAATGTCTAACCAATTGAATTAGATATGGCCAATTATAGGGAAAAAATACTTAATGAACATTAGTCCCCTGATATGAATCACCAAACTCTTTGGATTCAATATCCAAACATAGAGGCTGACTTAAGACTCATATCAAGTTTGATTCATCTTCTGCCTCATTTCCACGGGCTAGCTAGGGAGGATCCACATCACCACCTTAAAGAGTCCCAAGTGGTGCTCTCTACCATGAAGCCTCAACAGGTTTCTGAGGAAAAAATCCAACTATGATAATTTCATTTCTCCCTATTTGACTCCAAAAATTCCTGGCGTTACTACCCCCCTCCTGGTTCTATAACCACATGGAATGACATGATGTGACTCGTTTTAGAGAAATTATTTCTCACTTCTCGTACTACTTCTATCCAAACGAAAATAAGTGGTATTCATCGATTCCCCAATGAATCACTCCATGAGTACTGGGATAGGTTCAAAAATCTTATTGCAACCTTCCCACACCACCTAATCCTTTACCAACTCTTCATCCAATACTTCTATGAGGGGTTATTATCTATAGAGAGAACCCTCATTGATGCCACAAGTGGCAGTTCTCTTCTTGATAAAACTATCGCAGCTGAAAGAGATCTCATATGTAACATGGCTACAAACACACAACAATTCCATAATCGATCACATGCTCAAGTAAAACAATCTCATGATAGTCAATCGATAGATCCAAATAGGTTGACAGAGTGGATGAGTGAACTTACTGGTCTTGTGGGACAACTGGTTGTGGCGTCCAAATCCCCAAACTCATCTTATCCACAATAATTGTTACCTAGACCTATCAAGAACTATAGAATCGGTATCTCCCCATCTTATCACACTAACACAAGTCTATAACATGAAGAGGATCCCTCTGATTCATCTGGACCAATGGAGCTCAATGCATCATATTCTCAGTGGAACCCCAACCCCCCAATAATCAGGTCAGTTTCTTAAAAACATCAACCAACCCCACTCTGAGCCCTTCTCTTCTACCTATAACCCTATCATGGGATATGTGAATCCCATTTCTCATCCCCCACAATACCCTCATCAAAACCGAAACAAACTCCAATATGGTCAAGGTGGTGGTAACTTCCATCAACTTTATCCTTTTGTTCCTCAACCTCAAAGAAACAATCCTCCACCTGGAATCCACTATTCTAGTGAGACTTCCCAATTCCCAAACCAATACAATCACTTTCCCAAGAACCAAAATCAAGGTAATCCCAACACGGTATAAAACTATTCTTACAATAAACCATGGGAATGTGCAGTGGAAGATCTTTCCCCCTTCACCTGTTCCAGCCTCAAAAACATTGAAACACAAGTTGGTCAACTTGCATCCCACCTGAGCTGGAAACTAAAATCAAATTCTTCCCAACTCTCAACTCAACCATTACCCAACCCCAAGGGTAATGTAAGTGAAATTACACTTAGATCAGGGAAGAAAATTTCTATGCCTCATGCTATGTCCTCTAACCCCCATTTGAATGATGTCCTTGAAAATGAAAAGAAAAATAAACATGAAAAGGAATTTGAACCCATTCCCTCACTTCCTTCCATTCCACTTAGAAACAAAATTACTTTTACTCAATCTAATTCTAATCCAAATAAGTCCTTTGAACCGGATCCTAAAATGCTTGAAATGTTTAGATGAGTTCAAGTCCACATTCCCCTCTTAGATTCCATAAAACAAAACCCGTAGTATGCCAAGTTTCTAAAATAATTGTGCACCCCAAGAGGAAACCTAGGACCTTCTAAAATGTTTCCACCCAATTGTCTATTCCCATAAAGTGCAAAAACCAAGGGACATTTACGGTTCCCTGACAAATTGAAAGTTCCAACTTTAATGATTCACTCATAGTCCTAGGATCCTCAATTAAATTCATTCCCAGATACATCTTCTCAAACCTTGGTCTAGGTCCCTTACTGCCAATGGGTGTTGTCATTAAGTTAGACAATCAAATCACAGCTAGTCCAGAAGGTATAATCTAGGATTTCCTTGTTTATTTAAATGATCTTATCTTTTTAGTTGATTTCTATGTCCTTGACATGGAATGTGAGACGAACTCTTCTGGATCTCCCCTAATTCTAGGAATACCATTCCTTATGACAGTGATAACCGAAATTGATGTCCATTTAGGCATCTTATCCCTCAAAATTTGTGACCAACTGGTTAAGTTCAACATTTTCCAAGCCATGTGACACCCATATGAGGATCACTCTACATTCTCAATTAAAGCTTTTGAGGATACTTCTAAGAGTCAATTAAACCCCAATCCATCATGTTCATCATGTTATAATGATAATGTATCTTGTGAAATATGAATGATGATTAACCAATCCATAAATGGTGATGTTTATGGGGACCTATCATTAACAGACTCCATCAATCTAGAAGATCATGAAAACTCTCTTGAATCCCACATCAAATCTGATCTCTACTGCTCCACCTTGGACAATATTAAGGAAAATGAATCTGATGCAACTGAAGTCCCTTCCTCCATTCTTGAGTTGTCTAACCCACAAATGAAAGATGAGACTGATCTAAAACCTCTTCATGAAAACCTGAAATATTCATTCCTTTTCCAATATCACTCTTAACCTGTCATTATCTCTGCTTCACTTATCTAAACTGAGGAGTAAAAACTTTTTCATGTGTTAGAAGAAAACAAAAAGTCCTTAGGTTGGACCCTATATGACATACCAGGAATTAAACCTTCCCTTTGTATGCATCACATCCATCTTGTGGAGTCATCCAAACCAATTAGACAACCAAAAAGAAGACTCAATACACTCATCCATGAGGTAGTTAGGGAATATATCACCAATCTCCTTCAAGTTGGTATTATCTACCCAATTTTTGATAGTGAATGGGTTATTCAAATTCAAGATAAACCTATGAAGGGTGGGAAAATTGTTGTCAAAAATCAATATGGTGAGGTAGTCACAACTGAAGTGAAGAACAAATGGCGTGTGTGCATCGACTACAGGAAATTGAATGTTTAAACAAGAAAACATCACTACCCTCTTCCAGTCCTTGATCAAATGCTAGAACGATTAGCCATAAAGTCACACTATTACTTTCTTGATGGATATACTGGCTACTTATAAATCCCAATCACACATCAAGAGCAAGAAAAAACTACTTTAAAATTCCCATGCATATAGGAGAAATCCTTTTGGCCTTTGCAATGCTCATGCAACATTGTAGTGGTGTACGGTGAGTATCTTTTCTAAATTCATTGAACACTGCATGGATGTCTTCATGGATGAGTTTACCATTTATGGTGAGTCATTTGAATCATGCTTTCATTCACTCTCTCCAGTCCACTAAATGCGTGTCAAGTGTAACCTTGTGTTAAATTTTGAAAAGTGTCACTTCATGGTTGAAAATGGGATTTTCCTAGGGCACATAGTTTCAAAAGATGGTATTAAAGTCGATCCAGTCAAAATTGATGTGATCCAATCACTTCCTGAACCCACTTCTGTTCAAGGCATCCATTCATTCCTTGGTCATACTGGTTTCTATTGGAAATTCATCCATAACATCAATAGAATTTTCCTCCCACTCACTCAGTTGCTCCAAAATTATGTCACTTTCCATTTCTATGAGGTTTGCAAGAGAGCCTTCATTGAAATCAAAATTTCTCTTACATCTTCCACGATAATCCAACCACTAGATTGGCCATTACCCTTTGAATTGATGTGTGATTCTTCTTAATAAGGCCATTGGGTCCACTCTTGGTCAAATTAGAGAAACAATTCCTTAGTTAATCTATTATGCCTCAAAAACACTGGGTGAAACTCAATATCACTACACTTTCACTGAAAATGAACTTTTAACAGTGGTTTTTGCCTTAGATAAATTTCAACCCTATCTCCTATGTACCAAAATCATCATCTTCACAAACCATTCTTCTATAATGTTTTTACCTATGAAAACTGATTACAAACCAAGGCTAATAAGATAGAACCTAATGCTCCAATATTTTGACCTTGAAATCAAATATAGACTATGAAAAGAAAACCCGATGGGTTATCACTTGAGTAGAAATTTTAATTCTTCTCATTCTGAAATAATTGATTCAGAATTTCCAACTAATCACCTTTCATATCTCACTCCAAAAATACCATGGTATGCCCCAATTGTAAATTACATGGTTTCTGGTGTTTTCTTGAAATGTTTTAAAAGAACAAAAAATAATGTTGAAAAGTGATTCAAAATAATATTTTTTGGAAGAAATTAAAATTTGTAAAACTAGGGAAGACATGGTAATTAGGAGATGTGTTGATGAAAATGAAAATTATCCCTTCTTAGAATTCTTTCACTCAATGTCTGGTGGTGGCCATGTTGGACCAAAAAAGACCTCTCAAAAGGTCCTAGACTCTAGATTCTTCTATACTTTATTCTTCAAGGACTCACAAGAGTTATATCAATCATGTCCAACTTTCCAAAAGTTTGGAATAATTTCAAATAGAAATGAAATGACCCAAAATCCTTTAATTTTCTATGAGATCTTCGATGTTTGGGGCATTGATTTTATGGGACCATTCCCCCCTTCCAATAGAATCTCATACATTATTCTTGTGGTTGATTGTGTTTCTAGGTGGGTCGAGGACAAACCCTCTAGAAATGATGATTCACATATTGTTAGTGATTTCCTAAGACACACATCTTCCATAGATTTGGCACACCACATGCCTTGATAAGTGACTTAGGAACCCATTTTTTTAATAAAACCATGGAATATATGTTTAAAAATATGGGTGTTGTACATTAAACTTCATCTGCATATCACCACCAAAAAATGGAATGGATGAACTTTCTAATATAGAAGTGAAAAGAGTTCTTGATAGAATTGTAAAACCCATCAAAAAAGACTGCCCTAAAAGACTTGGTGAAGCACTTTGGGATTATCGAACTACCTATAAAACACCCATTAAGATGTCTCATTTTATGCTAGTTTTTGGTATAGAATTTCATTTTCTAGTTGAAATCCAACATAAGTAATTATGGGCTATGAAAACCTATAATTTTGACTGTGAAAAATCTAGTGAGGAATGATTGTTTCAATTGGATGAACTAGAGGAGCATCGACTTGAATCCTATGAGAATTCCAATCTGTAGAAATAAATGTCTAAGGTACTCCATGACAAACACATCCTGAGAAAGTTATTCCATGAAGGTGAAAAGTTATTACTTTTCAACTCTTGATTTCGTCTTCACCTAGGTAAGCTTAATTCTCATTGGGAAGGTACTTTTATTGCTTCTCATTTTTACACATTTGGTGTAGTGAATGTCCAAGACCCGTATCCAAAAAGGACATTCACGGTTAATGGACATCGGTTAAAACATCACCATGAGAGGACAAAGATTCCTAGAACAACATCGACTTCCAATGGATCCCCAACTTCTGCAGTTGACCCACCACTGGATGGAGATAGCAACGCACCAAATCCAAACTAGGGGAACCTCTTTCCCTTTAACTCGTCTTCTCTATCTCTCTCTCTCTATCTCTCTCTCTCTCTCTCTTTCTTCTTCTCCCTCCATCATTCACATTTTGTTTTTTACCACTTTCCTCATCAAATTTTTTTATTTAGTCTTTCTATTTTTTGTGGGTGTGTAATTTAAAAACACTAAAAAATAAAAATAAAAATAAAAAAAATGTAAAAACAACAAATGATTCATACTTACTCACCATCCAGTTTTGACATTTTGTCCAACCATTTTGGGGAGTCAAAAGATATGGTTTCATCTCAAAAATCGTGTGTTTTCATCATATATTTGGATAAAAAATATTGTGTCAAACCCAACTAATTTTGAATGCTAGATTTTTTATTTAGAAAATTATTTTCCCACCCACGAGGAACAAAACTTTCTTTCGTGACTAGGCTACCTATAGCCATCTTTTCAAAATGTGTTGTTTTACTCCCATTTGTGATTCTTGAGTTTGTGGACCTTCATGTTTAATTTCCTACTTTCAGGGGCATTAATATCATAGAGGCATTTTATGAACCCCATTGAAAATTATAATACCCAAATAGCCTCTTATTAACTATACATTAATCCTCCTTTTGAAATCCCCGTTGAGCCTATGAAACCCTTTTCTTTGATATCCACATTACAATACCAGTACCTTTTCCCACCCAATATCAACTTGGATTTTCATTGCATAATTTTTTGAAATTTAAGTGTGGAAGGAAATGGATTTCATTTTGGGTACCCTTTTTTAATTTCACCATGTTATCATATGATTGAGGGAAAGAATCCATTTCAGTGTGGGGAGAGGTTTTCATTAAGTGTTTTTTGGGGAATGTAATGTACTTTCATTCATGTAATTTTGTAAATTTTATTGACATGTGTTCAAAAAATCAAAAAAAAAATAATAAAAAAACTCAATAAAAAAATAACAAAAAAAATGAGGTTGTTTCTTGGGAGGTCAAAAATCACTCTTCTTAAACCATTGATGTTATTATAACTATTAAAATTAGTGTCGTGAGGAGATTAATCATGGGTTTGGATATGAGTGTGATATCTTTTTCTAGTTCAACATTAAAAAAAATAAGAAAAAAAAATAAAAAAATAACACTTATATCATTGGGATAAGTTTTGTGTTTTGTAAATATTTAATCTTCTCATCCCCTTCAAATTTTCATCCTCTCTTGTGTATTTATTCACAGAATCATTCTGTTGTAAATATGTACTATCATTTCCTTCCATGTTTCATTTCAAAAAAATTGTGCATTGTTTTACCCATTTTCGTGTTTTACCCCTCTTGTTTTCTCTCTTGGATATTAAATCCTTACCATACCATATCCATAGAAAACCCACTTAAAAATACCTATTGATTCTTGTTCACTTTAGGACAGGGATTGGAAGTAGAGAGCTCTTAAAAACTCTAAGATTTTCAATTTGGTTGGTGAATGATTGAAGCTCCATAAATAAATTTTATCATCTTGAGAGGAGTAATTTTTGTGTGCCACCATTTTCCATTTGTAAATTTGAGCATGAAAAAATGAATTTTTTTGGAACATTTTTTATGTAACAAATTTTGGTGGAATTAAATATGGATGACTGAAATTGTATAAACCTCCCCTTAGTGAGGAAAACAAATATTTAATATTTGTTGGTGAGTGAAAATGATTTTTAATGTTATTTATATTTGTCACACGTGAGTTAACTAAACATGTATGTTGGCCTCCCTCTCCCAAATCTCATCATATAACCAACCATGCTTCCATAAAAACTATACTAGAGATAAAATGATCTCAAAGAGCCTTCATGTGTCACGAATCATCCCCCGGGGCCCATATCATGACTACCCCAAGCCGGCCTTCCATAGGCCAGTGGATGGTGACTAGAACCAAAGACATAAATCCCAAAACTGGGAAGGAATTCCCTTTATAAATATAAAGAAACATATCAGAGTACACAACTGGAAGCAAAACACTATGTAAAACTATTTACAAAAGAAGGGATGGAAAGTAAAAGGGGCTAGAAATACAATCCCAACATGAAAAATACACGTACAACTGAAAAGAGAGTACAACTTAAGAAAAGTAAAGCTGTTGTTGGGTCATCCTCTGGGGTTACTACCTAAAGGGTAGGTATAGATGGCCTCCTCAGCACTCCACATCTGCCCGTCTCCTCCGTATACCGTAACGTCGAGTGGTCCACCTCCGGGTACCGACCAGTCTTGCTATTCCCTGCCCCAGTCAGCACTGTCTTTCATCTTCAACCAAGACAACGAGGTGCGGGAATAGCCCGTGCAGGGGTGAGTATAACGATACATTGTGTGGTCCCCGAGACCCTCAGGGTCTCACAAAATCCAACAAGGATAAACAAAATAGTATTAAATCAATGTATAACCATTACTTAGGTACATTACCATACATATACCTAAGTTATCTTGTAACCCATCACAATCACGAGGAAAACACAAAAGTCATTAACACAACTCAAACCAAGATTTTTATTATTGAAACCATAGCTGCTGGAGAACTCTTCCTCTATCGAGAACAGAGGGCCTGCCGCGTCACACAGAGTCACTTTCCACTAATCTTGGACTACCGAGGTACTCCTCCTGTCATGTTTCGTGGGTCTGCCGCGTCACACAGAGGAGATCCCCACCGTGGGTCTATCGCGTCACCCAGAGGTGCTACCCCTCATTGCCAACTAAGGTATACCTCCTGTCGAGTACCGTGGGTCTTCCACACTCACACAGAGGTTCTCCCCACCGTGGATTGGCCGCGACACACTGAGGCACTCCCTACAGGGCTAGTAGAGTCACTCCAAGTCAAAATGGTCAGCAATTGTCAAGTCTCAGCCAGCTACTAGGTCTCTGTAATCTATTATCTCTACTCTGTAAGGATCCGCTCTATGAGATACTGGTCGATACTCCAACTATCATTAAGTTCCATGAAGAAATATCTCAATGTTCTTGCCATTTCGTAGGGGTCTCAACACAACAGATGACGCATCGATCAGACGCCCAGTCTATGAGTTGTTATCCTTTTAGTCTTGGGGGCCTGGTTAGATTCGTGTACGATCCAACCTGACCGTAACTCAACTATACCCCAAACTCCAGAGCGGGGTATTCTCAATGGACGGATTTGCTCCAAGAAATTTGGTACCATTGAGGGTTCTTCAAACGGACCTTCGGTGCCGAAGATATGGCCCATGAAGGTAATGGGTCAGTAGTGGGCTCGGGTTCGATCAAACCCGGTCAGACCGACTTGGCCCAACCCAGACATGGCCAACCTGGTCTGGGTTGACCCGGTCCACTTGCGGGGCCTGAACCTAACCGTTGGGCGGCCCAACCCGCTATGTTTAGCCCAGTTCTCTAGGCCCAGTCCAACAAACTACGGGGGAGGTTCTTCTCGGGCTTGGGGACAGTTCGGCCCGGTGCGTTGCGAGGGCGTGGGCTGGCTTGGCTCGGCCTGGAGGGAGAAAAGGATCCGGAACTCCGGCTCGACCGGGAGCACGCGGGTCGCGGGGTGGCCGGCTCTGGGGCGGCCGGTTTGGGGTGGCGTGCGCGGAGGTCGGGCAGGCCGCGGGGGTGCTGGAAGAACGTCGGTCAAGGCAACGGCAGGGGCCAGGTAGGCCGCGGGGGCACTTGTAAGGCGTCGAGCAGGACGCGGGGGTTCCGGGCGGGATGTGGTATGGGCCGGTCAGGCCGCAGGGGCGTCGTCTGGGCACCGGTCATGCCTCAAGGGCGCCGGCACAGCGTGGGGCAGACCGCGGTGGCGCCGGGCAGGCTGCAGCAGGGGCCGACTGGCCGCGGTAGTGGTCGGGCAGGCCATGGGGGCACTGGGAAGGGAATCGGGAGACCACAGGTAGGCGGGCCGCATGCCGGGTAGGGTGCCAGGAGGCCGCGGGAAAGTGGGCCGCACGCTGCTCGGGCCAGTGTTGTTCGGTTAAATGCTTCCGTGTGCTGCGGGGAAGACACGATTTGCAGATGCCGCGGGTAGCGCAGCCTTGGTCGTTGCCGCCTCATCACAATGTCGTAGGACGTCCCAAGAAAGTATAATCGATGGAGGATGTCGGGTCATGTTAGGTTGGACCACATCCTCCGCGTTTAAAGTGATATCATTTGGTTCATCAAAAATAGGAAAGATGAACGACAATTAATCACAACCACGAAATGATTTCTTTTCAAAAGATAATGAGAAAATAAAATGGATAAAACCCAAGGTTAACCCGCAACCTTTGATTTTTCGGTCGTTGATCGTTTACGTTGCGGGAATATGTTCATCATTCCGTGGTAGATAAACACGTCACACGTCGAAGGAGTCTGAGGAAGAAGGTCAGAGGGGGTTGTTATTTGTAGTCGAAGGTGTCCCACGTCGGCGTTCTTCATCAGGAGAGCATTCTTCGCCAGAAGAGCGTTCTTCGTTGAATAGTGGCCTTCATTGGATAGAGTTCTCCCTTCTCCCAAGCTCCACCAAAAGAAAGATTCCCAACAAATGAAATAATAGGTTATCTATTATTTGATTGAACAGTGATTTCAAAAAGGAGAAATAAATGAGAAGGCTCCCCCTAATTAATTCTTCAGGTTAGCACCTTTAATTAAAAGTGTTGGCAACAGTTAAAGAGGTGGATTTGGCATAATAAATAAGGGGAGTTGAAGAGTTTCTCAACCTTAAATATGGGGTTCTAAGGGTTTCAAGCCCCGGGTGGTCCCCGCCAAAATTGTCCTCCCAAGGGAGGTTATGATCGGGTGGTCCCTACCACAATAACCTCTCATGGGAGGTTATGGTGTGGTGGCCCCAACCTCTAACCTTCTTTTGGAGGTTTTAACCACCAAGATTAAAAATAATGTTGCACTGTATTTTTATTTAAATTAATCATAAAAACTCAAAAACAAACTTTCATCCCCAACCAACTGTCATAGAGGTTAAAGTCTTCTTAAGAAAATATGGGTGTTGTCAGTTCAACGGTGCCCTCAGATTTCAATTCTGAGAACCGTTTCAAAAGTTATAAAATCCTACTAGAACATTTACTGAACGTACATGAACAAAACTTCAAAAATTGATTCCGGGAACACCGGGCCTCGGAATCAAGCGCCGTAAATTTTCACTGACTCGTTAAAATCCCATGTATTTAAGAAAACAATTTCCACAGAATTTTAGGGTCTTTACATCATTCCTTGGATGATGATGTGTATAGGACACTCCTCAAAAGATCAATCAACATCTAACTCAATCTACTTGTCTAAACCTCCTCAAAGAGCCTTCATGCCTCAGTAAGTTTTGTGTGCCACCATTTTCCATTTCGCTGTTTCATAATATGTTACCTTATATTGAATGTATATTTCACCATGTGTTCACTGAAACTTCATATGTATTATGTTTTTTGACTTCTTAAAACCCAAATAATGTAAATGCCTTCAACTATCGACTGATCCATCCCGTTGGGTGTTCTATACTAATGAAAAATTAGATTTTAATATTTTACACCCAAGTAACCTAATGGTTTGTGTGTCCATAAATTAATATGATGATACCTTGATTATTTGGAATGAGAGTAGTGTAATGGAATGGCTAGTTCCCCTGAAAATTATAATAAATTTAATTGAAGTGAGTGGTGATCCCACATCACTTTCATAAACTTAATGATGGTTATTCCCTCATCAATATTGAATGTAATGAGTTCTGTGTTAGTTGTTGGATCATCTTAAATCCTTGATTTCTTTTTATTATCTTTTGTAAATGGACATGATGACCATTGATAAGTATGGTAATTGGGAATTAATACCCTTATGCATGTTTAACAAAAATAGGGATGTAGACCCTTCTTCTTATTACTAAATGGGAATGACGATCCTATTTATAACTAAATGGTCTTGGAGACCCTCATGAAAATGTGATACTCTATGAGAATGGAATAACTTATGATACTATATGGTCGTCGTGTCCCTTGTGATATTATACGATCATGGAATCTTATATTGTGATACCAAGCATGGTGCCACTATACTAGATACCGGGCATATCATCCCAATTCTATGATATTGGGCATTGAATTTATAAGTTTTGATACTATGAATGGTATCCCCTAAAATATTGTGATACAAGGAATGTTGTCCCATATAAATGTGATACCAGAAATCGCATCTCTTGATACATATTCATAGATATACCAACACGGGATGATGTAGGTAGTGTTATCCTATTTTCCATTCAGGAAACAGAGCCGAACCATTCATAGTTATTATTCCTTATGTAATTTATTATATATGCACACTACTATGGTATATAAAAAGGCTATATTTTTATAGATGTCCTTGGTGGTGGACTATTGAGATTTATCTCACACCCTATCTGGGCCACTTATGGTACCTGAGAAGAGTTCATGCTTGCTGGTGTAGATAAGGTAATACTTACTCATAGGTATGTGTGAATTCTTACATGACTTAGGATGGAGGACTGGTAGAAAATGACCAGGAAGGACCTTAGAATGATGTGATAGACTTTTGGCATTTGTGTACCTTTTTTTATCTTGTATATAATTTATCACCTGATTCTTGCATCCATGTTTTTATCTTTTGAAGACATGTGACATTATCAGCCATTGTATATGATTCAATTTATTGCATTTAATTATTATTCAATGCTTGTTTATTTTTGTATGTTTCCATTTCGTATTCACTATTATACTAATTCTTCTATTTATTGATTGATTATACCAATGCACTACTCTGGTAATGAGGGCATAGTCTACTCAAATACATATCCAAGGCCCTCACTACAAGTCAACATCCTCTAGTGTTTAGGGAGATGTGATTGAGGCATGTGGCCACTTGGCTTGGGGCACCTCTATGTGTACCTCGGGCCTGGGGGGTCATAATAATTATAGCACCCTCTGAATCTCAAGTATGATTTAATTTAATCTTATTTTGTCTATAATGTTGTTGTAGATGTTTTATGGGAGTAAGGGTTGAAATAGATGTTTTTTAGTAGAAAAACCATGCATATGGTTGATTCATAGTTAGTGCTAACTCTGCATAAACTATGATCTATAGATATATGTTTGAACCATAGGGTTTTTATGGTTAGAAATTAGTTAAAGAAACAATGTTACTGTCCAGAGAAAAGTGTGTAGGGACATGGTGTTTTTCTAATAAAGTTGCACAGTTTGACTAAAACATACAAATTTTTCTAAAAGATTGTGTGGTTTGTATTTTTAAAGAGATTGTAGCCACATATGGTTGGAAAAAAGTTTTTCTAACTACATAGATTAACCTTGTGAAACAGTCAAAAAAATTAAAATTTTTGGTTTTACCATTTTTCGCTTGGTCCTATTTATGCCTAATCAGTCCCTGATCTCATTTAGGCTCAACCCAATCCTTCCCTAGTGATCTAAAGGTTTCTACCTTGAGATTCTGTGTGATTTCACTTCATTCTTGATAGATTTCTCAAGGTTTGATTAGGTTTTGAAGCTATTTCCACCACCTTTTATAGATCCTTGCAAGGTTTATCATCCACTTGTCTCGTTGAAACCCATTTAGGATGTGGATTTTATATATAATGTGTTTTATGGGGATTTTATGTGTTTCTTGTGGATATAGGATCATGAGGACCCCACATACGCTTCCCCATTCTTCGTTTTCAAAGGCGTTTACATCTACCTTGTTCTTAAGGTAGTCGTCTCTATATAAATGGTTAATTCTATGAAATTGTTATTTATCTTGTAATTTAATTAGTTTAATTCATTAAATTAATTACTATGTTATTATAATAGATTTTTCTGGGAAATAAATCTTGACATTAAAGGGGTTTTTCTTTAAAAATGACTTCTGTACATAAAGTGTCTGATAAAAATATTGAATGGTAGGTTTGGATTTAAAATGGGGTTTCAATCATTGAAGAGGAATGGATTTTCTTTGAAAATTATTTATAAATCATTTTCATGGATTTATAATTTTTTTTAAACATAACACATTCAGTAACCTTGGGTGTGTTGGGAATAGTAATTTCACTCATAGTATGTGTGATGATACATGATGATTTCTTTTACTTTAGTGTGTATAATGCTAATAGAGGATATACCAGCTAGTTCCATTATAGGATTGAATTGGGGATTTATTTTTATATAGGTTATATCCCAAATAGTGTGATTTTTTATTTATGGTATGATTATCACATGATGGATTTTTTCATGGTTATTTTCTCACATGATTTCACTTGATAGATTGTGTCATGGTTATATTGCTAACATGATTATGTTATAGTGTACCCATGGATTGTATTGATTATTATTTCATTCTTATATAATGCACTTTTAATATTCCATGACCTGTGAATATGAAATTATTATAGGGAAAATAATGTATTATTTACAAATGGTTTTTGATTTATGATAAATCTTTATAAATTTATTTTTTAAAAATATATATCTACTACATTCTTGATATTATACTTTTTATATATTATATGGTGGAATATTAATGGTCTTAGTGATCACACACTTATTTGTCCTTTGGACGGTTATATATTTTTCTTTGTAAGACCCTGGTAAAGGTAAATGCATATTGTAGCATGTCGCCATCTCTGTTTATTACAACCTTCATAGTGGGATGGTTTTGAGGTGATATATGGTTAGATGTAAACTTGTGTGAATTATCTTGTAAAACTTTCTAGTTTAACAAATTTGGAATAGATTCTATGGATCATGAATGTATCTATGTCTTCCACTGTATGCTCTAGATGTATTTATTGTTTTTATATATATGAGACTTGTTTCTTTTTTCTTGATTTACCTAACTACCATGGAGGGCCAGCTAGGATGGCTTGCCTTATTAACTTGGGTTGGTTCGTTACATAAATGAAGTTTATAAAAGGTTATAAGTGTGAATATGGTTCTCAAATAGGCGATTAATATATTTTTTTCTTATACATGAGATTAAATCACGTTCAACTAAGTGGGATTAATATTTAGTGTTTTTTAACTCAATTTACATTCATTGAGTTGAGATTATTATTCTTGAATATTATTCTTATATGATGGGCATGTTATTCAGTATGATTATTTTATGTTGAAATTATACATTATTTTTTTCAGATTTAAATTTCAATCACACAATACCCTTTTCAAATGTTACACACTTCATGAATTATGATGTTCTAAAGTGATTCTCATCTCAATTTTAATTATCTGAGACTTTAAAGAGTTTTTACCATGTTATTCATGAAATTTTGGGGATTTATAAATCCATTTTATATTAATCCTTTCATGGGTTTAAAATTTAAAAGGTAAATAATTTATAGTTATTTTGTTAACTCAAACCACCATACTTTGAGTTATAATATTTCATCTTGAACATATTACTTATAATAATTATTTATTTATACCCTAATATTTTATATTGAGAATTCACATTCTCTCTGGGTAAAATGATATTTTTTATTCAAATATTCATCCTTGAGGAACTTAACCTCTATAAAAGTATGACATTATTAAGAATAAATCACATTCTCGTTAATAAAGATTTCTATTCCATGTATATATTATATCTCCCTGACAGGGTTCTCTTTTGAAAAAGAATTTTTGTTATCCCCCTCATGATATGGGATTTCAAAAAACTCATTTTTAACTGGATTTCATACCATGATCATTCTTTTATCCTCCACTCCATATTTCATTAATATTCTCTTTATGTATTTTTCAAGTCTCTATTATTATTGTTTCTATTTTTAAAGTAAATTTTTTTTAAAAAAAATCCCTTCACCATTTTGAAAATAACTTTTGAAAGTGACACATGACATCTTATTTTTATGATAACATTAAAAATGTTTTCGAAAATATTTTTAATAGTTTTTCCATGTGAATGCAATATTTCACTGTAATGAACATTCATTTTAAAGAATCTTCCTTTCCATGATTTAAAATTTAATTCCAAATAAACCTAATTCTTAATTATTATAAAATGAAAATTGTTATCTGTTTTTCTTCAATGTTATTTATCCAATGATCTTAAAAATGTTTTTTCATTTGATCAAAAACAATTAATTTTCTTTATGTTAGAGAGGATATATGTTCGTATTCCACAATACACCTTATTTATTAGTATTTATTATGAAAATCTATAGGTATATTTTCATGAAAACTGTCTATTTTAGATATCTCAATTATGAAATATTTGATTTATGAATGTTCGTATGTTCTAATGACACAAACACACACACACACACACATATATATATATGGATAATTATTATGTGATGGGTGGGTACTATATAACCCTCCAGTGATTGGGTAATTCTTTAAATAAGTTTTTTTTCTCAATAAACTATGTAAAATTTTTCACGATTACTTATCTACTAAAGTATATAGGTTTTCATGCTTTGACCACTAAGGGAAATAGGATGACACCTTATCCACTATGAGAAAGAAAAATTATTTCTTGATCCAGTATATTATGATTTCTATACTTATTATTGTGCCATATTTTTATGTTTAATTCATATAATAATGCTATATAGATCATGTTTATTATCTCACACTATCATGAAACGACACATGTTTGTTTATTTAGAAATTTATGTCCCACAATCAGGACTGTGGAAAATCTTATTATTCCATGTTCATTTTAATAAGAAATATATCCCCTATATATGTTTTATCATATGATTATTATCTAACCCTTGATAAAATGTTATAGTGAATTTCATCTTTTGACTGAGTGTGGTCACCCATTTCTTATGTTTCCATTCCCTAGGTTATGAAGATGAGTATAACCAGTGATGTTTCCAGAAAAGTGTCTAGTGTGATTTGATTATAGGGAAATGTTCAAAAATATTGTAAAATAAGTTTCTTATATAGCTAATCATCAAAGACACTAAACCATCCATTCATGGGATTGTGATATTATTATAAGATGAATTTTTTATGTAATGAAAATTATTTGAAATAAATTCTTGTTTAAATTGTTCTATCTCACCGTGTATCAAATGTAGTATTTAATGAAAGTGTTTTTAGCACCGTAACTGAGAGTATGGGTTTGTGGTGACTTTTTTGGTATTATATCGGTGTTTAATTATGTTTGAGGATTATTTTATATAAATTTTGTCATTATTTTAGTTTGTCTTGAGTATTGGGATAAGATACATTTTGTGAAAACGCTAGAGATAAGTCTAAGTAAAGTATAATATCATGATTTATTTAAAAAGGATTGATAGTATTTCATTCTTTCAATTATATCCTTGTCTAGATACTCGAAAATGGATGTGGATATAATTTTTTTTACCTTACTGGAATTCAGACTTAAAAATTCCAGTTGAGTATCAACTTGATCTTCACTCGACCCCCAATGAGTAGGCCAAAGACTGCACACCTGGCTAGGAACTCCCGATGAATATTCCATGGTTAACCACATTATCTTTACAAGACATTATTAAGGATTTATTATATTGTGTAATTATGTTAATAAGTATAATATAACCAAGAATAAATAAATCTATATTGAATTATGAGTGATTTATGTTGAAAAAAATTCTAACATGTTGGTTTTAATGAGTAAGTAATTTTACGGTTGTGTTTTCAATTATATTTTTTATGATATTTCTCTCCTGATAGTAATTTTTCATTTCTCATGTTTACCCCTTTAGGTTTAAATAATTTATTTATAAAAGATAAATCTAGTTAAAATGGATATGATGGGAAATTCAATGATTTTCCCAATGATAAAACAACTGAGATGGGAGTAGGAGTAAAAATTATTATGGGGATTATCACTCAAATATCCCTAGCTACAAAAAATAAAGACACCATGTTGACATACTGAACACATCATGGAAGGATAATATTGGTATCAAGTATTTCATGAGGGAACATCTTACCTACATAAGTGTCTCTTCCAATCCACTTATTACTTCTAAATGAATCATTATGATGAAAAATATATTTTTTTTTCTCAGGTGCTCATAACATGAAAAGGTTGTTATAAATATTTAACACTTGTATTTAGGGACTAAAAATGTTTGTTACTCATTAAAAATACAATAAAAATGATTAATAATACTTTATAGAATGACAAGAGCTCAATAAAATAGTATTAATTAAATATATTCCCCAAAATTTTCATATGAAAATAAATTAAGAATTTCAAGAGCTGAAATGGAAGGAGTATGGATCCGTTGGAACATATGAGGATAACATCATGAAACTCACTAGTTATACCTATAGTTTTATTACTAATATCAAAATTAATGTTGAATGATTATTTAGTTTCCAAAAACCAAGACATAAAAAGTAATTAACTATAAGAGACTTTAGTAGATATGAAGAGGTTGTTCTATGTGAACATAAAGTGGAAATGGGAACATAAGACTCTATTTAATCAAAGGAGTGTAAGAATTATTTTCTTTGAAAATTGAATGAAAAATCACATGGATGGAATAAAAATCAACTACCTACATTCCATAAGTGTGGGAAGAATTACCAAGTAAATTTTTTAAAAGGGAAATGAAGGTACTTCAAGTTTGAAAGTATTGGATATCAAACTCTTGAGTGTCCAAAGGGAACGAAGACACTCATAAATAAAATAGAGGAAAATAAGGTTTTAAATAATGCACCACCCACACTCTTATGCATTAATTTTACAGAGTATAAACTTTATATAAATCAATGCAAAAATCCAAGATTTGATTTAAATAGTCAACATCAGAAACCTCAATATCCTAGGGAACAATTGAAATCCTATGGAATTATAAATACTAAAGTGGGTCTTAAAAATGAATTGGGTATGGTAAACTAATCATCTATTATATAATTAATATTTTCATTTTTTATTCTGGCACAACTCCATCCTTTTCACCAAGAATGTTTACTAATAACATCAAGTCACCACCCTGATGACTAGATGGTGAATTATTAATAAAAAAATTCTAGTGGTGTTATTATTTCATGTCAAGTTAATGTTTTCATAAATATGAATATTATTATCCTTATTTTAGATGAATTCAATGTGATTTATAGAAACTCATTATCTATCTCCACATAGGATCCATACTAATCAATAAGATAGTGAAATCAAAATTTATATTTCAGGACAATCTTTCATATTCAATCAGTGAGAAGATGACTATAATCCCTATTTAAAAAATAATTCCATTATAGGAGTTATGATACCAAATCATGAGGTTTTTAGTTAAAATTATTAGAGAAAACACAATACTAGGATTGACCTATCATGAGTAAATGTGATATAAATTCTTATTTTGAAAGTTTGATGTCAATCTAGGAATTTCATATTCACTGGCATATATATATTATATAAACAAAAAATAAATTATTTTTAGGTGTCAATTAAAATTCTGACTACATAATTTATTCTTGGGGAGGGGAAGAATGTAACACCCTGAGATTTGGAAATATATTTTTTTCTCTAAATTAAAACTATAATAAATAACTTGTTCCACACACAACACAAAAATAAAATGAATCATGACATATTAGATGAAGATTATTGAAAAAATTATAAGAATAAAAAACCTTCAGTAAATAAAAAAATTACTCAACTAAAATCCTATACATTTAGAGGATTAATAATTAATATGATTTAATATTAAAAAAGATTTCACATTCTCAAATAAATATTTTTTTAATGTCATATCTTTTATCCTAAAAAATTAAATTGACTAATTTTAAAATATTATTATATATTAAATTATATTTTAATATTCTTTAAATTATACATTTATTTTAAATAATAATAATAACACATAAAACCGTAATTTTTTAATAAAATTATTTGTATTTATATTTTGTATTTTCATTTTAAAAAACAAAATTTATTAATTTATTAATTTTAATTCTATAAAATTTACTTTATTTTTTAATTCATTATGTAAAAATTAGATTGGTATTATTTTTTTATATTTTTGAATAGGTTAAATTTTTGGTGAATAGTGAAAAATACCGATTTTGTAAACATTGTCACTTTTAGGACATTTTCATAATAAATTGATAATTTTAATGGTTTTTATATATTTTTTCTATAAAACTATATATTTATAAAGTAAAAAATCATTTAAAAATATAATGTAGAATTTATAAAATCCATGTCAGACATTTTAGAAACTGATGTAATATTTTACTTTACTAAAAACAATTTCTGGTTTGTTTATTTTTACTAGGTATCTGTTAGGTGTAGTTATGTTCCTAGTAGTTTTCAAATAAACATAACTATTATTTTGTTACTAATAAACCAACTAATTTCATATAAATCAATAACATAGATAATTTTATTTTAATCATAATTTAAACCATAAAAACAATCTATTTCAAAAAATAGTTCTTATACGTTACATGAAATCATATTAAAATTAATTTTTACCACAATTATAAATTTATTGAACCAATTTGATTTCATATTTAAAATTATTATGCCAAAAGTGTATTATATGTACCATTTTAATTTTATAAATTTAAATAAAATTACATATGAAAAACTTTGTTACCACTATAAAAATAGAAAATGGTAGAAGTAAAAAAACTAAGAGATAATGAATTAAAAAATTATTAAAAACATTTGGGAAAATTATGGATGTGTATTTTTATACCTTACATATTTTTTCATTCCATTATTTTCTATTTTTGGATCCATTTGAACTTTAAATAGTGACTTTAACTTTTATATTATTACAATAATGACAATCCCCAGTCTTATAAAAAGAGACATCTCTACACAACTTCCCCTCACACCTAATGCCTCTAGATTCGAACAAATGGTAAACAAATTTTTAGTCTCTTGTCCTTTGGATCACTAAGAGTGGAAAAGGGGGTTAATTAGTGATCACTTTTCTTTTATGATTATTTACATTTTTTTCCAATATCTTGAACCTCTCAAATATCTAGATCCACTAAATAATTTATCACTACCTCAGCTTCATGTATATTAATAAAGAATGAGAGTATAACACGATATTTGCAAGGTTTGGATTGAAGTAGAACTCATTTAAATGTTATTTATTCCCCCAATATGTATTCTTCACTATAATCTTATATTAATTACAGCTGTATGATAATTCTATAAAAGTGTGATTTGTTATAGCCCCAATAACCTTAACTAAATTTATTAGTCATAAATCTTTCACTTTTTTTGTTTGTGATATAGTAGAAAACCTTCCTTTTTCTTTAGAGTGATCGTCATCCATAATAATGTAGGATCTTAGATGCTCACTTATAACTTTATTATCTTCAGTAGTATACCAATCTCAAAACATCCTCCAGATCTTGAATGGTCTAGTTTTACCTTATCTTCTATGAATACTCAGGTCTTTATCCTTTAGAGATTCCTATAATTGGCCCACCTTCTTCTATCCACAATAAAAATGTGTATAGGGTTCTCATAATTTTACTTTATGGTTTATATAGATTTTATCAATCCTACCACCCTTATATATATTATTATTTTGTTATATACATATATTTATAATCACTTAAATATGTTATATGAATATTTTATTTCCATCTAAATTTGGAAACTACTCAATATTCCATGGGAATGATATTCTCATTGAAGATTCTTTGATTTTTAAAAGGTTCGATATTCTCTTTCAAACAACCGTGGTTTTTGGTCAAAATTCCCCATATTAATCACCCAATAAATAATGTGTTTCCTTATATAAAATCCACTATAATATCCTCCTATTTTAAACTCATTAAAAATATATTTATGGACCTTCATCTTGTGATATAGAACTCATTTTAGCTTCTTTCATTTACATTGTATAATTACTTATGAATGGTAAAAACCCTTATAATATATATGTTACATAATATATTTCCCTTACAGACCTCATTCATCTTATGATATTATCCACATAAGATAATTTTCTTATGATAACGCAATTACTTTACGGTCTAGTATTCATAAGATGAATTACTTTGTATAATACCTCAATTATCTTTGGATCTAGACTATGTAATTTTGTTATCTTGTGATCTGGTCCAAGTAAGATAAATTCCTTAGATAAATATTGAACTTATTCCCCTCATATTGAACTATTATAGACAATGATCTTAGCTCCAAAACAGGTGTTGTATCTCCATTAATATTATCACAATAATCTGCACAGTAAACACATATTGAAACTATTGAAAAAAAATTCAATACTCACATATGAACAAAAAAATCCCCATTGAATTTTTTGTTAATACCATAATTCCTCAAGGTTAATATGTGTACTGGGATAAATTTTTTCAACCCCTTATTAACAATCAATTGAAAATTTCAGTTTATAGGTATTCCCATCTCTTCTGAGTCATGTCATGGAACTCTCATTCTTTTCTCCCATTTTTGAATATAAGTGAAATAAGATACCATGTAATTTTCGTAGTAAAGAGCCTTTTATTATTCTACACTAAGTCTATATAGGCATGAATAGTGTAGAAAAAAACAAATACAACAATGTTTTTCCATGGTATTTATACACTACAATGAATGTGATATCATGCTCAAAATCGTCTCATTTATCAAATAGGGACATTATATAATTGATCCTTTTAAAAGTCATGTACATTTACACATAAAAACTTCAAAAAAGTTCATATACAATTCATATAACTCCCCACTTTTCTTATGTTTTTAATAACCAATGCACCACCTTAATAAGTGAATTTAATATAATCACGTTAAAGGGAAGTAAGTGTGATTCTCATACATCAAAATTTATGTTTCCAAATAAATATTCCAGGTTTATTAAAAAAAATGATTAGTTCCAAACTTATCAGTTTTTAACCCCCTTAAAGGATGAAATCTTCATTATTGAGTTTTATTTTTGAGTGGTTCTCATTGAGAATATCATCTCTCTTGATATATAATGTGTAGAAATATCAAGTTTATACTTCAATTACCAACACGTTAGTTTCAAACAAAAAAAATAATTGGGAATAAATAATCACCTATTTGTGTCTCTAAGAAAATATTAAGGATGAGAGATTCCTCTCAAACTATTCTATTCTTTTCCTCCAATCTCAGAATGGGAATATTTCTTCAGACTCTCATTTTTATTTTTCTTCTCATATGTTTGATCACCTTATTTTTTTCATTAAACTTATTATTTATGTAGAACAACCATTTACACATCAATCTTCTAGATCATAGATTTTATAATTTTGGGTAACTCATATTCTATTCATGTCATATTCTAAATCCACTTTCACTCCTTTATCCACAATAGATTTTTTAGATTCCTCCAATTATTTAACCAATTTCAGATGATTTGTCCAAAAAACTAGGCACTATTTCTTATCAATATTAGTCTCCATAGAATCATCACATGAATTTCCATTATTTTTCATCAAAAATAGATATACTTTCAAATAATAGTTAATATACCTTTCCATCCTTATCATGCATACCATTGCCTTATGACCATACAACCAACATCTTCCACATTATTCGTTAAAAATCAAAAAATTTACTTGAGTTAATAGTTGTGTTATAGATCTGGTTATGTTTTTTATCCTATATGATTTTGTTCTCATATTCTCATCGAAACTCCCTCTTGGTTCTTTACTATTTCCATGTAAATATATATTGAACCATAAATAATTGGCTTTATGTCCATTATTACTACATCTCTATAAAAAAATGTGAAACATTGTTCTTCGAAATCTGTGTTATCGCTATCTGATTTCTAACTAAACCATAAATTTATTATGGGACCATGTCCACCTTGTAATATTATTCCTCTCAATTGATATAAATTATTTCCTCTCGGTTTTATTTTCCCTAATATCCTTATATTTGGTTTTCACATTTGTACCATCAGATAAAAAAGATATATTTTAAAATTTATTAATTCCAAATTTACCTTGTTCATGTGAACTCTTCTTCTAATTGATATGTGAAGTTTCTCTATTTACCTTTTCATCCTTAGTGAGGACTTCTCTTGGATTTTTCCATTCATGGTACAATATAATACATATAGATTAGGACTCAATCATTTCTTCCTCCTTTATAACTAGTTCCTCCTTGAGATATATAATAATATTTTCACGATCAGATTCTCTAAACTTGTACTTCTTAATATAATCATTTTATGTCATTCCCTTCCTAACATACTATTCCTTCTCAATATCCCCATTTTTTCTTTCTCAATATTCTTCAATTATTTATTGAGGTATTAAATTTTACCCACAAAAAATTATAATTTTTATTTTAATTTCCACTCAAGATCGATCATTTATTCTCTATCATCATCACTTCTTGATGAATCAGATACTATCTCAAAATGATAAAAAATAGTGACTTCATTATCTAATTATCTAAATGATCCATATTTTTATTTCTTTTTTTATAAAGTTTCATATTTTTCTGCTGAACCACTTATTCTTATTTTGTTTATATGTATTCCCAATATCCTGATCTAATTTAGATTCCTTAATCTACTTTTGGAAATAATTTAAAGTATGAAAACATTATTATATTTATAAAAAATAGATATATTCTTTCTTTATTCCTTTTCATTTACCCTTATGAATCTATTTGATATAATAGAAACAATTTGGTTGAAGTCTTGTACAATATTAGTATTTTAGTCTTCAGATTCTTCAGCCTCTTATTATTTGACTTTTCTTTTTCTCAGGGCTTCAAAATCCATTTTATATTTTACCTTTATTTTAAAATAAGATGAGTCTGACATCTAATAAACAAGGAGAATGATTTATATATTATCAATTATCAACTCTTATCTTTATTATAGGGATGATATTTTTGAATCAAACTTATTTAGAAAATTCTTCATTATTGTTTTGACAATATTAGAAAGCAATAGCTTTATAGAAAACCCAAAGATGTTCCTCACAATCTTATTTACCTATGTGAAATAGTAATAAATATATTCATCATCGTCCATTTTAATTTCTTTAAATTTTCCACAATAAATTTGAAGTTTGGATTCCATGATTTTTTACTTTAATTTTATATTTGCTTCTCAATTTTTCCTAGATTTCGTTACCATTTTAGAGACCCTTGAACTTTATATAGACCTTATGAAATAGTGACATATAGATAGTGTTTTGATATTTTCTTTCAAACACCATTTACTCTTGTCTACTGAAGTCAAATCCACATCATTAACAATGGGTTCAAACCCAAATATTATGGCAACAGCCACTTCCAATCCTAGTGATATGATGTTGGGTATCATTATATATCTCTATGTACGATAATTATTCATCTAGAATATGATAACATCTTGTATATTGATATATCCAAGAGTCTAAATATCTTATAATGATCCCTTTGATACTTATAGGTATCATACTCTGATACCAATTGTCAGTCTTGGATCCTTTCCATATTTGAGAATGGGAGAGGGGGTGAATCATTGATAACTTTTCTTTTATGAGTTATTCCCATTTTCACCTACCCTCTTAAACATTTTAAATTTAGTGATCCACTCAATGATTTCTCATATTCTCACTGTCCTTTAAATTAATAAATAAAGAGAGTAGCACACAATATTTATGTGTTTTAGATGAAAGTCCAACTTCTTTTCGTGTTGGTTATTCAACCCAGCATGGATTCTATACTATAATATTATATTCAATTACAGTAGTCTACTAAGTCCAAAAATGTATGACTATTTATTCCTCCCAATTAAAATATCTTACTAAGCTCGTCATACTCCTTAGTCTAGATCCTTTTCAACAACTAGTTATACGCCTGCAGTTACAAGATCCTCCAATTTCTTGTATTGATCTGTTATTTGAATATACATATTATTTAGAGTGATATTCCCCTATGATGTTATATTTTAAGAACTTATTGTATACATATTTAATATAATCAGGATTATTCTACTCCAAAAACATCTTCCAAATCATGAATGATCTAGTTCTCCCTCATCTTCTTTGAATACTCAAGTATTTATCCTTTAAGGACTCCTGGATTAGACTCACCTTCATCTCTCCATCATAATGTATGTTCATCAGGTTATTATAACATTCCTTCATAGTGTACGAAATTTCTCTCAATATTCAAATCCTTATGTATCTTCTTCTATCACAACCTATATATATTTATTATCATATAAATATAGTGCATGAATAATTCATTTCCATTCGAATTTTCTAGCTCCTCTATCTTAATCAATCATAATATTATCATTTAAAATTCCATGATTTTAGATAGGTGTGATATTTGAAATAAAAAAAATTTATTTTTAGTCAAGGAAACTCACTTGAATCATTGAAATAATTTTTTTATTTTTCTCATTTGAAATCCTCCCCAAAATATTTCATTTTGAAACTCATTTGAAACAAACATATGTACCTTTAGCTTCTGAGGTGGAAATAATTTTATCTTCCATCATATTCATAGTATATTTACCCAAGTCTATGATAAATCCCTCATAGTACATTTTTCATGTAATATATTTCTATTATGAATTTCATTCATCTAATAAGTTAGTCGACATGAGATCATTATCTTATAAGCACAAAATTACCTTATGGGCTGGTTTGTGTAAGTTAAATTCATTTTTAAAATACCTCAATTATCTTACAATTTGGTCCAAATAAGTTAATTAAATTATGATACAGACACATTATATAATTTCTATTGAAAAAAATCAATGTTTATATCCACACACTATATTTTTATTAACAATTATTTTATCTCTACCACACATGTCATACCTCCATTAATATCATTACATAAATTGTCACACTAAAAAATTGAACCTATTTAAAAACAAAACAATACTCATTTACAAAAAACAAAAAAATCCCCAAAACTCCTATAAAATCCCTAGGGGTTTTTTATTTTCAAAATAAAACCTCTCAAATACTTATAATTTTTTTAAAAGGAACTTTTCTAAGGATTATGAAAAAATTTTCAATTACTCCTTCAATTTATTCATTTATTTATTATTTTTCATCCTCTAAAAATAATATCCCCAGATTGAAATAATTATATCAGAATACTAATTATAGTGAAATGTTATTTTTTTATGTTATCACCATTTTCTTCTTTCCTCCCAACCATTCATAAAATAAAAATGTCACTTCTATTACATTAGACTACCACCTCCAAAAGCGACATAATCTATTTTTCATATTCACCTTACGTGGAAGGTTAAAAAAGGTTATTTAATGGATTTATATAATATCTATAACATTATTTATATATTAAAATTATATACCATTTCCAATTTTCTCCTATTTTATAGAAACAAATGTGATGCTCATGTGTTCGTGCAAACTACCATCTCCATGAAAGTGAAATATTTTAATTTTAATCTAGAATTGTTTTTCTCTATTAAACTCTCATAAAATAATATTAAAAAATAACATTTAAATAATATAATTATACCAGTATAATAATGATATTATTCCATTGGAATTACTTTATAAACTATACTCACACATATATTATAGTTGTTTCTTATTTTGGTTGGTCTAACCTCCAATAAGAACAAATCTAAAAATTTATATCATGGATGATTATGGATACTTAAATATTGGTGATATTAGATATTAATTAAGAAATAATTTTTTATGGTTCTAGAATGATGATATTAATATTTAAATTATTATTATTGTGTCATCCTTTTATTTATTAAAATTTACAAAAACAAGGTCATCACCAACTTCAACATCATAAATCATAACTAAAATACATATGAAATGAAATTGTAACATTATAAATCATTATAGAACATAAATTATGTACCTATTAAGATATAAAAATGATTAACATTGAATTTATGAACAAGAATCAACACTGCCATTACGAAACTAGTACTAAACAAGAAATCTATGATTATTACATACAATAATAAAAATAAAATAAAACTAACTGATATATTGTAAAAAATTATTATAAATAAAGTTTATTAAGATATATATATATATATATGAATAAGTTGATTAAATATGTGATTGAGATATTTTTTTTGTTATAATTTGGGATATTAAACATTTTTTAAGCAGGATTAATGGTATGTGCTTTTATTAACTCTATTATAATTCATAAATTAATGATTATTCTTATTAAAATTTATTATTATAAGTTTGGTATGTTCTACCCTATGAATTTATCATGTTGAAATATCTATTTATTTTCTATATATTTTAATATCGATTACCCAAACCCCTTTTAAATTTTACTAACATCATGAATTATGATGTCTGTTAGGGATTATCATTTCAATTTTCATTATTTGAGACTTATTCCACATTCAACACCTGTTTAAATTTGTGTTTTTTATATGGTTCCCATGTATTTATTTTTATCATGTTATTCATTAAATTTAATTTATTTATAAATACATAATATGTTATACCTTTCATGGGTTTATGATTCAAATGATAATGAAGTTGTAGGGATTTTGGTAACTCAAATCCTCTTTATTTGAGTTATAATGGTTCATCTTGAAATTCCTACATATATGATTATCTTCTTTCACCATACTATTTTATATAAAAATTTATCCTTATATATGTGGAAAATAATATTTTTTATTAAAATATTCTTCCTCAATTAACTTCTTCTCAATAAAAAAATTACATTGTTAAGAATATTTCTAATTCTATTTAAAGATGGGTTTTCTTCCATTTCAATATTTTATCTTCCCACTAATTTTATATCTTTTTAAACCTAATTATATTTGAACTCATGTGGATTTAAAATTTCCTTTCTCATCTTTTTAGAATGAATTTTTATTATCCCACTTTATGATGTGGGTTTTCAAAAAATATATTTTAAAATATTATAATGTTTTCTTCCATGAATGTTTTATTATCTTCTACTCCACATTTCCTTAAGATAACATTAATGAATTTTTCAATGAACCATTAGGATTTTTTTGAAGAAACTGTTTTCAAAATGTTTTCACTTCACCATTTTGAAAATAAATTTTTAAATTAACCTATAACATCGCCTTTTATGATATTGTTAAAAAAATTATAAGAAATATTTTTTTTTATGTATTAACATATTATTTCACTTTTATAACTATTATTTTAAATTAATCTTCATTTCAATTTTCTAAAATTTCTTTTTAAAAATACATAATTTTTAATTATTATAAAATAAAATGGGTTATTTGATTCTATTCATCAATGTGATTTATCCAATGATCTTAAAATGGTATTTTTCATTTTTTTCGACATCCATAATGGTCATTATGTTACTCTAGTGATATATTATTATTCTATAATTTAATTAATTTATTTGGTTGGTTAATGGATTACTCTAGGAAATTTTTCATGAATCATGTCACTTTTCCATGGGTTAATTAAGTTATGTATGATGTATTAATTCTTTTATGGTTCATTTTCATATATATATCTGTGTGTGTGTGTGTGTGGATTATTATTATATGAAGGGTGGGTCCTATATGACACTCCAATTCATTGGGTAAGTATTTACATATCATGAACCAAAAAAGGGAGATTGGTAGTGACTATCAATACACCATGACAAATAGGATTTGATTCCTCATCCACTATGGGAAATAGGTTGTGATTCCAAATAAAATATCAGAAACAAGTTGGGATTCTTAATAAACAATGGGAACTAGGATATAATTCCTGATCTACTATATTATGATTCATATGTTTATTATTTTTCTACATTTATAAGTTATATGATAATGATTATTCACCCCATATCATGTTTATTATCTTACACTCTTATGACATAGTGAACATTTGTTGATTTGAGATTTAATGTACCACTATAAAGACTTATTAACAACTCTTATTATCTCGAATTCTTTTTAATAATATATATCTCCCATTATCATGTTTTATCATATTCTTATGATCTAACCATTGATGAAATTTTGAAAAAAGTTCCCTCACTCAGTGTTTGAGATCCCCTTTTCTTATATTTTTATTCCCCAATTCCTGAAGATGAGTATAACCTAAGATGAGTCTACCAGGGGGTATAGCGAGGTTTGATTATGGATAAATGTTCGCAGGTATTGTAAAATAAGTTTCTAATATAGATAGACCACAAATACACTAAATATTATATTTTTGGGATGTTGATACTATTTTGAGATGTATTGTTTAAGTAATGAAAATTATTTGAAATATATGTATTTTTATCTATAGTCATCTACCTTTTTATCAAATGTAATATTTAATGAAATATTTTTAACAATGATCTTAATTGTGTGGGTCTAGGGAGCCTCTATAGCTGGTCATAACATTGTTCATAAAATAGGATGAATATGTGGTTGCAGTGAAAGCATGGAATGAATTGATATAAATTACGTGTCTATTGGAGGACCTTATAAGGATTGAAAAAATTATATTTATCTACCGTGATAGTAATAGTGCAATATAGTTGTAGAAAAATCTATTGTTTCATAATCAAACAAAACACATAGACATAATATGTAATTTTATTCAAAAAAATATTGGAGAGTAGGTAGATAGAGATATGGAAGATAATTTGAATAAAAAAATTTATTATCATGTTCAACAAGGTTCTAGTCTATGGAAGTATTAGGAAATATTGTTCCTTTATTCTATATGGGGGAATGGAAGGGGATGGAGTCAACATTTTTTGTATAATTAGAAGAATTATTTTTTCCTAAGTGATGACTGTAACACCCCGAGATTTTATGAGAAATATTCATTTTAATTTCTTTCATATCTCATGTTGTATGCTAAACCATGATTTTATTGCACTATATGCAACACCGTATTAGCTTGTAGTATACACAACACTATTATTGGATCGTGTTACACATAATTTGAAGTTCATTTGATAGTAGTAATTCTACGCAACATTGAGAATATATATATATATATATTCAATGTATAAATGAAATATGGCTGTATTCTGTTATAAACAACAAAAAAGTATTCTTGCACAACATGCAACCCTGACTTGGCTTGCATTACAATCAATCCCGACCTTCCTCGATAGCATGTGTTGTACGCAATACCGGGTTTCACTAAACAACGATATATGGTTATAATATTAATATGAACTAGCCGTTATGAATATTATTGACTAAATTTTGAATTTTATAACATTATTATTCATCTTACACATTTTCTAGAACAGGGTATGAGAACAAAATAAATTTTTCGGGTAAAATGAGTATTTTTCAAAAAATGCAGTTTTGCCGCCTTTTGATGGCGCACCCATTTTAAATATAATTTTTGACAAGTTTATAAGTTCAATTTTAAAAAATAAACTTCTTCTATTGAATCAGGATATAAAAATATAAATTGGATAAATTTTTGATATTTTTCTGACAACGTTCTTATTTTGATGAATAGTAAAAACATGATAAATTTTACTTAAAAACAACACTTTCATCGAGATAATTTATATGGATAAATTATACTAGTAAATTTTTTTAAAAGATAAATATAATATATTTTACTATTTAATATAATTTATGTCATTATCATTGATTTTACATTGAATTCGTAGGATAAATCAATTCAATCTTTTGTAATGTTTTAAACAAAAACCCATTTTTTCGACAGTGGGATTAATTTTAAATTAATTACTGAAACTTCTGTGTTTTGAATTTGGAAAAATTGATTCCATATTTGGAATTAGTATGTCAAAATAATGTTAATAGGCTAATTTTATTTTTGGGCATTATGAATAGTAACTACGGTAAATTTTATTTACCACAATTACAGGTAAATTAGGTAATTAAGGGTAAATATAATATTATAAAATTACCCCAATAGTTGTATTAATATAATTAGATGGTAATATTTCGTCCTAATGCATATTTGGGTCGAAATGGAATCCATTGGAAACCACCTGGATGTGATTAATACCTTTAATTCATTTTATTTTAATGAAAGTGAAATATGTCTCACGCAATCTTTAATAATTAGATTATTTTTAATATAAGGTTATACAAAATATAATTTAGATTATAAATAATCATTTTAAATATAAAATGTTTTTATTTATCATGGTATTTTATTTTTAATTTTTAGGAAATATTTAATTACCTCAATAGCTTATAAATTAATGATGTAGAAATTATTTATTTAATGAAAAATGAATAATATAGTTTTTATTAAAATACTAATACCTATAAGAAGGACTATAAACTTGGCCAAACCTTATTGGTCGAGTATATATATACCATAATCATCCATGGTTCTATTTTTGGACCATTGGGAGACTTATAAAACATATTAGGACATTTATATTATTTTATTTTAAATGATGTCAAAGATGACACCATCATAATTTAATAAATATAACAATTTAAATTTTGTGATTTTAAAATGTTAAATTAGAGTAAAAATTCTATTATAAAATTTATTATATTTATCTTCATCATAGTATTTTATTTTTAATTTTTATGAAACTAATAAGTATATTAAATGATTAAACAAAAATGATGTAGTAATTGTTTTATTAAGAGAAATATCAAATAAATTGTTTTATAAATATTAAAATAAACATTATGTGAACTAATTAATGTTATACACAAATTTTCTAGTTGAATATGACATGTTATTAATTTATTAAACATTTTGGTTTGAATATATCCTCTGTGTGGATTTTATATTAATTCAAATAATTGAATGGTGTCTATATTAACACTGTTGTTATTTTATAAAAATAACCTATTATTAAATTGTTTAAAAATCACATAAAAATTTAAAATTTATAAATTGAAATTTAATTGGTATAAAATTTCATAAAGTACCCAATTATGAATAATTCACATCACATAAGTAATTATTTATAACAATTTAAAATTTAGAATATTATTACCACAAATATGATTAAATTAATTAAATAAGGATAAATCAAATTGATAAAGTTTAAAATAATTTCACAACACATCTAGATTTTATTGGATGAAAAGATTACAACCCTATATTACATCATATCTGTATGTGAGTCACTTTGGATGTTTCTATGTGGGGTTTGAGTTAATTATAAATTAATATTTTTGAGGATTCCAAAAGTGCCCCTCTCTTCCCTTATAAAAGGGCACCTCCTCCCTCTCCTCCTCACAAAACTTTGAGCATTAAAGATGGGCCAACACCTGACCATTTATCTTATTCACTTCCATAGAAACATTTTGGAGGTTCTGTTCTTCTCAAAAGACCAACTCTAGTCCCTTAAGAGGATGCTTAAGAGAGGTGTGTCGAAGAAGAGGTAATCTCTTCTACCGATTCTTTCAAGTTTTTTTCTTCTTCAACTTATTTTTCATTAGTTGAAGGTAATAACATTAGTATCACTAATATACTGATATGTTATTATAAATATGAAACAACCCCATTTCACCTTCTATCCATCCTATAGTAAACGAAATCACTGTGCGTGCGTATGTACGGAATATCGTCTCCACGCCGTGGGGCAATCTGTTTTTCCACAACCACCTTACTTGTATGGGTATAATGGTGAAAAGAATAACTATATATGGTTATTATAACATCATACTGATTATGATATATTATATCATCCACTCCAATTCCATTCATTAATTGTTGGAACGATATCATCACTCTTGCGTACATACGGATTACCGTCTCCACGACGCGATGCGATTCATTCTACACGTTAACCATTCAAGAATGATTATAAAGTATATATAATGAATAATAATGGTATATATAACATTATAATGCTACTGGATTTTTTTATATATATATATATATATATATATTTAATCTACTTACTTCGATTCAAGTCAATAAGGGAAGGAAAATAGCGTTCATGCGTACGTACGGCCTACCGTCTCCATGAATGGTGTGTTTCATTTCATTTATCAATCTATTATATATAGATATATACTGAATATATATGATATATAAATCATGTTTGAAATTCTTGAAGTATGTAAATCATGATATAAGTAATAATAATATCAAGAACAACAAGTCCAAACATGTACGATAAATGAAATGATTTTACCCAAAACTCTGCTTTAACATGGAATTTATAAATGAACGGGTAATATAAAGTCCTGAGTGAACCATATATGATATCATAACAATGAATATGATTATTTAATAATTCAATGAAATTATTTAAATCATTATACAGGAGGTTCTAATATGTACGAAGCATATCGGACATAAGGTAAGGGATATTTTTGCAAATCTCATTTTTATGTGAGATTGCTTATACGTAAGTATTTAATGGGGTTATATTTTTCAACCATGTCCATAAACAATGTTTTTTACAAAATATTTAATATTCTTCCTGGTATTTTTAAAGACATGTTTACCCCTCTTTGACTTTTACATTGAGTTATGGAAGGACTCTTTCTTTTTTTTACCATACGAGGAACTTTTGACTTTTCCGGCAAAAGTACGAGGAGAATGTTTTTTAACTTATACGGAATGAATGGATTTTTATGATTTCATATAACATTATTTAAATGAATCTTAATTTACATGTTTTCAAGTTTAGTTTTAATTAACTTCTTTTAGTTGAAAATTTTATGACATGTTAAGAAAGGAAAAATGTTTTTGAAGTAGAAAGGATAGTTTCCTTAAGAATGGAGTTCAAGTGTTTTATCAAAATTATTTTCCATCTAAGATAATATAGGGTTTTGTTTAAATCTCTATTTTTACATTTCATTGATTATGTTATGATGTAATTCTTTTAATTAATTCCTTTTATCTTATATGTATTTTGTTATGATGGCATGATGTTTAAGAATCACATATTTGTTACACGGGTTATGCTATGATTTATGATTTATGATTTTGTGTCACACATAAGAAAGGTTTCATTATGAGAGGGGTTGGACCTATATCCCCCTCCAATTCATTGTGTACAGATTTATATCCTATAAGATATACATGGCTAGAACGTCATGTTAATTCGGTTCAGTGATACATTACTAGAACGAGGAGTGAACTCGATTCAGAAAGGGACTTTGTCCACTATGATGGTCTTGGAACCAATTCCTTGGCTACTATGGAAATAATATCATGTGATTAATGTTTTTCCACAATTACATGTATTATTCCCATGCTATTTTATCATGGTTAATGTTACTTTATGATCTATGCCTTATGCACTCCCAAGATTTATGTCACTACTCATTATTTTGATTTTTTTATGTTCATGTTCTTAAGTTCAAATGTTTAGGGATTGTTTTATGTTCTCCATGTTTAACCTTACTAACCATTAGAGCTCACCATTTTTATGTATTCTTTTCCCCTGGATATAAATAATGGGTTTAGGTAAGAAAATCAAAGGGGAAGATCTTTATGGGCGATGGTGAAAATCTTTCACCGTGATTAGAAGATTATGTTCCGAGTTTCCAAAGACACTAAACTAATACGGTCTTTGGGAATCTGTTTTTGCCATGTATTAAGTATTACAAAAAAGTAATGTAATGTCTATATACGTCAATATTCGGTCTCTACAGTTGGTATCAGAGGAAAGGTTTAGTTAACCTTTGGAAACTAGGATACGAAAACTTTAGTGAGATCACTAGAGATATTTATAAGGTATATCTAGGGATGTCCCTAAGGTTAAGTATAAGTATAAGTTATAGTCCTAGAATTATGGTAACGATCTTAGAATTAAACCTAAAATGTTATATATTGAAGGTAGTCCCCCTTTATTATGTTTTTTTCCCTAGAATTATTTTTTCCTCTCACACTATTTTTTTGGGTTTTAGATGAAGGATGGAACCCAAAGGAACCGTATTGATCAATGTAATGGAAAATGCAATGATTTTCCTCCTAAACAAACCTATGTTATGGGATATGGAGTGAAAAAATTTATTTATATACTTACACAAGCTACGAATCATTTTGGACTTCCAAATGAGTAGATAAGGGAACAATATTATATTGAGTCTTTTGTGAGGCAATGTCAACCTTCTTTGAGTGTGTCTTCTGGTCCACTTGTTGCTGAACAATGGATCTGTACCATTGAAAATATATTTTCTATACATTTCTATTCAGAACATAAAAAATTCATTCTGGCTATTTGCCATTTAGAAGGTGATGCAGATCAATGGTGGACTCTAATTATGAATACTAGGCCCCGAGATGAAATTGAATCCATGGAATGGGATGAGTTCAAGAATTTTTTTTTCAATAATTAATTCCCTCATATTATTCGAACAAATATGGAAAAGGATTTCCATGAGCTTAATCAAAAGGATGATGAATCTGTTGGTATATACGAAACGAATTTTACAAGGCTTGCAGGGTATGCATCTGGCTTTATCATCCATCCTAAAAGTAAATTTGATCGATTCTTCAGTGGATTAAAACCAAGTCTTCAATGGGAATTAGCTATAAGAGACTTCTATAGCTATGAATAAATATTTCATTGTGCTATCAAGGTATAACTGTAAGTTGGTGTTACATATCTATCTCATGGTTTTAATAAAAAAAGAAATATGGAGTTGAAGGAGAAATATCAGAGAAACGGTGAAAATATGATGAATGTTTCTTTATGATCAAAGTGTGGAAATAAGCATGGTGGAGATTGCCTAAAAGGCACTAGAAAATGTTTTCTGTGTGGAAAAGAAGTTCATCGAGTAGTTGAGTGTCGATGTAATGGGAAAAAGGTATCTAATGATGTGAATAGATAAAATACTATAGAAAATGCTCCACCAACACTTCGATGCTTCAAGTGGAAGGAAATAGGGCATTATTCTAATCAATTCCCTAATCCACGGGTTAATGATGATCAATGTGAGAAACTTATTAAGGAAAAGGATAAAGGGAAGTCACATGTGACCACTATTTGTGATGTAGAGTATGACAATGATGTTGTGTAATGGTTAAGTGTTTATGTAATGGGATTTCAAAATTGTATCATGGAATCTCATTTATGGTATCGTGGAATTTTGGAATATCTATGTATTGGTTTTCAATTACTATATGGTACTGGTAACCTTGAAAAGTGATTGAAATATTTTTGGAATGAAGATGATATGTGCATAATGAATGGATAAAGAGAAAATGAAATGATCTCATGAATGATATAAGGACAAAGTTATATCATGGATTGAGTATATAGAAATTTTGGGATTTTGGTATGTGGAAAAAGTTAACTTTTGACAACATTAATGTTTTCACTAAGGTTCAATGGGTATTCATTTTTCAAGAGAATACAGAATTAAGGCATTCACATGTCTGAAATGTGACCAACTAGATATATTTTATGATATAAGGGGGATAAATGGTGGTATTCACATGCTTGGTTGATGACATTTCTAGTAATCGTTTTTTATACTATAAGATTAGACATATGTATTTTCGATTAGCCTAATGGTTGGAATGGATTAAGTTGGACATCAGATAAAAATTTTTATGGATAGATATTTTTTTGATACAATTTCTGGAATGTTATAATAGTGTAGTTTTAGAAAAAGGACAACCCATAGGATGGGCGACAACCCATCACGTCGGACAAGGTAGTGAGAATACAACCCACAACCGAAGTGCGACATGCATTTATCACCAACCACTAGCCTACAGAAAGTCCCTGGTTAGTATAAACTAGTTTTATTTTATTAATCAGGATGATAGATGATGTATAAGTCCATTTTGGAACCATATACGATTAATCTCACCATAGATGGACTTATGTATTTTTTGCTATCTTTATGTTTGAGACAGATGGAATGACCAATCATTCTATCGCATGATCTGCAAAAACTTCGTGAAAGACAAATTCAACTTCATTTCATTAAAAGATGAAGTGGAAATATCTTGAGGCACGAGCAACGGTGAGATTGTACAAAAATAAAGTAAGTATTTATTTTAATTCAAAAAATTCTTCAACATTTGGGAAATGATCTTGAAAACAAAAAATGTTACCCAAGTGCTCTCATATCTGATGAATCATATGGCACCTTAGATCATCACAGATTTATAACTTTGTGACTGTTGGATTTTTCATAGCCATGTTCTCTACCACTCTCCATTAGAACATGACAGTTATATTTCTCTTCCATATCCATATTTTCTCCTATGTTCTCCTATGTGGGAACTCAAGTGATGAGTTACTTTTGGTATCTGTTTTCTTTCTAATGATCATTTTTAAAATTAAGTTTTATTATTCCTTTTTATGATGTGGATTTCTATGAAAGAAACTCTCATGTAATAAACCATTTATAACCTCAATGAATTTCGAGGGAAAAATACATTTTAAGGGTGGTAGAATGTAACACCCAGAGATTTTATGATATATATTCTTTTTAATTTTTTTTTCATATCTTCTGTTGTAATCTAAACCAAGATGATCTTGGGCTATATGCAACACCATATTAGCTTGTAGTATACACAACACTATTCTTGGATCGTGTTACATACAATTTCAATTTCATTTGATAGATGTTATTCTACGCAACATTGAGTGTATATATATATATATATTCAATGTATTAATGAAATATGGATGGATTCTGTTATACACAACAAAAAAAGAGTCATCCACTACACGCAAGCCTAACTTGGCTTGTATTATACGCAATCACAACCTTCCTCGATAGCGTGTGTTGTACGCAATACTAGGTTTCACTAAACAATGATATATGGTTATAATATAATTATGAACTAGATGATATTAATAGTATTAAATACGTTTTAAATTTTATAACATTATTATTCATCTTACACATTTTCTAGAACATGGTATGAGAAAAAAAATAAATTTTTCGGGTAAAATAAGTAATATTAAAAAAATGCAGTTTTGCCGCCTTTTGATGGAGTACCAATTTTAAATATAATTTTTTCCAATTTTATAAGTTCAAATTTAAAAAATAATCATATTATTTTGAATCAGGATATAAAAATTTACATTGGATACTGTTTTGATATTTTTTTGACAACGTTCTTATTTTGATGAATAGTAAAAACATGCTAAATTTTACTTAAATCCCACTTTTTTGATCGAGATAATTTATATGGATAAATTACAATAGTAAATAGTTTTAAAGTATAAATATAATATATTTTTACAATTTAATATAATTTATGTCATTATCATTGATTTTACAATGAATTTGTAGTTTAAATCAATTCAATCTTTTGGAATGTTTTAAACAAAAACCTGTTTTTTTTACAATGGGATTAATTTTAAATTAATTACTACAACTTCATTGTTTATAATTTCGAAAATTGGATTCCATATTTTGAATCAGTAGGTCCAAATTATGTTAATAGGCTACTTTTTTTTGGGCATTATGAATAGTTACTATGGTAAATTTTATTTACCACAGTTAAAGAGAAATTAGGTAATTAAGGGTAAATATAATATTATCAAATTACCCTAACACTTGTCTTAATATAATTTGATTATTATATTTCGTCCTAAGGAATATTTGGGTCGAAATGGAATCCCTTGTAACCCACTTGGATGTGATTAAGACCTTTAATTCATATTATTTTAAAGAAATTGAAATATGTCTCACTGAAACTTTAATAATTAGATTATTTTTAATAAAAGGTTATATAGAATATAATTTCGATTATAAATACTCATTTTAAATATTAAATTTTCTTATTTATCGTGGTAATATATTTGTAAATTTTTATGTAATATTTAATTACCTTAATAGCTTATACATTAATGATGTAGAAATTATTTATTTAATGAAAAATAAATAATATAGTTTTAATTAAAATACTAATACCATTCAAAAGGACCAGAAACTTGACTAAACCTTATTTGTAGAGTATATATATACCCTAATCATCCAATGGTATATTTTTGGACTATTTGGAGACTTATAAAATATATTAGGACAGTTATATTATTTTATTTTAAATGATGTCAAAGATGTCACCTTTATAATTTAATAAATATAACAATTTAAATGATGTGATTTTAAGATGATAAATTCGAGTAAAAACATTATTATTAAAGTTATTATATTTATATTCATCATAGTATTTTATTTTTAATTTTTATGGTAATAATATGTATATTAACTGATTATACATAAATGATGTAGTAATTGTTTTATTAAGAGAAATATCCAATAAATGGTTTTATAAATATCAAAATAACCATTATGTGAACTAATTAATATTCTACACAAATTTTATAGATTAATATGACAAGTTAGGACTCTATTGAACATTGTTTTTCGAATATATCCTCTCTGTGGATTTTATTTAAATTCAAATAAATGGATAGTGTCAAAATTAACACTATTGTTATTTTATAAAAATAACATATTATTAAACTGTTTAAAAATAACATAAAACTTTAAAAATTATAAATTGAAATTTATATGGTCTAAAATTTCATAAAGTACCTAATTATGAATAATTCACAACACATATGTAATTATTTATAGCATTTTAAAATTTAGAATATTATTACCACAAATAAGATTAAAAAAATTAAATAAGGATAAATCAAATTGATAAGGTTTAAAATAATTTCCCAACATGTATAAATTATATTGGTTGACAATATTACAACCATATATTACCTTATATACTAAGTTTATTCACTTTGGATGTTTTGATTTGGGGTTTGAGTTTATTATAAATTAATATTTTTGAGGTTTCCAAAAGTGCCCCTCTCTTCCCTTATAAAAGGGAACCTCCTCCCGATCCTCCTCACAACACTTTGAGCCTTAAATCATATCCATACCCTGAAAATTTCTCTTCTTCAATTCCCTATAAACATTCAGGAGGTTTTGGTCTTCTCAAAAGACCAACTCTAGTCCCTTTATAGGAAGCTTAAGAGAGGTGCGTCGAAGAAGAGTTAATCTCTTCGACCGATTATTTCAAGTTTCTTTCTTATTCAAATTCTTCTTATTTAGATTTTTCATTATAAAATAATAATATCAGAATCAATTATATACTGATATATTATTATAAATATTAAACAAACCCGTTTTACCTTCTATCCGTCCTACAAAAAAATAAATCACCGCACGTGCGTACGTACGAAATATCGTCTCCACACCGTGGTGTAATCTATTTTTCAACCACCACCACACTTGGATGGGTATAATGGTGTAAATAATAACTATATATGGTTATTATAACATCATACTGATTCTTATATATTATATCATCCACTCCAATTCCATTCAATAATTGTGGGAACGATATCATCGCTCGTGCGTACATACGTATTACTGTCTCCACAACGCGATGCGATTCATTCTCCGTGTTAACCATTCATGAATGATTATAAAGTATATATAATGAATAATAATAGTATATATAACATAAAAATTCTACTTTATTTATGTATATATTGTATTTCATCTACTTACTTCGATTCAAGTCAATAAGGAAAGGAAAACAGCGTTCATGCGTACGTGAGGCCTACCATCTCCATTAATGGTGTGTTTCATTTCATTTATCTATCTATTATATATATATATACTGAATATATATGATATATAAATAATTTTTGACATTATGGAAGTATGTAAATCATGATATAAGTAATAATAATATCAAGAAAAACAAGTCCAAACACGTACGATAAATGAAATGATTTTAGCCAAAACGTTGCTTTAACATGGAATTTACAAAAGAACGGGTATTATGAAGTCATGAGTGAACCATATATGATATCATAACAAGGAATATGATTAATTAATAAGTCAATGATATTATTTAAATCATTATACAGGATTCTCGGATATGTACGAAGCATATCAGACATAAGGTAAGGGATAATTTTGAAAATCTCATTTTTATCTGAGATTGCATATATGTATGTATTTACTGGGGCTATATTTTTCATCCATTTCCATAAAAAATGTTTTTCACAAAAATTTTAATATTATTCCATTTATGTTTAAAGTCATGTTTACCCCTCTTTGACTTTTACATTGTGTTATGGAAGTAATATTTCTTTTTTTACCATACGAGGAACTTTTGACTTTTCTGGAAAAAGTATGAGGAGAATGTTTTTTTAACTTACATGGAATTAATGTATTTTCATGATTTCATAAAATATTATTTCCATGAATCTTAATTTACATGTTTTCAAGTTTATTTTTAATTAACTTTGTTAGTCTAAAATTTTATGACATGTTAATAAAGGAAAAATGATTTTGAAGTAGAAAGGATATTTTCCTCAAGAATGGACTTCAAGTGTTTTATCAAAATTATTCTCCATATAAGATAATATATGGTTCTATTTATATCCCTATTTTTACATTTATTTGATTATTTTATGATGAAATTAATTTTATGAAGTCATTTTATCTTATATGGATTATGTTATGATGGCATGATGTTTAAGAATCCCATTTTTATTACATGGGTTGTGCTATGATATATGATTTATGATTTTGTTCCACACAGAAGAATGGTTTCCTTAAGAGATGGGTGGGACCTATATCTCCCTCCAATGCATTAGTTAAAGATTTATATCTCCTCATATTGACATGGTTGGAACGTCAAGTTAATTCTGTTCAGTGATACAGGACTGGAACGAGGAGTGAACTCGATTCATAAAGAAACTGTGTCCACTTTGATGGTCTTGGAAGCAATGCCTTGGCTACTATGGAAATCATATCTTGTGCTTAATTTTTTCCCACATTTTCATGTTTTATTCCCATGCTATTTTATCATGGTTAATGTTACTTTATGATCAATGCCTTATGCACTGCCAAGATTTATGTCATTACTCGTTATTTTGATGTTTTATGTTCATGTTCTTACGTTCAAATGTAGAGGGATTGTTTTATGTTTTCCATGTTTAACATTACTGAGCAATTGATCTCACCCTTTTTATGTTTTATTTTCCCCAGGATATAAAGAAAGGTTTTAGGTAAGAAAACCAAAGGGGAAGATATTTATGGGAGATGTTTTAGATCTTTCACCATGATTAGAAGATTATGTTCTGACTTTCCAAAGACACTAAACTAATACGGTCTTTGGGCATCTGTTTTTGTCATGTATTATGTATTCCGAAAAAGTAATGTAATTTTTATGTACGTCAAGCTTGTGTCTCTACATTGACAGTTACTATAGGACTCCTTGAATGATTATTTTTGAAGTATTTTTTAGTAATTTGAATCCTAATTCTTGTTCAATGATGAATAATGGAATGATATATTCCAAATGTTAACTTATATAGGTAAAGGTAGTGGTAGGGGGAGACATCAGTGGAGGCATGATGTTCAAATGTTTTTATCTTCTAATGGGTGTGTATTGGATAGTGGTTTGGAAGTGTAATTAAATGAAACATTTGGGTATCTTTATTTATTCATCATAATTTAGTGAAAAGGTAAAAAAAACTATAAGTAATTAGAGATTATTGATATTACACAAAGCAATTTCCATGAATTTTGGAATTATGTACATCCTAGATTACTATTTGGGGCCTATTATAAGGGGGTCAGACCATTTGTGTGTTTTGATAAGAATGTTTGATTTCTTATAATTCTTGATCTTAATGTGTTTCTTACTATGTTTTTAAGCATTGAAGTCATAATGTATCTTTTGATTAGGGGATATATAGTTCTTTTTCCAATTTCTAATGAATCATACGATTTATAATCTAGTAGATCAATGGTGTTATCCCCTAATAAGAATTGATGATATGAAAAATTGATAACAAACATGTCCTCACTAACACAAATTTACTAGTGTAGTATAGGTATTTGTGTATAGTATTGCGACATGATAGGAAATTTTATGTGTTGGAATCCCCACTATTGGATAAGACATCAGGAAAAGTATGTGAGGGTGAAATGGATACTTATATGAGTTATATATATAATCTATATTATGTATACAAAAATATATTATCATAAATCATGTGTGAGGTTCAGAAGAAACATACTCATATGGATTTCTACATTATGTTTTCATATCTCAATGATGTTTATGAGGAAAAAGTAAGGCAATAAAGTACTAAGATTATTAAAGTGTTATATACATGCAAGTTTAATCATTAAATCTAGGATAAACCTCATGTACTCAAGATGATATATTATATTGTTTGATTGGAAGATCTTTCAATCAAGTTGAATAATTATTTATCCATACATATCATACTATTTTCTTATCCTCCTCCAGTGGCCTGAAGGCCTTTATTTTTTATTGATTTTGACAATCCACTTTTCAAGGGATGAGGTGGAACCCTTACAAGGCCCGTAGGTGAAAGTATTACATGGCCCGTAGGCCTTAGAGGAATTCATTTCCCATAGGTTTCAAACATTAAGTACAACCCAAACTAACTACTTGGAAATGCTCCTCCCCAGCATCTTCATCGTGAAATCATCTCTCCACCATCGCAATGCTTTTCAGATAGGTATTCCCATGCATGATCATGATTGTCCCGATGGCAGGTGCCATTCCCTCTCATTCTTGCAATCTGTTTAGCTCTGATGTGGTGACAGCTCCTTGCTCATCATCCTTGTAGAGTTGGTTTATTGTAGGTTTTCTAGTTTTCATCTGCACTAATGGTGGCCCGAAGGCCTTGAGGTGGCCCTAAGGCCTTGGTGACCAGAAGGCATGGCTGGCCCGAGGGCTTTAAAGGACATAGGGACCAAATCGGTGTCCCGAAGGCCCAAACGGGGGCATATTTTCGGCTGCTACAGTGCCAAACTGTAACACCCCAGGTAAATAAAGAATATGACATTTCATATTTATCCATATTTGTGAATAAAATATTTAAATGACTTTAAAGGGGATGCTATGCTCGATGGCGTACCCAACACGCAACAACGAGTTTCTTGGGAATCTTACGTTTCACTCTAATAATAAAATAATATTATTTTAAATGGTAGTTAACATGTAGCCGTTGTAATGGAGGTAATGGATATAAATAACTAAAATATGATTATATATGTTTTTAAATGTTTTTACATTTATCCAATAAAGGATAGAGTCTTAAAATACGGAAAGAATTCAATTTTAGGCATATATGCCCTAGTTTTCACTAAAGGTTCACTTATCGCCTTTTGATGGCGAACCATCATTAAATATAGTTTTGTTCACTCTTATACATTATATTGGACCAAATAAAACTCTTCTTAAGAATCTGGACATCAAAATTTACTTTGTGTAGATTTTTGGTATCTTTCCGATAATGTTCATTTTTTAATGAATAGTGTAAAATGTTGTATTTTAATTCAAAACCTCTTTTTAATCTAATTTATTTATATTATTAGATAATATTTTGAATTGGTTTTAAAGTGATATTAGAAAATATTTTTACCATTAAATCCAATAGTGGTTGTTGGAATTAATTTCACATTGAAATCGGACTTAAACTAGTGTCAATCTTTTGATACGTATTGTTTCATAAAAACACGCTATTTGTCATGATAGCGGGAATTAATTATTAAAATAATTAACGTTACTTATATGTTTTTAATTTTTTAAAACAGACTTCATTTTTGAATTCAGAATATCAAATATAGCTTAGGGTGAATTTTTGGGATTTTTCTAAAAAACTTCAATTTTTGATGAATAGTGAAACCACTAAGTGGTACTTATAAAAACTGATTTTTCCGTTTAAATGGAATTTTGCCATCTTTGTGTTTTGAATTTCAAAAATCCGACATACATGGTTTTAATTAAGAAATAAATGTGGTTCAATGGGATAAAAATATTTTTTTGGTGAATAGTAACTTATTAAGGTTTTAATCGTGATTAGTGGTAATTAGTGTAGTTTAAGGTAAAAATGATATTATAAGAATGTGAAAACACCATGAAACTTGTCCTACACATATTGGGTGAGTCATGGTCGACCAAGAAAAGCCATGGGCCAACTTGGGGACCCCATGGAGCCACTTTAGTTGGAAAATGACAATAATATATTTTTATTTAATGTTAAAATTAAATTGACACAAACATGAGTTGTTTTACTAAAACAGTTTTTAAGTAGTGTTACAAAAGTCCAAATTTTGATTATAAATAGTAATTGTAAAGATAAAAATATTTCCTACATCATAGTATTTTTTTTATAATTTTTAGACATTAAATAAATTAAATTATTTATGACATAATAATGATGCAGTGATGACATCATTATTTGACGATTTAAATAAAATGGAAAGATAATGTAAAATCTATGAACTACACATGTCCAAAACTTATTGGATGGGTGGATTTCGAACCCTTATCACATTATCCACGAATTATATCAATTTGGGAACTTTTAAAACCGAAACACATTTTCAAATAAAGTAATATTTCTTACTTTCCAAAAGTGCCCCTCCCCTCCTCTTATAAAAGGCCCCCACCTCTACCTCATTTCACACACTCCTCAAGCCATTGGCTCGGCCAAACCCTGCCCATATACTCTCTAGACATCCCTCTACTCATCCTAGAGGATTCCCTTTGGGCATAATCCTTTCAAAGAAATCCTTTAGGCTCAAATTAAAAGGAGTTACACTTTTAAAGGTAATTCATTCTCTCATGTTCATTTGTTTTATTTTGCTTCTCCAACCCCCTAAACTCTTTTTATTTATTTCTTTTGTAACAACACCAGTATATTCAATATAATAGGACGTTGTTATAATATTTATTCGTTCTACACTCTCACACAACTACATCAAATGGTTAAAGAACATACGGTTTCCGTGGATGGAGAAATTCTGCCTCTCGAAACGATGATTGTTCAATACTCATATAACACCTTCAAAGGTGGCCATTATGATGTCACTATTTTTATATATGATATATAATATGTTTATGTTTTCCTTAAGCTTCTGTTTTTTTTCATTTTGGGCATACATTTATTGTTTCCATTATGGGTAAACGCGATATCTTCATTTAAGGAAGTGCGGACTACCGCCCCCTCAAAGTGATTTGATTCGTTAAATACCATATGTGGGACGTATAAAGGATGGAACTATGATATTATATATGATATTATACTGGAATTATAATATACCTTTATATCATTATTATTCCATTCTATAAAATACGAAATAGAAATGAAAGTAGCGTTCATGCGTACATACGACTTACTATCTCCATGAACGGTGCATTTCATTTCTTACCTCTAAATGATTATGTAATGTTATAAATGCATGCATGTACTGGATATATATGAAATATATTATATCTAAATCATGAATACAATACTGGATATAATAAACATTTGTCCACAGGAACAACATGTAATTGTAAGAAGTCCACTTTCGACTTAAGAACCAAATATCGACAAAACAATCATTATTAACTTAATGATTACATATTGTTTATAACATGGTAATAAGTGATATAAAAGGAATAATGAACTTGAAAAAGGTTCTTAAGGAATTATAAATTAACTCATGTTTTTTATTCAGGATATTAAAGAACGATCGAGTCAAGTTGGACCCGAGGTAAGGGATCCTACTCCTCTCCTTCTTTTTAAGTACACACTTTTATGTCATTCCTTTTAAATCTCATCTTTCTTGTTATTGGGATGATCTTTTATATTACAATTAACGTATTTTTGATATTCATGTGATGAGAGACCCTATTCTCTCTCATCAATCCATTTTGGACGTTTTGAGTGGCGCCGTTAGGCTGCCGAACTTTCGTAAGAGATATAACCTCTCTCTTTCTTTTTAAGTACTCTCCTTTATGTCACTTCTTTTAAGCTCCTCTTTGTAATGATGGGGGATGTTCTTTTATATTCCTCTTTCTGTACATTTTATTGTAATGTGATGAGATATCCTATTTGATCTCATCAATCCATATTCGGATGTTTTATGTGGCGCCGTTAGGCTGCCGAGTTTTCGTAAGGGATTTTTGATCTCACTTTTATTCCCGTGAGATTTATGCTAAATTTGCCAAAAATTCCATTGAGTGGTGTATGTACTGCCCATTATTCTACTATTTTTGTAATATAATTTATTTTATGAGTATTTACATCAATGATATATTGTTATTCTTTCATGGGGTGTATGTTTTGAAAGATACCCAAGTCGGTAAGGGAACCTTTCACCCTCCTCTTTTTTTAAAAGACTTTTTTTGTTGGGTCTTTTAATTTGCATATTTTTATGTTGGGATTTGTTCTCATATATCCTTATTGATGTAAATTTTATGTCCAAGTTATGAGATACACTTTTTATCTCTCATCAACTCATTTTTATGTGATGCCGTTAGGCTGTCAAAGGAACTTTTTAACCCAATTTCGATTTCTTTGGGTTCAACGTGTAGTCAATCAATATGTCATCCATTGAATATGTGTGAATGACCTTTTATTGTTTTACACTTAATATCCACTTATATTTTGTGTATTTATATTTGTCACACATATTTTTGAGATTTATTTGTCCTTAATTTAAGGATACCTTCTTTATAAGGGATTTCATCACATTGACTTTCTTATTGAGGGTTCATTGTCGTTATGCACCAATTCACTCTTATATGGTGTATAGAATGTCCTTTGGAGTATTATATCATGAATCCATTTATTCTCATGCTATTATAAAGTTCTGAATAAATGTTATTCCTCAATTATTGTATTCAAGTGTCTCTAATTTTGGTAAAACCCCTTTAACCAAAATATCGTTTTAAATGTTTTAATTATTTGTTCTTATTAATATCCATGTTTTCAAAATGGTTTTAAGGATTTATTTATATGGATATTAATTATAAGGCCCCAGCCTTAAACCTTACTTAATCTTGAGTTATTACAAGATTACACATTGAGGATCTTTTCGGGTTTAGAGTTTTAGAGAATTAGATCATAAAACTTGCATTACATTCCACATATAAACAAAGTGGTTATAGAAAGATAGTATTCTTCATTCCCATCAATGGAAACACGTTTAAAATAAAACATGAATTATTTCTTGACACATCCTTGACTCTATCATCTTATCATGTACCTTTCCCTTGACCTGTGAAAAACATTTTGAAAAACTTGGGGTGAGCATAAAAACTCAGTATGGGTTAAAAAAACATGGAAAGGAAACATGAGTTCATACATACATAAGAATGAAATCATACTTTACCCATAAAACATAGGCACTTTAACATACCTCATAAAATCATGAATAAATCATAGAAATCATAGGACATAAAGGTAACTTGAGGCATTCATAACATTCTTACGTAGGGAGTAACCCTCTTGGTTACGTTTGGAATACCCATCACAGTATATTCCCTAAAATCTCTTCGGAGAAACCTTAACGTTTCACTCCTTCGCGTTACCCAATGCATTGTAGTGCTATAACGGGCTCACCCGCCCTTAGTTTATCACGGAACCAACCGTCTTCATAATAATGCCCAAGAACCATAACATAATCATATCACATAAAACATGCATAAAGGGAACATAAAATTTCCACATTTCAATCACGAGATATCAATACAACACATTGATATAAAAACATTATGAAAACCATTTTCAATACCAAAATAAAACATGGTATTTATTTTTCTTTTAAAAAAAGAAGGTATGGCTTGTAGAGGAAGCCGAAACTCAAATAACGGTCACGATGGCGGAGAAGTCGTTGTCGCCTCATACGTACGACAAAAACATTCCATTTTGTCATTTAGTAAACGATTCATATAAAAAAGATTCCTTTTGAATAAATGTAAAAGTCAAAGGGGTTTATACACCGTATAAAAGAAAGTTGTGTATAAAATAAAATATGCCTCAACGAAAGGAGATTGAGACGATGTCCCATACCTCGTATCCGACTTGACCCGACCGTTATTTAATCTCCTCAATAATAAACTTCAGTTAATCTCTACTTGCTTATGAATCTTTTTTAAGTTCATTATTCCTTTTATACCATGTTATGAACATCATGTAATCAGTTCAGTTAATAATGTTCATTTTGTCGGTATTTGGTTCTTAAGTCAAAAATAGACTTCTTACACTTACATGTTGTTAATTTGGTCAAAGGTTCATTATATACAGAATGGTATCCATGATGTAGATATCATATATGTCATATATATCCAGTACATACATGCATTTATAATATTACATCACATTTAGAGGTAAGAAATGAAATGCACCGTTCATGGAGACGGTAAGCCGTACGTACGCATGAACGCTACTTCCATTTCTATTTCATATTTTCTGGAATGGAATCATAATGATATAAGAGTATATTATAATTCCAGTATAATAACATATATAATATCATTAACTTTATCCTTTACACATCCCACATATGGTATTAACGAATCAAATCACTTTTAGGGGGCGGTAGTCCGCACTTCCTAAAATGAAGATATCGTGTTTACCCATAATGGAAACCATAAAGTTATGCCCAAAATGAAAAAAAACAGAATCTTAAGGAAAACATAAACATATTATATATCATATATAAAAATAGTGACATCATAATGTCCACCTTTGAAGGTGTTAAATGAGTGTTGAACAATCATCGTTTCGGGAGGCAGAATTTCTCCATCCACGGAAACCGTATGTTCTTTAACCATTTGATGTAGTTGTGTGAGAGTGTAGCTAAAATAAATCTTATAACAACATCCTAGTATATTTAAGATACTGGTGTTGTTACAAAGGAAGTAAATAAAAAGAGTTTAGGGGGTTGGAGAAACAAAATAAAACAAATGAACATGAGAGAATGAATTACCTTAAAAAGTGTAACTCCTTTTGATTTGAGCCTAAAGGATTACTTTTAAAGGATTATTCCCAAAGGGAATCCTCTAGGATGAGGAGAGGGATGTGTAGAGAGAAAATGGGCAGGGGTTGGACGAGCCAAAGGCTTGTAGAGTGTGTGAAATGAGGTAGAGGTGTGGGCCTTTTATAAGAGGAGAGGAGGGGCACTTTTGGAAAGTAAAGAAACATTACTTTATTTGAAAATGTGTTTCGGTTTAAAAAGGTCCCACATTGATATAATTCGTGTATAAGGTGATAAGGGTTCGAAATCCACTCTTCCAATTGGTTTTGGCCTTGTGTAGGTTTAGATTTTTCATTATCTTTCCATTTTATTTAAATCGTCAAATAATGATGTCATCGCTGCATCATTATTATGTTATAGATAATTAACTTTATTTAATGTCTAAAAATTATAAAAAAAATACTATGATATAGGAAAGCTTTGTATCTTTCCAATGAGTCTTTATAATAAAAATTTGGACTTGTATAACCCCACTTGAAAATTGTTTTCGTAAAACATATTATGTTTGTGTCAATTTCACTTTAACATTAAATAAAAAGTAATTTATGTCATTTCCTAACAATAGTGGATCCATGGGGTCCCCAAGTTGACCCATGGCATGTCATGGTCTGCCATGACACAACCAATGAGGTTGGGACATGTGTCTAGGTCATTTCATATTATTAAAGCCTTATTTAGACCTTAAACTACCCTAATTACCACTAATCGTGATTGAGAACTTAATAAGTTACTATTCACCAAAAAATTATTATAATCTCATTGAACCACGTTTTACATACTAATGAAAACCATGTATGTCGGATTTTTAAAATTTAATACACATTAGTGGTAAACTTTCATTTAACAAAAAAATCAGTTTGCTTGATTACCACTTAGTGGTTTCACTATTCATCAAAAATTGAAGTTTTTCAGAAAATTACAAAAAATTCACCCTAAGCTATATTTGATATTCCGAATTCATAAATAAATTCCATTTTACAAAATTCAAATCATATAAGTCACATTAATTAATTCAATAATTAATTCCCGCTGCCAGAGCAAATAGCGTGTTTTTACAAAACAATAAGTATCAAAAGATTGACACCAGTTTAAGTCTAATTTCAAAGTGAAATTGATTCCAATGACCACCGTTGGATAAAATGGTAAAAATATATTCTAATTTCACTTAAAAACCAATTCAAAACATAATCTAATCATATAAATAAATTAGATTAAAAAGCAGTTTTGATGTAAAATGCAGTATTTTTCACTATTCATTAAGAAATGAACATTGTCAGAAAAATACCAAAAATCCACACAAGGTAAATTTTGATGTCCCAATCATAAAGGATAAGTTTATTTTGACAAACATAGTTTATAAAATTGTCAAAATATAGATTCAAAAATTGTTTGCCATTAGAAGGCAGTAAAACAATCTTTTAAGAATATTAGTTTATTCCATGCATAAGATTGTATTTATTTTCACTTTAAGCCTCTAAAACACTATCTTAATCATTAATAGACATAGATAAAAATATCTTTTTTTCATTACTTACTTTGGATGTTACATCCTTCCCCCTTTAGAAAATTGTGTCCCCGTAATTTATTTACTTATCAAATAAATGGGGGTACTTATCCCTCATTGCATTTTCAGACTCCCATGTTGCATCTTCAATCATGTGGTTTTTCCACAAAACCATTACCTGGTGAATCACTTTATTCCGTAACACTTGCTCCCGGTGGTCAAGAATCTGGACCGGTTGTTCCTCATAAGATAGGTTCTCTTCCAGCTGAACTACCTCTGGACTCAAAACATGAGATGGATCTGGCATATACTTTCTCAACATCGAAACGTGGAAAACATTGTGTACCTGAGATAAACTCGGAGGTAAAGCCACTCGGTATGAAACTGATCCAACTCTTTCCAGAATTTTGTATGGTCCAATGAACCTTGGACTCAACTTTCCTTTCTTACCAAATCTCATCACACTTTTCCAAGGAGAAACCTTGAGAAAAACATGATCACCTACCTCGAAAGATAGATCATTCCTCCGGTTATCCGCATAACTCTTCTGCCTGCTCTGAGCTGTTCTCATGTGTTTCTGAATCAGATGAACTTTTTCTTCCATCTCTTCTACCAATTCTGGTCCCATTAACTTCCTTTCACCCACTTCATCCCAGAAAGCTGGAGTTCGACACCGCATCCCATTTAATGCCTGAAATGGTGCCATCTGTATACTGGAATGAAAACTGTTATTATATGAAAACTCAACCAAAGAAAGATGTTGGTCCCAACTTCCCTGATAATCCATAGAACAAGCTCGTAGCATATCCTCCAATGTCTGAATTGTTCGTTCTGACTGCCCATCTGATTGAGGATGAAAAGCTGTACTAAAATTTAACTCAGTACCCAAAGACTTCTGAAGGCCTTTCCAAAAGTTAGAAGTAAACCTGGGATCATGATCCAATACAATAGAGAGAGGAACTCCATGTAACCTGACTATCTCTTTAAGATACAAACGGGAAAGTTGATCAAGAGAGAAAGTATCTCGTATAGCAAGGAAATGAGAAGATTTGGTCAAGCGATCAACAATAACCCAGATTGCATTATTACCTCGAGATGTCTTCGGTAATCCAACAACAAAGTCCATGGATATATTCTCCCATATCCACTTTAGTACTGGTAAAGGCTGAATCATCCCTTTCGGTAACTGCCGCTCTACTTTAACCTGCTGACAAGTCAAACACTTCACAGTAAAATCAGCAATGTCTCTTTTCATTCCATCCCACCAGTAATACTCCTGCAGATCTCTATACATATTAGTACTGCCCGGATGAACTGAAAACGGAGAACTATGATCTTCACATAACAACTCTCTCTTCAACTGTGAATCACAAGGCACACACAATCTCTTCCCAAATCTCAAAACGCAATCATTATCAATGTTGAATTCAGGCAACTTATCTTTCTGAACCATCTCTACCTTTTTCTGCAACTCACTGTCTTGCTTATGTGCTTGCTTGATTCTATCTGATAGAGATGATCTCACTGATACCTGAAACAAAACAGAAGGACTTCCTGCACCAACAACTTCTATGCCAATGTTCATCAAATCTTTAACCAAAGGATCACGTTCCAAACACAACATTGTTAATGAAGCATTACTTTTTCGACTCAAAGCATCAGCCACTTTATTTGCTTTTCCCGGATGGTAATGAATTGTACAATCATAATCTTTGATTAATTCCAGCCATCTCCTTTGTCTCATGGTTAACTCTTTCTGAGTGAATATATACTTTAAACTTTTGTGATCGGTATATATTTCACACTTTACTCCATACAAATGATGCCTCCAAATTTTTAAAGCAAAAACAACAGTAGCTAATTCCAAATCATGTGTCGGGTAATTTACCTCATGAGTTTTCAACTGTCGTGAATCATAAGCAATTACCTGATCATTCTGCATTAGGACGCAACCAAGTCCTTTCAATGAAGCATCACTGTATATAACAAACTCACCATTCCTGGAAGGTAGTGCCAAAACTGAAGCATTCACCAATCTTCTTTTCAAATCCTGAAAACAATCATCACATTCTTTTGTCCAGATAAACTTAACACCCTTCCGAGTTAGCTTAGTCATTGGACTAGATAACCGTGAAAAATTTCTAACAAACCTTCGGTAATAATCCGCCAAACCAAGGAAGCTACGAATCTCGGTTACATTTGTGGGTCTTTTCCATTCTTCCACAACTTTTGTTTTTGCAGGATCAACAGTTATTCCGTCTTTAGAAACAATGTGACCACGGAAAGAAATTTGTTGCAACCAAAACTCACACTTTCTGAATTTCCCATACAGTTTCTTTTATTTTAAGGTTTGCAAGATAACCCTTAAATGTTTTTCAAGCTCCTCTTTACTTTTAGAAAACACAAAATATCATCAATGAAAACCACCACAAACTTATCCAAGAACTCATGGAAAATTCTATTCATTAAGTCCATGAATACAGTAGGTGCATTGGTTATCCCAAAAGGCATTACTAAAAATTCATAATGGCCATATCTCGTACGGAACGCGGTCTCCAGAATATCTGCCTCCTTTACCTTCAGCTGATGGTACCCCGATCTCAAGTCAATCTTTGAAAAAAACTGAGCTCCCTGGAGCTGATCAAACAAATCATCGATATGAGGCAAAGGATATTTGTTCTTAACAGTGATATTATTCAAGGCTCTATAATCAATGAAAAGTCTCATAGAACCATATTTCTTTTTAACAAATAAAACCGGAGAACCCCATGGTGAAGTGCTAGGTCTAATGAAACCTTTCTCTAATAAATCTTGCAATTGCTCTTTCAACTCTAAAAGTTCAATTTGTGCCATTCGATAAGGGGGTTTTGAAATTGGCTTAGCATCAGGAACTAAGTCAACAGTAAACTCAACTTCCCAATCTCGTATTATTCCAGGAAACTCATCAGGAAAAACATCAGGATACTCATTTACCACTGGCACATCATTAATCTGAACAGTTCCTTTATTTTCAACGACCTGTGCAAGGTAACATTCATTTCCATCTTTTACAAGTTTCTCGGCCTCCTGATATGTTATCAAAAGTAAGGGTTCATTCTTGTAAACAAACTGAAAGTCTTTCTGAAAAGAAACTTCTTTAGCTCTACATTCAATCTTAGCATGGTAAATAGAGAGCCAATCCATACCCAGGATAACATCAAACTCTACTAGAGGTAGAACAATAAGGTTTGCAAGTAGGTTCTTTCCACAGATAAGGATAGGAAGATTCTTATAAATTCTTTTTTCCTCGACACTTCCCCCATGTGTTTTTACCAAAAGTTCAGGAGTAATTTCTTGAGATGGTATTACCATTTTACTAGAAAAGGTTTCAGAGATGAAAGAATGTGTAGACCCCGAATCAAACAACACACTGGCATAATCTGAAAAAAAAAGTACCTGATACAACTTCATTTGATGGCCCGACATCTGCTGAAGTAGTTGCAAAGGATTTCACCACCCCTTTCTGCTTGTAGTCTAACTGCTTCCCATCACTCAAGCTCTTTGTCGGACACTCGTTTGCATAGTGACCCAACTCATCGCACTTATAACATTTCACTAACTGTAAGTCAAATTTGTTCTTACCTTCACCTTGATCCTTTTCAGTGAAATCACGAGCCTTATGTCCCATCTTACCACATCGGTAGCACTTCCCAGAATTCAGAAGACATTCCCCAGCATGCCTTTTGCCACATTTATCACAAATTGGAAACTTAGTTCTCTACCATCATACTTTTTTGAAGAATTCTTACCTTTCTCCTGCCACCTCGGTCTCTTCTTCTGCTGATTGTTATAGAACACTTGGTCATCGGAAAACTCCATTTCCACCTTCTCAGCACATCGAACAAGCTTTTCATAACTTTTAAACTCACGAGAAGCTAATTCCCTTCGATATTTTGGCTTTAATCCTGAGTAAAAACGATTTATTTTACTATCAAGGTCTCGAATAAAATTTGGAGCATACCTTGCCAATCGAGTGAACCTTTCTTCATAGGCAAACACTGAGTCTTCTTCTTGCCTCAATTCCATGAATTGCTTTTCCATCCTAAGTCGAACAGCCTTAGGAAAATACTTCTCAAGAAACATACCTTTGAATTCATCCCAGTCAAGAGCATCAATCTCATCGGCATCCCTAATATTTTTAACCATAGACCACCACTGATCTGCTTCACCCTCCAAACGGTAAATAGCAAGACTAACCTTTTGATTGTCTGAACACCCCATGACATCAAAAATCTTCTCCAGTGCTTTAATCCACCCTTCAGCTAGCACAGGGTCAGATGATCCTCTGAATGATGGGGGATGTTGCCTCATGAAATGTTCCACCACTGACATGTTCCTCTGCGGTTGATCTGGCTGATCTCGTGCATGGATACCACCACCATTTATCGCTTGAGTCAACTGCGCCATTACTGCAAAAAACTGTTCAGTTCCAATTCCGACCATTTCTGGATGCTGATTCGGAAGGTTACTTCCTTCTGTATGCCTTCCTAGCACTGCTTCCCTGTTTCCTCTGCGGAAAACCATTCTGAACAAACATGTCTTAGATGAAGCAACATGGTAATCTTTAAATGCTATATCATTTCAAAAAAATATTTTTGTATAATCATTTAATAGAATTCTAACTCTTAAATTTATCTAAACCGACCTATGATACCAACTATAAGGCCCCATCCTTAAACCTTACTTAATATTGAGTTATTACAAGATTACACATTGAGGATCTTTTTGGGTTTAGAGTTTTAGAGAATTAGATCGTAAAACTTGCATTACATTCCACATATAAACAAAGTGGTTACAGAAAGATAGTATTCTTTATTCCCATCAATGGAAACACGTTTAAAATAAAACATGGATTATTTCTTGACACATCCTTGACTCTATCATCTTATCATGTACCTTTCCCTTGACCTATGAAAAACATTTTGAAAAACTTGGGGTGAGCATAAAAACTCAGTATGGGTTAAAAAACATGGAAAGGAAACATGAGTTCATACATATATAAGAATGAAATCATACTTTACCCATAAAACATAGGCACTTTAACATACCTCATAAAATCACGAATAAATCATAGAAATCATAAGACATAAAGGTAACTTGAGGCATTCATAACATTCTTACGTAGGGAGTAACCCTCTTGGTTTCGTTTGGAATACCCATCACAGTATATTCCCTAAAATCTCTTCGGAGAATCCTTAATGTTTCACTCCTTCGCGTTACCCAATGCATTGGAGAGCTATAACGGGCTCACCCGCCCTTAGTTTATCACGGAACCACCCGTCTTCATAATAATGCCCAAGAACCATAACATAATCATATCACATAAAACATGCATAAAGGAAACATAAAAGTTCCACATTTCAATCACGAGATATCAATACAACACATTGATATAAAAAAATTATGAAAACCATTTTCAATACCAAAATAAAACATGGTATTTATTTTTCTTTTAAAAAAAAGAAGGTATGGCTTGTAGAGGAAGCCGAAACTCAAATAACGGTCACGACGGCTGAGAAGTCGTTGTCGCCGCATACGTACGACAAAAACATTCCCTTTTTTCGTTTAGTAAACGCTTCATATAAAAAAGATTCCTTTTGAATAAACGTAAAAGTCAAAGGGGTTTATACACCGTATAAAAGAATGTTGTGTATAAAATAAAATATGCCTCAACGAAAAGAGATTGAGACGAAGTCCCATACCTCGTATCCGACTTGACCCGACCGTTCTTTAATCTCCTAAATAATAAACTTGAGTTAATCTATACTTTCATATGAATCTTTTTCAAGTTCATTATTCCTTTTATACCATGTTATGAACATCATGTAATCAGTTCAGTTAATAATGTTCATTTTGTCGGTATTTGGTTCTTAAGTCAAAAATAGACTTCTTACACTTACATGTTGTTAATTTGGTCAAAGGATCATTATATACAGAATGGTATCCATGATGTAGATATCATATATGTCATATATATCCAGTACATACATGCATTTATAATATTACATCACATTTAGAGGTAAGAAATGAAATGCACCGTTCATGGAGATGGTAAGCCGTATGTACGCATGAACGCTACTTCCATTTCTATTTCATATTTTCTGGAATGGAATCATAATGATATAAGAGTATATTATAATTCCAGTATAATAACATATATAATATCATTAAATTTATCCTTTACACATCCCACATATGGTATTAACGAATCAAATCACTTTTAGGGGGCGGTAGTCCGCACTTCCTAAAATAAAGATATCGTGTTTACCCATAATGGAAACCATAAAGGTATGCCCAAAATGAAAAAAACAGAAGCTCAAGGAAAACATAAACATATTATATATCATATATAAAAATAGTGACATCATAATGGCCACCTTTGAAGGTGTTAAATGAGTGTTGAACAATCATCGTTTCAGGAGGCAGAATTTCGCCATCCACGGAAACCGTATGTTCTTTAACCATTTGATGTAGTTGTGTGAGAGTGTAGCTCAAATAAATCTTATAACAACATCCTAGTATATTGAAGATACTGGTGTTGTTACAAAGTAAGTAAATAAAAAGAGTTTAGGGTGTTGGAGAAGCAAAATAAAACAAATGAACATGAGAGAATGAATTACCTTAAAAAGTGTAACTCCTTTTGATTTGAGCCTAAAGGCTTCCTTTGAAAGGATTCTTCCCAAAGGTAATCCTCTAGGATGAGGAGAGGGATGTGTAGAGAGAAAATGGTCAGGGGTTGGCGGAGCCAAAGGCTTGAAGTGTGTGTGAAATGAGGTAGAGGTGGGGGCCTTTTATAAGAGGAGAGGAGGGGCACTTTTGGAAAGTAAAGAAAAATTACTTTATTTGAAAATGTGTTTCGGTTTCAAAAGGTCCCACATTGATATAATTCGTGGATAAGGTGATAAGGGTTCGAAATACACTCTTCCAATTTGTTTTGTCCATGTGTAGGTTTTAGATTTTTCATTATCATTCCATTTTATTTAAATCGTCAAATAATGATGTCATCGCTGCATCATTATTATGTCATAAATAATTAAATTTATTTAATGTCTAAAAATTATAAAAAAATACTATGATATAAGAAATATTTTTAGATTTCCAATGAATCTTTATAATCAAAATTTTGACTTGTATAAACTCACTTAAAAATTGTTTTCGTAAAACATATTATGTTTGTGTCATTTTCACTTTAACATTAAATAAAAAGTAATTTATGTCATTTCCCAACAAAAGTGGATTCATGGGGTCCCCAAGTTGACCCATGGCATTTCATGGTCGGCCATGACACAACCGATGAGGTTGGGACATGTGTCTAGGTCATTTCATATTATTAAAGCTTATTTAGACCTTAAACTACCCTAATTACCACTAATCGTGATTAAGAACTTAATAAGTTACTATTCACCAAAAAATTATTATAATCTCATTGAACCACATTTTACATACTAATGACAACCATGTATGTCGGATTTTTAAAATTCAATACACATTAGTGGTAAACTTTCATTTAACAAAAAAATCAGTTTGCTTGATTACCACTTAGTGGTTTCACTATTCATCAAAAATTGAAGTTTTTCAGAAAATTACAAAAAATTCACCCTAAGCTATATTTGATATTCCGAATTCAAAAATGAAGTCCATTTTAAAAAATTCAAATCATATAAGTCACATTAATTAATTCAATAATTAATTCCCGCTGCCAGAGCAAATAGCGTGTTTTTACAAAACAATAAGTATCAAAAGATTGACACCAGTTTAAGTCTAATTTCAAAGTGAAATTGATTCCAATGACCACCATTGGATAAAATGGTAAAAATATATTCTAATTTAACTTCAAAACCAATTCAAAACATAATCTAATCATATAAATAAATTAGATTAAAAAGCAGTTTTGATGTAAAATGCAGTATTTTTCACTATTCATTAAAAAATGAACATTGTAAGAAAAATACCAAAAATCCACACATGGTAAATTTTGATGTCCCAATAATAAAGGATAAGTTTATTTTGACAAAAATAGTTTATAAAATTGTCAAAATATAGATTCAAAAATGGTTTTCCATCAAAAGGCAGTAAAACAATCTTTTAAGAATATTAGTTTATTCCATGCATAAGATTGTATTTATTTTCATTTTAAGCCTCTAAAACACTATCTTAATCATTAATAGACATAGATAAAAATATCTTTTATTCATTACTTACTTGGGATGTTACATTAATGGTTTAAAATTTTAAGCTTCAAGGTGGCATGGGAAACTTTGATTCAAAAATCTCATTATTAAATGTTTTAAATGGTTTTGGAAATGGTTTCTTTTTGAATGGATTAAATATTTCAACATACTAAAATGTTATATTGTGATTTAAATGTGTAAATGTTATATTTCCTTTATGCATGTTTTATGTGACACATTTATGTTATGGTTCTTGGGCATTGTTATGAAAACGGTTGGTTCCGTGATAAACTAAGGGCGGGTGAGCCCGTTATAGCTCTCCAATGCATTGGGTAACGCGAAGGAGTGAAACGTTAAGGTTTCTCCGAAGAGATTTAGGGAACATACTGTGATGGGTATTCCAAACGTAACCAAGAGGGTTACTCCCCACGTAAGAATGTTATGAATGCCTCAAGTTACCTTTATGTCTTATGTTTTCTATGATTTATTCATGGTTTGATGAGGTATGTTAAAGTGCCTATGTTTTATGGGTAAAGTATGATTTCATTCTCATGTATATATGAAATCATGTTTCCTTTCCATATTTTTATAACCCTTAATGAGCTTTTTATGCTCATCCCAAGTTTTTGAAATGTTTTTCACAGGTCAAGGGAAAGGTACATGATGTGATGATAGTGTCAAGGATGTGTCAAGAAAGAATCCGTGTTATATTTTAAATATGTTTCCATTGATAGGAAGAATGAATACTGTCTTTTATGTAACCACATTGTTTAAATGTGGAATGTAATGCATGTTTCATGATCTAATTCTCTAAAACTCTAAACCTGAAAAGATCCTCAATGTGTAATCTGGTAATAACTCAAGATTAAGTAATGTTTAATGCTGGGGCCTTATAGTTGGTATCAAAGGTTGGTTTAGAAAACTTTAGAGGTTATGGTATTCTTTAAGCATAAGTGGAATTACCATAATGGTTAGGATTTCAGAAAGAGTCCTAGTTTTAGATAAAGTGAATGAGTAAGTATATCTTAGTGTTTATCTTACTCATTAGTACATGATGGTTTTTTTGATATACTCACACTGACCTTTTTGGTTTTAGTAAATGGCTGGATCTAGCAGGCACCAAAGTAATAGTGGATGTGAAGGAAACTGTGACAGTTTTTTGAGCAAGCAATTGAATGATATGGGAGCTGCAATGATAACTCTTGTGATTATCCTCAACCAACTATCTGGAGTCATGATTGAACACCTAAAACTTGGATATTTCTCTAAGACATCATATATGAAAGAAACAAATCCCTACGGAAGTACAGGTAATAATGATAAAGGTAAGTGTGTTCAAAAACCTATGTGTCAAAGATGTGGAAAGAAACACCGAGGAAAATGTTTCAAAGGGACAGAAATATGCTATAGATGTGGAAATGAAGGTCATAAAGCAAGAACCTGCCATGGAAAAAGGAAGCATCCAGTTGACTCGAGGAAAGGGAAAGACGTTCTTTCTGAGGGATCAATTGAATGTTTTAAATGTGGTGTGCATGGTAATTATGCAAACACATGTCCTATGAATAAGTTTCGTGAATGGGGTCACCAAGACCGTACCAATATTAGTTTACCAATACCTAATGCCATTCCGATTGAGGATGAAGAAACTGACAATGACCAATCAAAGGTATGTACTATTTCATGACTATTGTTTTCCTATTTTGGAATCTTAGGATATGATTCATGATTTTGTGTGTAGGAAAGAGGTATTTCGGAATAAGTTGGAAAGGAATGGATAATGGATCCTGAAGAATATTGAATGTGTAAGATGTCAACATATATGGGCTTCAAGAGTTATGGTGAAATTCTTAAGCATATTAAGTCTCTTTTGATGGTGGGGTTACATTAGACGACTTTTTATATTATGTGTAACCCTGATGTTTAATATAGGCAAATTTTATTCAAGTAATAGTTATCTTTTCTTTTGTGGACATAGTTATAAAGAACCATTTGGGTTTATATGATCCTTACTTTTTAGGTAATTATGGGTTATTATATGATATGCTGGAAAATGAAAAGCATGAGATAAACTTGAGGTTAAAATATGTTATGATCATTTTTGATAATTTTATCTCTTTTGGGGAATGTTTTAAGAATTATATAGTTTTGGAAAAAGGACAACACGCAGACCGTGTGACAACCCGTCGCGTCGGACAAAGCTGCGGGAATCGAACCCACAACCAAAGTGCAAATGGTATTTATCGCCTACCACTGGACTACGTGAAGTCTCTGGTTAGTTCGACTGATTCTTTTTAGTTATATGATTTTATGAATTAAGAGTAAGTTTATTTTGGGTTATTTATGAAAATGGTTAACCTATCATAGAGGGTATGTGATTAGGTTAATTACTTTTCAATACGAGACTTTAGGAGAAACTGATGTTGTTTGGAGATAAATGTTACGATTTAACTTGGAAGACTATGTGACTAAATCCTTCAAATATTTGGGTTTCAATCTTAGTTTGGTTTACTTTGATGAATTTTATGGACAAATTGATTATAGAATGGTCCACGTTGAACTTTGGGTTTTGTTGGAAAAATTTTGGAGGTTAAGAATAGATTTTCTTTTTATAAAGGGTTATCCTTTTCTGGATTATCTGATCTTGTACTAACCTTTTGGTTTTGGTCTTGGTTAAAGCCTAATGAAATGGGAAGTATATAGTTCTCTTTTTTGGATTAGGTGATTCTCTAGAAGTTCATTATAGTACTCTTAATGCGAACAAGTCTCCCTAAATACTCGTCTTTTGGAAAAAATATGAGTTTGATTAAGGAATCTAGTAAAAGTTAAAAGTCAACATGATAATTGATTATGTTTCCTTATGAATAAATTCCTCAATAAAAAGTAACTTAAAACAAAAATGTTGTCTATTAACTTTTCCTACTGGGGAACCCAACACCATTTAACCCATCACAAGTTTGTGATTTTCTCATTGTTAACTTTCTCCTAAACATGTTTTCTATCACTCTCCATCAGAACATGAACCATTGTTTTTTCCTCCATGTCCATATTTTCATACTTGGAATCCTAGTATGGGTTAACTCGGGTGACCTTTGTACTTATCTTCCTTTATTTTAAAGTGGTAGTTTTTATCGACTCTTGTTCCGATGTGGGACTTTCAAGGATGTTTCCAAGCGCAATTTTAGAATTGCGAGGACGCAATTCCCAAAAGGGGGGAAGGATGTAACACCCCAGGTAAATAAAGAATATGACATTTCATATTTATCCATATTTGTGAATAAAATATTTAAATGACTTTAAAGGGGACGCTATGCTCGATGGCGTACCCAACACGCAACAACGAGTTTCTTGGGAATCTTACGTTGCACTCTAATAATAAAATAATTTTATTTTAAATGGTAGTTAACATGTAGCCGTTGTAATGGCGAGAATGGATAGAAATAACTAAAATATGATTATATATGTTTTTAAATGTTTTTACATTTATCCAATAAAGGATAGAGGCTTAAAATACGGAAAGAATTCAATTTTAGGCCTATATGCCCTAGTTTTCACTAAAGGTTCACTTATCGCCTTTTGATGGTGAACCATCATTAAATATAGTTTTTTTCACTCTTATACATTATATTGGACCAAATAAAACTCTTCTTAAGAATCGTGACATCAAAATTTACTTTGTGTAGATTTTTGATATCTTTCCGATAATGTTCATTTTTTTAATAAATAGTGTAAAATGTTGAATTTTAATTCAAAACCTCTTTTTAATCTAATTTATTTATATGATTAGATAATATTTTTAATTGGTTTTAAAGTGATATTAGAAAATATTTTTACCATTAAATCCAATAGTGGTCGTTGGAATTAATTTCACTTTGAAATCGGACTTAAACTAGTGTCAATCTTTTGATACTTATTGTTTTATAAAAACATGCTATTTGTCATGACAGCGGGAATTAATTATTAAAATAATTAACGTGACTTATATGTTTTGAATTTTGTAAAACGGACTTCATTTTTAAATTCAGAATATCAAATATAGATTAGGGTGAATTTTTGGGATTTTTCTAAAAAACTTCAATTTTTGATGAATAGTGAAACCACTAAGTGGTACTTATAAAAACTAATTTTTCTGTTTAAATGGAATTTTGCCATCTTTGTGTTTTTAATTTCAAAAATCCGACATACATGGTTTTCATTAATAAGTAAAATATGGTTCAATGGGATAAAAATATTTTTTTGGTGAATAGTAACTTATTAAGTTTTTAATCGCGATTAGTGGTAATTAGTGTAGTTTAAGGTAAAAATGATATTATAAGAATGTGAAAACACCATGACACTTGTCCTACACCTATTGGGTGAGTCATGGACGACCAAGACAAGCCATGGGCCAACTTGGGGACCCCATGGAGCCACTTTATTTGGAAAATGGCAACAATATATTTTTATTTAATGTTAAAATTAAATTGACACAAACATGAGTTGTTTTACTAAAACAGTTTTTAAGTAGGGTTAAACAAGTCCAAATTTTGATTATAAATAGTCATTGAAAAGATAAAAAGATTTCATACATCATAGTATTTTTTTTATAATTTTTAAAAATTAAATAAAGTAAATTATTTATGACATAATAATGATGCAGTGATGACATCATTATTTGACGATTTAAATAAAATGGAAAGATAATGTAAAATCTATGAACTAAACATGTCCAAAACTTATTTTATGGGTGTATTTAGAACCCTTATCACCTTATCCACGAATTATATCAATGTGGGACCTTTTAAAACCGAAACACATTTTCAAATAAAGTAATATTTCTTACTTTCCAAAAGTGCCCCTCCCCTCCTCTTATAAAAGGCCCCCACCTCTACCTCATTTCACACACTCCTCAAGCCTTTGGCTCGGCCAACCCCTGCCCATTTACTCTCTCCACATCCCTCTACTCATCCTAGAGGATACCCTTTGGGCAGAATCCTTTCAAAGAAATCCTTTAGGCTCAAATCAAAAGGAGTTACACTTTTAAAGGTAATTCATTCTCTCATGTTCATTTGTTTTATTTTGCTTCTCCAACCCCCTAAACTCTTTTTATTTATTTCTTTTGTAACAACACCAGTATCTTCAATATAATAGGATGTTGTTATAATATTTATTCGAGCTACACTCTCACACAACTACATCAAATGGTTAAAGAACATACGGTTTCCGTGGATGGCGAAATTCTGCCTCCCGAAACGATGATTGTTCAATACTCATCTAACACCTTCAAAGGTGGCCATTATGATGTCAATATTTTTATATATTATATATAATATGTTTATGTTTTCCTTAAGCTTCTGATTTTGTTTCATTTTGGGCATACCTTTATGGTTTCCATTATGGGTAAACGCGATATCTTCATTTAAGGAAGTGCGGACTACCGCCCCCTCAAAGTGATTTGATTCGTTAAATACCATATGTGGGATGTATAAAGGATGGAACTATGATATTATATATGATATTATACTGGAATTATAATATACCTTTATATCATTATTATTCAATTCTATAAAATACGAAATAGAAATGAAAGTAGCGTTCATGCGTACGTACGGCTTACCGTCTCCATGAACAGTTCATTTCATTTCTTACCTCTAAATGATTATGTAATGTTATAAATGAATGAATGTACTGGATATATATGACATATATTATATCTAAATCATGAATACAATAATTGATATAATAAACATTTGGCCACACGAACAACATGTAATTGTAAGAAGTCCACTTTCGACTTAAGAACCAAATATCGACAAAACAATCATTATTAACTTAATGATTACATATTGTTTATAACATGGTAATAAGTGATATAAAAGGAATAATGAACTTGAAAAAGTTTCTTAAGGAAGTATAAATTAAATCATGTTTATTATTCAGGAGATTAAAGAACGGTCAAGTCAAGTTGGACCCGAGGTAAGGGATCCTACTCCTCTCTTTCTATTTAAGTACACACTTTTATGTCATTCCTTTTAAAGCTCATATTTATTGTTATTGGGATGATCTTTTATATTAAAATTACTGTATTTTTTATGTTCAGGTGATGAGAGACCCTATTCTCTCTCATCAACCCATTTTGGACGTTTTGAGTGGCGCCGTTAGGCTGCCGAACTTTCGTAAGAGATATAACCTCTCTCTTTCTTTTTAAGTACTCTCCTTTATGTCACTTCTTTTAAGCTCCTCTTTGTAATGTTGGGGGATGTTATTTTATATTCCTATTTCTATAAATTTTATTGTAATGTGATGAGATACCCTATTTGATCTCATCAATCCATATTCGGAAGTTTTATATGGCGCCGTTAGGCTGCCGAGTTTTCGTAAGGGATTTTTCATCTCACTTTTATTCCCGTGAGATTTATGCTACATTTGCCACAAATTACATTGAGTTGTGTATGTACTGCCCATTATTATACTCTTTTTTTAATATACTTTAGTTTATGAGTATTTACATCAATGATCTATTGTCCTTCTTTCATGGGGTGTATGTTTTGAAAGATACCCAAGTCGGTAAGGGAACCTTTCACCCTCCACTTTTTTTAAAAGACTTTTTTGTTGGGTCTTTTAATTTGCATATTTTTATGTTGGGATATGTTCTCATATATCCTTATTGATGTAAATTTTATGTCCAAGTGATGAGATACACTTTTTATCTCTCATTAACTCATTTTGATGTGATGCCGTTAGGCTGTCAAGGGAACTTTTTAACCCAATTCGATTTCCTTGGGTTCAACATGTAGTCATTGAATATGTCATCCATTGAATATGTGTGAATGACCTTTTATTGTTTTACACTTAATATCCACTTATATTGTGTGTATTTATATTTTTCACACATATTTTTGAGATTGACTTGTCCTTAATTTAAGGATACCTTCTTTATAAGGGATTTCATCACATTTGTCATTTTTGTTGAGGGTTCATTGTTGTTATGCACCAATTCACTCTTATATGGTGTATAGACTGTCATTTGGAGTATTATATCATGAATCCATTTATTCTCATGCTATTATAAAGTTCTGACTAAATGTTATTCCTCAATTATTGTATTCAAGTGTCTCTAATTTTGGTAAAACCCCTTTAACCAAAATATCGATTTAAATGTTTAAAATATTTGTTCTTATTAATATCCATGTTTTCAAAATGGTTTTAAGGATTTATTTATATGGATATTAATGGTTTAAAATTTTATGCTTCAAGGTGGCATGGGACACTTTGATTCAAAAATCTCTTTATTAAATGTTTTAAATGGTTTTGGAAATGGTTTCATTTTGAATGGATTCAATATTTCAACATACTAAAATGTTATATTGTGATTGAAATGGGGAAATGTTATGTTTCCTTTATACATGTATTATGTGACACATTTATGTTATGGTTCTTGGGCATTTTTATGAAAACGGGTGGTTCCGTGATAAACTAAGGGTGGGTGAGCCCGTTATAGCTCTCCAATGCATTGGGTAACGCGAAGGAGTGAAACATTAAGGTTTCTCCGAAGAGATTTAGGGAATATACTGTGATGGGTATTCCAAACGTAACCAAGAGGGTTACTCCCCATGTAAGAATGTTATGAATGCCTCAAGTTACTTATATGTCTTATGTTTTCTATGATTTATTCATGGTTTGATGAGTTATGTTAAAGTGCCTATGTTTTATGGGTAAAGTGTGATTTCATTCTCATGTATATATGAACTCATGTTTCCTTTCCATATTTTTATAACCCTTACTGAGCTTTTTATGCTCATCCCAAGTTTTTGAAATGTTTTTCACATGTCAAGGGAAAGGTACATGATGTGATGATAGTGTCAAGGATGTGTCAAGAAAGAATCCGTGTTATATTTTAAATATGTTTCCATTGATAGGAAGAATGAATACTGTCTTTTATGTAACCACTTTGTTTAAATGTGGAATGTAATGCAAGTTTCATGATCTAATTCTCTAAAACTCTAAACCTGAAAAGATCCCCAATGTGTAATCTTGTAATAACTCAAGATTAAGTAAGGTTTAAGGCTGGGGCCTTATACAAACAGTGCATGCTACAGTACCACCTACAGTATTGGCTACAGTACAACATAGTTCCCACTACAGTACCTTCTATAGTACTGCACAGTTCCCGCTACAATACTGATACTGTACCCGAAAATTCGGCCTCTGCCTAGATTTGATCCTTGGTCGCTTGGATGCACTTACTGAGTCCTTACCAACCGGACTAAGGCTCATGTGCTCATACTTTTTTCTTATCATTGAGATTGACTTATACAATATGAAATTATTGAATCAATATCTTGGATAAATCATTTAAATATTAATTTCATAAGGTTTTATTTGTTCATAAGAATACACAAAAAATAAATATTCTTTCAAATTTTTAAAAAAACTAAAAAAATGAATGGTCAATAAGGAAAATATAAAGTATATATATAAAAGGAAGAGTTACACTTTCATTTTAGGATACCATATATTAAGAGTAAGTGCATAAATTTTTTCTTTTGAGAATAAAATTATTCCCTATAGCGTATCCTTTCATAATAATAATAGAACACTTCATGGATTCCTAGGAAAGGAAACAAAATAACGGTGATCTAAAATGATTAGTACAAGTTAAGTAAATTGGAAGATATCATGAATCAATAAGAATATCCAATGTGGAAAGGTAAATAACTAAAATCAAATTCCAGTTAAATAAATTATCTATCATGATAAGATAATTCATAATATATATAGAAATGTAAATAAATGAAAATTAGTTCCATTAAATCAACAAACTGAAAATGAAAAGCATCCAAATATAATAACATTATTTAAATCTTATTGATAATAAGATAAGGCATAATAAATATGGAAATGAAACTAACTAAAAACATATGAAATTTATTCAAGAAATTGAGAATGAAATGCATCTCGATATAATAGCATTGAAAAAATATCATGGATAATAAGATAAGAAATAATCAATATGGAACGATAAATATCTGAGGATATATTTCATTTAATCAATAAACTGAGAATAAAATTCATCCATAGATAATATCATTGTAAAAACT